>OX459019.1:4012238-5347984 GCA_949774965.1 Diarsia brunnea
AACAAAGACTGACTGTTTTATTTGGTTTTGTATATCATTCATTTATTTATTTATTTTCACCATCTTACGACTATCTTTACAGAGTTACCTAATGCGATAGTGTACACAATAACAATATTAATTTAAATAACTAATTTTTTTTTTTTTTTTTTTTTTTTTTAAAAACGTTGCCCCACACTAGGAATTTCTCCTGTATCGTGGGTGCGTTCACAAACATATAAAGTCACATACACAAATACCCAGACCCGAAACAACTATCTGCAGGCCATACAAATATTTGTTCCGTGCGGGGATCGAACCCGCGACACGCAGCGCAGCAGCCCAATCGCTTAGCCACTGCGCCAACCGTGTCGTCATAATAATATACGTCACATCGTAATTATAAACATACCATTTTTATATATTATAATAATTATAATTTAACATATTATTTCAGTCTTCTTCATCGTGTGATTAGTCAGTGCCTAACTGGTGCTAGAGTTTTGATGATAGCCTTTTTTCTTTTTTTGCCGGATGTAAAATCCGCTCTTGGGCAGAGCGAAAGGGAGTGTCATACTTCTACTGACTAAAAACCACCCATGTTCCTTCTTAGCCATTAATGTCAAGGCCGCGGTATCTCTTGCGAACAACCCGCAGCCCCGACGGGTTTTATGATAACCTTGGGTCTCCCACTTGGCTTTACGTGCCGTTCAGAAATATTTCTCAGGCATGCTAGTTGCCTTTACCATGTTTTCCATCACCGAAGCAAGTGATAATCACTACATATTATAAAACAAAGGCCTCCACCGCGTCTGTCTGTCTGTTCGCGATGAACTCAAAAACTTCTGCACTAATTTTCATACTGTTTCACCAATGGATATAGTGTAGCCGCGGGTATCAGCTGGTTATAGGCATAAATAGCTGATGCCCGCGGTTTCACCCACGGTAATATATATACTAAAAACTTGTAAAAAAGCCAAGTCGCACAACTCAGTTCTTTTACCGTAAAAAGAACTGAGAGCCATGTAATACCAAGTCAGTTAATTTATTCAGGCCCTACTTAAGGGACCTTTTATCTTAAATTATTACGTACTTAATAAGCTAACCTAACTACATCTTATAGTGACCATAATTATTAATACCACTCTTTACATTGGTGAAAACAGCATGAAAATCAGTACTTACATAAATTTTCGAGTTTATCGCGAACGAACAGAAAGACACACTCAGCGGAGGGCTTTGTTTTATAATATAGGGTGTAAAAGTACCCATAACGCAAACTAAGGGCACTTGTTCTCCCCACCACTGCAATTATTTTTTTGTTCTAGACCATACCTGGGAACCCCCTAGTTACGGAGATATGGGGGGTCAAAGTTCAAAATTTTTCACAGCTGTTTTTATAAATACTAGTTTTTCAGGTTATAACTTTACTTAAATTACCTCCATGACCCATTTACTATTCAAAGCATCCAATAGCACAATGTTTTAAGAGTGCTACATTGAGTTTTACCGTAAAATGTGATTTTTGACCCCAAAAAAAAAATCGTTACCCAGCAAAAATTTTTGCGTAGGGGTACTTAGTTTGATGTACAGAATGCTTTGTTGACGGCTGTGTGATGGGTTGATTTACACCCTGTATAGTACACTGATGTTCCGATCGCAGCAGGAGAAAAAGGCGTGAATTTATATATGTACGCGTTTTATGTTGAACGCGCTCAGTTTCATTGATGAAATTCGTTCTAAATCTTTAGCCTTTTTCTCCTCTAACTTCATCTTTTCACAACTAATTACAACTTGTCTCGAACATCTGGTTCAATATTGCGACTCACCGAATCGCGGCTATTGGAAAGAGTTGCACTGACGTTTGGTAGTATTTAATTAAGGGTGCTAATTAAACCGGCTTCTTTTTAATAGCATTTTTCGCCTCTAAAAATCTACATTGCCTTCTAAATTACTAAGTAAGCCACAATTAACGAGCATCTAAGTATTCCTATCTTAGCCACTAGTTAAGTTCTATCTGAGCCACTCTAAATATAACTCAGCATGGTGGTTATTTTTTACCCGACAACGGCGAGGTGACGGCTCGCTTCGCTCGCATATTAAATAACACTAATATCTTCTGTCCCCGAAGTGCCGGGCCTCCGCCGGCCTCCTTCGTCGGCCTACGGCCCGGTACCCATGCCGCCTATTAGGGTGCTAATTAACTAATGTTAAAGCTGTAAAATGTAAAATGGTCATGAGATATAAATTCCGTGGCTGCGTTAGTAAATTAGGTGTCTATGTAATAAGTACAAGTTACGATAATTGATGATCTTTATTTGACGCTTTCTGTAAGATATTTAGTTGGCATTGTAAAAAGACGAATTAGCTTTTTAGAGGCTATCTTATTTTCCCGTGGCTTAGTCATAAAATTAGAAGTTTGATCACGTGGCCATTAAAAAAATCTGTTGCTCGATTTATTATTTCCCTTTAATTAATTGCTTCATTACAAGTTACTTGGAGATAGCTGACAGCTCGTTGGTCTAGTAGTCGTAATCGCGTCTGCTGAGTTTGAGGCCGTGGGTTCGATTTCCAGGTCAGGCCAATCGTTATTGGATTTTCTTATGATTGATAATAATATATGCTCACACGCTATTCAACATGGGCGTTGAAAATAAATGGTCAAATGTCGGTATACTATACTTACTATAATTACATCTCTGCCTCTATTTTCGGGGATTACAGTCGTGATGTTATGTTTGAGATAGTTGTTTAGATGAAATGGTGTTTAAAAGTATAGTTAGATATTTTTTGCTTTTTTGAGGGTCATCTTCAAATCTTCAAATGACTCCTCCCGCTCCTGCTACTGACAAAAATCACCCATGTTTGAATGCTACTGACTAAAAATCACAAATGTTCCCTTTGTGTCGGGGCCGCGGTATCTCTTTCGAACAACCCGCAGCATCGACGGGCGTCGGCACTTGTGGGCCCCTTCCAATAGTTAGATCCTTTGTCTTAAATTTAAAGCAAGGTCTTGTCGCATCTTTGACGTAATTAATTTAAAACCAATATCCTGAATTCATGATTCACAAGCTCCTTACTTTTTTCGTATGAAAATATTAAATTTATGTAAATAATTGCCTTAAAATCATGGACAACTCCACATTCTGAAAGATTAATCAACTACAATCACTGATTTTCTCAAATCTTACCCGAAACCATGACTACATAGATTCGCTTGGAATTCTGTTCCTTCCGAATTCCGAACGAGAGAAACAATTAACTTCACAAAGACGTCATCTGAAGTTCTCGAACGTGAGACAAGTCGTATTATTCCCGTATCTTAGCCACTGGACCAAGATGGCCGACCTGTTATTGGATTATTCTGACCCCGTAAACCAAAAAGCAGTAACTTTACGAATCTGTTTTTCGAGTAAATAGCAAATGTAAAAGTGTTCCTCTTTTTTGCAGTTCAAAAATAACACTTTGCGAGACTCGGGAATTGAACCCAGGACCTCGTCCTCAGCAGTCGCGCTTGCGACCACTAAACCAACGAGGCATTTTTATCAATTTGACTTTTATGAATTTTAGTTTCTCCTTTTCTAAATTACTTCGAATTATGAGGTCAAATGTTACAAAAACAAAAGCAGTCATACGCTATCAGTGAGTTTTATAAAGTCTAATTTTGTAGTCTTTGTTTTCATTAGGTACTGAATATTTTACTGTGTTTCGGGGAATATCCAAATGATATTATTAAAGTAAAAATATATTTAAACCAATTTCGTATATTTTGGAGTATATAAGCAGATTGAACTCCACATGTCTTCTATTAGACCTGTTAGACAAAAGGGGCAGTCAATATGAACATCTGATAATAATCTACTAATCTTACGAATTTTGTTAGATAGTGTCATTGAGGTATAATGTACTACGTACTAGAGGAGACGTCTCAACTCGATTTTTCGTAACATACGGTAGAGCGAGTGGACTTTTCACCAGTAATTATAACTATTATCTTTAAAACACACGTAATTCAATTATATTTCTTGAATTGCAATGTGTCATCGCGGCGGCCATTTCACAGACCATGCACAGACCAGACACTATCGATGTATTCAATGCTTGACTACGAATCCTCTACATGTGAGTCAAAATTGATAGTCGGTTGTATAATATTTGCATGTGTATCAAAGTATAAAGACAATTAACAAAAAGTTAAAATGTGAAGATTGCATTGATGTTTGACTATACTAAACTTCCACATCACACATCTAACATACGTAATTTAATACGGCAAAGTGGTCGGAAAGTCTTGCCTCGAAATATGATTTTAATTATATGTACGTAAACACCCTAAAGCATTTAATTAGAAAAGAAGTATTTGCAAATTTGAATAAACATAATACACTGAATCAGCCATCAACATTCAATCACAGAATACATTTAATTCGAGCCATAATTTATTATTATTTTTCCTCGAATTAGATAGCTTAACAAAAATTAGATTGCATCACGAAGCTGACACTGATCCAACCGTGGAATACTATAACAAACTGCAGAAACTAACACAACTTAAATTAATTAAGGAAATTACAATATTGTTACAGTTTAACTACATTTAATTTATTTTCTGAGTAAGTACACACGTACAATATCAAGTAGGCAGAATAATAACATTATGTCGCATCTGCACGCATTGATAGTAATCTATGAGAACATGACACCCCCCGCCTGCCCCGCTGTCATCAAGTGCGCGCACATTATTTTGTTTGAAATAGCTTCTCTAGTACGTAATACCTCAATGGATAGTGTACCCATTTGAGTCTAGTCTGTAGATATAAAAAAAAAACAAAAAATATTTTCACGTCTATTGTAAATTCAACCATGAAGTTTGTTTAACCTTTGTTACTAACTGCGGTACTCAGAGATATTTAATGATTACTTAAGCCGTCACTTAGTAAAGATTTGACATACTTTTGTATGACAAAACTGTCAAAACCATTACTAAGGGATGGCCTAAGTAATCATTAAAGCTCTCCGAGTCATCATCTGCCTAGTCAAAGTCAAAGTCAAAGTCAAAGTATTTATTTGCATGTTTTTTGGTGATGTGTGGTCTTACAGTAATGTTATAAAATGTTTCTCAAAAAACTACCCATTGGGCATACACAAACTAAACAATAAATAATTTAAAATCGGTAGAAACATGAGACAACAATCTTTTCAATAGTGGGTATACAATCAAAAATTTTCACAATAGAGACAACAACAAAAACAATTAATAAAATACATCAAAAAATCAGATTAAGTATTAAATTGTCAGGAATAAAATACATAATATTGTCAGCTTAGTTTGTCACATTTTGTCAAGAAGGAATTCGTCAATGGTATAGTAGCATTTTTCAATTAAAAAGTTATTTAGCTTTCGTTTAAATTGTGTCAAATTTAAATCTTTAATGTTATTTGGAATTTTATTTAATATTTTCGGAGCCATGCAGAGAATGCTTTTGTGCATAAGGACGGTCTTTGAGGCTCTTAGACATAATTCGTGTCGATATTCTGGTCGTGTCGACCTGAAGCGTTGATCCGAAGCTTTTTTAAATAATTCACTGTTTTTCTTGACGAACAATGCCGCTTCATATATGTACAGACAAGGTAATGTTAATATTTTAAGAGTTTTAAAATGCGGTTTACAGCTTTCCGTTGGTTTAAGATTGCATATTGACCTAATGCACCTCTTCTGTGCTTTGAAAATGTTAAGTTTTTCGCAGGAATTAGCCCAAAAAATTACTCCGTAACGTAGTATGGAGTCTACATAACCATAATACGCAGCTACAACAGCTGCCTGATTAACTATTTTCCTAAGTCTATATAGAGCAAAAGCGAACCTACTTAATTTTGCGATAAGAATTGCTGCATGGTCTTTCCAAGTCAGTTTAGAGTCAATTGTCAAGCCAAGAAATTTTATATGTTCTACTTCTTCAATTTTATTATCGTCAAAAGTTATATTAATGTCAGGAGTGGTTATTCTTTGTCGAAACTGCATAATTTTAGTTTTATTTAAATTTAATTTTAGATTATTATGTTCAAGCCAATTAATTGATTGCTGTAATGCGTCTTTGATGTCACTTTCATAGGTTCTATTTTTATTACGTCTTACAATTATCGTGCTGTCATCAGCAAAAAGAACCATAGGAAAACCGACGTGTTTTGGAAGGTCATTTATGTAAGCTAGAAACAACGGCGGGCCCAATACGCTGCCCTGTGGTACGCCAAAAGTGATTTTACGTTTGCCTGAAATATATTTGAGTTCTTTTTTGTCTGTTTTAGAAATCCGTCTAATTTCCGTACACTGCGTTCTATTGGCTAAGTAAGACTGTATAAGAGAAAGTGCGTTACCTCTTATTCCATACGCATTAAGTTTCTGTAGAAGTATATTATGATCTACTAGATCGAAAGCTTTCGTCATGTCCATAAAAATAGCGCTAATGGGAACTCTTTCATCGATATCTGTCATTATGATGTTAAGAAAGTCATAGATGGCCATATTTATGGATTTGTTTTTTCTGAATCCCTTCTGTTCGCTTGCTAAGATGTTGTGTTTCGTGAAAAAGGAATTTATACGGTAATAAATAGCCTTCTCAAATATTTTTGATATGACTGGTATTAAGGCAATGGGTCTGTAATTATTAATATCAGTTTTGTCATTTTTTTTAAATAAGGGCTTAATTATTGTTGGTTTTAGTTTATCGGGATACATTCCAGAGCAGATACTAACATTAATGATGTGGCAAATTGGGCCACATATTACATCTGCGACAAATTTTAAAACTTTTGTTGATATTTCATCGTACCCTACGCTAACTTTATTTTTTAAATCCTGTATTATTCGATAGACTTCATTAGGTGTAGTCGGGGCCAAGAACATTGATTCGGAACATGTAGTCGGGGTCCTATAGCTCGCAGATCTTATGGCATTCGATAGTAATTCTGCTTGATTCACAAAGTGATCGTTAAATGCGTTTGCTATGTCACTAGGATTTGTTATTGTAACTCCGTTATTTTTTATTTCTGTTATATGTTCGCAGGGAGGGCAATATTTATTTTCATTAATGATCTTCCATGTATCCTTTGATTTATTTGTTGATGACATTATTCTATGATTAATTTTTGCTTTTTGTGTTAGTTTTATTATTTTCTTAAGTCTTTGTGAGTAATTTTTAAGTTTAGATAAGTTATTGCTGTTCGGTTTTGATCGAAGTTGCCAAAGAAGTTGTCTTTTATTTTTGCTACATCGTCTTATACCGGGTGTTAACCAATTCGGATTCCTTTTTAACTTAATTAAGGGAAAACATAAATTATAAAACAGCTGCAGTATTTCTATGAAACCATCGTACGCTATATTAGGATTATCAGCTTGATAGACATCACAAAACGATAAAGCACATAAACATGATCTAAATTTCACAAGGTTATCGTAACTGTAATCACGCGCTGTAATATTCCAACTGTTCAATGTACAAGTCTTTTTTACGGGGATCTTTAAGGTTTGGGCTGTGTGATCTGACATGTTAAGGTCAATTACATCGTGGACACACTTTTGCGTAAAATTGTGCGCAAAATTATCTATACAAGTGTTGCTCTGTAACCTGGTGGGCTGGTCAATTTGTAATTTTAGATTGTAACTTAATAAGAAGTTTATAAACTCAAGGGAAGTTCTATTTTTTTTCAATATATTAATGTTAAAGTCACCACATATAATGACATTTTTATGCGCCTTGTAACAAATCTTGGGTAGGAGAGTATTTAATCTTGAGTAAAAAGTATCAAGATTATTTGATTTAGGTATTCTGTAAATACATACAATGATAATGTTATGCTGTGTAAGTTCAATGGCACAGCACTCGAAAACTCCTTGAATTGAAAGTTTCTTGATTTCTTCAAGCTCTCTACATTGATGATTGTTTTTTATTAATATGCACGCTCCTCCTCTTTTTGTATCTCTGGAGTAGCATGCTGCCAATTTATAATTAGGTATAGTGAGAAAGTCTTCATATCCAGTTTCCATGAAGTGTTCGGTCACACAGATAACATCTATGCGGTTTTGAAGATCAAATAGGTGCAAGAGCAATTGGTCTGCCTTATTTATTAGTCCTGCGATGTTTTGATGCATTATTGACAGATAATTATAGAAAAACTTGTTTGATGTATCTTCAAATGCGTCTTCCGTCTCAGTAATACTGTTATTTTCTATTTGAATTTCATAAATAGTATTTTTGAGATTTATAAATACATTTTTCATGCCTGTGTCGTTTAAAAGTCCTTGACGACCCGAAAACATGGTGTTATCATAACATAAGTCAGCGTTTGAGTCCAGTAAATAAGCATATTCATATGTTGTGTTATGCAGATACAAAAGATTATTGAACATTTCAACCCGTGAGTTGTATATAGTTGTGTATTCACCACATTGTCTGTAGGTTGGGAGACATATAATTATATTGGTATGGCTCATTTTTTCGATGGTATCTTTGATTTGATAAATTAAATCGTGATAGTTTTTAGTTCTTAAGAAATCTATTTCTCCTATTAATATGACACAATAGTCGGCTTTAGTAAAGTTTTTGATCTTATTTTCTAAGCCTAGTAGGAGTTGTTCAATGCTACCATTTGGATACGAGTAGTGACAGCAGTCATAATTAGTTGCAAGAGAATCTTCGATAATGCTGCAAATTCCGTTTCTATTGTTAGCGCTTATTATACTTATTTTACCTTTTGTTGTTTTTTGGGTCAGGTTTCGTTTGTCGATTAAATCATTATGCATTGAGTTTCTTATTCCATAGCTGTCACATTGAGTTGTCTTATCAACCATCTGGGGTGGTGTTGATTTATCAGCTATTTTAGGAGTGAGCTGAACTTTCATCGTCGACTTGGGGGTGATGCTGAGATCTATTGTAGTAACTGTTTGGGAAGATCTTTTCTTTTTTGGAGTGTTATTAACAATATCCTAGCCTTTTCCCAACTATGTTGGGGTCGGCTTCCAGTCTAACCGGATGCAGCTGAATACCAGAATTTTCCATGGAGCGACTGCCTATCTGACCTCCACAACCCAGTTAATACTAGGTAATACGATACTTATTGGTAAGACTGGATGTCAGAATTTCAGGTCACTGACTACCTGTAACGACGGGTGTTTCCGTTTTCATCCCAAGTTTTCATCCCACGAATATTTTATTCCGTTTTCTACCCAAATCTTAGTCCGTGTTCTACCCACAATCATAATAATAGTTGTTTTTTCCGTATTCTACCTAAAATATATTCCGGTTTCTACCCACTGCAGTTTATAATTGTTTTTTTGTACAGACAGAAAAATAATCTTAAACTATTTAAACTTTGTATACTTATAATTTGATGAATAGGTACTTATTTACGACGTCACTTCCTTGGCACAGACGCGCATACACACACACACAGGCACAGACACTATGTCTATTTCATTCAGCCGGAGAGGGAGTGAAAGAGAAAGCAATATTTCTAAAGAATATTGCTAATCTGTTATACCCTTTGTTTCTCTTATCTGTTAGTTAGTCGTAAGTGATCGACAGGAGCATAGTTGCTGTGAAAGTGATATTAAAGCAGTTAAAATGCAAAATCCAGGTCCAAGTACCAGTAAAAACATTGATTCCGAAGTTTATTTTACCCTGTCAAAAAGAAACAAGCCAGTGTTAGTGTGTGGTGGTAGAGAATTCCATAAAAAAAGAGTGAATAAGGACAATTCCATAATATGGCGATGTGCGAAAGCGCCTTCTTGCTTTGGCATTATAAAAACAATGGACAGTGAAATTATTAATAGAAGTGGACACAATAGTAATTGCCATGCTAATTATAACAAACTTTTAATTAAAAACTCTATGAAGAAAATAAAAGAACAAGTCAAATCTGCCGATGGTCGCCCTATTCAACAGATCTACGAAGATGAAGTTTTATTAATAAAAGAACAAGGGTTAGATTTAGTAGAAGAAATCCCCAAGTTCTCAAGTGTGAAAACAGCATTTTTCGATGCCCGAAACAGAAGTCAAAATGTTTCTAAATTAGTATTTAAGAACAAAAGTGAAGTAGAAATACCGAACACCTTCAAAGATTTTTTACTGTTTGATTACGAAGATAGCAATCTATACATATAATAAATCTGTAGAAAAATATTTTTTGTACATCGAAAATATTTAAAAAAAAAATTGTCAGGGTATTAAAGTATAACCAACAGAACACATTTCCAGCATTTTTGGAATTTTTGTCTGTTTGTCTGTTTGTCTGTTTGTCTGTTTCGATGACTAAGCATCACGTCAAATTTACGAAACGAATGTAGGTAACTTTTATACATAAATATTGTGCGTAACTTGGGCTATTACTTAGGCTTTGTTTCATCGTAATCGGTGCTCTCTATCAAAAGATATATGCATTTATAGTTTTCAAGAAGAACTTATCATTATGGTCAACAATGAGACAAGCAACGACATCTATTGAACGAATATGGTACTTATTAATAAATGCCTTCACAAGATAACTTTAAATAAGTTATGATAGCAAAAGGTACGTAGATATTAGTCTAAATGACGCTGCTTTCAAAATCTACATAGCCTAAAACCCTATAGTGTGTTTGATCGCTCTTTTTTAGCAGTTTATCTTCGTCTTCGACAGATGGCGTTATTCATTTGATGTCATTTTCTGAACCGCGGTGCTATTAAATAAACATATGTTTCGTGAATAGTCAACAAATAAAGATTTACCAATTACACAGTATAAAAATACTATTTTTTTTAAACTAAATTAAAATTAGATAAAACCCACGACATATTTTTTTTGTACCGTGTGGGAATCGAACCTGCGACACGCAGTGCTACTGTTAATCGTCCAGCCACTGCACCAAACATGTCTTTATATAGATGTGGTGTGTTGTTAGCCCTATGTGTCGAGGCCGCGGTATTTCTTTCGAACAACCCGCAGCCCCGACGGGCGTCGGTCCTTGGTCCCTTCAATGTTGCTGACATCGCTTTGAGACGCGCGTGGAACACGAACGTGCCTCCATCGTCATAGGACGGACGAACGATTAACTAGCCCGTTACTCACCGTTCACAGGCCCGCGCCTACGGTGGCCGGAAGCCATCATGTGGCCCCCGAGGCCCGGAGCGTCTCCCGCGGCGGCTGGGAAGAGGGGTTGTGTCCCTCTTACGTTCACCTCTTTCGCTAGCATTACTGTTTCGCAGAAGGAGGTGAAGGCGTTCCATTTCAGATTGGATGTCCCAGATTCGGTACAGGTACCTCTCGAAACAGCCTCTAATCCCCCCTTTTTTGTGGTTCGTAAATTATCAAATGGCTCATCCCGCTCTGGGCGGAGCAGAAGAAAGTGTCAGACTACTACTGACTAAAAATCACCCACATTTATTCTTAGCTCTTTGTGTTTCGAGGCCGTGGTATCTCTTGCGGACAACCGTCAGCTCCGGCAGACGACGGCAGCAACAATTAAGGGGCCCGAAAGGACCCCTTAATTGTTGCTGACATATCTTTGAGGCGCACGTGGAACACGAACGCGCCAACGACAGTACCTGTCGACTATAATGTACCTGTTTCAAATTTCTTCAAGATCCGTTCGGCCGTTCTGACGTGGTTGAAACAAATACCATCCATCTAAACTTTAGTATTAGACATAGTCAGTACTTTGCATTACCCTCTTCTTATTTTCTACAGCGGCAGTAAGTTAACGTAGGGCAATGATTTAATGTTCTTTTATCTAAGCGACGCATTTTAGTTTCCGACAACCACGCGAACGAAGTCGCGGGCACAGCTAGTAATAGAATAATTGCGTTCGCTACACATGAAGCTAGAGATCGAATGAGTAAACTTGCAATGTTTTTTGGAGACGGAACATTTAAATGTTGCATACGACCATTTATGCAGCTATATGTCATTCATGGTGACATGGGCAGCACAGACACTACAACAGGTATCACACCACTTGTTTACTGTCTTCTTTTAAACAAAAAGAAATCAACATATGTAACACTCTTCCAACTTATCAAATCGCAAATACCAACCTGGAAACCTTTAGAGTTTCTGACAGATTTTGAGCCGGCAGCCATAAACGCTTTAAAAATTGTTTCGCCAGAAACGAAGACAAGAGCTTGTTATTTTCACTTTTGTCAATCAATACACAAAAAAGCCAAAAAGCTTGATCTAACAAAAAAAAACTATTTGAAAAAACATGTGGGTTTAATACTTACGTTACCTTTAATACCTCAGGAAATGATTGATGATGCCTTCCTATATATTATGGAAGACTGTCCCACCTTAAACAATATTGTTAAATTTAATGACTATGTTGTCCAAACATATATGAATGGTGGTAAATATCCCCCAACATTGTGGTCCGCAAATAATAGAAGACACCGAACTACAAATGCACTAGAAAGCTGGCATGCAACCCTAAACCGCTATGTGGCAAAAAAGAAGACTCTCAATATGCTCCAATTCCTCACAATTATAAATAAAGATGCCAAGTTACAAAACACGCGTTTTACTGGACAAGTTTCATCATCAAGGCCACGTAACAATGATGTTTTGGAGAGAGAGAAAATAATTAATTCAGCATTAAGTGATCTTTCTTGTGGTAAAATTAGCATCGGACACTGTCTGGAGAAATTAGTACCATTTACTTTTTAATTTATTGTAAATTATTTGATAATTTTCATATGTAAATCATAAAGCTATAATTTAAATCTGTGATTTTATATGCACAATTTGGTAATAGTTACGATCTGTGATTTTTAGATGTATAATTTGTAATAGTTACGATCTGTGAATTTTAGATGTATAATTTGTAATAGTTACGGTCTGTGATTTTTAAATACATAAGTAATTGGTAATAGTTACGATCAGTGATTTTTAGATGTATATGTAATTGGTAATAGTTACAATCTGTTATTTTTTTAGAAGTAGAATTTATTGATAATAGTTTGTGATTTTTTAGATGTAGGGTTAATAATACTTACGATCTGTGATTT
This sequence comes from Diarsia brunnea, assembly GCA_949774965.1. NCBI lineage: Eukaryota > Metazoa > Arthropoda > Insecta > Lepidoptera > Noctuidae > Diarsia > Diarsia brunnea. Next base: position 4,025,252 of record OX459019.1, read on the forward strand.
TTTTAGACGTAGAATTGATAATAATTACCATTTGTGATTTTTTAGATGTAGGATGAATAATACTTACAATCTGTGATTTTTTTAGACGTAGAATTGATAATAATTACCATTTGTGATTTTTTAGATGTAGGATGAATAATACTTACAATCTGTGATTTTTTTAAAATGTAGAATTGTTATTAGTACGAATCTGTGATTTTCTAGATATCAATATTCTAAAGACTTAGTTGTGTTAATTATGAATAAAGATTTTTCTAACAAAGTTTGTTTGTCTGCTAACGTTACTTACATAAGTTACTAAACAGTTATGTACTATGCCGTGGGTTGAAAACGGAGTCCATTTTTGTTGCGGGTTGAAAGCGGAATAATTATTATTATTTTTAACTCCTGGGATGAAAACGTGGGATGAAAACGGAAACACCCGTAACGACTGCCAAAGATCTATATATGGCAGCCGGGACCAACAGCTTTACGTGCTTTCCGAGGCACGGAGGAAACTCGGTATGTCGGGCGGTCACCCATCCACAGACCGACCTAGGCAAGCACAGCTTTACCTAAAGATCGACCCGAGTGGCAGTTTTTATTAAGCCACGAGCTCTCCGAGTGCGGCAGTTAAATAATTAATTTAGTACTAAAAATAAATAATTCATTTAAGTGCTAGAATCAGTACTATAATGCAACACCAGTCTGTCTACTCCTTTGGGAAATACAAGCGCCACATTTTCTGTTGTCACATATTGCCAGAAAAAAACAAATAAAAATAAAATGTACATTGGCTATGTCAAACAATCAACTGCATTTAAATTCAGAACGTTGTCACTCTGAATGTCACTTTAAATGTCATGTCCCTACTGATTCATTATACCGTCAAACAGTCGAGCAGCACTTTACTGCCCACAGAGGCAACTTTTAGCTGTCGACAGAGGCAACTGCTACTGTCGACAAAAGCAACCACTGCAGTATTCGACACGACGATTGCTGCCCACCATGTTGAAAGCATAGCGTGGCGAATGTTGTTATTATAAGAAGGCGGCAAATAGACTATTACTTTGCTGTCAACACAGCCAACTTAAGCTATCGACATAACTTATAATATAACTTCTGCTGTTGCCACACTCAACTTGATCGGTGTTTGCTTTCCACGTGTCGACAAAAAACGCAGTTGCCTCTGTCGACAGCTAAAGTTGGCTCTGCCGACAGTAAAACGCTGCTCGTGTGTACAGGCCCTAAAAGCAATATGGCGGGGACACGTAAAAAGATAAAAAAGCCGTCTTCTCCATTTATTGCACTTTAAAAAAAACAAATTGGCTTTACAAAGTTGTGAACGTTTCGTTAATGTTACTAGTTCACTACATATAATATTTGACTCCTGAGGATAGATTGTTTTGGATTTCGTAAAAATTACTAAAAAACAAAATAATCGGCTGACAGTGTCATCTGGGCGACAATTTTTTTACTTTTTCTGCCGTTACTGTTTCGTGAATTCGCATGTAAATGGGAATATCTTGTGCCTATTTTTGAACGATGCTGGGTCATGACCACGCGCATCAAGGTCACCTACCCGGTACTCTTCCGTTTGGGTTCATATGACTATAGGATGGTTAGGACGCCAGCATATTAAGCTACCGAAACTGTTAAATTTTCCCAATCCACTTTGAACCTAACGCTCTAGCGATAAATTTCAAAATCTATAAAAAAAAATTACCTAACATTGCATTCATGTTTTTCTTTTCTTTTTAACTTACACACTTGTTTTTTCAATCTCCCTGGACATTGGCAGAATAGTCGACATCGGCTTTAATTGCCATTAAACAAAAATAGAATAGAAAAAAATTGACAGATGTACCTAGGTAGAAGCTTGATGTCTGCACACCTCCCGTACTGCCATCTATCATACATTTCTATTTCTAATAAAGCTCGCAAAGTACAGTCAAATTGCTTTAATCGCATATCATTAAAATCTGCCTATTAAATACCACTAAACAGGAGAAATTCCTAGTGCGAGGCGACGCTTTTTATAAAAAAAAAACAAACAAAACATGCATATATTTGTATGTATCTTTATTTTATATGGAAATGCTTTTGTTCTTAATTCGAATTAAAATTTTCCTGTTTGTCTTTTCTACACACTGTATCTACATTTCTAATCCAACTTTCCTCTCGCAGGTCTGCTGGAAGAAATTTCTTATGAAATAAGCAGTAAGTACCTTTGTCCTCTTCTATTTTTTATCCTTTTCTGTATTTTGTGTGTAGGTACATAAATAAAAAAACGAAATCCAATAGCACTTTGAAAAATCCCACTCTTGGGCAGAGCGAAAGGGAGTGTCAGACTTTTACTGAATAAAAACCACTCATGTTCCTTCTTAGCCCTTGCGCCGAGACCGCGGTATCTCTTTCGAACAACCCGTAGCCCCGACGGGAATCCGCAGCCCCGATGGGATAGCACTTTGCCTGACCCGAAAATCGAACCTAGAACCTGATGCTCAGCAGTCGCGCTTGCGACCACAAGACTAACGCAAACCATCACATAAACCAAACCATCCAAAAAAAGAAATAATTTCCAAATCAATGAAGAACATTATAACTACATGTTAGTAAAGGATTTGATCTTGTACTAAATTATTGATTCCAATTAAAGCAGACACTACCCTCATTTGTGTAAGCGCTTTAATTGAACACGACAAGGGTGTTTTCCATTCCTAAATTAATATAACCTAGCTAACAATAATCAATGTTTAGTTTCAGTTCTCACTAATATTAGACGATTATAGCTTATCATAATCATTTTAATTACACATACCATCACGCATGTAATCCCCGAACGGTTAGGCAGAGGTCTACCTAATAGTATCTAATAACAATATACCTATACATTCTCCAGTAAGGTTTAAGTCCCATTTAATGGGAGGCGAGTCTAAAAACAAAATATTTGCTTCAAGTAAGCCAGTTACAGGCACTTTTGAATAGTCGAACAACTAATCAACTAAGCTACAGTCCCACTCACAAGGCATAATAACTGTGAGTGTACTGTAGTTGCCCATTCCAAAGCGTTAGTCTTTTTTTTTATGGTTGGTGGGAAATCATCAAATAACCCCTCCCGCTCATGGGTAGAGCGGAAGGGAGTGTCAGAGTTCTACTGACTAAAAACCACCCATGTTCCTTCTTACCCCTTCATGTCGAGGCCGCGGTATCTTGCGAACAACCCGCAGCCCCGACGGGAAAGTGTTGGTCTCATGAGAAGAACGGCAAGAAACTCCATGGACACTCTCTATTCCTTGGTTTGTGTATAATTTTAGAGTACACCATGATTGCTTTTTTTAGCTGATGGCAATAGGCTTGCCCCCAATTACATCCAGTGATTGCAATACGCTTGCTCGCAATTACACTAGTTTTTTTTTAAATAATTTGATAGTTTTCAGTTGAAAACGATTGTCACTAGGTCGGAAAAGTATTACTTTCAACCCGCTTCTCAAGCAACTTCAGAGCAACTTTCCGAGTATGAGTAATGAAAACCAAATTTCATTTTGCCCGATTCGATAATCGAACCCAAGTCCAGGTCCATTAGATCATAGAGACAGTTGCTATTTAGATTATAATAGGGATGTTTCCTGACTAAAAAAATATGATTCCAATTAGTCCGTCTGTTAGATTATCAACAAAAAATATTGGATACGTATTTTTTGTTTTATCAAATCAATAAAAATTTACGAAAATAAAACGCATCAAAGATTTGAGTGGGTTGTGACGTCACTCACCGGTAAAAAATGTCTTAGAATATGAGATCACACGAATTTTCATGTTAACTACCCTGTTAGGGGATTCCGAAGAGTATTGAGTAAACAATTTTATAAATTCTTAACAACTACTTTCCGTTACTGTAAGTCAATGAATTTTGTATTAAAGAAGTTTTGGTTTAGGCATTAACGTGGTCTGAAGAGTTTTTAGGATCTTCATAACATCACGCCTGTAGTCCCCGAAGGTTTAGACAGTGTACCGAATAGTCCACCTTGATTTCGCCAGTTCCATGTAACAGGGGGCTAGCCTATTGCCATCAACCGGGCACAAAGGCTCCGTGGTTGCTATTGAGAAATTCCTCATGACGAAATCCAAGAACACTTCACCCAATATTGACGGCACGGTTGTCGCAGTGGCTGAGCGATTGGACTGCTGCGCTGCGTGTCGCGGGATCGAACCCCGCACGGAACAAATATTTGTATGGTCTACAGATAGTTGTTTCGGGTCTGGGTGTGTTTGTGTATGTGAGTTTAAATGTTTGTAAACGCACCCACGATACAGGAGAAATTCCTAGTGTGGGGCAACGTTTTTAAAAAAAAAATAACCTAAGCAGATTATGATAACCTTAAAATAATACTGAAAACTAGCAACAACTGTCAATAGTTACCCACTAGGAAGAAAACACATTTGATCGGAGGATTCTCTCTTTTCAATAAAAGATGAGGAACTTTTTATCCTGATCTTCATAACTTTCTAAGCTATGTCCTGGATACATCTATGAAAGCAAGGTCCCGTCGGGGCTGCGGGATGTTCGCAAGAGATACCGCAGCCTCGACATGAAGGGCTACGAAGGAACATGGGTGGTTTTTAGTCAGTAGAAGTCTGACACTCCCTTTCGCTCTGCCCAAGAGCGGGAGGGGTTATTCGATGATTTTCCACCCGCCAAAAAAAAAAAACCCTCCAAAAAAATAAATAAAAGTAACGACTTATTAAAACCTACCATAAAAAAAAATTTGTGAACAATAAAAACTGTTTTGTCAACAACTCGAACCGCCATCGCCATTTAAACGTCCTGCCAGAATTAATTGCATAGAAACTTTTTCGTTGAGAATGCGATGAAAATAAGAACTTTTTCGATTCCCAACCGATCTTAACTTTATCTTGTTCGTTTAGAATTCACGTTTTTTTTTAAGTCATACCTTTTTGCATGGCGATTTAAGAGGGGCTAAAATTATGGTATGGTTTTGTTATGACGTTTGACCAATTATTTTTGTGTTTGTGATCCCTGGAGGGAACCAGAGGCCTATACCCTTATTAGGGTTCCGTAGCCGAATGGAAAAAAACGGAACCCTTATAGATTCGTCATGTGTGTCTGTCCGTCCGTATGTCACAGCCACTTTATTCGGAAACTTTTAAGACTACACAGTTGAAATCGATGTATTCTGTGAACCGCTTTACGAGTTTTATACAAAAATAAAAGATTAAGGGGGTCTCCCCATACATGGAACTGAAACTAAAAAAAACTTTTTTTCATCAAACTTATACGTGTGGGGTGTCTATAGACAGGTCTTAAGAAATTACATTGAGGTTCGTATAACCATTTTTATCGCAAAGTCAATCGTTTGATAGAAATACACTTCCAAAGTGGTAAAATGGGTGTGTGCCCCTCTAACTTTTGAACTAAGAAAGTGAAAAATCTAAAAGACACTTGCACTTGGCCAGTTTTCAGCAGAAATTGCGAGTCTTTACATAACAATATAACATCACACATGTAATCCTCAAAGGGATAGGCAGAGGTGTAGGTACCTAAGAAGTACACCCACATGTTATCAGTATGTTTATTGTTTAGGTCCCACGTAGGGGGAGAGTCTAATTGCCATCTTCCGGGTACAAGAAATTCCTGATGGAAAAACCCAAAATCACTTTGCACGACCTGGGAATCAAACCCAGTACCTCATGCTCAGCAGTCGCTTGCGACCACTAAACCAACGAGGCAGTCGTTCTTTACTTATAAATCGAAAATGAGAGAAATACAGCATTGGTGTAAATAAAGCCGCTAATGCAATAGTAACAAAAAAACAAAACAAAAAAAAAACTAATTAGTCCATCAGATAGATTACCAAAAAATATTGAACACGTATTTTTTCTTTTTTCACGTAAACAATAAATTAAGACGATACAGTGCTTCGAAAAGTCGCGCGACGTCACCGTTTGGTTCATTTTTTACCAGAAAGTGACGTCACGATCACGATCTTTGACACGTTTTATTTCCGTTCATTTTTATTAATTTGATTAAACAAAAAACACGTATTATCCAATATTTTTCGATAATCTAACAGACGGACTTAACAGAATCAACTACCCTTTTATTCATTTTATGCATTCATTATTATTAGGGATCTACCTAGCCTGTTCAAATAGAAAATCCTAAAATCAAAACCTTAAAAAATGCAAAAGTTTTTATCTCCACAGAAAAATGCCCATGTTTCTCTTTCCCTACTAGCCATAATAAGTACGTACTTTGTCACTAAAAATATATCTTAAACTCACAAGATCCTGAATCCCAATGTTACCTGTAAATAAAAGAAGGAAAATAACAAATAACTCCGGATCAAATACGTATCTTCGATACTTTGAACAAACTATTTACAGAGACTTGTTTCTTTTACCTCTCTTCAATATATTTTCGACTTTGATACGAAAGCGACCTACGCAAACGTAACATATATACGATAAAATTGAAGTGTCTGTTCGTAATTTCAATATAATAGCTTTTTACTCAATTCATAATATATAATTATGTACTATTACTAACTACTGTACTTTTAAACAAGAAAAAAACATATGTTTTATTTATTTATTTACTTATTTTAGGAAAGCTTACAGTCTAATAACTATAATTATAACTAAATATATATCTAAATTGCTAATAACAAGCTTCCACAGATAACAACAAAAAACATATACTTCCTCATAGTTACTTCCAAAATTACAATACAAAACAAAACAAATTTTATTTTTAATTTTATTTTTAATTTAAGTCCGTTTGTTAGTCTGTCTGCCTGTATGTCGGTCTTTCTCTATGTCTGTCTGTTTATTCCGGCTTATCTCCTAAACGGCTGGACCGATTTTGACGGGACTTAACTTTCTGGATAAGGAGTAACTTAAGCTTTTTTTTATTTTAGAACTAGCTGTGCACCACGACCTACGTTATCGTGAACTTTAAAAAAAAGTATAATTTCCCCATTAAAACGTATTTCGTTACCAATTTCAAGGGTTTAAATTTTCCCGTCAGGGCTGCGGGTTGTTCGCAAGAGATACCGCGGCCTCAACATAAAGGGCTAAGAAGGAACATGGGTAGTTTTAAGTCAGTAGAGGTCTGACACTCCCTTTCGCCCTGACCAAGAGCGGGAGGGGGGATATTTGATGATTTTCTAACTCCCAAAAATATTTTGGAAACCCTGCTTTGTGAATTATGATGATTTTGTTTTTTTTGCAGCTTAGGTAGCTTGATTTGCTGGCGTCTGGTTATTACAAAGTTGCAATACAAGGTTCAGCAATCCACGTGTAACCTGGGTTGCAACAAAGTAGTTTATAGACAAAAGTACTAACCAGCTAATGCACTTAGTAGTAACTTGGTTTGTTGGTAAGGGTACTTACAATGTAATGAGTGTAAGATAGTAAAATTCTTGAACTGTCTTGGCTACAAAGTCAGAATGAAATGGAAAACTTATGTCACTGTTACCGTCGTTTCAATTTTTATTAGCAATAGCGTTCTTGGTTGGAAGTTTTAGCGGGTTCCATCATCATCTGCCTAGCCTTTTCCCAACCATGTTGGGGTCGGCTTCCAGTCTAACCGGAATTAATTAATTCAATTTAACATGGAGCGACTGCCTATCTGACCTCCACAACCCAGTTAATACTAGGTAATACGATACTCTTTGGTAAGACTGGATGTCAGAATTTCAGGTCACTGACTACCTGTAACGACTGCCAAAGCTCTAATATATGGCAGCCGGGACTAACAGCTTAACGTGCTTTCCGAGGCACGGAGGAAACTCGGTATGTCGGGCGGTCACCCATCCACAGACCGACCTAGGCAAGCACAGCTTTACCTGAAGATCGACCCGAGTGGCAGTTCTTATTAAGCCACGAGCTCCTCCTCAAGTTTTAGCGGGTTCCATAAAAGCTTAAATAACCCAATGAAACCTCTAGGAGATGTTTCTTAAAAAAACTTTTCCTCAATTCCCAAAAAGTTTAGGCAGGGGTTAACTTGAAGTGCCCAAATTCGGCCAGTTTTTTTCAAGCATCATATTATAAGGGGCGAGTTTATCAATTTCAGTGGGCACAAAAATGACAAGGCCTTTTTTTGGGGGGGGGGGGTTGGAAAATCATCAAATAACCCATCCCGCTCTTGGGCAGAGCGGAAGGGAGTGTTTGACTTCTACTGACTAAAAACCACCCATGTTCCTTCTTAGCCCTTGCGCCGAGGCCGCGGTATCTCTTTCGAACAACCCGCAGCCCCGACGGGAAATGACAAGGCCTTACCGAGAGATTCTTAATCAAAAAGAGCCTAATAACTCTTGGTATGACCGGAAAAGGTCCTGGCTGGGGGCCCAGGTACCTCATGCTCATCTGGGCTTGCGCCGACTAGACCAACCAGGTAGTCCAAACCTTCACATTTATTAATGACTTCCTTAATGAGGCAGTTAGCAGCCATGAGTTCCACCTTTCATGACAATTCAACACGTCACCAAGACCCTCAAATATATTCAACAAAACCACTCTTCATTGCGGGTTCCTTACAATTTACAATGTGTGCCCGAAATAGTCACCCCTACCATAGTTAATTTATTTAAACAAACAGTAATTCAATCTCCGTAAAACCAATGAAAGTTGGGGTAAATGTATTCTTTCAGACCGCGAATCATCATTATCATCAGCCTATAATGTTCCCACTGCAGGGACTCAGGCCTTCTCTCTAGGAGAGGGATGGGCTATAATCCACCACGCGAGCCCAGTGCGGGTTGGTAGATGTCACATGTCTTCGAATTTTTTGGTTCTAATACGTTTCCTTGCGACGTTTTCCTTCACCGTTTTGAAAGCAGTGGCGATGAAATAAATTACACAAAGTAATGCGCCTGCCTGGGTTCGAACCCACGACTTACTGTTCGCTCATAACACTACCAAAAAAGGTCAAGTTGATTTACTGACCCTGTACCTTTATACTGTGCCTCAATAGTAGGGTGCCCAAAACAGTTTGTCAAGAAAATAAAGCGATCTCACGTAGCTCGTAATACGATGAATTGGTATACACTGTACACTCATTTACTGTGATTAATTAATCTATGTAGACCTTCGAACAGTACTGAAGTTCTTCTGATTTGTAGTGTTTTAGATACGGCACAAACTATTTTAAAAATTAATTAGTTAGTTAATTCTAGCAAATAATTTTTTTTTTTAATATCAAAAAAAAAAAAAAAAATTTAAAAATAAAATGTTCATTTCTGATAATGTTTGACAGGATCAGGATATTTTAGTGATGACAGGACTAATATAAATAAATATATATCTTTTGACAGAATAGGGTAGTTGACAAAAAAAAAATCGAATTAGTCCGTCAGATAGATTTTCAAAAAATATTGTACACTTATTTTTATTCTTCTTTTACGTAAACAAAGATTTCATCATTTCTTATTAATTTAATAAAACAAAAAACACGTATCCAATATTTTTTAATAATCTTTGTGACGGCCTAAACAGAATCATATATTTTTTAGTCAGGAAACTACACAATTAGTTGCAGTTTCTGGAAATTTTAATCAGTTTGGAAGGACCACAGACGTCAAAAATTAAAAGAATCTTGTGGCAATCAACACGATCAGACCTTCTTTTTAGGTAATCCATCATCATCTGCCTCGCCTTTTCCCAAGTCGGCTTCCAGCCTAGCCGGATGCAGCTGAATACCAGTATTTTACATGAACTGTACTGCTGCCTATATGACTTCCACCACCGAATTGGTATTGGGAAATATGATATCCTTTAGCAAGACTGGATGTCAGCTTTCGGACCACTGACTAACTATAAAGGGTGTCAAAGAAGTTTAAATGACAGCAGGAACCAATGATTTAACGTGCAAGGCACGAAGGAAACTCGGCATGTAATGGGTGGTCACCCATTCATGAACCAACCTAGACAAGTGCGGCTTAACCAAAGGAACGACTCGAGGGGCTGTTATTATTTAGCTAAGACAGTAAAATGAAATATAATATAAGTAATTCGTTTTAAGAAAAATACTTGAAATTAAGGTGCACTTTGTATTAAATTGAATACATGATTATTTTACGTTTTGCTATAATAACCCCTTTTTTTTTCTATTTCGAAAACAAACTGCATCATGCAAAAGAGAAAGGGAGGTGGTGGTTGCAACGACAGGGTATATAAACTGGTCCGTGCTCAAAATAGAATCAGTTATGGCAAAGTCGTTGTACGTGTACCATATTATAACTACAAGTGATATTAGTGGCGCGCTCCAGGGTCTCCAGACGTATCCAGTAGTGCATCAGGAAAATGAAGCGTGTGAAATCTTCTGTTCGGGACTCCTCGAAGACAAGGAAAACCAGCCACCCGGAGGAGGAACAACAGGTGAGGCCGGAAGTGACAATGGCAGCCGAGATGGAAGAGGAGACGGTGGATTGGGGCTCGATCCAGAAAAGACTTTTACAAAATTGTGTCCTGGGGCAAATGGGACTATCGAATCTCAAGACGAAGGCGGATGCAGAGTGCGATGGCGAAACGGACGAGTCCGAAAATATTCCAACGGAGGAGGAAGTAGAGACCGATATGAGCACGACGATGGCTGCCTGGGAGAAATATGTCCAGTCGGTACGTATACAACAGGCGCTGAAAATCAACTTACAAAACTTTATGAAGGACCTTATAAGCTCATCGCTCACCATCAAGGAACAAGACGATCCCATTGGCATGTCATATACTATTCTGTCAATAAGCAGTGGGGATTTAACTCACGACTGGGACGAACTATTCGAAGTGGAGCCTACAAGAATAAATCAGTTGACTGCCTGTCTTGTCTTCGCGAGTATCTTTATTCCGGCAATGGTCGTCAAGTCGTACAGGACATTCTCCGTAAGGAACATCTTGAAACTTGTGAGTGCGCCGAACATCACTGTGGAATGGAGCGCCCAAGTAAATGGAAAATTACGGCATATGAAATTGACTGTGCCGAAAGGGGAGATTCAGTATATGGATCAGAAGGCGAGCCATTTAAAAAAGGGTTCTATGGAATGGTGGATGCAGTTATTCAAGCCAATGACAGTGAAGATGGAATTACCGGATATCAAGTTCCAAGCAAAACAAGAAAAGTTCTGGTCGAACAACAAAACGATCCAAACGCAGTCTCCAGATGCGATAGCGAAAACAATAGTAGAAACGCAGATGTTATTGCACTTTTTTGCAAAAACGGTGCTTTCACAGAAGCCGAAGCTATGGGATTGTTTGCAAAGTCAAGTCAAGGGATCGACTTTATTTGCACCAAGCAGTATGCAGACAAAATACGGACTTACATCCACATCGCCCGAGTTTTGGTATTTTCGGAATCGGTAAAGCAGCGATTTGAACGAGCAAAAGCAAAATTCGAAAAAGAAAACCCGCTATGTATAGATGAAACGATGCAAGAAGAAACAAAATTAAAGTTTAAAGAAATATTGGATGTGAACAAAATCAAGTTGGAGCAGTTTTTTAGTGATACATATAATCATTTTACAAGACAAAGTAAAAAGAAGAATAACCTGTTTTTCCTGGGACCGCCGTCAACTGGTAAGACCATGATTATGAATAGCTTGGTTGAAAATGCCACTTTAATTATTGTCGTTTAACTGGTTTGATATCGAATAGCAGTTTCAACTTTAGTGGATTACTGCATACGAATGCCTGTTTAATGGACGAATGTAAACTCACCGATAACCAGTTTGAGCAGTGGAAGTTGTTAGCCTCGGGGTTGCCGATGTCAACGGACGTGAAGTATAAGGACAGGTGTGATGTGAAAGATGTTGTTTTATATACTTGTAGTAATTATCCTATTGAAATGTATTGTAATGTACCAATGGCACAAGAAGCAGTAAAATGAAGAACAATAACTTATGAATTGAGAACAAGGTGTTGGGATATCATCAAATAACTCCCTCCCGCTCTTGGGCAGAGCGAAAGGGAGTGTCAGACTTCTACTGACTAAAAACCATGTTCCTTCTTCGCCCTTCATGTCGAGGCCGCGGTATCCCTTGCGAACAACCCGCAGCCTCGACAGGCCATAATAACCCCTAATTATAACGTTGATGGTAATCAAATTTGACCGACAGTTAAGGCCGTATCCAGTGTTTCTATCCTCCGAAATAATTACAACCTATTTCAAAACTATTCCCAGATGAAATTTAATGGGCTTTCACCTTTTGTAACCGGTACCAATCTTACTGCTAACGTCTCGTTAGTTACAAAGTACGATTCAGTTGTTCACGTGTTAAATCTGGCCATTAAGCAGACAGCTACAGAAGGCCAGATTTGGAATTCCATGGAATAGAATAGAATTTTATTTTGGGAATAAAATAGACAATAATTGTTATGAACTATCAAAACTCTGTCATATTTTATTATTAGGCATCCAACCATTCACTGCTACATTTTAAAAACCAGCATTGCTATTGTGTATCTTTCTAAATGTCATTGGCTATCATAGTGTCCATCGATTAACTGTCAAATGGTTATGGTTTGGTACAAAATCGAAGGACGACGCAACACGCTTATTTCCGCCATTCTCCCCTCTCATTTGTTTGAAAACGCTTTATAAAACCAGTCTTTGCAGATTTGTCATTGTACGGGAAATGTATTCATAGCGAGGCCATGTTATTAATGAAAATGTTTAGCTTGGTGTTCTTTGCAGTGTATGAAATAGACTTTACAGATAAAGATCTGTAAAGTCTATTTTTATTTTATTTGACAGTAGTTAATAGAAGACAGAAGCTCTAAATTCTGACAACCAGTCCATTAAAAAGAGGTATCGGATTGTCACCGGGATCGTACAGGTCACAAAGAAAGTCGCTCCAAAGTCAAATCCGCAGCTCCATCCGGTTTAACTGAAACGTTAAAAAGGCTAGGCATATTATATTGATATCGATGTAGCGTACCTTCTGTAATAAAATGTTCTGTTATACCCTTTAATTGTTCCAAAACTTATTTGATTTATCTACAACCCTTCAGATAAAGGGTTCAAAATGGATTTGATATTGTTAGTTTGTTAGAAATCTCACAAATTGGATATGTGAGTTATGGTTTTGATTTTCGTTATAGACGCGTTGGATTAGCTTGAGTGCTGGTTTCAGGAAGTTTGGATGAAGTTTTGTGTGTAGGGGCTATTCATCTATCTTAAGAGAAACTTTAACTGACTGGTGGCGGAGACGATCATTGGACACTGCTCACTGAATAATCACTTTCACTGACAGTTATCTGTGCAGAGCGTGCATGGAGGCAAAGGCAACGGTAGTGCATGTACTTCTCAAGTGCACCACCGTTAACGAAATCTGCAAGCGAACTCTTGCACACCAAGATTCCTTGCGGATGTCCTGAGAAGATTGGGAAAAAAAAAATGTACGTGAGTTCGAAACAAGCTGTGTGAAGGCAAGCTGTCGAACGGATTTGGATGGAATTCAGCATACGGATAGTTCAAGCACAGGGTTAGACCTAGTCTACATAAAATACTATATTTTCATAAAGAAATTCCAATTTCCAAGGGAACGAAGACACGGGCAAAAATTAGTACCCGTTCAATAGACTTGTATATTTTTCCTTACAACTCATACAGATTTTCGTAACAGTTCACTGCCAATAAAGTATTGAATACACCTTTATTATTGATACAAACAACGTATGATATAACACAACCAAGTAATTCCGGAGAAGATGGCAGGAAAGATTCCTGTTTTATATCCTAACATCCATTTCTTAAAGACCTCTACGTCTTCGAAGTCACAAAAAATTTTTAGTCGATCCTTGATGAAAAAGAGTCCAAGTTTCACTGGTTTTAGAGGTCCCCCAATAAAACTTTTGTTGCGGCCGTAAATCTGGCCGGATCTATACACTGTGACATTTTTATTGGCTTCTATGTGGTCCTCTGAAGTATTCTGAGGACCTGTCCCGTTGTAGACGATGAGCGTGGAGCGATTAGAACAAGAGCCCATCGGTTAGTGGGGGCCCCACTTGCGAGTCGTAACAGGTTCGAAGCCAGGGATTCTCTATACTTGGTGTACTTATTGGTTTACCTCAGCGCTGCTCTCAAACGGTGATGGAAAATATATTAAGGACATCGACATGTGCAAGAACTAGAAATTCGAAGACACGCCATTCACCACCTCGCACTGGGCTAGCGTGGTGGAATATGACCTAGCTACTCCCTCACACAGTGTGAGGGTCTTTGTCCCAGTAGTGGAAATGCTAAATGCTGATTATGTGAATAGTTAGCGATAAATTAGTAATAGATAAATTAGTAATAAGGACTTAGCGATCTTACAGTTAAACTGCGTAAGCAGTTTTGTGGGGCAATGTACTTAGTTTTAAGACCTTTTTTAAGTAAATAAAATCATTCATTCATTCATTCAGCTATATTTTGTTTCCCATTAACTAACTCAGGACTTCAAATGAAATCGGCTGGTTGAAAAATTAAACTGGTTGCTTTCGATCATCTATGTGAACCGTACCGAACGTAACCGAGGATATTAATTGGATTAAGAAAACAAGAAAATAGGCGGCGGCAATCTGGCAATGCCTTGTCAGTTGTCACGCGTCACCTTCCTTGACAACTGCTCGAGTGCTACCCACAACGTTGTGGTTACCTCCAACGCTTTGACGTTTTGCCAGAGAGAATTCGAGTCAGCTTCAGTCTCGTATCTGCAGGGCTTTGCGTATCTTTTTAAATGTTAGTGGCTATCATAGTGCCCATCGATTAACTGTCAAATGGTTTCATTTTGTATCAAACCATAACTATTTGATAGCCACTGTCATTTAAAAAGATACACAATATCCCTGCTGTACTTTACAATCTTAACCAAAGATGACGTCTTGCAGGGGTGCCGTCGTATAAATGGATTTAAAATCACCATCTTCATTAGCAGGTTCAAATATAATAACGATTTCAACATCAAGGAAGAGGCTCCCATTACACCTATGTATGTTTCTTGAGTGATAAAGTAAACGATTGATAGCAATTAAGTCGCTTCCTTGACGACGCGGTGGGACAACTGCCTCCGGTAAGTAAGTAGGTATAATTAGGGCACGGGACCAGAATTTATCGGCCCATTTTTTTCTTCCTTCATTTTGAATACCGGAAAAAATTCTGGTGAAGCGAACGATGAGGAAAAAGGGGATGAAAGGACGTGGTCATGTTTTTTATCACACTGCAGTAAACTCATAAGGAGGGTTATGATTTTGACCGGTATCTATATTTTGTATATACATGGTTATCAGCTGTTTCCTCATAAATTCTGGAGTACTTATCATTATTTGACAAATGAGGTATCGTTGGAAGCATCAGGTTAGATACAACCACACAGTAAAAAGAAAAATGTTAATAAACCTTTTTACGAAAACACGCTTATGTGTCCTACCTCTACGTGCCTTCTTGTAGGATTTGTTAGAAATATTAGAGATATTACTTTAGCTTCTAAATCATAATTTATTTATATCGTGAAAATGTTTGTTCACAATCCATTTATATTATGTTCACACCTGCAATTTTAGAACACTTCATAATTGTCAAGAAATAATTCATACAACAGTCAAAATAAATCAAAGCCACTAACCGATAAATTATGAAACTGAAAAGGCCGTGATTACCAATACCATGCTGAGCGAAATACCTACGAAAAATTTCGCTCAGAATTTTCAACGTTTTAAACAGAACTTTGCAGCACGCTTTCAATTCGATACCTATTGAGAAATATTACTCGGCACTGGAAACTTTAATTTTCTTTCAGTTCACAATTTGCTACAGATTTCTCATTTCCGTTGGACGCAATATGATTCACAATAATATTTATTAATTTGAAAATAAGGACTGTTTTAGAGACTCCGGATATTATTGTTTTAAGCCTCTGTTGTTCCAGAAGAGAGCAGCAGTGGCCCGGTGCTGGCGGCCCCGACTAACGAGCACTAAGGCCCCTAGCACACGGCGAATTTAAACGTACAGACGACGCGCGTTTCAGGAATGCCCGTCGTCTGCGCCGTAATACTGATTTTTGCGTTTTTATAGATACAAACGCGCCCCTGAAGCACGTTCTAAACTCATTTGAAGTGCGTATAAAGGTTGCAAGTAGTTGGCAGTTGCGAGCGCGTAGACGCGCGTTTCACGATCACCCCGTGTACCAAGGTTGTGTTAAGCGCAAGAGAATGATGATTTATGCTTATGCTATTATCACAGTGCAGGGTAAAGGCCTCCCTTCTCTATCTTCTATCACACCCCGGATATGCTCCAGATAAATTAATATTAACGAGAAAAGTCTTTTCTTATAAAATTATGCCTGTGGAAAATTTATATTAGGTTGGGGAAAAAGTTTTTTCGCATTATAGTATGTATGAACTTGTAATAAAATCTCTTTGGCTATACTATTTGTATCTGGCTGGTTTTGGTATCATTGAAAGTTTAAATTTTAAAGAACATAATTCCAAATTCAAATTAGGAAAATGTGTGATTTTCATTTGTTTTTCGTACCGTCAAGATGAGTGAATCAAATGAAGAAATTCGATACATTTTAAAATTTTACCACAAAAAAGGTAAAAATGCAACGCAAGCCGCGAAAAAAATTTGCGATGTTTATGGACCTAGTGCAGTGTCTGTGAGAGTAGCACAAAGGCGTTTTCAATCCGGAAATTTTGATGTCAAAGATGCACGTCGCTCTGGTCGCCCTGTTACGGATAAAATGGATGCCATTTTTGAAAAAGTGGAGCAAGATACCAGTAGTTACGACGTAGCTGAAGAACTGAGAATTGACCACAAAACAGTTTTGGCGCATTTGAAAAAAACTGGGTACACAAAAAAGCTCGACATTTGGGTACCTCACAAGCTCACTGAAAGAAACCTAATGAACCGTGTACTCATTTGTGATTCTTTATTACGACGTAATGAAACCAAACCATTTTTGAAGAAGCTGATAACTGGTGATGAAAAGTGGATCACGTACGACAAGAACGTGCGAAAAAGGTCGTGGTCAAAGGCCGGTCAGGCTTCACAGACTGTGGCGAAACCCGGGTTAACTCGCAACAAGGTGATGCTGTGTGTGTGGTGGGATTGGAAGGGCATTATTCATTATGAGCTTTTACCACCAAGCAGGATCATCGATTCTGAACTCTACTGCGAACAACTGATGAGATTAAAGCAAGAAGTTGAGAGAAAGCGGCCGGAATTAATCAACAGAAGGGGTGTGGTTTTTCATTATGATAACGCTAGACCTCACACAACTTTAGCCACTCAGCAAAAATTAAGAGAGTTTGGCTGGGAGGTGTTAGTGCATCCGCCGTATAGTCCTGACCTTGCACCTTCAGATTTCCACCGGTTTCGGTCTCTTCAGAATTCTTTAGGCAGTGTCAGGTTAACATCACGAGAGGACTGCTAAAACTACTTGTCGCGGTATTTTGACCAGAAGTCCCAAAATTTCTATAGCAGTGGGATCATGTCCCTACCTACAAGATGGCAAAAAAGTATCGAACAAAATGGTACCTACATACTTTAGTTAAATGTAAATAAACTATTTTAAAAAATGTTTTGAATTTTCTTAAAAAATGCGAAGAAACTTTTTCCCCAACCTATTATTTTGAATACGAGTATGTATCCATTTTTATCACCGCTTTGGTCGTTCCATATCGCAATCAATTTTAGTTTTAGCATAACTAATGTGTATATGTAATTTAATTTGTGTTGATTATTTTAATATTGCATTTGTGTTTTGGGTATGTGATTTTATTTTGTATATCTTGTATGGACTGTGTCTGAATTAAATAAATTATTATTATTATAACTAGAGTGGATTTAAAAACTTGGCCTGCTCTTGTTAATCGTCACATCGTTATTTACTAACACATTCTCATAACGTTTTTGTACTCGTAGCGCCTCAAACAGAGAACACCAGAAAAATCACACACCGCATAACTGTGGCCTAAAAAAAACAAAATGCTTGGACTAACAGTGAAACCTAGATTGGTAGTTTAATTGAACAGTCCGTCAACATCACGTTTGATCAGCCAACAGTTAGTTAACTTTAGTTTAGTTTGTCGAAAAAATACTACGGAAAATGGATGCTGTACCTACCTACTGCAAACGTATACGGAGGAGCTTGTGACTAAATAATAAGCAAGAAAAATTTGTCGCAGATACAATATGGAGAGCAAAAAATGTAAAAAAAAAAACAAGAAACATAGAACGCATAATAAATATTTTAAAATACGTCAGAATAACAAAAAAAAATTAACAGCTTGCAAATCGAGACTGCGACAAGTAGGTTACCACTTAGGATAACTGCCACTCGGGTCGTCGTTCAGGTTAAACCGCGCTTGCCGGAGAGGTCCGTGAGGTCCACTCTTTGCATACCGAGTTTCCTCCGTGCCTCTGAAAACACGTTAAGCTGTTGATACCGGTTTCACAAGCAGATCTTTGACAGTCGTTAGGTACACAAGTAGTCAGTGTCCTGAAAGTACAATAACCAGTCTTACTAGGTAGATGGTATTGCAAAAGTATAGGCATGAGCACTGGTACAAATGTTAACAACGAAAGATGGGTGATGGGTGGGTGAGCAGTGGTGGCCAGTGGTGGCGGCCCTGACGCATTACTTTGTGTAATTTATTTCATCATCGCTGCTCTCAAAACGATGAAGGAAAACATCGTGAGGAAACCGGCAATTCTTAGAACCAAAAAATCGAAGACATGTGACATCTACCGACCCGCACTCTTATATTATTAGCCTGTGGTAATAATATAAGAGTGACTGATCCCAAATGAAGGACGCATTGCTAAACAAACCTGTATATTAATATTAAACATCGATTTTCAAGGTTAAGCGCTTGCCGAGGTCAGTTTTGTTTGTTTTGTTTGAAAAAAGTTGCCCCACACTAGGAATTTCTCCTGTATCGTGGGTGCGTTTACAAACATTTAAATTCACATACGCAAACACACCCAGACCCGAAACAACTATCTGTAGGCCATACAAATATTTGTTCCGTGCGGGGATCGAACCCGCGACACGCAGCGCAGCAGTCCAATCTCTCGGCCACTGCGCCCACCGTGGCGTCGAAGATGGGTGACCGATTAATTTCAAGGAACAATAGAGGGTACTTCAATATTAAAAGCAAAACTAAACTAAGTCAATTAGTAATAAATCATAATCAAATCATCTCCCAAACTGCACTGATGACATCAACATAGCTTCCTTTGTTTTTTTAGATTCTTACAAAGATTTTTGTGTCATCTACATATTTTTCCAAACAAACTCCATTCAATTTTGAATCCAGTACGCTTGAACAGAAGGTTTTCAATTGCTTGTGCTTGTGAGCACAAACAATTTAATATGTGAAGTCATTTGCGACAAAACAGACACATATTTAGGTCAAATGGTTTGATGTGGTATAAAGTGTTCCTTGTTGTGTACGTTGCTATTATTAAGGAGATGTTTCTTCACGAAAGTTACAAGATTTTTAATGTGAACAAATATGATTTATTGGCATGCATTTATTTGCAAGTATTGATTGGATTATAAGTATTTGAAATTAATGAATTAAGTATTTTAAACTTTGCAGTAGTAGACGTGTGCATTAGTTCAGAAACCAGCTCATTATTAATTTTGTTATGAGCCTATACTGTCCCACTGCAGGGCAAAGGCGTCCCTTCCTTCCTTCCTTCCACTTCTCGCGATCCAGTGCGATAGTAGGCCAATAAAACTAGCTCATACATAACAAAAAGATAATTAGTCTTTTGCACATTTAAAAACCCGATTCAGACTACTTGTGTGAAATTGGCATCGATGACTGGAAAGTTATGTGATAATCGGTTGTAGTAGTAAGAACATGTAATGTGGAGGAATGAGGGAAACGTCGTGAGGAAACTTTCAAAATATGGGCATAAGAGTAGAGGCGATGGATAATCTGTGTAAAGGATGATAGGGTAAGAAAAGGTGGTAATTAATGAGATGACGAGTAATAGACATGTATGGAAGAAGAAAACATTCTGCGACGATCCCAAATAAATTGGGATAAGGGCAAAAGAAAAAAAAAATCCTTAACCTTTTAAAAATCTGTGTATTAGATAATTATAATAATGGTCACACCATTCACAAAAATTGTTTATATATTCTATTCGTGGTTCTGAACAGCCTCTGTTAAGAAACAATCGGTATATTTTAACCGTGCTAAGATTAAAAGCAGACAATAATAATTATGTCTTCTCCTTAAAGATATAAAATTACGCGCATGTGGCGAACTCTTTACATACTTTATATCATGACATTGAACTATTAATTATATGGCATTTATACCAATAAAACGAATGGATTCCATTGTCAGTCGTTTCTACGAAGCCATTTGAAAACCATCCATGTGCGTCTCATACAACTTTTGGTATAATAATGTGCGGTAAATAATATTTTACGGCGACAATTTAATAATTTATATTGTGTTAAGATTTTTATGTGATGTAAAACATTCAATAACAGTCAAAGTAAAGGTTTATTTCATGGTGTCCTACAAGGAAGCATTTTTTTGCCAACGCTATTTTAATAAATTGTGACAGTGATCAAAATATAATCTGACTTAGTGACAAACAATAAAATAAGAAAATGGTGCATATAAAATACACGTTGAATTTAGTAGTTGTGATAATCTTGTTAATACGGACGGTCAACGTGCTTAGTAAAGACCTCAGTGAGCAAGAAAGAGCATTGAGAGCCGAATTCATACAGAAACTATTGAACAAAAAAAGTAGATTAGAAGGAAAAATCAAGCTAGTGGGAGGTGCAAATAAATATGAAGGTAAGAGAAAGTGAAATAATCTTACGGACAAATCAAAAATTGCTGATTTTGCAAAATTAGTTTTCAAAAATACTCAGTGGAAATGTAATAAGGTCTACTGAGATCATCGCTAATGTAAATGTTTAATACAGAAGACAACCCGACCATAATTCAGTTTATTGGTTTAAAGACAAGATTACCTTCTCCATGAGACATATCCGAATATAACATAACATCACTCCCATAATCATCGATTGGTGATGCAAACTCCACACACAGGTGTACACTCATATTTCCCCAGTTATATTTAACTCCCATGTAATGGGAGACAACCGTACTGTCATCAACCGGGCAATAATCTAGATTTGTGGCTACTACTGAAAGCAATCCTGATGGAAAAAGCCGATACCATGTTTCATCATCATCATCAGCCTATTGCAATCCACTGCTGGATATAGGCCTCTTTAATCTTGCGCCACTCAACTCGATTTTCGGCAACTCTCATCCAGTTGTTACCAGCCACTCTGCGAAGATCATCGCTCCACCGAGCCTAAGGGCGTCCAACCTTACGCTTGCCGACTCGCGGTCTCCACTCAAAAACACGTCTACTCCAACGGTCATCGGTCAATACCATGTTTGCCTGAGATAATATTCGGAAACCTATACTTGATAGCAGAGATCCATAATTTAAGCACATTATAGTTCATCTTTATCAAAATCGTTATCTATTAGAAAACAGAATATGACTGTGTTCAAACTATTATTATTTTAGGAAACGTATACATTTATCACGCTGGTCGCTGGGGTGCTGTATGCGACGACTCCTGGGATGATGAAGCAGCTAAAGTGGTCTGCAAGTCCTTTAACAGATCTGGAAACGCAACCGTTGGAGGACAGTATGGGCAGACTGTAGGTCAGTAGTAATTTAAAAAAATCTAGACATGACGTGACAATTCCATTCAAAGTATTTTGTATTTGTACAACAACTTACAAAGGAATTGACATGGTTTCGGCAGCATAAGTCAATCCATTGCTTTTTTTATTTTCCCATCACCGTTGTTACTAATGAAAGAATGCTTTGATTTCGATTACTGGTGTTTTGTTTTCAGTTACTAAATTGATGCTTGACAGAACTTATAAATTAGTTGTTTTCTTTTTGCCATAATTTACTTTTGATTAAGCTTAGTGAAAAGTGCCGAACATCTGCAAAAAATAAATATTACACCTACACATGTTTTAAGATTTTCGCTTTAACTGCACAAAGTACAAAATCAAGATCCAATATACCTTGAAATAAAAATATATTATTAAATGTAGAACAACTGATTTTGAGGTGCAATATTTCTTTCAGAAAAGTACTGGTTGGACGACGTAATATGTCAAGGTGATGAAACATCTCTTTCTAAATGCGTTTTCAACCGCTGGGGAGCTTCAGATTGTGACAAAGATGAAGCTGCAGGCGTGGTATGCATTAACGAGCCTGAAACTCCTAAGACCAAAAAGTCAATAGTCAAAGCATTGCCGAGGAGGAAACTAAGAGACGCTGTGAATGAGGAGACAGCGCAATTGAGGCTCGTTGGAGGAAACCGTTTCAGTGAAGGAAGAGTTGAGGTAAGATTTATTAATTTAACGTTTAAAAATATCACATACAATTTGATTTTAAGTCTTCCGTTAACCTTCTAAGGTTACACGAGAATGAATGATGAAATATTATTTTGAAGTCCCTGTTATGGCTCATACTGCTGTGTGGAACTCTCTGTGTTTCCTCCCTCATTTATCCTGTCTACCTTCAAGGCAGAAGTGAACTGGCATCTTCCATGCATGCTCGTTCCATCATAGACCTTATCCGTCACATTCTATCAGCCGTGATCAAAGTCAAGAGCAAGCCCATTTTGTTATAAAAAAATAATACAGTATGATGGTCTTCAAAGCATATTATAGAAACAGAAATTAAAAATGATGAGTATGGTTTGGAAAATTATTCGGTTTCTTAATAACCATCACAAAAGTATTTTACCAAAAGTGGGTATAGAAAAGCACTTTAGCCAAATACTTTTTTAATTGTGAAGCTTTACATTCAGAATATTGGAACTCTCATTTCTATCCGTACGAAATCGGTTTTCAGATCTTTCACAACAACAGATGGGGAAGTATCTGCCCCGATGGCTGGACAATCTACGAAGCTTCCATTGTCTGCAAACACTTGGGGCTTGGCTATGCTGAGCAGGCTCTTCAAACGAATGCCTTTGGCTACTCGGACATCATGCTCAGTGGTATCAACTGCGAGGGCAATGAGACCAGCCTCTTCGACTGCAGACATAGGCAGCGTGGGGAAGAAGTCAGGTGTCCTGGTGATTTTGGTAGGTACAGTTTTCGTAATAACTATGTATTTATTTCGCAAGTCATGACGAATTGCGCCGCTGCCTCAAGTGTAGCCTCACCGCATTTAAGAGATACAAGAACCACAGGGCCGGTTTCTGTTGCATGCTTCACTTTTCAACAAAAATCTGTAAGCTTCACATCGGTCCACATTGTGGGAGGCCTAACAACACAGCGAATTCCCGGTACTCGGACGCCCCTTAGAACAGATCTCAAGAAAACAAGAATTCTGTTAGAAATCACAAGGATGATATTTAGCGAAAATAAATTCTAAATGTTTCTTGTGTGCAGAGCTAAGGATACTTTTTTGGATTCTTATTTTTAACCGACTGCACAGCTGTTTTTCTAGTAGTTATTGATAAAACATCTAGTACACTTTTTAATTTTACACCCTATGAAGTTGATCGTATAATTGCCAGTTTACCATTTCCATTATATGTATAACAAGTTAATATAATTTACATCCCTTTAAACTACGTGAGTAGCGTAAACTAAAATAATTACGAATTCATTACGGATGCAAATTGTATCACGTTTAATAGTTTAATCCTCAAAGATTATCATTTGTAACTAGAACTGGGGTAATTTCACAGTTTACGCGTATTTACATGATTTAGATTACCTTCATAAATAATTATAACCTGTATTTCCCAAAATAACAATTTATTTTCATACACATTACAATGCAAATTCATATTAAATCATAATTCCTACGAAAACATTCGATTAGTTAATTCACATAAGTAGATCTTCTTTTTTTATTTGAGTCACTTTTTTTTCCATGTCTATAAAGGAAGTTGCTCCATGTAAAATACTGGTATTCAGCTGCTTCGGTTAGACTGGAAGCCAACCCCAATATTGACCACAAAAGTTAGACTGATGATAAGCAATAATAGCAGATTAAACGCAGATTCCTCTAAATAGATTTTCACGAATGAATTAATAAATTACCCAGTGCCAGGATATAATGGAATCCATTGTATTAGTGCAAAGCGAAACAGAATCCGATTAAATCGAGTTATATTAAATTAATCGGATTAACCTGGACCTCCGCCATTTTAAAAAGGGACGACGGAATAAACAGAGCGCAAATTGGAACTGTGTTTTAGAATAATTTATTGTGTAGAGGAAGTTTAACAACTGCCACTTTGGTCTAGTTGTTACCAGCGCTTCTGCTGAACATGAGATCCCAGGTTCGATTTTCGGGTACTATTGGGTTTTTTTACCAAGAATTTCTCAGCAACAACCCGGGCTGGATTTCTGACCGGTTGATGGCAATAGTAATGAGGAGCTCGTGGCTAAGTAATAACTGCCACTTGGGTCGATCTTAAGGTTAAGCAGTGCTTGCCTAGGTTGGTCTGTGGATGGGTGACCACCCATTATATGCTGGGTTTCCTCCGTGCCTCGGAAACTACGTTAAGCTGTTCGTCCCAGCTGCCATACATATATCTTTGGTAGTCGTTACAGGTAGTCAGTAACCTGAATGTTTGACATTACTCCATGTAAAATACTGGTATTCCGACCCCAACATAGTTATGAAAAGGCTAAGCAGCAGATGATGATTATGACAATAATAATGTAGTATAATAGAATAAGTTGGAGCAGTGATACGGGAAAGAGTCACCATTATTGTTGAAGTTTATAGCTTAAATGTAACATAAAAAGACACAATGATAAAAAGCTCGAGTATCAGTAATAACAGTAGATTGAAGATTTAGCATCGATAACCCAGGTCAACTCATCCGTGTATGAATGAGGGACCATGGCATTCAACTCAAATTGAGCTCTTTCATGCCTCGGAAAACATGTTTTTTGTAAATACACGTTATTTGGACACATTTAACAGTTATTACGAGTAGTTACAACCCAAAAGTCATCCCACCAGTATAACTAAGTCATGATAATCATCAACCTATAATGTTCCCACTGCAGGGACTCAGGCCTCCTCTCTAGGAAGGGGATGTGTAGAATCCACCACGCGTGGCCAGTGCGGGTTGGTAGATGTCACATGCCTCCGAATTTTTGGTTCTAAGACATGCCGGTTTCCTCACGATGTTTTCATTCACTGTTTTGAGAGCAGTGGTGATGAATTCAATTACACAAAGTAATGCACTTGCCTGGATTCGAAACCACGACTTAATGTTCGTAAGTCGAGGCCGCAACCACCATCCAATAACATTTTGCCCGACCCTGGGTTCGAACCCAGGACCACTAGACATTCAGCATTGCGACTACTATACTAACGAGGCTGTTTTTATTCAACTCTAAAATATTTACGATACCAATATCCAAAACTTTAACAAGGTAAGAAACCCTTAGACAAAATTTACTAGCAAAACTCGCACTGCAGGTACCGGCGAAGCTAAAGCTACAAAACTGATAAGCTTGAATGTGGTGGATTACTAAGATACTTAGCTAAACTCCAGGTGAACCAGTATCTCTCTAAAACACGACAGATAAGGGCTGGGTTCCACCGAAACAAAGATGATGCGAGAGGAGAGGAGATGTGCTGTAAACCATAAACAGAGTTTCTTTACTAACAGTTCTCGTATCCGCTTAGCTTTAGTGGAAACGGTTGAACAAAGAGGAGCGGAGATGACTCGTAATTGTTTAGGCAAGGCTCTGTACTGGGCAGCTCACCGTCCGTATGACGACGACAGGCCGTGTCGACGGGGCGTTCGTGTTCCACGCGCACCTCAAAGAAATGTCAGCAACATTGAAGGGGCCCGCCGGTAAGGGTCGACGCCTGCCAGGACTGCGGGTAGTTCGAAAGAGATACCGCGGCCCCAGACATAAACGGCTCAGAAGGAACTTGAATGGTTTTTAGTCAGTAGAAGTCTGACACTCCCTTCCACTAAACCTAGAGCGGGAGAAGAGATTTCATGAATTCCCAACTTCCAAAAAAAATGGCTCTGTACTGGGTGGCCAAGCGCACTGCAGAGACGAGAAGAGACGTCACCAGCTATAAGCGGTGCACATCTCCTCTCCTCTCTGCTTTGCACATTGTGGCAAGCGATATGCGGTGCACCGTGTGCGGTGTAAGGTGATTGGTGTCCACTCTGCTTTGCATATCTCTGCAGAACTTCGGTGGAAAGATTACTCTTACGCATCCTTCTCCATCCTCTTCTCTGCGCGTTTGGCCTGGTATCCACCAAAGCGGATATGAGCAGAGTGGAGAGGATAATGTGCCAAATTCACCCAATCACAGGAAGGGTGAAGGGACGACCAGATGTCAATTTTAACTATTGTGATTGGCCGATTTCCGCACATCTCCTCTCGTCTCCACTCATCTCCGCTCATCTCCGCTTTGGTGCATACCGGGCCCTAATCATCTCCTTTCCTCTGCGCATCGTACGTCACCGCTCGTGTCCGCTTTAGTGAAGTCCGGGTCTAACTGTAACGAGAATATTTGGGAACATAGTAGTTACTTGAGTATTTTGTTACTCATTAGGCTAATATGAAACTTTAGTAGGACACTATCCTAGATTAGATTACAGCGTGTAAGCAAAGATGGACACTATCTGTCTTTTCTAGTTTTCAAAGAGCTGATAGTTGTACAAACAAAAGCCTTCTTTTGTTGTTTGTTTTATGTTAGCACGTTATTTTTTTAAAGATAGTGAATCAATTTGGAATGTTCCTCCATTGAAAGAAAGAGGGGGGAGGGGGTTCTTCTTAAAAAATTAAAAAACGATGTTATGTTTGAAGTTTTTTATGGTGATGGCCAGTTGGCCACGTGGTCCGATCGCATGGCCCGATCAATCGGACTACGTGAAAGTTCTTTTTTCTGTATGTTACTTCTACTATATCAGTAAAGTCTCACAAAGTACCAGGAGGCCAGAATCGTGAAGTAGTAGTATCTTCATTGCACGCTGCATGTAGAAATGTAGAATATGAGATTCCTATTAACATAAACAATACCTCCTTCGTGTTTCTGGCCTCCTGGTAGTTTGTGAGGCTTAACTGATAAAGAAGTTACATACAGAAAGAAGAACTTTAATTGATAAATCAGATTCTGTAACTCTTTGAGACCTTTTAGTCCAGATAAGTAAGTCTGTTATGTATACATAGGGTACAGTATTACTCAATGGGAAAAAAAGTGGTATAGAGTTACAGTGTTACTTTACTTATTGTGATAATTTCGGCCAGAATCATGAAGTAGAAGTTTCATTGCACGCTGCATGTTCGATTAATCGAACTAACTGGAAAAAAAGTTCACGTAGTCCCATTTTTTTTTTAAACGTTGCCCAACGCTAGGAGTTTCTCCTGTATTGTGGGTGCGTTCACAGACATTTAAACTCACACACACAAATACCCAGACCCGAAACAACTATCTGTAGGCGATACAAATATTTGTTTACGCGACACGTAGCGCAGCAGTCAACTGCTTGAGCCACTGCGCCAACCGTGTCGTCATTGATCGGACTATCAGAAATCTCAAAAACATGGGGTTCGATTAATCGAACTAACTGGAAAAAAAGTTCACGTAGCCCGATTGGTCGAACTATGCGGTCGGACCACGTGGCCATAACCTTTTCATTCGCTGTTTCATAACATCGAAAACCTTATATCGAGCTTTTGATACTTCGACGTTTGTTTGTCACGTCGCATTATTAAGGCTTCGATAAATAGTCAACGGTGTAACCATTTTCGAAGAATAGTATTTCTAACTCACATAGGGAACTCGAATAATGATACCATTTTTTTTATTTATTTAATTTATGGCGGGTGGAAAATCATCAAATAACCCCTCCCGCTCTTGGGCAGAGCGAAAGGGAGAGTCAGACTTCTACTGACTAAAAACCACCCATGTTCCTTCTTAGCCCTTCATGTCGATGGCCGCGGTATCTCTTGCGAACAACCCGCAGCCCCGACGGGGAATAATTATACCATTAGGTATAGACCGATGTTTACGATGCAGGTTGCGGCATTTCGCTCACTGCTACTCACTTAGTCATTACATTTCGATTCCTATTTCCGCTGAGCGAAAGTGACTTATTCAAAGGCAATCATTGGTATCTCACATGGAGTAATTTACTTGGAAACTACCTAGTGCGACATATTAACCAGCACAGATTGACTGCCTAATTGGTCTAGTGGTCGCATTTGATTCCCGGGTCGAGAAAATTGTTTTTGGATTTTTCATCAGGAATTTCTCTTTAGCAGCCACGGAGTTTGAGTCTGTGCCTTTTTTGTGTTGTTTCGCTCCCTATTACATGGGACTTAAACATAACTGGCGAAATGTGGGTGTGGCATTGGGTACACTTCTGCCTAAGCCTTTAGGGATTACAGGCGTAGTGTTATGTATGTATGTTTACTAAGACAGACAAATGTCTGACCTAGGACCGCTACGACACACGCAGATGTCACTTGATACATTCGCACGAGTGATGTCTCTCCATAATAGCTGTTCTAAGTTCTATTCTTTCATATTGGTTTAATTTATTTTTGTTTTATTTGTTGTACAGTTTACTATTATTATTTTATTTGTCGTATCTGACCGTAGCATCACTCCACTCATACACTCGCTCCTTATCAGAATTTCGGCGCTATGACTTGACACGACTGTTAGGGTCAACTCACACCGAAAGAGCGGCGAAGGGTAGCGAAGCGCGGAGTCACAGAGTCCCGCGACTTCTCGAGCATTCCAGCGACTTCTCGAGCATTCCAGCAACTTCTCGAGCATTAGCGACTTCTCGAGCATTCCAGCGACTTCTCGAGCAGTCGCGGGAATCCGCGCGCCTTCCCGAGCCCACCCGCGATGAATTCATGGGGCGCTCTCCTATGCGCAGTTCAATACAAGATATTGCCAGCGGCCGCTCGCGACTGCTCGAACATTCTCGGGACTTCCCGCAACTTCTCACGCAGTCGCACGGCTCCGTTTATGGAATTCCCCGGAATTCCTGCGGCGCCGCGGTCATCCGCGCGACTCGTTCGAGTTTCTCATGCGATAATAAGTATTATGGTAATGATAATAAAGTTAAAATTCATATGAAACTGAAACTGCGCTCCGCTTCGCTGCCCTTCGCCGCTCTTTCGGTGTGAGTTGACCCAAGGCCTATGAGGAGCCCCTTTCATACCTCAAATAAAATTGCTACGTTTCATCTAGCATATGATCACTACATATTATGAAACACACCGCGTCTGACTGTCTGGCTGTCTGCGATAAACTCAAAAACTACTCCTCGGTTCTCGAGTAAGGTTTTAGTATATAATTTGTCGCTATAATCGACATCCACGCGGGCAATGGCGCGGGAAAAAGCTAGTTAGAGATATTATATTATAGCTCTTTTTCTGTAAATTTTAGCGAAAGTTTTCCATTTTACAGGTAATAACAGACTTTTAAATTGCATCATTAGTTATCATAACAGCTGTTCCCAAATGTAACCACAAGCTTGAAGCCTACTTGATATTCCTTTCCAATGAATAACTTTGTAAGAATATATTATTTTCTATGCCTTCACGAAGTTACGAGTACGGAGCAAATTGCGAGCAAAAAAATTGTTCGGAACTCTGATCAATAGTTATACACACAAAGAGAAAAGTTTTCAGGGTTCAGGACTGAAATACAAAAT
Organism: Diarsia brunnea; assembly: GCA_949774965.1. Classification (NCBI taxonomy): domain Eukaryota; kingdom Metazoa; phylum Arthropoda; class Insecta; order Lepidoptera; family Noctuidae; genus Diarsia; species Diarsia brunnea. Next base: position 4,054,990 of record OX459019.1, read on the forward strand.
CGTTACGATTTCCAAAGGTTTTTCTACTACAGAAAATGGATGTATCATACATCTATAAGTACTTCGTTCGGACTATGATTAAGTCACTGAAAAACTGGAGACCAACATTTTTTGTCTGCTGTGTTTTGAACATTATCGATTTAATTAAAACCATGAACCGATTTTTTTGCACATTAATATTATACATTAGAAGTAGGTACGATGGTCAGGTTTAGGTCCGCAGAAGGCTTCCGGCCACCGTAGACGCGGCCTGTGGACGGTGCGTGATGGGCCAGCTCACCGTCCGTCCCTCTTATGACGATGACAGGCCGTGTCGACGGCGCGTTCGTGTTATACACGCGCCTCAAAGAGATGTCAGCAACACGGAAGGGGCCCGCAAGGGCCGACGCCCGTCGGGGCTGCGGGTTGTTCGCAAGAGATACCACGGCCTCGACATGAAGGGTTAAGAAGGAACATGGGTGGTTTTTAGTCAGTAGAAGTCTGACACTCCCTTTCGCTCTGCCCAAGAGTGGGAGGGGTATTTGATGATTTTCCACCCGCCCAAAAACTGACAAAATAATACAAAATGTGTGATTGTTTTAGTTTCATCATCATGATCATCCACAGTCTGACTTCACCAACTGCTGGTTATTATTATAGGCCTCTATCTGCATGTTTTTATTTTATTTCTGTAAACGTGGCGTCACCCGGGGCCCTATCAGAATACCAGCGCTGTACATTTGTCAAAAATGTTGCAGCACCATGCTGAGGTAGTGGCCTTTGGCCTCGTACGGGACTTATTTTAATTCTGTTATATTTTTTAAGTGTTTCTCTAGTTTTATTTTTTGTCATTTTTAGGGTTCCGTAGTCAACTAGGAACCCTTATAGTTTCGCCATGTCTGTCTGTCTGTCCGTCCTCGCTTAATCTCTGTGACCGTTAGCACTAGAAAGCTGAAATTTGGGACCAATATGTGTATCAATCACGCCGACAAAGTGCTAAAATAAAAATTGGAAAAAAATGTTTTATTAGGGTAGCCCCCCTATATGTAAAGTGGGAAGTGTTTTTTTTTTTAATTTTAACCCTAATGTGTGATATATTGTTGGAAAGGTATTTAAAAATGAATAGGGGTTTACTAAAATCATTTTTTGATAATGTCAATAATTTCGGAAATAATCGCTCCAAAAGTAAAAAACAAAGCGTCCCCCCCCCTCTAACTTTTGAACCATAAGTTTAGAAAATACGAAAAAAATCTGAAAAGTAGAACTTTATAAGGACTTTCTAGGAAAATTATTTTGAACTTGGATGGAAACAACAGATGGAAACTGCAGTTAACCAATATAATTTGGTCCCTGAATCGTATGAGCGCCTATACAATCCAGAGGTCAAGTTTCATTTGCCCGTATTTTTTTTTTAACTTCGTTTACATAATATTTTATTATCTACGGAACCCTACACTGAGCGTGGCCCGACACGCTCTTGGCCGGTTTTTTATTATTAATTTCTTGTCCTGTGTGAGACCAATAAATACTTTTTCTTTCTCTTTCTAAGCTCTATGCTCCTGTGCCAACCTCATCCGGGATATTGCCACAGTGCCAGCAATGTCGTTTGACCGCCGGACGACCAACACTGTTTTTTCCATTCCTTAAAATTCCTTAAAAACCTTTCGGTCACAGTTTTACTCCACCTGCCATCACCGTTTAGATACTTAGTATTGTGATGCTCTTGAATTTCTTCAACTATATATTCTTCAACTATACTTTACTTGGTGAGCTGCGGACCCACACTTTTCCATGCGTGCTCGAACTCGACTGTTTTTCCACACATTCAAGTCCGCTCACTGACTTTCAATACATTATTTCTTCAGGCCATAAATATTATGTGTCATAGTTTCTCATCATATCGGCATTTCTTGTCAAAGACGAACAAAAATGTATGTGGGACTAAAATGATTTGAACTTTTTCTGTTAGTGAGGGGTTTATGTCCAAAGTAGAGGGCTCTTACGAAGTTTGCTTTCAAGAAGTTTAAGTATTTGTCTGTGGTCGGGGTTACCTCAGCTGTACCAAGGGTTATCTATGCAGCTTTGAAACTTGAAATAGAAAGCTTAGATCGAGATGAAATTGTATTTTACATATATTTCGTTTTCGATAGACAGTGGTTTTTTGTTGTTTAGTTGCAACTACAAAGAATATCAGCTATTTTGATGATATTTTATACATATTTCACCATCGAATCATGCACCTTTTTTATGATTGCAACATCTAAACATTAACAAATGTAGAAAACTTTTGGCATAAGATACATAACTGGCATGACCTTATAATCTCATCATTTGCCTAGCCTTTTCCAACTATGTTGGGGTCGGCTTCCAGTCTAACCAAATGTAATTGAATAAGAAATATTTTACATAATATGACCCCCACATGACCCCCACACCTATCTAACAGTCCAGAAGTAGATGACCCATTCTTGAAATATATAATAGAATAGCATAATCAGTCTTAAATGTTCGCACTGCGAGGACTCCAGGCCTCCTCTCTAGCAGAGAAAAAAATAATTATGTAAATAGTGTTAGGTTAAACGAGGGATTTATTGAAGGAGGGTATTCAGTATTCGATTCTCGCCAAATGTGTAAAAAACTACAACCTTAAGTGACGCAATAGGGATGTTTACTGACTAAAAAATATATTATGTTTCTAATTAGTCCGTCGTAATATTGGAGTATTTTTTGTTTTATCAAATCAATAAAAATTAACGAAGATAAAACGCGTCAAAGATTTGAGTGGGGGGTTGTGACGTCACACGTATCGTCTTCATTGTTTGTTTACGTGAAAAAAGAAAAAATACGTGTCCAATATTTTTTGGAAATCTATCGGACGGACTAATTAGATTTTTTTAGTTAACTACACTATTGTGCCATGGTCCCGCACGCTCTCCACATCTCACTTTATTAGACGTTTCTTTTTCGCCATTGTCCTACGCCAGTTTTAAAATATGAAGGGAAAATGGATTATACCTAAAAGTGACCCGCGCACATTTTCTGTGATAAACGCAAGGGTTGCGGCACTTTACCGAAATATTCGATATGGTTTTGTCTGTTATTTATCACTGTTTTTTTATTTATTTATGAAAAGTAGCTTCACAGCTTACAGTAAAATAACTAAAATTATTACAAAACAATACGCCAATTAGGAAGTACACCAAAAAGTTAAATAAGATAAGGTGGCCAAGAGTGACTCGTGTTTATTTGCCCATATATACGTTTAAACTAACCTACTTTATATAATTATCATGCTTATCTTTTTTCATGATCCAGGACTCGCAGCCGCGGTTGTCTGCACCCACACACTAGCAGACCTGGTGCTCGACATGTCAGTTATTGAAAGAACAGCTCACCTTCAAGATGTGCTGATGTTTCAGCTCCAATGTGCTATGGAGGAGAACTGCTTGAGCAAGAGCGCTTATGAGGTCAGTTGGTCCCACTTTTAGCTCTTTTAATTTTCGATGCTTGGTTTAGAAAGTGGTTAATGTTTTCAAGAATATTACGAAGCAGCAGAAAGCCTAACCTACCTGTACCTGCCTTAGTCCAACCCAGTGTCCATACGTGGGTACACGCTGTAATCTGATGATGTTCCATATACAGGGTGTAAAAGTACCCTTAACGGAAACAAAGGCCATTTGTTCTCCCCACCACTGTGATAATTTTTTTGTTCTAGACCATACCTGGGAACCCCCTAGTTACGGAGATATTGGGGGTCAAAGTTCCAAATTTTTCACAGCTGTTTTTGTAAATACTAGTTTTTCAGGTTATAACTTTACTTGAATTACTTCCATGACCCGTTTACTATTCAAAGCATCCACTAGCACAATGCTTTAACAGTGCTACATTGAGTTTTACAGTAAAATGTGATTTTTGAACCAAAAAAAAAGTCGCTTCCCAGCAAAAATGTTTGCGTAGGGGTGCTTAGTTTGATGTACAGAATGCTTGGTTGACGGCTGTGTGATGGGTTGATTTACACCCTGTTTAATCGAGTCGTTCTACCCATACTCGAAGTTGTTAATTATGACCAACCAGGAAATCACGCAAAATCAGCTTCTCCACTCCATGATCAAACAACTTGACAAAGTGCAGGGAAAACCAGATTTTTAACACTAAACTAATGCTAGCTTATCATAATCTCCAGATAAAGGAGTTGCAACCAGACTGGCAGTACGAGACTCGTCGCCTACTTCGCTTCACTGCGGCATCATTGAACGCCGGCAACGCTGAGTTCAGGCCATACCTGCCGAAACATTTATGGCAGTGGCATCTTTGTCATATGTGAGTATCTGAATCGTAATAGGAGGAATAAGGAGTATTGTTTACAGGGTGGTGCCGACAATACGACAATAAATGAAACCACTGGTAGTTCTAGTTCATAGAAACATTCTTAAACTATCAAATAAATCCTAACACCGTCGTGGTGTCGACGATACGACATTAACCTACCTAAATGTCTTTACCAAATTCGTTTGTTACATTTTATTTCCACACGTTAATCGGTGCAAATTATTCCTAAGGTTAGTAAACCAATATTTGTTTGTAAATTGTCATATATTTAGTTTACAGTTTTATGCTACGTAGTTTTATTGTTTTTTTTTTTATTTTTTTATTTTGATGTTAAGATTTATTTGATAGTTTATTAATGTTCCTATGAACTAGAACTACCAGTGGTTTCATTTATTGTCGTCTTGTCGGCACCAACCTGTATATGGCTGGTGTCTCCGTTGTAGCGCATTAAAAGTAGACGCTAGTGATTAGCTTACTTTACTAACAAGTGAACTACTAACTTTTGCTTTAATTTTGAAAGTTTTGCGCCCATGGGCGAATTTGTTTACATGCCGTCGAGATCTCACAAGCTTTTTGGTTTTCCTCAAGATGTTTTTTTTTACTGAAGCAAGTGATGTCAGTCAATTATCGCTTTTCTTTAGAGTTCTGCTAATTTTTTTTTTTAATTTGTTCAAACCACATTTAAAAAATATTGGAAGACAACTTCAACTATAATTGTTATTAAAAACGAGCGAAAGAATTCTAATATTGAAGTTGTCCAAAAATCTATGCAAGTCTCACTGCGGTACTCAGAGATATTTAATGATTACTTAAGCCGTCACTTAGTAAAGGTTTGACATACTTTTGTATGACAAAACTGTCAAAACCTTTACTAAGTGATAGCCTAAGTAATCATTAAAGCTCTCTGAGTGCGGCAGTAAGAATGATTTTTTATTTCTTCATTCTATGCTACAGGCACTACCACAGCATGGAAGTTTTCGCTACGTTTGACGTCCTGGATGCAAATGGTCTGAGGGTCGCCGAAGGTCACAAGGCCTCCTTCTGTTTAGAAGATAATACTTGCATGGAAGGAGTAGAGAAGAAGTACTCTTGCAAGAATTATGGTGATCAGGGTAAGGCATGAAACATGTGTGTTCGACGACACCGCTAAAGGCCTCGCTGATCTCTGCGCTTTGGAGCCTCATGCTGTTCTCCTCAACGTTGTCACTGTGGTAAAATTGTCAATAGCCTCAGACACCAAGGATTGCCAGTTTTCAGTCTGGTTTTTTGATGTAATTATTTAGTTTAATGTGAAGTTACTTACTACTACTATATAATATCGTTATGAATTTGGAACAACTTTTAGGCTGAGAATAATTTCAACCAACTTCCAAAAAGAGGAGGTTGTCAATTCGTAATTTTTTTATTTGTGTGTATGTTCATTAATATATACGCCATTTTTGAACCGATTTCGATGACACTTAATTATTTAAAATAATACTATTTCGCGGGGGTCCCATCTTTTAGTGAAACTCTGCCTGACCCATCGGGGATTGCAGGCGTGATGTTATGCTAGCGTTCTGGTATTCTCCTTTCCAGATCAATGAAATTGTTGTTTTGTTTCAGGTATATCTGTGAACTGTTCCGATGTCTACAAGTACAATATCGACTGCCAGTGGGTAGACGTTACCGATGTGGAACCCGGAGACTACACGTTCAAGGTACCTACGTGCATTAGATAACTACATAACACAAAATGACGCCTCCCGCTAGGTGGACCGAGGACCTGGTGAAGGTTGCGGTGATCACCTGGATGCGAAACGCACAGGACCGGTCAGTGTGGCGACAATTACTGGCCTATAGCCAGCAGTGGACGTCTTTCGGCTGAAATGATGATGATGATGATGATAATATCATCTTATATTATAACGCCTGTAATCCCCGAAGGGTTAGGCAAAGGTGTACCTAAATTTATACATTTAATTCGCCAGTTATGTTAAAGTTCCATGTAACAGGGAGCGAGCCTCCTACTAGGAAATAGGAGACCTATAATAAAATTATGTGATTAAAACAGCCAGCGTTCTTCCTCCTCTCTCCTATTTTTGATATATGCTGTGCCCGCCAGGGTCCACAATTGAGACTGATGTAACTGTTTCCCTATCAACTGTATACATTATGGTACGCAATAAAGAATTGAGAATTGAGGCTATACCAAACTGGGCACAAATCCAGACACCGTTGCTACTACATCACCCAATGGGGAAACCTAATAACGCTTTATTCTATCCGGGAATCGCACCCAGAACATCATCACACCGCACAGCCGTCGCGTCTACGACATTTTTTTATTTCATCATAATCATCAGCCTATAATGTTCCCACTGCAGGGACTCAGGCCTCCTCTCTAGGAGAGGGCTGGGCTATAATCTACCACGCGGGCCCAGTGCGGGTTGGTAGATGTCACATGTATTCGAATTTTTCTCTCACGATGTTTTCCTTCACCGTTATTTACGTCATCATGTTTGTTACTTCAGGTGGCAGTGAATCCTCACGCCAGAATAGCTGAGCAGAGTTTCCACAACAACGCTGCGACTTGTCAATTGAGACTGACAACTACTTATGCTATAGTCTTTGGTTGCAAGCATGAAAGACCTTAAAAACCCTGTTGGTTAAAATGTCTGGTTCTGTTATGAGAGACAATAAATTGAAGTTTTGACAACGATTTTGAGGCATTTTCATTTCTTTTTCTAATACCCACGACAGATGGTTGTACTTATTTTAAAGAGTATACAAAAATAAACTTTGCCTGATTTCTGAAGCCGCTGTTCTACTTCTCATAGTCTGACAGTTCTTACCTGGAGGTAAGAACAGTTCAAAATTGGTATAGAACAGGTCTGGTATAAGATTTTAAACTGACATGGTCACTAGCACTATTATTTATACTGAAAACGGGATATTTACCATGTTTACCGTACCGTTTGTGTTTACCGTTTGTGTTTTTTTTGTTTTGTTTTGTTTATCCGTGATCATGGTGCTTGTAACAGCGCCGAAATATCGGGAACTCGAAACAATAAGTAAACATGGTAAATATCCCGTTTTCAGAACAGGTCTGGTGTTCATGGAATCTTGGTCCAAAATAAGCGTTAAGCGACAAGACCGCTTGTCACCGGCTTGGTCTATAAACTTCTCTTATTTGTTTTCTCCGTGTATCGCTTGAGCGTCTAGTTTGTGACTAGTTTATACCTTAGGATCATTATAAAATGATACACAACACTATAATATTCTAATAATTTTATTCATGACTTATAATATACTATCACAATGTCATTGGAATTAAAATAACGTTTGAGCTGGTCACAATTTGTTTGAAGTAATAAAACCATTATATCTACACACATAAGACATTTTGTTCAATGGAATGATAATTCTGCATAGTTAGGTAGGACAAATTATAGCAAAAAAAGTGTTACTCAAATTCTAGTCAGGATAATATAATCCACTTTAGAAAAATAATCCCATTTTTTCCAGATTTAGTCAAATTTAATAAAAAACAAAAAAGGTTGTCAGATGTGTTAAAGATAAGCTCTTTAAAAAAACATATAAATGATACCTTAAATAAATTAACCTAAATTAACTACATAATAATTATTTACAATGAATACTCGCAAATAACAAAATAACCTTTACCTACTATTTATCTAAATAAATAGATAAAGTAAGACAAACTCCTAGTTATTTATAGAGTTTTGTTAGAGCTTTTTACAAACCAAACGCATCACCACGTAGGTATAATATTTTCTATATGCAAAGGTTTAGTCTGCAGAAGCCTTTATCGTTGAATTGAGGTGGAAAATAATTAGGTATGCGGTTTGTATGAAGTGACGAAAAAAATTGAGCACTCTGTTTCTTACTACTCTGTGTCATTTTTAACTAACAGGCCCATAACCTCTTTTAGCAGTATTGTTTCAATGTTACTTCGGTGTGTGAATGAGATGGAGCTCGGTGTTCTGTATAGATGCATCTCTCTCCCACACTGAAGTGACATTAGTGCTATAACCCCGAATCTACTAAGAAATGAAAAGGTATTAACTGCTAGTGTAACTAATAGTCCTTATTATAATACCTCGTAATAGAAAAGGAAATTCTTGTCATACAATATACAAAATGACAAACCCACCCATTTGCAATGAACCTGCACCGAAACGAAAGAAAATTCAGAAAATAGCATTTTACTAAAATCGACTATTTCAAAAGAAATCACTTGAAAATATATCAAAAATTTTGAGCAAAAGTTCAGGTTTATGAAAATAAAATAAGCTTACAAAAACCCCAGACTTATTATCATAATAATTAATTATCAATCATCAATACTATAACAACTCGAAACCTACATTAAATTATTTTGTTCTTCACTTACAATTTGTCACTCTGTAATCTAACCAAAAAACTACTCTATGGCATTCTAAATACAATTCCACAAACTACTGCAAAAAAGGTTTAAAACACTTCAGCCCTTCTTGAATTTGAGGAGTAGGATACTTGTAGTGAGGTACACGAAGATCCAGATGGTGACGGAGATGAATCCAGCGTAGACCTCGGGATTGTAGATGTCCCAGCCTCTTTGCAGCATGGAGCGAAGACCCTCAGTTGAGAGGGTGAGAGGTAGGAAGTAACTTACCCATTGGAGAAGGAAGTGCATGCCTGGGGGATGACAATGTTGGGTTAATATTAGTGGAGGAAAAGCTAGAGACAACTGTGAGAATTAATATAATCAGAACTTTATTTATATTTTTTTTTTTTTTTTAAACTTTGCCCCACACTAAGAATTTCTCCTGTATCGTGGGTGCGTTTACGAACATATAAAGTCACATACACAAATACCCAGAACCGAAACAACTATCAGCAGGCCATACAAATATTTGTTCCGTGCAGGGATCGAACCCGCGACAATCGCTTAGCCACTGCGCCAACCGTACCGTCAAAACTAACTGCTAAAGTATATAGTCCTTATACCATCACCTATCTGCCAATAAAAGTCCCATTAAAATCGGTTCAACCGTTTCAGAGTATAACCGGCCAGACACAAATATAAACATTGTTTTATTTTGATCCCCAAATTAAAATTTAAATTTAAATCACTAATGAACTTCAAATCAGTTTTTGATGGTCAGGTCCATTATTTAATCAAAATTATCAGTTTTGGAAAACAATACAATCGATATTATTGTAAATATCTATTTTCGAACTACGTCTGATAAATAACCATTGTTATAAAAGAAACGCTTGCGTAAATAATAGCATCTTCTTGTCTGTCAGTTATTTAAAATAAAATTTTAAGGAGCAGATGGCATTACCTTGAACAGGCCAGACAATTCCGCAAAGCAGCACCATTGGTAAGAATGAGCCCAGAGCCAAGTATGTGGCCGTTCTGTCCGTGTCGCAAATTGTAGACACCACAAAACCTATAATTGAAAACACAATATTATGACATAATAAATTATAGAAATCAACACACACACAAACACGGAAATTATCCGCTACATACAAATATACAAACAAATACCTTATTATAAAAATATCAGTATGTCATCATCATCATCATCTGCCTAGCCTTTTCCCAACTTTGTTAGGGTCGGCTTCCAGTCTAACCGGATACAGCTGAATACCAGTATTTTACATGGAGCGACTGCCTATCTGACCTCTACAGCCCAGTTAATACTAGGTAATACGATACACTTTGGTAAGACTGGATGTCAGAATTTCAGGTCACTGACTACCTGTAAAAACTGCCAAGGATCTATATATGGCAGCCGGAACCAACAGCTTAACGTGCTTTCCGAGGCACGGAGCAAACTCGGTATGTCGGGCGGTCACCTATCCACAGAGCGACCTAGGCAAGCACAGCTATACCTAAAGATCGACCCGAGTGGCAGTTCTTATTAAGCCACGAAAATATCAGTATGTATGTAGCAAAAATGTGTCCCCGTCAATAGTAAAAGTTACGCAATAAAAACAACAACAATTTGGGAGGTTTCCCTTCAAAATTTTTGTTTTTTTTCCTGTCGCTCCATCGTCAGGTGTTGTAACGTAACCAATAGAAAGAAAATCGGGTTATTAATTTGTTTTTGTCAGACTACGTTGTAAGGCAAGGTCAAATGGCACGTGTGCCAACACGTTTCGTGGTGGGAAAAGGTTTTCCCTTACATGCCTAACCCTATTTTGTTACACGTGATTTTTTTTAAAAAAGGCCATAGGTAAATCAATTGCGAATAAACTACACTTGGGAGCAAATAAATCGAGCCACTACCTTTTTTCACGTAAAATGGTAAATATTTTTGGTAATATGGAACGTATCAATTCGAACTATATATCGCCTAAAAGTTTAGTTAATAACCTTTACAATGAGGGTAAATTATTGAATAATAACCTTATTGAATGATAAATTATTGGCTCTGCAAGAAAAATGGTAATTTTGATAGAAAATTTAGTAGGGCTAAAACAGTCCATAAAAACAATAAAAAACAAAATTATTGCAAAAAAAATATTCTTAATAACTGGTATTACCCCCCCGTGCCCTGATACATTCTTGTAGCCTATTAGTCATCGATCTGATCAGCGTTACGATGACATATTGTGGTATGTTCTCCCACTCTTCAAGCACAGCGACTTTAAGCTCGGGAATGGATGAAACAGCGGGAACCCTGGCTCGGACTCTCCGTTTTAGCTCGTCCCATAGGTGTTCGATCGGGTTCAAATCGGGACTTCGTGCTGGCCATACCATTTGTTGAATCCCGATCGCAGACAAGTATTCCGTAACGATCTGCGCGGTATGAGGTCTCGCATTGTCATGCATAAACAAGAAATTTTCTCCGACAAAACCAGCATACGGCATTACGTGGTTTTCAAGAATGTCAGTTATGTATCGGTCAGCTGTTAATCCACGTCTACCACTGCCATCGTTGGCGGGGTCGACGAAGACAAGTTCCGTTTTTCCGTCTAGAGAAATTCCTCCCCACACCATACAAGAACCACCACCAAAACTCACAGTTTCTCGAATGCAACATTGGGCAAATCTTTCACCAGGACGTCTATACACTCGGTTTCTCCCGTCATTGCTAAAAAGACAGATTCTTGACTCGTCAGAAAACAAAACTGACCTCCAGTCTTCTAACGTCCAATTAATGTGTTCTCGAGCAAACTCCAAGCGAGATCGGCGATGAGCTACAGTCAATTTTGGGCCAGTTGCTGGTTTGTGTGATGTTAAATTTCGTTCTTTTAGTCTTCGTCTCACTGTCCACCTACTGATTGAGACTCCTCGAACGTCACGTAACGCTTGCTGTAGCTGAACAGCATTAAGTCCACGGTCGCGCAACGAATTGGTTGCAATAAAGCGGTCGTCACGTTCTGTTGTTGCCCGTGGTCGGCCAGTTCCAGGTCGCCGAACAAAAGCACCAGTCTCCAGATACCTGCGGTATACCCGCTGTACCTTTGAACGACTCAAATGAAGTCTGCGTGCCACTTCACGTTGTCCGTGTCCAACCTCAAGTAAAGCTACAACTTGGGCAGCTTCCGTCGGTGTAGTATCCATTTTATCAGGTTATTTTGATTACACAGACACAGATAAAGACAACAATAACAAGTAATATGGGTATGATTAACAAAAACCTCAAATTTAATCTTTTCTTAACAGAGTACAATAAAAATGTCATAAGCAAATTAAATGCGATAATTTTATTCTACCCTTTAAACTTTAATTTAAATAAAAAAAAATGAAATTTTGACAACTAACTACCCTCTTTGTAAAGGTTATTAAATACCCTTTTAGGCGATATATGTTTCGAATCGATGCGTTCCATAATACCAAAAATAATTACCATAATGCGTGAAAAAGGAAGTGGCTCGATTTATTTGCTCCCAAGTGTATTTGAAATCCTTGCATCTCTTCTGTTTAACGGATAAGAAAATTACTGGTAATCCGTGTTAAAAATACGAGTTAATGTAGTCAATCTCAGGTTAATCACTTTCTTTAAAATTGTCTGTTTTGACACTTTTTAAACAGACGCGTAAAGTGGCATTTTATAGGCTTTTCGTTTTCGGCATAACAAAATAACAGACTTCCAAAATACATTAAAAAAGTGAAAAGTAGTTTAACTTTCGGAAGTCGGTGAACAGAATGCTTGTTTCATTACTTCGCGAAGAGTCCATTTATACCCAAAGTACTTACCGAAACACATTCCACAGAGCCCCGTCATCAAAGTAAGAATGATGACCCATCCCACAGGTCCCTTGATAGTCAGACCGAAGACCAGGAAACCGAGGACCATCACCATTCCACCCTGTACAATCATGATCAGCATTTGGACCAGCACATGGGAGAACAGGATCTCGGTACCTGGTAAAGAGAACAGTTGGTTAGGTTTTTGGTTTTCTATTAGGAACTATAGCTGATGCCCGCGTCTTCGCCCGCGTGGACGGCGGACTAGCCGAGATGCCCGCGTCTTCGCCCGCGTGGACGGCGGACTAGCCGAGATGCCCGCGTCTTCGCCCGCGTGGACGGCGGACTAGCCGAGATGCCCGCGTCTTCGCCCGCGTGGATTTCGGTCATCGCGACCAAAGGTAATAATTTCATCACCCCGTTCAACCTCTTACAACCCCTTTTTTAAAAGTAGCTTATGTCCTTTCTCAGGCTCTAGTCTATACATACATACATACATAGCATCACGCCTGTAATCCCCGAAGGGTTAGGCAGAGGTGTACCTAATAGTACACCCACATTTCGCCAGTTATGTTTAAGTCCCATGTAACAGGGGGCGAGCCTATTGTCATCAACCGGGCACAAATCTAGACTTCGTGGCTGTTACTGATAAATTCCTGATGGAAAAAGCCGATAACACTTTGCCCGACCCGGGAATCGAACCCAGGACCTCATGCTCAGCAGACGCGCTTGCGACCACTAGACCAACGAGGTAGGCAGGCAGGCTCTAGTCTATCTGTGTTTATTTTAAATACTATTATGTAGCTAGGGTAATATGAAGATACAATCCTTTGTTGTAAAGAAGATGGTATGAATTTGAAAGATGAAAGGTAGAAAACTGTTATTGTTACTTGAATACAGATATTTTTATAGCTTTCTCCCAATTTTACTTCGAAAAGTAAAAAGCTTTCCTTGGGGAAGCACTGGTCTAAAAAAAGCTTTTAACTTAATTTTCCAGTCTCATAAAATTGCTTCTATAAAAACTAAAAATATTTTTTTTTGATATTTTTGTGCGGATCACAAACACGAGGAAAGCACAAAGTTCTTTTTTATCTAATTCCAGAAACTGCTAATGGAGCTCTATTTTAAAAAACAATGAAAGGAAGTTTGAATTTTCTTTTATGGAACGTGTCTAAAGTCTATTCTAGTTATTGTTTAAAATTCAGGCCTCTTAAAGAATATTCACATCAGCGACCAATGATAAAAATTGTGCGTGTGTGTGTAATGTAACACATACGCACATTTTTTGTTTCATTAATGTTGTTTGAAGAGGTAGTGCAAATTGCTAACTTTCCGTGTATTTATTATTACAGATGATTTTTCTATAAACGCATACAGATTAACATGTTTGGAAACCATAGAAGATAGTTTGCACGTGTAGGTAAAAAATACAAAGACAATAATTGACAATATTTTTTTAAAGAAAGTTTTTTTTTATATTTTTGACGCATTAACATAGCCGTAGCCAGGAGCGGCTTAGAAAATACGTAGTGTTTACACTTTTTTCTGCCCTAATAAACTTTCGGATAATTTACAGACATGATGTTAGTGGTTGCTAGTACAAGCATGCTGAGCATGAGGTCAAGTTCGACACCCAGGTCATTCTTCGTCGTACATAGTCGACACAGAGTTATTACACAGGGTTTTGCATCGGACATTTCTTAATTACATCTACAGAGTCTGGATTTGGGCCCGGTTAATGGTGATGGACTTGCCTCTATTATAGACTATTAGGCACCTTTACTTTTGCCATACCCTATAGGGAATTCAGGGGTAATGTTATGTGATGAAAGCAAGTAAAGGATAATTAGTAGGTAATTTCTATAGAAGCACCTATTGTCTTTTTTTTTTTGGGGGGGTGGTCATCAATTATCAATCATCAAATAACCCTTCCCGCTCTTGGGCAGAGCGAAAGGGAGTGTCAGACTTCTACTGACTAAAAACCACCCATGTTCCTTCTTAGCCCTTCATGTCGAGGCCGCGGTATCTCTTGCGAACACCCGCAGCCCCGACGGGCGTCGGCCCTTGCAGGCCCCTTCCATGTTGCTGACATCTCTTTGAGGCGCGCGTGGAACACGAACGCGCCGTCGACACGGCCTGTCGTCGTCATGAGACGGACGGACGGCGAGCTTACCCATCACTCACCGTCCACAGGCCTGCGTCTACGGTGGCCGGAAGCCATCACGTGGCCCCCGACGCCCGGAGCGCCTCCCACGCCCGGAGCGCCTCGAAGCACCTATTGTGCATTGAAAGTAATTTTACAACCTCAAAATGCTTTGTTTTAATTTTATCAGTTCAGTCGGGCGTTTGAACTGATAAAGACTGTACGAGTGAACAATCTAATTGGGTTTCCACACATAATATAACATCACGCCTGTAAGTCCCGAAGGATTAGGCAGAGGTGTAAACTCCCAATTCACCGTTTAAGTCTCATGTAATAGGGAACGAGCCTATTGCCATCAAACTGGCCCTCATGCTCAGTAGTCACGTTTGCAACCACTAGACCATCGAGGCGGTCTAATTGGGGTTCCACAAACGCGTAATTGGGTGCCACTTATAACGTGCGGTGGTTATTAAGCTTGGGTTCCGTAACTGGTTTTCAAACTGACGTCTTGACTATTTAACGAGTTACGTAATGGTTTAAATAGATTAGAGATAAATTTTAACCATTTGATTGTTTTAAAGTTACCTTTTCTTTTTTCATTTTGACACGACGACTAGCTAATATGCCTGCCCTATATATTTGCCTATTTGCCTATTCGTGCCGCGAAGCCGACTCCGGTGTATATCTCCTGCCTACACTACACCACTACGGCGGAGGACATCGTGGAGTACGTGCGCCAGAAGACCAAGTACGTGGCGAGAGTACAGTTGCTCGAGTCGCGCCGCAACGTCAACTTTAAGGCGTTTGTGGTGCGAGTACCGACATGTTATCTGCACCTCGTCTTGGAAGAGGACTTTTGGCCGCAGGGGGTGGTGTTCCGTCGCTTCCGCGGGCAAGTGCCACATGAACGCTCAGTGACATAGTGCACAAGTGAAGTGATACTAATATAGTTTTAAGTTTATATTTACTAACACAAACTGTATTATTGGTATGTATATTTAGGTTAAGGTATTTATCTATGGGTCTTTGTTACCTGAAAATAAATATATTCTATTCTATTCTACATATAGGTAGGTACAGTCGAACAAACTAATAAGTATACAGCCAGCTAACTTGCATTTACTGTTAAGATTATACAGATACATTTAGGGACTGATGTCACACGATACAGCATTTTACATTAGTCGCTTAATGCAAAAAACTATAAAAAACAAAATTGCAATCAATAATTTTCGGTGTACTAGAATTATAAAGATTTCTGCCTGTATCATTGACTTATATATTACTGCGTAAGGACTGGGCGGACGGCATGTTAAAATGACACCTCAAACGTGGTCCCAACATGGTCTTTCCTAAGCCGAAGTGAACTAGTCCACGATCGGCTCTCTTCGGGTGCGGTCGTAAATTTTATTAAAAGCTTTATTTATGTTCTTTATACCTCGAAAATACCACGCCGTTTATACAAGGTTACGTTAACGAGCAGACTACACCGATTCTCTGTATGGCGAACGCGTCGAGCAAATGTTCGGACGACCGTATCTTTAGTTTTTATATCAATGGCCTATATACTATTAGCTTGTTCGACTATACAAGAATCATGCTTATTAATTATTATTTTAAATCTATCTGTAATTTCTCAATGGCAACTACGAAGTCTGGATCTGCGCACGGTTGATGGCAGAAGGCTCGCCTCACAGATGTTACTATCAAGTACACCTCTGTCTAATCCTTCGAAGACATTACGAGTGATATTATGTTATGTTATAAGTCAAATCCCGGTAAAAAGGTTATTTCATGACGTAAACACAAGGAAGGTACTACTAATGCTTTATTTAAGCTACTTCTACTCGTAAAACGAAAACATTAACATTAAAGCGTTATTATGAACATTAAAGCCTTAGAAGATTATGAATGAAAATATTCTACGGCCTACAATATTCCATAAATGGAGGATTCCCGAGGCATTATTAAATTACCTTTCTAACAAACAACGCCCACGTATCAAAATCTGTTAATACATACAGATAGCTAACTATTTACGTTGTAGGAAAACAAGAAGTAATATTTTGTGTCCTAATATTGGTTTGCTTTTGTCTTGTTTACTTTATTGTTTGACAATAGTGGTTAGGTGCAATTACCGAAGAGAAAGAAAGAAAGGTAGAAAAACATAGTAAAACATTACAAGTACTTTGATGGTGGCTGTCAGTCACCTTTAGAGTGGAGTATTCGCGTTTGAGCACCTATTTTTAGAGCACCAATCAACATTTTAACGTGGTTCTCAAATGGGAACAATAAAAAGATATAACTTTATTCCGTTCTGAGCACCTACGGTGTGATAGTTTCTAGTGATGGGGTGTAAAATAAGTCATAGATATCGATATGATTAGTTACGGTACCAACATCAAACAAAATTATCTCTCCGGCAGAGTAAAATAGGGGCATCTTGGGACTGGGAGTGATATGAAATTTCGAATGACGTTATTGCGGCGCACGCTATTTCAAAAAAATTACGAGTGGTACGCCAGTTCGAAAACTCATTAAGTCGAAAACCGCTATTTCGAATGATGTTATTTCGACGCACGCTATTTCGAAAAAAAATATCTCTTTATTCACTGTTTCCAGATCACTAGTAAACATAAAATCGTCAAGTATCCAATTATGCTATAGGTAATAATAAAATAAAATAGTAAACTTACCAGTGATTCCTGAAACCAGTGACCTCTCCAGGATACCCTCGTTCCTTTCAGCCAACATGGAGCCAGAAGTCAGAGCAACAGCCAAGAAGAAGACGATCCTGTACATAAACAATATTATTTGTAGAAAGTTATGAAATAATATAGCGAACTAACTGATGCATATACTAAATCCTTCCCCAAGAACTACTTTATCCATTGGTGAAAACAGTATGAAAATCAGTGCAGTTATTTTTTGAGTTTATCGCGAAGAGACAGACAGACGCGGCGAAGAACTTGGTTTAATAATTATGTAGTGATGACGAGGTCTTGTAATGCGATGTGCAATGGTGGACCTAGGGCCCAACAATAGGGTAAGCCCCAAGGGCAAGCCAACTGTTCAGAAACCCCAAAATGAAGAGAAGTAGGTTATATGAGTAATAAAAATACCACTACTTTAGTGCCAGTTTGCATAATTTTACATAAAATATGTCGAATTTTTGACTATTATTTGCCAGACAGATTAGCGTTTATAGAAATTACTAAGACAGTATAAAAAATAGCCGAGATTTGCGATAAAAACGGAATTCATAAAATTTTCATCTCTAACAGCGCATTATGGTAATACTTACGTTAGAATAACACCGGGGCCGGCGAAGTCTGTGAAGTTCGGCACGTCCAAACCGTGGATTGCTTTGTGGAACTGAAAACAAAAGAAATTCTATAGTAGATCTTCAATTTTATTTTTCAATAAGCTCCTATTTTATGCCCGGCTAAGGGAAACCTTAAAATCAACACATTTACTGCCGCACTCAGAGAGCTTTAATGATTACTTAGGCCATCACTAGGTAAAGGTTTTGACAGTTTTGTCATACAAAAGTATGTCAAATCGTTACTAAGTGACGGCTTAAGTAATCATTAAATATCTCTGAGTACCGCAGTTACTAAATTAACTTTTTGAACGTCAAAGTACATTACGCAATCCTCTAAAACGCCCACCTTTCGATACTTCCTAGAAACTCCCCAGCAACACGTTTTCACACACGTGGAAGGTGGTATTAACAATAAAATCACACTAGCCGAAGATTTGATAAAACGGATATTAATTCGAATACTTTCTATAATTTTCTTAGCATATTAATTTTATTATGCTACAGCTCAGACACGTGTACTTTGGATATTAATACCAATTCGATGAATTATACGGCTTTGTGCATTTATGTCAGTCTATCAATCAGTGCATATCTCAGAACTACCACTAATTAGTCTAATTACCCTGAGAAATCCAAGCATGATGTTGCATAATCATGCTTGGATTTCTCAGATAGCTAAGCAGAGCGTTATATTCAAAGAGATGGAAGATACAATAGAGAGGTTTCTGGAACAAAACATGGTGGAAACGGAACCTTCACGAAGCTATCATTCTGTATTTAATTACGCTAGAATAGGAATGTCGACTGACTAAAAAAAATATGATTCTGTTGAATCCGTCAGCTAGATTATCGAAAAATATTGTATACGTGTTTTTTGTTTTATCAAATTATTAAAAAATTACGAAGATAAAACGCGTAGAAGATCATGAGTGTGGGCTTGTGACGTCACTTTCTTGTAAAAAATGCACTGAAATGTGACGTCACACGAGTTTTCGAAGAACTGTCATGTTCATTTTTTGTTTACGTGAAAAAAGAAAAGAATATGTTTACAATATTTTTTGGAAATCTATCTGATGGACTAATTAGATTTTTTTTTTGTCTACCCTAATCGACTTTTTACTGTAGAATTCAATGTAACGCACTCAAATGAACTGACTCACTGAAATGAATAGTTATAACATTAAAACAATATTCCATGAAATAATGATATTCGGCAACATTTGGTTGGACTGATGCCACAGAAAAATTTAAAGGAAGTCGTCTGTCTTGGTATGGACATGTAATGAGGAGGAATGAAACACATGTGACTAAAAAAGTGATAGATCTTATTGTTGATGGATGGGAGAGGAAGGCCAGAGAAAAGTTGAATGGATTATGACTGAGGAATAATTGTTTGTGAAGGAGAAAGGAGTAAATGATGTCGTGACGTCTGACAGAGGAGAAGAGCCGACCCCAAATATAATGGGACCAAGATGATTATCAGGTAAGTGTGAAAGCTGACCCCAATATACATGGGAAAAGGTTAAGCAGATTAATGATAACAAATTCTAATAAACTGAAATATCATTAGATACTTACATAGACAGGGCTGGCCATGATCCTGGGTGGAAGATCGCAGACCTTGGCTAGCTGTTCAGTGGCTTCCATGAAGGCGAGGGACAGGTCTCTGGCTAACATCCACTCCACTTGCTTGTCTGGGAACAAAGAAGAAATAAATTAATAAGGATTTAATCGTAAACTAGCTTTCCCTGCGTCTTAATAGGTTAGTTAACTAAAAAATTCGAAGTAGTCCGTCAGACAGATTTCCAAAAAATATTGGACACGTATTTTTTCGTTTTTCACGTAAACAAACAATGAAGACGATACAGTGCTTTGAAAACTCGTGTGACGTCATATTCTAAGACATAAGTATGACATTTTTTATCGGGGAGTGACGTCATAACCCCCCACTCAAATCTTTGACGAGTTTTATCTTCGTCAATTTTTATTGATTTGATAAAATAAAAAATACGTATCCAATATTTTTACGATAATCTAACAGACGGACTAATTAGAATCATATTTTTTTTGTCAGTAAACATCCCTATTGATGACAATCAGAAGTGTACCTAATGGTACATCCATATTTCGCAAGATATATTAAATCCCATGAAATAGGGATCGAGCCTATTGCCAAAAAAAAAAAAAAATTGCCATTAACCGGGCACAAATCCAGACTTCGTGGCTGCTACTGAGTTTCTGATGGACCCTTTGCCCGACCCGTAAATCGAACCCAGGACATTAGGCTCAGCAGTTGCATTTGCGACCACTTAACCAGCGAGGCAGTCGAAAGGAGGCCGACATCAAAATATCTATAAACATAAAAACTTCGTGACCAATCCTCAAAAACTAGGTCGTAGGACACTAAACATTCCCATTTAACCCAATTCAGCCCTTTGCCTTCAGTAAACAAGGAAGCAAAGGGTATTTGTTACCCCCCAGCAATAAAAGCCACCTTACCCGGAAACCCGTGTCTAATAATGGGACATTAATTTTAAGAAAACCTCTAACTTTGGGGGTCGAATAGACCGCGTGATTGACTGTTTAATTAAAGGTGAGTGAAGCACGCTGGGAGTTACAGTAAAGATGTTTTAAATGTAATCCACTGGTACTTAAGTGGTTGGAATTTGACCTTCCAATTGTTGGTAGCCAGAATGTTGACGGCACAGTTGGTACAGTGGCTGAGCGATCGGACTGCTGTGCTGCGTGTCGCAGGTTCGATCCCCGCACGGAATAAATATTTGTAAGGCCTACAGTTAGTTTTTTCGGGTCTGGGTATTTGTGTATGTGAGTTTAAATGTTTGTGAACGCACCCACGAAACAGGAAACATTCTTAGTGTGGGGCAATGTTTTTAAATAATAATATAATATTGTCGGTGGGCCTTGATTTAATATCTAGTGAAATCTTGAAATCAAATATAGATAACCTAACAAGACCTATAACATACGTCTGTAATTTGTCGCTCACAACCGGTATATTTCCGAAGATCTATAAGAAGTCAAGAGTTCACCCGATACACAAGAGTGGTGACAGAGACTGTGTCAACAATTATAGGCCAATTTCAATTCTCCCTACCCTATCAAAAATTTTTGAGCGCATCATTAACAAAAGACTTGTTAACTACTTGGAAAATAAAAATCTTCTCTCACAAGCACAGTATGGTTTCAGAGCCAAGAGATCCACTGCTGACGCTGTGTCAGAACTAACAAATTATATAGTTAACAACATAGACTCAAAGAGGAAAACCATTGGAATATTCTTAGACCTAGCAAAGGCATTTGACACAGTCTCTGTCCCTATTCTGTTAATAAAACTCGAAAGCCTAGGTATCCGGGATCTACAATTAAAACTGTTTGAGGATTATCTGACTGACAGAACACAGTGTGTTAGAATCGGAAACATAACTAGTGACGAGGTCCCAGTGACATTTGGAGTTCCACAGGGCAGTATTCTTGGACCGACACTTTTCCTAGTCTATATAAATGATATATGCCAACTAATGTTTCCGGATTCAAAAATTGTTGCGTTTGCAGATGATACGGCTTTACTTTTCAGTGGTAACACCTGGCATGAAGTATTTATCAAAGCTCAGATAGGCATGAACACTGTGATCAGTTGGTTAAATAAGAACCTGCTTACATTAAATGTAGAAAAAACGACCTTCATCACGTTTTCCATTCAAACCAATGACAAACCAGATCCCTCTTTGAGTATTGTCTCCCATTCATGCCCAAATGCAAGTAACACAATTTGTCAGTGTCCCAAGCTCAAAAATACTGAATCTACAAAGTACTTAGGAGTAATTATTGACAGAAATCTTAAATTTCATGATCATATTAATCTTTTATCAGCGAGAGTGCGTAGACTAATAGTAATATTTAAAGCCTTAAGAAACACTGCACCAAAATCTGTAATAAAATCGGTCTATTATGCTCTCTGTCAGTCTCAGCTTGAATACTGTATCACCACATGGGGTGGCACATGCAAAACTCATCTCTTAAAAGTTGAGAGAGCACAAAGAGCACTCCTAAAGGTTAGTTTGTTTTTACCTTTCTATCACCCAACTACTGATCTCTACTCAAAATGGGAGGTGCTTACTGTGAGACAGCTTTTCATCTTCAAAACGGTTATGAAACAACATGCCCTAACAACTTTTGACCCAGAAAGAATCAGAAACAAACGTCGCAAACATACAGTCTGTTCTTCATCGTCATTTAAAACCAAGTTTGCACATCGGTTTTTCTGCTACCAGGGTTCAAATTTATACAATAAGGTAAATCGAGTCCTAACACTATATCCCTTGCCAAAAACCAAATGTAAGCCGTTGATTTCGAACTGGTTAAAAAAGTTGGATTACAATTTTACAGAAAGTCTACTTCACTCAAATTAAATTAGTTCGAGGTAAGTTTATAACTTGCACCAAAACCCTCTCACATACACATCGACACACTAGACCTGACACTCAACACGTAACACGATACACTACACTTGACACTCAACACGACACACTAACACTATACACCTTCATAGACACACACATACACACAGACACAGGCGCACTGTTTCACTGTTTTTACTTTTTGTTTATAGTTTCTTTTTAACTTCTACCCTCAAAATTGTAACAAATTTAAGTGTTAAGTCTCCTTATAACGTTGATTGTAATATCATAATTATTATTTATTTAAATAAAACTTTCTGTTCTTCCGTGGGGTGGGGACCTGGTGATTTGTAATACAGGCGGTTTACGCCTAACTCAGACACCAGCTCCTCACATTGCTAAAAACAAACAATATTGTGAAACCTAGAATAAGCTGTCATTGTGAGGAGAAATAAAGAATTTATTATTATAATAACAATATTTTTTTTTTTTTTTTAAAACGTTGCCCCACACTAGGAATTTCTCCTGTATCGTGGGTGCGTTAATATTGTTATCATAAAAACCCTTATCACGTTATAGGTAAGAAAATGACTTTTTCATGAAATAATCAATGAATGGGAATAAATAAACTTGAGGTTGATTTTAATCCCGTCGGGGCTGCGGGTGCTCGCAAGAGATACCGTGGCCTCGACATGAAGGGCTAAGAAGGAACATGGGTGGTTTTTAGTCAGTAGAAGTCTGACACTCCCTTTCGCTCTGCCCAAGAGCGGGAGGGGGTCATTTGATGATTTTCCACCCACCATAAAAAAAAAGGTTAATTTTAATTATTATAATTCTGTAGCTACATACGTGTTACGGTCGCTATTAAATTTTTGTTTAAACATACAGCCTGATACTGACCAGCAAATTGCCAAAAAGGTACGAAAATTGGAATTTCGCCGGTTAAGTACCCTTTTTTTATTTTTTTGGCGGGTGGAAAATCATCAAATAACCCCTCCCACTCTTGGGCAGAGCGAAAGGGAGTGTCAGACTTCTACTGACTAAAAACCACCCATGTTCCTTCTTAGCCCTTGCGCCGAGGCCGCGGTATCTCTTGCGAACAACCCGCAATCCCGACGGGTTAAGTCCCCACCTCACTTCAAAGATTTACCTACCTTAGCTTTTGTTAAGAAACTCTCGCTTCTACACTAAAATCCTTCTTCCATTATTTGTAAATACCTCTTAAAGATTTATCTCCGAACCCACTTAAGCCGGCTAATGAAGATCAAACAATACTTCTTAATCCACGGCTGGGTAAATAAACAAACATTTTAATCTATTTGCTGAACTCTGGTTAAACCTCGAACCGGGTTTAACTTGAAAACGGGGTAACAAACGAGTGTATGTTACAATCGAAGACGTTTTCAGAAATTAAGGTTTAAATTTTGGGTGCTACGTTTAAATTGGTTTATTTATGTTTTAAAACTGTAATGTTAGATGTAAAATATTTTACGCAATCTTACTTACACTTTTGGTCATACATAAGTAAAACATCAAAAACAAAGTGATATAAATTAATTGAATTGAATTAATCTTTTAGTGCTCAATCATACATGGATTTATGGATCTGTAATAATCTGTTATTTTAATTCATCTATACTAATATTCAAAACAGGTATCTATTCATTAATGATTTGAATATTACAGAGTATTTAATTAGGTATAATGTAGTCAATTTCCTTAACTTTATGACCAACTGTTCATTGTCAGTTTCTTTCTTGTTTTGACACATTTCCTGAAGTCAGTTGATAAAAAAAATCTTATTAGTCCGTCAGATAGATTTCCAAAAAATATTAGACACAATACATATTTTTTCTTTTTTCACGTAAACAAAAAATGAACACGATACAGTGCTTCGAAAACTCGTGTGTTCAACAATTCAGTACATTTTTTACCAGCAAGAGACGTCACAAGCCCCCACCCATGATGACGCTGTTTATCGTCGTCATTTTTTGTTAATTTGATAAAACAAAAAACACGTATCCAATATTATTCGATAATCTAACTGACGGAAAAAACAGAATCATATTTTTTTTTGTCAGGAAACATCACTATTGCTGAAGTCATTTAATAAAACGGGAAACACAAACACTGGTTGGTATGTTGCCAAAACACGAGGAACCATCTATAAATGCTATTTCTAAGTTTGACAGGAACTTTGTTACGAATAACTACTGCAAAGTTAAAATTTGGTGTTTAAGGTGAATGCTCCAACCACCCCGCGAAATTCAAATTTTCTTACGTTTTTTGCAATTTGCAGGCCAGTGCTAGTTACATAACATACAAACTAGCACTGAACTGCAAATTGCAAAAAACGTAAGAAAATTTGAATTTCGCGGGCTAGTTGGAGTATTCACCTTAAGTCAGTTTCGTGGCAACTGGGACATACATCATCATCTGCCTAGCCTTTTCCCAACTATGTTGAGGTCGGCCGACAGTCTAACCAGACAGCGGAATATCAGTATTTTACATGGAGCGACTGCCTATCTGACCTCCACAACCCAGTTAATAGGTAATATGACACCCCTTTTTATTAATGGTTGGAAATCATCAAATGACTTCTCCCGCTCTGGGCAGAGCGGTAGTGAGTGTCAGACTTCTACTGACTAAAGATCACCCATGTTCCTATTTTTCCCTTTGTGTCGAGGCCGCGGTATCTCTTTCGAACACCCCGCAGCCCCTACGGGAATACGATACCCCTGGGGCATACGTTTAGAAGAATAACTTAGTTGTTTTAAGTTTTCTCCTCTTGTTATTCAAGAACTTGTTTAGATAGTCCAAAACTATAATTAGGACGAATATCAAAATATCTTCATGGAACTCCTTGACATTTTAAGACTGACCTAGATCTGTAAGTTTACATGTGAGAAGGAAGTTACATTTTAGGGAACAAATAATTTATCACATAATGTTTCGTATGAGCAAACCTCCCTGTACTCAGAAAATGAGGTAGGCACTATATTCCCTTAGGTGTATTGCAGAGACCAGGATAATTCTCCGCAAAGCCCTTTAGAGAAAACATTTTTTTTTGAGTTGACTAGCTGTTGCCCGCGATCTTCGTCCATATCTAAATATTACTTACTTCGGTACTTAGTTGAAACAGATTTGGTTATCGATTGTATGGATTGTGATAATTTACACATAATAAACCTGTTTTTCTAAAATAAATGTAACTGCTTAGGTTATATCAGTAATAGTCCCGTCAAAATCGGTCCAACCGTTTTATAGATTACACGCAACGGACAGACACAAAATAAATAAAATGTGGTATTCTGTGTAATCTACTATGTGTACATACATAGATAATAAAATGAATAAATATAAGTACAAAAAGTTACGCTATTTTGAACTAATAACGCACACTTACATTTTATTTATTTGTTTAAATACAACTATGTTTTTTACTCTACCTAAGTATCGGTGAGTGGCCGGTACTAAAGTCGTTCCGGAATTTGTCCCTAACGGTTTGAACAAATCCCATAATCAAATTATACACGAGATAACAAATGAAATCATATTTAATAAAAACATTACAGTAACTTTTCAGTAAAAGAAAATAAATACAAATCCAAAATTGATTTCACAGATTTGCGTGATTAGCACCTGGGTAACCATTAAAAATTACACTGTAATGCTTTTAAATTAAAGTCCATAACATTATGGGGTACCCATTTTAATAAAAAATAACATCAATGGTCCAATCAGGGTGATTGGACATGG
Source organism: Diarsia brunnea (assembly GCA_949774965.1). NCBI lineage: Eukaryota > Metazoa > Arthropoda > Insecta > Lepidoptera > Noctuidae > Diarsia > Diarsia brunnea. The sequence continues at coordinate 4,081,137 of OX459019.1, forward strand.
AAATGTAATTTAAATGCTAATGTTACAAGTACCTTTTGAAAGGACCTTCGATTTAACGGTGGACCTACGAAACGTTAATTAAAGGACATTACGTAACCTCCGTTTAAAAATATCCACTTGACCTTGATTTGGGCAAAATAATTGATTATAACATAACATAACATTGTTATAAGTACGAGTACTTCTTACTCCGCACGCATTAAACTAAATATTACATAAACCATTATTTCGCGGGCATTTTTGTGGGTTACACGTTTACCTAGTTCATAAGATATTCTGTAATACTTAAATGTAATGTGTAACTGTTTTATGTCCCAATAAAGTAAAATAAAAATAAAAAAAAATAAAACATTACGCCAGAAATCCTCGATATTATACTGAACGTGGATTGGACTGTACTGCAATATTTCAAATTCAAATTGTTTATTTGTGTACATCAATGGCAATACAATACAACAAAGTGAAATCTAAAAGTGTTTGTAAAAAAACTTTTTGCAAAATAAACATCATTTATCATTTGGCGTAAGACTCTCTCTAAAGCCTTTTTCTATTTGTTCGAGCTGGAGAGTTAAAATTGGCAATATGAGTAGCAACTTATCCAACAACACAATATTTTTTTTTTTTTTTTTTATTGGGACAAGCCCGCCACACTATTCCCAAACCACTGTAACTTCTGTAAACCAGAATCAACAGTGGCGACCACAAGAAAAGCGCCGAGACAATGAAGCCCGACGAAGTCCCAGAGAAACGATTAAACTGTCTTGGATCCCGCAACGAAATTAATCAGAAAATAATAGCAGAGGAGTAGGAAAAAACATAATTTCCACTTCCCTCCGTATCAGCAGGAGACAGAACAGAACAAGGCCAATAGGCACACAGGGACGTATACAACTGGGATAAGCCCAGTTGCCTAGCACCACGGATATTATTGTCAACACAATATGTCATCCTTTCTTTTTAAATCATTAAGAACTTCTCCTGTATCGTGGGTGCGTTTAATACCATTTAAGATCACACAAAATCCCAAACCCTAAACATAAATGTTTGTCCCGTGCGGAAACCGAACTCGGGACACGCAGTGCAGCAACCACTTTACCAACCGTGCCGTCAAAAATTCAAGGTAAATTTCTGAAAATTTTAAAAGCCGACAGCGTGCCAGACTCATACGATACAATATCTATATGTATCATATGTATACAATATATGTACATAAATTAAATACTTTATTTACTTAGGATTCCGGCCACCCGTCGAGTATGGCTTAAGGGATCAAATTGTCAACGTTGAAACAAAGACGCTTGTTTACTTCAAATAACGGATCATGAACGTTTCAGACGGATCCAGACAATATTAGGATCAATCATCCGAAAAATCTATTATTTTTATGTTTATTTTCATGTGCTCAATGTCTTTTAAAATAAGGTATGGTCTAGTAACCAGCTCCGGCTTTGAACGGACGCGATCTACCAACATGAATGTCTACCTATCTGACCTCCACAACCCAGTACTAACTGGGTTGTGGAGGTCAGATACCCGTTGGTAAGACTGGTTGTCAGTCTTTCGGGCTACTGACTACCTGTAACGACCTACAAAATAATGACAGCTTAAACGTTCTTTCCGAGGCAAGGACCCATACGGTTTTATTATTTGCCCACGAGCCTTAACCTAATACGCCATAAATTAATTACGCACCTCAATGAGGGTACGTTGAAACAAAACCAATAAATGAAAAAAAAAACCTTTGTATCACAAATTCTAATTGTTCATCTGATTCAAAAGCTAATTTCAATTGAACAATGAAAAAAAACTCTTTACCATTTATAAAAAGGTGCATTTCAATTAAAATTCAGCACAATAGGGTAGAAAACAAAAGAAAATCGGAATGTTACAAACTTTTCATTTGTACTCACGTCGACCAATCAAGTTAAGAATATCCAGTATAAGCGGATCTCTCATTGTACAGGAAATCTTTACGAAGCGAGGTCATGTTATACTGTAAATTCGAGGTGTTGTTGAGAGTTGTTTCTATTTATTGCAGTTCCTATTATGTGAATACTGAATTCTGATTTATTTTTTATTTTTATACTGTACTAGCTTGTGCCAGCGGCTTCGCCCGCGTTTAATTCGCTAATTTTCCCACGGGATCATACTACCGGGATAAGAAGTATCCTATGTGTTAATCCAGGTTATAAACTATCTGTGTACCAAATTTTATCCAAATCCGGTCAGTAGTTTTTGCGTGAAAGAGTAACAAACATCCACACATCCATTCTCACAAACTTTCACATTTATAATATTAGTAGGATTTTCTATTTTGGCACGAACGATTTAAGCCTTAAGCTCGGGTCCTGCATAGGTCTTCATAACTAGTAGTCGAAGCCCGAAATAGGCATGTTTACTGACCAAAAAAAATATAATTCTAATTAGTCCGTTTACTTATCGAAAAATATGGATACGTATTTTTTGTTTTATCAAATCACTAGCGGACGTCACGCGGTTTCACCCGCGTAGTTCCCGTTCCCGTGGGAATACATGGATAAAAAGTAGCCTATGTCACCCGGGGATAGTGTAGCTTCCCAACGGTGAAAGAATTTTTGAAATCGGTTCAGTAGATCCCGAGATTACCCCTTACAATTTAACAAATATACAAACACACAAACTTTACTTCTTTATAATATTAGTATAGATTAAAAATTGACGAAGATAAAACGCGTCAAAGATTTGAGTGCGGGGTCGTGACGTCACTCACCGGTAAAGAATGCCATACTAATGTCTTAGAATATGACGTCACACGAGTTTTCAAAGCATTGTGTCGTCTTCATTATTTGTTTACGTGAAAAAAGAAAAAATACGTGTCCAATATTTTTTGGAAATCAATCTGACGAACTAATTAGATTTTTATAGGTAACTACCCTATTTAGATAATCAGGAAACATTCTACCCAGTGACTGGGTTGGAGAGGTTATTACTGGTATTCAGCTGCAGCAGAAACCACGACCTAACTGGGAGGCGTCATCTCTAGCGAGCGGTCTACGGAAAGACTAAATCTATAGCCAGGTAGTGCATCCTAACCTAACCCGTTCGTTCCACCTGCTGAAAATCTCTCACCTAGACGTGAGTTGCCATAGCCGACGAAGTCTTTAAATAAACTCCGGATACAGGTTGATCGCAGCAAGGAAAACCTGCTCAGGTGGAAGTTCATAAATGCCATTCTGCCCTGGAGTGAAAATATGGTGCTGTTCCACAAACGATGGGGCACTAATTAATGTCGTGTCCTGTGTGTCCTGTTGTTTGTTAACTACAAGAACAGGTGGACGCTACCGATAGCTCCAAACTAGTAGCCCAATTCTAGGCCGACACAATTTAGAAGTCTGACATACGCTTAGAAGAAGAAGACAGTGAAAATGCTAGGTTGATGATTACGAATAGGGTAGACGACAAAAACAATCTAATTAGTCCGTCAGATGGATTTCCAAAAAATATTGGACACAAATTTCTTCTTTTTACACGTAAACAAAAAATGAAGACGAAACAGTGCTTCGAAAACTCGTGTGACGTCACATTTTAGTATTTTTTTTACCTAATAGTAACCTCAACCCACCCATGATATTTGACACGTTACATCTTCGTCAATTTTCATTACTTTGATAAAACAAAAATCACGTTTCGAATATTTGAACTGACGGACTAAATAGAATCATATTTTTTTTAGTTAGTCAACTACCCTAGAACGTCTATCGACATCCTTATTCTGGAGTGACACAGATTAGATTGCAATCAACACGCTAAGAAGACGAAGACATGGTAAGGCTAAGCAGAAGATGATAAATTGCCATAATCAATCACTCACCAGTTTCATCCATATGGGCTTCCATGTCAGAACTCTTTACAGTCCAGAAGCTGACCTTCCTAGGGTCTGTGATCCTCTGCTGTAGAGACTCGGAGAAGTTCGCAGAGAAGACCAGTACCGCTCTCGCCTTGCCATGTGCAGCCTCGTCCATAGCTGTCGCTTTGTCTGGGTAGAGGATCTGTTGGAAACCATTATGATTATGGATATTGTGACCTACAAAACAAGGTTTTTTTTTAAAGCTAAGTTATTGAGCCTCTGTAAGTACTTTTCCCCAAAGGCTTGGTCATTATGCAAGGTGTATAGTGTGCCCGTTGAGGCTGTGGGTTGTTCGATAAGATACGGCCTTGACACAAAGGGCTAGGAAGGAACATGGGTGGTTTTTAGCTAGTAGAAGTCTAACACTCCGTACCGCTAGAGCGGGAGTAGTCATTTGATCATTTCCCACCATCCAAAAAAAAGCTGTATAGTGTACCCATCACGGGAAGTTAAAGAAGCCATAACGAAACCGCCGCGCTGACCGAGTAATCTGAAAAATCACGATTTACGATAGCGCGCAATGTTCTCAAACTCAAAACATTGTGCTGGTACGGAATCATCTTTTTTATCAGACATTCAAGCCTGTGTCCTAGCCAAACTGGAAACAACTTTACATCTTTGTAAGGCTAGGTACCTGATGATGATGATGGTACAATAGGAGATCGGACTGAGTCAAAAAAATATGATTCTGTTTAGTCCGTCAGTTAGATTAGCGAAAAATATTGGATAAGTGTTTTTTGTTTTATCAAATTAATGAAAATTGACGAAGATAAAACGCGGCAAAGTTCATGAGTGGGGGTTTGTGGCGTCACTTGTAGGTAAAAAATGTACTGACATGTGACGTTTTCGAGGAGTTCACGAGTTTTCGAAGCACTATATCTAAACTATATTTTTTGTGAAAAAAGAAAAAATATGTGTTCAATATTTTTTGGAAATCTATCTGACGGACTAATTAGTTTTTTTTTGTCCGATCCCCTATTCGGTACACATCTGCCTAACCTTTTGGGAATTACAAGCGTTATCGTCGTTACATTAATCACAAAGATTATATTCTTAACTCACCAAATTAGCTTGCCGTTTCGACAAAAAGTCAAGATATTCACAACTGAACCTCGTCAAGTTCCATTCATACGTGTTAGGGTCTTGAGGGCAGAGGTTCTTGTCGTAAGGACACAAGGCTTCCGTGTAGTTGACTTCGTAGTTCACCACGGCGATCGGCAGGCCGACCGGGTAGTGACCGATTGCGAGGCAGAAGAATATCATTTGGGAGACCGGTAGACCGAGGAGGAAGGTTAAAGCGCTAGAAAGACACGTAAATGATAGGAATTAGGTAAGGTTTACAAATTTTGATGCAGAAAATGAATATGGCTGCATCGCTGCTGTAGTGGTCGCTGGCACGACTACTGAGCATGAGGTCTTGGGTTCGATTCCCGGGTCGGGCAAAGTGTTATTGGTTTTTTCCGTCAGAAATTTCTCAGTAACAGCCACGGAGTCTGGATTTGTGCCCAGTTGATGGCAATAGGCTCGCCCTCTATTAGACTTATACATAACTGGCGAAATGTGTGTATTTGCTTGTGCCACAAGCTCCACGCTCTTGTACCACCCTCAACGGCAACAAGGTCGTCAGCCCAGGGTAATACATCTCTGCTTAAACCTTCGGGAATTACAGGCGTATTTACGAATAGATTTGTATTTTCAAATCCAAAACAACAACAGTTAGTTATACGAGTAGTTTGAAACAATAGGGGATCGGACTGAGTCAAAAAAATATGATTCTAATTAGTCCGTCAGTTAGATTAGCGAAAAATATTGGATACGTGTTTTCTAATTTATCAAATAAACTAGCTGACCCACACAACTTCGTCTGCGTCACATAATATAGCTTATAACCTTTCTCGATAAATCGACTATCTAACATATTAAATTGAGTTAAATCGTACTCGTAACAAACAAAAAATCTTACCTTTCCTCTTTATAATACCTATTAGTTTAGATTGGCTTCGATTATATTATTAAAGTAACAATTACTATAGGTATCTCTTACTGTTTAATATACAGTAACACCTTGTACTTGTAAACATTATGGTGCAGTAAATATTTTGAATTTGAATTTCTCCGGAGCCCCCAGAGGCCAGAATCCCCACGTACCTACCGCACCGGACCGAATGACTGCCACGCGCTTAATTATTTTGTCGCCCGTATATTTTTACATTGCAATATCTTCTAAGATATTTGTTTAAACTGTATAGAGTAAAGGGCACTACAATATTCAATATTCTATATTAAATTTCCGTGCTAACAAACACATTTATTTAGATATAGATTAATACCATATGGGTTAAATAAGCATAGCAAAATATCATTCTTTTAAACCTAACATTTTAAGATAAAAAAATGGTTACAGTGAGTCAATCTTAAAAGATAAACATATGCTATTGCGGACTTTTTTTTAGAACTTTTAAAGAGGAACAATTCCGTCATACATGATATTTACGTAACTTAAACCGTTTTCGCAGCGCACGCAACGGAAGCTCTCAAAAAGGAATATCTTTTCCCGTTTTTGCAACATTTTTCATTTATGCTCCGCTCCTATTGATCGTAGCGTGATGTTATGTAGCCTAAAGCCTTCCTCGATAAATGGACTATATAGCATTAAATGATTTTTTCAATTCCAACCAGTAGTCCCTGAGTTTACCGCGTTCAAACAAACAAACAAACAAACAAACAAACAAACAAACAAACTCTTCAGCTTTATAATATTAGTATAGATAAAAATTGACGAAGATAAAACGCGTCAAAGATCATGAGTGGGGGGTTGTGACGTCATTTGTAGGTTAAAAATGTACTGACATGTGACGTTTTCGAGGAGTTCACGAGTTTTCGAAGTCTCAATTTTTTGTTTATGTGAAAAAAGAAAAAATATATTTTCAATATTTTTTAAAAATGTATCTGACAGACTAATTAGTTTTTTTTGTCCGATCTCTTATTATAATACACTTACGCGAAATTCCTAAACAAACTCAAAAAGTTCTTCCAAATCAAAGCCCTCATATGGTGCCACTTTATAGGCATATAGCTCTTCAGGCTTCTGGACGGCTTCTCTTCTGGGGGCATCGCTTCTACAGGGTTCATCAGCTCTGGGGTCACCACCACGCGACCCCTACTGCTCATGGAGACATTGTCACCAAATTCACCGGATATTTCACCAATTTCTGCTTCTTCTAGGTCTACGGCAGATGGGTTCTGAAAAGAGTAAAGTAAAGTAAATCTCTCTCTCTTCATTGAAATTTTGTATTTGTAATTTCAATTGACATTTTGTATTTGTAATTTCAATTGACATTTTGTATTCGAAATTTTAATTTGCCCTTTTGTATTTGGATTTTTAATTGACTTTTGTATTTTTAATTTGTATGTCAGTAACGACAAAACATAGCAAGAACGTTCACTACTCATAAGATCTTTAATGTAAAAAAACCTATGTTTAACAAATAAATAGATGATTATGATTATGAAAAATTTATTTTCATAAATTGTAGGTACATAAAATAAGTTGGAATAACAATATGGATGAGCCTTGTACAATCTATCTAATATTAGGCATGCAAATTTTAAAATGTTAACTAAAATAAGAGAGAATAGTAATTGAGTTCATGTATTTTGTATTTGGCTAGGATTATTGCTAACAATCTTTTTAAGATAACAGTCTGGATCTGGAAACGGTGAATAGTAATAATGTTTTATCCCACAAATCAAATACAGGGTGTAAATCAACCCATCACACAGCCGTCAACCAAGCATTCTGTACATCAAACTACGCAAAAATTTTTGCTGGGTACCCGATTTTTTTTTTGGGGTCAAAAATCACATTTTACGGTAAAACTCAATGTAGCACTCTTAAAACATTGTGCTATTGGATGCTTTGAATAGTAAATGGGTCATGGAGGTAATTTAAGTAAAGTTATAACCTAAAAATTAGTATTTATAAAAACAGCTGTGAAAAATTTGGAACTTTAACCCCCAATATCTCCGTAACTAGGGGGTTCCCAGGTATGGTCTAGAACAAAAAAATGATCGCAGTGGTGGGGAAAACAAGTGCCCTTAGTTTGCGTTAAGGGTACTTTTACACCCTATATAATATCTTGACTTGTCTCGCGAGGTTGTCGACACGTGGGGTGTGAACTCAGCGATCATTGTGCCGATAGTCGTTTCAGCGAATGGCTTATATGCCAGGAGCCTCAATCAATAACTGAAGAAGCTCTCGTTAGGCAGCTGGATCTAGGGGCCCTGACCACTGGTAGCTTGGACCCTGTTCCTGATACTGATGGGTTACATTTTTTTAATATTTTGAAATGTATTTTTATTATTTTGGAATAACGATAATATTGGTTTAACCAAAATGAATGTCAAACACAAAACTAATGGGAAACTTTCCCTTGGTTTTCGAGGTACGTTTTTCAAAATAAAAGTATAATACTTGTTTTACAAATTACGGGACCGACTTCCTTGTCTCATTAGCTAAAACAAGGGACACAAACAAGTTGCTTAAAGAAAACGGAAACTTCAAGAAAATTTCAGAAGTTCACTTTCATGGCGCTTATTTTCCAAAGGCAAAAGATGTACTTTTTAGACAAATTGATTTTTATGGTGAGTCAGGTAGGTGGTCGTTTATGAATAAGCTATCTGAAAAGCATCAGTTATAGCGTAGATTTCTTACAATCAGCAGTTTATGGTGGGGTAAACATTTTTAAAACTACCTAACCCCTTATTTTTTGGATCAAGTGGTATGGATTATTCCCTTCCCACAACACATCCTCTCAGTGTTAAATCTTAATTACTCTTGACTATAATTATTAAACTTACTGGTATAGCCGGCAGTTCCACTCTCTCCACCACATCAGCTAGGATACTGGACCTCCTCCTCTTGCCCAAGTTCTGCAGCACCGACAGCTTCAAGAACACCTCTTCTAAGCTCTCGCCCTGGTAGCGACGAATCAGTTCTGTAGGTGACTCTTCAGCAAGGAATCTGCCACCTCGCATGAGACCGATCTGGAACAAAGAGAAATAAATGAAAATCGATTTCATTTTCAGCAACGATCAGCCCCTTTTTTGCAGACTGTAAAGAACGTCGAGGTTACTTTATCACTATCACTACATAGTATAAAACAAAGTCGCTGTCGCTGTCTGTCCGTCCCTATGTATGCCTAAATCTTTATAACTACGCAACGGATTTTGAAGCGGTATTTTAATAGATAGAGTGATTCAAGAGGAAGGTTTTAGTATATAATTTGACCGACATCCACGCGGGCGAAACCGCGGGCATCAGCTAGTATGATTATAAAACAAAGTCCTCCGACGCGTCTGTCTGTTTGCGATAAACACAAAAACTACTGCACCGATTATCATGCTGTTTTCACCAATGGATAGAGTGTTTCTCGGCTTTTGTTTTTAGTATATTTTTCTTTCAAATTAAACCCCTAAGGGTTTTAATTAGGGGATGAAAGTCTGTTATTTTTTTATCATTCACGCGGGCGAAACTGCGGGCAAAAGCTAGTTATAAATAAGTGTATGAGATGCACACATGAACTGAACGACAGCAAGGTTGGCGCAGCGGTTGAGCGATTGGCTGCTGCTATGCGTGTCGCGTGTTCGATTCTTACATGCAACCAATATTTGCATGGTCTACAGACAATTTTTTCGGGTCTAGTTGTTTGTGTATGTGAGTTTAAGTGTTTTTAAACGCACCCACAATACAGGAAACCACCTTAGTGAGGGGTAGAGTTAAAATAAAACATTACATGACTTTGAAAGCCGCATCAAAATCTGTCATCTAGTTTAGAAGAATAACGTGATTACACAGACAGACACGAAAACCGATTTCAAATCGTTATTCAATCGTCAGCTAAAACCGTCAACCCTTGGGTGATGCAGAGGCAAACTGTTGTAGGTGCAATTGACAAAATTGTTGATTTATTATTCTTAACACAAAACGCAATGCTAGAAAACTTACGTAGTTCATTAAATGTGTTTATTGGCCCCATGACTTAACATATTATTATGTTTCTAGCAGCAAGCACAAAGTTAAATTTATCTAAAGCCCCCCAAGACTAAAGGCAGTAAAAGCTAACAACTTAATACAGCTGCAACCATTTCAAACTTAATAAAATAATATAACTTACAATATCAGCCTGCTTAGTCTCATCTATGTAATGGGTCGTGATGATGACAGTAGTGCGTCCCCCTCTGGTTACATCAACCAAGTGGTCCCAGATGCTGAAAACAAACATTTATGTGGTTAAAACTATCGTAGAGCTGCATTCAGAACTTTTGACCTAACATTTTTGAGATATTCTAGTGTCAGTTGGGCAGTTAGTCACAAATAGACGTACATAATTTCATCACACACATTCACAGACACCCACACCGCACACATACCGGCACACATACACGCACACAATACATTTAGAGTCACTCTTGGCCACCTTATCTTATTTAATTTTTTGTGTACTTCGTAATTGGCGTATTGTTTTGTAATCATTTTAAGTTATTTTACTGTAAGCTGTGAAGCTACCTTTCATAAATAAATAATAAAACTTTACAATTTTAAACTCTGACAATTTTGTACACACTATCGTTATTGTTTGATCTGTAAATATTTTGTTAAAAATGTTAACCCTTTTTTTTGGCGGGTTGAAAATCATCAAATAACCCTTCCCGCTCTTGGGCCGAACGAAAGGGAGTGTCAGACTTCTATTGACAAAAAACCACCCATGATCCTTCTTAGCCCTTTATATCGAGGCCGCGGTATCTCTTGCGAACAACCCGCAGCCCCGACGGGAAAAAAAATCTGAATCGCAATAGATTGAGGTTTTTCATCACGAAACTTGTGCGATTTGCCCGAACTAGGAATCGAATCCAGGATCCTATGCTGAGCAGTCGCGCTTGTGACCAAAAGACCAACGAAAAATTACTGATGTAAAAGGTCAATAACACTTTACCGACCCGTTCACTTACATACAAAATACACCATTTTCATTTCTTTTTAAATTCTGCAAAATAGTTTGCGTAAAAATTAACTTACGCCTGTCGCAACACAGGGTCGACTCCAACTGTAGGCTCATCGAGGATTAGCAGCTCAGGGTCATGGATGAGGGCGGCTGCCAGCGAAGTCCTTCTTTGTTGACCTCCGGATAATTTCTTGACTTGTCTGCAATAGAAAGTTTAACATGTTAGCTTTCTTTTAATTAACTTGGGTAAGTATTGACGTGGTTAAATAATCAGCCGCTTTTATCGATCTTCAGGTTAAGACCTGCCTCGTAAAACACGGAAAACCGTTTTTCCCGGCTGTTACTTGAAGATAAACTTCTGACCGAAATTCTGACAATCAGTCAGGTCAGATAGGCAGTCGCTCCATGTAAAATACTGGTATTCAGCTGCATTCGGCTAGACTGGAAGCCGACCCCAACATAGTTGGGAAAAGGCTAGGCAGATGATGATTCAAGACAATGTCAAATATATTAAAAATACTTGTCCAGCGGTTAAGCGTTACCATATATTTAACGTGAGAATGCCGCCATTCTCTTGGGCACATAAACGGCTGACCGCTTTGAGGAGCCGTTTATTTATGTACTTTTAAAGTTTATTGTTATTTTATTTAATAGCTTTTAATTAATAATGTATATATAGAATAGCCTATGTCATCATCATCATCATCAGCCTGTAATGTTCCCACTGCAGGAATCAGGCCTCCTCTCTGGAAGAAGGATGGGCTATAATCGACGAGGCCGGCCCAGTGCGGGTTGGTAGATGTCACATGCCATCGATTTTTTGGTTTTAAGACATGCTAGTTTCCTCAAGATGTTTTCCTTCACCGTTCTATGTATTTAATAAATATACATACGTAAACTCACGCCTCTTTCCCCATGGGAGTAGGCAGAAACCACAGATCGACACCTGCTGCGATCCTTACACACTACTTTTGCCTCGTCCACATTCATACATCCTACTTCCTACTAATATTATAAATGCGAAAGTTTGTAGGGAAGTATGTATGGATGGATGGATCTTTGTTACTCTTTCACGCAAAAACTACTGAACCTATGTGGGTGAAATTTAGAACACAGATAGTTTATAACCTGGATTAATACACTTCTTATCCCGGTATGATCCCGTGGGACAATTATCGAACTCCACGCGGGTGAAGCCGCTGGCACAAGCTAGTCTGAAATATTTTACTTAAAAAAAGTAAAATACTTACTTGGTAGGGTTTGGTAGTTGCAGCAGCTGAATCAAGAAATCGATGCGTTCCTCCACCTCTTTGGTTGGCATGTTCGCGATCCACCCGAAGTAGATCAGCGTCTCTCTGATGGAGAACTCACCAAAAAGTGCTAATTCCTGTAACAAGAGGAGTGTTATGAGATAACATTTGGTGAGAGCCATTGATTGCAACTAAACCATGATTTTTGGAAATCATAGGAAGGCAAGAGACACGTGAACAAGAGAGTACACAATCAGCAAAATGTGTCCACTGTGTAGCATACTTCCTCTAGATAAGAGAGAGCCAATATCCAACACAGGGGCCGTCGGGGCTGCGGGTTGTTCGAAAGAGATACCGCGGCCTCGGCACAAAGGGCTAAGAAGGAACATGGGTGGTTTTTAGTCAGTAGAAGTCTGACACTCTCACTGAGGAGTCATTTAATGATTACACACCCCAAAAAAAAAACGGGGCCCATGGCTGGTTGGTGGTCAAACAAGACCTCGAATTTTTGCTCGTACGGCATGCTGGTTTTCTCACGATGTTTTCCATCAACGATTCGAGATCAGTGGTGATTAGCGCTGAATGTTATAGCACCATGCTCAGATAGGTGGGGTTTTTTGGCCTCGTACAAAACCCATTTCAATTGTTTACTTTTTATATTGTTAATTAAACCATTTTTTTGTTTGTCCTGTGCGAGGCTAAAAAAATACTTTTTCTTTCTTTCTACACTATCTGTGCCAAAACTGCAAAACAAACTCCAAGGTGGCTCTAGATCCTGTCGAGGCTGCGGGTTGTCCTGTCGAGGCTGCGGGTTGTTCGCAAGGGATACCGCGGCCTCGACATGAAGGGCGAAGAAGGAACATGGGTGGTTTTTAGTCAGTAGAAGTCTGACACTCCCTTTCGCTCTGCCCAAGAGCGGGAGGGGTTATTTGATGATTTTCCACCCACCATAAAAAAAAAAGGTGGCTCTAGATAAAACACACTAACTACCATAGCCAGTTTAACCCTTCTCCGTAGTACCTACCGGTTAAATCCCTACTTTATTGGTCAAGGTTGTTAATATTTAATCTCCGGTAACTAATGTATCTATAGAACATTATACAGTAACTGTTGGTTTAACAGAGTGTTTAATATTAGCATGCTAACGACCAAAGGCTAAGCAAAATATCCGCTGGATTACCTTCGATGGTGTGTATGTAGTATGGCTTAAGGATTATAGTTTCAGTCAAGAGGTACGGTCAGCGACAGAAGTAGCATTTCGAAATCCGAAATGCTACTTAAAAATTAGAAACATTAAAAATAATAGCTGTAGACACAGGTCTTCAGTTATTATTTTTAATGTTTCTAGTTTGATTGCTTTGAAATTTGACTTACTCTTCAATAACTTGTTAGTAACGAGTAAAATGTAAGAATGTTTTTATTAAAGAATCGAGTTCGCTTTTCTGAAAGATTGGACTGTCAGTACGTGAATCACTGCTGTATGGTTCACCTACAGACTAATCTTAAAATTTTATTTTAATTCAAATTCTTATTGTAATTGTGATTTTGTGATATTTATTTTGTGATTTCTGTGCTTACTAACATAGTTTATAAGTTCTAATTGTTACTAACCATTATGGATCCTTGTTATCTTTTAATAAATAAATTATTATTATTATTATTATTAAAACCTGTTTTGAAACTGTGACTAGTGTAAATCTACTTCTGATACTGACTGTACCCCTACCTACTATCCAGGTAGGGTCTTGGGTACTGAAAGCACAAACAATACCTTTGTTTGTGTAGTTTTAGGGTTTCTGCGTTCGCAATTTAATTTCGAAATAGAAGTTTCAAGCTTAGAAAAAATAACTATTTAATACTTACACTTAAAGTTCAGTTCACGTTTAAATTTCTGTTTTTTTCAGTAAGCCTGTCATTTGAAAATATCTTAAAGAGTATTTAGGTAAAGTTGAAATTCGTTTAAGTAAGTGGAATAATATCAATTGCAAACAAGTATTTGAAAAGATTTTAAATAGATTTCCTGACTTTTTTGCATGTCAATTATCCATTGTTACTTTATCCAGCTGAAAACATCGTAATTAATAGTAAAATGACTCAGTTAATTTTCTTGTTATTTCAAACTGTGTAGGTAAAAAATCTATACCTAACGATCATACAAAGTAACATAATGACTTCTGAAGTTTATTTTTCACTTTTTTGTGTTTTTGTTTTTTGTATAATTTTGAAAGAATTTTCTTTCAACTCTTAACCGTTGAGGAGTTGTGCCTTCCATTATCAGCGCATCCACATGAGATTATGATTATCAGACGCAAACCGTAACAAGTGCCTGTAAAATTTGAGGGTTGAACTCGTTTTTCCTGGGATCCCATCATCTGATCCTGACTTGGTGACAATGGGACCACCTCGGGATTATATTCTTTCGAACACAAAAGGAATTTTGAATTCAGTTCATTAATGACGGAGATATACGGAAACAAAAAAAAACATACAGACGAATTGAGAACCTCCTCCTTTTTGGAAGTCGGTTAAAAAGGGGAGGCCAGTAACCAGCAGTGGATGATTCCAAGCTGATATGATGATACAACAAAATAATGGCCTACAAACTACTCAAATCAGTCATATACCTAGATAAATATCTACCCATACCCACACATCAAATTCACTTCGCAATATATTACAGTACTAAAATTTCTGCCTATGACATGGAACCCAACCAACCTTAACATCTAAGTACTAAGATTAAATCTCCTTCAGCAATTGGATGTGAGTTATCACGTTATGTTTTGTGACTTATCTGACATGCTCATTCAACCTTAACACCTATAAAACAAGGTTTATTATCTTTCAACAATTGCTTGTGAGTTGTCACGTTAAATACTGTTCACAAATGTCATATTAGAAGCTTTCTGGACACAAATTGCCGAGACATTAGCAGAAACTTTGAAACAATAAGAATGATGGGTGATCCTAGTTTTATTAAAAGGTTCTGTAGTTGACTTGAGAACTTAGTTTATGAAGTAGTTAAAGAAGTTTCTAGGCGTTGTGTCAGTATCAAGCCCTGATAATGACACAACTTCTAGAAACTTCTTTAGGGATATCTATGATATTAGATTTATGAAACAGAATAAAGTCGCGTCCTAACAAATGCGACGCAACGGTCACGTTAGTACAATTCGGCTAACCCAAACGGGTCGCGTTTGAATGAGTGAGTCATTGAAAAAAACCTTACTTAAAAAAAACTGAACAATTAGTCTCATCATTTCGTTAAGAGGGAACAGAGGTTGCGATTCTCCAGCTATGTGTCTTCGCCTAGTTTCTTTCTGAGTAATGCCACTCGAACTTTTTCAGAAGATCAAGATCTACTGTAGACGATGATGAAAGACGACAGTTACATCCCCATTACCCATCAGGCCGAGATTAGAGGCCTACCATACAATTTTTTTCTTTATGGTGGGTGGAAAATCATCAAATAACCCCTCACGCTCTTGGGCAGAGCGAAAGGGAGTGTCAGATTTCTACTGACTAAAAACCACCCATGTTCCCTTCATGTCGAGGCCGCGGTATCTCTTGCGAACAACCCGCAGCCCCAAAGGGATTGGAAAGAACTTTATTCATACTATTTCTTGAAATTATTGAATTGCTGTGCACGTTGTAGTAACCAACTAACCTGAGGCATATACCCGATTCTAGGACCAGGCACTCCACTTCCAGGACTGCCCGGCTTTCCACCGAGCACCCAGATTTCGCCAGAGTTCAGTCTTCGTCTGCCCACGATGCAGGACAGCAGAGTTGTCTTGCCGCACCCTGAAGCTCCTAGAAGACCATATCTGGAAACAGAAGATTTTGATTAAAAAAATGTCAAGGGATAAAATAATACCTCAACTTTTCCTGTGGATTTATCTAAATTTTGACATAGATTGTTTTTATTTCATGAACTTTTTTTGCCATAGACTATATTGTGTCCCATTACTGGACAAAAGCCTCCACTTTCTCCCTCCAAACTTATCTGTGTTGCAAAATTTCATAATGTATGTATTTCATGATGTATCTATGTTCAGATTCCCAAATTAACACCTTAAAAAAAAACATTTTGGATATAATAATAGCCGATGTTTAAAATTAAAAAAATATTTACGGCGTAAAATATTTTTTTAATTTTCAATTTGGACAAATGCAAGCACATTGAATCATGAAAACTTAAAATTTTTGTCATAACATAGCAGCTAGTTCTGCAAATCCTTTGTTTAAATATTATTTGATTTAATAATATGCAATTTTTTTTGAACATCGACTTATCTCGTCTGCATCCTCAAAGGTTACATTCCGAAATTCCCTTGAATTCGCCCCTAAATTTCGACTACAAAACTTTGACAGGTCTTCCGAATCTTACTACAGCGGGTCAACATTAATACAGGAAACAGTGACTTCGAGGAAGCGACACAAACTTCAACTAACTTCCATACTAGAGCGTCAAACAAAAATACTTCAAGTGTACTGGTTTGAGAAATTGCAAAACTTTTGCTGTATAAACTACATTTGATACAAGAGAATAACTTCCTGTTACTACGTATTGACTTTGGAAAACTTTTATATTGGATTGGTTTTATTTGAGTGATTTTTAGGACAAAAATCTGACTTACATCATCAGATGTATTTAAACGTGGACGAGGCAAAACGAGTATGTAAGTATTGTTCTGTTGGATCGACATACCTCCATGGAAAAAGGGCGTGAGTTTATGTATTACATTTCATCCATTAATTCGGTCTGGCCAGCCATATAAGGGTACACGCTAGGAAATAGCTTTTAAGGGTCGCCGTTACCAAAATCGGTAAGGAGGACTAATATAGGTATTATATAAGTTACATCTTATTCTCTCATATTTAACAATAATCATCATCATATGGCTTGCTTTTTCCGTTATGGTCGGCTTCCAGTCTAACCGGATGCAGCTGAATACCAGTATTTTACATGGAGCGACTGCTTATTTGACCTCTACAACCCAGTACTGGTTAATATGATACCCCTTGGTAAAACTGGTTGTCAGACTTTCGGGCCACTGACACAACAACAACTGTCATAGATCAACATGACAGCTTCAACGTGAAGCTGAAACGGTGGGTGGAAACTCGGTATGTAATGGGTGGTCACCCACCCACGAACCAACCTAGGTACGCACAGCTTAACCTGAAGATTTAACCGAGCGGCTGTTATTATTTAGGGAGGTTGTGGCTAAATAATAACAGATGCTCGAAAATTATTATTATAAGCAGCGAGGACGTTGATTACAACAATACTTATGAATTTCGTATTTATTTTTCTACTAACTCGCATCCGGTGTTTGCGGATACTAATTAATTGAATATTTGTTATGCTTACACAAAAACCATCGGAAATAGATTATGGTAATACATCGAATTCTGCGCCGAAATTGATAAATAAGTACGGAATTACTATGCGAATACATTCACAGATAAACAACGTTGGTTTTAATAGAAATAATCAGTTCATACCATTAACTTATATATTACTGCGTAAGGACTGGGCGGACGGCATGTTAAAATGACGCCTCGAACGTGGTTCCAATATGATCTTTCCTAAGCCGAAGTGAACTAGTCCACGATCGGCTCTCTTCGGGTGCGGTCGTAAATTTTATTAAAAGCTTTATTTATGTTCTTTGCACCTCGAAAATACCACGCCGCTTATACAAGGTTACATTAACGAGCAGACTACACCGATTCTCTGTATGGCGAACGCGTCAAACAAATGTTCGGACGACCGTATCTTTAGTTTTTATATCAATGGTTCATACTGAATCGCTGGTCTAATGGTTGCAAGCGCGACTGCTGCATGAGGTCTTTCGGCAGGTGGAAAATCATCAAATAATAACCCCTCCCGCTCTTGGGCAGAGCGGAATAGTGTCAGACTTCTACTGACTAAAAACCACCCATGTTCCTTCTTAGCTCTTCATGTCGAGGCCGCGGTATCTCTTGCGAACAACCCGTAGCCCCGATGAGCGTCGGCCCTTGCATGTTGCTGACATCTCTTTGAGGCGCGCGTGGAACACGAACGCGCCATCGACACGGCCTGTCGTCGTCATAAGACGGACGGACGGCGAGCTAGCCCATTACTCACCGTCCACAGGCCCGCGTCTACGGTGGCCGGAAGCCATCACGTGGCCCCCGATGCATGAGGTCTTGGGTTCGATTCCCAGGTCGTGTAAACTGTTATTCGGTTTTTCCATGAGGCATTATTCAGTAACAGTCACAGAATCTGAATTTCTCTACCCGGTTCTGACAATAGGCTCACCCCGTATTCAGCATCATTATCACCCACAGCCCGAATTCACCCACTGCTGGGTATGGGCCCTTTTTTTTTTGAATGGGACAAGCCCGCCACACTGTTCCCAAACCACTGTAACTCCTGCTACCCAGAATCAACAGTGGCGACCACGAGAAAAGCGCCGAGACAATGAAGCTCGGCGAAGTCCCAGAGAAACGATTTAACTGTCTTGGATCCCGCAACAAAATTAATCAGGAAAGAATAGCGGAGGAGTAGGAAAAACATAATTTCCACTTCTGGGTATTGGCCTCTATTTTGTGCCAATCGCCACGTTCCTGTGTCAGCCTTTTTTTTTTTTAATTTTGGCGGGTGGAAGGGAGTGTCAGACTTCTACTGACTAGAAACCACCCATGTTCCTTCTTAGCCCTTGCGCCGAGGCCGCGATATCTCTTTCGAACAACCCGCAGCCGCGACGGGTCCTGTGTCAGCCTCATTCAGGTTTTTGCCCCCTATTACATGGTACTTAAAGATAACAGGCGAAAATATGTGGGTGTACTATTAGGTACACCTCTGCTTAATCCTTTGGGATTACAGGACTGATGTTATGTTATGCCGAAATCTACGTCGAAATCGATCTCCTAATTTCAAAGTACTAAACGAATAAATTCATAGATAAACAACTTTGTTTTTAATAGAAAGAATCAGTTAAAAAAAATTATATAAGAACTCAAAATTGATAAATCTTTATTACCACACATTTTTAAATCAAATCTTCAATAATTTATTCTCCTACTCACAGTCCAACACTGTTGTTTATTCAAAGAATCTTTTCATCATCTCCATGAATTTCAAATGAGTATTTTTTCAGGCATTTTCATTTCGGCCCGCAAATTGAAAACATTATCGCTTAGTCCGAACCATTTGACTGAAATTATTTAAAAATCTTCCTAGACCATTTTCATAAATGATCTTAGCCGTTTGTCAAATTGGAAAAACTTGCTTTTGACATTATTTTTGGGGCGAAATTATTTGACGTTTCGTGAAATGGCAAGCAAGAAAAAAATAAGAATATAAAGGTTGAATTTATAAGGAAAAGTTTTATACCAAAAAGTTGCAAACAATGTTTTTTTTTATTTCTATGCTTTGGACTAATCATGGACCATTGCTATTGTTTCGTTGGTAAACATAATAATATGTCAAATAGGGTAGTTAACAAAAAAAATCTAATTAGTCCGTCAGATAGATTACCAAAAAATATTGGACACGTATTTTTTTTTTCACGTGAACAAACAGTGAAGACGATACAGTGGTTTGTAAACTCGTGTAACGTCATATTCTAAGACATTAGTATGACATTTCTTAACGGTGAGTGACGTCACAAACCCCCACTTAAATCTTTGACGCGTTTTATCTTCGTCAATTTTTATTGATTTGATAAAACAAAAAAAACGTATTCAATATTTTTCGACAACCTAACAAACGGACTAATTAGAATCATATTTTTTTAGTCAGGAAACATCCCTATTAACTTTTTAAACTGACATGGTCACTGACACTACAATAATATTGAAAACGGGATATTCACCATGTTTACTTTTTGTTTCGAGTTTAAAGTAATCATGGTAAATATCCCGTTTTCAGTATTGATAATATATGTCAAATTATCTATGGAAAATATAGCATAAACATCACACTTGTAATATTCAATGGGATAGGCAAAAGAGCACCTAATATATTCACATTTTGCCAGATATGTTTTAAGTTCCATGTAATAGGGGCGAGCCTGTTGCCTTCAACCGATTACGAAACGAGACAAGGCGTGTCTGACTACGTTACCAATAAGAACCGTAGTCACGCATTACGCAGTCCAAAAAACTAACAAAGTCTCTCTGTCAAAGTCATTTAATCCTCAAAAGACTGTCCTGTAGTTTTATTTTGCTGTTTAAAAAGATGGCGCTCAAAACGTCACACGCTACTGTAATGCATCGTTGCCAAATATTGGGCGTCATGGGAACCGCGTCAATTGTTGCCTAATGAATACGAGGTGTAAGACCGTAAACATTAATTAAAAACGTGAATGAGTCACACGATAATATTTTAACCTTAGTTTTATAAACAAGACAAGAAAAATTTAACATTTTGTGTGTCTTAAAACTAAGATTTGTGCAAACCGTATCGAACCTAACCACACTGTAAAAGAAGAAAATGTCAGTGTAATGTCCATACACGTCAACTGTCTTACTTACCAGAGGTAAACTGCAGAAAGAAAACCATATTTTTGGTAATGTAATCATTAATAAATTGATTTAGTTCTTTAATAATGTATTAAAATATAATGCTTTATGGTCATTTGAAGATCTTTGGCAGTTGTTTCAGCTAGACAGAGGCCTGGAACTCTGACATGCAGTCTTAACAAGGGGAATCAATTATAACCCATTTCTAATTGGTTTGTGGAGTTCAGATAGGCAGTCGCTTCGTGTAAAATACTCGTATTCAGCTGCATCTGGTTGAACTGGATGACGACGACAACAAAGTTGGGAAAAGGCAAGGCAGGTTATGAAGAGGGAACAAGAGGGCGCTATAGATAAACATTGCTGAAATTATCTGTGGGAATAGTATTAAAAAACAAAGATGGCGGAGGTAGTTTTCGACAAACGACATACGCTAAGACATCCAAAAGTTTTACCCGGTTAAGCAGAAGCCAGTCTCCTAGACTGAACTGCAAGATGCCACTACAAAAAAAGCACGTTAAAAGAACTAATGACACCAAACACGTAGCCGAATCCTCGGGTGACAGAATTTAGATTACTATCGACACAATAAGAAGAACTCTAAACACAGGAACACTAGGTTGAGAATTAAAATGTTCGACTTACATGGCTCCTTTGGGCACTGTCATGTTCAATCCATCTAAAATGATGTTGGGGTTCTTCTGTGTGCCGTATCTCTTGTGTGCTCGTCTCACGCAGACTGCCTGTTGTTTCCTGTTGAGAAACAGATATTTAAATATCATTGTCTTAAGTGATCCAACCGTGTTTTATACGTAACAGTTACAGGCTCTTTAATTTAACCTTCCTTTTAGTAGAACTGAACTCTTGGTTCAATACAAAAAAAAAAAGACATGTGGCACTCGGAGACTGCCGCGGTAAAGCTATTGCATAGCATTTTTTATCAACTTATGCAATTATAATTATTTATTTATTTTATTAATGCAGTATTTAAATATAGTATTTATACTTACACTTTTACTAATCATCCTCATCTTTTATAAAATGTCCTTTTACGTCTCATGTCGCGCCTTGGCGACAACTATTTTTGTTGGCAGCCTTATAATCGATCTTATTCGGTTTATTAACTTTGATTTTGCTGTTTTAAAATATTAAATCTAATAATTTTTCAATGTTTACTTTTCATCTGACATTACGTCAGTTGTCAAGATGTCATTTACTTTTTCTTTTATTTTGTGTCATAGTTTTTCTTAGTGGTTAGAGCTATGAAGGTTACATTTGATTTATATAATTTAATTTATTTTTATTGCTCAAATAATGTAATTTATTGATAATTTCTATTAATAGTATCTTATCTTACGCTTATAAAATTAATTAACACGCTTACAGAAATTCTTTGAGGAAGTTTTTGACTGAATAATAAAATTAAATACAGGCAACTCACAATTTTTGATTTCAAGAAATTGTCAAGTGTCAATTCGTTAGGTTTTTTTTTTTTTCGTTACGGAATTTCTGGATTCGGTCCCCACGCTCAAGGCCCGCGATAGAAGCTATGCAATAGCTTAAAACAAGCAAGCGCCACATTTATTCGAGATTTATCATGAAAGGCATAACGTGAAACACAAGGCAACGACTTAGCTAAAAGTATCTCAAATGCTTGAATTCATTGGCAAAACAGAATCATAGTGACGCTAAATTGCTTTGCACCACAGATAGTATTTTCACAAAGAGCTCTGCATCACAAAGAGCTCCTAAAACAAATAGTTTTTGTTCATAAAGAGCTCTTAAAACTAATAACTTGTCTTCTTAAACAGCTCTTTGAACAAATTGCTCCTTAAACAATTAGCTCCTCATCATAAAGATCTCCTAAAACGAATAGTTTACGTTCATCAAGAGCTCCTAAAGCAAACGTCCTAACTAATAACTTGTCTTGTTTAAGAGCTCCTAAAGCAAATAGCTCTTCATCATAAATATTAATAAAGAGTTCCTAAAATAAAAAACAAAAAACTACTAACCTAGAAGCAACAGTAGACTTTTGCGTCTTGAACATCTTATGTCTCCTGGCGATGAGCCCCGCTTCAATGGTGCTGATGGTGATGGGTGCCTCGGGAGCGCGGACATCCTCCATGGATATCGTCGCCCCCTCATTGTCGTAGGCTGTCATTTTTTACTGTAACAAGAAGAAGGAGCTGTTAGTGATGAAGACGAAAGAATGTAGTACGAAATGTGTGATGAAATATTCGTGACTTGAAGACCAGAATACGGTTACCATGATTATGTATGTTTTATATTCGGCTAAAGAAGTATGTGTTTGTATTAAGAAATGGTACAAATGCAACTGCATTTCAAAATTAAAAAAGGCTTTCTGTATTCTGAAGAAACTTTGTAATTACATTGGTTTTACATTGAGGTAAAAAATAAGTTTTACTTAAGAATTAGTTGACCTCGATGTCATTGGAAACACAAATGACATGGCTAAGCACACAATTGTGACAATGCAAAACAAATATGACATAAAGTTAAAATTAGAGATCAAATAAAAAACAAAAAACGTTTTATTTATTTTCGACTTTATTTTGGTTTATATTTTAATTGAATTGTAATTTTATTTTATTTATTGTTGTGTGCAAACTGTATGGATGGGATAATCTGAAATAAATGAATTAATAAATAAAAAACCTTATATCGTCCGAGTAGAGGTCACAAAAAAATACAATTAATTTAATTACTTAATTTATCATTTAAATGACACTTAGGTACATAAACACATCGACAGTCTTGATATCTTTGAAACTATGAATTTTTAGGCCACATATTTTAAAACTCTTTGTATTATTTTTACATATAAAATATAAACCCTAGAGTTATAAATATTAAAAATTTTGTATATAATATGTATTTACTTGCCATTGCAACGGTAAAGCAAGTAGTTAAGTCAAAATTATTATATTTTATCAAACTTGTTCCGGAATAAAATACATGATGAAATGACGATACTGTAAATCATGAATATTGCACCGTTTCAAAGAACACCACAAACTTATTCACAATAAGAGATTTTAACTTACAATATTGTAGGTATAGATAAGAATTGCGCTCCCAACAACATGAACAGCTAGAGCTAAGAGCTAAATTAACACTAGACTTTTCAAAGTGTTGACCAAAGTCAACGGAGGTTTAAACTGAACGAATGTCAACGTACAGGGTTGACAGCCGTTCAAGGCAATACTGGCACGAAAGAAATTATGTAGCACGCAACTTTAAAAAAAGAATATACCCGCCGAACCTGTCTGTATTTTGAGGAGCTCGTGCCTAAATTATATAGTCGCACGGGACGATTGCGCTTCCCTTCGGTCAGTTAGTGGATGGGTGACTACCCACATCGAGTTTCCTTCGTGCCTCAGAAAGCACGTTAAGCTGTTGGTCTCGGAATTTGGTTGGTCATTAGTCTGCCAACCAGCACCATCTGCGTAGCCTTTTCTCAGCTATGTTAGGATCGGCTTCCAGTCTAACCGAATGCAGCTGAATTCCAGCATTTTACATGGAGGGACTACCTGTCTAACCTCCACAACCTAGTTTAATTAATATGTAATACGTTACCAGATACCTAATAGCAGCAGGGCTATTGCGTATCTTTCTAAATGTCAGTGGCTATCATAGTGTCCATCGATTAACTGTCAAATGGTTATGGCTTAGTACAAAATGGAACCATTTGACAGTTAATCGATGGACACTATGATAGCCACTAACATGTAAAAAGATACGCAATAGCCCTGCAGATTGGTTGTCAGACTCGCGGATCACTGTCTACTTGATACGATCGTCATAGCTCTACAGATGACAGACGAGTCCAACGACTTAACGTGCTTCTCGAGGCACTGAGGAAACTTGGTATCTTAATGGGTGGTCACCTATCCACGGACTAACCTAGGCCTGCACCGCTTAACATGTTATTATGTAGTCACGAGCTCTTTTACCTACAACTCACAAGTCAGGGCCTTATTAATTAACACAGAACCACAGTCCACAACAGCTCCCAATGCATATTAATTTCATCAAGAAAGTATGGCCTGTTTATTTAATTAAATAAAATACTAAGATTGCGTCTAGACTACTTCATAAATTATAATAAATAAAAACATTAAAATATCTCGCAATGTGTATGCAAATATCACGTCAAACTTTTTTGTTAATATAAATGCTTACATATTATTACAAACAACAATAGAATTATATTGTTTGTGTAAAAACAAAGTGTGTATTTATTATAACTATTTACATAAGGATTGCATTAGTAATTGCATATTCATGAAAATATTTTAAACCTGGTAATAATTTATTAGTGAAAAAATTAAATTCTGACATTTGAATAAAAGATTTTTGTTTGTATGGTTTTCGTAATTTAATTGTCTTGCAATTTTAAATTAGCTTTTAAAATTACATTCGACCTTCTTCTGGCATTGGTGTATTTGGGTAAAAACATCAGTAAACTGCGGAATACCCACTTTATATATTGTACTACGTAATGTGGCATAATGAGATTTGATTACAAAGGGCCTTTGTCAAGGTAGCATAATGTCTAGAGACATCTTTCATACTTATACCAAATAGGTTTAGACAGTGGCTAAGCTATCGTCAAGCGCCATTCCTGTAAAGATTGAATATTGAAGTCCCACGTAATAGGGGCGAGATTATTGCCATCAAGCGGGCACATCCAGACTCCTTGGCTGGTGTCGAGAAAACATCAATGATATATCGCCTGACCCGGGTATTGAACCTAACACCTCGTGCTCAGAAGTCGCGCTTGCGACTACTGGACCAAAGAGGGAGTCAAAGTTTGCGACAAATATCGTTAGCAATAGGGATATTTACTGACTAAAAAAATTATGATATTAATTAGTCCGTCTGTTAGATTATCGAATAATATTGGATACGTATTTTTTGTTTTATCAAATCAATAAAAATTGACGAAGATAAAACTCGTCAAAGATTTGAGTAGGGGGTTGTGACGTCACCCACCGGTAAAAAATGTCATACTAATGTCTTAGAATATGACGTCACACGAGTTTTCAAAGCACTGTATCGTCTTCATCGTTTATTTACGTGAAAAAAAAAAAATACGTGTCCAGTGTTTTATGGAAATCTATCTGACGGACTTATTACATTTTTGTTAACTACCCTATTGCGAGGTTTTGGTACAAGTTCGATTAGGCAGTTAAAATGCTATTGATATACCTCTAGGTATGTAATAATAATTATGTAAGAAGTTATGTTCCGACACACCAAAGGTTAAGGCGAAAGGTCCACCAACCTTTCAATGATTATTCTTATAAAGTATGCAAATTAATACTTAATAGATGATGAAGTAAACACGTTTGAGAAGGCAGTTCTTAGCTAGTTAGCATTTATAACAAAAAATTGTTTCGGCTTCGAGAAAGAAAAGAGATACTGGCCTCGGCACATGGGCTAAGAAGGAACATGGGTGGTTTTTAGTCAGTAAAAGTCTGATACTCCCTTTTGCTTTGCCCAAGAGTGGGAGGGGTTATTTAATGAATTTCCACGCGCCAAAAAAAGAAAAAAAAGGGGTTCACGCCCCCCTCAACCCTTGCTCGTGCCATCTCGAGATGCTGAGCCACTACTATCAAACCAGTCTCTAAAAGTGTTCGAAAAGTGCTGATTATCAGCCTAGTTTGAATAAATGAGTTTTGATTTTGATTTTGATTTTTTTTTTTTAAATAATCTCTCACAGATTCACCCTGCCCTTGGCTGCCCTCCCAAGTGTCCTTAACTTACAGGTGGTTCTCTTAGTGAGACTGGACTAGGCCTTACATTCAAGGCATCCACAATTCCACATGATTTGTTTGGTTAACCAGAAGCATAGGTTGAATTGTAAGATGCTATTTAGAAAAAAAACGACCTAACGTGATTTTCGACGCACGGACGAAACTCGGCATATAATCGGATTGTTGAAACAATCATATTGTAGCACAAACATGACAAAACAAATCACTGGTCATTATGTTAGACAGCGCTTCATCATGCGCACACGCACCTTGTCATGTCAGGTTATAAGTCAATTACTAGCCGCCATTACTGTAAGTGATGACTTTAATGTACATTACACGGAAAACATCATTGGTAATAATAAAAAAGACAGGAGTTTATTTATGGCCAGTGTCCATGGAGTTTTTACTAAAATCTTCTCCTTAGAGATCTAATGCAGTTTTTTAATAGACTTCCAAAAAAGGTTATAAATTCGTGTCTTTTTTGTGTGATGATCAGTTATATTTTCGCCAATTGCGAACCGATTAAGAGGATTTACTTTTAATTTGGGAGAATATAATTTTGCGGTGGTTCAGATTAAATTTAGTAAAGATCTAATGCTGATCTTCGGACATAAACCCACATTTCACCAGTTATGAAACTCGCTTGGGATATTACATGGGACTTTAGTCCCATGTAATATGGGGCGAGTTTATTGCCATCAGCACAAATCCAGACTTCGCTGCTATTGAGAAATTCCTGATGCAAAACTAAACTTCAAGCTCCGCGCCCGCTATCGACTAAATCTCGAAAATACATACAGTCATATTTAACTAATCTAATTAACGAAGACACATAAGATTCAACGAAAGATACGAAGACTCAGGATGCGGAAACACCACTTTGCTCAGAAAAAACATTATTAAAATTAACCTCTACATAATACAATAATAAACACTAACGTTTCCTGCACCATACTTGTTGAAAAAAAAGAATACTTTTAAATATCACAATAACAAATTATATTGCTAGTTACGAAGTAGGTACTGGAATGGAAAATTACTACCTTCTGTTGCTTACTTGTAATAAAATAATACAGGGTGTAAATCAACCCATCACACAGCCATCAACCAAGCATTCTGTACATCAAACTACGAGTAAGTACCCCTACGCAAAAATTTTTGCTCTGAAACGACTTTTTTTTTTTGGGGCAAAAATCACATTTTACGGTAAATCTCAATGTCATCATCATCATCTGCCTAGCCTTTTCCCAACTATGTTGGGGTCGGCTTCCAGTCTAACCGGATGCAGCTGAGTACCAGTATTTTACATGGAGCGACTGCCTATCTGACCTCCACAACCCAGTTAATACTAGGTAATACGATACTCTTTGGTAAGACTGGATGTCAGAATTTCAGGTCACTGACTACCTGTAACGACTGCCAAAGATCTATAAATGGCAGCCGGGACCAACAGCTTAACGTGCTTTCCGAGGCACGGAGGAAACTCGGTATGTCGGGCGGTCACCCATCCACAGACCGACCTAGGCAAGCACAGCTTAACCTAAAGATCGACCCGAGTGGCAGTTCTTATTACGGTAAATCTCAATGTAGCACTCTTAAAACATTGTGCTAGTGAATGCTTTGAATAGTAAAATAGAGGTAATTTAAGTAAAGATATAACCTGAAAAACTAGTATTTACAAAAACAGCTGTGAAAAATTTGGAACTTTGACCCCCAATATCTCCGTAACTCGGGGGTTCCCAGGTATGGTCTAGAACAAAAAATGATCGCAGTGGTGGGGAAAACAAGTGCCCTTCGTCTGCGTTAAGGGTACTTTTACACCCTATATGGGTTGGTCAATTTAATATGGGTAATCATATTATCGAGAGCAGTGGTGGCCCAGTGGTTGCGGCCCCGACTTACGAACAAGCAAGTCGTGGGTTCTTACCCAGGCAGGCGCATTACTTTATGTAATTTATTTCATCACCACTGCTCTCAAAACGGTGAAGGAAAACATCGTGAGGAAACCGGCATGTCTTAGAAAAAAATTGGTTGCCTGTAAAGTCGGTATACGGGCGAAAGTTTTACGTGACAACGAAAATAGAAGCGCAAGACATGAACCGGTGTGTATGCCTATCTCTCTCACTCTCTCTCTCTCGCTCTGGACGCGTGCCTCTCACTCGCTCTCATTGTGAGCGCATAACGTGAGCGGAGCGTAACGCAGTTTCTTGAAGTGTCACCCGGCAAACCAATTTATAAGACGTTGTCACGTCAAAAAATTCAAAGATATGTGACATCTACCAACCCGCACTGGGCCCGCGTGGTGGATTATAGCCCATCTCTCTCCTAGGGAGGAGGCCTGAGTCCCTGCAGTGGGAACATTATAGGCTGATAGGGATTCAATGACACGGGCTAACAGTAACAGTAAAATTCATGTACAATAGTAGTACATGGGCGCCATTGGTCGGACTTCATGCCACAAGTCGTTCTCTACCAGTCTAGTTTTGGATTAAATGATGATCTCATTAGTCTAGTGGACGCAAGGTTTACTGCTGAGCATGAGGTCCTAGATTCGATTCCCCGGTTGGCCTAAGTGTTATTGAGTTTTACCATCTGGAATTTCTCAGGAGTCACTGAGTAGTCACTACTACCTACTACAGTTCGTGGAGGACTATCCCTTTTATTTTTTGGGGGTTAGAAAATCATCAAATAACCCCTCCCGCTCTTGGACAGAGCGGAAGGGAGTGTTAGACCCCGTCGGGGCTGCGGGTTGTTCGCAAGAGATACCGCGGCCTCGACATGAAGGGCTAAGAAGGAACATGGGTGGTTTTTAGTCAGTAGAAGTCTGACACTCCCTTTCTATCTTTCTATTTCTATGAGGACTATCCCTTTTTTTTTGGCGGGTGGAAAATCATAGAATAACCCCTCCCGCTCTTGGGCAGAGCGAAAGGGAGTGTGACACTCCCTTTCGCTCTGCCCAAGAGCAGACTGACACTGACACTGTGTCAGACTTCTACTGACTAAAAACCACTCATGTTCCTTCTTAGCCCTTTATGTCGAGGCCGCGGCATCTCTTTCGAACAACCCGCAGCCCCGACTGGTGGAGTACTATTCCTTACAGCATGTATACCTCTGCTTAACCCTTAGTGGATTACCCGTGTGAGGTTATGATATTTTACAAAGTACCTGAGTGGAAAATCACATACCTTTTGTTTCTAAGAATGTCATATTATTGTACTTATCGAATTCATAGTATAAACGTATAAACTCTTCTTGGAATGGTAAACGGTAGAGTTATGAGGACAATGATTCCGCATGATATGTGTGTATCTAATTGACGATCTGGGAATGATAAAAAAAAATGATAGTATGCAGGGCGACCAATCAAACCAATAGTTCCCAGATTAAGTTTATGTGAGTCTAAATCATCATCATCATCACCTTGCTTGTGCCAAGCTTTACGCTGTTGTGTCAGCCTCATCCAGGATCATCGTCATCAGCTATAAGACGTCCAATGCTGGACAAAGACCTCCCCCATAGAACGGCTGCCTGCCGTTTGCATCCACCGGTTTCCCGCGACTCTCACGATACGCTCTCGCTCTCTCGATCTCATCTAGGACATTCCCGCGATATTCAGGCAACAATACCGTCTGCCGACTTAAAAATACTTTTTAATTCTTCTTTCTGTCTGTCTTACAAAAGATGTTTCTTAAATTTGAAAACAATTTTCCATTTTGAATAGGAAACATCTTATTTATAATCTAGTAATTAACCATTCAAAGAATTCACACAATTTACATACCTACACCACAGATTTATAGAACCACATAAGGGAATTACTTTGTAACCGATCGCCAACCTGATTGAAATGTAATTAATAAAAAAACAACCTGATTTGCTCGAGTCCATGACCACAGACCGGTTGCTTTGACGTCAACAAAAATACCCAATAACCTAAAGAATGGAGGTTATCGTTGCTCCGACAATAACAACATGGATTGATATTATTAGACTTTGGAACTTGAACTCACACTCACTAAGTTCAAATTCTATTACCAATTTAGGATGTTTTTTTAATAGATTCTCACGCGAAAATCGACTTAAAGCGCTCCCTTGATTTTGTACAGAAACATGTTAATCTGCCATTTTAATTATCAAAGGCCCAAGGCCCTTGTAGTAACCAAGTTAACCAGTCCAAGAGTGGACACCGCGTATAGAGAAATGTAGCTCAGTATTCATTTATTTTTTTGATTTCGATTCGGTTTTTGTAAAATACCCATTGCCTTAAACTAAAAATAACACGACCAAGTTCAACACGAGCAAAAAGTAATAAGTATTTTTCAGGTACACCGGTCAAAAATATAGAAGCACTAGCTGTTCCCGGCATGCGTTGCAATGCCCT
Organism: Diarsia brunnea; assembly: GCA_949774965.1. Lineage (NCBI taxonomy): Eukaryota > Metazoa > Arthropoda > Insecta > Lepidoptera > Noctuidae > Diarsia > Diarsia brunnea. Next base: position 4,111,952 of record OX459019.1, read on the forward strand.
TTTTCCTACCTACTACCTGCCTGTGTACCAACTACCTACCTACCTACTACCTCCTACCCTACCTACCTACTACCCTACCTACCTACTACCCTACCTACCGACTATCCTACCTACCTACTACCCTACCTACCTACTACCCTACCTACCTACCTACTACCCTACCTACCTACCTACTACCCTACCTACCTACCTACTACTCGACCTACCTACTTACTACCCTACCGACTACCCTACCTACTACCCTGCCTACCTACCTACCACTTTCTCACCTTTAAAACCTTCCCTGGACTTCCACGAATAATTCAACACTATAATTAGCCAAATCGGTCCAGCCGTTCTCGAGTTTTAGCGAGACTAACGAACAGCAATTAATTTTTATATTATACGCAAACACCATTTGAAAAATCGTTTTTCTATTGGGAAAGAAACAGTAATTATTTGTGATTATTGTGATAATGTCGTATGGTCTGTTTGAAGTTGTCATTCGTTGACTGAACAACTGAACGTCACTCAATTGTTTTGCCTTCCCGGAACCTCTCCACTAACACTTGAACTTTATGGGTACGGTATTAAAGCTCAAATTGATTTTACGTTTTAGTTAGAAAACGTTTGTATGGGAAAAAGAAAAGGGCTGTTTTTAGGGCTTTTCCGGACATTATTCGAATTTTTCTCGCCGTAAGAACCATCCTTGAACTTCAACGAACATTTAAAAAAAAAATCAGCCAAATCGGTCAAGCCGTTTTCATGCCAAGTCGTGACAACGGAAAACGGGTTTCATTTTTATATATATAGATTTAATATTATACCTAACTGGTACCTAAATTGTTACCAGTCAAGCTGGATTGTAGATAAACCAGTTTGTCCTAGGCTAACATTTTTGAAGTTTTCGTAATAGAAGGTAGTCACGCCCAAGGTTACTCAACTCCACAGCCAAGCAACTCAAAACTCAAAGCATTTATTTCTTTTTGAAACCTATACTTGATACTAACATAACTTCATCAAGATTTATGATGCCCCAAGGGTTAGGCAAGGCCGCCGCGGAAGGCGGTCCGGGCGTCGGGGCCCACGTGATGGCTTCCGGCCACCGTAGACGCGGGCCTGTGGACGGTGAGTGATAGGCTAGCTCACCTTCCGTCCGTCTTATGACGACGACAGGCCGTGTCGACGGCGCGTTCGTGTTCCACACGCGCCTCAAAGAGATGTCAGCAACATGGAAGGGGCCCGCAAGGTCCGACGCCCGTCGGGGCTGTGGGTTGTTCGCAAGAGATACCGCGGCCTCGGCTCAAGGGTTATGAAGGAACATGGGTGGTTTTTAGTCAGTAGAAGTCTGACACTCCCTTCCGCTTTGCCCAAGAGTGGGAGGGGTTATTTGATGATTTCCCTACCCCCAAAAAAAAAAAATAGGCCCTTGAAACTCTGACACTAGGGTCGGTTTAGACCACAGAAGCCCACACAATACAAAGAAGTGTTCAAAAAGCATCATCATCTGCTTAGCCTTTTTCCAACTATTTTGGGGTCGGCTAAGTGTTAAACAATGTATGAGACAATGTATCGAAGATTTAAAACATCTAAGGCCGGTGGTGAAAAAAGCGATAAAACTTTTATGTGTAAAACGTGTATTGTTGTTTTATGCATTATGGTGTTGTAAATCATGGTAATAGTTATTGTTGTAAACCCACCATTCATTACATAGTTTTTACAATAGAACCTTGAAAACTTGAACTACATTTGAATCATCACGCCTGTTAACCCCTCTAAGGGTTAGTCAAAAGTGTTCCCGTCGAGGCTGCAGGTTGTTCGAAAGAGATACCGCGGCCTCGACACAAAGGGCTAAGAAGATACATGGGTGGGTTTTAGTCAGAAATCTGACACTCCCTACCGCTCCGCCCAGAGGGAGAGGAGTCATTTGATGATTTCTCATAAACCAAAAATAAAGGTGGTGGTTGTATAACCACCCCGATGGCAAGCATTGAGCTACTTCATGAGAAATTTCTGGAGAACCCTATGTCACTTTCACTCATTTCCAGGAATCGCGCAGGATCACTCGAGCTGGGAGGCAGTCATAAAAATATAAATAACAGGAAATATAAATTACAAAAACTTTATAACGGAAAAAAATTACCTAAGTGTTAGCATTTTTATAGCGATTAGCTAATTAATATAATTAGCGTCTTTTACGATCTATAAAAGATAATAAAAAAGATAAATGGTCCTATATATGAACGGGAATATTATAACATCTTCTTCTGGTTAAAGTACAATGTCATCATCATTGGCCTAGCCTTTTTTTTTGGAAAATCATAACCCTCCCGCGGGAGGGAGTCTCAGACTTCTACTGACTAAAAACCACCCATGTTCCTTCTTAGCCCTTGCGCCGAGGCCGCGGTATCTCTTTTGAACAACCCGCAGCCCCGACGGGCGAGCCCCTTCCATGTTGCTGACATCTCTTTGAGGCGCGCGTGGAACACGAACGCGCCGTCGACACGGCCTGTCGTCGTCATAAGACGGACGGACGGCGAGCTATCCTTCTTGGCCCTTGCGCCGAGGCCGCGGTATCTCTTTTGAACAACCAACAGCCCCGACGGGCGTCGGCCCTTGCGGGCCCCTTTCATGTTGCTGACATCTCTTTGAGGCGTGCGTGGTACACGAACGCGCTGTCGACACGGCCTGTCGTCGTCATAAGACGGACGGACAGCGAGCTAGTCATTGTACAACTATGTTGGGTTTCTAATTTTACCAGATACAGCTAAGTTCCAGTATGTTACACGAATCACCTGTCTATTAAGGTATCTAATAATTTTTTTTTTATTATATATTATTAAGTCATAAAAAACAGATCTTTGACATCCTCCACCGCAACATGATTATTTTTTTATTAATTCGAGTTATACCTATTAATCAAAATCCTCTGGTTACTTGTAAAACACCACTCGTATTCTCAATGACACTCACAGTAACTTAAAATATTAAAAAAAGAAGTTCTTCAAAAAAGAATACAAATCTATTTTTTTTTATTGATGTGTCTGTAAAATAAATCTGTGCAGTATTTGAAGATTTAAAATGTTCACATTATTTTATTAAAACAAGAGATTTTAATAATTGTCAACGATTAACACTAATAAGAGGAGCTCGTGGTTTAATAATAACTGCCACTCGGGTCGATCTTTAGGTTAAGCCGAGCTTGCCTAGGTTGGTCTGTTAACCGCCCATTACGTACCGAGTTTCCTCCGTGCCTCGGAAAGCACCTTAAGCTGTTGGTCCCGGCTGCCACATATAGATCGTTGGCAGTCGTTACAGGTAGTCAGTGACCTGAAAGTCTGACAAGTCTTTCCAGTCTTACCAAAGGGTATCGTATTACCCAGTATTAACTGGGTTGTGGAGGTCAGATAGGCAGTCGCTCCATGTAAAATACTGGTACTCAGCTGCATCCGGTTAGACTGGAAGCCGACCCCTACACAGTTAGGAAAAGGCTAGGCAGACGATGATTAACACTAATAAGTCAAAGTAGAGGAAGACCAAAGAATCGCTGATGGATGGACTGTGTGATGATGAAGCTAGAAAGAAGGTGTCTGCTGATGAGATGATGAGTAATAGAGAAGTATGGAAGAAGAAGATATGCTGCGTCGACTGATGAACTGGTTAAACACCACTCGTGTTCAATTTAGAAAAAATGTTTAAAAAATGATTTTCACGAAATGAAATTCAAGGAAAAAAAAAAAGAAAACTACTTAGTATTTTTTTTAATAAAAAAACTGTGATAAGAATAAGTCTGCGTAGTTCATAGGTATTTCAAGTTTAAATGTACATATTGTATCGTTTTATTAATTAAAACGAAATATTTTATTAATTGACAATTTTTAACACTAATGAATCTGACTATAATTTTTTTAATTATTTATAACATTTGAGAATGCCATGAGATAAATTTTTTTTTTTCATGAGTTTAAACTCGTACAACCCTGCGTCATCTATCGAAAATTCTAAATTGAATGTTGGCACGACTGACGCAATTATGACGTCTACAGACGAACATACCGGTCTGAAACCTGGCATTATTGAACATTGATCCTTACGAGAAAAAAACTAATCGCAGGCGCTCACAGGTCACATTAGTTCAGAGCAAAAAGTTCGCATAGTTTTTGTTTGTAAGTTGGTAGGTATTGACGTCACATCAAGCTACTGTATGCTGTCATATTTCTTTATTGAATTTTCTACTTTACTACTTAAGCATTAGGTTCAAAGATGATTGGGAAATTTTAACAGGGTCGGGTCGGGTAGCTTGTCGGTTTGTTGTTGTGATGTATTTTAGATTAGAAGAGGATAAGTGTTTTAAATTGCAGTATAAAATGAAATTAACTTGATATTATAACATTTATGACACAAGACAAAAAAAAATCTAATTAGTCCGTCAGAAATATTTCCAAAAAATATTTGAGACATATTTTTTCTTTTTTCACGTAAAAAAATGAAGACGATACAGTGCTTTGAAAAGTCATGTGAAATCACAGTTTGGTATATTTTTTACCAGAAAATGACGTCACAATCCACTCATGATCTTTGACACGTTTTATTTTCGTCAATTTTTATTAATTTTATAAAACAAAAACACGTATCCAAATTCGATAATTTAACAGACGGACAAACAGACTCATATTTTATTTAGTCAGAAAACATCCCTATTATCGATGCAAAAAGGTATTTTTTATAAATCTCACAATTATAACACAATTACCATTTTATCTAATTATTCACGTGATTGGACATCACGTGGAGCTGCACCGGGTTTTCCGACGCAATGACCTTTACTAGTGGTTATTTCCATGCACTTCGAGAACTAAAAATAACATAGAGCGCTACAAAGAATGTTGGAACTCGGCATGTTTTTCTATAACGAGTAACAATTATATTATTATTTATACTGAAAACGGGATATTTACCATGTTTACTGATTGTTTCGAGTTCCCGATATTTCGGCACTGTTACAAGCACCATGATCACGGATAAACTGAAGTCATTGCGGGTGGATGAACCAAAAAAGTGTGACACAGTGAGTTTTGTGTGACGGGAACAGAATCGTTTAGTGAGTGACAATGGTAGTGGTACCGAACGCAAAAAACGAACAAGAAAGAGGGTAGACCGATTTGTCTGCTCATAAACATCCACCCGCAATGACTTCAGTTTATCCGTGATCATGGTGCTTGTAACAGCGTCGAAATATCGGGAACTCGAAACAATCAGTATTACATGGTAAAATATCCCGTTTTCAGTATAAATAATAGTGCTAGTGACCATGTCAGTTTAAAATCTTATAATAATTATATTGTTGTAGTATTTCCAGTATTACCAAATATGTGGTTATTTTTCATTCTTTTGATACTTTTTAATGACCTTTTTAGAGATTCGTCTGCGGTACTTACTAATCGATACTCTTCACAAGCCTAGCCTTTTCCCAGCTACGTTGCGGTCGGCTTCAAGTCTAACCGGATGCAGCTGAATACGAGTATTTTACATGGAGCGACTGCCTATCTTACCGGTACAACCCAGTTAGTACTGGATAATATGATACCCCATCATAAGACTGGTTGTCAGACTTTCGGGCCACTGACTACCAGTTACGACTGTTGAAGATCTACAAATGTCAGCCGGAACAGCTTCCGAGGCACGGAGGAAACTCAGTATGTAATGGGTGGTCACCAACATAGACAAGCGCGGTTTAACTTGAAGATTGATCCGAGAGGCTGTTATTGTCTGAAACTCCGCAGAATGGTGGTTGTAAGGTCTTCAAAATTTCGGTCATTGTCTCCCTAACTTTGCTTTCCTTTCACCGTTAATTCATTATTAAACTCACTTAAAATTTTATGAACGGGATTTGTCAAGGAAGCACTAAGTTTCTTCAACGGATGTCTCAATTTAACTGTCAGTTTCACAGGCTCTTTCAGAACTTCAACGTTTTCAGTTACATCTTAGTTAAGCAGCTTACTTCAAAGTTTTCAGGAACTTATGAAGTTTTCGTGGGTGGTTGGGGAAGTAGATTCTTGAAACGTTCAGTTTCGGGTAATTGTTCGCAGAATAGTTATGTTTTAGCACTTATTTAATTATTGGGCTAGTTAGTCTTTAAGTTTAAGAAGGTTCGGTTTTTATTGGGAATTTTCTTCAATAATGATCTTATTACGAGTACATTGTACTAGATATTTTTATTTTAATATAGTAAGTAAACCTTTTATTTATCAAGACCATATTGCCTGAAAGCCTGATAATAATCAGTCTTAACCAAAGGGTTGCATTACCCTATACTAAGTGGGTTGTGGAGGTCAGATAGGCAATCGCTCCATGTAAAATACTGGTATTCATCTGCATCCGGTATGACTGACGGTCGACCCCAACACAGTTGGGAAAAGGCTGGGCAGATGATGATGATTGTACCATATTTCATGCAAATAAAGAATCTTTAATCGATTCCATACTCTTGATTTCTTCCCGTGAGATGGCAAAAGACTAGCTCCATAACGTGAATTCATAAATAACTGGCGAAATGTCGTCTACTCCTTATTGAAGGCATTATACATAGAGGTCGGATGTTATATTATGAAATACTAAATATTCAGAGACGTCGTCATAGGTCGTGGTAATTTTATATTCAATTACAACTACTTTTTACACGACATCAAAAAGGAGAAGCTCATAAACATGACACAAATTAAACAACCTTGTGTAATCGATTACTACTCGTATATTATTTTTATCCAGTAAATGCCTATTCAACTTATAAGAAAGACGATTAATACATGGCACTGAACTTTATGGTCATACCGACACGCCTTCACCTTGACATCGATTGATTGCAGTCCCCTATGGTTTAATAATTATGCAATTGATGGTATCGGGGTCTTTTTTGACCATACTTGGTCAGATGTGCAGGTATTTTGAGTAGTTACGACTACTGGTTTTAATGATTTCTTTATTGAAGGTTGTGCTGAATTTAATTTTAAAGGCTTTTCGTTGCATCTTTATTATTTTCAAGGTAGTCATGTTATGAAATTAACCTTGGCAACCAGAACCCCTTCATAGATTACTAGCTGTAGTCTTGGCTATAATTTTAATCTTGTAAGAGGCCTGAGGGCGAAATTTATTGTAATTTATGAGCTTCCGGTCATAAATTTCGTGGATACAACTTGATGAGAAAATGTCAATAAAAATTTTATGGTGTTAAAAGATGGTTTAAAATTCGGGAGGCACATTAATATTCTCAACAATGTGATCAGTTTTTGTTGTTTAAACGGATGGGTCTAGTTCACGAATTAAACCATAAAACTTATCTTTGGTTTACATGCTAAAACCCAACACTAGTTTTCTTTATTAATAACATAACATAAAATCTTGCCTGCGAACCACGAAGGATTAGACTAAGGTTTACCTAATACTAGACCAAGATTTCGCCAGGTTTACTACTAGACTAAGATTTCGCCAGTTATGTTTATGTCTCATTTAATAGTGGGCGAACCTATTGCCATCTATCGGGCCTAATAAATACAGACGCCGTGAGTGAGAAATTCCTGAGGGTCTAGAATGCACACTTTAGCAGAGCAAAAAAAAAATTGTAAAATGGACTATTTTAAGAATTTTTCGCAATTCATATTATGATTCGAATGTTCCGTATGGTGTCGGACGTAAAGAATAGCACCATCCCACATCTTCCCGTGGGTGTCGTAAGAGGCGACTAAGGGACTTTCCAGAGAATGGGCAGCACCGTTCTCTGTGCCTTCGTAACCATACTGCGATCGCCAACCCGCCTGCCAAGCGTGGCGATTATGGCAAATCCCCCCCTTCAGGGGGAGGCCTATGTCCAGCAGTGGACGTCTTATGGCTGAAATGATGATGATGATAATGATGATATTATGATTCATGTTAAGATCTGCTAAAGTGGCCATTTTAGACCCCCTGATGGAAAATCCTAGTAACACTTTGCCCTTTGGGAAAAGGCTAGGCAGATGATAATTTAGTTTTATTATAGACTGTAAAGGTTACGGTTTAATCCATGCTTATGGCACAATAATCTACTGATTACGAAGGAAACATAATAACTTACTTAACCTTGACTCAATCCATGCGGAAACAAAATGGAAGTTATTAGCAAACAATGTAACAAGATATTAATATTCATAATTTTATAAGAGCTATTTTAATATTGACAATGATCTATTGCAACTGGCTAGAATGGAAACAGTATTTTTCAATACAAAAAAGTTCGTTTTGTAAAAAATCTATAAGAGACCACTAAAATACGAGTACTTTTGCAAACTTGTTCACTTTTGACCTTATACAAGGTGCAGTCTTGCATCCGCCTCAAACTTCAGGGGGTCATTCGTCTGCGAACTGCGAAAGGAGAAATGAGAAAGAAAAGTTAGTTGTTTTCTTCCTGTTCTCACAGAATTTCAATTTCCAATACCTCCTAATGTTTCTGTTCTCCTGGTAGTGTGTGGAACTTTACTAAAATTATTATCGATATGTTTTATTATACACCCCATCACTAGCAGCTACCGCACCGTAGGTGCTCAAAAGGGATTAAAATTAAATATTTATTATTGTTCCCATTAGAGCACCACGTCAAAATATTGATTGGTGCTCTAATTGGAATAGCTTTGGTGCTCAAGCATAGGTGCTCTAAAAATCGGTGCTCAAACGGGAATACCTCGAAGAGAAATGTATTGAATATGTAATGGATTGTCTTACACACTTTGTATATAATCTGGTTCTTATAACAAAACAGATAGATGTGTTGCTGGGTTGTGTGTTTTGTTTGTTCCGCCACTTTTTCTTCCCTGCTAAAACACTAAGAAGTGTTGAAGGTTTTGGGGGACTGGCTCTTGTAAAATTTGACGTCCAAATAGTGCTGATTCTAATTTGAATGAACGAGTTTTCAGCTGAATTTGAATGAATGACTTTTAATTTTGATTGATATAAATCATCCAGTAATGCACACTTTTGAGAGCCAACTATAGTGACATTATCAGATTCGTTACTCAATCAATGAGGTGGTCAGTTTCTGTTGAAGCCGTCACGGTGGTATGTGTCTGACCACCGGTTAGCCTTGGTGGTAAACCACGCAAGTTATTTTTAACATTTCTCATGTAGAAAAAGGTTATTTCTTTATGTGTCATTATGTTATTATCGTAAACTTCCACAGATTATGGGCTACGGTTATGAGTAAGGGCATTCAATTTTAATATATTCCACCCGAAAGACACAACAATAAAACGTGGCGTATTCGTATTAGAGGTCCTCGAAGATCCCGTCGGGGCTGCGGGTGTTCGCAAGAGATACCGCGGCCTCGACATGAAGGGCTAAGAAGGAATATGGGTGGTTTTTAGTCAGTAGAAGTCTGACACTCCCTTTCGCTCTGCCCAAGAGCGGGAGGGGTCATTTCATGATTTTCCACCCACCATAAAAAAAGGTCCTCGAATTGGGTCCTTTCGAAACTCACCAGTTGCATTGACTAATACAAGGTGTACACAGGTCTTCGCGAAGCCAGCAACCAAGAAATAACATCACGCCTGTAATCCCTGAAGGGTTAGGCAGAGGTGTACCCATTAGTAGAATATTTTATCTTCCCCATTTGCTCAAATCGTTGCTGTACATATGATATTGCTGACTCCCTTTATTATTCAACTTATAAGAGGTTGATTTCTCTTTTCACGTGTTTCATCATCATCATCATCATCCTGCCTTTACTCGGGGTCGGCGCAACACGTTGTTTTCTTCCATAGTCCTCTGTCAACCGTCACTCTTTCAATCACTCCTCTTTCTATCATATTATTCCTCACACAATCCATCCATCGCTTCCTCTCGCCCTCGTTCCACGTGTATTATTATAAGTAAATCCATGAATCATCTTAATAGAGCATTGATGCGGATGACGTCGATATTACAATTAATTTCCATAATGTCAACAAGACAACAGCTTAGGGGTATTAAACTGTGTGTGCGGAAATGTTAGCAATTAATGTTATTGGTAAACCCCTACTAAGGGGCTTGAACATCCTGTCGAGGCTGCGGGTTGTTCGCAAGGGATACCGCGGCCTCGACATGAAGGGCGAAGAAGGAACATGGGTGGTTTTTAGTCAGTAGAAGTCTGACACTGCCTTTCGCTCTGCCCAAGAGCGGGAGGGGTTATTTGATGATTTCCCACCCCACAAAAAAAAAAAAAAGGGGCTTGAACATGGAGGAAATATGAGGTGATATGTGGGTGACAACATTAGATTAAACATAACACTACACTACGCGCAAAAATGCGTTGCTCAAAAAACTATTAAGCTGAATTTAGACTGGGTTGGCCATGTCTGCCGTATGCCCGACGAGCTTTGGGCCAAAATAAACATGTTATGCAACCCCCAACACGGCAACAAATAATAATATAAAGTTTGTTTGTTTGAACTCTCGAAGTATGATGAAAATAATGAAACTTCTGAGCGTCAAACTTATTCAAACCCAGCGCATATTCGATAGTAAAATCACAAGTAACCAAAAGAAACAGTCGCTCCATGTCAAATACCAATATTCAGCTACAGCTGGTTGGTTAGACTGGAAGCTGACTCCAAAATAGTAGGGAAAAGGCCTATGCAGCTGATATTGTTTTAGTCATATAAATACAAGTTAACCATTGATCAAGAAGTCATGATCCATCATACCTTCCGCGAACTCCGTAAAAAAACCCTAAGTTATTGTAATATTTCTACCGAGAAGCGAGTGACACATATTCGTGACAAACAAATGGTAATTCCTAGCAAATAGTGTTGCGTTAACTACTACAGTTAAGTTATGGCGCTTCCAAATTAACTATTAAATACACCTGCTAACCAAATGAGCTGGGGGCTCTTGTTCAATGTGTTTTAAAGTTTATTAAGATAATTTGCCTGAAGTATGGAAACATAATAATAATAACGGGTTCAATAACGTAAACACAAACATCAAAATCGGTTCAGGCGTTTAGAAGTTATGGTGGAATAAAGAAACTCACAAACAAACATACATACATACCTACATGAACGCTGAAAACATAACACTATATTTTTGGGGCCGTCGTGTAAAAATATTTGATTATTATGTAAGTTTTAGTGTTCATAAAACGGTCTAGAATGTGAGCCTTGCCTTGATAGATAGAGATATATAGAATACTTTTATTTTGCCAGTCTCTTCACATTTTGCCTACAACAGGGATCGAAATCCCCAACCGGGCCGAAATTGCGATTGCATCGGTGGAAATCGACTTTACCTGTCGTGGGTTACTCGCAAATGCGTCAAGCAGTCCTTTTAACATCCACGCATGCATGACTAACTGCCGCACTCAGAGAGCTTTAATGATTATTTAGGCCATCACTTAGAGAAGGTTTTGACAGTTTTGTCATACAAAAGTGTGTCAAATCTTTACTAAGTGACGGCTTAAGTAATCATTAAATATCTCTGAATACCGCAATAAGATAATTTAATTATACTTATTAATTTAAAGTTTATTTATAGAACTGCCAGTTATTAAGGTTCCGCACTCTAAATACCACGAAGAAAGTAGTCAGCCTTCCAACGTAAGGAAAAGAAAGATATCATCAACATGTCATGGAGGTTATACGTTTAATAATACCTACATTATGTTCTATATGTAGTTCCTTCCGCAGAGGTAATGACTCAATTGATTGACTCGTATATTTATAAGTTATTTATGGTGTAGCTTAATTTATCTAGACAGGTAAACAAATTGATTTGTAGGTATTTGTGGAGGTTAATAAATCTTTTAATAGTTGGACAGTGAGTTATGTCTTTATTACTGATCAAGAAAAGGAAATACAAAGGGTGATGTACAGAACTATGAGAAGTTATGCTGGTGGACCTGTAAGATGCCATGCCCGTAGTGTCTAACCTGGTGTCTGAGTCATCACGCCACCCATGGGTAACTGCCTTTTATCCCGAAAAATAACTGTTCCCAAGGAAAACCGTGTCACAAGACGTGTATCGCTTAAGCGCCTAGTTTGTGGCCTTTTTTTTGGATGGTGAGAATAATAATAATAATTAATAATTGCGCGCATTGTCAGAAGGCTCCTCTCTCAAGAGCCCTGACCACCGGTAGCTCGGACCCTGTTCCCAATGCCGGTGGGCTACTACTTTTTATATTTTTAAATGTTTTTATATCTTTTTTTTTTTTTTAAGAAATATTTAAAAATGTATTTAGTATAAGGAAAGAAAATGAATAAAGGAAATAATTAATAAAATGTTTTTTTTTATTGTTTTTATAAGAAATATTTAAAAATGTATGAAGTTTGTTTACTAATAAATAAAGGGAATGATAATTAATAATAATAATTTTATTTAGACACATTTTGATGACACGTTAAGCACAACAAATAAAGATAGTAGCATGAAACATAAAAAAAAAATCATCAAATAACCCCCCCGCTCTTGGGCAGAGCGAAAGGGAGTTTCAGACTTCTACTGACTAAAAACGACCCATGTTCCTTCTAAGCTCTTTATGTCGAGGCCGCGATATCTCTTGCGAACAACCCGCAGCCCCGACAGGAAGATATCAGCCTAACATGTAAAGCCAAGTTAGAAACCCATGGGTGGAATACAAACTCTAGTCTACGAGACGGTTTGAACCATACAGGGTGTAAATCAACCCATCACACAGCCGTCAACCAAGCATTCTGTACATCAAACTAAGTACCCCTGTGCAAAAATTTTTGCTGGGAAACGACTTTTTTTTTTGGGGTCAAATCAAAAATCACATTTTACGGTAAACGTACCTAACTATGAACTAGAACTACCAGTGGTTTCATTTGTTGTCGTATTGTCGGAACCATCCTGTATATGTATTAGTATGTACCATTTATGTAGGTATGTTAATTTATGTTAACAGATTAGTATTCTCCTAATTTATTTATATTTGTACTCTACCACAGTGCTGTCCTATTTGACCCTAAGGTTGACTGGTAGAGAATGCCTTGTGGCATTAAGTCCGCCTATGTACCACGTTTGTGCATGAAGTTTAAATAAATAAATAAATGATTCTAGCCCAGCCCAAACTTAATTTAACACATTCTGGTACAAACTGTCGTGACAAATGTTCTTACTAAATTATGTCATAAGTGGTCCAAAGGCGGCTTCGTCGTGTCACACAAGTTTAGATAACGTCCGACTTGAATACTAGCTTATGTTACACGAGTTTTAGTGTTGGGAAATGATAGTTCGATATAATTTCTAGGTACCAGGGGGTCTACTCGCTAAGCACGAAACCCGTGAATACGGCCATATTTACGGGCGTTTCCTACTCTCTAACACCTACGGACATAAGATTAGTTCGAGGCCCAATCTAAGAATGAATGACTACTCGATTTGACAGTTGGCCTTACTCCCGATGTGTCTTTGCCCGTCCGAAAAGTTGAATTTGACACTTGTCTAGACGGAAATTTATGTCATTTGATACGACAACAAAATAGTTATCGTGTAGGCCACGAAAGTTTAAGTTTTATGATAAAACAATATTATGGCTGCTTTTTTAATGCTAGTACGAGCTCTAAAAGAGCCCCTAAGACGACCCACTGACCGAAGATTCGCCGGCCGGTTGTTTTTGTGCCAAAACTTTCGGTTGTCGAGTATGTGTGCACCGTTTTGAGTTTAAAGGAACTATAGCCTCACAATGGAATTATTTGAAGATTTGTGTGAGCCTGCGAGGAACTATTACCTTTTTTGCCTCGGCAAAAGCGACGAAATTGTGTTGATTCAAGAATTAAGGTAGGTAATGGTTTGATCTAAGAATTAAGTCTAACAATAAACAAAATGAAGATTCTGCAAATTATTGAGTTCTATAACCAATCTGTCCCATCTACCTACATATTTACTGTTGTTTTTGTTTACTTATACGTCCTTGCTGCCCTCTATTTTATCCCGGTTGATCTACCAAGGTGCAGTGGGCCGTAGCAGTGACGTCCCAAATGTTCCAATGGCACAACAGACAGTGTCAGACTATCTGGGGTTGTTAAATTATTAAATTTTACTAAAGTTTCTACAGCATTTGACTGAGAGGAACCTTTTAAAATAAAGTAAGTTTAAAAGCCTGAACTATTTTTCTAAAACAAACCCAGATATTCAAACTCAAAACTCAAAGCATTTATTTCAATTAAACCATTACAGGCACTTTTGAAATTTGAAGAACAATTCATAAAACAAAACTAAACTACGAATGCAATACGTCATCCCGAAAGCCACCACGCCGAGCCACACGCCGCCGAATGCCCGCAACAACGAACACTGCGTGCACGAAAGCACGCAGCGACGCACACCGCAACAACGAATGCACGAGACTCCAAATCACGGAACAACGAATGCACGCCGCAACGCGCAACGCGCGACCCGGAGCCCCCGCACACCCACCGCCACGGCACGCGCCGCCGCGCGCCCCCGCACCCACAGCACTCGCCGCCGCAGACATCCGGCGACGCGCAACTCGACGCAGCAACCCCCGGGACGACCCATTGCACTCCTGAGCTACAATCACAGTCACAATTCATAATAACTTGTGAAAGTACTGTAGTTGTTATTTTATAAAATATGTACCTATAGCAGTGGTGGCCCAGTGGCGGCGGCCCCGGCGGCTTACGAACAGTAAGTCGTGGGTTCGAACCCAGGCAGGCGCATTACTTTGTGTAATTTATTTCATCACCACTGCTCTCAAAAACAATGAAGGAAAACATCGTGAGGAAACCGCCGGCATGTCCTAGAGCCAAAAATTCGAAGACTTGTGACATCTACCAATCCACACTGCGCCTGCGTGGTAGATTATAGCCCATTCCCTCTCAAAGAGTGGAGGCCTGTGTCCCAGCAGTAGGAACATTAATAGGCTGTTTCATGATGTATCTATAGCAGAAACTACTTGAGCTAAAACATGTCATTTGAACAATGACTACCTATACCTATTGAAGAGAAAATTCTGATCTATTTTAGTTGTTTATACCCTAAAATAGATCAGAATTTTCTCTTCATTTTTCAATAATAAAAAATTTTAAATTTTAATAAGCCACACTTGGTAATGAGTACAGATTTCATGAAAATATGGCCTGCCAGGCATAATTGGCAGACTGCATGCATGTGGCATTAGTGAAACCCAGGAGAATTTGTTAAACAGGAAGCAGTTGGACTCCTTAAATGTCTAAGGGCTTGTTTACGGAGAGGCGGGGAGTCAAGCGGCGCGTGCGGCGGCGCGGCCCGCACTAAATTTAAAAATGGCGTTGTATGAGTGCGTTCACGGAGAAGCGATATTATACGCGTTTGTTTGAATTGCAGGCGGTGCCCGCAGCGGCGCTCGCAGCGGCAAATCTCGATGAAGCGATGCCCGTGGCGGAACTTTCTTGCAGTCTTATTTCGAATTCGCACAACCGTATAATTATTGTCTAAACCTACAATTTCGGATACTGCCGTCCACTTTCGTTTCACAATTACTCGGTTTTTGTGTTGTGAATGGCAAGCCATCCACAACTGGGGACGCTCCTGTATTGCAACAATAAATTCTTCTTGTTTGTCGTTATTCATTTTGTTGCGACACGTGCGCTCGCATCTCTCGCTATCATAAAACTAGTCGGTTTGATTGAGATCGCCGCGGGCGCCGCGGCGGGTACCACCACGCGTCCCGCCCCGCGTCTCTATGAACAACATGGTATATTGCTATACATTTGTGTTTACGCGTGCGATGATATCTGCCGCTGAGTGCCGCTACACGCGCCGCCTCTCCATAAGCACAAAAAACGTTCGACGCGCCGCGAGTCGCCTCGCCGCACGCGCCGCCCGACACCTCGTGTGTCCGTAAACAAGCACTAAGTTGTAAGGCATTGTTTACTCCTTTCTCATTCATATCATTTCCCACACAATCCCTGTATCTTTTCTTTGGCTTTCCTCTCCCTCTAAATCCATTACTTTTTTAGTCACTTGCGTTTCATCCCTCCTCATTACATGTCCATACCAAGACAGATGACTTCTTTTCAATAGACATATTATATATAGGTAGACATATTAGTGCAATTGATGAAAAAAAAAAGTATGTACAGACTTATAATGCAGTCTCATAAAAAACAACTCTCCTACTAATACATCTCAAGAAATACATAGGATATTAGTATTTATATTTATTATTGATTAGGGTAAAATAAGTATTTTACAGCCTGTTTATTTTGTTTACAGGATACAATGAGCGCTGAGACTGGCAGAAGATTCTGATAAAAACAAAGATTTATCCAATAAAGTATAATTTAATTTTGAACAGAATGTTTTTTTATTTTGCACCAATGAAATTGAAAAGAAAATACAATACACTAATAATGCTCTTTATATACTCCAAAACGTCCTCTGGCATCATGATGTGATATGTATAGCGGGACATGTTCCTCAGCAGCCTGTCCTTGGATTGTTACCGGTGGCAACGTACTTGTAACTAGCTTGGAGGGCTCCTAGGCACCCTATATTTGTTTGTTTTTGTTACCGCTAATGCTTTTGTTGGTAGCTGCCAACTCGTTGTTTACGTTTATAAAATTGAGGTATTTTAGCGCGTGAGTTCTTACTGGAGCGGTTGAGGCCATTTTACAACTTATTACGAAAAGTTTCCTAGTCGTAACTCGTATTATTAATGCCAATTAAGTTTAATGTTTATTGTAATTATCGTAAATAAAAAACTTGACATTTCAGTCAAACTGACAAATCAGTATACGTCAAAATGTGAAATACAAAGAAGGTAAAGGTATTAACAGAATACAGCCACAACCCGAACAAAAATATTTAAATTATATCTTAAAAGACATAATAAAAGTATTTTGTGCAAATGCAGCCATTTTTTAACAATATCAATGTTTTTTTTTAATTTAAATGCTTGAAAACCATAAAGTAAGAAAACCGGTAATCAATCGAAAAAATGGTGCAACGCTAACGACTTATAACATTCGTTCACTTATCTAAACTAATTTTGTCTACGACTCCGTTCGAACCTCATTGATCCGTGATCACTAGGGAGTAGGGTTCACCCCGTAGTTACGAACGACTTTAGTACGGGCCCGTATATTAGTTGACGGAGTTAGAGAGTAGACCCCCAGATACGGAGTCTGAATTTGTGCCCGATTGATGGCAATAAGCTTGCCCTATTAGATCTTTTTAGGGGACTTGAACATAATAGACAAATGTGTTTACTGCGGGGTAACAAGTCAACCTAACTCTCCAAGAATTTCAAGCGTGATGTTAATTTCTTTTATTTTTTTGTATATTAGGAAATCATCAAATGACTCCTCCCGCTCTGGACGGAGCGGAAGGGAGTGTCAGATTTCTACTGACAAAAACCACCTATGATCCTTCTTATCTGTGTTCGCGCGGTATTTCTCTCGAACAACCCGCAGGCCGGGCAGGTGATGTTAACTCCTGACAAACAGTTATTGAATGATTAACAGAACCAAGTTCTGTCATCATCTGCCGAGACTTTTCCCAACTATGTTAAGGTCAGCTTCCAGTCAAAATAGATGCAGCTGAATACCAGTATTTTACATATAAGTAGTGACTGCCTATCTGATCTCCACAAACCAGTAAGTACTCGGTAATACGAATCCGCGTGGTAAGACTATACAGTATACAGGGTGTAAATCAACCCATCACACAGCCGTCAACCAAGCATTCTGTTCATCAAACTTAGTACCCCTGCGCAAAAATTTTTGCTGGGAAATGAATTTTTTTTGTGTCAAAAATCACATTTTACGGTAAAACTCAATGTAGCACTATTAAAACATTGTGCTAGTGGATGCTTTGAATAGTAAACGGATCATGGAGGTAATTTAAGTAAAGTTATAACCTGAAAAACTATTATTTACAAAAAACAGCTGTGAAAAATTTGGAACTTTGACCCCCAATATCTCCGTAACTAGGAGGTTCCCAGGTATGGTCTAGAACAAAAAAAATATCGCAGTGGTGGGGAAAACAAGTGCCTTTCGTTTGCGTTAAGGGTACTTTTACACCCTATATAGTTCGTCCGACTTTTCGGCTAATAAGCATCTGTAACGACTGTCAAAAATGACAGCCGGCTTAGCGTGCTTTTGGAAGCACGAGGAATAATTGGCATTTTATTTATGATCACCCATCCATCATCATCATATACCGACCTTGGAAAGCGCTGCTTATCCTTGAAGAGTGTCTCGTACGCCTATGATTTTGAGACTCTGTTATTATATACAATCAGCAGGTAATACCGGTTTGTAATACCGGAAACATCTATGATTGCAGAGATAAAGTTTAAATCAAATTATCTGCTACATCTGCTTAGCCTTCTTATAACTTTGTTGAGGCAGACTTTACATGGAGCGCTTCATCATCATCATCATTTTCTTGCCCTTAACACAATTCATTACTGGTCGGCGCAGCATGTCTTCTTCTTCCATACTGTCTTCTCTATTACTCATCATCTCTTCAGACACCTCCTTTCTTGCCAAACTCATATTTAACATCTACCGATACACCTCTACCTAACCTTTCGAGAATTACAGGCGTGATGTTATGTTATATGTATCATTACATTTACATACGTTGGTAAACAATTTATTGTTATTAGTTGCGTCATTGTGACGGCCAATCAAATTGCTTGCACAAATATCCCAAATCGAATATTGTAATAAACAAATAGAGTATGTTTACTATTTGTTAACAACACAACCCGAATGCTTGGTGCCATTTCAGACCAGCCCATCGGTTTAAATAATAAACATCTATACAAAGTTACATTCCTTATTTAATCCGTCTTTTGTTTTACTAATCTTGTAAGACCCACATCTGGGCAAATTCCCCTCCATGTCCTTCCAGGTACTCTTCTCCTGCGCCACCTCGAACCAGCCTTTTTAAAGCGCATTTAATCCCTCTCTAGACGATGTTTTTAAAAAAATCAGAGGTTAAACTCACGACTCCCGAGTTCAACTCCCAAGATTTTGAACTCCAAGAACTCGATATCACTTGTCTACAATACTAAGATTTCAAATTTTTGCATCATTTTATTTTAGATACTAGCTGTTACCCGCGACTTCGTACGCGTCAGGTTCGCGATTTGCTAAATAATATTTTAAAATGCTAGTGATTCTACTTCATTTTTTGTTTTTGTTTGTTACCTGATATAAAGAGCTAATGGTGACTTAAATAACTGCCCTTCGTGTCGATCTTTTGGTTAAGTCTTGCCTTGCTTGCCTAGTTTTAAGTATGAGGCCCTAGCCTCATACTTAACAAGATTTAATAGTCTTGCCTACACCTATGTAGGCAAGACTATTAAATCTTGTTAAATAAACATTTATCAAAAAAAGCACTAGAAGGCTGCTCTACTTCAAAATGAGAACGTCTTTGCCAGACCTTATCCTAATCAGCCAAATCGAATAAAAACCGCAAGCAATTTAATCGAGTACTCGCCGACTCGCTACTCGTGCTAGTCGCTACGTCACTAGCTCTGACCGACTTGCTACACCGCTGCCATTCGGGGCATGTCCACATTGGTATGTTACACAATTATTACGACGATCGTGTGATGATTATGATTATTTCGCTTTTTGTTCCAAATGAAATGTTGCAGATATGTCCGTTAATGGGAAGAATTGGGAAAGAGGAAAATGATGTATCATTCTAGCGACATTTTCATACAAACTATTATAACAACCATTTTGAAACAGTTTAAGGAAGACATGAAATAACATCGTGCCTGTACCTACCTCTACGCAAAAATGTATTGCTGGGAAAATACTTTTTTTGGGGTGAAAAATCACATTTTAGGGTAATACTCAATGTAGCTGTGAAAAATTTGGAACTTTGGCCCCCGATATCTCCGTAACTAGGGGGTTCCCAGGCGCGGGTTGTTCGCAAGAGATACCGCGGCCTCGACATGAAGGGCTAAGAAGGAACATGGGTGGTTTTTAGTCAGTAGAAGTCTGACACTCCCTTTCGCTCTGCCCAAGAGCGGGAGGGGTTATTTGATGATTTTCCATCCACCATAAAAAAAAAAAAAAAAATGATCGCAGTGGCGCATGGCGGGGAGAACCAGTGCCTTTCGGCTTCACACCCGTTCTAGGTGCTCTCAACTCCCTAAGAAAATTGTATAAGTCCCTAGTAAAAAAAAAAGGGAATCTAGCCCTTTAGCTGGAGGCGTTGTATATACTCACGACACTTACAGTATGATCTGGTTAATCAGAAGAGTTTAGGGGTTTAAAAAGAAAGCAGATGACCCCTTTTTTTTGGCGGGTGGAAAATCATCGAATAACCCCTCCCACTCTTGGGCAGAGCGAAAGGGAGTGTCAGACTTCTACTGACTAAAAACCACCCATGTTCCTTCTTAGCCCTTCATGTCGATGCCGCGGTATCTCTTGCGAACAACCCGCAGCCCCGACGGGCGTCGGCCCTTGCTGACATCTCTTTGAGGCGCGCGTGGAACACGAACGCGCCGTCGACACGGCCTGTCGTCGTCATAAGACGGACGGACGACGAGCTAGCCCATCACTCACCGTCCACAGGCCCGCGTCTACGGTGGCCCGAAGCCATCACGTGGCCCCCGACGCCCGGAGCGCCTCCCGCGGCAGCAGATGACCCCTCTAGTCGACCATCTCAATTTGGCACACGATGCACCAAACGCCTTGTATAACCAAAACGCTAACAAAACCGTGAGAAAAACCGATGATTCTTTTCCAATTTATGAAGAAATATATTGTGAGCCAATCTTAGCCATAAATTAGTAACATTTCAAAGTAATGTTGTCTATATTTAGCTCATACCATAAAAAACATGTGACATTGCAAAAACATACGTAATATTTTATGTCAGCCATTTGTTTTTATACAAAATTACATTTATCGCCAAACAAAATTCAATTGTTTATTTTAAAATTTCGCATAATAACCAATGACATAACTATGAAAAACAATTTAATAATGAATGACTTGAAACGAGTTCCGTTGGCCCAAACCTTGGCCCCAATGTGTGGCGAACTTTTGCCGGTTACGTTGCGTCGAGGCATACAATTATGTTGTAACTTTACGTATTACTTAACGATATTAAGTTAGTATTAAGTAAATTCTTGGCATTTTCTAGAAACTTGATTTATTTATGTCAATTATTGAGTTTTATTACCTCTTAAGGTAAATTAATTGTGATTTTACTGCAATTCTCGTACATTCGATGACCAATCAAGATATGTAATACCAATTTAAGCTGATCTCGGATTGTACTTGAAGCTCACACAAATTGGGGTCAGGTTATACTGGAAATGTAGATTGCTTTGCCGTGAGGTACTAACAGTAAACAAGCATCAAGTCTACTTCCTTCATAATTATTAACAAAATCTGACGTTTAGATTCACTAACACAGTTAAAATGGTAATTTTGGCAAAATAACTAAATTATTGAGTAACGCAGACAATTTGTTAAATGTAATTTACAATCAATTTAACAATTACAATTTGTAATTCAGAAATAAAATATGATTTGATTTATTGACCTTTAAAGCAATGTATTAGTAATTTCTTCCAAAATCTATCGCTTTGGGTTTGAAAGTATAGAGACATTGTAAAAATCTTTAACAAAATAAATCATTTCGAAAACAACCTGAATATATGTGAAAACCTAGGGCAGTAATAGATACCCCCGTCGGGGTTTCGGGTTGTTCGAAAGAGATACCGCGGTCTCGACACAAAGGGCTAAGAAGGAACATGGGTGGTTTTTAGTCACTAGAAGTCTGACACTCCCCCTAACGCTCTGCCCAGAGCGGGAGGAGTCATTTGATGATTTCTCACCCTCCATAAAAAACACCAATAGATGCACTTTAAAACCAGGTTCGGGATCTGCAACCTGCTTGAGATGTAACATAACATAAAATCACGCCTGTAGGTTGAGGGTTAGGCAGGAGTACAACTAACAGAACACTAAAATTTTGCCAGTTATGTTTAAAAAATAAAATATATAGAAAGTTCTAAGTAATAGAGGGCAAGCCTGTTGCCATGAATCGGGCACAAATCCAGACTCCATTGCTGCTACTAAGATACTCGTGATGGAAAAATCCACCCAGGAATCAAACCCTTGACCTCATGTTTCGAGTCGCGCTTGCAACCACTGCACCGAAGAGGCAGTCTATCTAGTCTATTGAAGGTCAAAAACCTCAAATTTCCAAGCCAGCCAGACAGACCAACAAACCCAGCATCGTGTTTCTAAGTTCATTCTTCAACCGCGCTCTATAATTCGTTTGCGAAACAGTGCATTTGGGTTTTTTCCATATCAAATTGCTACATCGCTGGTGATTCGTAAATGAAATCATTAATAATTTTAAGTTATTTTACTGTAAGCTACAATTTACAGAACTAAAATTATAATAAAATATATACAAGTATCAAAAAGAGAAGAATTACATGGCGTCAAAAAACTCATCCACACCGCTGTCAACAGGAAAAGTGCCCAGAAGGCTGGCAGCATTCCCACGTTGGATGGCAATGCTGATTCTTTGGCCAAAGAACAGGCCAGCCCTCTGGTCACGTGAAGAGTCGACCAACCGCTTGGCAATTTTACTGTAAGCTGTGAAGCTACCTTTCATAAATAAACAAATATAACATCACGCCTGTAATCTCCGAAGGGTCAGGCAGAGGTGTACCTAATAGAACACCCTAATTTCAACATCAATGTTTAACTGCCGTACTCAGAGAGCTTTAATGATTACTTAGGCCATCACTTAGTTAAGGTTTTGACAGTTTTGTCATACAAAAGTATGTCAAATATTTACTAAGTGACGGCCTAAGTAATCATTAAATATCTCTGAGTACCGCAGTAAGTCTCATATAATAGGGGGCGAGCCTATTGCCATCAATCGGGCACAAATTCAGACTCCATGGCTGCTATTGAGAAATTCCGGATGAAAATACCCAATATCATTTTGCCCGACCCGGGAATCGAACCAAGGACCTCATGCTCAGAAGCTGCGCTTGCGACCACTAGAGCAACGAAGCGTCGCACACTACATTTTGTTTGCGAAACAGTACATTTGGGGTTTTTCCATATCAAATTGCTACATTGCTGCTGATTCGTAAAGGAATCATTAATATATACGTGTTCAGACATAATCATAGCATCCATCTTTTGCATCAAAGTAATGCAATGTAATGAACAAAGAAGGTTTAATTTAATCCCGTCGGGGCTGCGGGTTGTTCGCAAGAGATACCGCGGCCTCGACATGAAGGGCTAAGAAGGAACATGAGTGGTTTTTAGTCAGTAGAAGTCTGACACTCGCTTTCGATCTGCCCAAGAGCGGGAGGGGTTATTTGATGATTTTCCACCCGCCAAAAAAAAATTTTTTTTTTTTAAACGTTGCCCCACACTAGGAATTTCTCCTGTATCGTAGGTGCGTGGTATCTCTTGCGAACAACACGCAGCCCCGACGGGCACTATCAACACCTCGGTCTTGGCTTTATAAATGGTAGGGCGTTGGCCTGCTTCACTCTCTCCACTCTAGAGCTGAGATAGTTCTTCATCATCAGTGTCATCTGCGTATCTCAGGCTCCTGATTTTCCTGCCGCCAATGGATATTCCACATTCCCAACCACCTTTAAAAACTGTCTACTTGTAACTCTGCCCTTGACCTCGATGAATTAGTCGCAAGCGCTTATGTAGATCATAAGGTTCCTAGATTCGATTCCCACGTAGGATCTAATTACGCCAACGTTGGCCAAACTTGTGGCCGTTTTCCTTACCATTGGCCTCAAATGAGTTGAATAGATAGAATTAAGGTCACAGGCCATACGTGGGCCTGTCAAGGATTGGTCTAAGCTAGATATGGTAATACTGTTGGTCTGTTTAATCTTTCTGTGGTTGTTTGTTTTTCATTACTATACGTAACTTATTGCTTACTTATCTTTAACTGCCCAAACACATAAAACTCCTGTACCCTCTAGTCCAGTCAATTTAGACATCCAAGGTACACTAATTTCCACCCGGCTGAAAAATAAAAGGATTGTTCAAAACACCATTATAAATTAAATGTAAAAAGTTCCCATCGATCCGACACCTGGAAAAAAATATTCGAACCCGTTGTCGTGACCTTTGACCTCGAATTTTTTTTCCAGGTGTCGGATCGATGGGAACTTTTTACATTTAATTTATAATGGTGTTTTGAACAATCCTACCACTTTTCAGCCGGGTTGGAATTAGAGTAACCTTACCCCTATTTTTTAGTCTAATTTGACAGGACTATCCGTACAGTTACCCCTTTATAGTTTTTGTTTATATCAACCTATACCAGTTCCTAATGCTGGGCAATGATAAACGAGGCCTTCGTTTATCATAACTATTGAAGTTGGACGTAAAAAAATTAAGACTGTTAATTTATGGATGTAAAAAATTGCAATGACACTTATCTTGACATGACCAAAAAAAGCAAACCCCGCACTACCACACTAATCAGAAGGAAATCAAAACGAAGTATTAATAGATGAAACCACGAGTCAGCAAATCAAATAGCCCAAGATAAAAAAAATCTGAACTACTTATAATACTTAGCAAAGAACTTCCTGACCGTGACCGCCTTTACATTTCAAATCACATCCATTCAAATGATACTCAAATCCAAAATGGCGAACAACGGAAATATCACTCTATTTTCCCATTGTTCGTAACTGAAACTACCAGAATTGATTGTAATTAAAGATATTGTAATGGTAACAGTCTACCTGAGCCTTGAGGGTAGTAAATCGTGGTCACAAAGGGATACTTCCCCTTAAAACAAATTGTTATTATGTGGTCTGAATGGTTTTGTAACCCCATAGGATTTATTGAGGATGAAATTGTTTGGTTATGGCTTATTGGCGTAGATTGTAAAGGCATATCGTTTGATGATGGTCTGAGTAACAAAATACTATCACAATATTCGAAATGAAATAGTTACATGATAACATGACAATGCATTTATGGGAATTTGTGTGTTTTAAAAAAATAATGACTGACTGCCTCGTTGGTCTAGTGGTCGTAAGCGCGACTGCTGAGCATGAAGTCCTGGGTTCGATTGCCGGGTCGGGCAAAGTGTTATTGGGTTTTTCCATCAGGAAATTATCAGTAACTGCCACGGAGTCTGGATTTGTGCCCGGTTGATGGCAATAGGCTCGCCCCCTATTACATGGGACTTAAACATAACTGGCGAAATGTGGGTGTACTATTAGGTACACCTCTACCTAACCCTTCGGGGATTACAGGTGTGATGTTATGTGTTATGTTTAAAAAAATACTTCAGCCGGTTTTCTAAATAAATATATAAGTTGTGAGATATGTATTAAACAGCGTTTCAATGTAAGTAAATTAATTCTACAAACTTATAACCGACTAAACGTAAGGCAAAACCCGAAGGTTAGAGCCATCTAAACTTTCATATTTACACGTATTACATTTAACTTAGGACTCTGAGTTAGCAGAACTGATGGATGACGAACATATTGCAAGGAAAACGTGATAATATAATATGTACGTATTAAGAAATTTTAAGGCAACGCTTCAAAGAATGTGTTTGGTAATACGTTTCTGCGGGGTTGCGAATTCTATCGTGTTTACAAGATTAGTGAAACTTTAACGGACATTTTGAGGACCGGTTGTGACTGTACTGGTTTTACCAATTCTCCATAAAAATGCATTCCGCTTTTTAAAAAAAAAAGAAAGAAAGAAAAAATATTTATTTGTCGCAGAAACAAGAACATACAAGGAGACACAATAGCGAAAAAAAACGATATAACGCATAACAAACAGTAAGAAATAAAATAAGCAGTGATAATAAAAACATAAATAAAAACTTTACAATTACTTTAGTTGCCGCTTGTTATTAACTAGTCATCGACTACAAATATGGCCGGATAGTCAGCTTTCTCAACTAGTCGGGGACTAGCCGGGACATATCGAATAATTAGTCTTTACCGAAAAGTTGAAACGTTGTCCCAATGAGAAAGATTGGGCTACATCCAACGCGAGCCCTGCGAGTGTGCGAGTTACCTGCACTTACCTGTAACAAAAATACAAATACACATAAGTCATATTAAACAGCAAACATATTATTATACATCCTTATGCTGTAGTATCTTATTATGCACATGTCATGCGTCAAGTTATTTTAAAGTTATTTCATTGAAATTAAATTATGTAAGGGTAACTTTGTTCTAAATTAAATACTTAAGATGAATAACGTAGTTATTTTGAAAAAGATTAATTTCATGTTTATAAAAAACGTAACCTTTTCTTGGAAGTTGGGTAAAAACACCTTAGCAAATAAAGGTTATAGTGAGTAAAAGATAGACCAATACTATCACAGATTTTTTCCATAACTTTAACCGTTTACGCGGCACACGTAACGGAAGCTCTTAAACCCCGGTGTTGCCACATTTTTCATTATTACTCCACTCTTATTAGCTGTACCGTGATGTTATATAGCCTATAGCCTTCCTTAATAATTGGACTATTCAATACTAAGATTTTTTTAAATTTCAACCAGTCGTTCCTGAGATTAGCGCGTTCAACCACACAAACAATCCTTTCAGCTTTAGAATATCTGAATAGATAAATAAAAGATAACCTGCCAAGTTTGTGCCTTACGACTTTACTAATTAAAGCGAGTTACAATGTATTGTATATTAAACGTTTAAAAACAAGCAATGTTTTTTCTCTGTTTTATATTCTTATTAGCACTATTATTTAAGCTCCGTGTCACCTCTAATCTCGAGTGCATTGACTAGTAAGTATCAATAGAATTCAATGTCGGATATTTTTTGTTCGTATTTATTTTTAGTATCCATTCATTGGATGATGTTTTATTTATTATTCTACAGTACATGAACCCCGGATTGCAGTTATAGAAGATGAAATATTGGAGCAGTGATTATATTTTGTAACACAAGTTTTTTTTAATTTACAGTTTTCTAAAACACGATAGATTGACTGCTTCATTGGTCTAGTGGTCGCAAGTGACTGCTATGCATGGCACATAGGACAATAGGTTCGATTCCTAAGTCGGGCGAAGTGTTACTTTTTTTTTTTGGCGGGTGAAAATCATCGAATAACCTCTCCCGCTCTTGGGCAGAGCGAAAGGGAGTGTCAGACTTCTACTGACTAAAAACCACCCATGTTCCTTCTTAGCCCTCGAGGAGCTCGTGGCTTAATAAGAACTGCCACTCGGGTCGATCTTTAGGTAAAGCCGTGCTTGCCTAGGTCAGTCTGTGGATGGGTGACCGCCCGACATACCGAGTTTCCTCCGTGCCTCGGAAAGCACGTTAAGCTGTTGGTCCTGGCTGCCATATATAGAGCTTTGGCAGTCGTTACAGGTAGTCAGTGACCTGAAATTCTGACATCCAGTCTTACCAAAGAGTATCATATTACCCAGTATTAACTGGGTTGTGGAGGTCAGATAGGCAGTCGTTCCATGTAAAATACTGGTACTCAGCTGCATCCAGTTAGACTGGAAGCCGCCCCAACATAGTTGGGAAAAGGCTAGGCAGATGATGATGCAGATGTTCCTTCTTAGTCCTTTATGTCGAGGCCGCGGTATCTCTTGCGAACAACCCGCAGCCCCGACGGGACCCGCAGCCCCCAATTACCATCAGGAATTTGTCAGTAACAGCCACGGAGTCTGGATTCGTGCCAGGTCGATGGTAATAGACTCGCCCCCGATTACATGGACTAGCGAAATGTGGGGGGTGTTCTAATGGGTTCACCTAAACCTTCAAGAATTACAGGCGTGCTGAAGAATACGAGAAACAAAAACAAAAAATATTCCATTGGGTCTGTTTTAGTTTTTTTAAATAATAATATAATCTCTGCCTTGTTGGTCCAGTGGTCGCAAGCGCGACTGCTGAGCATGAGGTCCTGGGTTCGATTCCCGGGTCGGGCAAAGTATTATTGACTTTTTCCATTAGGAATTTACCAGTAACAGCCACGGAGTCTGGATTTGTGCCCGGTTGATGGCAATAGGCTCGCCCCCTATTACATGGGACTTAAACATAACTGGCGAAATGTGGGTGTACTATTAGATACACCTCTGCCTAACCCTTCGGGGATTACAGGCATGATGTTATGTTACGTTATGTAATATAACCCAAACATTTTCATGAAAATTTAGTACCTAGATTAGGTATTTACTTTCACACTTTCGTTTCTAATAAAGGTCCAGACTTTCAAACTAAAATAAATTCACGTCTTCATATATCACCATCTTGAATTCAGCATGTTATTAACCCTTAAAGATGAACGACCCGAAGTAATAAAGAATTTTGTTTATACCGTTAGTATAAAAAGTATAAAAAACAATCAACAAAGCTTGCAAGTCACTGGATTGGCAAATAACGAAGAGTACAAAATGTGTAGGGACGTAAACAATGAATTAGGTAAAATAAGTAGGTTATACTAAAACAAACACCTAAGCGCTATCATAATAAGGCTATGCCGTTCCCACTGGTGGGACAAAGGCATCCTTTTTTATGGTGGGTAGAAAACCATCAAATAACCCCTCCTGCTCTTGGGCAGAGCGAAAGGGAGTGTCAGACTTCTACTGACTAAAAACCACCCATGTTCCATCTTAGCCCTTTATGTCGAGGACGCGGTATCTCTTGCGAACAACCCGCAGCCCCGACGGAAAGGCAGCCTCTCTTTGTGATAGAGTCTGCTCAGAGCCCAACAGGTGGACAATGCTTCATCTACCTCTCAGTCCACCTCGTGGATGGTACATAGTCCACCTGCTGGTACTGCTAAACACCAAACTGAGCAGTTCGTTAAATTGTATACGTTTTGGTTCTAGGACATGCCGATTTCCTCATGATGTTTTTCTTCACACACCAGTCAATGTTTTCATCATCATCATCATCACTTCAGCCAAAAGACGTCTACAGCTGGACATAGGCCTCCCCCAGGTGTCGCCACATTGACCGCTCCCGCACGTCTCGCATCCAGCGGGTCCCCGTAACCTTCACCGGGTCATCGGTCCACCTAATGGGAGGCCTTCCAACGCAGCGTCTTCCAGTTCGCGGTCGCCACTCCAGAACTTTCCGGTCCCATCAGCCATTCGTTCTGCGAGCAATGTGCCCTGCCCACTGCCACTTAAGTGTTGAAGCTTTAGCGTCTTCAATGTTTTGTAAGCTAAATAAACAATATGATTGTCACCCTTACAAGTTTTTCTTTTGCGTGTTAAAAATATTATTTATAAATATTTTTTATCATTTTATTGTTTTCGGTAAAAACTTTTGCTTCAGATTGGACATAGAAAAATCAGACGGCGATTTACAGATAAATAAATGTCTTGTATTTTATATCTGAAAGATTTGGTGTTTATAATGTAAATAATAATTAATTTAACTACTAATACTAGAACCGCGACTACTTTAGTTATTTTCAGAAATATTATAAAAGCAACTTGAATTTGCATCCAATTTCTTAGTCATGAAACAAACACTGAGGTCTGTTATTTTAATTCAGATTCTTCACTGGTTCTAGACTTGGAGCAATTAATATTATTTAACTCAGTTACTCATTAATGATGTTGATTTTCTGGTTCTCGTAGTTATGGTAAATTTCAGTATGCAGATACATTTTAATGAGAAATAACTAGCTTCGTTATACAGGGTGGTTCCGACAATACGACAATAAATGAAACCACTGGTAGTTCTAGTTCATAGGAACATTTTTAAACTATTAAATAAATCCTAACACCGTGTGTGTCGGCACCACCTTGTATATCGGACAATGTATTGAAAACGTGTCGAATTTCCATCACAATTTAATTTATGAAATTCGAATTATCACCTAGCTTCGACACAATTTTTATTGAAATTAATTGTTTATTTATTTATTCCAATTTATAAATAACTTGCTAATGCCCGCTGTCTCACCCGCGTGGATGTCGGTCAAATTATATACTGAATCTTTCCTCGAGAACCAATCTATCAACCAACCAATCTATCGGTGAAAACAGCATAAAAATCGGTGCAGTCGTTTTTGAGTTTATCGCGAACAGACAGACAGACGCGGGGAAGGACTTTGTTTTATAATATGTTGTAGTGAGACCGATTAAGATAATGGAAAAGTCAATATTTCTATAGTTCAATAAGACTAGCTTCCGCGTATTCTATTTAACAAATATTTTCATTTGATACGCATAATTATCATGGGAATGCATAAACCTAGTTTTTGTTTAGCGAATTATGTAAGAGAAAGCCTCAAGTAATAAAAACACCGAAAGTTATTAATTATCCCAATATCACCTAATACTTAAGTTAAATAATAAAATACTACTACCTACTCTCTCTTCTAAGGAAAGAAAGAAACTTTAAAACGCTGCGAATTAGTCCTTCGAGCCGGATTCAAATAAGTCTGACGAGCTCTATTCAATCGCATTTCCTCTTCTAATTAGTTTGACTAACTAACTGTATTGATTTACGATACAGCTTGTTAATGAAGTCTGATTTGAGGAAGTCATTGATATTTGTTTACTGAATACAACGGACTAACTAGTGAAATGTGGATATTAAATAGGTACAGCTCAATCTAACCCTATAAAGGTAACTGGGGTGAAGCTATTATGTTATTAAATATCTATTACTTCTGCCTACCTTATTCCTAACTATGTTGGGCTCGGGTGCTAGTCTTACCAGACCCAGCTGAATACCAGTATTTTATATGGAGCGACTGCCTACCTGACCTCAGCAACCCAGTTAGTACTGGGTAATGCTGTACCCCTTGATAATACCGACCAGTATTTGACATGGAGCGACTGGTTGGTGAAACCCGTTGTCAAAACAGAATCACAGTGGTGACTACTAGATAACGGTCGAGGCAATGAAGCTTGACAATCAAATTAATCAGAGAAGAACAGCGAAAGAGTAAGAAATATAAATAATTTCCACTTTCCCCGATGAAATACGGGAGACAGAACCAACAACAAATGGAATATGTGAAATAGCATGACTCGAAAGGAGGTACATACACATACATAAACTCACGCCCTTTTCCCATGGGGGTAGGCAGAAACCACAGAACGCCACTTGCTACGATCCTTACATACTCCTTTTGCCTTGTCCACAGTCATACATCTGGTCACACACGCACGCCGGTTACGAGAACTAAAGGAAAAAAAAGGTAAGGAGGTATCTGCTGAAAAAACGAATACAAAGAAGTATATAAGAAGAAAACAGGCTGCGCCGACCCAAAATAAATTGGGATAGGGCAAGGAGCATGAATGAAATCTTCCAACACGCGATGAATTTTGATGAAAATGCTCAACGATCTAGCTTTCAACGTTTACGTACAAAGGGATAGAAAAGTTATACTGAAAGCAATACTCTTTGCATACAGATGATATTGCCAAAAATAGTTTCACGAATAGGCTTTATGTAAAACCTATACAGTGTGTAAAGGGACCTTTTAAGAAGCCGTCAACGCAGCATTCTGTGTGACAAACTAAATCTACGCATAATATTGCTTGGAAAAGATTTTTTTCGTGTGAATAATCTAGGTTTACGGTGGGATCAAACGCATGTGACTAAAATAGTGATGGATATAAATATTGATGGATGGAGAGGGAGACGAAGGCCAAACAAAAGATGGATGGATTGTGTGAGGAATGATATGAATGAGAAAGGAATAAAAGCCACCTTGACGTGTAACAGGGAAGATGGAAAAACGTGTTGCGCCGACCCCAAATAGAATGGGATAAGGGCAGGAAGATGATGATGAATCTAGGTTTACGGTACCGTTCAATGTAAGGCATGAAAGACGTGGATTTTTTTGGTGGCAAGAGCGACTGCTACGCATTAGGTCCTGGCTTCCACTCCCGGGGCGGGCAAACATACATAACATCACGCCTGTTATCTTTGCAGGGGGTTATGTTTAAGTCCTAGTTATGTTGAAGTCTCAATAGGAGGCGAGCCTATTTTCGGTTTATACCAGATATGAATACAGACTCCGTAGCTACTACTAAGAAATTCTTGATGGAAGAATCCTATTGGAATCTACTAGCACTTTGCCCGAGCCGGGAATCGAACCAAGGACCTCATGCACAGTAGTCGTGCTATATTCACAATCCCAAAAAATATTTTTTTCTGAAAGATCCTAACAAAAACCAAATCTTCAAAACTTTCAGAATTCAAAAATCGACCAAAGACTGCAAACATTTCAGACGCGTATTTTCTTCCATAAAACTCCCTAATGTGACACTTATTGTTTTCTCTCCACATTCTTTATCAACCCCCTCTTGGCTAAGGGCAATAATAAACCCATGGGGTACTTTACGACGTAACTTCAGCAGTTTTAAAGTAATCATTTGACTTTAAAGTCTTGATTATAAAAGACGTATAGACATTTTCCTTTGATTCTCAGGTGAGGCGTAATCAGTGTCCGTCGGGGCTGCGGGTTATTCGCAAGAGATACCGCGGCCTCGACATGAAGAGCTAAGAAGGAACATGGGTGGTTTTTAGTCAGTAGAAGTCTGACACTCCCTTTCGCTCTGCCCAAAAACGGGAGGGGTTATTTGAAAACACGAAAAGGCCGTAATCAGTGGTTTTTTGAACGCATTTAGGAAATACATTTGTGGATCTCCTATTTGGACACGAGTTGCCATGGCTGACCTTTTCCTTTAGCGATGGGAAATCATCTAAATTCAATGACTCCTCCCGCTCTGGGCGGAGCAGGAGGGAGTGTCAGACTCTTACAGACTAAAAGTCATCCGTGTTCTTTTCCAGGGCCGCGGTAACTCTTTCGAACAAATTCCGCAACCCTGGTGCCATAGCTGACCTTGGAAGTGTTTAAACAGACTCCGGGCACAGGTAGGTTGTAGCAAGGAAAATCTGTTCAAGTGGAGATTCATGGATGACTCTGCCCTAGAGTGCAATTAATATGGTGTTACCCCACAACCGACACTTGATATCGTTTTCTGCCTGTCCTGCAGGGCTATTGCCAGTGACTATCATAGTGTCCATCGATTAACTGTCAAATGGTTACACTTACATTTTGTACCAAATTGACAGTTAATCGATGGACACTATGATAGCCACTGACATTTAAAAACATACGCAATAGCCCTGCTGTAATTTGCACATCACAGGAGCTGATGAATGACTCGCCCCACATTGAATAACTCTTTTCCGGACTTGGAAATCCAGTCCAAACTCTTTTCCACCACAAAAGTGATGTAGTAGTCAATTAAAAGAATTCCAAAACTTTATTTGAAGTAGCAACAGTCTTGCCTGTTAGTTCAAAGTTAGCTTTACGTATCTCACAGTCAGACATATTTACAAAATGATTTTTTCTTTTTCTCACAAGCAAATGTCAAAACCCTCGCTTATTCGTGAAGTTAAAAATAACTCGTTACAACACCGTTTTATGCATATCAGTCTATACTTAGAAGTTAGATTAGCAATATATTTAAAAAGGTAATAATACGGGCAATATTCGAAGAAGTATATATAGAGGGAAGATTTGTATTTTGTAGATATGTAACGAATAAACTTACAAACTAGAGGACCAATTTGAAAAAATATTTCACCGTTGGGAAGCTACACTATCCCCGGGTAACATAGGTTACTTTTTATCCCTGTATTCCCATGGGAACGGGAACTATGCGGGTGAAACCGTTAGGCGTATTTTAAGGTTATTTGGAACTAAATAAGTATGAACAAGGTTAAGTTAAATTTGACAAATGTATGGGAATTACATTCTCAAACATTTGTTGATGGAAGGTGTGAAGATTTACAAATACGTTTAGCGAAAAATTAGCTACGCGCACTTATAAACATTGCGTATACTTAGTTTAGGAAAACTTAATTTTTCTTTTTAGTTTGTCGATGACAATTCAAATTCAGTCAGTCAGTCAGTTTGGCACTTTGAGTAGCGTCCAACAGCTTCTGTGATATATATATATATATTTATATTCTTCTTCTTCTTCTATGATGAGCAAGCAACAAGACAGGTAGGACACGTCATCATGTAGTATACTTTATTGATAACTAGCATTTTTCCCGTGTCTTCGTCCGCGAGTAAATGATATACTAAAACCTTCCTCGAGAACCACTCTATCCATTGGTGAAAACAGCATGAAAGTCGGTGCCGCAGTTTTTGAGTTTATGGCGAACAGACAGACTGACAGACGCGGCGGAGGACTTTATTTTATAAAATATAGTGAAATGAATGAAGTCATTAAGTTAGAAACATTTTTTTTAAATACACACATCAAAAGTGTCTAGGGATCAACATATATTTTTGCAATAACTTTTCTCCTGATTGATATTAATTAAAATTTTCTTTAAGGATTCATCAAATAAAGTGTTTTCGTTTGTCACAGTAACGATAAACCAAGTCACCTTTGCAAAAGAAATTTGCCATTTTCCTAATAAAGGGATTTTTGACATTTGAACCACTAACATTAAAGTTCGAAAAAAAGACTGAAATAACAGTTTTCTTTAAAATTTTATTGGGTAACTTAAACAATTAATAATCCGTGTTTCTACCGCGAACACTAACAACACAAGAACATCGGTTTGGCATACTCAAAATGAGTTCATCCAAATCACGCTGTGGAATGGCCGCCCATGTTCGTTGCAACAACAAAAAAAGGTCTTCTTGCGACTGGATACCCTCCATATTCGGCAGAGGTCTTCTCTGTAGCATATCCCATGCATGCTCAATCGGGTTCAAGTCTGGCGACTGAGCAGGCCAGGGCAGGACATTGATGTTAGCTGCGGCGAGAGTCTGTCTTACAACTCTTGCGGTGTGCGGTCGTGCATTATCATGCATTAACTGAAATAAGGGACCGATTTGCACTTGTAGAGGAACGATGACGTCTGATACAATCGTCTCAGCATAAATTTGAGCGTTGAGGTTGCCTCTGATCCAAATCAACTCAGTTCTTCCGCCGATCCAAATACCCGCCCATACCATGATGGTTCCACCACTATAAGGATGGACTTCCTGGCAGGATTTTAATCGCTGTTGGCGTCCAGGGGTTCTCCAGTGTCGTATACGTCTTGTATCCGGTCTCATACCAAAACGAGACTCATCAGAAAAGCACATGAAACGCCATTGTTCTTCTGCCTAATTTCTGTGTTCAAGAGCCCATTGATATCGAATCCTACGATTGTGGATTGCTATAGGTGGTACCCGTAGCGGTCTTCGGGAATGAAGGTTCACTTCATGCAAGCGGTTTCTGACTGTTTGGTCGCTAATTAAGTTCCCTGAAGAGTGATGAAGCCTCACGGCTAACATCATGGTGGTTATTGTTGGAGCTCTTCGAGTTAAGATTTGAATGTATCGGTCTTGTCTCCGTGTGGTACAGCGATACCGTCCTCCATGGCGCTCAGCCACGGTACCAGTGCTTCGGTAACGTGTCCAAAGTCGACTGATAACACTCTGACTTGTATTCAGAGCTAAAGCCACAGTACGTTGCCGGGAACCAGCTTCTATCATTCCCACGGCTCTGAGCATTTCTTCCCTGCTTAAATGACGTCGCCGCTCCATAATAACGTTGGTTTTAATCAGTAGTAGGGAAACAGTAGCACTAATAATGTCTTCAATGCGTTGTATGTTTTTATAGGGAAAATATTGACAGCTGATTTTCATCTTTTACTCGAATTTGATTCACAGTTCCTGATTCAAATTATGAAATGCACCAAAAAGAATCCATATAAATTTATAAAATCATAAATTTAATACAAAGCCACATCTCAATCTCAAGAAATCCGCATAAAAATGCTTGATCCCTAGACACTTTTGATGTGTGTATATTCACACGGGTACAGGTAACGGACAACAGCTGGTATAATGCATAACTATCAGAATCAACCTTTTAGAATGACCAATCAGAATTTAACGATTATTATTAGTTTACAAATTGGAACATGCCTTAATTCTCGATTAAAATGCTATAAGATAAACTTGTTTTCCTAGTCCTAGTGTTACGTTTGAATACTGTTTGGTTTCGCGACTGATAAGGTCATGATAAACCATCATAAGGGTTCAAATTGCGGGTTGTTCGCAAGAGATACCGCAGCCTCGACATGAAGGGCTAAGAAGGAACATGGGTGGTTTTTAGTCAGTAGAAGTGTGACCCTCCCTTTCGCTCTGCCCAAGAGCGAGAGGGGTTATTTGATGATTTTCCACACCAAAAAAAAAAAAGTTACTTAATTTGATGTACATAATGCTTGGTTGACGGCTGTGTGATGGGTTGATTTACACCCTGTATAAAAAAAGGCAAAGCTGATTGACTGAGCATCAACGCACAGGCTTACTCCTTAGGGCTAGAAACTTGAATTATCCCACACGTATTCCTTTTATAACGTAGGCATCTACTAAGGAAGGATTTTTCAAAATTCAATCCATAAGGGGGTGAAAGAAAAAGGGGGGGTTTAGTTAATGTATGTAAAATCGTCATTTTTTATATTTCCGACATCCACGCGGGCGAAGCCGCAGACTAAAGCTGAGTTGATAATAATTCTTATATTTATTATATTCTCATAGACCAATTTAGTATTCAGTAGAAATATAATTATGATTTATATAGACAGTGGACATAAATACCTACATTCTAATATGACGGATTTATTTGATTGGATTGATTATGAAGAACTGTATTTTGATCAAAAATATTCAAAATATACGTCAATAGAAAACCCGAAATTAATTTGACACACTACGGTTTTTACCAAACAAACACGATTATTGTCTGAATAATATTGCTATTTTAACCAATTTTAACACAGATATGTGATAATTCATAACAATGAAATGTATGTACGTCATTTATATTCGTCAATCGGAGATGAAATTCATATTTTTATCGATGTCCTAAATCGTATTGGGTAACACACTTAAAATCACAATTTAAAGGATTTTACTGGAAAATCATAATCCATCATCATTACTGAAAAAGCCGTCTGATCAACTACCTCGTTGGTCTAGTGCTAAGCATGAGGGCCTAGGTTTGAATCCCAGCTCGAGCAATGTGTTTTTTTCATTAGGATTTTTTCATTAGCAGCCACGGATTCTGGATTCGTGACCGCTTGATGGCAACAGCCTCAACTCTCAACTTAACTGACGAAATGTGATGATGATGATGATGGACCGTAACTCTTCGAGGATTTCAATTGTGATGGTAGATTATGTTTTGGTAAAAATTTGTATCACGATCCATATGTATGAAATATTCATTAACCCATCGTTATTTCAAGAAAATTAAACTGACTTTTAAGTAGGAATTACCCAATGGAGGATGTTTTTATACGTATGCTACAAGTCTGCTATAGAATGTTTTGTGAGAAAAACTTAGCTTGGCCATTGTCTAGCCAAGTACTTACGCAGTATGTTTAGTGAAAGAAATCTTTAGGTAATTAAAAATTATTGTGAAATTAATGAAGTATATGCAGTTGACAAAATATTGCAACTACCTGAATGTAGGAGAAGTAGAGGAGGATCTCCGGTTACATAGTGGACTATCATGACGAAGGTCCTCATCATCATAATTTCAGCCATAAGACGTCCACTGCTGGACATAGGCCTCCCCCAGAAGGGGGGATTTGCCACGCTTGGCAGGCGGGTTGGCGATGGCAGTATGGTTGTTACGAAGGCACAGAGAACGCTGCTGCCCATTCTCTGGCAAGTCCCATAGTCGCTTACGCTTACGACAACCAAGGAAGATATGGGATGGTGCTATTCTTTACGTCCGACACCATACGGAACACGAAGGTCCTGTTGGAGGAAGAACCGTCAGGACAAACTGTCCTGGCACCAGAAAATTAGGAAACTTGACTCCAGCTAAAGTAAGATAGAGCTAGAAAGACGATATATTATCGAGGAAATCAAAAAAAATAAGCCTTTATTGCTGTTTTACAATACACACCTTTTTTTTCATATTACACGGTTTCAATTCACAGCTTGTCTTTCGACAAAGGCCTCCTCTAAAGATTTCCATTTTAGCCTGTCTCTTGCTGTTCTCGTCCACTCTGGACCCGCTACCTTTTTGGGGCCATCTTCCCATCTTTTTGTTTTTCCATTATTGAGAAAATACTTATACCTAAATACATGAATTTTCGGTGAAAAATGGTCAGGGCAAAGTAAGAAGCTATGACAAAAACAATAAAATGGTCAAAGAAATCATAAGTTTTACGCAAAACTGCATACTTAACAACTATAAACTGCTAATTTATAAAGCGAAGCCGCAGCTAACAAAAACAAAAAAATGCGTACCTATTCATTTTTTCAACACAAAGCCTTTACCGATGTCACGACAAAAAAATCTGGCCAAGTGCAAGTCAGACTTGCACATGAAGGGTTCCGTACCATGACTTCTTATAGGTTTTCCTGTAATCTATAAGTGTAGCTAATTTCTGTATTTTTTTTAGAATTTTAGGCTCAGTAGTTTCGGAGATGAGGGGGGGAGAATGGTCGGACAGACAGACACACGAGTGATCCTAAAAGGGATCCGATTTTTTCTTTTGAGGTACGGTACCCTAAAAACTCTAAAACGAGCTCTAATTACCCTCTTCTCAGTCTTACCCTTTACCCTTGACTTTGATTACCCCACAAAGGGTCCAATGTCATTCAAATTAGATCGTTCGCGACCAAGGAAAGGAAATTATCGTCAGCAATTATGATTTTACTTTGAAGGTTTACAAGACATTAGGCAGTGGTTCGATTTGCGACTGAACTGGCGTCGGTGTTGCGATTCGCGACTGATTAAAATAAGTTGCTCGATTTTGAAGTTGCAACATGACTTTGAATATTTATTTTAAGATGTGCTTCTAAACGACGAAGGACACAACACCATAAGGAGACCAGCATATTCTAGAAACAAAAAAAAACAAAGAAAATATGACACGTCTTTCAATTTGACACCACAAAAATAAAGCTACCAATAAAATAAGATTTATTCTTCCACTAAACTTTGAGATTATGTGGTAAAAACTGGTGAACAAATTATCTGCATTACTTAATACACATATCTACTTACATAACAGTGTTAGTCTAGCGCTGCACCCATCATTACCTGACCCCCCTTCTCACACCACTTGCCCTCTTCTTCTTTATATGAGGGGTCAGATAATGATGGGCCTGCTAAGTCGTGGGCCTCGAGTTCGAACCCAAGACACGCATCTCTGATTTTTCGGATTCACGTGTGTATTGTTATCACTAGCTTCAGAGAAGGAACACGTCGTATAGAAACCAGCTTGCATTTTTTTTTTTGGGGGTTGGAAATCCACCCAGCCAACCAGCATACAGCATGGCTGAGAGGTATTTCTCGAACGCATATAAAGCCAAAATGGAGAGGGAGAGGAAGGCCAAAGAAAAGATGGAATGATATGAAAGAGAAAGGAGTAAATACCACTGTGACGTCTAACATGGAAGAATGGAAGATGAAAACGTGTTGCACCGATCCCAAATAGAATGGGATAAGGGCAGGAAGATGATGATTATGTAAAGCCAAATAAAAGTTTTAATGCCCATGAGTGGCATAAAAACTCTGACACGAGGCAACAACTACGCGATAAAGAATTGTAAACAGTCAAGTAATTCTCAAAGGAATATTTAACCATGATTATCCGTTGTATGAACAAAAAAAACTGTTGACGTAAGAAGTGACAAAAACTCATAACAAGTTATTTATTAAAAGGTACATAAGTACATTAAAACTGACACGTTTGATGTTAATCTTGTCGGACAATTTAACGATATCAATCGGTACAAAAAACTAGTAATTTCTGATCAACCTTGATCGTGGTATTTCTTGAATTTTTTTTTGACGTCTGTTTAATTATGACACTCAAATAAATCAGCTTGGATTATTACTCAATTTGACACATACACACACCCATTCAAATCATGAGAATATTTTTATTTATTTTATTAATAGATTCTTTTCAATATGCCATATTGAACTTAAAATGTATCATGACTAAAACTAAAATTTGAATTGGATAAAAATAGGCTCTTTTGAACGGTTTGACAGTATTTTGATGCGGCTTTCTGTAATGGTTTTGATGTTTATAATAATGTGATATTATCTATCTTCTATATATATAAAAATGAAACCCGTTTTCCGTTGTCACGACTTGGCATGAAAACGGCTTGACCGATTTGGCTGATTTTTTTTTTTAAATGTTCGTTGAAGTTCAAGGATGGTTTTTACGGCGAGAAAAATTCGAATAATGGCCGGAAAAGCCCTAAAAACAGCCCTTTTCTTTTTCCCATACAAACGTTTTCTAACTAAAACGTCAAATCAATTTGAGCTTTAATACCGTACCCACAAAGTTCAAGTGTTAGTGGAGAGGTTCCGGGAAGGCAAAACAATTGAGTGACGTTCAGTTGTTCAGTCAACGAATGACAACTTCAAACAGACCATACGACATTATCACAATAATCACAAATAATTACTGTTTCTTTCCCAATAGAAAAACGATTTTTCAAATGGTGTTTGCGTATAATATAAAAATTAATTGCTGTTAGTTAGTCGCGCTAGAACTAGAGAACGGGTAGACCGATTTGTCTAATTTTGATTTTGAAACATTTGTGGCAGTCCAGAGAAGGTGAGAAATTAGTATGTAGGTAGGTAGGTAATAGGTAGGTGGTAGGTAGTTGGTACGTAGCCAGGTAAAAGGGCATTGCAACGCACGCGGGGTACAGCTATATTATATAAAAATGAATAGCTGTTCGTTAGTCTCGCTAAAACTCGAGAACGGCTGGACCGATTTGGCTAATCATAGTGTTGAATTATTCGTGGAAGTCCAGGGAAGGTTTAAAAGGTGAGAAAGTGGTAGGTAGGTAGGTAGTGTAGTAGGTAGAGTAGTAGGTAGGGTAGTAAGTAGGATAGTAGAGTAGGTAGGGTAGTCGGTAGAGTAGTAGGTAGGGTAGTAGGTAGGTAGGGTAGTAGGTAGGTAGGTAGGGTAGTAGGTAGGTAGGGTAGTAGGTAGGTAGGGTGGTAGGTAGGTAGGGTAGTAGGTAGGTAGGGTGGTAGGTAGGTAGGGTAGTAGGTAGTAGGTAGGTAGGTAGTTGGTACACAGGCAGGTAGTAGGTAGGAAAAAGGGCATTGCAACGCATGCCGGGAACAGCTAGTAACGTATAAATTGTTTAAAAAGTTTAAATTAAAAAACACAATTAAATATATATAATATAACGGTAAAAAAGACTTAATATTTTTTACGAAAATCCCGGTAAATTGCGACAAATTAATAAATATTGTTTCTTTATTCCTTTTTTCATCATTGCGACTAATCGTCCTATCCGTACACACCCTAATAACGGAAACAATAGTCGCAACAGTTCTCATTGTACCCACTTTCCTTATTAAAGATTTTTTAGCTCCCATTACGCAAGACTTAAACAATTGACATTGTGTTAATTGGTCAGCACTATTGTTGAAATATGAATTGTAATGTTGCTTTGAATTATATTTATACTGTTCTTTCCTCTTGTCTATGGTGAAGGTTGACGATTTGCTGGCAGGGTCTTTGAAGGTAGACGGTGAATAATAGTGTTAGTCATGTTGACTTATTACTGCGTAAGGACTGGGCGGACCGCATGTTACTATGACGCTTCGAACTTGGTCCTAAAACGGTCTTTCCGAAGCCGAAAGTGAACTAGTCCACGATCGGCTCTCTTCGGGTGCGGTCGTAAATTTTATTAAAAGCTTTATTTATTTTCTTTATACCTCGTTAATACCACGCCGCTAATACAAGGCTACGTTAACGAGCAGACTACACCGATTCTCTGTATGGCGAACGCGTCGAGCAAATGCTCGGACGACCGTATCATATCAATGGTTAGTCATCATCTGCGTGGCTACCAGAATAACTGGATGCAGTGGAATACCAGTATCTTACATGGAACGACTGCTTATCTGACCTCTACAACACGGTTAGTCCTGAATAATACGATATCTCGTGGTAAGACTGGTTTTGCAGACTTTCGGGCAAGAAATAAAATCTAAGTAAGTGACATTTTTAAATGATATGACAAGATTTCACACATCTATAAACGTTTTACGAAGTTTTAAGCAAACTTGTGCTTACTACATCAAGAAATTAGTTTATAGCTGACATTTAACACTATATCACATAACAAAAACGTAAAAGGTTATTCAGTATGTGCAATACAAATCATAACAAAAGAAACGAAGTAAAGTAATTGTGTGCAACATTTAGATACTTTGGAAGCCGTCAAAAAATTGGGCAATGGCTTAAGTCTAAAGATACATCGCGAGATACCACAAAAAGCGTAAGAAGTGGATATTACAACAGATTACACTCCACACATCACGTGTTTTTGAAGTCATCACGTGTTTGTAACATTGAATTTATTCTAATCTATCTGTCGTAGTCTGCAATATGAACTTCTAGTTAGAAGATAATATAGATTTGTGTTATATGACCTGTAAAGTGGTCGTATCCAGAAAGAAAACAATTTAGTTTTTTTTTTATTAGTATAGTTTAGTTAAGGAGGAGCTCGTGGCTTAATAAGAACTGCCACTCGGGTCGATCTTTAGGTAAAACTGTGCTTGCCTAGGTCGGTCTGTGGATGGGTGACCTCCCGACATACCGAGTTTCCTCCGTGCCTCGGAAAGCACGTTAAGCTGATGGTCCATGGGGCTGCCATATATAGATCTTTGGCAGTCGTTACAGGTAGTCAGTGACCTGAAATTCTGACATCCAGTCTTACCAAAGAGTATCGTATTACCTAGTATTAACTGGGTTGTGGAGGTCAGATAGGCAGTCGCTCTATGTAAAATACTGGTATTCAGCTGCATCTGGTTAGACTGGAAGCCGACCCCAACATAGTTGGGAAAAGGCTAGGCAGATGAGTATAGTTTAGTTAAAAGACCGGGGAAAATGTGAATTGTGGAAAATCTGGATGTGACTGGCACAGGCACGCTGAGATTGGCACAAGGAAAGAGAGAGGCCTATACCCAGCAGATGATGTTAATGAATGACCAGTAAAAAAAAAATACAAAAAAATGTTTATTGGCAATACATAAGAACAACCTTACATACAAATCCCAACCGAATCCTGCCAGCCCAGCCATCCAGTATCCTACTAATACAATATCACAGATCACCAACCTTTTTCAACTACGTACAATTATCTACTTCT
Organism: Diarsia brunnea; assembly: GCA_949774965.1. Taxonomy (NCBI): domain Eukaryota; kingdom Metazoa; phylum Arthropoda; class Insecta; order Lepidoptera; family Noctuidae; genus Diarsia; species Diarsia brunnea. The sequence continues at coordinate 4,155,103 of OX459019.1, forward strand.
TGTCAGGCCTTCAATTTCCTCTCATATTATAACGTACTTAAATATAAACACTGTTATGTGACAAAATTGCAGAAGACAAAATAAAAAATTAAACCTTCGAGATTCTTCTCTCAATCGACCATTTCGAACTGCACGACTAACTCATATTCATAGGTACTTATGCCAGATCAAACATAATTTATAAATTGAATGATATTATTATAACGTATGCATCTTTAGTTAAATAACAGATTATTTCTAGCTTGTGACCTTCAACCGCATGAAGTTATTATAAGAATTTAATATTATTAATTTTGTACTTCCCTGTTTGAATCAGATTTTTTTTAATATTTCCAAGGGCTTTCATGTTTTTGTTTTTTTACGGAATTCTAATACTTTTTCTAAAATGAAAGTGAGCCTTGGTGAAGGAAAATATCGTGAGGTAACCGGCATGTCCATGTCCACCATGTGAATAAAAAAATCGAAGACATGTGACATCTACCGATTCGCACTAGGCCCTGGCTCTCATAAAGAGAAGGCCAGCGTCTCAGCAGTGGGGACAAATTATAAGCTGGTTTTGTATACGAAAGTATAACAAAACCAGCTTTGCATTGTTATGTTGAAATTGCAAACAGATTCTTCAATATCGTTTATTTGTATAGACGTACTCGTAATAATGTACCAAAGTCGGCCTCAAAGTTGTTTGTCCGCTAGACCATAGAAAATATGAGTAATTTAAATTCTGGTTCTGATTATGGCAGCTAATTAAGCCAGTGATTCGCCTTGAAGTATGCATTGTACGCGTACGTGCGTATTGCCGTGTCGACTATTTAATTAAGGACAGGGTATCCCCCCCCTCTTCCCCTAGGCTCAAAAGATATGGCCCCAAGGCCCCATCATACTCATCCGATTTTGGAGGTTAAGCCAGGTTTACAAATATCGGTCTTCATCTTATCGTGTGCAGTAAGGTCCATCGACCCCACACACACAGAGTTACTACACCGCCGCAAGGGTCTCTGACATGGTTTGACGACCACCATTTGGCGACCGGGACCACCGTCTTATACGTGCCTTCTGAAGCACGGAATCATCTTTTTATCAGACAATCAGGTGATTCAAGCCTGCAATGTCCTAGTCAAACTGGAAACAACTTAACAAAGTATCTTCCCGTGGGAATCGAAACCACGACCACCGAGTCACAACGCAAACGCCTAAACCACCGACTCGATTTAATGGATCACCCACCCACAGAGCTCAGTGGTCTGTGGATGGGTGATCCATTAACTACCGAGGTGACTATTGACATGACAATAGGGTAGTTAACTAAAAAAATCTAATTAGTCCGTCAGATAGATTTCCAAAAAATATTACCACGTATTTTTTCTTTTTTCACGTAAACAAACAATGAAGACGATACGGTGCTTTCAAAACTCGTGTGACGTCATATCCTAAGGCATTAGTCACAACCCTCCACTCAAATCTTTGACGCGTTTTGTCTTCGTCAATTTTAATGGATTTGGTAAAACAAAAAATACGTATCCAATATTTTTCGATAATCTAACACACGGACTAATTAGAATCATATTTTTTTTGTCAGTATACATCCCTATTACAAGAGAATTATGGAAGAAGACAAGCTGCTCTGATCCAGGTTAGGTTGGGATAAGTGCAAGAGAATGGATGAGTAGCTCGTGGCTAGATATTAATAGCCCCTCGGTTCGATCTTCATATTCATATATTCATATTCATTTATTTGCATTCCACAAGGTAAAGCATGCTTTACCTTGTGGAATGCAATGCCATGGTGTTAACAAAAAAGGCTTAGAGCTAAGAGCCATTGTAGACCCTGTCAGGGCACAGCAAAATTAATTGTTACATGCTAAAATTTAAAATATACATGAAACCGAATAATTTGATAATTAAAACAAGACAAAAAAAATAAAGAAATGTAAATGTCAAAATACATAAAGTCAGAAGTTAAAATGTGGTAATTCAGGTTAAGCTGTGCTTGTCTAGGTTGTTCCGTAAAAGGGTGACCACCACATTACGTACCGCGTTGCGTCGGAAAGCACGTCAGACACGTCACGTTAGTCTCAACTGTAATTTTTAGATGATGTTTGACAGTCGTTTGAGTTAGTAGCCCGAAAGTCTGACAACCAAATATTTTTTTTTGGACCGTGGGAAATCATCAAATGACTCCTCTCGCTCTCGGTGGAGCGGAACGGAGTGTCTAACTTCTACTGACTACATACCACCCATGTTCCTTCTTAGCCCTTTGTGTCCGGGGCCACGGTAACTCTTTCGAACAACCCGCAGCCCCTGACAACCAGTCTTACTAAGGGGTATCGTATTACCCAGTGCCACAGTGCTAACTGGGTTGTGGTCAGTCAGTAAAATACTGTTCCTACAGCTCCAAAATAGTCTAGTAATGGAAAAAAAATAAGCAGATGAAGATAACTAACATTGTTGTATTCATTCATATGAATCGTACCTGTAGATACCGAAAAACATAAAAATAATCACAAATTAGGTAATAAACAACAGTTTCCGCATAAAATGTTATCTTGATAAAAATTCCAAGTTTAAAGATCACTCGTTAAAACCTCATTCATACAAAAACAACGCTAAAACTTAACCGGCTCCCAGGGATTTTGCAGAACAGGTTATGAATGACGCACTTGCCACAAAACCTTACGGGGTTCTGAACCTAAACTAGTTTTTAACTTGCGCACGGTGAATGTCGAGAGACTGAGCGTATTCTTGATCGTGGAAAGAATTTTTATTAGTTAGTTTGCAAAAGGAGTATGTAAGGATTAAACGGGTACGTATTTGAATATCGAAGATTAAAATATCTACGCTTAAAATATCGATGTTCAAAACATCGAAAATGGAAATATCGAACGATCATAAAACCGAAACATAAAATATCGAAAGTTTATATTATCGAATGGTTAAATAACCTACGTCCAAAACATCTAAAATCTAAATATCTACAAAAGCTAGATCGAAATACAGATTATCGAATGTCCTAAATATCGAAGTACATACTATCGAACGTCCTAATCGATGGGTACATATATTATTTGAACATCGAAAATTTATTTTTGATGTAAGTAGTATGCGTGGAAAAAGGTTGCTTCTGCAACGTCTCCGGCGCTACGGGAAGTGCAACCCCTTCGCCCTTGCGTAACAAAGGATAGGCACCCATGTTCACCTCCGCAGCTTCGGCTTGCTGGTCGCCTCCGGCGACCAGCCTCAGCCGCTACGGCTCCCACGGGTGCCTATGCTTTGTTACAGCGAGCGGGGGTTGCCCTCCCTTCGCGCCTCCGGATTTTTATATACACTCTAGGGGTAACAGCCAAAAGACTACGTAAATTCGGGGTACCCTAATTCGGTTTTGAAACAATTTCGACCTATTTTATCCATGAAAGTCAGTGTCCAGTGTACAAGCATAGGTCAATCGTGAAGGTATTATTTAGGTCTTTAAATTAAAATATATTTTTGAAAGTCAATATGTTGTGCTACTAAAGTTAGTGACCGTAACCGTATCGCTGCAAAATCGACTCCACGTAGTCTTGTATGCCCTACCCCTAGAATGTAATTTAGAATCGCGTAGGCGCGGAGGGGCGCGGCAGCCCGCGAGCTGAGGAGCAGGTGGTGAGCGTTTAGATCATCTGCGACGTTAAGCTCGCGTGGGACTGCCGGAGCCCTGCAGCGCTGGAGCCGTGACAGAAACCATGCTTGCTTGCATGTTGCATGATTGCTGCAAGCTTGTTTGCTAGATGGTAATCAGTTACTAGGTGGGTTACAAAAAAAAAACAAGGAAAACCTCATGTAATGTAGGTACTTTAATTATTTTTACATAATAAAAACCCAAAATAAAACACATTTGTACGCAAATGTACAATATAACCACTGCGATCATTTTTTTGTTCTAGACCATACCTGGGAACCCCCTAGTTACGGAGATATTGGGGGTCAAAGTTAAAAAAAAATCCCCAAAAAAAAAAAAACGTTTCCCAGCAAACATTTTTGCGTAGGGGTACTTAGTTTGATGTACAGAATGCTTTGTTAACGGCTGTGTGATGGGTTGATTTACACCCTGTATAATTTTTTTTCGGTATTTTAACTAGTAGATATTTTGAACGTAGATATTATGAACTTAGGCATAATGTCATTCGATATTTTGAATCATTCGAAATTTTAATCATTCGGAATTTTAATTTTCGATGTTTTAAGCGTAGGTATAACATTTTTCGACATTTTGATACAATCGATATTTAAATTTTCGATGTTTTGAACATCGATATTTTAAGCGTAGGTATTTTAATCTTCGATATTCAAATACGTACCCGATTAAACTCGTATGGAAGGGGCCCGCAAGGGTCGACGTCCGTCGGGGCTGCGGGTTTTTCGCAAGAGATACCGCGGCCTCGACATGAAGGGCTAAGAAGGAACATGGGTGGTTTTTAGTCAGTAGAAGTATGAGACTCCCTTCCGCTCTGCCCAAGAGCGGGAGGGGTTATTTGATGATTTTCCACCTGCCATAAAAAAAAGGATTAAACTCGTGTCTAAATAATAAGAACCGATCGGGTCGACTTTCAGGTTAGACCGGGCTTGCCTAGGTTAGGTGTCCGTGGAAGGTTGACCACCAATTACGTACCGAGTTTCCTCCGTGCCTCGGAAAGCACATTACGCCATTGGCCCTGGCTGGATCTTGGACAGTCGTTAAGTAGTAAGCTGTCGTTGTGCGTATACAGGGTGTAAACGAACCCTTCACGCATACGACAACCAAGCATTCTGTACATCAAACCAAGTACCCCTACGAAAAATTTTTGCTGGGAAATGACTTTTTTTTGGGGTCAAAAATCACATTTTACGGTAAAACTCAAAGTAGCACTCTTAAAACATTGTGCTAGTGGATGCTTTGAATAGTAAACGGGTCATGGAGATAATTTAAGTAAAGTTAAAACCTGAAATACTAGTATTTACAAAAACAGCTGTGAAAAATTTGGAACTTTGACCCCCAATATCTCCGTAACTAGGAGGTTCCCAGGTATGGTCTAGAACAGAAAAATGATCGCAGTGATGGGGAGAACAAATGCCCTTCGTTTGCGTTAAGGGTACTTTTACACCCTATTTAGGAACTTATCTTGTTTAAATAAAGAAAGAAGAAAGAAAAAAAGAAAGAAAATTTTGCTTATTTGGCAAAAAATCCTTAAAAAATAATAGAGCTTTGAACGAATGAGCGTAATATTCTTTGGATAGTTGAAGTCTCCTGCGCATTGTGGCCAGCAAGATTAAAGGTCAGTCTAAAAGGTCCGCTATATGCAGTTGCACTGTGCATATACCAGATACCAGAAGATGGCATAATTAAGAGTGAATTGTTTATTTATCGATTATAATAAAATGAGGTATATGTCCAGCAGTGGACGTCTTTTAGCTGAAATGATGATGATGAAATAATAAAATAGGTTAAAAAATAATAACAATTCTAAAAAAATAAAGTGCCCTCAAAATAAAGATATATACTTCCTTCAATAGATACTTCCTTTCGCGAGGTTATCAGGAAAAGGTACGGTAAGGTAGAAACTATGTTATCATATGCCTAGCGTTTTACAACTATTTTGGGGTCGGTTTCTAGTCTCATCAGATATAATACCAGGATTTAACATGGAGCCACTGCCTATCTCCACAACCCAGATAAAATTGGGTAATATAATATGGCGTAGTTAGCGCCTCACCCAGTGTCAGAGTATTTGGGCCTATTACTTGGCTTTAACATGCCGTTGATAAATATTTATCAGGCATGCTGTTTAAAAATAATGAGTAAAATAAAGAGGCTTTATTAGCACTATAAAGTAAATGGATCCGGGTCTTCGACTTCTGCTTACCCATGAGAAAGAGAGCATGAACATACCTTATCTTTATTAACAGATGACCATGGTTGAACGGACGTGGGGAAATACTGACGTCACATGTAATAAGCAACTCGTAATGGGCAAGTAAACAGTGATTTACTTTGAAGGTTGGTGAGAATCGTGGGTAAGGTGGTGTACAGTCAGCAACATCAATATGTATACACATAGCAACGTTTAGAAGCAATTTTTACCGCCAGTATTGAATTCATTTTCATGTAACGTAACGAAACTAATATTTTGGAACCCATATTATCGTTACATAGCTCATAAATCTCAAAATTGCAATTGTTATCACGAGAAATTCACGTTTGAACTTTGCCAAGTGTGTACATATTTTTGCTCGTGACTGTACATGTGAGGTTTTTGTTGAGGTGGGAGTAAAGTGTTGGGTAGTGAAACAGCAGTGGATATCATTGCAAATAAACATTATAGATGACAGGATTCAAGAAGAACCAGATTCATTTGATGGTAAAAGCCTGAACCTCCCAATTTCAGATTTTTATGACAGAGCAAGTATGGGTTCCGTATGGTGTCAGACGTAAAGAATAGCACCATCCCATATCTTCCCGTGGGTGTCGTAAGAGGCGACTAAGGGACTTACCAGAGAATGGGCAGCAGCGTTCTCTGTGCCTTCGTAACAACCATACTGCGATCGCCAACCCGCCTGCCAAGCGTGGCGATTATGGCAAATCCCCCCCTTCTGGGGGAGGCCTATATCCAGCAGTGGACGTCTTATGGCTGAAATGATGCATGATGAGAGAGCCCAGGAGGCTCTATTCCCGAGTCAGGCTAGGTGTTACCCCCGTCGGGGCTGCGGGTTGTTCAGAGATACCGCGGCCTCGACATGAAGGGCTAAGACGGAACATGGGTGGTTTTTAGTCAGTAGAAGTCTGACACTCCCTCTCGCTCTACCCAAGAGCGGGAGGGGTTATTTGATGATTTCCCACCCCAAAAAAAAAAAGGCTAGGTGTTACTGAGTTCTTTTCCCTCAATGATTTCTCAGTGGCAACCACGGTGTCTCAATTTGTCCAGGCATTTGCCCGGATGATGGCAATAGACCCGCCCCCATGTACATGGGACTCAAACATAACTGGCGAAATGTGGGTGAACTAATTGGTACACCTCTGCCTAACCCTTCGGAGATTACAAGGCTTGATGTTATGATACATGTCCTACACTCAAGATTTCTTGGCACTCCAACTAAGCTTGTCAATATTAAACTAAACTAAGTTACAAAGTTCACGTCCAGTCTGGGCATATTAAGTGTATTTGCTCATGAGATTTGTTATGTTGGTCCACAATGACGCATTAGTTCCAAGAAATAAGAAAAAACCAGAAGAATTGTTTATGCAACGTCACGATGACCAAGCAGGTTTAGAACGGATATAATGCTATCATCATGTTGATTGTGGTTTTGTTGGTTTATGTTCTGTAATTTTGAATAACTGCAAAATTGGTTGTTTGAAAATCATCATCTTCTTCATTTTTAATGGGACAAGCCCGTCATACTATTCCCAAACCACTGTAACTCCTGTAAGCCATAATTAACAGTGGTGATCACCGGAAAAGTGCCGAGACAATGAAGCTCGACGAACTTAACTTAACTGTCTTGGATTCCGCAACGAAATTAATCAGAAAAGAAAACATAATTTCCATTTCCCTCCATATCAGCAGGAGACCGAACAGAACAAGGCCAATAGGCACAAAGGGATGCTCCTGCTGATTTTAAGGGAAGTGAAAATTATGTTTTTTCTACTCCTCCGCTATTCTTTTCTGAGTAATTTCGTTACGGAATCCCTGGGACTTCGTCGAGTATCATTGTCTCGGCGCTTTTCTGTTGGTCACCACTGTTGATAATGGCTTTCAGGAGTTACAGTGGTATTGGAATAGTGTGGCGGGTTTGTTAAAAAAAAGGTACAAATAAATACAACTGCGGTAAGCCCAGTTGACTACGGATAATATTATCATTAATATTAATGCATCATCTGCGTAGCCTCTTCCCAACCATGTTAGGGTTGGCTTCTAGTCTGACCGGATGCAGCTGAATACCAGTATTTCACATGGAGTGAGTACCTACCTATCTGATCTCCACAACCCAATTAAAAATTGACAACAAAATTGGTTATACACAACTCAAAAACAAAGTTCTTTCATTAAAAGTTATCTTTATCCCCTATATTTCCGAACCTTTTCAAAACTGCCTCCAAGTCAGTTTTCCTACCCGTATTCCAAAAATCACCGATAAGGTCATCGCAGTTTCGTACAAAACATTGACATTTGAGCGACAGCGGAGATATCTTTGTGCGAAACGTTATGAAACTATTTGTTCTGTTGTGCTAATATTACCAGACTTTAGTCGTAGAGTCAAGGTGACTAGCTTGTGATCCTTGACCTCTACAGATTCTGGGAAGCTTGGCTACTGGGTTTTTTCCTAGTTTATGGTTGAAAAGGACATGTTATGCAGGTGTGAGGGACTGCCGTCAGTATACGATGAGGTGAATTCAATATACCTAACATACTAAGATGACCGGTGCGTGCTTTGGGCTCGTGGTAAATGAAATAAGTTATAAAACCTAGTTTTGTTTTAAGTGTTAAATTATGAATCTTATGACACATACCATCATCTTCCTGCTCTGCCAGCATCTTTGATTTTCTTCTCCGTCTCCATCCATCAACATTTATTTTTGACTAGCTGATACCCGTGGCTTCAGCCGCGTGGATGATGACGGTCAAATTATATACTGAAACCTTAGTCAAGAACCGCTCTATCCATTGGTGATCATCATCATCATCATCAGCCGTAAGATAGATCCCTCATCCCCATAGAACGCCATAACGAACGGCAACCTGCTGTTTGCATCCACCGCACCGGTTGCCCGCGACTCTCACGATGTCGTTGGTCCACCTGGTGGGAGGCCTACCATTGTTGATAACAGCATAAAAATCGGTGCAGTAGTTTTCGAGTTTATCGCGAACAGACAGACAGACAGACTTTGATTTATAATATTATATGTTGTGATTTTGACCTCTAGAAATTGTATGTGATACCTATACCGGGATTTCTAAAACATTTGAGTTACAGAATAATACTTTACAAGTTTATTAGTAAAGGTTTTAGGCCTTGGGTTTAAATTAAATGATAAAATCTAGGTTAATTTGAAGTGAAAAAAATTGTCAAATATTAATCACTGTTTAATGTTTTGGTATCAAGCGAGGCTTATAAAAAAAATTTGTGGCAGCAAATGCAAACTGTGGACATAATTAGTATTTTGTAATATTCATAGCACAGTGCTAATTTTTATGCGTAAACTTTGTAGTGTAGTCTAATATTAGCTGACATGTAAGCCATGATCTTCCAAATAATATTGTGAAATGAAATAAAGAGGTTAAATGAAATGAAATATAAAATGTATTGTTTAATACTGATATCTTAAATGTATTGTTAAATAAAATGTTAAATGATATAATGTATCATAACATCACGCCTGTAATCCCCATGTGGGTGTACCAAATAGTACACCCACATTTCATTTTTTTTTTAAACGGTGCCCCACACTAGGAATTTCTCCTGTATCGTGGGTGCGTTCACAAACATATAAAGTCACATACCACAAATACCCAGACCCGAAACAACTATCTGCAGGTCATACAAATATTTGCTCCGAGCGAGGATCGAACCTGCGACACGCAGCGCAGCAGTCCAATCGCTTAGCCACTGCGCCAACCGTGCCGTCAACTCCGTGGCTGCTACTGAGAAGTTCCTGTTAGAAAAACCCAATAACACTTAGCCCGACCCGAGAATCAAACCCAGGCCCTCATATTCAGCAGTTACTAGATCACCGACGCAGTCAAACGATATTGTTTTTGGAACGAAGTTCCTTATCGCGCGTTGTGAAAGGGGGCTAGACGGAAAAAATTCTTACGAAAAGTTGTCACGACACTTTTTGCTATAGTAAGCTATTGTAAGCTGTGCGGCGTCGCATGTTTCTCTGTCTGTCTCTCTCTCTTATAGAAAGCAAGCCAGATATTTTCATTTCTACATTTTTTTTTTTTTACATAATAAAAAATAATAACAATAACTTCGTTCCATCCGGGTGTTCCTTGACACCTCTCAAGTTTTTTTTTTAAAAAAACGCTGCCCCACACTAGGAATTTCTCCTGTATTGTGGGTGCGTTAACAAACATTTAAACTCGCATACACAAACACCCAGACCCGATATATAATGTTGAGTGAATTTTATTATAAGGAATGTAATAATCCCGTCGGGGCTGCGGGTTGTTCGCAAGAGATACACATAAGGGCTAAGAAGAAACATGGGTGGTTTTTAGTCAGTAGAAGTCTGACACTCCCTTCCGGTCTGCCCAAGAGCGGGAGGAGCTATTTGATGATTTTCCACCCACCAAAAAAAATAATAATAATAAAAAGGAATGTAATAATAAGGCAAATAACGGCTACATACATAATCCTTGACCTCTAGACCTGGTTTAAAGTAGCTACTGAATATTTTAAGGTCTAAAAGTGACAGTGAGGGTTGAAGTTTTGACAAGGAAATATGCTAATATTTAGATAAAAATGTGACAAGACTTGATGTGACAATTTGAGTGACGTGGTCTTGAACTAAAGCTAAGTTGATAAGTCACAAAATGTAATTATTAAACACTAAAGTTAGATTTCATAAGCCTTCATTTAAGTAACAACATAACATAACGCCTGTAATCCCCAAAGGGTAAGGCAGAGGTGCACCAACATTTCGCCACTTATGTTTAAGTCCCATGTAACAATGGCAAGCCTGTTGACATAAACAGTGCACAAATCATTGATATAAAAACTAAAGATACGGTCGTCCGAACATTTGCTCGACGCGTTCGCCATACAGAGTATCGGTGTAGTCTGCTCGTTAATGTAACCTTGTATAAGCGGCGTGGTATTTTCGAGGTGTAAAGAACATAAATAAAGCTTTTAATAAAATTTACGACCGAACCCGAAGAGAGCCGATCGTGGACTAGTTCACTTCGGCTTAGGAAAGACCATATTGGGACCACGTTTGAGGCGTCATTTTAACATGCCGTCCGCCCTGTCCTTACGCAGTAATATATAAGTCAATGGCACAAATTCAAACTTTGTGGCTGCTACTGAGATATGAAAAACCCTAGAACACTTCGTAGGACCCGGTAATCGAACCCAAGACCGCAGTCATCCTTGCGAACACTAGACCAACGTGGCAGTCATTTAGTTAGGCTTAAATAATTTTTAGCAGTTTGCATGATAAATTTTATGTTAAGTACCTGTTTATCATGTTATAAATAAAACATGTTAACTTGTGTGCTATGAAACGTTAACTTGTATTTTTCAAGTTTTTTTTCCTTTATGCCAAGTGTAATTTAAAAATATTCTAAAAGATTTGATGAGCCAAAGACAAATCGTTTGTTTTTTTTTTAATTTTACTCAGACAGCTAACAATAATTTTCACTTTTGCAGACTTTTTGAAAACTTTTCTTTTAACCTTCTTCATCATTCATTATACAAATTAAAGCGCACAAATAACCTCCTTCTTATTTACAAGTTGGTTAAAATGGAGGGTAAATCATCACATTGGTATGGCGACCCTAACCATTGGGATGCGTTGATGGTAGACCGGTCTTGAGTGAATACAATCAGTGGCCTAGGAATGAATGTCATAAGCTAATTAATTATATTTAAATGAGGTCATTCTTAAAACCAGTGTAATTAGCAAACAATCAATAAATTAACCACATTGCACATTTTATCACGTACGCATCTAAAATATCTTTATTAATAACATGTCCGCTTACATTTAGGTTGATGGGTTTAGTCGTTAAATGTATTATTCATTTAACAATGGAAGGTATTGAGAGGCCATTTTGATAACTGTTATAGTAGCAGTTTTTGACGTAAGTAGTTGTTGTCTGCCTCGTTGGTCTAGTAGTCCCTAGCGCGACTGTTGAGCATGAAGTATTGGGTTTGATACTTAGGTCGGGATAAGTATTTGTGGGTTTAGCGGTTGGTATAGTGGACAGTGGTACATCACTTCATCAGAATAAGCACGCTTACAGACAAACGCACGGTCAGCGGAAACTTAATAGAAAAAAATAAATCGTTTTTTAAACCAAACGACGAAAAAGATAAAATCAAACTTATAATAACTCCTCTTTCTTCTCCTAAGAATCAAGATTCGAAACCAAATACCGAATGAAGAAAATATCGTGAGAATGGTTTTGGATATGAATGTGGCTTTATAAGAGTAGAGGAAGACCAAAGAAACGATGGATGGACTGTGTTAAGAATGCCTCCTGCTGAAGAACAGAAACAGAACGCTGTCCAACAGCACAAAATGTCTAAAGAGCAGTAAGTCTACTTAGCAAAATGTCCATGTAGCAAAACGTCCAACTATCAGATGGTCTGTATAGCAGAATATCTATTTATCAAAAACTCATTTTTAAAATGTGTACACTCATGGTAGAACCTAAAAGTCATTTGTTCGCCGATATGGCAAGAAAGGAGGAGTCTCATGAGATGACAAGAAACAGAGAAGTATGGAAGAAGAAGACATGCTGCGCCGACCCCAAATGAATTGGGATAAGGGCAAGAGAATGATGATGATGATGATACCGAGTGAGCGAAGCAAGCATAGATTTTTGATTCAAAATCTAGTACTTTCAGCGGAAATCTTATCTTTGCGCTCTGTTTCACAGACCGGATGAGCACAGATATAACGAGACGACCAATTATTATTTCAATGTAACAAAATCAAAGTAATTACTTACCGTGTTTTATAATTATAACCTACTCATGACTACAAAGTAACTATGTACTAATTACTATAAAAAAACTTGTAATTAGTAAATACTTTTCTAGCTGCTAGTTCAGGGATAGCGAACCAAAGGCACACGTGCCATTGATGGCACGTTACACAATATTTTAGGCACACCACCGATTTTTTTACCATATTGTCATCTATGTCTATGAACAATTATTTTCAGAGAATGAATAACATAAGATTCGATTAAAAAACCGTTTGGTAGAGGAGTCCAGTTCAACATGCAATCTACTAAAAGTAACCTCTTATACGTATAAGTTACATAGCATCTAATCAGCAAAAACAGAGGTTACACTAATTTTACTCTAATTTTAATTACCTACACGTAGAATTGAAACATTTGTTACGATATAGGTAAAGAGTTTTTAGTTGAAGATATTTAGTTTAATTATCTGCCAATAAATACTAAGCAATATTATTGGAAGGCACGTGCAACGTCTCAATAAACATTGCTTTAGAGAAAATGGCACGTTGATTCATAACGGTTCGCCATCCCTGTGCTAGTTCAACAATAAACGTGAAGTCATGCTCAACTCTGGTAGTAACTGGATAAGAGTTGCCGTGATTCGATTCATGAGGCCTATATCTAGCAGTGGACTACTGATGATCATATTCAAAGCAAATGTCAAGAGACAATATTTTCGATCTGGCGCTGCATGCCCTAACACCTGCGAAGTTGCAGATCTTATGATTACAACAAGTTCGCATAGTTAAATTTTGGGTCAAATCATCATCATCATCAGCCTATAATGTTCCCACTGCAGGGACTCAGGCCTCCTCTCTAGGAGAGGGATGGGCTATAATCCACCACGCGTGCCCAGTGCGGATTGGCAGATGTCACATGTCTTCGAATTTTTTGGTTCTAAGACATGCCGATTTCCTCACGATGTTTTCCTTCACCGTTTTGAGAGCAGTGGTGAAATATTCAATGATAATTTGTCATCGACACGCTAAGAAGAATAAGGTCTCTTTAAACCCAGAATGCTGCGCTTTATTACTTTTTGACAGACCCCAAGACGAAACTTTTGAGATTCGGTGAGTGACTAGGACTGAGCATCGTAGGTTAAGGTGGACATATGAAGAACGATGACTTTGTACTTCTTGGACCAGTAGTAGTTTGTCTAGGCCTTGTCAATTCCCTTTTTCTGATTGGTTTTGTAAGTAACTAACCGGGACCAGTAGAAATTATTTCAGGGTTATGTCAACATTGTGATTACCTATTTGTTTATTTAGGATGTCCAACAAAAGATGTACCTACACAAAACATTGCATTAATAATGAACAACACATTGACAATGGATTGCATTGTTGCAATTTAATCTTCTCGCCCTTGTTTATATAATAAACATAAGCACCAAAACACACATAATATCTGTTTATAACAACGTGGGCCAGATGTAGGTTGGATGTCAAACTTTTCAGTCCTAGGTCCTAGAACATCGCGAGGAAACTGAAATGTCCTAGAATCAAGAACGTACCAGTTTTTTCAAGATGTTTTCGTTCACTTTTCTGATGGCATCATCGTATACCTAGCCTTTTACCGATTATCTTGGGGTCGGCTTCAAGCTTAACCGGATGCAGCTGAATACGAGTATTTTACAAGGAGCGGTGGCCTATCAGGTCAGATACCTAGGCTTTTGGTCCCGGCTGTCAATAGGATAGTTAACTAAAAAATCTAATTAGTCCGTCAGATAGATTTCCAAAAAATATTGGACACGTATTTTTTCCGATACAGTGCGAGTTTTCAAAACTCTGGTGACGTCATATTCTAAGACATTAGTATGACATTTTTTACCGGTGAGTGACGTCACAACCCCGCACTCAAATCTTTGACACGTATTATCTTCGTCAATTTTTATTGATTTGATAAAAGAAAAAATACATAAAATATCCAATATTTTTCGATAATCTAACAGACGGACTAATTAGAATCATATTTTTTTTAGTCGGTAACGATCCCTATTGTAGATCTTTGATAGTCGTTAAAGGTACGCAGTGGCCCAAAAGACTTACAATCAGTCTTACCGTGGGGTTTAGTATATTTCATAGTTTATCATAATTATTACAAATCAAAAAAATCAAATCTAAATCATTTAATCATAAACATAGGTAATAATTACATACAAGGTCATCAAAGCGCTATGTTTTGCCATTTGGCATACAAATTATAATTTTTGATTTGGCCAAAATGCTAACAAACTATCTAACACAGCAAGTTAAAAATAAGCTTATAAAAAGACGATTATATTACAATTATTATATTAATAAATGTATCACAATATTATTATGTACGTATGTGATTGTATTAGCACATGCATGGCACTTAAATTTTATTATTCATAATTAATTTAATTTTATGTCAAAATTTTCAGTCAATTCAAGATTAATTTATAAGCTAGATAATATTGATATTAATGTCAAATATAAAAATTAATGTCAGCATTAAATAATAATAGGTATTACTCAATACTAACTAAGTTGTCGAAATCAGATAGACATCAGTCGCTCTATGTAAAATATAGGTATTCAACTGCATCTGGTTAGACTGGAAGCAGACCCCAACAGAGATTGTAATAGGCTAGGCAGATGATAATGTTGCAGTTTACATCCTGATAATCGCAGATATAAACTTTACATCATACAACATAATCATAAGACGCGACGATTGCGCGGTCGACACGTCGTTAGTAAGAATAATTGCGACATTACATTTTGTGGAATTGGTGGAAATATCACGCATACTTAACCTACTATAAGTATCATTCGTATATGCTAGAACATCACTTCTGTACCTATTGAATATAAACAGTTTAGGAACTAAGGACTATTGATTAATATCACTATCAACACTAAATGTTATAAAATAAAGTCCTACGCCGCGTCTGTCTGCCTGTTCGCAATAAACTCAAAAACTACCGCACCGATTTTCATGCTGTTTCCACCAATGGATAGAGTGGTTCTCGAGGAAGGTTTTAGTATAAAATTTCTGGAATGGGCTTGCTCTTGACCTCAATCTTGCCCTAATGGCAGAGATGAGGTCGACGATGGAACGAGCTTACCCAGAAGAAGCCTATTTACTCGCGACTTAAATAGATTGGGGTTATATGAACTCGGGAAAACCGACGCAGGCAGGGAGTTCCACTCCTTGGCTGTGCGCATAATAAAGGACTTAGCAAAGCGCTTCGTTCGAATGTGTGGAACATCGACTAGGTATGGGTGATAACCTGCAGTACGCCTAGTCTCCCGATGGAAGAAGGAAGATGGTGGAATCAGCCCGTGGAGCTCCTGCGCACAGTCTGCAGAAGACCGACAGACATGCGGCGGTTGGGCCAGGCTATGTAGCTTGGCAACCAGCTTATCGTCAACAATGACATAATATTATACGCTATTTGCGTCTCCTTCTTCCATTCTTCTTCCCTGCCAGATAGCATCATTTTTACTCCTTTCTATAGAGAAAAAAATTCGAAGACATGTGACATCTACCAACCCACACTGGGCCCGCGTGGTGGATTATAGCCCATCCCTCTCCTAGAGAGGAGCCCTGAGTCCCTGCAATGGAACATTATAGGCTGATGATGATGATGATGATCGCTTGATAACAAGATGATCGCGGGTAACAGCAACATAATAAATAAAGAAACTGACGAAATACTCTCGTAGTTAAGTCAACACAGTCAGTTTTAGACAAAAAGTAATTATTGTCTGTCCAAACATCCTGTTTGAAATAACTTTTAATTACAGACTAATTTCAGATTAGACATCATCATCAAGCAAGCGTGATGTTTATGGTTTATTTAATAAATCGAAAATTTACTTCAAACAACAGTTTTTTAGTTTGTAAGGTTCCTAAAAATATTCGTTCGCTACGAAGTTCTTAGAAGGTTTAGTACGACTTTTGAAGGGAACTTTGTTTATTAATTTGGATATTATAATAGTAAAGTCACCTATCGAGAACTTAAACCCACAATCTTTGCCCAACAGTGGGAAAGAACCCGCCAATTATAAAAATGTGTCATTAAAAGGCATGTTTCATCAGATTAAGGTACCGAATCATGTTTTATCACATCAAAATACCTTAATTTTCATTATTAGTTGATTCAGCAGGTTTACAACCTCTCCAAAAAAATACTCTTATCATTGAAATGAGGAAATATTATATAACCCATACACTAAGGATATAACTAAGCTTTTAATAAAAATGCAAATTAACTTGTTTTTCTAAAACTAATAACAGATATCGTGTGATGCCCAGCATAGGGAAGAAGATTCCGAAACAAAGTCACGTGACTTTTAAATGACACATTTTAAGAACCAGTTTATCATCATTTTCCTGGCCTTACCCCACGTTACCATGGGTCGGCACAACATGTCTTTTTCTTCCATTCTACTCTGTCTCTCTCTGTCCATCCATCATTCTTCCAACTCTGCCACAGAGTGTATGATCACCGAGCCTTTTCCCAACTATGTGGGTCGGCTTCAAGTCTAACCGGATGCAGCTGAATAGCTATATTTTACATGGAGCGACTGCTTATCTCATTTCATTTATTCATTCACATAACAATTTACATTGTGTTTGAAATATTTAATACACCTATGATAGCTAAAACCAATACAATATCAAAATCTAAGAGTAAATTTCATTAATAATAAAAACAGGAATATAATTATGTCAATAGAAGTTAATAAAAAATGTCAATAGAAATTAAATAGTTATTATAAATATTAAATATTTAATATTTATATTGTAAATATTATCATGTCAAACTATCATCAATGTATTCTCTAAAAGTCAAAAAAAAAATATTAAAATTAAAAAAAAATCAATAAAAATATCAAAGTAATGGTAGGCATAAAAAGATAAATTACTAAAATATAAAAAAAACTATTTATCATCATTTCTTATCATCTGAGCGCCACAACCCAGTAAGCACTGGGTAATACGATACCCCCTTGGTAAGACTGGTAATCCTACTTTCGGGCCTCTGACCGTGAAAGGTTCGTGAAGAACCTGTAATAACTGTGAAAGATCTACACATGACAACCGGTTATATCAACGGCTAAATTTAAAGGATTTCCGAGGCATGAAAGCAACTTAATTTCTCATGGATGATCACCCATCCACAGGATTAACCTTGGTAAACGCTGTTTAACTTTGAAGCCTTGACCCGTACGACTGATATGTAGCCACGAGCTCATTTGTAAAAGGCAACGTTTGCCTTCTTATTATGGCGAAATTTAGGATGGATATAAATATTGATGGATGGAGAGGGAGAGGAAGGCCAAAGAAAAGATGAATTGATTGTGAGAGGATTGATATGAAAGAGAAAGGAGTAAATGCCACCGTGACGTCTAACAGGGAAGAGTGGAAGAAGAAAACATGTTGCGTCGACCCTAAATAAAATGGGATAAGGGCAGAAACATGAAGATTAAATACCTCTATTAAATAATACAGTCGTGAAGTAAACATTACTATTCCAAAATAAACAATTTGCCCTACTCTTAATACACGTATTTGCGTCGTGGTTTCGTGATAGGTCTCATCTACTTGCATTGTACAACGTTTCGACAGCACACGGTGAGTCAGAAACAATGGCAATCATATTGAGTACATCTTTGGTTTTATTATTGCTGTTTAAATGGCTTACTGTCGCACTTAGAGACGGTGCTTAGGAATTGTTAATCTTTAACTTAAAGTGCCTGACCGATTGAACTGTTGAGAAATTATTATGTGAATACAATGCCAAGCTCGCCACCCTATTCAACTCCTGAAAGGAGAAGTAATATAATGCAATATGGAGCCTTTCTGCGGGATATGCCCCACCTCTTATACTGCCCACTAGATTCAATATAACGCACTCAGAACACAATAGTGCTAATGTATCCATTGATTAGCCCAAGGAGCTATTTATAGTAAAGTTACAAACATTAAAAAAAATTGTGAAAAAGATTGAACTTAGAAATTATCATATTGAAAATTTTGATTTTTTTCGGGACACATACTTATGAACCTTTCAGGATTGGGAGAACATCCTCTATAGTGTCGATGACAATTTAAATTGAGGCTGCCCAAAATTTTGCATCAAGTTTGGCACTTACAGTAGCGTTCATCAGCTCCTGTTATATGCCAATAACAGGACAAGTAGGACACCATATCATGGAATATCAAGTGTCCCATCGTTTGGGGGAAAACACTACATTTACACTCCAGTGCAGAGTCTATGAAACTCCACCTGAACTGGTTATTCTTGCTTCGACCAACCTGTGGCTGGAGTCTATTTAAAGACTTGCAGGTTAACCATGGCAACTCGAGGTCAGGTGTGAGAACTAGAAGATTATAATTTGAAGCATTCATAATTTTATACAGCTAAAAGTGAATAATGATTTCAGTAAACAATTTGCAGACTTTGTAGTCATCCTGCTACTGATCTTATTGACCTTACTTCTATATTTACCTTATTAATTATGGAGACATCTACTATTTAAACATAACTAGGCAAATATTCAAGTATTTTTTCCTTATTTTTTATTCCATAGACAACTGGTTAGGTCATAATCAAACTTGCGAGTTAATTTATTTTTAATTTATGTTGTAATCTTTGGCGCTCAATAGCTAAGTTGCTGCATTGCGTCCTAGAGGTCAGGCGTTCGAATCTTTTCCTAATATGCAATATGTATTGGCAAGTGTCTTTCGAAAAAAGCTCATAACGATCTTCTAATGATGTTATGAATGGTCGAAAATGACGATTATCTGTTTTTTCTTAAGGAAGAATCATTATATGACAATTATAAAATTGCCTGTAGTTTTTGATATTACATCACAATAATTGAGGTAACGACCGCAATTATCATTAAGGTATATCGCTGACTTTAATTTCCAGTCATTTGTGTAAATGACGAGATCATGTGTCGATTAACATAATGTTTTCAGACATTAGCTGGCCGATTGAAAAAAACCTGATGGTCAACAAAATAAGTAGGTACTCATGGAGGTCTGTAGACAACAAAGATGTTATCCTTTTAATTTTTCTCATAACTAAATAAATTCCCACATTAGGTACTACAATAAAAATAAAAGACTCACGTTTAAAACTCCAGTCTCCACAAACACCGAAACATGAACTTTTCTAAATAAAAACAACTGCACAACACAACACAAACACTTCGAAAATTCTTGGTTCGTAATTTAAATGAATAAAATACGCGTTCTAAATTCAAAGAGCCACACGTCCGAACTCTTCGAACGTTTGAATAACACTGAACTTGAAATAAAAATCGTACAACTCTTGCGCAGGTTGGCGCCTTGATCACCTTCAATAACTCCGTTTCAAAAGCCTACTTTTAGGTCTAGAACATAGAGTTTATAATCGGTTTTTTGCTACGATTGCATATAATCAGATGCTTGTCTTGTAATTTATATATTTTGCGGATTTTCCACTTAAAGGCAGCCTGCTTGGTCAATATACTGGATGCTCTTTGTTAAGACTTTGTCATGGTTTTTTTTAAGTCTAACCGGACTTTGATCCTCTACAAACTGCGTTATTTATTTGGCTGAATTAATTATACGATTATTATCTAGGTGGAAGTGGAACTATGGTAATTTCATTGAACGCCTATGTTCTTTTGTAGTTTACTGCCGAAACATAGAGTCAAATGAATTCAGATATCAATGGTTGAACTGTGTGAAGGACGATATGGCTAGAAAGGAGGTGACTGCTGAGATAACTTGTAATAGAGAAGTATGGGAGAAGACATGCTGCGCCGACCCCAAATGAATTGGCTTAAGGATGAGTGAATGATAAAGATCTCAGCATCTTAATCATTCACCATTAGGTAGAGAGCCTCCTCTTCCTTCTATAATAAAAAAAAACCAAATTCATCATAATCTTCATGCCCTTGTGTCGGTGGAAGGAATCAATACTTCATCATATCATAACATAACATCAACATAACATAAGATCATGCCTGTAAACTCTGAAAAGCTAGGATAAGATGTACATTTCTCCTGTCGAGGCTGCGGGTTGTTCGCAAGGGATACCGCGGACTCGACATGAAGGGCGAAGAAGGAACATGGGTGGTTTTTAGTCAGTAGAAGTCTGAAACTCCCTTTCGCTCTGCCCAAGAGCGGGAGGGGTTATTTAATGATTTTCCACCCACCATAAAAAAATAAAAAAACAAAAAAAAGGTGTACATTTCTCCTGTCGGGACTGCGGGTTGTTCGAAAGATATCTTTTTCGAACCACCCGCAGTCCCGCGGCCTCGACACAAAGGGCTAAGAAGGAACCTGGGTGGTTTTTAGTCAGTAGAAGTCTGACCCTCCCTACCGTTCTGCCCAGAGCGGGAGGAGTCATTTGATGATTTACCACACTCCTAAAAAAAAGGTGTACATTTGTTACACTCTCATTTCGCCAGTTATGATTTAAGATCCAAGTTACATGGAGCGAGCCTATTAAATCACCAGCCACAAATACAAACTCCTGGCTCCTACTGTTACTTTTTCTTCCATTCTGTTACGTTAAATTGACTTAAGGCTGCTCTCTCGAAAAAGCTTAAAATAGCGTGCAGATGAAGCAGCTTTTCACCGGCACTTACAGAGAAATGACATCTGAGAAAAATTGTTACTATTCTACATGATATGACACGTAATTTGGTTTAGCCATAATTTTTCTATCGGTATCACATAATAAGAAAAAAAATCCACAAAATCACCTCCAAATCGTTGATTTGAACCATTTTACTCCTTCATTTTTTAACAAAACAATATAAAAAAATATCTACTGCTTTGCAATACAAAGGAAAATAATTTGGTTTTGTTAGTTTTTAAAAACATGCATTATTTTAATTATAAAAAATTAAAATGCGTCCGTTTAAAGTCCGTGTCTACGATCGAGAGGGGTAGTTAGCTATGCACAAGGTCATTAGCGTGAATACAAGCCTTAAACTTAAACCTAAAGCCACATACCTAGGTGCCATTGCGCAACCCAAATGCTGCCTACCTTGGAACACCTAGCTAAGCCAAATCTGCGAAACTAGACTACACAATCCTTTTATAGCTATTTCTATTTCTCCAACGCCTCGTACACGACCTCGTATAACGCGAATCGCGACGAAACGTCCATCAGGAGACACGAACGTAAATTACTTGTTGCTTACGAAGATAAATATGTTTATTCTGTTAGTTTTTACAACATTATTACTCGCCAATATTTTTTGTATCTAGATGCGGGAGGTAGGACGAGCATGATAAAACCAATGACTTAAATTGAGATTCACATTATCCCTAGATCAAAAGAACTGGAAGTCATGGATCGTCGGGGCTTGCGGGTTGTTCGCAAGAGATACTGCGGCCTCGACATGAAGAGCTAAGAAGGAACATGGGTGGTTTTAAGTCAGAAGAAGTCTGACACTCCCTTTCGCTCTGCCCAAAAACGGGAGGGGTTATTTGATGATTTTCCACCCGCCCAAAAAAAAAAGAAAAAACATCTTGTCCAATCTTGGCCAAGTCGCATGAGTATATGATGGTATTTTAAGGAAAGATCCACACCATTCAGCCATTACAACATATCATTAATCGCATTTGTTCATTCCGCAACTGCAATCGCAACTCGCAACACATTTGTCGTTCGAGCGTCAAGCTCGTGGCCAAGGGGTAACTCACTATAGGATGCCACCCACCTAACCCAACACAGTTACCCATTCTTGGACATCCTGGCAGACTGGTTACTGGTTAGCCTTTACCACGTCCTAGTGGAGAACTTTTGGACATCCCTCGAGGTCTGACTTGAGTTGGGCATGTCAAGGTGATGTGTGACAAATAAATATATTGGCAATGTCAGTAAGTGGTTTTGAGGTACCCAAATTGATGTTTTGAAGAGGATGTAGGTTTTTGATGAGTGATGGATGTGACAAGTATGAGGTATTTTTTCCTCATTAGTTTAGTGTTTCCTTGCTCCAGTTTATTTTTCGATCGATTGATAGCCGACAGGCTTGCCCTATTAGGTCTATTATACGACTAGAGGGACTTAAAAATTACAGGCAAAATATGTATACTGTAGGTACAACTCTGCCTTTTTCAGTATTTCAGGCGTGATGTAATGTGTACTCCTCGCATTGACTTATATATTACTGCGTAAGGACTGGGCGGACGGCATGTTAAAATGACGCCTCGAACGTGGTCCCAATATGGTCTTTCCTAAGCCGAAGTGAACTAGTCCACGATCGGCGCTCTTCGGGTGCGCTCGTAAATTTTATTAAAAGCTTTATTTATGTTCTTTATACCTCGAAAATACCACGCCGCTTATACAAGGTTACATTAACGAGCAGACTACACCGATTCTCTGTATGGCGAACGTGTCGAGCAAATGTTCGGACGACCGTATCTTTAGTTTTTAAATCAATGATGACTCCTCGCTTAAAAATGTTGAGTGATTCAGAACCATTTCTGTCATCATCTACCAAGCCTCTTTCCAACTATGTTGGGGTCGGCTTTCAGTATAACCGAATGCAGCTGAATATCAGTTTTTTAACATGGAGCGACTGCTAATCTGACCTCCACAGCCCATTAAGTACTGGGAAAAATGATTGGTAAGACTGGTTGTCTGACTGTCAAAAATGAAATGACAGTCAAAATATCCGAAGCAAGGAGGAAACTCAATATGTAATTGGTCATCAGTGATCCACACATCCTCGGACTTTTGACGTTAAGAAAGGCTATAGTAAATTGATTCCAGAATAGTATTCCCTGTCTGTCGAAAGCTTTCTAAAATTCATGGAACATAAAAATACCTTAAAATTCTTATCCAATAAAGTGTAAAAAATCCGGTTAAGTGTGAGTCGGACTTGCACACAAAGGATTCCGCAGAACCAAACAACAAACGCTCTTTTGTTATTAGTTGAAATTAATATGTATTTCCTGTTAGGTAGTTGTAGTTCTAGTAGCATAATCATTATTGTATTTTTTATTAGAAAATACGAAAACAAAAAATAAGAACCAATTTAATAAAAGACATACATGTTTTTTTTAACTTTTTTTCAATTTTAAAAAAAATCCAATTGTCACAAGGGGACACTTGGATTTTCTCCTATGTCGTGGGTGCGTTCTCAAACATTTATACTCACATACAACAAAATAATACCTTTTTAATGAAATTTGAGAGGATAGTATATAAATAGGGATACTGGAGCTATTTAAAAGCTATGACATTTAAAACTTGTACCTGTTTCAAAAATGTTTTGAAAAAGTTGTATTTCTGACCTTCAATGTCTCGGTACCTAGGAGGTTCCCTGGTACGGTCCAGAACAAAACATATAATCGCTATGACGGTAAACAAGTGACATTCGGCTTCGTTAAACATATATTTACACCCTCTGTGTTCTTTTTATGTAGGCTACTTATATTTTTAGATTCACATACAAGTTATTGATTGAACATAAAAATCAAGTGATACTACATTTTTTTAATAAAACCAACATATATTTAAAGATTCACATTCAGTTTAATACAATGGACATTGAAAAAGATGAGGAAGTGGGCTGTTATCCGGAAGTGAAATACTTACCTTGTAAATTAAATATTTTATTATTATTATGAATATTAAGAAAATCACGCTTTTTTGACAGCAACACAGACAGACAAAAAACATCGAAGGTAAAAAAAGAAAAACAATAAATTTAAATTTGAAATTATAAAGAAAAGTATAAAAAACCAAAGAGTACGTAACAGACATAAAATCGGACAAAATTAAACAATATTAAAAAAATTAAAAAAATGGTAGAAATTAGAATAAAAATAAACAAAACGTTTAAGTAGACAGAATTAAAATAAACACAATACAATTGAAAAATATCTTGTTTGTAAGTTAATAAGCCTTTTTTTTTGGTGGGTGGGAAATCATCAAATGATGCCTGTCGCTCTGGGCAGAGCGGTAGGGAGTGTCAGACTTCTACTCACTAAAAACCACCCATGTTCCTACTTAGCTCTTGTGCCGAGGCCGCGGTATCTCTTTTGAAAAACCCACAGCCCAGACGGACGTCGGGCCTTGCGTGCCCCTTCCATGTTGCTGACATCTCTCTGAGGCGCGCGCGGAACACGAACGCGCCGTCGACACGGCCTGTAGTCGTAATAAGACGGACGGACGGCGAGCTAGCCCATTACTCACCATCCACAGGCCCGCGCCTACGGTGGCCGGAAGCCATCACGTGGCCCCCGACGCCCGGAGCGTCTCCAGCGGCGGCTGGAACGAGAGGTTCTCTACCTCTCAAGTTCCGCCACCTCCTTCGCTAGCATCACTGCTTCGCAGAAGTAGGCGACGGCGACCTATTCCTTCTCGTCTTTCTTTTCAGTATGGGTAATCATCAAATGACTTTCCTGCTCTTGGTGGAGCAGAAGGGAGTGTCAGACTCCTAGTGAGCATAACCCATCCGTGTTCCTCCTGATGCTGAGAAATTGTTAGAAAAAAACCTAAGAAACACTTTGCCCGACCCGAGAATCGAACACGGGACCCCGAACCTAACGAATTTTATCTGTTTATAATATGAATAGTTATAAATTGAAATACCTACATAATTAGACCAAACAAGTAATCTAACGTGTTATATCTAAAAATCACGTAAATATAAATACGTGCTTACAACAGCGACAACTCGATGTCGCAAGGTTAACACAAACATATTGTTTCCGTATGCATAATCGACTTTTTATGCTGATGTTCTTATTAAGGTTTGGTTCAAATGCTTTGAACTCTTGCTTGAAGGTGATCAGGTAAGAACATGATGTTATTAGCCTTTAATACCTTGTTCTAAGCAGTGGATGTCCTAGTAATAAGTGCACTTTGTGAGAACGATTAAGGGCTCGTTTACGGAGACGCGGGGCGTCGCGCAGCGCGTGCAGAAGCCTCATCTCGAGCTTTTTTATTAATTTACTGAGAGGCGCGTCCACCGCAAGGAATGCTGCATTTTAAACTAACGAGCGAAAAATCGCTTCCCGTAAAATCGACGTTTGTAATCGTTAACGTTTTCATACGTTTCAACGCGCCGCGCGACGCCCCGCGTGTCCGTAAATGAGGCCTAACGCTTAAGCTTGCCTAAACTGTATTATGACTCACCATTCGTTCGAATGCACGCTAGTGCGACAAAGTGACGCTCGACATCACGCTAATTATTGCGACAACCTGACACTCGACGACACGCTTGTGTGCTAACGCTAATAACAGCAGCTCCGATCGATCCTCAGGTTAGGCCGCGCTTACCTGGGATGGACCGTGGATGAGTGGGGTGGTGACATACCAAGTTTCTGGTGCCTCGGAAAGCTCGTTGGCAGTCGTTATCGTTACAGGTAGTCAGTGGCCCGAAAGTCTGATAACTAGTTTTACCAATAGGTATCGTATTACCCAGTACAAACTAGGTTATCGGGGTCAGATAGGCAGGTGCTCCATGTAAAATACTGTTATTCA
The DNA here is from genome assembly GCA_949774965.1 of Diarsia brunnea. Classification (NCBI taxonomy): domain Eukaryota; kingdom Metazoa; phylum Arthropoda; class Insecta; order Lepidoptera; family Noctuidae; genus Diarsia; species Diarsia brunnea. Next base: position 4,181,290 of record OX459019.1, read on the forward strand.
GCTGAATCTGGTTAGACTGGAAGCCGATTCCAACATAGTTGGGAAAAAGGCTAGGCCTGTATTATGCTGTCCTGTAAGTACTAAAATATCTAATAAAAATATATAAATAAAAGTTTTAACAAGTAACAAAATATATTACTATGAAAATTCTTACAAAGGTTTTTCTTACGCATCGATCTATTCTTGGAACATCTGACCTCGACCCTGCTTCACAGGTTTATATACATACAGGTTTTACATAAAGGAAGGTTGGCAGTATATAATATTGATTAATAATATATTATGTTAGCTTGGATGTCATAATTATGAAATTAATTTTAAAAAAATAGTACCAGGTAACTCTAAAGAAATAACCAGACCTTTAGCCGATACTGATACTGTTAGCCTACGACAGCCCAGTCCTGGGTAAAAGCCTCTCCCCATGACTTCCAGGCGTTTTGATCCAGGGCCAATGTGAACCCCTGGTCGCTAATTTTGTATGAGGTCGGCCGCGACGATTTCTGACCTGTAATATGTATTTAAATCCATCTCTTAACTAGTCTCTCCATGAAGAAATATGGTTAATCAGTTTTATCCGGTTAGTCTGGAAGCCGACCCCAACACAGTTGAGAAAAGGCTTAACGCTTTTGTCGTTCTCAGGTTAAACCACATTTGCCTAGGTTGGACAGTGGATGGGTGACGACCCATTACATTTCCTATCTGCCGGTTTCTGATTTGAGAAAAGTAGCAAATCTCAACTGAGTATTCTCAAATAGATAAGTATATGCTTAAGTTTTTTACGTTTCACAAGTTAAAATCGATTGTCGTCAAACCCTAATCAACTGATCATTTACTTAAGTATTCCTGATCAAATCTAACACGTTCCAATTCCCATTAAAAAACCGGTGCTTTTCCAAAACTCATAATATTAAATTATTTTATTCTTATAAATTTAAAACAGACTCATAAAGTAAACTAATTTTAAATAACAGCGTTAACATTAACAAAATTATGTTATTAAATCTGCATTATGGACATTTTAGCAATTTCATATTTGACGTCTTTGCATGAACCGAATCGTGAATCGGTGAATGTCATTGTCAATTTGTCAAGGAACTGCTAGAGTGCTAGTGAGTAAAGACACAAGGAGGACACAAGTTTTATTGGAATTCTGATAATATTTTTATTTAAACTTCCCATTGTACCTACTCATTAAAATGGATAAAGATAAGAAAAAGAGATCGCCAAACTATACTTTAGAGGAGAAAGAAAATCTTCTTTCAATAATAGCAAAGTAAACAGTACCTACTAGCTTATAATGTCTACCTTATTTTATAATTTTATGCTTATCATTGGATACACTTACACATTATATAAGTATTCAGATGTTTATGATTATTATTGCTTCAGATACCAAAATGTAATAGAGTGCAAAAGGGCAGGGGCTTACTATATTCAAAAGAAACAGGAAGCCTGGAAGTCCATTGCTAAAGATTATAATAGCCTCTGCATGACTGGGCCTAGGGATAAAACAATGCTTAAACATTTTTATAATAATATTAAGCATCGTGCAAGAAAAGGTTCTGCAAATGAGAATGTGAGCATAAAACTTACAGATCACGATTTATAAACTATAAACGACAACACACGCCACAATCACCTTCTACACTTTTCGAAGTTTCAGTTGCATTCCTGAATGTAGGCATGGAAATCTTCTTTTCAGAACACCAAAACCCCGTTCAATTGTGTTCCGTGTTGATATCTGGGCTCTGTTGTAGGCTTCTTGAGATGGAGAGGCAGGGTTCAAAAAGGGTGTCAGTAGATATCTGAGGCATGGGTAACCACTATCTCCGAGAGTAAGGTATGACCCAAATCTGCCAGCTTCAAATTGAGCTGCAAGCGGTGAGTCATTCCAAATCGTAGTGTCGTGCACGGAGCCTGGCCAACGTGCAATGACACTAGTTATTTGTAAGTTGGCATCACAGATGGCTTGAACATTAACAGAAAAATAACCTTTCCTGTTCCTATACAGTTCAGCTCTATTCCCTCCTGGTGAATTTATTTTCACATGTGTGCAGTCAACAGCACCTATAACTCTCGGGAATCCAGCAATGTCAAAAAATCGTGCCGCTACTGATGGTCTCTCCTGTGCAGTGGGCATTCGAACAAATTATTGCCGTCTCAATAACGCTATCGCACTAGTTACCCTCTCTACCACGTGGCACACCGTCGCCTTGCTCACATTCACAGTGTCCCCCACAACAGCTTGAAAGCTACCAGTCGCGTAAAATCTGAGAGCTATTAACAACTGCAACATGGGAGAAATGCAGTCTCGCCGTTGAATACGACAGGTCAGTTTAGGCTTTATTTTGTTAAAAATAAACCTAACCGACCCCTTCGTGAAGCGGAACCGACTCTTTAATTGTTCATCGCTTAGCGTGATGCACAAGTTAGGCCGATGTCTTATGCTAGCGAAGGAGGTGGCGGAACGTGAGAGGGAGAGAACCTCTCGTCCCACCCGCCGCGGGAGGCGATCCGGGCGTCGGGGGCCACGTGATGGCTTCCGGCCACCGTAGACGCGGGCCTGTGGACGGTGAGTGATGGGTAAGCTCGCCGTCCGTCCGTCTTATGACGACGACAGGCCGTGTCGACGGCGCGTTCGTGATCCACGCGCGCCTCAAAGAGATGTCAGCAACATGGAAGGGGCCCGCAAGGGCCAACGCCTGTCGAGGCTGCGGGTTGTTCGCAAGGGATACCGCGGCCTCGACATGAAGGGCTAAGAAGGAACATGGGTGGTTTTTAGACAGTAGAAGTCTGACACTCCCTTTCGCTCTGCCCAAGAGCGGGAGGGGTTATTTGATGATTTCCCACCCCCCAAAAAAAAAAAAAAAAGGCCGATGTCTTGCTATTCTTCTTAGGCGCGGTTGTCTGCGTTGAGGCATCTCCAGAGATGACAGGGAAGTATCGTCGTAACTTATTTCGATCAAAATCACTTACAAAATCACTAGATAATAATACTGAGCACAGTTTGAGTAGCCGAAATTGGTGTGTCAACGTTCAACTACTTATCTTGACGTTGATAATGCTTTGAGTATAGTCAAACACGTTTTTCTCATTTCAGAAACGCAAGTGTTGGTCTTAAGCATGAGTTAAGCATGCTTTCTGTCAAATTTGAATAAATGATGATAGATTACTCAAATCTTGATCAGAGTTTAAAAAAACTCAATTCAGAAACGGAAAAATGTTTAAGTAGTACTTAAGTATAGATTGAGACGTATTCAACTTCAAATACTCAATTCAGAAACCGGCAGTATGTGTCTTGGAGAACATGATTGTTAAGCCTTAAGTCAAGCCTGACAATTGGCTACTTGACTACTGTTAAAAATTTACGAAAATGTTATGTTATTTCAAAGAACTAACAGAAATAACACGATGTGTGAAAAAAGTAATTATATCGATAAAAAAATGGAGTACCTACATGCTTTAGAAGTTAAGTTATAAAGGCACATCTTCTTATCATTTAATTTTCTAAACTGCCTGACAACGAGACCATAAATATTATATTTGTAATTATAAATCATAGACTACGTAGTTATGATTAATTGCATAAGCGAGCTATGCCCTTTGCCCTTGTATTACGCCTAAGAAACCAGGCCACGGGCCACCAATAATTAGGAAATAAAACAATAACTGTGGTACTCAGAGATATTTAATGATTACTTAATCCGTAACTTAGTAAAGATTTGACATACTTTTGTATGACAAAACTGTCAAAACCTTTATTATGTGATGGCCTAAGCTCTCTGAGTACGGCAGTTAGTCTTTGCACTTTTCTCAAAACAACGCCATCTATTATTAAACGCATGAATTACTTACACAAATTAACAGATAAGAGGTTTCATGGCAAAAAAGGTTGTAGTCGAAATAGCAATTTAGTTTAACGCCATCTATCTTTAACACGACAAATTAAGTTGTCAGGAGGCTGTGTAACTGTTTGTCAAACTGAGCCTCTTTCTGCCGTAATTTTTCAGTGACAACACGACAGATGGCAATAAGTGTTATAAAATAATATGTTACAGTTTTGATTTGAAACTAACAAAATCACACGAGTAAACGTAGCATTAGGGCTTCGAAACGACGTTTCGTGTCTGGGAGGAGCACGTGCACATACATACTTTATTTTCCTTCGGGATTCAGGTAAACCTACACCAAACATACAGTAGGTACCTAAATAAAAATCATCCTCCAAAACAAAATATCAGAATTAGACACAGGTAGCAAACTCACATTTGGCCCATTTTATGTTTACGTCCCATGTAGTTTTAATTTAAATTGTATTTTACTTTACTTAGTTTTTCATGTTAGCTTCATTATTATTATTTCATTGTTAAGATACCACTTAAGGGAAGAGAGACAGCCCCGACACAAGTACTATTGTAACTTACTGGGGTTGCCTCAGTTTATGTATGACACAGTGTTATAAGAGAGATAAATATTTTTGTATTTTTTTTTTGTATTTTGTATGTATTAGGGGGCGACTGCGACTCTAAAGCCATCTACCGGGAACAAATCCTTACTGACGGCTATTGAGTTGTCACTTTACAGTCTTACTACTAATAAGTCAGTGCCTACTAACACTTTCACATTCACCCATGACCGTGGGGTGGACACCGTGAATTACTTTTAGGAATTGTTTCAATGTCCACCGCTGGTGGATATGCCGGTCACCGCTGGTGGATATGCCGGTGGTGGACACTGCGAAGCATCGTTGAGCCATGCATTTCTATCAACAATATTATAATTTCCTTTCTTATAATACTCTAGCTTGCGTAGGTAGTGTGGTTTTGTGCATGTTTTATATTTCATGATTTTCCATTATCGTTCCTAAGCATATAGGGTGTAAAAGTACCCTTAACGCAAACGGAGGGTACTTGTTCTCCCCACCACTGCGATCATATTTTTGTTCTAGACCATTCCTGGGAACCTCCTAGTTACGGAGATATTGATATAGATTATTATTGGAGGTCAAAGTTCCAAATTTGTCACAGCTGTTTTTGTAAATATGTACTAGTTTTTCAGGTTATATATTTACTATTAACCTTAATTACCTCCATGACCCGTTTACTATTCAAAGCATCCACTAGCACAATGTTGTAACAGGTGCTACATTGAGTTTTACCGTAAAATGAGATTTTTGACCCCAAAAAAAAAGTAGTTTCCCACCAAAAGATTTTGCGTAGGGGTACTTAGTTGGATATACAGAATGCTTGGTTGACGGCTGTGTGATGGGTTGATTTACACCCTGTATACTTATCTAAATCGTTGTAAATCCCGCGCAATATCTTGCCCTTGAAGGAAAAAGTCTCAAGATATCCACGCGTCAACAACTTAAAACATTTTGATGAAACTGGTTTTATTTTGCACATTTTAGAACCCTAACCAGTTGGTGGCATAATAATCGATGATTAGGCCGAAAAGTCTGTTTTTGGCCACCTGGGTGCCGTAAATATTCGAAGATTTCGCATAAACAATAGTGATATTTGTTTAGGCTGGAATGTTCTTTAGTTCACTGTTATGTCAAAGATGTCGGTTGCACGGTAAACTGTTAGTCCCAACTGTCATCTGTTTGTAGATCTTTGACAGTCGTAACAGGTAGTCAACGGCCTGAAAATCTGACAGCCAGTCTTCTGTCCAGTCTACTGGGTCTTCCTCTCTAACTGGGTTGTTGAGGTCAGATAGGTGATCGCTTCATGTAAAATACTGGTATTCAGCTGCATCCACTTAAACTGGAGCCGACCTCAACATAAATGGGAAAAGGCTAGGCAGATAATGACCAAAAATGCTTACTTATCCATTGTCCACCGCCTGTTGTGATCTGCTGCGACCTCCAACTCTCCAGCTGGATTTCGTCTTCGAAATGAATTTTTTTTTCGGTGCTTTGCTTTCGCAAGGTAAGAAAGGAAGAAGTTAAGTTATCATGCCGCTAAAAAACCTAATATGAAAATAGCAATCACACTAATAATATAAAGTCGAATGTTTGTGAGTGTGTATGTTTGTTACTCTTCCACGCAAAAACTACTGACCGGATTCGATAAAATTTGGTACACAGATAGTTTATAACCTGGATTAACACATAGGATAGTTTTTGTCCCAATTTTATCTTCCCGTGGGATAATTTTCGAATTGCAGCGGGCGAAGCCGCTGGCAACAGCTAGTTTCAAATTTCAAATGTGTTTACAAGTATTATTTTAAAAAAATCATGTTAATTATATTCTATATAAAACACGATTTAAATACTCAAGCAAATTGCGCCTTAAAGACGTGTAAATCTTGGCAAAAAAAGCAATCAACGCCGACTGTAGGAATTAAACCAATTTGGACTTAGTATACTTAAGTTAAAGAATTTATTTCCGCACAATTTGTAATAAATTAAAAAAGCACTGGAAATGTAACGTAGGATCTGACGCTACGCAGTCACCGGAGCCCACCAGGGCCAGAGACCAACAAATTTGTTCGAAAGAGTAACCGCGGCCCTGGAACGCAAAGGGCATAAGAAGGAACATGGATGGGTGTTATTCAGTAAAAGTCTGACACTCCCTTTTGCTCCGCACAGACCGCGAGAAATGATATGATGAGATGCTTGCATCCACGAGACCAAAGTAGGCATTTGATTACCACCGTTTAGGTGGTTAGACTGCCACATATACCATCCGGATTCCAAGACTTAAAAACTAAATAGAATTTTATATTTAGACGATTATTGATTTATTTTGTTCGTTATTATGTAAAACTAGTCATTCTAACTAGTGTTTCTAACTCGTTTACTAAATTAACGACTTGTTTTTAGTTTAATTTCATGGTTAACGGCCTTATTCACGTTTTTCCAAGCTAACACACACAAATTCACATTCACACTTACACACGCACATGCACATAAAAACTCGCACACAACTACTAACTCTAACTCCCCCGACAGCAAGAGCTGCTTAATTAATTGCTATTTTTAGTTTTAATTTAAATTGTATTTTACTTTACTTAGTTTTTCATGTTAGCTTCATTATTTTAGTTTCATTGTTAAGATACCACTTAAGGGAAGAGAGACAGCCCCGACACAAGTACTATTGTAACTTACTGGGGTTGCCTCAGTTTATTTATGACACAGTGTTATGAGATGAAATAAATATTTTTGTATTTTTTCTATTAAATAAAAGTCCCATCCATTTTAAATGTTCCTGACGTATTCTTTTTTTTTGTAAGGGCCACTCGCAGCTCATCTCTTTACAGAAAACTTCGGAATTCTTGATATCTAAGGTGGCTGACGTAAAGTGACGTTAGATTTGAAGAATTCCGAAGTTTCCTGATGCGATCATCATCATTTCAGCCTGAAATCACCCACTGCTGGGTATAGGCCTCCCCTTTTTTCTGCCACTCCTTTCTGATCTGTGCGTCCCTCATCCATCCGCTTCCCGCGCTCCTGACAATATCGTCGACCCAACGCGCTTTTGGACGGCCCTGCTTTCTCTGGCCTAACCTTGGCCACCATTCGGTCAGGATCTTACTCCATCGGCCATCTCCGCGTCTAGCCAGATGACCTGCCCAACTCCACTTTAGTTGTATCGCCCTGTCCCCGACGTCAAACACATTCGTACGACGACGGATTTCAGTATTGCGCACTCGGTCTAGTAAGGTTATGCCGAGCATAGCTCGCTCCATGGCCCTTTGTGCAACTCGTATTCGGTGCACAGTCTCCTTTGTGAGCATCCATGTCTCGGCACCGTAGGTCATCGTTGGCAGGACACACTGGTTGAAAAGGCGGGTTTTTAGGCACTGGGGTATCCTCTTAGACCGCAAAACATGCTCGAGCTTACCGAATGCCGCCCACCCTAGCTGTATTCTCCTGGAAAGTTCTTTGTTCGATTGCTCCTTATCAAAAGATAGAACATGTCCAAGATAAACGTAATTATCAACCATTTCCAGACGCTCGTTTCCCACCACAACAGCTGATGCGATACTAATTTGAAAAGAGCGCACAATTCGAAATTGTCGTAATTCGAAATTGTCTTAACCTCTCACGTGTCAAAAGTACAGCATATTAAACAATGGCTTTTTAATTGTGTGATTATGTGTTTTTGATTGTGTTTGTGAGTGTGCCATGCGATGGGTTAATAAATGTGGTATCTAAATGTTCCAAAATATTTTTTTTATTAAGTATCTCTTTTCAACCAATTCTTTCTTGTTTTTGTTTTGTATTTATTTATGAACCGATTTGAAAATTTATTTTTTTATTAAGTGCTATGTACTCCCCATGGTACTCCCCAATTATTCCCGTAGAAATTTCGTAAAAAGCGGTTGAGGATTTTTTCTTTTCTCCTTGGCATAATGCTATGTTGACATCAACGTAAAATTGATTCGTGGCAATAATTAGTGTGGTATATTATACTACTAATAAAAAATAAAACATTTTGCTACAAAAACCGACAAAACAACAAAAAAAATTGTGAAACATTTTTGTCTTCTGCTGCAATCTGTTATTAGTTTGATCACGTTGCGCTTAGGTTATTCCCATCGGGGTGGTTGAACTGACATCTAGCTTTTGAGACTCAAAAAACTTCTTAGCAATATGTATTTGAATAATGACCATGTAAAAATGGCCATTAGTCACATCTAACTAGTATTTCTAACTCATTTATCTATGGAGTTTTATTTTTTACCTAGAATAAAAAATATCAACATTCATTCTCCTGCTAACATTCGTATTTATTTAGGATAGCAGCATGTCTTCTTGTTCCATTTATGTCTATTACTCGTTACAAGTATCTCATCACACACCTCCTTTCTAGCCATATCATCCTTCACACAGTCCATCCATAGTATTTTTTTTTCTCCTCTTATACAAACCTACATTCCTACTCAAAACTTTTCTCACGACAATTTATTAAATTTTATTCATTCATTCGCATCACATAACCAAGGATTAAAATCCTTGGGTTTTTATTCAAAATTTTTGAATCCTTTTCCTTGTTTTATAAATGATTGATTCTTCATGGTAAATAACATATTTAATAAATGTCAAATATGAAATGCTTTATTCAAAAGGCGACTAGTAACGAACAAATTATAAAGATTTGTATTGGTGAGTATTTACATCGAGGTCCGAGGTGTAATCTTGATTTTGCGTTTATTTAAAAGTTGTGGATCATAAATTTGTATATACAAAAATGTTCAGCTCGTGTATTACCACCAGAAACTAAAATGGTAACTCGTAGGAAAAATGTGCAAAGACAATTTTGTACACAATTTTATTATCTACAAATTTGTTCTGAGCTAATTTTGCGATAACACTCACCGTTATCGAGAAAAAAGCGGAAATCTGATATTGACCTTTGGCTCTATACGAAATATTGTTATTTAACCAACTTTATATGCTTATTTTGACTGGACAATGGTAGGTACGGCGGGGGACGAATTCGAAGAAATTCAAAAATAAAATACGGTTTTTTTGAATTTACCAGTTTATTAAGTTTTAGTTTAACACCTGCTTTATGGCGAGCTGGTATTTTAACCAGACTTTTGGTGTCGGCGTATCCCTTTCGGTGGTTACAGATTCATTTGAATTACATGCCAGTCACAATGGCATATGGACAGTTTATATTTAGTCCCATGTAATAGAGGGCAGGCCTATTGCCATCATCATCATCATCATTTCAGCCATAAAACGTCCACTGCTGAACATAGGCCTCCCCCAAAAGGGAGGATTTGCCATAATCGCCACGCTTGGCAGGCGGGTTGCCGATCGCAGTATGGTTGTAACGAAAGCACAGAGAACGCTGCTGCCCATTCTCTGGTAAGTCCCTTATTCGCCTCTTGTGTCGTAAGAGGCGAATAAGGGACTTACCAGAGAATGGGCAGCAGCGTTCTCTTCCACGGGAAGATATGGGATGGTGCTATTCTTTACGTCCGACACCATACGGAACGTTTGCTCTAGCTATTATATGGGAATTAAACATAACTGGCGAAATCTGACACTCCCTTTCGCTCTGTCCAAGAGCGGGAGGGGTTATTTGTTGACTTTCCACCAACCACAAAAAAAAAGGTACAACAAGGCATAAATCCAGACTCCGTCACTGATACAGAAGTTCCCGACCTAATAACACTTTGCCCGGCCTGGTAACCGAACCCAATGAGTGTTGGGTTCAAATTCCAAATATCAAGAACATGAATGTCAAACGAAACTACTCGTGGTTGCGGAAGTTTCAATTTCATCAGACTATTGCGAAATATAATTATATAATGCCCACTCGCAGACATATTTTGTGTTCGAGTTAAATTACGCGCTTATGTAGGTAGCCGGTGAGTTGACAGATTTTCTTTAAACTGGGTATCATTGTGTGTCCTGATTTCTCAAGATCCTGTCCAGCGTCAAAAATCTTCTGAAAATCTTGGAACTTTTTCTAGAGCATGTAATTTGATCACAATGGGTTTTGTTACGAGACTATTTCACGGTCGTATTATTATGTTTTATTTAATCATATTTTAGAGGCTGTAACTTAAGGATATGTTTCAAATTAAAACACCGTAACCACCGTAGACGCGGGCCTGTGGACGGTGAGTGATGGGCTAGCTCGCCGTCCGTCCGTCTTACGACGACGACAGGCCGTGTCGACGGCTCGTTCGTGTTCCACGCGCGCCTCAAAGAGATGTCAGCAACATGGAAGGTGCCCGCAAGGGCCGACGCCCGTCGGGGCTGCGGGATACCGCGGCTGAAGGACAAAGAAGGAACATGGGTGGTTTTTAGTCAGTAGAAGTCTGACACTCATTTTCGCTCTGCCCAAGAGCAGGAGGGGTTATTTGATGATTTTCCACTCGCCAAAAAAAGAAAAAAGAGGTACCTACCTACCTACCGTAGGTAAATTTAGATTCTATAGTCTACCCTTGGTGCCGCTAAGGTCAAACAAACGTACCTAAGACCACTAATACTATGTGCAGTCATTTATTTCTCATAAAACTAAAATATTTCACTGTCAAAGCATAATGAAACTTAAGTCCTGTACAAGGACAATAATTATATAAATAGAGTCACGTTCATAAAGATGTGAGGTATTGTGAAACTACATGACAATTTTTCTACTATAAAATTTTTGTTTTTTTTTTCTTTTTTTCTTCTTAAATTTTTTGTCAATTTGTTTTGTCCGGTGTGAAACCAATAAATACTTTTTCTTTCTGTCTATCTATCTGTCGTAGCTCTATGAAGTAACTGTTTTTCTGATCTCCAAAACGGGTAGTATTTAAACGCAAATCAAAAAATATCCTTTTTCTATGCAATAAGATTCCGAATTCCCATCAAAATTACTGATTGCACAGCAAAATATTCAACTCAAAATATCACTAAACACACTACAATTTACTACAATTTATTTTCGCAGCGTACAGCGATTTTTCCTAAAGCAAAAGCTTTTTCATCAATACACAGCTAATAATCTTAATGCACATTATACATGTTAACTCTTTTTCTTTTAAATATAGCTTCTATTTTTATATTATTTACAGCAGTTTTTCTAAATAAAACAGCATTTTATTAGTCACAGTCTTCTTATTATTTATTAATTACCACATATATCTTCTGTCCCCGAAGTGCCGGGCCTCCACCGGCCTCCTTCGTCGGCCTACGGCCCGGTGCCCATGCCGCCCATTAGGGTGCTAATTAACTAATGTTAAAGCTGTAAAATGATATGGAAAATTTGCTGTGCAGTCAGTATTTATGCTATGTATGTAGTATTTTTGTACAAAAATAAATTTAACTGTATTGCATTATGAGGAAAATAGTAATGTCATATTGATGTATAATTTCGAATTATCTGCAGTTTGAGTTTTGTTAAATTTTTAGTTTATTTGTAGTGAAGTAAGTTATTTGATGTAAAAAAGAATATAAATGATGAGTATGTATTGATAGGCGATTATTTATTTGATATGCAATTTATAATATCCCTTTTATGAATACTGTTGAGTTTGTACATAAAACAAGCCACTTGTAACGTGGGCAGGTAGGTTTATTGAACCCTTGTTTTATTACACTTTTATATAAAGATGTTATCTGTCTTGTAAAATAACTTAAAACTTCAACAAATCAATGTCTTGTTTTTCTTGCATGGTCGCTCGGACATTGGTTCAACATAACGTTTAACAGAATTACATAAAATGGTTAAAAACAACCGCTTCTGCAGGTCAAGTTTGTGGTAAGTAATCTTGGCACTTGAAAATAATAACTTGGTAAAAATTAACCGACCAAGAGCTAGTCCGATTTGCGCACGACGGGTTCCGTAGCACCGTACTAGTTAGACGTTCATCTATACTAATACTAATATTATAAAGCTGAAGAGTTGGTTTGTTTGGTTGAACGCGCTAATCTCAGGTACTACTGGTTGGAATTGAAAACTTATTTTTGTGTTGGATAGTCTATGTATCGAGGAAAGCTTTAATAATATACCTATTGGTATAAGTTACCATTATTACGATAGAGCATAGATATATAAAAACAGCAAAAGAGTCAAGAACGCCAAAAAGCCTCTTCCCTATAACCTTCTTTTGTTTTTATAATTGGTTGCTGTATCAATCACCACATTATAAAAAAATTCAAGTGTCTATCTTTCGATTCAATAGATACCGCTCTGTGATGGGCGGACGGAGGAGCCATAGTAACAGGGTTCTGTCGGAAACTTTAGAGTCATCATCATCATCATCAGACATAAGACGTCCACTGCTGGACAAAGGCCTCCCCCATAGAACACCATATAGAACGGCAGCCTGCTGCCTGCAAATTTTAGGGTACGGAACGCTAAATCATCTTCTTGCCCTAATTCCCTGTCACTTGGGGCGTCTGTCAACCGTCACGCAATCATTTACTCCTTTCTCTATCATATCATTCACACAATGAATCCATCTTTTCTTTGGCCTTCCTTTTCCTCTCCATCCATCATCATCTGCCTAGCCTTTTCCCAACTATGTTGGGGTCGGCTTCCAGTCTAACCGGATGCAGCTGAATACCAGTATTTTGCATTAGATTCTCCATGCAAAATGCTGCATGCATCTGGTTAGACTGGAAGCCGACCCCAACATGGTTGAGAAAAGGCTAGGCAGATGATGATGATGATTATATGGATTAATTTGGAATGATCCATTGACTATTGACGCAGTAGGCTTGTACAATAAGTGCCCTGTCTATATATGCACATAATAATAACGAGATAACCACAGAAACATTAGCTTACACATTTAAATTTGCATTAAGTGTTCATTTTAAGTTCATTGTAAACAGTTTACATATTACAAAGCTGAAGTTTGTGTTCCTGGTGATTTACTTACGTTTTTTTGTGGTTTATGGTTAAAAAAATCTTTACTTTTCAGGGTTCCGTACCCAAAGGCCGGTTGTTTAAATTCGCGTCTTACAGAAAAATTTAAAGGGACTCGACTGTAGAATCAACTATCTTTAGTAGAGTAAACTAACTATATACATAAATAAAAACTTCATTACATATTATGAAAAAAAGTCCTCCACCGCGTCTGTCTGTTTGCGATAAACTCAGAAACTACTGCACCGGCAGTCGTACAGAATCCAGGTAGTACTATATGTATAATATGATATATAATATGATACCTCGCCTTGGTGAGACTGTTTGTTAAGTCTGTCAAAGATATATAAATGACTGCCGGTACCACGGTCTACAGGTAGGCAGAAGATGACATATTAGATGACGTGTTAAAACATCGTATTGGGTGAATCTGTAATGTTGCTGTATTTAGTGGTAAATAAATCTTTATAAACAGCCGGATTTACAAATGATTCGATTTTATTTTTTTAATTACCCCAAAAACAAAACGAATCCATTAAAACCATACAACGATATAAAATTATACATCCCTGTAACCTAAAACGGATAAACATGACCGTATCGAAATGGCCTTTTTTCGGGCACCGTGCACCGGTTCAGTTATGAAGCAGTTTGGGATTTCCCAGGGACAGGTTTTGGAGGCCAAAGACCTCATACCATATTGCCACTTCTGAGTTTCAAAATAATTTCTTCTTATGTAGATATTTTTATTCCGAATTAAATGTTGAATACCACTGTTGGTCCTGGTTGGTTTTATTGGCCTCAGTTACGAATCGTAACTGAGGCCAATAAAACTAAAATTGCCAATAAAAAAAACTTACGACTGTCTAAGAGTTGGCCTCGTACAGGATCAATGTTGGTTTAATGGTTGTTTTTATTTTTAAGGTTTTCTTATGTTTACTGTTTATTATATTTTATGGGTTATTGGTATTTTTTATCAATTAGTGTTGTCCTGTGTGAGACCAATAAACATATTTTCTTTCTTTTACTTCTTCCCCCACGTATAGACACTAGAAAATGACTAAGAGCGGTGATTAGGGGATATTCTTATGTCATTTTTGACGTTAATATTCCCGTTCTTCTCCTCAGATACAGAGCTCACTCCAAACGACTTGAAAGAAAAGCAGTAGGAAAACCAGCACCTTAAAATCCTACAGAAATAAACCACCGTCATTCCGACCTCGCCGTCGTGATCCGTCGTTGCTTCCAGCCCGCGATGCTTAGCCTGTTGTCCTCTAATCAATGATATCACTCTGATCCAGCCTGTCAATTAGCTGAGCTCCCTAGTGATGAACTAAGCCGAGGTCCGTACCACACAGGGGGAGTGCTTTTCTCTCCACTTAGTTCATAAGTTTAGACTGGCTGGTGGTTCCACAGGATAGTCCGGTTGAGCTGAAGCCAGCCTCATAGGATGATCTGCGAGAAGCTATTCAAAAATAGCTGATACGACACTAGTCTTATATGATTCTTGAATTTCAAAAAATCCTGTTCCTCTGCCTCAAATGTGACTTGAAGCCTGAAAACTTGACCACGCGTCTTACCAAAAATAATGATAACCCAATAATTGGGTTGGGAAGGTCAGATAAGCAGTCATTCCATGTAAAATACTGACATTCAACATTCAAAAAGTAATTTTTCTACACAGAAAAATGAGATTTCGACATTCCCAAAAAATCTAAACGATGACTAGGTTTTGAGCATATCTAAGGTCCAGTTACCAGTTTCTAAAACGAGGCATTTTTATTTTTTTGGTTGGAATTGCCTTGATATTGTCAAAAAGTAGAGTATAGGTTTGTGTGCATGGAATTTTAATGCTTATATATATCTCCTGGCTGTACATATCTTTGCGGGTGGAAGGGCAGTGCTGCATCCTGCATCCACTGGCCAGGATCTTTTTCACGGAAACTAAATATTATTTTGTATAACATTTAATGTCATGGGTTGCCACTAGTTTCCAGAGTAACGCCTGATTAAATCTGGTTTCATAACTTTTAGTATTTTTATTTGTCGGACGCACAGAACAGAAAAGAGTGGCAGAAAAATGGGAGGCCTATACGCAACCAGTGGTGATTCCAGGCTGAAATGATGATGATGATGATGAATTTGTCGGATCGTTTATGTCGTTTTTGCACTAAATAACAGTTTGCGTTTGGCCAACTCGTCTGATGTGAAGCGACGTTGTCTAGGGAGGAGCATTGTTGCCTTTATAAAACCGATTCACTTGAACTTTGAAGAAATCCAGATTATAATGATCGGCAGGAGCCGGCAGTACATTCCACAGACTGGCGGTTCGCACAATAAATGTGGAACCATAGCGCCTTGTTCAGGGTCCGTGAAAATTCAACAATATAACGGTGACACTTCATCATATCTCAGCTCAGCGATGACAAAATGGGGTTCTAGTTATAATGGATTATAATAATATATAGGGTGTAAAAGTACCCTTAACGCAAACGAAGGGCACTTGTCCTCCCCACCACTGCGATCATTTTTTTGTTCTACCTGAGAACCTCCTAGTTACGGAGATATTGGGGGTCAAAGTTCCAAATTTTTACAGCTGTTTTTGAAAATATTGGTTTTTCAGGTTATAACTTTACTTAAATTACCTCCATGACCCGTTTACTATTCAAAGCATCCACTAGCACAATGTTTTAACAGTGCTACATTGAGTTTTACCGTGTGTTAATGTGATTTGAATTCAAAAAATTTTAAATTTGAACCAAAAAAAAAAGTCGTTTCCAATCAAAAATTATTGCGTAGGGGTACTTAGTTTGATGTACCGAATGCTTGGTTGACGGCTGTGTGATGGGTTGATTTACACCCTGTATGTAATGGGCTCTCCCGGAGAGGAAGCCTGAGTCCCTGCAGTGGGAACATTATAGACATTATGATGATGATGGAATGGGTGCTGTGTTAGTTACCTTCATTTGGTGTTGAAGCAGAAAGGACGTGCGGCCTAGTGCAGGTCACGGGGTCGATCCCAGACATGCACTGTTTTTGCCTGTACTCTCCCATTTATGGGCAAAGGCATCCCCAATTCGTGGTACGCCTCCAAATTGTTTCGCCACGTCTTGCTGGGTCAGCCTCGACGACGCCGTCTAACTCCAGGCACCCATAGTTTGGAAATTTTTGGCTAGCAACCTACTTTGTGTACCTTATTTGATGATCCCAAGTCTCGATCGGATACCACTAAAAATTAGAAGACAGGTGACGTCCATTGAGGAGGGTAGGGCTAATAAGACAACACAGAATACTGGCAACCAAACCAAAAAAAAACTTTTTCTTCTATTTTATTTTTATTTAAATGTAGGTCACTCAAGGTAAAAGACCGGAAAGTATGTCATAAGAGTTACACTTATAATAATAATTGGTTAGTTGCATTCCCGAGCATCGTTGCGTTTGCGTTCCGATACCCACAGAGAAAGGAGTTTTATTTCTTGTGACGTCACTTTCGTTGTCACGGTGCATGTAGAGCTATGAATTGTTAGAGGGACGCAAAAGTTTAATATTCAGTAAAAAATTAAGATTCATTAAAACGATTTTTGATGTAAAACTATTATCGGAGGAATTAAAAAAAAACATCACATCCGTATTTATCGGCATTTTGGATTTTCAAAATTATGAAGTGATTTAGACACTTGGAAAAATAAATAAATTGATTACCGTTATCACCACTAAATTATTTATTTTTTAGGTTTATCAATACTGATAAAGTTTATCTATTAACAGATTTAGATTAAATTGTAGATTAAACTGACCTTTGTCAATATCTAAATCTGTTATTAGACTTTTATCATTTATTACCGAAGTGGATAGCTGATGTCAGCGGCTTCGCCTCGAGTTCGGTTACTGTCCGGGACACTGATTGGGATAAAACGTATCCTATGTACTATTCTGGATTATAAACCATCTCTGTGCTAAATTTCATCCAGATCCGTTAAACCGTTCTGTTGCCATTGAGTAACAAACATACATCCATCCAAACGTTCGCATGCATAGTTGTATGATCAAAATCGTAATTTAAATATATTTATAGATTCCACTTAAAACCTGATACCTGATACCTTTAGGACGTAATCAAATTAATGTAGCAATAAATAATTATATTATTAATAAAAATAAGAACAATGAGTAGTCTCCTAGTTATCATCAGCAATAAATCTTTGTTCTCAGTTCCCAACATGACAAGAATCATAATAATAATATAACTAATTAAATAAACAAGATAATGAGTCGAGCATCTTATGAAAAAAAATCATGTGAAGATGTCCCCCTCTCACAGTTTATGGTACTACATCGACTTCGGAGAGAGCGATCTGGTAACTGGCAGCCAGTGCGTTCTCGGACTCGGTAACCGCGCGACGTTTTAAAAAAAACAAACGTGTTCCTTTTCCGAATCGCTGTCAAAACGCGCGCCGTTTTCGTGTTAACATTTTTCATAACGCCATCTTTTTTATATTTTGATTTAAATCAGTGTTTTTTTATTATAATTTGAATTGACGTGACGTATTTAAATTCAATTTTTGTGTGAGTGTGTTGTACGAAAGTAAAAGGAGGTGAAACGTTTGTTACTTTTTCGGTGAGTTGTGTTTGAACGTTCTCATTTTTATGTAATATTATTTTATTGTAAGCATTGATACTTTAGTATTTAAGCATAAGATTATAATCTGAAAGTAACACCAATATTACGTCTCGAAGAATTTTTTTGAGTTGAAATTTATTTACGCTTTGAGAAAAACACGATTAAGTAAAAATTAATAAGTATAGGTAGTTGTATTACATACCGAAATAATTATTTTAACCATTGCCTTCGTCTTATGCTATGGTTATGAAAGCTAATTTTCTAGTAATTGGATTCGTTATCTCCATAAATAATGGATTTAATTAACTTCGAAAATTCAAAATGCAATGTAATTACAATCTTTCAGTGTGATTAATTTTCATAATTCCAGGCTGAATGGCTATTTGTCATTACCTACTTTTATTGAGAAATATTTCGTTACCGCTTAAATAAGTATTGCAAGAATCATAATAATGAGTCATTTGAAAAATATGTAACTTTCGCTGACACATTTGACAAATATCGAAGGCTGTATTCATCATTATACTCTTACCTATACAGGGTGTAAATCAACCCATCACACAGCCGTCAACCAAGCATTCTGTACATCAAACTAAGTACTAAAATTTTTGCTGGGAAACGACTTTTTTTTTTGGGGTCACTAATCACGTTTTTCGGTAAAACTCAATGTAGCTCTCTAAAAACATTGTGCTAGTGGATGCTCTGAATAGTAAACGGGTCTGGAGGTATCTTAAATAAAGATAGAACCTGAAAAACTAGAATGTATTTACAAAAACAGCTGTGAAAAATTTGGAACTTTGACCCCCAATATCTCCGTAACTAGGGGGTTCCCAGGTATGGTCTTGAACAAAAAAATGATTGCAGTGGTGGGAAGAACAAATACCCGTTGTTTGCGTTAAGGGTACTTTTACACCCTATATACATCGATTCATTTGGGGTCGGCACAGCATGTCTCCGTCCATACTTCTCTATGACTCGCCATCTCATCAGACACCTCCTTTCTTACCATATCATTATTTACACAGTCCATCCATCGTTTCTTTGGATAGTCTCTACTCCAAAACCCATCTACATTTAAACTTAAAACTTTCCTCATGTAATTTTCAAAGGCTGTACTGTCATACAAAAAACTGAGAATTTAGTGAAAGAGTAACTATTGTTAAGAAAAATAAACACGCGTTTCAATATGATTCAGTACGAAAGTACTTTTGCAAAGAATGTAACGAAAAATGTATGTAACTTTTTCACTGAATTATCCTTTGACATCGGACAAAGAGGATAATAGTCATTGACATCGGATGATGGAATGATATGGCGAGAAAGTAGAAGGTGTCTCATGAGATGACGAGTAATAGAGAAGTATGAAAGAAGAAGACATGCTGCGCCGACCCCAAATGAATTGGGATAAGGGCAAGAGAATGATGATGATTCTTTGTCATCGCAAATTATTTCCACAGTAGAGACAAATTAAATACTCAAATCTGTTTTTTGCATTTCTCAAAAATTCGTAACATAGTGGATAGAAAATAATTATTTTTTAATTAACCGTCTCGCCCATTACATTATGTCTTAACTTCCTGTTTACCCCACTCTCCCATAGCTTCTGCTTTTCACTTTCGTATACAATTTTATAATCCAATTAACGAAATTGAGACCACAAGGATGTATATTCTCAGCAGTGTTACAAATGAACAGTGACGAACAGTAATAGGTATACACTTATACAATACAGTTAGCAACGCTTAACAGTGATACTGATAACCCAGTAGTACCCTGACCTACGAATTATAGTTCTTGAGTCCGAACTCAAGCAGGCACGAAACTTGTGTGTAATTTATTTCATCACCACTGCTCTCAAAACGGTAAAAGAAAATATTGTGAGGAAACCGGCATGTCCTAGAACCTAGAACCAAAATTCCACGTTGTACTGGTCCATTTTCGTGAATAAAGATAAGCCACCACCCACTTTTTGTCATAGAGATTCGTAGATTCTATTACTAGATAGAGTCCTATATGCTCTTAGCACATTCTTCATGATTTTAGGGTTTCAGAACAGTCTGGTGAACCTTTGGACTTGCCGTATTGTTGCCCCGCCACTGAATAAGTATCCCAACAGTGGGAAGATTAAATGCTAATTAAGCTTATCCTAGCTTCTATAAAGATCGTTGTTCTATTTAAGAAACCACACTATTATAGTATAGGCTAATATCGAAGTGCCAATCGTTTTTACCCGAGGAAAATTTTCGGTATTGAATTTTGCTTAGTGTTTACAAAATAATGCTCGTACTTGTTTACACACGGCGAAACATCATACTACACACTTCTAGTAGAACATGACCTCGCTTTGTATATAATTCCCTTACATTATGAGATCCGCATAAATTGGTTTTGTATAGTTAGATTGGCCGTCGCAATATCGCATACAGCGTGCAAAAAAACGTCGCACTACGCGCTGATAAAGTTGCCTGTGTGTACATATTTGGTCTCTATTTGTTCTTAGTTGGCAAATGTTCTTTGATATTGTCAAACAACGAGAAATTGACATAACTGGCAATAAAAGTAGGTAACATATCCGTGTTAAGTTTACTAAGACCCGCTTTTATTATTCATTTTAGCATTTTTCTTCAAATCAAATCACTTTTTCAAGTTGACTTTTTAAATTCCATCAATGTAGGCCGCTAAATTCAAATAGCGCTCTTTGCGAAATAACTGTCTTACCGCAAAAAGACAAGCAAATATTACACTTAATTTACTGTCAGTAATTATTGTGTCAGAAAAGTACTTACATGATATTGATTCTGTACAGCATTTTTTTTTAAATTAGCCTTTTCTGTTCCACGGCTAAGCACATTATTTTGATAGATCGTTCGCTCAGAAGGTAATTTTCAGCAGTTTCGCTGTCTCAACATTTAGTTCAAATTATGAAACATCTGTTAGAAATTCAGTGTTTGCAAGAAGGGCCTGTAATCCTTGACTCTGTAAAAAATCTTTTTTTTAATTAGCCCATTCTGTTCCACTGCTAAGCAAAGGCCTCCACTATTCCTTTCCAAGTCTCCCAGTGTTTAGCCTTCTCTGGGCAATCAGTCAGGAACAAGTCCAAAACGTCACACCAGCGTTTCCTGGGTCTACCTCGGTGACGACGACCGTCTTCAGGCTCCCATTGTGTGACAATTCTGTACAATTACGAATGCAATATTTTCATTGTTTTGATTGACAAAAAGAAAAACTATATCTACACATAAAATATTATTAATTAAGAGGAAAGATTTGTTTGTTTGTTTGTAACGAATAGGCTCCGAAACTACTGGACCGCTTTCAAAAATTCTTTCACCGTTGGGAAGCTACACTATCCCCGGGTGACATAGGCTACTTTTTATCCCTGCATTCCGCCGGCAACGGGAACTACGCGGGTGAAACCGCGTGACGTCCGCTAGTCAAATATAAATTGTGGCTAAACAAATAAAGATCAGTTAGACAATCTTTGAAACAATCATTTTGTTAGCAAATCGCAAGTAGGTAATACGATTGTTTAAACCCAACTGCGGCGGAGCCTAAAAAAAGGATAAGTAATGATTTTCAATCTTACGAACCCGGAACAGGAACTCATTGAGAACGTTCCAGAGTCCAAATGCACTTGGACACTATATAATAAATAAGACACATGCATGTATCAGATTAAATTATTTTTAAAACAGAAATATTATCTACCAAACAACATTTTCAAGTCACAATAAAGTTCAAAACTCATTTATTTAATTATTAATTTAATTAAAAAGGCAATTTAAGAGTGTTCAAAAGCAGTTTAAGAGTGCCTGGCTACAAGATTTAAAATGTATAGATATTTTATACGGAATATTTAGCATTTAGCTAAAGTCCATTTCACGAAAGAAGTCCCGCGGACAATTGTGGAACTAAATTTAACAGATCGGCCATGTTGTCGTTTGTCGATGTTATCAAGGTGCGTTTGTTGTGGTAGATATTTTGTGAGTTTATTGGATTAGTGCGTTATAAGGTTTATTTACGATGTCAAAAGTTGTGAAACAACATTATGTCGCGCGACGTACAGCGCTGCGTCTGCGGGACTTCTTTCGTGAAATGGACTTTACATTGAGCCATCATCTGACTTGCCTTTCCGGCACTGTCCCACTCCTGGGGGCCTCCCCCTATTCCTTCCATTTCTAAAATTCCATCATTTTCCATTAAAAAAAAAACTTGCGAAAATGTTGGGATGGTGACCTCTAAGATCCGTAGCTAGAAGGTCCACAGATATGATGCACATCTAGAGAAGGTTTATCTTGGAGAGGGAGCGGATTGTAATAACCTAAGTCGTCCCAGTGAGTTTTGATTGATGTAGTCAATAAATAAAACTTTAGTTCCTAAGACATGCCGATTTCCTCACAAGTTTTTCCTTCATCATATCGGATATTCATATCTTACGGACGTCGTCCAACTTAAAGGTTACGGCCACAAGTTTTAAAAGTTGTAAAATACATTGAAATCTAATCTTTCCGAAGGTCAGTAATTAATTGCTGAGGTAAGACTTACCTAAGAAACACTTCACGGTCTTAATAAATTAAAGATTCCGACATTTCTGATTGAATGCAAAATACTTAATATAAAATATTGTGACAAGTGACCCGTGTTTGGTATTTTATATTTTCCTATCCATAGAGATTTACCCTTACCCTTACCCCTTAGATTACCCTTGGCCTTAGATTTACCCTTTTGAATGAGCAACTACAGTTCTTGCACCGTTATTTTATACCTTGTATTTCTTTCTTGTATCGTTAGTGTCTAATCTGGTGTCCGAGTTTTATACCACCCATAAGCCTCTTTTTTTTTGGGTGTTGGAAAATCATCAAATAACCCGTCCCGCTCTTGGGCAGAGCGAAAGGGAGTGTCAGATTTCTACTGACTAAAAACCGTCGTCTTCATGTCGAGGCCGCGGTATCTCTTGCGAACAACCCGCAGCCCACCCACGGGCCTCTGACTTGACTTTACATGCCGTCGAGAAATATCTCTCAGACATACTGGTTTCCTCACGACGTCTTCCTTCACCGCAGCAAGTGATAATAATACAATAGGAGTTTGGGAGAGGGGAGGGAGAGTGTCTTGGGTTCGAAATTACAATGAAATTGCAATATCTTTATTTTTTCTCTTCACAAAGGTCCACATACATATGCAGTTATAAAAATACAATTGTAAGAATACATATAATATTAACAAAATTTATGATATATTATAATATATTATGTTCCTTTGACTGGCTTCCATACTAGGATACCCTGTGTGACGGATCCCCAAGCTCTCACCTCGAATACAATGCAGTTTACATGCTATATAATAGCCAATCTGCATACTCAAACAAACCATTTATTTATTTCAGAGGGAAAAAACAGACAAAATTATTTTAAATTCCAATTAAAGAACGTAAAGAAATAAAGTTAAGATTAGATTTAAGGTGTAGTGTAATGCGTGTGAAGTAAAGTGTGCAGTGACCAGTGTAGGTGAAGTGAGTAGGTGATGTGTGCAAGTGTAGTGTGTGATGAAAGGTAGTATGAAGGAGTGGGCGTATATGTGCCGCCGATGCCGTGATACAGTCGTATTTTTTTTTTTTTTTTAAAAACTTTGCCCCACATTAGGAATTTCTCCTGTATCGTGGGTGCGTTTACAAACATTTAAACTCATATACACAGAACACCCAGACCTGAAACAACTATCTGTAGGCCATACAAATATTTGTTTCGTGCGGGGATCGAACCCGCGACACGTAGCGCAGCAGTCCAATCACTCAGCCACTGCGCCAACCGTGCCGTTAATTGATACCATGATTATACCTCGTGATTGTAGCTTCAGCTTTTCATTTTATTTTTTGAGTTTTATCGTAGGTAACTGGTCTATTTGACATTAAAGCTTTGGTTCAATTTTTATTTTTGGATTCACGAATAAAATAGTTTAATACTACCTAGCTGAGTAATAAAATACTCATTAAGAAAACCAAAACATCATAATCTATTCTAAGATAATATTATTGTAAATGCTTAAACATGTTTAGCATTCTTAAATAAAATTCTGGTTGCTCTATATGTTCAGGTTTTTAAATTTATTTTGAAAATCAAGATTGTTGAAGAAACTATTATGTAATGAGACTGGCGACATTAAACTAGTTTTAATTATTATTACACCCACATTTCGCCAAATAAAGGATTATCCTCGCTAGATCGATTTTTCGCCCCCGTAAACCCTTATATTGAAACTTTCATCTAAATCGTTAGATCCGTTTTCGAGAACGTGATCACAAATAAATATACAAATACTGCTCATTTAATACCCAAACTCGAATTCTTGATTGCTTTCATGTGTTAAAAAGTTGTTAGTGTTGTTTATTAGAAGGATAAAGTAGAGGAAAACCAAAAAATTATTAATTGGACTGTGTAAAGGATTATTTGGCACGAAAGGAGGTGCCTCATGAGATGACGAGCAATAGAGAATAATAATAAATAATAAAAAGTTTATTTAGGGACAATAACACGAGACATAATAAAACAAGTAAAACGATGAAAGCTGAAAAAGTATAAACTGTAACGCAGCTTCCAACGCACTTCTCCAGATACAATACATATAGAATACAGACAAAAAGTGCTTAGTAGTTATAATTTAATTTAGTATTTAAATTTATATAATTTATGATTCAAAAAGAAGTATGGAAGAAGATAATAATTATGCTGCGCGGACTCCAAATAAATTGGACTAAAGGCAAGAGAATGATAAAGAATGATGATGATAGAGTAGGATTAAGTCAGAATTCATCATCTACATCTTCCTGTCCTTATCCCATGTTATTTGGGGTCGGGTCGGCGTAAAACGTTTTTTTCATTCCATTCTGCCCTCTCAGTCGCCACGCTATCATTTATTCCTTTTTCCTTCAAATCACTCCTCACACACTCCATCCATCTTTTCTTTGGTCTTCCTCTCCCTCTCCATCCGTCTACATTTATATTTACATAACATAACATCACGCCTGTAATCCCCAAAGGGTTAGGCAGAGGTGTACCTAATAGTACACCCTCATGTCGCCAGTTATGTTTAAGTCCCATGTAATGGGGGGCGAGCCTATTGCCATCAACCGGGCACATTTATATTTATAACTCTTTAAGTCACATAAAGTCAGTTTTTGTGAATGATTTGTTCCCATAATATATTTCACTAAGCCTTCTGTATTACATTGCGTGTAAAAACAAATTATCATGTAATCTTGTCTCGCTAGATTATCTATTACGGCTTGCCTTTGATAACTCTATTATGCATGGCGAAAGATCTGTGTTGATCGCAGATTTAGATGTTTGTTGGTCAATAATTTAATGCAGACCTCTGAGTTCACTCGATGATCAATCTAACTATACAAAACCAGGTAATGCGGATCTCTCATTGTACGGGAAATCTAAACAAAGGAAGACCATGTTTTCTGGAAATGTATAGCTTGATTTTTGTGTACGTCTTACTATATATTTCATAATAATTCCTTGAATTTTTGGTTGGTTGGCTTGATATTTTTGGGAAACCTTATGAATTCGATAAAGCAGCTTTAAGATATGATCTCATCATCATCATCAGCCTAAAATGTTCCCACTGCAGCACTGCAGGCCTCCTCTCTGTCCAGTGCGGGTTGGTAGATGTCACAGTCATGTCTTCGATATTTTTAGTTCTAAGACATGCCGGTTTCCTCACGATGGTTTTCTTCACCGTTTTGAGAGCATTGGTGATGAAATAAATAAAATTTGGGATCTAAAATATTAGTTTCGTTAAGTAACATGAAAAAAAAATTTAAACGTGGCTAATTGCATATTGGTTGTAGGTTATATTCGTATTATTTTACTCAATTTGTCAGTCATATTGTATCTAAAAACTTTCCTCACGACATTTTCGCAATTTAATATTATGAAATAGTGACAAAATAGCAAAAAAAAAACATTAACTAAGTAACTACTTAATAAGGGGTGAAAGCGAAAACGATAAACAGTTCTAAATTACCGAAATTTCTATAATATACCAAAAACGTCGTACAATACTTTCTATGGTAATGTTTCTCGTGAAAACTTTCTCATACAGATTTAGGCTTCACCTAGCATTGAGGTCAAGTTGAGATATCTTCAGTAATGAGCTTGAAATGTGAATCTAATTTCTTGAATATTATGTTCGCTATTTACAGAAAGAAAAAATAAAGAAATCGTTTACATATTTATAAAGTTAAGTACAGTCAGTACCCTGCATTATCTGACCCCTCTTAAAGATACTTTCTTTAATTTTTTTTTTTTTTTTTTGTTCTACCTTTTTGTATCCCGTGGTCGTGGAGTGGTTTAGCTGTTGCCTTGTGGCCCTGTGGTAGTGGGTTCGATTCTCCCGAGAAGCATACTTTGTTAAGTGGTTTCCAGTTTGGCTAGCACATTGCAGGCTTGAATCACCTGATTGTCTGATAAAAAGATGATTCCGTGCTCCGGAAGGCACGTATAAGTCGGTGGTCCCGGTCGCTAAATGACGGTCATCAAAACACGTCAGAAGCCCTTGAAAAATGAAGATGATACAGTGCTTCGAAAACTCGTGTGAAAAATGTACTGAAATGCGACGACATTTCAGTACATTTTTCGGAAAGTGACGTCACAAGGCGGACTCATGATCTTTGACGCTTTTATCTTAGTCATCATCTACCTAGCCTTTTCCCAACTACGTTGGGGTCGGCTTCCAGTCTAACCGGATGCAGCTGAATACCAGCATTTTACATGGAGCGACTGCCTATCTGACCTCCACAACCCAGTTAATCTAGGTAATGCGATACTCTTTGGTAAGACTGGATGTCAGAATTTCAGGTCACTGACTACCTGTAACGACTGCCAAAAATCTTTATATGGCAGCCGGGACCAACAGCTTAACGTGCTTTCCGAGGCACGGAGGAAACTCGGTATGTCGGGCGGTCACCCATCCACAGACCGACCTAGGCAAGCACAGCTTTACCTAAAGGTCGACCCGAGTGGCAGTTCTTATTAAGCCACGAGCTCCTCTTGCTTCTCGCTTTTATCTTAGTCAATTTTTATTAATTTGATAAAACAAAAAACACGTATGTACTCCAATATTTTTCGATAACCTAACATCCCTATTATAAAATACTTCGTGCAATTATTAATATTGTATTATTATTTATTCAATAGAATATCAATCCTTCGATGAACATCTAACACAATACCACATTTACCCTCTTCATAAACTACTTACGTAAACAGTAAACAAATAAAACACGTTAACACTTCTTTGCTAATCATTTCTTGTTCCTATTAAGAGCATTGTCCATTGTTTTTCCATTAAAAATATGGGGTGACATTGTCATGTTTATATTGCTTCGACATGCGATAATGAGTATTTGAATGGGAACTGTTTTTTCCAAGAAGTGTTATGTAAATCTATATACCTCGTGGTCGGAACCACGACTGCTGAGCAGGAGGTCTTCTTAAAGGGTTGATTTTTTTTTGGTTTTTTTTTGAGAAATTTCTCAGTAACAGCCATGGAGTCTGGATTGGTGGCCGGTTAGTGCCAATTACATGGGACTTAACCTTTCGTATGCTGTGTAATGAGACACAATTAAAAAGCCATTGTGTCTCGCGAACGAAAGGTTAAACCTAAGTATCTGGCAAAATGTGGGTTAACTATTAGGTGTACTTCTGCCTAACCAATCAGGGTTACGGGCGAGATAATATTATATGTTGCTTGGACATGCGATAGTGCGTATTGCAATGGAAAATATTGTTTTCTGAGAAATGTTATGTAGTCTATCGATAAATAAATTCATGGGTGTCGAGATGGGAAGGTGCCGAGATAGGAAGGTGCCGAGATGGGAGGGTGCCGAGATGGGAATAAACCATATAGTCTAAATTTCGGAGTCTTCTGGATCGATTAATCGCGTAATGATCGTACGATATCACACTTATCACAGACAATCAGTTGTTCCAAGGAGTACCTATCGTTTATCGTTTTGACGGCACGGTTGGCGCAGTGGTTCAAGCAGTTGACTGCTGCGCTACGTGTCACGGGTTCGATCCCCGTACGGAACAAATATTTGTATGGCCTACAGATAGTTGTTTCGGGTCTGGGTGTGTTTGTGAGTTTAAATGTTTGTGAACGCACCCACGATACAGGAGAAATACCTAGTGTGGGGCAACGTTTTTTTTTAAAAAAAAAAAAAAAAAAAAAAAAAAAAAAAAAAAAAAAAAAATCTAGCATTGACGAGTTCAGATATCCCGTCGGGGCTGCGGGTTGTTCGCAAGAGATATCGCGGCCTCGACATGAAGGGCTAAGAAGGAACATGGGTGGTTTTTTTGTCAATAGAAGTCTGACACTCCCTTTCGCTCTGTCCAAGAGCGGGAGGGGTTGTTCGATGATTTTCCAGCCGCCAAAAAAAAAAAAAGGCAAAGTGTTATCGAATTTTTCCACTACGAATTTCTCAGCGGCAGTCCCGGAGTCTGGCTATGTGACCGGTTCATGCCCATGACATGGTGTACTACTCGGTACACCTCTGCCGAACCATTCGGGGATTACAGGCGTGATGTTATGTCATGCAGATCGGCTTGTTCTTATTGAAGACAAGAGCACGTTTGTACCTTTATAGCTGTCGCAATCATTTAGCAGCCGCTTACAACATCAAAAGGCGGAGAGGGAAAAGCCGTTATGTAGCCATCTGCTACTTAAAATCAAGGTGAAGTGGCCACCGGTGAGTACCGGAACCGAATCGACCACCCACTCATTTGTGTAGGTAGGTGTGTTAATGGTAAGGAATATTCGAAGAAGAGGAAGGGTGGATTGTGTTTAAGGTTTCTATTTTTTTTTATGCTCCGCCTGTATCGGAACCCTTTGAGAACTGTGTAAAGTATGATTGGCAAAAAAAGGAGGTGTCTGATGAGAAGACGATTAATAGAGAGTATGGAAAAGGCTGCGGCGATCCCAAATAAATTAGGATAAGGGCAGGAGAATGACTGAATGACCTAAAAGAATCCCCGTTGGGTTAGGCTTTCCATTAGTACACCTACATTTCGTGAGTGATGTTTATTTATTTTTATTTATTTGTTTATTGGCCTATCTACAATTGTTACACTGTCAATTCTAGAAATACAAACAATATGATACAAGCATAGTGTACAATATGGAGCGATAGACACAGCATGCAAGAAAAAGAAACTAATTTATAACATTAAAAAAAATACATTAATAGTGCAGAAATAACACTGTCAACAACAACAGTGGGTAGTTCTAGGAATAAGTACAGTAAAAACAAAAATGACAGAAAAGAAAAAGAAAAAAGTTAGTTTTGATGGACTTAGCGCTTGAATTTTTGAAGTGTTGTGGAAAAAATATCGACTGATTCTTCACAATTATTAAGAAGCCTGCAAATTCTGGGGATGTTAACCCAATACCATTTTTCCCGGTCCAGAAATCCATGGACTTCATGGTCAGCAGCATATGCGACCACTAGAGGAAACGAGTCAGTTAAAAAAAATACTCAGAAAAATAAATTACTCACAACATTTAAAATGCTACCAAGTGGCACTTGATCCTCATGAATCAGCAGTACGCCATTCATCCATTTATTATTCTCACCAGGTGTTATCTCCTCAGAACATCTGTCTCCATGTGTTTCGTAAAGGAAGTTCTCTTGTTAGTATGTCTGTCACGGATACTGACTGAGTTAGCCCAAGTTAGGTTTTTGGTATCGGGTGTAGAGGAAAATCCCACCTATTTTGGGCAGATTACGGTGAATTGATTAATTGGTAATTATCCATTTCTAACTTGGTGTTGAAGGTCAAATAGGCAGTTGCTCCATAGAGTGTTTGATTAACTGAACCCGCGTCAAACTGTGAAGAAATTGACCAAGTCAAAATGTTATTTGTTTGAATGATCAGGCGGGTTCCTTTCGAGCGGGTCCAGTTGACCAAAGACTTTTTTCTTTTTTTTTGGGGTGTGGGAAATCATCAAATTACTCCTCCCGCTCTGAGCAGAGCGGTTGGGAGTGTCAGACTTCTACTGACTAAAAACCACCCATGTTCCTTCTTAGCCCTTGTGCCAAGGTCGCGATATCTCTTTCGAACGACCCGCAGCAAAGACTCCATGCAAGAACTGGTATTCAGCTGCATCTGGTTGACTGGAATCTGACCCAGACGTAGGCAGATGTTAATGGTGTTGTTTCATCAGTTCTAACTCGAGACCTTTGACTTGGCAGTCCGACTTTCACACCACTAGGCTATCAGTGCTGTAACTCACTACACACTACTTCCTATCACTGCTACTGTTTATGAACTTAATCATCACCATCATCATCAGCCTAATGTTCCCACTGCAGGAACTCAGACCTCCCCTCTAGGAGAGGGATGGGCTACAATAATGCAACACACGAGCCCAGTGCGGATTGGTAGATCTCCCATGTATTCGATTTGTTTGATTCTAAGACGTGCCGGTTTCCTCACTATGTACGCAAAGTAATGCGCCTGCCTGGGTTCGAAAGTCGGGGCCTCCACCACAGGGCCAATCACTGCTCGCAAAATAGCGTAATGCTTAAAAAGCTAAATTAGTCCGAAAATAGTTTCATTGTAAACGCGATTTAGAAGTTTAACAGAAATAAAAAATTGTTTAATCTACGTTTGCGTCTTCTTTAGTTTTGATACGGATCATAAATAAAATAAACTCATATTTTTCTTAAAAACAATGACTTACCATTATTTTGCGCACTATCTAACTAAATAATTTTCCAGATTATTATCAGGATAATCATAAAAAATACAGTAAACTATTTTAATTGTTAACCTGCTTAATTACTTGGACAAGTTAATTAATCATAACAAAGGCACTCTTTATTACAAAAGATTGTCCATCCGATCATTATCATCAGCATTTACTACGACTTGAGTGTTGCAAGATGGAAAAAACCATAATTAGTGGGGATAGCTGTCTAAATGTAAGTCAGAAACTCATTGGGTAAGGATCACTTCGGTTATCTGTTCAAAAGGCTTCCGATATTCTGTATTTCCGAGTTTCTGTATTTTTTTTCTTCTAAATCTTTTGAATTGCGTTTCACTATGAAATGCTGTTCTGATACCTTGTCAGTTAGGTACTGTGAAACCTACAAACATCAAGATCAGGTTAGTAAGCAAACACCTTAAATAAAACCATTATTCGATGAAAGACAGGCGGATTCAAAAAACTATCGCCCTCAAAAGAGTAATTAAATTAAACAGATGCCTACCCTTTGAACGACATAACTCTCAAGCGGAGTTGTATTGTCCCAGACTTAAACCCACATTGCATTCAGCTGACTGCCTCATCATCATCAGCCTTTAGCAGTCCACTGCTGGACATAGGCCTCCTCAATCGCTCGCCATTCAATTCTCAGGCATTCTCATCCAGTCACCTTGCGAAGATCGCCGCTCCAACGAGCCTGACTGCCAAATATTTATCAAACCTAACATACTGACACTTACAAATCTGTGGTGTTCACTACAAACACCACAGATAACCACCAAACTACCAAATTATGAGTAAGTAGAGGAACCACTTCAACTCACTGCCCGAGTTAAGTGACTCGTACTAATCGCCACAGATCCTTAAAGCTCAAGCTACGTTTATTAGTAAATCACTTTACAAGCAAATGTAAACTCAAACAAAACGGCCAATGGCATCAAATCTTGCACCAAATCCCTAGTCAAAACCTTATGAATAAACAGAACAGCTCAACTTAACCATGCAAATCACGGCTCTGGAAGTGTCATTAAACCGTTTGGCTACCTCAAAAATGTAGCATACGGTATTCTACGACCACCGCCAGTGAAATTAACCTTGGTTGAACCGATGCAGCTCACGTGCCACGGTGTAACCCGCCCTTGAGCCAACTAAAGTGCGGATATGTATGTGTGTGCTTTGATTCTTGTGCAAAAGAGTAATTGAAGATGATGTGCCAAGATTGTGTGTAAGATTGTCGGTTTTGGACGGTTGAGGCAGTTTATTTTGCTGCTTTGAGCCTGGCCTAATGCGAATGTCCTTTCGACCTAGTTTCGGTTACATCAGCCTTTCTTAACGGAAACTACATAAGTACGCAGGAGAATAGGGCGACTACCTCATTGGTCAATTTCTAGGTCAGGCAGCGTTATTCGGGCTGTGGGTTGTTCGAAAGAGATACCGCGGCCCCGGACACAAAGGGCCAAGAAGGAACATGGCTGGGTTTTTAGTCAGTAGAAGTCTAACACTCCCTACCGCTCTGCCCAGAGCGGGAGGAGTCATTTGATGATTTCCCATCCCATAAAAAGGTAGTGTTATTCCATGCCACGTAGTCTTGATTTATGCCTGTTTGATGGCAATAGGCTCGCCTCCTATTACAATATGTGACTTATAAACATAACAGACGGAATGTGGGTGTAGTTTTAGGAACACTCTTAACCTTTCGAAGATAGAGTAATCTGCCAACATGGCTCACACACAATGGTCCACTTCAAGGACTAAGTGCGGAAACCCAAACCCCATGATAAGAAGAAGAAAGAACCCTTCAAAGATCACATGCATCATGTCATTGTAATGTATTAATTTTTAATTTATAGTCAATTGAATCGTTGCACTTCACTTTTATTGCTATGTTTACGAGTTTAACAATAATAACAATTCTGCGATAACAATATACATTGTTATCGCAGAATTGTTGGGGCCAGGGTCATCTGTAGATGACCCTGGCCCCTTTTGTTACCGTGATACCCTAGCAATATAAGATGTATTTCTGGCATGGAACCATCAGCTAAATCCGGTTCCTCAAAATGGTTTTGCAATAGGGATGTTTCCTGACTAAAAAAATATTATTCTGTTTAGTACAACGTGTTTCTGTTTGTGTGTGTGTTCTGTTTGTTCTGTTAGGTTATCTAAAAATATTGGATACGTGTTTTTTGTTTTATCTAATAAATAAAAATTTACGAAAATAAAACGTGTCAAAGTTCATGATTGTGGGGGTTGTGAAGTCACATTCTGGTAAAAAATGTACCAAAATGTGACGTCACACGACTTTTCAAAGCACTGTATCGTCTTAATTTTTTGTTTATGTAAAAAAATAAAAAAAATGTTTCCAATATTATTTTGGAAATCTATCAGACGGCCTAATTAGATTTTTTTTGTCAACTACCCAATTAGCGCAATTATTAGAAACATAGTCTCCATTGCGCGCCACTCAACTTTATTCTCAGCAACTCATACTCGTGCATTATTTATCATAAGTTGAAGTTTAAAAAAACAAAGTTTTGCAAAAAAAACACTAGTGTGCGCTAGAGCTCCACAAGTCACGACCTGATACCACCATCACCGTTTTAATACCAGCCTAGCAGACGTACTTACATGTACGTAGAAGTACCATCCACACACACTAGATAGATATCCCAAACAGTCGTACTCAGGGCTTCTCCCTCACTTTATTATGAGTCTTTGATCAACTGGACCCACAATAAAACTATGAAAAAAAAACTGTCTAAAATGTGATTTGTTCGACTGATGTCGCGGGTCCACTTCGAGTGGGTCCAGTTGACCAAAGACTGTTATCATCATCAGCATCTGTTTTCCCTCCCAATTTTAAAGCAAGAGTGAACAGGTATCTTCTGGGTACGCTGGTGGTGGAACCAGCTATACTATATACCTCTTCCATCGCTTTTCATCGGGCGTGATGAAGGTCAAGAGCTGTCCCATTTTGCAATACAACAAAACCTATATTTCCGTATTGGCGAGTCTAATCTTCCTTGCATTGAAGATCGCATTCATAAAACTTTAATTAAGTTAAACGTCCGGGCTATTAATATGCAAAGCACGCTTGTAGGACGTAAGGTGCATCTATTGTTTGTTTCGCTTCACTAATTGTGATACTGTGACGACAATGACATACAATGATAAAAGGTACTATAATTATAAAGAAATCTACGTCAAAGGCTCGAATCGTCTTTGGAACTCAGCAGGATACAGCTTTCGAGTTTCGCCACTCAGATTTAGGCCTGGTTTCCACCAAAGTGAAGAGGAGCGGAGACGAGAGGAGATGTGCGGAAATCGGCCAATCACATTAGTTTAAATTACATCTGGTCTTTCGCCCTTCCTGTGATTGGTCGAATTTGGCACATCTCTCCGCTCTGCTCGTCTCCGCTTTGATAGAAACCGGGCCTTAGCATCGTTGCCGGGCATCGTTGGTCTAGTCAAGTCTTGCGGTTGCGAGCGCGACTGCTGAGAATGAAGTAGAAGAAGGTCTGGTGTTAACAAACTGGTGAAATGTGTTTGTTCTATTAGATACACTATGTCTTTGTCTTATCCTTCAGGACTTACAGGCGTGATGATTACTGATGATGTAACAAAAATCTTGACACACACTTTTTGATTCAGTGCAATTAGATTCTAGAAACACCAGCAGTGAAAACGATCGTGTGTTGTCATGATAATTATCAAACAAAATAATTGTCTTGACGAATACGAAACCTGCTAAGTAATAACATATTTCTAAGTATAATAAACATAGTTTCTAGATTAAAACAGATGAGTTTGCTCTAGCTAGGTACAAGAAAATAGCATTATGGTAACATTAGCGCAAGTTTTCCGTTTCCTATACGTTTTGCTCAGCAGATGATTTCCGCTACAACGTGGAGAAAGCGCATTGAATAATTTTAAAGAGGATGCCCTAGATTGTTGTCTGCTTTTATTTTGATATTATTTTATACTTTTGAGTTTAGTATAATTATCTAACGGTGCATTATTTTCTAGAAAGACTTTCATCTACTAAATATAAATCTTAAATCCATTTGCTGACAGATAACCTATGATCTAAACTGCTGGACATAGAAAGAAGCAGAGGAATTACACATAAATATATTACACACAATAATATGAGTGCTATTCATTAAAGAAGTGGATAGGATTATTTTTTTATTAATTGAAACTTTAACCGCTGCTCCTTAAAAAAACTTTTTTTTTCATACTCAATTAATGACCCGATTAATTAATGATAATTATGAAAGATAAAGGAATAAATTATGCCATGACGTCTGACAGGGGAGAATCGAAGAAGTCATGTTGCACCGACCCTAAATAGAATGCGACAAGGGCAGAAAGATGATGATGATGAGATACAAGAGTTCAGATAGGAAGTCGCTCGATGTAAAATTCTGGTACTCAGCTGGTCAGCTGGACTGGAAGCTAACCCCAACATAGGTGGCTAAAAGGCTAGATAGATGATAATGATAATTTTCAAGAGTGAATAATATTTTTTTTGGCTTTTGAACTTTAGAAGAGGTAGACCGTGGAATGATGCTAGTTTCCTTCTAAACTAAGTAAGGTGTTAAAATAAATATACCCAGTACTTGTATTATTATTTGTTTAATTGTAGCGAAACAAATCAAGGTCAAACAGGACTTATGTCAAGACGTTATTCGTTTTTTTGTAGAAAACAAATACGAATTGTAGTCTAGTGTTGTTTTTGTTAATTAGTAAGAAATTATTGACTATTAATTTTTGATATTTACGTAGAAACTCGTCTATTGGTTTTATATTCAACGGACCTATGAGGTACTGGCACTATTTGATTACATGGTGAGAAAGATACCTATAACCGAAGGCATTATTTCGCAAACACAAATAAAAAAGTGTTCAAAATTTACTTAAATAATGTTGATAAACTTCTACGTGTTTGCTAGCAATGTTTTTTTCATTCAATTCTCATGTTCTCATTCTCACGCCACAATAATAATAAATTGTTGCTCGGAAATTAAATCTAATTTAATATCTGTATTTTTGTGACAGTAAGTACATACCTACTTACTGCCACACCTTAAAATCACAGCACAGTAAAGCTTAAAAGTAGGACATAAATTAAATTAACTTGGTCCTCCAAGGTAATTTAATTTATGTCCTACTTTTAAGCTGAAACATTACTTAATCATGTTAACTTTATATGTTTTTTTAATATTTTAAAAGCAAACATAATTAATTATAATAATTTACTTCTTACGTCTCCTGTGCTGTGTGAGACCAATAAATATTATTTTTCTTTTGTTTTGAAAATGAGGAAGAATGAGGAAAATGTCGTGAGGAATGTTTCGAATATGAATGTCCCATCCACATTCATATAAGAGTAGAGGAAGACCAAAGAAACGATGGAGGGACTGTGTTAAGAGTGATGTGGAAAGAAAGGAGAGATGACTCATGAGATGACGAGAAACAGAGAAGTATTGAAGAAGAAGAGATGCTGTGCCGACCCCAAATGAATTGGGATAAGGGCAAGAGAATGATGATGATGATGAAGTTCTTATAACTCGATATGTGGATTGATGATTGTAGGTACTAACTACAGACCTAATGAGGCCAAAGTTTTCGTAGATAAGATCAAGTGATGCAATTCGCAATTAAGATGCTCGCTGACTGCAAAGATAAGGAAATGTGGGTAGTATGATGATTTAACATTCACAAGTTAAGTGTAACAATTAGGTGAGTCGACAATCCACTGCTAATATTGCTATGTAGGATATTCACGATAGTTGCGCTATTCGTTTGTTGGCTTAAGGCTCCTCTCTCGAAAAAGCTTAAAAACAGCGTGCAGATGAAGCAGTTTTTCACCGGCACTTACAGAGAAATTACATCTGAGAAAAAATGTTAGTAATCTACATGATATGACACGTAATTTGGTTTAGCCATAATTTTTGTATCGGTATCACATAATAAGAAAAAAAATCCACAAAATCACCTCCAAATCGTTGAATGGAACCATTTTACTCCTTCATTTTTTAACAAAATAATATAAAAAAATATCTACTGCTTTGAAATACAAAGGAAAATAATTTGGGTTTGTTACTTTTTTAAAACATGTATTATTTTAATTATAATAAATGAAAAATGCGGCCGTTTAAAGTCCGTATCTACGACCGAGAGGGGTAGTTTGTATGCACAAGGTCATTGGCGTGAATACAAGCCTTAATAATAAAAGTCACACGGGTCGACCGTCAGGGCAAAGCACCGCTGGACTGTTAGCCTGCCTATAGTAATCGTCTTTTTTTTCTTTTTTTTAATAACATTGCCCCACACTAGGATTTTCTCCTGTATCGTGGGTGCGTTCTCAAATATTTAAACTCACATACACAAATACCCAGACCCGAAACAACTATCTGTAGGCCATACAAATATTTGTTCCGTGCGGGGATCGATCCCGCGGCATGTAGCGCAGCAATCGTTGGTCGTGGTATGGGCATGTGATTTGGAATAAGGAAAATGTCATAAGGAAAGTTTTGAGAGAGGAAGACGATGGATGGACTGTATAAAGGATGATATAGCAAAAAAGGAGGTGTCTGACGAGATACAGAGAAGTATGGAAGACGAACTCATCCTGCGCCGACCCCAAATAAATTGGGAAAAGAGCAAGAGAATGATGATTATAGACCGATAGCCGATCTCATGTTATTTGAGAAAAGACTAGGCCGATTATGATTTGAGGGTGTGGCTCACGATGCTAGCGAAGGAGGTGGCGGAACGTGAGAGGGAGAGAACCTCTCGTCCCAGCCGCCGCGGGAGGCGCTCCGGGCGTCGGGGACCACGTGATGGCTTCCGGCCACCGTAGACGCGGGCCTGTGGGCGGTGAGTGATGGGTAAGCTCGCCGTCCGTCCGTCTTATGACGACGACAGGCCGTGTCGACAGCGCGTTCGTGTTCCACGCGCGCCTCAAAGAGATGGCCGACGCCCGTCTGGGCTGCGGGTTGTTTGCAAGAGATACCGCGGTCTCGACATGAAAGGCTAAGAAGGAACATGGGTGGTTTTTAGTCAGTAGAAGTCTGACACTCCCTTTCGCTCTGCCCAAGAGCGGGAGGGGTTATTTGATGATTTTCCACCCTCCATAAAAAAAGGGCGTGGCTCACGAGTCCTGCTTACATATAAATACAAATCGAAGCTATCGTAGAATAGCCATAGAGCGTGACGCTGTGGAGTACTGCCTTTGTGATAATTACCTGGTAACGTCAAAACAATGACTTCTGGGTCGACAAATCATTGTAAACACTTATGCATTAATTAGATTTAATTCAACCATAAATTACTTGCTACAATGTTTCAGAATGTGTAATAGTTTGCAAATAGTCATTTGATTACTATTATACAAGAGTTTATGTTTTGTTATGTTTCAGTTAAATAACGTTTGTATCCTTAACAACTGAGCTTTTATGAGAAATTAAGTATTTTATATGCATTAATAAAGTGGCAAAATCGCCCATGTTGCAATTTATTTTGAATCTGTGCAAACTATTCTTATCTTCTTCTAAATTTCTATACTAGGAATTCGTCTGTATCTTCAGCCGTAAAGAAATGTGATAGCATGATAATTATGCATGATACAAATATAATTTATAGACCATAGCACCCACGAACAATGTAGCTTTCTGCCAGTGAAAGAGTTTTTACTTTTTTTTATATAAACTTTGCCCCACACTAGGAATTTCTCCTGTATCGTGGGGAGTTCACAAACATTTAAACTCACATCAAATACCCAGACCCGAAACAACTACATATAGGCCATACAAATATTTGTTCGGTGCGGGGATCGATCCCGCGACACGTAGCGCAGCATTCAACTGCTTAGTGGCTCAAGCCAACCGTGCCGTCAATTAAATCAATAAATTGGATCATGAGTTCCGGAGAATACCCCCTACATGATACAAACTTACAAACAATCTTCATTATTAGCATAGTTATAGAGTCATCTCATAATAATATACACAATAGTAGTTTCAAATAGGGTTATAATCTATAAAAAAAAACACAATCTAATTACCTAGAATTAATACTTAGCTAGTGCTCCTAAGCGCATTCAAGCACTAATAATGCTATTACAACACCATCATCGACTGGAAGCCGATGATGGTGTGGCAACCGGATGCAGCTGAATACCAGTATTTTGCATGGAGCGACTGCCTATCTGATCTCCACAACCCAGTTAATACTAGGTAACACGATACCCTCTGGTAAGACTGGTTGTCAGACTTTCAGGTCACTGACTACCTGTAACGACTACCAAAGATCTTTGTATGGCAGCCGGGACCAACAGCTTAACGTGTTTTCCGAGGCTCGGAGGAAAGTCGGTATGTAATGGGCGGTCACCCATCCACAGACCAACCTAAGCAAGCTAATGATCGAACCGAATGGGAGTTATTATTAAGCCACGAGCTCCTCTTAAGCCATTTCAATGCTATTACAACATTACTATTAATAAAATTGCATCGGTTACTAATGACTAATTTAACTGTGTCTTCAACACTAATTAGTTTTATCTTTTTTGCAGGCAAGCATCACCAACAGAACCTGTGCTATTTCAATAAAAGGTAAGTGCTTCGATATAAAATCTTAAGCCATGTTTTTTAAGGATTGCCAAAAATCCACGAAAACCATCGTATCGTATTTATCATAGAAATATAAAACAAAATATTAGTAAATAAGTTTTTAAACTGACATGGTCACTAACACTATTATTAATACTAAAAACGGGATAAACAAAGGAACAAAAACAGAACTCGAAACAAAAAGTAAACATGGTAAATATCCCGATTTCCGTATTAATATTCCTAAAACATAAAATCGTCGTTTAATCATTTCAATTGCTAACCATGAAATCTACATTCTAAAATCTCTTAGTTTTTGTTGGCTTCTCAATGGCCCCTCTGGCTGGGGGCCTTAGGCCTGCTTGGAGAGGTCACCACAGGATTGTCCGGTACAGCAGTAAACCATCCTCTCTAGAGATGTACTGCGAGTGGCCATTACATAGAAAAAAAGTCCCACCATTGACTTTTTATGTAGGTATTGATGACACATCTTTTTTTTGAGCCTAGACTTTAAAATTGAGGTACCTAAGTTAGATAAGTAGAGTTATCGGTATCGAAAATGCTAATAATGACACTTAACAGTATTACGCCAGATGCACAACGTAATGATGACTTTATGCAGAAAAAAATCAATTATTTACACATTGTATAAACATGATCACAGACAATTCAATTGTTCGTTAAACAATGGTTAGCATAATTGTTCAAACTATGGCACGTATTTACGTATTACACGGACAATTAGTTTGTTTATTTATTGCTTTATAATTCGATTTATTGCAGTTGTAAATAAAGTAGAAAAAACGTGATGAAACGGTAGTATTTAAATTACTCCTGTG
Organism: Diarsia brunnea; assembly: GCA_949774965.1. Classification (NCBI taxonomy): domain Eukaryota; kingdom Metazoa; phylum Arthropoda; class Insecta; order Lepidoptera; family Noctuidae; genus Diarsia; species Diarsia brunnea. The sequence continues at coordinate 4,221,464 of OX459019.1, forward strand.
AAATTTTCTTTGCCCGCTATTGTGTATGATTCACAATTTTCTATCTCTCTTTGGAACACGCGAAATAATGCTTGCGATATCAAATTATCAATTGTCAAATAAGAAAGAGCCCTGATGGAAATTATGAAATTAAAACTTAACTATCAAAGGACACAGAAAGGTTCTTTTCAAATAAGTACATAATTATGAAGAAAGCGTGTTCCGCCAACCCCTAATGTAGGAAAATGATCATCAGATTAGAGATAATTATTTAGGAAGGCGCATTAATTCCGAAATACTTTCCTTTTTTAAGACCACGTTTCTTAATATTCTAACACTTACACTCTAACACGTACTAAATAAACAAATAAATAACCTACTTACTCAGTTTCAGCTGCATACATATCAGATTCATAACAAACAGAAGTGTTACGTATTGCGCTAGGAAACACCGCGTATCGGATGTGTAACACGACGACACACGTCACATAAGCATTGACGTTGACGTTGCCACCACAGATATCTGATCTAGTGCATATATGCACTAGCTTTTGTCCACGACTATGCCCGCGTGAAGGTCGGAAGTCATCCCGTGGGATCGTACTATCGGGATGGAAACTAGCCTTTTTTTTTTTTGGGGGGGAGTGGGAAATCATCAAATAGCGGGCCTGCGGGTTGTTCGAAAGAAATACCGCGGCCTCGGCACAAGGGCTAAGAAGGAACATGGGTGGTTTTAGTCATTAGAAATCGGACACTCCCTTCCGCTCTGCCCATAGCGGGTTATCTGTCCCGTTCTCGTTTGACTTAATCTTCAGGCGGTTAATCGAAGGATTAAAATTGAATCTGTGAAAATACGGTGCAGCTTGTTTAATATTAGAGCTTACGCTTTTGCACATATTCTTCTTCCAAAGAAGTTAAAACATTATCACAAAATAATTCCACCTACTGGCAATTCCAAGAATCAGAAGGAACTGCTTATGGTACAAAATTTGACGAAGTATCAGGGCCATTATAATTCGAAGCACATACTGGATCCCGGTCCGATCACTACTATGGATAAACCCAAATACACATCTTTATATAACTTTGGGAATCCCAGGACAATACACTAAAGAGGTTATAAAAAAAAGTATTACCATACAAATGGGCCTATTCATAGTAGCTTCGGCTGTGGTCCAATGTGCGCTTAGTCATAGGACCCACAATGCCAAATTATTTGCCATTGTAGTATTTCCTACGTGTCCTGATTTGCCAAAGACCACACAAATGACCACAGACCTCCCAGATACAGGTTGGTGGGTTATTATCATTGTATTTATGCTTGGCAGACAAATGGAAGATCCATTTGCAACATTGCATCCACAGGTAGGCTTAGGTCATCTAAGAGTTTTTTCTCAGAGCTTAATCATGTTTTTGGGAATGACAAAAAGGCGTTCGACTTGATGTCAGAGGTCATCGCTGCTCATTCAGTGGGACTACCCATACCATTCCTAAGCTGCAACTCCTAAAAGCCATAATCAAAATGAAACTCTTTATTGGTCACCACCAGAAAAGCGTCGTGACAACAAAACTCGACGAAGATCTAGAGAAACAATTTAACTGTCTTGGATCCCGGAACTAAATTAATTAGAAAATAATAGCGAAGCACTATAATATAAAAAAATTAAATATTTTAGTATCAGGCATCAAGGCCCACAGTATTACATCTTACTTAAAAACTTTGTTAGCAACATGCACACATTAAAAACCCAAAAAGAAAATCACAATCACTCTGAAACAGTATGAGAAACATAATTTCCACTTCATCAAAGATGCGGCATGCGATATACCTCAAGCATATCGAATGCGACGTGCCTCTTGTTCGCCACCCGCATGTCCATTTGACCGAACACACAATAAAGCGGCTTGTGGCTGGGATTACCGTTTCGAAATTGGAAAAGTTCTGTCAATAAGGAAAAAACATTTTCTTTACAGAGTCATTTGTTTTCTTTTTAAAGTCCGAACAAATGGCGACGATTCCGGACAGGGATTGATTAGATGGCCGGATATCTCTGGAGAAATCCAGATAATCATCCTACTAGCCGCAGAAAGGGATAATAATATGATGGCAGTACTTACCTGTTCAATATTCTTCACACAAAGCACAATTAACACGTGTCAAAAATATTCATCACGATAAAATAATCTCGCATGAGTTATGAGTTAGCAAAACGTTAAGATTTCGCGTGAGATGTTCATGTGTTACGAGCGCAACCGGAATTCATCTCAGTGAAAGTTGATATAGTCTTATACTGAATCAGATGCTCGATTTATCACAACTAGTTTTGTTGTTTGGTGGCTTTTGCAATGTATAACAGTAGAATTCCGATTATCCGGATATTCGATTATCCGGTCTCATTGTTCACGGCTCTAATTACCGTATTTTTATATCCTATTGTCTAAGTGATGTACCTATACGTGTGCAACTCTATCTAGAATATTGCTTGATTTTGCAAGAGATACCGCGGCCTCGACATGAAGGGCTAAGAAGGAACACGGGTGGTTTTTAGTCAGTAGAAGTCTGACACTCTCCCTCGCTCTGCCCAAGAGCGGGGCATAATATCAAATAATCCCTTTATATGATGACTTTCCACCCGCCAAAAAAAAAGGTCACATATAACACAACAAAAAAATGGAGCTAACCTTTGATACCGCTACAAGCAGTCACTCAATGGACGAGCATAGAAATTGATCATATCACGTTCATTAAACCAATGGAAAAATGTCAGGTTGGCTGGCCAAGCATAAACTAATACAAATAGCATTAAAGCTCATTGTATTGTACAGTAGCGTAAGTGACAGCTCTCTGCAAACTGACAGGGTGCAATCAGCTTCTTGCTACTTTTCCCCAGTTTCAATGTAAAATTACATTCTCTGTTTATTCTTATTCTAGGCGGACACAATTTAGATTGCCGTAAGAATAATACGGTTGCCGTGTCGACGGCGCGTTCGTGTTCCACGCGCGCCTCAAAGAGATGTCAGCAACATGGAAGGGGCCCGCAAGGGCCGACGCCTGTCGAGGCTGCGGGTTGTCCGCAAGGGATACCGAGGCCTCGACATGAAGGGCGAAGAAGGAACATGGGTGGTTTTTAGTCAGTAGAAGTCTGACACTCCCTTTCGCTCTGCCCAAGAGCGGGAGGGGTTATTTGATGATTTCCCACCCCCCAAAAAAAAAAAAGAATAATACGGTTAAATAAAAAACTAAAGTGGATGTTGAAATAGGAGGAGGAGCTCAGGGTTTAATAACAACTGCACTCTTGCTGATCTTTAGGTTTGCCTAGGTTGGTCTGTGGATAGGTGACCGCCGATTACATACCGAGTTTCCTCCGTACCTCGGAAAGCACGTTAAGCTGTTGGTCCCGGCTGCCATATATTGATCTTTGGCAGTCGTTACAGGTAGTCAGTGACCTGAAAGTCTGACAACCAGTCTTACCAAAGGGTATCGTATTACCGGTTGTGGAGGTCAGATAGGCAGTCGCTCCATGTGAAATACTGATACTCAGCTGCATCCAGTTAGACTAGAAGCCGACCGCAACTTAGTTAGGAAAAAGGCTAGGCAGATTATGAGTCTGCGATCTGCGTATTTTGCACAAGGCTGGGAGAATCAATGATCCACACGAGTTCCCAAAAAAAGGCTAGCAACGCCTTTGAAGTCGCCTAAAGTCCTAAAATACAGCACAGTCAAGGACAATAATTAATCTATCTTCCATATAAATAAAGAGAAAATTCTTGACTGATAGACTCAAGATAAGTGAGTATGGAAAATCGTTAGACAAGTGCAAGAGTTTGTATGGAAAATCGTCATTTTCACGCGGGTAAAGCCGCAGACAAAAGCTAGTCCACCATAAAGACCAACCCAGACATTCCATCGTCCACAACCTACACAAACATCAACAGGTATCAAGACATAATTGATTGCATTCCGTGACGTAACGCGTTACGTCTTGTACGTCGCGTCTGTAGGTCGCTTTAACCGGTTGGTAGGGAGCAGTGTGTCAGCCAATGAGGTTACCGTAATGTTTGTTGAAAGAGAGTTTTTGAGGCCTTTGAGCTGTTGTTCGTGGTTTTTGTGGGGTTAATAAGAGAACTGATTTATTGGGAGTTCTGATTATAATAGGATTTGAGTGGTTTAACAAAAAGTTGTGTTTTTTTTGTTATAAGAGTTCAAACATAGTATCTTGCAAAGGTGCCCCGTAGTGTCGTGGATTTTCACCCAAACGGGCTCTAAAAACTTTGCGTAATTGGTTCCAAAGCTGCTCTTAAAATGTTAAAAAATAAGTTTAATACAAACTAAAACCTGACTACGAATAAAATCGCAGACTAATATAATAAAAACCGCGGTTTTAAAAGTAGGAAACAAAAAAATAATTCTTGTCTGATATTCTTATCTATCGACGCCTCATCCAATTAATTGATTATCGTCTAGTAAGTCTTGTAGATAATTAAACGTATTTTATGACATAAGTAAAATTATTATAGAGGACAGCCGTAGTCGCATTCCACTGATACCTGATGCTCTTTCATGGCGTTCTCATTGATACAGAAATCAGCTGCTAGTTGCCATTAGCAAAGTGGCATGCGACTACGTCTGTCCTCTATAATAATTTTGCTTAGATTAAGTACGTTTAATTGAAATAAACAAATTAAAAGGGAAAAGAATCCGCGAGACGCAGCGCTGCAGTCCAATCGCTCAGCCACTGCGCCAACCGTGTAGTCATTTAGGCTCAATAGTTGCTTTTTGTTCTTAAAAATGAACACTGAAGTGCGTAATTTTGCCCACTAATGGTTTCTTCAACCTAACCGAGACAAAAATACATAGATTTTACAGTAAAAAATGCATTACTTAAGAGTGCTTGCGTAGTTTAAAGAAAAAATGATTAAATCATTTATTTACTTTAACAGTTCCATCATCGTCAGAATGAACTCAATGAGAAATAAAAAAACGGTTTTTCAGATAACTTACATAATAATAAATAGAAAATTTATTATAGAGAACTTATAAAATTTAAAATACACGGTGATTAAAAAACACCTATTGAATTTCAGACAATCTATGGTGTGGTACATTTACGGTTTATTCAATAACAAATAGCATATTATGTCATTTATAAGAGTCACTCTGTATCACTGTTAGCGAGTTGTGCAAATAAATCAATTAAAAAATCATGAAAATAGGATTTTCATAAAATTTTGTTAAAATTTTTGTCGTATCGCATAAAAAGGGGCAGCTTCCTCAGCCGAATAAACCTGTCAGTTCAGAACTACAGAACCTGCAGATTTAAACAATATCTTTCCGCTATACAAAACTGCCTAAAATGAATTCACATACGTGTATTATCTAATTTTTAACGTACATAAATAAGAATAAACCACTCTCTTCATTGACCTTTACCAAAATAGTAACATCTAAAATTAGCTCCAAAAAACTATTTTAGGACCACGTGCGTGTCTTATCTTATTTCCTATGGCAAAAAAAACTCAGAAATACGAGTAATAGAGATAAGATTGCGTGTCAATTAAACCTCAGATGCGTTACGGTGGTATGGCGGCAATGATAGCATGGTTGACTGCGTTTTATCCAGTGGTTCCCAACTTTTAGAACAAGTGTACCGAAAGAAGTAACTAAAATTATGGTCCGCGAAAAGTTTCGTTATTAAATCATAGTTACAGACGACAAAGAAAATCATGATCCAATTCTTGTCATAAATCTTTCTGACTATAATAATAATATCTAAAATTTTAGGTACCACTGGTGCGTTAAAATTTCCAATGTTCAATTCTTTAAGTCTTTTAAATCACTTTGTAGAAGATGTAGATAACCTCAAAAATCCAATTCTCAGTTCGAATTTTAATTTCTGTAAAAATGGCATGTTTTTTATTTCATGATTATAATATTTGTACCGGTAACCGAAGGACTATGCCAAGCTTATTTTGAATTTGACACAGTTATAACCTTATGGCAACCCTGTTAACAATAAAGAAATCAAAATGGTGCCTGGTCAAAAAGGTTGGGAGCCACTGGTTTAAACCATAGTCTTGCATGCTGACCGTAAAAGCTGCCATTATAGATGGCAAGACTTGTAGTACTTAATCGTCTCGGTTTGGTGGAGATTGGAAATTGTTCCTTCTTAAAACCTAATAAAATATAACCTATCATAACACAACATATTGTAACATAACAAAAAAAAGTACTAAGGCAACATATAACAAAAAGTATTACAGCGCCATCTATGACACAAATGAAGAACTAACGTCAAAATTCTAAATCGCGCAGTTAAAGTTATCATCGACAAAACTTTTTAACAACTGTCGGGCAGTAGCCCACCTGATATAACATCCGTTTGGTCGAAGGATCGTTTCTTTTCTAAGGGGAATGAATACTTTTACTTACTTTACCCTGTTCTTTAAACTTCATACCCCTATATTGTCAAAACACGACTGCAACTTTATACAGAGATGCAGTTTAAGCACAGTCACTTGTCGACAATTGGCCACTTGACTTTTGTTAAAAATTCACGAAAACGTTATGTTATTTCATAGAACTAACAGAAATAACACGATGTGTGAAAAAAGTAATAAAATCGATCAGAAAATGGCTTAGTTTTAACTGATTTTAAATGACGTGTTAGACAAAGACAGCGCTATCGAAACGTGACGTCATATTTCATACCGCCATAGTAACGTCACGGTACGTAGAACAAATGGCCGTTTTGCGCGACAAGGATAGAAAGTGCCCCCACCAAAAACTTCTGAAGCATGTAGCTACTCCATTTATTGATCGATTTTATTACTCTTTTCACACATCGTATTATTTTTATTAGTTTTTATATAAGTATAACATTTTCGTGATTTTTATAACAGTAGTCAAATAGCCATTTATGTTTAAGTTATTGCCGCAGACGATGATTTGCATTGGATGACCAATGACCATTATAATTTATTTAGATTTTAGAACCTTGAGTGCATTGAATACAAACTTTGGGCTTTCAACAAATCTATATCTATCTATACATATAATAAATCTGTAGAGAAATCGTTTTTGTACATCGAAAATATTTAAAAAAAAAATTGTCAGGGTATTAAAGTATAACCAACAGAACACATTTCCAGCATTTTTGGAATTTTTGTCTGTTTGTCTGTTTATCTGTTTGTCTGTTTCGATGACTAAGCATCACGTCAAATTTACGAAACGAATGTAGGTAACTTTTATACATAAATATTGTGCGTAACTTGGGCTATTACTTAGTCTTTGTTTCATCGTAATCGGTGCTCTCTATCAAAAGATATATGAATTTATAGTTTTCAAGAAGAACTTATCGTTATGGTCAAGAATGAGACAAGCAACGACATCTATTGAACGAATATGGTACTTATTACTAAATGCCTTCACAAGATAACTTTAAAAAAGTTATGATAGCAAAAGGTACATAGATATAAGTCTAAATGACGCTGCTTTCAAAATCTACATAGCCTAAACCTTATAGTGTTTGATCGCTCTTTTTTAGCAGTTTATCTTCGTCTTCGACAGATGGCGTTATTCATTTGATGTCATTTTCTGAACCGCGGTGATAGTAAACATACACACATTATGTTTCGTGAATAGTCAACAAATAAAAATTTACCAATTACACAGTATTAAAATACTATTTTTTTTTAAACTAAATTAAAATTAGATAAAACCCAAGACATATTTTTTTTTGTACCGTGTGGGAATCAAGCCTGCGACACGCAGTGCTACTGTTAATCGTCCAGCCATTGCGCCAACCATGTCGTCATATAGATGTGGTGTGTTGTTAGCCCTATGTGTCGAGGCCGCGGTATCTCTTTCGAACAACCCGCAGCCCCAACGGGCGTCGGTCCTTGGGGGCCCCTTCAATGTAGCTGACATCTCTTTGAGACGCGCGAGGAACACGAACGCGCCTCCATCGTCATAGGACGGACGAACGATTAACTAGCCCGTTACTCACCGTTCACAGGCCCGCGCCTACGGTGGCCGGAAGCCATCACGTGGCCCCCGATGCCCGGAGCGTCTCCCGCGGCGGCTGGGACGAGAGGTTGTCTCCCTCTCACGTTCCGCCACCTCTTTCGCTAGCATTACTGCTTCGCAGAAGGAGGTGGCGGCCATTTCAGATTCGATGTCCCAGATTCGGTACAGGTACCTCTCGAAACACCCTCTAATCCCCCCTTTTTTTTGTGGTTCGTAAATTATCAAATGACTCATCCCGCTCTGGGCGGAGCGGAAGAAAGTGTCAGACTTCTACTGACTAAAAACCACCCACGTTCCTTCTTAGCCCTTTGTGTTTCGGGGCCATGGTATCTCTTGCGGACAACCCTCAGCCCCGGTAGACGTCCCTTTGGGGCCCCTTAATTGTTGCTGACATATCTTTGAGGCGCGCGTGGAACACGAACGCGCCAACGACAATCTGTCTGCCTGTCGACTATAATGTACCTGTTTCAAATTTCTTCAAGATCCGTTCGGCCGTTCTGACGTGGTTGATTAACAAACACCCATCCATCTAAACTTTAGTAGGAGACATAGTCAGTACTTTGCATTACTCTCTTTTTATTTTCTACAGCGTCAGTAAGTTAACGCAGGGCAATGACTAAATGTACTTTTATCTAAGCGACGCATTTTAGTTTCCGACAAGCACGCGAACGAAGTCGCGGGCACAGCTAGTACTAACTAAGTACGACTGGAATTCGCGTGCTAAGCTGCATTTATCTTAGTTCAAATTGCAGTATTAATTTACTACCTAATAAACCTTGATAATACAAGTATTTTAATAACTCACAAATATTTTACCAAGACGTTTGACGTCAATCATTTAATTTTAAAGTAGGTCTACATTCACCTTTGCGTGGTGGTAAGCTTTTAAAACAACGCGGTTTTGATATACACAGTGAACTAGTTCAAGCAGATGGTAAAAAATATTAACTCTCGTGACTTCAGCTAAAATCGATGGTAACTATCCTATCAGTAAAATGACTTCTGCTCCTGAATATATCTAAGTGCCTCCATGAGGTCTTTGGCCTACGCTATACCTAGGTAACTAATCTATTATAATTTCCTTTATTCATTGTCCGGAGTCTGATTTTGTGTCCCATTAATGGTTCGCCCCCTATTACATGGGGCTTCAGTATAAACTCAAACTCAAAGCATTGATTTCAATGAAACATTACACTTTTGAATGTCAGAAGGACAATTCATAAAAAAAAGCTACAGTCATAAGGCATAATAACTTGTGAAAGTACTGTAGTTGGTTATAACTGGCGAAATATGGGAATACATTAGGTACACCTCTGACTACCTAGAACTACAATTTATTATTATTTTTATTTATTTTTACTACTACCCTGTTGTAAAAATCAAAGCTATCCCACCAAGTCCAATACCAATCCAAATATAATAGTTACTAAACCAAACAACGTCAGGAGAGTCTCTAAAAGGTGCTCACATTTTATAGTAAACTAGCTGATGCTCGCGGCTTCACCCGCATGGATGTCGGTCAAATTGTATACTAAAACCTTCCTCTTGAATCACTCAATCTATCAAAAAAAAACCGCTTCAAAATCCGTTGCGTAGTTTTAAAGATTTAAGCATACATAGGGACGGACAGACAGCGACTTTGTTTTATACTATGTACTGATGATAGTGATAGTAATACCCAGAAAACCTGCAAAGAAATATACTGTTACTGCAAGACATCCTGCACAAACTTAGCTCAGTAATGAAGTGTTTCCAAAAATAGAAACCAAAATCCGAAAACATTCAATAGTTCGGAAGCTACCAATTAGAAGTCGATGACTTTCTTAGCACACATTACCACTGTTTCTAGTAGTCCTACCTAACTGTCACCAGTCCAATGACCCCGATCCTCTAACTGTGAATTGAGTATACATTAGAAATTAGGCGTTGGCAACGGTGTTGTCTTTGTAAATAGTGTAACTGGAGGCTTGTTAGCGACTGATTATTGAGTAAAAAATAATGGACATTACTAAAAATGGCCATTATTTTAACCTCAATAATTTGTGATAAAAATCCGTTATAGGACCCGCTAATCCCATGCCAATGCTCTTGAATTGTCAATAATTCTGACGCTTTCGCTATAAAAAAGATTTACCAAGGTGTTATTCTTCTGAATGAACCTCTACTCAAAACTAACACATAATCATCAAAACAGCTAAGTAAATCTACCTAAATTTGAAAATTACTCGTTCTCATTTGAATTTAGACGTTCTAGAATATAGGTCATAGACATGGAACTAAACATAGCCAACAAGGAACACATCAAACATAACATACAAACAGCTAAAGAAATCCACCACTATTTGATTACCGCCCGCTTTTATTTGAATTTAGACATAATTATCTAGAATACAGGCCACAGACAAGGAACTAAGCATAACCAACAAGGAGTTTCACAATCTGCCAGCGAGAAACCGGTAGAAGTTTTTATTCTGCGGCTTGACAATAAACAGACGCGTCATGTCACATTGCATCACATTTGCTTGGCGATGCATTGAGTCAGATTGAGTCACTGTATCGACCTATAAAGGTTTGCTGAGCATGGTCAACTTCTGCCCTGACTGAAGGCCTTAGTAATAATGTCAATTGCAGGATTGCCCTGTTAAGGAGATGACAGACAACTTCCTAAGTGCCAAAAAATTGTCAATTTAAGATTTTCAAAGAGTCGTCGATTCAAGTCATTGTCCTTTAATCACGTCACCTAACTGATACAACGAACGGTCAGAGGTCTTTCTTTCTTAAATAATAACTGGCAACAATGATCCAAGAGTTTGATACAAAAGAAAATTACTAAGTATAACATATTTTATACATCCACACGTCATGTCACATTTTCACGAGTATTAAAAGCTGCTAATTCTGAAACCAACGCCACTACCATCTAAACTGAATCGAAGAAATCTAATAGGCGCGTAGCTAATTATATATTTTACAAATTAAAACTATTTATAGGTGTTATTTACAATATTTACAAACTACAATATACAAGTATCAAAAAGAGAAGAATTACATGGCGTCAAAAAACTCATGTAATTCTTCTCTTTTTGATACTTGTATATATTTTATTATAATTTTAGTTCTGTAAATTAAAACTTAGTTTTTTTCCAAATTATCATTATTTTGTAGTAAAATCCATTAAAATGAGAAAAACGGCTTGGAAACAACACTTATTTCGTTTGAAACCGCTTCATTAATCTCATCACATGTTAACAGTCAAAAAAATCCTTTAATGCCTCCAAAATAGGTGAAAAACCACGGAACGTTACATTAGGAATGCGTAAAAACGGCAATTATAGTTCGTTAGAATAAATTGTTTTGTTGTGATCTTAGAGTGTGAAATTGGTACGGTCAAACAAAGTATTAAGAATACAGCCAGCGAACATGCATTTACTTTTATGATTACCAGATACATTTAGAGACTGATGTCACACGATACAGCGTTTGATATCAGTCGTTTAATGCCTAACGATTTATACAAAATTGCCGGCATTATTCTAGAATTATAAAGATTTCCATAAGTATCTAACCGTCGATTCTGACGTAAGCAACATCTTTCATCAAGGGGTTTTTTATAAGATATCATCATCATCTGTTTAGCCTTTTCCCAACAACCGGATGCAGCTGAATACCAGTATTTTACATGGACTGCCTAATAGTGCCTATCTGACCTCCACAACCCCGCTAGTACCGGGTAATACAATACCCTTTGATAAGACTGATTGTCAGACTAGGATTGTTTATAAGATACTAGCACTTCACCCGCGACATTTCATCCTCGCGAAATTATTTTATAGCCTATGTTACTCGGTAAAGATGTAGCTTTCAAATGGTGAAAGAATCATTTAAATCGGCCGAGTAGTTTTTGAGTTAAATCAGAACAAATACACAAATCTTTCCTCCTTATAAAATAAATTTAGTTGGTTAGTCTGATTTTCATAGAGTAAATAAGGTTATAATAACCACTTTACTTTTCCCAATTCAATTTTTTTCTTCTTTCCTTATGACCGTTTTAGAAGTCACTGATAAAATAAAAAGTTATTACTAAGTTATTAGTTAAGGCACGTAGTATTGAAACAATTATTCGATTATCTCTGCTTTTAAAAATAACGTGTTATTCCAGATTTCCATATTTTTTCGTGCGGTTAGTGCCTATTATAACCTGTTATCAGATTTTTTATGCCGTCCAAATATCTCAGACCTGCTGGTTTGGTTTCCACACGATATTTTTTACCAAGTTTTACCAACGACAAAGAAAAGAAAGAAAATTGTGTTTATTACGAGGTATGTACAAAAGAGTTCATAATAGTAATTATACAATTTGGAAGGGACGCCAACGCTAAAAAAACGAATACAACGTATTCAGTAAGTACATTATTCTGACCCCCCCCCCCCCCCCCCCGTCTCCCAAACAGACATTTTTCATAGGCCATTAAAAATATCAGCATTTTCCTACAAAACTGCAATAACTACGGTCAAAATGCATGAAACAGCTGTTTATTCTATGTCCGGTTCAGAATAATCTACTGAAATACGCCGTAAACTTTTTAGCGTCACGTAATAAAATATTATATAAGGTGAAGTATTGATGTTTTATTTTCTTCACCACCTTATTTACAAAATAAAATAGATAAAAAGAACGTAAATGAACAACATATAAATATGAGAATATATCAAAATTGAAATTCATCTTTCAAAGACAGGGTAAAATATTCAGATAACAGAGGTGAATGCCCCAATAACCGGTGCTTTATCAATAACTCAAAATATTTTTTTAAAAACGTTGCAACATTGAAAGTTTTACAAACATTTATTTTAACCAGCACTTTAAGGCCAGTGCATTGCCCAATTTGAGTGGCAATCTAAATCTTTTTCTCATGAATAATTATTGATAAATTAATAAACTAGTGATGTGGCCCCGTTTTTATCGTATGTTTTGTGACCTCAAAACACGTTAATTTTGCCACTTTTATTATTTACCGGATGTGCTTAGATGGCATTTTGTAAATTATTTTAAATATTGTTTATAATCTTTAATATTCGCAGTTTATGCCATTTATAAGTAAGTACGTAATTAACGTTCACATAAATTATATTTATAGAACATACTGCACTGTTTTAATTATCTATAAAATATAATATGAATGCTATTATTAGACGGACTAACAAGTTTTAACGTAGGTCAATCATTATTTGCACCTCTATGTGACATTGACAAAATCATCATCATGTTTGATCTGTTCCGTAAAAAATATGCATATACTTTTCCACCTTTTTATCCCTTTATATTACCTAGCCTTTTTCCTACTACGTTGAGGTCGGTCAAACTGGATCCAGCTGCATACCAGCATTTTACATGTAGTGTCTGTCTAACCTCTACAACCCAACTATTGTCTCCCATTTTTTTTTTGGTGGTTGGAAAATCATCAAATAACCCCTCCCGCTCTTGGGCAGAGCGAAAGGGAGTATCAGACTTCTACTGAATAAAAACCACCCATGTTCCTTCTTAGCCCTTCATGGCGAGGCCGCGGTATCTCTTGCGAACAACCCGCAGCCCCGACGGGCACTATTGTCTCCCCTTAACGTCACGCCTGTAATCACCAAAGGATTTGGCAGAGGTGTATCAAATAGGATATTTACATTTGCCAGTTTTGTTTAATTCCCATGTTATAGAAGGACAGCCTATTGCCAATTACCGGGTACAAACCTAATAACACTTTGCCCGACTTGGGAATCCAACAAAGAACCTCCTGCTCAGCCGTGCCACTTTCGCACTAGACCATTGAGGCAACCCTTTTTTGGCTGCAATTTTCCTTCTTACTTAATAAGAACTGCCACTCGGGTCGATCTTTAGCTAAAGCTGTGCTTGCCTATGTCAGTCTGTGGATGGGTGACCGCCCAACATACCGAGTTTCCTCCGTGCCTCGGAAAGCACGTTAAGCTGTTGGTCCCGGCTGCTATATATAGATCTTTGGCAGTCGTTACAGGTAGTCAGTGACCTGAAATTCTGACATCCAGTCTTACCGAAGAGTTAATAATATGAAATAAAAATAATATAAAAAATATAAAATACAAACAAACAATCGGACGTGAACGCTTCCATTGTATCAAAACGTGGTCAGAATTTAAACAGGCGCCATTTTGGTTATCAGGAAGGAAACAGCGGTGTAACAAATTATTTCAATGCTAAATATAAATTGGTAATCACATTAAATAGTATCACGATTGAATAGTTTGTGAATTTCTGAGAGAATTAGACCTACGTAGGTGAATTACTCTATTGTCTAGGATACGTATTATACCTGGTCCACGACCTCAGGCAACCCTACTCGCGCGCGTCCTTGTGTCACTCGTTTCCTTCGCGTGTGTCACAAATCTTCCCAATGAACCTTGAACTTAATGTTTTTATAATGCTATGCTGCGATAAATTTGAAAATCTATTTAAAAAAGACAGATTAGCTGTACATCGCGTCACGGTTACTATTTGCATGTTCTACGCTAAGCAATAGGGTAGTTAACAAAAAAAATATCTAATTAGTCCATCAGACAGAAAAAAAACATAGATTTCCAAAAAATACTCGACACGTATTTTTTCTTTTTTTCACGTAAACATAAATGAAGACGATACAGTGCTTCGAACAGTTTCATACATTTTTACCAGAAAGTGACGTCAACAGCCCCCGCTCACGATCTTTGACACGTTTTATTTTCGTCATTTTTTATTAATTTGATAAAACAAAAAACACTCAGATAATCTAAAAGACGGGCTAAACAGAATCATATTCTTTTAAGTCAGTCAACTACCCTATTATGTTTCACTAGCTGACCCACGCAACTTCGTCCGCGTCACATAATAATTATAGCTTATAACCTTTCTCGGTAAATCGACTATCCAACATATTAAATTGAGTTAAATCGTACTCGTAATGACAAACAAAAAATCTTACCTTTCCTCTTTATAATACCACTATTAGTTTAGATTGGCTTCGATTATATTATTAAAGTAACAATTACTATAGGTATCTCTTACTGTTTAATATACAGTAATACCATGTACTTGTAAACATTATGGTGCAGTAAATATTTTGAATTTGAATTTCTCCGGAGCCCCCAGAGGCCAGAATCCCCGCGTATCTACCGCACCGGACCGAATGACTGCCACGCGTTTAAATTATTTTGTCGCCCGTATAGACAATAGGTCATAGGACTATATTATTTGTTATCCCCGAACTGTAAGCCGTGAAATATGGATGTACTTACATATAAAAAAATGTTTATTTCATCAATTACATAATGTTGTAATATAAGTTTATATGCAAAGAGATCTTATCCGCTTTCCACTTTACATCTATACATTTATTCTATACTAGCTGTTCCCGGCATGCGTTGCAATGCCCTTTTTCCTACCTACTACCTGCCTGTGTACCAACTACCTACCTACCTACTACCTCCTACCCTACCTACCTACTACCCTACCTACCTACCTACTACCCTACCTACCTACTACCCTACCTAGCTACTACCCTACCTACCTACCTACTACCCTACCTACCTACTACCCGACCTACCTACTACCCTACCTACTTACTACCCTACCTACTACTCTACCGACTACCCTACCTACTCTACTATCCTACTTACTACCCTACCTACTACTCTACCTACTACCCTGCCTACCTACCTACCACTTTCTCACCCTTTCTACCCTTTTAAACCTTCCCTGGACTTCCACGAATAATTCAACACTATAATTACCCAAATCGGTCCAGCCGTTCTCGAGTTTTAGCGAGACTAACGAACAGCTATTCATTTTTATATAATATAGCTGTACCCCGCGTGCGTTGCAATGCCCTTTTACCTGCCTACGTACCAACTACCTACCACCTACCTATTACCTACCTACCTACATACTACTAATTTCTCACCTTCTCTGGACTGCTACAAATGTTTCAAAACCAAAATTAGACAAATCGGTCTAGCCGTTCTCTAGTTTTAGCGCGACTAAATAACAGCAATTAATTTTTATATTATACGCAAACACCATTTGAAAAATCGTTTTTCTATTGGGAAAGAAACAGTAATTATTTGTGATTATTGTGATAATGTCGTATGGTCTGTTTGAAGTTGTCATTCGTTGACTGAACAACTGAACGTCACTCAATTGTTTTGCCTTCCCGGAACCTCTCCACTAACACTTGAACTTTATGGGTACGGTATTAAAGCTCAAATTGATTTGACGTTTTAGTTACAAAACGTTTGTATGGGAAAAAGAAAAGGGCTGTTTTTAGGGCTTTTCCGGCCATTATTCGAATTTTTCTCGCCGTAAAAACCATCCTTGAACTTCAACGAACATTTAAAAAAAAAAAACAGCCAAATCGGTCAAGCCGTTTTCATGCCAAGTCGTGACAACGAAAAACGGGTTTCATTTTTATATATATAGATAAATAAATAAAATTGAAGTCTATATTCCAAAAAAATCTAAATAACAGCTTTTTACTGAAATAAAACTTATAACAAAACCACATTTAAAAAATGTTTTGTGTGTCTGTTTGTTCCGACTAATCTCCAAAAGGGCTGGACCAATTTTGACGAGACTTTTACTGGCAGATAGCTGATGTTGTAAGGTCTAACATAGGCAATTTTCATTAGGGTTCTGTGCAAAAAATAATAAAACCCATGATATTGTTAACAAAATTTGATTCAAATAGAGAAGGTTTTATGATTATTTTACGGGAACGGTAGCAGGACTCAGCTCATATGGTAGGTTCACCCAGATTTTTCCAGTTCCAGTTAATAATTTTATCAGTGTGTTTTTGAATCAAACTAATAAGAGTTCGCTTGCACCAAAATGACATTGAAAACGTTCTCGCCAGCATTTGAACTTTCTTGCGTCCCCACACGCACATATATCTACATACATAATACGTCTTAGGTAACAACCATTGCACATAACTGGTCGTTTTGAGACTGACCTTTGAAAGCCGCGGTTATCCGGTAGTAGCAGGGCTGGTTCATTTAAATATTAATATTTTTTTTGTAAATTATAAATTAGTTTTTATATCTGATATTTACTCAAATCAATGTGTCACAATTAACATGTTTAACTTTAATTTGAGATGTCGTCAATAGACAACCTTAATCAAATAACTTCTACAATATTAAAAAATAAAATTAATAAATAATTTACGTATTTATATAGGGTGTAAAACTACCCTTAACGCAAACGAAAGGCACTTGTTCTCCCCACCACTGCGATAATTTTTCTGTTCTAGGCCATACCTGGGAACCCCCTAGTTACGGAGATATTGGGGGTCAAAGTTCCAAATTTTTCACAGCTGTTTTTGTAAATACAAGTTTTTCAAGTATTAACTTTACTTAAATTACCCCCTGGACCCGTTTATTATTCAAAGCATCCACTAGCACAATGTTTTAAGAGTGCTACATTGAGTTTTACCGTAAAATGTGATTTTTGACCCCAACAAAAAAAGTTGTTTCTCAGCAAAAATTTTGCGTAGGAGTACTTAGTTTGATGTACAGAAAGCTTGGTTGACGGCTGTGTGATGGGTTGATTTACACCCAGTATATAAAAATTATAACTATCATTACTCCTCATTCGAAAGCGTGCCTATAAATTCCTATTTCTAACACAGGGTTATTACATTACTAAATACTTATTTGAAACGAGACTATGCCCATGAAATGAACCCACTGTGTAGCCAAACAACACATTTTTAAAATATATAAATTAATCAGTATCTTCTCAATTAGCCATCCAACTACTATCATCAGTTTAAAATATTATTTAAGACATAATAAAATAAGTATAACAAAATATGTGGACAATCTCCGCAAAATTAATGTGCCCAAGCGTGTGCGCAAACACAAATACTGCACTTACTCTCATTGTCCGATAAAAAAGACCTACTTTTGTTTTCTTCCAAATAAATTTAGCCCATCCCTAAACGATAGTAACAGTAACACTAATCTTAATCAAATTATTGATTAAAGCCACCATAACCTCACTTTAAGGCCGACAAGCCTCTCTCTAACCGTCAGAAAATATTTATATTTTAAATGCATGTCCTGCAATACTATGTATACAGGGTGGTGCCGACAATACGACAATAAATGAAACCACTGGTAGTTCTAGTTCATAGGAACATTATTAAACTATCAAGTAAATCTTAACACCGTCGTGGTGCCGACGATACGACAATTAACTACCTAAATATCTTTGCAAATTATTCCTAAGGTTAGTAAACCAATATTTGTTTGTAAATTGTTTTATGCTACTTAGTTTTATTGTTTTTTTTTCCAAATTTTTATTTTGGTGTTAAGATTTATTTGATAGTTTAATAATGTTCCTATGAACTAGAACTACCAGTGGTTTCATTTATTGTCGTATTGTCGGCACCACGCTGTATACATTTGTATGTATTTTGATTTATTTCAAGGGTATTGGAGTAGTTACGATTAATGGTGTTTTTACCCTTCCATTACCACCTTGGTACGATTACTGCTTTCGACATCTTGCTTGGTTTTATCTTCTTGGTTGTTTAATTTTTTTCTGGGCAAATGATGATGATGATACAGTTGGAGATTATGAATATAAGTTGTTGGGTAGCTCGACACATATAATAGTTTTTTTTTTGTATGAAATGGGCCTACTTTTTAACCGACTTCAAAAAAGGAGGAGGTTATATGTTCGTGTGTATGTATTTTTTTTTTGACTTCAGTGGTCGCTTTTAACTCATGTCACCATCAAAAAAAATAAATTTAATTATTTGTTTGTAATTTTAAAGTAATAGCTGTTTACTGAATGCATACGGCACTAAATCTTTCTTGTCTTTCATCTGTCTGTTTGTTCTGGCAAATCACCCAAAAAGGCTGCACCGATTTTCACGGGAGTAGTAGTAGTTTTACTGGCATATATAGCTAATATTAAAAGGTGTAACTTTGGCTACTTTTATTTTGGAAAGATAATTTGGTAACAAAATCCGATTAAAAAATGGAAGTTATATTTTTGTTTTGTTGGCAACGGCTCTCGAACAAATAGACATTGTCAAGAAAAAAATAAAAATATTCACTCCTAAAACCAACTGCAGCCATGATTGTCTTCACTGTAAAACATACTTGTCTTGAGACATATAACTACCATATCCCAAGTCATTTCCGTACGTCACTTCCTTCATAAAACACATAGGAAGACACTTACACAGTAACAATCAATCCCCTAATCACGTATTATTCACTGGCTGCCCATCACACCGTAACGTGCCACCATAGCTGTCACTTTCACTCATCACACCGTGTGACGGTGTGACATTTCAATTATTTATGTAAGATATCTATATTATTATAATAAACACGCCAATCTTTTGTTAAATGAGTTGGGCTTGCGACAGATCTTCTGGTGTTTTTTTTTTGTTTCCGTGTTTTGCGACACGCCCTGTGTTCGATTGAGTGTTAATGGTGATGCCATGTAAAGTCAGGGATATTGATTGTTGATTATTTTAATTTCTAATTTAAATTGTCGGTACATACACGTCCGTCATTGTTCGTTATAAAATGGCTATAAAATTTCAAATCGACGATCTGTTTTTGTTTTTGGAGTGTTGGAAATCATCAAATGACTCCTGCCGCTCTGGGCAGAGCGGTAGGGAGTGTCAGACTTCTACTGACTAAAAACCACCCATGTTCCTTCTTAACCCTTGTGCCGAGGCCGCGGTTTTTCTTTCGAACAACCCGCAGCCCCAAATCGACGATCCTTGACATTCATTACGAGAAGTCAGAAATTCAGAAGTCGATAGTCTGACATCCAGTCATACCAAAGAGTACCTATCGTATTTTCCCGTAGTCAGATAGGCAGTCGTTCCAAGTAAATTACTTGATAACCGGAACAAATTCGTTTAGTAGTTATGCAAAGTAAAACAAACAGACAAACATGTGAGACAGACTGAAATGCTCACCATTTCAGTCTGTTTAAGTCTTTGATAAAGGTGAGTAGCGTTTTCGTGTGGAATTTCTGTTTTCCTTTTAAGTATTTTTACTTGAATTAAATCAGTATGCGCAGATTGGCCGATGACCCCACTACCACACGGGGGTCAAATAAATTTAAAGGCAACCACAGGATAGTCCGGTAATTCGGTTGAGATTCCTTGTAGAGTCGAAATGCGAGGGGACACATCAAGGCTGCGGGTTGTTCGAAGTAGATACCGCGGCCTCGGCGAAAGGGCTAAGAAGGAACATGGGTGGTATTTAGTCAGTAGAAGTCTGACACTCCCTTCCGCTCTGCTCAAGAGCGGGAGGGGTTATTTGATGATTTTCCACCAGCCAAAAAAAAAGGGACTCGTCATAAAAACAGTAGGGTGCGAAATCATTTTTGAGGATTGTGCAAATAAAATGAACAATCATTGTTCCGTTAAAAACTTTTACCTCGAATGGGTGGAGGTTCTAGTTTTTGACGTAATCTAAACAAAATATTTTGATTTCTTTTACAACATTTTATTGTCATAGGTTTCCGCAATATCAGAAAAGTAGTTGCTATAATGCAGCTAATTTAGGTAAGTAGGTAGGTACCCAACAGACTCTATTGTCCCAATAGATTATATATTTTGTGAGAGTGTCTGAATAATTGAATAGAGACACTCACAAAATAGAGTCATATTTTATTTCCTGCTGAGAATGTCCATCCATGTTCCCGACACGACAATTTTTCTCACGAAAATTGAAAATCTTTATTGACAGCATCTTTGGTGTAGTAGTCGCAAACGCGACTGAGAGCCTTCCTGGGTTCGATCCCCCAGTCGTATAAAGTGTTATTAAGATTTTCCATCAGAAATTTCTCAACAGCAGTTACTAAGTTTCGATTTGTGATAATATGGGACTTAAATATAACTGGCGAAATGTGGGTGTACCAACGGATATACCTCTGCCTAACCCTACGGTAATTACAGGCATGATGATGTTATGTTATGGAAATAAAAATATTCATCCTAATTTTCTCTTCCCACCCGCTCCTAGACTAACCTCGACACTGGGCCACTGATGAACAAAAATGTCGTTACCCACTTGTGTCCATAATTAGCTAAGATACGAGGTCGATGACATAACAAAGGTTGGCTCATTGTTCCGGTCATCCGAGATCACACGTAACGCGTTGCATCAAGTATCTACGAGTAGGCGCGTGTCCATTGACGCCGACACGATTTTGACGACACAGATTTTCTTTATGCGTGGCTATTGATGCCGACACAGTTTTTTTAAATGTAGCTTACTTGATCAGTTGTCAATTTTTATTGATGTCGATTCTTGAAGATTATTATTTAATAATGAAGATGAAGTTTTGCAGTAAAAAGACGAAGGGTACGAACCCTTCGTCTTTTCAAGTCCAGTTGTTGCAAGTAATGTAATAACGACATTCATAATTAATTATCATATATCAAAAAACCAGATTATAAATTCGGTATTATGTTGCACTGATGGTCATGCTGATTTTAAATCAAGCTATTCATACATTCATAACACGTTTTTCTGATGTTCGTCAAGTAATTAATTAGTTGACTTTGAAATGTTAACGTAATCATGTTATTAATATCTCATGACCACATTTTTGACTGAATTAATAATTATTAACGATCTAACAAGACTTTATATTTATTCGGAAGTTATAACACATGAAATCTAGTGTTACTTTCCGGAAATCGATGGCAAGAAAATTTAATGCATTTTAATTACCAATAAATCAATTAAATTATCAGTGTAAAGCATCAGCTTTGCTGCAAGCTGCATTCTAAATCCAAGCTTTAGATCTACTTGGTTAATATGGAATTAATACTAAATATTTTAGCATAATATAACATTATTTATACATAGTAAATTAATGTACTTATATTCGATTCAGGAAATCAAAATCAATTAAGATTTCTAAAATAGGAGATTAGTACGTTTACTTGATTGGTTTTGTTTTTATGTACACATTGATTTTATTTTTTTAAATATTTTTTTTAATATAAGTACTTAAACTGCTCTTAAATCTCATATCAAATTTAATTTCTTAATTTTGCCCAACATTCTACGTCCTTTATAACAAACAACCCAAAAGCCAATCAAAGCACTACGAATAAAAACAAACAACAAGAAAAAAAAGTCGACACGTCAATTAACACGTAACATTGGACAACCGCCTCAATCGCACGCACACACGCACGATCATTAAATAAAGGCTCGTCGTACGTAAACACGGTCGTATCTGTGTGCGTACGAAAGAGTTCAGTGGGCCAAACCAACAGGTTGAGCGGACTTGAACACCTGACTATGGATACGACCCCGTTTTCTGACGAACTTGCATAGATAGAAAATGATTGTTTTTTTTTTATAAAATTCTTCGTCGTCTGCAAATTTTTGTGTTAATTGTGGATTTAAATGTAGGTTCCGCATTTTTGCTTTCTGGTAGTGATTAGTGACATTTCAACTGGCCTAGTTTATTTTTAGTCAGACTTTGGTTTAATAAAAATGAATTTTATTAAAATGTTGGAGACATCGATAGAAAACGCTCTACTGTGAGCTTTATATTATTTCTATCCGCGGCAATATTACTATGGACTAAGTACAAAAGGAACTAAAAGGGCTCAAGTTTTTAACTGTTATTAAAGAAAAATTATGATTCCCGAAGGCC
This sequence comes from Diarsia brunnea, assembly GCA_949774965.1. Taxonomy (NCBI): domain Eukaryota; kingdom Metazoa; phylum Arthropoda; class Insecta; order Lepidoptera; family Noctuidae; genus Diarsia; species Diarsia brunnea. Next base: position 4,244,182 of record OX459019.1, read on the forward strand.
ACCTCATAGGGAATCATCGAAAAAAACGATAATAAAATGGGTTTTCTTCAATTCCGTATTCCGTGATAACGGTATGTAATCATATTTCTTCAAAGATGAAAACAACTTACTACACTTATTAATAATTCTGTAAGGATTGGTAATTCCACAAATTACTTTACTGAATCAATTTGCCAGGGTCTAGAAGCGGTAGCGGTCTAATAAAGACATTATTTCCAAATATTGACCCATAAAACTTCGTCTGCCAAGCAGTCAATTCCAGCACAATATGTTTACCTATTCGACGACATGGCGAGACATAACACGAGCGATAGATCATAAAAACGTATAATAACAACTAAACGTATGCGTAACATCATTACATCATTGTAACATACTCGTAACTGTGAAAACACCATACCACGATCTGTCAAGTCGTTTGTCTATGAGACAGAGGGAATAGAACAGTAGGAATTGTTATTTATTTACAAGATTTATGACCTAAATAGGCATTTGCATGTGGCTGAAATGAGAGGGGGACGTGTGGTGTTACGCGAATGGATAAAATAAAAAACGAGTACATAAGAGGAAGTCTGAAAGTGGCGCCGGTGACTGTAAAGTTGTGTGGAAATCGGTTGTCGTGGTATGGGCATGTCATGCGGAGGAATGAGGAAAATGTCGTGAGAAAAGTTTTGGATATAAACGTGGATGGGGATAATTTAAGAGTAGTGGAAGACCAAAGAAACGATGGTTGAACTGTGTTTAAAATGATATGGCAAAAAAGGAGGTGTCTCATGAGATGACGAGAAACAGAGAAGTATGAAAGTATAGAGACATGCACACCACAAATGAATTGAGATAAGGGCAAGAGAATGATGATATAGGAACTAAAAATAATGTTGATGGTTACAAGAGTAAAACTAGACCAAAGAAACGATGGTGTACTGTGTGAAGGATGATATGGCTAGGAAGGAGCTGATTGCTGAGATGAAGCCGAGTATTATAGAAACATGGAAGAAGAAGGCATGCTTCGCCAACCTCAAGTTAATTGGAATCAGGCCAGGAGAATGATGGTGACGATAAGGCCCTGTTTCACAGTGGATCAGAGAGGGCCTATATTAGTAGCAATTGCTTTCAAACCACTTAGAATTTCTGCTGTTTTTCAACGGGTTTGACACAAGCTTTTCGGTGTCTCATGTCAATCTAACTTTTGATCGCTGGTGGAATCACAGATGTTCTAACTGGACCACCTTTGTTAAGAGGGAACGGGCTGCGATGCTCCATACAAATTTCATTCCCCTTTTTAGGGTTCCGTAGGTACCTCAACAAGTAAAAAAGGAACCCTTATAAGATCACTCTCTTGTTTCTTATAATGAATAATAATGTCTCTAGAGCAATCTTTTTTTGAAGTGAAAACCTCTTAAGCGGCGTTGTGCACTTTTTTTGGGATGGGTAAAAAATGGCGCCTGCACGAATGTGCGTATTTCTCAAAAGTCAAAAAAAATTAATGTCAAGTGGTTTTTCTGAGACATAAACTTTGTAATTTAAAATAATTGTAATAGTTCGGAAGTGTTGTTTGTGTACGAGAGCGCAATAAATGAATATTGTATTAAACCACATAAATTATAGTACTTTTATGCTGATAAATAAAGCAATTCGTGCGAAATTATTCCCTAACCATTCCAAAATATTCAAAAATGCACAACGTTAATGTTCAAGTTTTCACTTTGCAACCCGTTGTTTTTTTTGTCACAAAACACTTCTTGCTTCAACATTTAACTCCTGACCAAAATTCAATAGCTATCAACCGATTGACGTGACAGTGCATCAATTGACGTGATAGTGCGTAGACAACAATCAAATTGCAATCAATAGTTTCCTTTTGACTTAGCAATGTAAATAAGGCCCACTCTCTTATAAGGGCTCTCACTCACCGACGTTTTGTCGCCAAATGACTCAACGACGCCAAAAATGTCGGAGTGTCGTCCTGGATGTTGCGATAGACGATTATGGGAAGGTTATGGATGAGTATTCACGCAATCGCATTTGTGATGAGACTGATCGTGATTAGGTTGTTGTGTGTAATTCACATTTGAATAGATATCTAATTATATTTATTTATTTAAAGACCTTGGAAGACTTACAGCTAGATACAATAGTGATAAATAACATTATGATAATCAGACAGCCAATCACAAGTCTTCACGTCTAGAGATTGTCTGGTATAAATACACTGTGGGACAAAATATACACACTGCCAAATAATGCAAACAAAAAGTAAATGATTAAAAACTTGCTAATAGCTCGTCACCTAAATATCCAAAAAATACTTAATACAATAGGGTAGTTAACTAAAAAAATCTAATTGGCCGGTCAGATAGATTTCCAAAAAATATTGGACACGTATTTTTTCTTTTTTCACGTAAACAAAAAATGAAGACGATACAGTGCTTTGAAAACTCGTGTGAAGTCATTTTCTAAGACAGTATGAATTTTTTTACCGGTGAGTGACTCAAATCTTTGACGCGTTTTATCTTCGTCAATTGTTATTGATTTGATAAAAGAAAAAATACGTATCCAATATTTTTCGATAATCTAACAAACATACTAATTGGAATCATATATTTTTAGTCAGTAAACATCTCTATTGCAACAGGCTATTTACCATGGGAACCAAGATGTTATTTTTTTTTATATAAACAAGGTGTAAATACCCGGGAAGATGGAACCACGGAACTCTCGCTGTGCTGAATCTACCTAGCCTTTTCCCAACTATGTTAGGGTCGGCTTCCATTCTAACCAGATGAATACCAATATTTTTTATACATAGAGCGACTGCCTATCTGACCTCCACAACCCAGTTAGCAGGTAATACGACTCGCCTGGTTGTCAGATTTTCGGGCCACAAACTACGTGTAAAGACTAGAGGAGCTCGTGGCTTAATAATAACTGCCACTGGGGTCGATCTATAGGCTAAGCTGCGCTTGTCTAGGTTGGTCTGTGGATGGGTGACCGCCCATTACATACCGAGTTTCCTCCGTGACTCGGAAAGCACGGAGTATCGGTATCGGTTTCTTATCATCTTTTGTGTCCCATCTCACAAAGTACAAAAATAAATATATCTACTTATATTATGGAAACTTCACAAAAAAAAAATTGCAATATGTTTGCTGGTCACGTCAACAAAGATTTTGCCTCACCAAAAAATCTAATTAGTCCGTCTGTTAGATTATCGAAAAAGTTTATATTGGATCCGTTTTTTTTGTTTTTATCAAATTTATAAAAAATGACGACAAGAAAACGTGTCAAAGATCGCGAGTGGGGGCTTTTGACGTCACTTTGTGGGTAAAAAAGTACAAACCTTGTGACGTCACACGACTTGACACAACTTTTCGAAGCACTGTTTCGTCTTCATCTTTTGTTTACGTGAAAAAAGAAAAAATACGGGTCCACTATTTTTTGAAAATCTATCGGACGGACTAATTAGATTTTTATGGTTAAATACCCTAGATTGCCTTAGTTAGGCAAAGGATTACTCTATATCCCGGTAATAAATTCCCGTAGGTTAATATCTAACCTCGCGAGCAAAGCTACGGGCAAAATCTAATGACACATAATATCTTTATTATGAAACTAAACACGATGTATCTTCGTCATTCTAATTGAATGTGGTAATCATAGATTCTTGGCGATGAAACATCATTAATTAAATTATACTAATTATTATTCTTACCTACATCAATACTATCGCACGCGAGTTGCATGTGACACTTGATTACAATTATGATTAAATCAATGAATCTGAAAAACGTAAGAAGAACTATTTAATCAATAAACTCGTCATACGGTTACCAGTCATCCAGATTCTTCTCGTAACATAATTATTGTCTACCAGCTTTTGTTCGCGACGTTATTTAATTATTTTAAAATATTGATTCCCTAGTTTAACTATCTTCCAGTTGCATCGGATGCAGCGGAACACCAGTATTTCGAAAAAGGAGGAGTCTAGATTCGTGCCCAATTGATAGTAATAAGGGCGCTCCCTATAACATAGAACTTATACATTTCTAGCAAAATGTCGGTGTAGTATTAGGTACCTACATCTCTGCCTAACTGCGGGCATTACAGGCGTAATTTATTTATTTTATTTTAATTTTAAATAGAACGGCCGAAGCCAATTACACTATTTAAATACATATAATTTATTTACGCAGTCATGCAATCTTCTCACAAAAATTCAAACATTCTGACAATATCACCTTCCATTCATCCAAGACCTTTGTTTGAGTCCAGGAGAGCGTTAATAACGGATAATGTCCGAGGAATGGGTGACTTAGAGCGTGCTACAGTACGGCAAGTTGGTACAGCCAGTAAGCGGTGTTTTCTGCCACGACAGTAATTGTCAGGCACAAATAGTTTGCTGATTTCATTGTGCAGATCAGGAACATCTATAATCTAATCTAATGTAATGTTATATTATATAACAACTGAACTTAACCTGAGATAAAAATCAACTTCATAGCAACCAATTTTAAATACTACTCAGAAGTGCAACTTAAACCGTATAATAGTCCGCTCACCTAGCACGTTCTAGAATTATACACGAGCTATGTAATTCACGAAATAACAGTTAAATAGTAGAAAAACCTTGGAACTTGTGTATAATTGCACGTTGGCTGTTCGTGCGGTGACCGGAAATGTTCGTAATTGATATGGATACTCAAATTGCTAACTTCCTCCAGAAGTGCACATTTTTAATTATGTATTTTCTTTTGAGATGTCCATTACTCCGTGCCTCAGAAAGCACGTTAAGCCGTTGAGTTTGACAGCCGTTACAGGTAGTCAGTGACCCGAAAATCTGATAACCAGTCGTAGTAAGGGGTATCGTATTACCAAGTACTAACTGGGTAATAATATTCCCGCATTATCTACCTAACCTTTTTCCAACTATTTTGGGGTTGGCTTCCAGTCTAACTGGATGCAGCTGACTGAATGCCTGTATATTTCATAAAATGACTGCCTATCTGACCTCTCAAACTCTTTGACTGGGTAATATGATTCCCCTCATTAAAAACTTGTGAAAATTAACCAAAGGATTAAATTATTAATAATAAAATACAGCTGAAAATGATGACAACCTAACATGACTTTGTATTACGTGGCACAGTACATTGCAGTTTAATCAAGAATTCAGTAAAACTAATTGTGTATGCACGACAGCGCAAGATAACTCAATTGATTAATATTAATTACTGACAAGGTCCAAACGGATTTACCATGTTAGTCACAGAATTCTAGTCAGCTACAAATCACCAAACGGAGGTTAAAAGTCCACAATCTTTGTCTGGTGTGTCTTGACTGAATAACAATTGTTTTACACGAAATCAGAGGGTAATAGACATCCACAACTAGAATAAATCCAGGGTCTACCATCATCATCATCATCAACAGCCTATTAATGTTCCCACTGCAGGGCCTCAGGCCTCCTCTCTAGGAGAAAGATGGGCTGTAATCCACCACGCGGGCCCAGTGCGGGTTGGTAGATGTCACATGTCTTCAATTTTTTGTTTCTAAGACGCCGATTTGATCACGATGTTTTCCTTCACCATTTTGAGAGCAGCGGTGATGAAATAAATTACACAAAGTAATGCGCAGACAACCAGGTGATTCAACCCTGCAATGTCCTAGCCAAACTGGAAACAACTTTCCAAAGTATGATTCCCGTGGGAATCGAACCCACGACCACCGGGTCGCAAGGCAAACGCCTAAACCACTCGACGACGGAGCTTCACATCTTTACTTACATTACTGTTTTCTTTGTCAACAGAAAGAAAATGACATCAGTCTAACCGAGATCAGCGCACCCACAACTTAAAATGGCGGTCTGTTCGGCCGCGGTGATCATCGAGAAGGCCAACAAGTTCTATGGCAGGCCTGACAAGGCCGACTTTAAGCCTGTCCTCAAGGATATGGACATGGTCGTTGATAGGGGAATCATGTAAGTGCACCACGACACAGACAAGATACTTATACACATTTCTTCTTTGATATGAATGAACAGTTATGAACATAATATTAAACGGCCCCTCCGTTTACACCTCGATAAGCATTCTCATCATTCTCTTGTACTTATCCCAATTCATATAAGGTCGGTGCAGCGTGTCTTCTTCTTTCATACTTCTCTGTTTCTCGTCACCTCATGAGACACCTCCGTCTTTGCTGTATCATTCTTAACACAGTCCATCCATCGTTTCTTTGGTCTTCCTCTACTTCTATACCAATCCACATTCATACCCAAAACCTTTCTCACGACATTTTCCTCATTCCTCCGCATGACATGCCCATACCACGACAACCGATTTCCACACAACTTTTCAGTCACCGGCGCCACTTTCAGACTTCCTCTTATGTACTCATTTCTTATTTTATCCATTCGCGTAACACCACACATACCCCTAAGCATTACTAAGCATTATATACGGACATGTAACGGAGCCCCGTTCAAAACCAACGATTGTTTTTGTATTTTTATATTTAGTACCCGAGTACCTATTTACTGATAAAGTATGTAATAAAATCATTGTTTTCCACAGATACGGTCTACTCGGCCCATCAGGATGTGGCAAGACCACATTACTGTCCTGCATAGTGGGCAGGAGGAAACTGAACAGCGGAAACATCTGGGTCCTCGGTGGAAGACCTGGAGAAAAGGGCAGCGGTGTACCTGGACCCAGGGTTGGGTACATGCCTCAGGTAAGCCTCTTTCTACCTTATGTCTTTCTACTAGATGGATGGAGAGGGAGAGGAAAGCCAAAGAAAAAATGGATGGATTGTGTGAGGAATGATATGAAAGAGAAAGAAGTAAATGATGCCATGACGACTGACAGGGAAGAATGGAAGAAGAAAACGTGTTGCGCCGACCCCAAATAGAATGGGATAAGGGCAGGAAGATAACGTCTTTCTTCTAACCCATCGTCTGCTATTTCCTAACTACACATTTAGGGATCGCCTTCCAATTTAACAGGAAGCAGCTGAATACGTATTAGTGCTTTACATGGAGCGACTACCTGTCTGGATTTCCAATGGATTGGAAATAAATGGAAATTTACCCAGAATATTGTGATAACTAATTTAAAAGCCTGTCCAATTGTTCAAGGAGATTCTTGTCCGTACTTCCCCATCGATATCTAACTACTCTCTAAATACCCATGGGAATGTAGCTTCAGCTTCTCGTTCGTGAAAGTTTTTTTTTTTTTTGTGAGGTGGGAAATCATCAAATAACCCCGCTCTTGGGCAGAGCGAAAGACTTCTACTGACTAAAAACCACCCATGTTCCTTCTTAGCCCTTCATGAGGGGATGAGAGTCATTAGTAAAGTATCTTTATTTAATTTGACGAGGAAACAAAACGCCAGCCCGTACCTATAACCACCAAATTAAAAAAAAAACATATCTTCTCCTCTCAGGACATAGCCCTAGTCGGAGAATTCACAGTCCGCGATGCCATCTACTACTTCGGCCGGATCTACGGCATGCAGATGGAGAAGATGGTGGAGAAGTTTGAGTTCCTCTCGAACCTTCTGGACCTGCCCAGTGGAAGCCGACTCATCAAGACCCTGTCTGGGGGTCAGCAGAGGAGGGTGTCTTTGGCTGCTGCCCTGGTGCATGAGCCTGAACTCCTCATATTGGATGAGCCTACTGTTGGACTGGATCCTGTACTTAGAGAAAGGTTAGTCAACATATTAATGGGATACTTTACTGCCTTTAAGAATAAAATTGTGTGCGTTTGACAAAATATATTTCATAGCCATAAGCAACGATTACTTAGGCGGACAAATATATTATATGCATTTTAAATTTTTATTTTATTACAAACTTCGATCACCTGTGATGGAAAGCGATATAGGAGGTCTGTGATGGAGCGAGTGTTCCCAAAAGATGCCTGGGCATCTAAAATGGCCACTTAAGCAGAATATAATATGAATTGCTTTAAAAAGCGTTATTAGTACTCTTATTAGTACTTTTACGAATTTTAACGCAATTCATATAATTTTCCTATTATGATCTATTTTCCTAAATGGTCACAGACGCAGTTAAAAGGTACATTTTACGCTTTTTAACGCAATTCATATTATGATCTGCTAAAATTAGCAATTGTCCATTTAAGACCCCTGTTCACACTTGCTTTAAAATCAGACGGGTTGGAAGGGTTAATTGGTTCTGTTGGATAAAATCAATGTTTTTTTTAGATCTATTACCTATATGTCTATGGTAACACCATTCTAAACTCTACAACATGGTATAGTACTAATATAATACAAACGTTTTAATATGGAGTATTATTAATACCAGAAGAATAATAATAATGAATATGTAAAAAATCGCACAAGGATATTATTAGTGAAAAATCTGTTTATTTGCATTATTATGTAATATTTCCTATTGCCATAATATAATTACAAATACCAACACATTGACGCTAATTCTCTTTATAACAACGCCAATTTGACACTAAATAATGCTATTATGTCAAAAGGAAATAAAAATTATCACTGAATAATAAAATTGATGATCACGTGAAGATTTTTTCTACCGTTTTTTGCTACTGAAGTCGTAACTATTCATTTACTAAAGCATGATTAATGAGTGCCTAAACGATTGTCATCAGTAACTTTGAAATTGTACAATAAACTTTCAAAAGGGTACTCATGAGTATCTAGTCATGTGAGTTGATGACTCATTTAGTTTGAAGATACGGTTTAGAGGAGAAGTCACAAGCTCCTTCAATAATAGGAGCTCGAGCTTCTTGCCTAGGTTGGTGAAAGACCACCCATTACATACCGAGTTTCCTCCGTGCTTCGGAAATCACGTTAAGTGGTGGGTCTCGGCTGCCATATATACATCTTTGGCAGTCGTTACAGGTGAATGACCTAAAATTCTGACATCCAGTCTTACTAAAGGGTATCGTATTACCAAGTGCTAACTCAGTTGTGGAGGTCAAACACGCAGCCGCGTCATGTTAAATACTAGAACTCAGCTGCATCCGATTAGTATAGAGGCCGACCCCATCATAGTTGGGAAAAATCTTGGCTGTTTGATGATACATCTCTGAATAAAAACGACATGAAAATCAGACTTCTTTTGAGAAACCCACTGCCGTTCTATTTTCATACTATTTGAAATAGATCGACCGGACATTTGATATTTCTCCGGTCGTGTCGGATTGTCTTCCCATCGGACCATTGTTCTCCCCACCACTGCGATATTTTTTTTGTTTTAGACCATACCTGGGAACCTCCTAGTTACGGAGATATTGGGGGTCAAAGTTCCAAATTTTTCACAGCTGTTTTTGTAAATACTAGTATTTCAGGTTTTAACTTTACTTAAATTACCTCCACGACCCGTTTACTATTCAAAGCATCCACTAGCACAATGTTTTAAGAGTGCTACTTTGAGTTTTACCGTAAAATGTGATTTTTGACCCAAAAAAAGAAGTCGTTTCCTAGCAAAAAAAATTACTTAATTTGATGTACAGAATGCTTGGTTTACGGTTGTGTGATGGGTTGATTTACACCCTGTATAATAGAAGGTCTACGAATCACTGCATCTTTGAGATGCTGGTAAATTCTACGAATCCATTCAAATGGCCATTCTCTAAGTATAGGCACACATAATATAGATCCTCTTCAATAAGTTTACTTAACATACGGAACTCAATACGCGTGCAAACTTTACCTTACAATTCATAACTTACGCAATGCCAAGCAAAAAATATGTCATCTTTATAAAATAATGACGTGTGAATGGTCGCATAGATTTATCAGACGACAAAATAACATTTCAAGGTTTTTTTGTACAATAAAATGTTAAATGTTAATAACTCTATAATATTTTGAGAGTAAATGACATTGACAATAAATACTGTAATAGATGAGCTGTAGGGTTGTTTAGATTTCTCTTTACATAGGCTTGCATCATCAGTTGTTCAGGGGTTTTTCAGGCTACAAATTGAAATTTCACACTCATGAAGGTTAAACATCTCGTTATTGGTGATGACTTTTCATTCCTCAGGGCCTCGCCAAAATTAAAATCTTTTTGACCTTCTGAAATACAGACGGTGTTTCCTTGAACGCATGCGTACTGGTGATACCGTCGGACTCTCAAGTTATTTATTTATTTAAAGACTTTGGAAGACTTACAGCTAGATACAATAGAGATAAATACACATATATAGATCACAAGTTCGAACCCAAGACATGAACCTCTGATTTTTTTAATTCGGTGAAGGAAAACATCGTCAGGAACCAGCATGTCTAAGAGATATTTCTCGACGGCATGTAACGCCAAGTCAGAGGCCCATTGGGCCGCATAAAAACCCTGAAGCCAGGCCACTAACCACACGAAAAAGAATAAGCTCTTCCTTTTTCAAGTCGGTTAAAAGGACGATGATACTACAGACTGTTCAAAGCTATTTTCTTAACAATACTTATTAACACAGCCCAAATAACATAATAAGTATTGTCTTACCACGGATGTCCATTGTCTTATATCACAATGAGTTTACTTTGATCACTGATAGCTATCTATTGTCCATCAGAGAATAAATGTTACGTCAAAGATACCATTGAATTTCTTCTGGAAAAATTGACTTACATACATAATGGTAGTACATTTTTGTGCAATAAGAAAGCACCTTGGTGGAGCTCGGGCTATACAGGGTGTAAATCAACCCATCACACAGCCGTCAACCAAGCATTCTGTACATCAAACTAAGTACCCCTACGCAAAAAAAATTGCTGGGAAACGACTTTTTTTTAGTTTGGATCAAAAATCACATTTGACGGTAAAACTCAATGTTGCACTGTTAAAACATTGTGCTAGTCGATGCTTTAAATAGTAAACGGGTCATGGAGGTAATTTAAGTACAGTTATAACCTGAAAAACGAGTATTTACAAAAACAGCTGAAAAAAATTTGGAACTTTGACCCCGAATATCTCCGTAACTAGGAGGTTCCCAGGTATGGTCTAGAACAAAAAAATGATCGCAGTAGTGGGGAGAACAAGTGCCCTTCGTTTACGTTAAAGGTACTTTAACACCCTATATAAGGGTTCCTTGTTGACTTCAGAACCCTTCAAATTAATAACAATCCTGAATCCTTTAATTACACGCAATTACCATATCCTATTATTTAAATTTGATATTTATGTGTGTTGCACTCACGTACCACAGTGTCATATGCAATAAATTATTATTTAATGCCTATTTGACAATTACTTATCTAATGTTGTACTTAGGCAAAGGTAATTCAAATCAACATAAAATTAAGGACCTGTAAATAATACCACAGTTTTTTTGACTGTCCGTTTTTATTTTGGATGTTGGTAAATCATGGAAGAAGAAAACGTGTTGCGCCGACCCCAAATAGAATGGGATAAGGGCAGGAAGATGATGATGTTGGTAAATCATCAAATGACTCCTCCCGCTCTCGGCAGAGCGGTAGGTAGTGTCGGACTTCTACTGCTGACAAAAAACCACCCATGTTCCTTCTTAGCCCTTGTGCTGAGGCCGCGGTATCTCTTTCGAACAACCCGCAGCCCCGACGGCTGTTTGACTGTCCTCTAAGTCACTTTCAATCTGTCAATCGTTTTGTTCCGATTCACAGAGGGTTACACAATAGATCCATCAAAGGTTAACTGCGTCAAGCGAAGCGTAACCTTGCGGGTGTTACTATTTACTTAGGCAGTCTTCGAATCCTCTAGTCCAGCAAATGACTGATAATTTAATAGGGCTTTGTTTCCACATCGACCTTCGCTTTGAGACAAATTCTTTCACCACATTATGGGTTAATGAGGTGTGCAATCATGACTGGCCACTTTCCTGCTACTTACTTTCGTCAGATATTTTGTAATATTTATAAGATCCGTTTTGTATGCAATTGTTGAAAAAAAAGTAAAATGAAGGGCACTATTAATAAATCAAGATTTTCATTGTTTTTATTCTCAGTCGACAATGACATAAATAACCCAGCACTCCTCATAATACTTTCGTGTGTATTTTCTTTACTTTATTGTTGGTACATACATTGGTGCCTTGACAGAATAATTTCCCTCGCGAGGCTACCCAAAACATTTGACTTGTACAAACATAGCGGTTCTCCTTTTTTTCAAGGTGTAATAAGCAGCAAAGAAAAAAATTAAACTCGGATCAAGTCTCCAGAAAATATAAAATATGGCAATTAAAAATCTTGTTTAGGAACTCAGGACCAAAAACTATATACCTACCTTCTTCAGTTTCCGTATACAAAGTACTAATTATTTTGCAATCTTTACTAATCCTCACTAATATTAAGTCTTCGAGCGTCCTTATGATCACCCGGTGGATCATAAGACATTCAAGCAATGTTAGCGGACGTTCAAGAGGTTAAATGCGAAAGTAACTCTGTCTGTCTGTCTGTCGCGCTTTCAAAGGTCAGGTCAGGTGGCGCCACTGCTACTGTATTAAACAACAAAAACCGAGCGATAATAAACTATATTTTCGCCACAGTTTATACCCGTTGGCAATTAAAATCGATTGTAACTGGAATTCAAGTGTCTAGATATAAGAAGTTGAAAATTAAAATTAAAAAATAATTTCCTAGGGCCAGTCCAAATTATTGGAGGCAAAACCCGCCATCTTCTGTTTTCATTTCAATTGTTTACCAACAGCACCCCAAGTCTACGATATTCGAGCGCCAAATATCCATAAAAAAACTTTATTTTTATTTACTTGTCTAACCTCTAAAATACGACCTCTTTATAAAGTAATCAATTTAATACAAAACCACCTCGGAAGTAACCTTCGCAAAATACTCAAAAAGTCACCAATTTGAATATGCAGATGACCTATAAAAAGCTTTACAACGTTACAAGATAAATATTTCTCATCCTTCACATGTTGAATCAATGTCAAGAGAAACCAACAGACCTGACCCTTTGCTACAGCGAAACGATTTCACAATTCAATTCATATGTCATAAAACTCAGAAATATACGCCATAAAAAGAATTCATTTTCTTTTGTTTACTTGAAAATGGCCATGACTTACAAACTGGCTGTGATGTCGGTTTGAATGTGCTTGCTAAAGGTAAACTGTATGTACTATACAGGGTGTAAATCAACCCATCACACAGCCGTCAACCAAGCATTCTGTACATCAATCTAATTTTACGGTAAAACTCAATGTAGCAATGTTAAAACATTGTGCTAGTGGATGCTTTGAATAGTAAACGGGTCATGGGGGTAATTTAAGTAAAGTTATGACCTGATTAACTAGTATTTACAAACCAGCTGTCAAAAATTTGGAACTTTGACCCCCAATATCTCCGTAACTAAGACAGTAAGTCACGGCTTTAGTCTGTGGCGCCAACACATAAGTTTAAAGAAAAAAGTTTATCTGTGCTAGCTTCCTGTCACCGGCTTCTGTAAATATCTTCATTAAGTTCATAGCAATTTATTGGTTTTACAACATAGGGTTCATGCTCATATGAATAAATAGCATGGAGATTTTGGGTCGGGTGGGACCAATCATCTTCGGACAATGCAACAAAGTATAATTACCGTCGAACTTCACTTACAGGTAAGTTCGTTTGACTATTCAATTATACTTTGGTCTAGAACGAAAAAATGATCGCAGTGGTGGGCAAAACAAGTGCCCTCCGTTTGCGTTAAGGGTACTTTTACACCCTGTATAGCACCTTTGCTCGCGCTTTTATAACATAACATCACCCCGAAGGGTTGGTAGAGGTATACCTATTAGTGGCTATTAGTAAACCAGATTAATTTTGCCAGTTATGTTTGAAGCCCCATGTAAGTCAATTCCATCAACAGGGCACAATTCCATACTCCGTGGTTTCTTTTTTTTTAATTATTTAGAACATATTATAGTCTTACTGCTGGGCAAAGGCCTCCTCCATTCCTTTCCTTTCAAACTCACCCGGTGTTCTTCTTTTTTTTAAAAAAAAACGTTGCCCCACACTAGGAATTTCTCCTGCATCGTGGTGCGTTTACAAACTTTTAAACTCACAAACACATCCAGACCCGAAACAACTATCTGTAGGCCATATAAATATTTGTTCCGTGCGGGGATCGAACCCGCGACATGCAGCGCAGCTGTCCAATCTCTCAGCCACTGCGCCAACCATGCCATCTTGCCTTCTCTGGTCCACAATCAGGAACTAGTCCAAATCGTCACGCCATTTTTTGGGCCTGCCTCGGTGACGACGACCATCTTAAGGCACCCACTGTGTGACGATTCTAGCACATCAATCCTAACCCATCCTGGCAATGTAACCGGCCCATTCCCATTTTAAAATTAAATTGTACAGATGGCTGAATGAAAATAAATTCTATAGTAGCTTTAACTTTAAGCAAAACATGTATGATCTTATATGCTATAATAACACCTATGTATACCATGTTTTAAGCAAATAAATAAATTATCTTATCTAACATCGCAGACTTATCGCCAACATCGACTCCGTTGTTACCTACTACTGCGAAATTCCTAATGGAAAAAACCAATAACATTTCACCGGACCCGAAACCTCATACTCAGCCGTCGCGCATTAGACCACTCGACCATCGAGGCAGCATTAGCCAATTACTGATTACTTTTTATCATGCTGCAATTCTTCTCCAAAGATCAATTGATCCATGTTTACTTATTACTTATTTAACAGCGGTTACTCTTACTGCTTTACAACACTTAGGTGCGGTAAGGTGCGCAGTGATGCACGGCAGCCATTGTTGCCAAATCTGAATCTATCTCGTCATTGTGATCGCAATCCGTTAGGAAATGGCGACGATGTTATAGTTAGTAAGTAGTAACCATAATTTTGTTTTTTTAGGGTGGGAAAGATTGGTGATCTTGATTGAGCATAGAAAGGTTAGGTTAAATTTAAATTATTACAAGCCTGCAATGTCCCATTTTTTTTATTCGTATGGTGTCGGACGTAAAGAATAGCACCATCCCATATCTTCCCGTGGGTGTCGTAAGAGGCGACTAAGGGACTTACCAGAGAATGGGCAGCAGCGTTCTCTGTGCCTTCGTAACAACCATAGTGCGATCGCCAACCCGCCTGCCAAGCGTGGTGATTATGGCAAATCCCCCCCTTCTGGGGGATGCCGATGATGTCCTATTTCTGGGTAAAGGTCTCCCCCATTTCCCTACATGAGGTCTTATCCCATGGCTCTTCGAACTAGCACTTGTACGCGACCAGATCGTCTCACCGTCTCTTTCTGGGCCGACCTCGTCTTTCTCCTGACACCCGTTAAATGGAGACTTTGCCTATTCAACTAAAATTATAAAATGCCGCCTGATAACATTGACAATAGGTTTACGATTAAGGAAGATCTAAAACAGTCCTCGTGTCAGACGTACGAGGACTGTTTTAGATCTTCCTTTATGCAGCTCGTGAGTAAATAACAAAGTCTGACATTCAATCTTACCAAGGGGTGTCGTATTAGTTAGATACTGGGTTGTGGAGCTCTGATAGGCAGCCGCTCCATGTAAAATATATTATAGATTCTTATTGAGCTGCAACTGGTTAGACTGGAAGGCGACCCCAACGTAGTTAGGGATAAGCTAGGCAGATGATATTATGTATCGCTGAACGCTATTATATATAATGCCACTTTGTCAGGAGGCTTACTGCACATTGCCTTAGAATGCCTTAGATGATTCGATTAAATCAATTCTTAATTACATCCTGAATGTGTCAAACCAAAAATGTTGTTCAAAAAGTTGTTTTTTTATTGATTCTGTTACCCCAGAAAGGTGGTAAATTAAATACTAAATAAAACATTTCGGTAGCGTTCGTTAATGTTGTCTTGAAAATACGGAATACTAAAATATTCTATAGCCTACGATAAAAACCAATTTAAATAATTATGCAACATTTTTTCGGTTGCTATCGCACATTTTGTTTTAGATGGGTAATCATCGCCGCGGGAGGCGCTCCGGGCGTCGGGGGCCACGTGATGGCTTCCGGCCACCGTAGACGCGGGCCTGTGGACGGTGAGTGATGGGTAAGCTCGCCGTCCGTCCGTCTTATGACGACGACAGGCTGTGTCGACGGCGCGTTCGTGTTCCAAGCGCGCCTCAAAGAGATGTCAGCAACATGGAAGGGGCCCACAAGGGTCGGCGCCCGTCGGGGCTGCGAGTTGTTCGTAAGAGATACCGCGGCCTCGACATGAAGGGCTAAGAAGGAACATGGGTGGATATCCACCCGCCAAAAAAAAAATGGGAAATCATCAAATTACTTCTCCCGCTCTGGGCAGAGCGGTAGGGAGTGTCAGACTTCTGCTGACTAAAAACCACCTATTTTCCTCCTTAGCCCTTTGTGCCGAGGCCGCGGTATCCCTTTAATTCGAACAACCCGCAGCCCCAACGGGTTGTTGTCGCACCTAACATAAGGAAAAGAAAACATGATTTATTTTGTTAAATAAGAAGGGATAGCCGATCTTGAGTTACAAAGGCCGTGTCTTTTCAACCATTATATAAATATCGATTAGCAATTTCGTTCAAAATCTTTCGAACTAAAAATGTGTCACGTTTCTTAAGATATGTGTTGGTCACTGTGGTCACAAGCGTAACTGACTAACTGGTGCCTGCTAAAATCCTGGGTAAAAACCCAGGTGATAATAATCAGTAACTTTCTTAGAGTAGCCATGAGTTAGATTTTTCCACGATTGACCACAAATACCTTGCGCTCTTAATGATAGATGGGACATAATCATAACTGATGAAATTATTGCTTTAGAATACACAGAATAGGGATGTTTACTGACAAAAAAAATATGATTCTAATTAGTCCGTCTTTTAGATTATCGAAAAATATTGGATACTTACGTATTTTTTGTTTTGTCAAATCAATAAAAATTGACGAAGATAAAACGCGTCAAAGATTTGAGTCCCGGGTCGTGACGTACTCACTCACCGGTAAAAAATTTCATACTAATGTCTTAGAATATGACGTCACACGAGTTTTCAAAGCACTGTATCGTCTTCAATGTTTGTTTACATGAACAAAGAAAAAATACGTGTCCAATATTTTTTGGAAATCTAGCTGACGGACTAATTAGTTTTTTTTTGTTAACTACCCTCTCCGAGGCACAGGGGAAACTCGGTATGTATCGGATGGTTAACTATTCAACCGACCTTGAAGATTAATCTGTGTATTTATTATATTCATCATCATCATCCGCAGCCCGAACTCACCCACTGCTGGGTATAGGCCTCTCTTTTCTTGTGCCAATCTCCACGGTCCTGTGCAATCCTCATCCAGGTTTTGCCCCCGATGGCAACTATGTCGTCTGCCCATCTTGCCGCCGGACGACCCACACTTCTTTTGCCAGTTCTTGGACGCCATTCGGTGACAGCCCTAGTCCACCTGTCATCACTGCGCCTTGCTAGGTGTCCTGCCCAACTCCATTTGAGTTCCGTAACGCGATTCCCAATATCGGAAACTTTTGTGCGTCTTCGGATTTCGACGTTAGGAACTCGATCAATTAGTTTTATGCCGAGCATGGAACGCTCCATGGCTCTCTGTGCCACTCTCAATCTGTACACAGCCTCCTGCGTGAGCGTCCATGTTTCAGCACCGTACATCATTGTGGGCAGAACACACTGGTTATAGAGAGATAATTTATTATATTAATCCGTTATAATTATATTAGATTTATCTGTTATTTGGCCACGAGATTCTGTAGGCGTTAATAAGGTGTAAACTAACCCTTCACGATGCCTACCAAGCATTCTGTCCATCAAACTAAGTTTGTTAAGTTTAAATTGTGGTGCGCACGTATTACGATGGGACTTTTTTCTTTCTTCGTTTTATATTCGTAACAGTAAAGATATAACTTTTTTTTTAAGTTTTGACGTTATTTTTGATCCTATATCTCCGTAACTGAAAGATTCCCAGGCAAAAGAAATCCAGAATTTAAAAAAATCTCGCAATTTGGGATTTAGGCATTTCGACTTCGTTGTTGTGTTGTGTATTTACACCCATTTATGCCCTTTGTGTTCTAATTCTCCCATTTTCTTCATAATGATATAATTTCGTGTCCGGCCTCCGTATCAATCGTAGCACATTCTTCTATGCGTCAATCCTCTTGGCAATGTCTCGGTCACTCAATACTCGCCTGTTGCAATCGATCGCAATTACGTGCGTTTGCGCAACTGTTGCATGCTGGTTGTTAGTTGTTGATGTAGATGTGAAGATTTATGGTGCGGTAGTGATTGTTTTTGTAACCCATTTATGCCTTTTGTGCCCTAGTTTTCCCATTTATGTTCTTTAGAACATTTTTTTTTGTCGGTCAAACCCGCCACGCTATTCCCAAAGCACTGTAAAAGAAAGCCAGAACCAACAGTGGCGACCACCAGAAAAGCGCCGAGACAATGAAGCTCAACGAAGTCCCAGAGAAACAATTTAAATGTCTTGGATCCCGCAACGTAATTAATCAGAAACGAATAGCAGAGGGAGGAGTAGGTAAAAACATAATTTCCACTTCCATTTCTTTAGCATATAATAACGTATCCAGTGACTGCACCAGTTGAAGCACATTCCTCTCTGCGTCACTCCTCTTGGCAATGTCTCGGTCGTCAATAGTTGTCTGTTGCAACCGATCGCAATTACGTGCGTTTGCGCAACCGTTGCATGCTGGTTGCTAGTTGTTGATGAGTTATTGTGTGGTTGTTTTTCGCGGTTTAATAATTGATCTGTTGATTAACTTGTGAATAAGTGTAATGGTAAACGAGGAAAATAATATATGATTCGGATTGTATAATAGGATAGCTAAAAGTTCATTATTATTACTTATGCCCAGATCGCATTTATTATCACCTTGTCATATTATAGGCATTATGATAAAATATTTGTTGTTATGACCTAAAGATAATGAGAAAGACAAAGAATCCGTCCTCGTTGTTATTCTGTAACATCCTTGGCTTTTTCCATCAGGAATATATCAGTAACAGCTACGGAGTCTGGATTTGTGCCCGGTTGGTGGCCATGGACCTCTTTTTTTTTTTGGGTGGTGGTGGAAAATCATCAAGTAACCTCTCCCGCTCTTGGGCAGAGCGAAAGGGAGTGTCAGACTTCTACTGACTAAAAACCACCCATGTTTCTTCTTAGCCTGTCATGTCGAGGCCTCGGTATCTCTTGCGAACAACCCGCAGCCCCGACGGGGCCCATGGACCTCTGACTTGGCTTTACATTCCTTCAAGAAATATCTCTCTCTCTGAGTTCGATTCCCGGACCCGGCAGTGTGGGTTTTTCCGTTAGGAATATTTCAGAAGCAGCCACGGAGTTCGCATTTGTGCCTTGTTGATGGCAATAGGCTCGCCTTGAACTTTGCTATTTTATTTAAAAAAAATAAACTCCTGTTTTCTTTCGCCGCAGAATAACTTAAAACTAGATGCGTCATTATTGCGACCAGATACTTTGAATAACTTGTCTATAAATGAATTATTTATAAAATCATCATAGGTTCGACAATACATTGGAATTAATCTGTTTAATAATCCTAATAACCCTAATATACCAGTTTTCGTCCAATTACAGGTAATTTAAATACTCAAGTTCCTTTTGAATTGGTTTTCTCACGTATTTCACGTTTTAGGCTAGTTTATAAAAAAATATTACTATATTAAGATTATAATCTATTACATATAATACATAACATCACGTTTTACTAAGGGTATCATACTACCCAGTATTAACTGGGCATTAAGATGTATGCTGCATATTTTAAAACTTCTGTTTCTTACATACAACTTTAAACAAAATTTACATTAGCTTTTCCTTTGTATGTGTCAATTCAGAATTATTTATTTACGTTTCTAGCATATTTATCTATATTTTTAATCGACATGTATTTAAATCGATATCTGAATATTCCCTTATTTCGAACAAAATATTACAAAGTTAAACCAAAAATACTGACTTGCACACAAATTATGCACACTAAATAAATCAAATTCAATATACTGTTTTAATGGTATTTGCAGAACTGTTTTACTGAACTGATAACAACCTAACCTAACCAAAAAAATAATAATTATGGACTCACATATATCTGCGGAAATGTACTCACGACAAGCAAAAAAAAACCTAACATAACATAGCCTAACCTGAATATATATATATAATAATAGAATGATTTAGAGTGGAAATTAGTATTTTAGATAAACAATTCGTATTTTTCCGATGTACGAACCACATTCTTGCTATAAATTCGATAAAAAAGGACATCACATGTTTAGTTAATCAATTGCTTTTTTTTCACAGCATTCATTTTTCTGGTATGCATTCAGTTAATTAGTGGAGTTACCTAGTGTTCTGAAAAATTAAACATATAACAATATCCCTTTTTAACCGACTTCAAAAAAGGAGGAGGTTATTAATCTTCTATCTGTGCCTATTGCTGGTACAATATCACATTGTTTAGGCCCCAGAATTGACTGATTAAATCAGGACACGCTACAACCAACTTATCTGAAAGCATCAAAGCACAGAACTAAAACAAATGTACCAAGTTTGCATTTCGATACATATTTACTTGACAAGCAGTGCCAACTTGAACTGCAAACATAAAGTGGTCAAGTGGTCATACTACACACAGTTTTGTTTATCATAGTACGGACTTTGAGCATGAGTTGTAAAGGTAAATAAATAAAATTATCATTGGATATTCATTTGTTCTAGTGCAAATAACTATAAAATAAATATATGTTCTTTATGCTTAACATCAAATAAAGTAAACGTATGTTACATTAAATATAAACCTACCTAAGTAAGTATTTTTCAGACGGATGCAAAAGTTAGTTATAGTTGCCAGTTATGATGTCAATAGCGATTACGACCCACCTACATGTATTAAACTTCTTAACTTTGAAATCCAAAAATAAGCCTGTCATGTCTTGACTTGAATCATCATCTCGCGACATCTCACTTAGGTCTCGTTTACGGAGACGCGGGGCGTCGCGCGGCGCGTGCAGAAGGCTCGTCTCGAGTTTTTTAATTATTTTCTGAGAGGCGCGTCCACCGCAACGAACGCTGCATTTTAAACTAACGAGCGAAAAATCACTTCTCTTAAAATCGGCGTTTGAAATCGTTAACGTTTTCATACATCGCCATGTGTTTGAATTAAAAACGCACAACGCTCCGCGCGACGCCCCGCGTCTCCGTAAATGAGGTCAAGGGATTTTTTTTAAATTCCGACCGGGAAAAACTGTTTACTTCAAATCATCATCCCAACTTGAAAAAAACGGACAATGGAAGACATAGAATCATTTTTCGCTGTAACATGTACAGGATGATAATAATTATGTGTCTGCTTCAGACCGGACTTAGGTAGTCTCTATTAACACCCGTCGGTCATAAAACATTGCAAGAACATAACACATCTATTATACAATAGTAAATCAATAACTATTAACTCATGCTTATATGTTGTTTGTGCATTTGTTCTTCAAACATGACAGTATTGTACCATCACGTGTATAACTATTGCTTTACATAAATTATGTAAGTTCTGAGAATATCATAAGGTCATGATTCTCCCCTCAAATTATCTGGGGTCGGTGCAACTTGTCTTCTTCCATATTTATCTATTAGGAGCCATCTCACTCTCGAGTCATCATGTGACTTTATACACATTCATCTCAAAACTTTACTTGTCATATTCTTATTGAATTTAGTAAAATAACAATATTGAAAGGCCTAAAATGACCACCTCTGGACCTGTGTCCAGAGGTGAGGCCTATGCCTTTTTTTTTTTTTTTTTGGGGGGGTGGGAAATCATCAAATAACCCCTCCCGCTCTTGGGCAGAGCGAAAGGGAGTGTCAGACTTCTACTGACTAAAAACCACCCATGTTCCTTCTTCGCCCTTCATGTCGAGGCCTCGGTATCCCTTGCGGACAACCCGCAGCCTCGACAGGATGAGGCCTATGCCTCAAGGCCTGTCCAGCGAATTGCTTCAAGGGTCTGCGTCACTGAGCGTCGGGGCTGCGGGTTGTTCGAAAGAGATACCGCGGCCTCGGCACGAAGGGCTAAGAAGGAACATGGGTGGTTTTTATTCAGTAGAAGTCTGACACTCCGATCTGTGCAGGAGGAGTCATTTGAGGATTTCCCACACTCCACAAAAAAAAAGCGTCTTTCACTGCAATTATCGCAAGTGCATAAGCTACCCATCGCTTAAATTTTCATAAACTACTCCAATATTAGATTACGCCGAAACGGGAAATAACGTATTTAGCCTGAAGGCCTAGGCCTGAATCTTTAACCCACACCATTACACAAAAGACCCTCTTTGGATTGTACTTAATTAAGATCTTAAATTAGTAACTGAAAGACACATTACACACAGCTAGAAGCATGCAATTATGAAAGGGATTGGGGTTTTTTTTCCAGTAGGTAACAAAAAAAATCTAATTAGTCCGTCAGATAGATTTCCAAAAAATATTGGACACGTGTTTTTTCTTTTTTACACGTAAACAAACAATGAAGACGATACAGTGCTTTGAAAACTCGAGTGACATCATATTCTAAGGCATTAGTATGACATTTTTTACCGGTGAGTGACGTAACGACCCGCCACTCAAATCTTTGACGCGTTTTATGTAAATCAAATTTTATTGATTTGATAAATAAAAAATACGTATCCAATATTTTTCGATAATCTAACACGGACTTATTAGAATCATATTTTTTTTAGTCAGTAAACATCCCTATTAGAATGTTTTGCTGATAGAAAACCCCATCGGACCCACATGTTGTGGCAGGACACCTAGTTTGGAATAATAAATTGTTTTTACCAGGCCATCTAGTTCCCATAACACCATTGATTGTTGTATAACATTTGATTGAGAGCACTGTGCTAAGTTATAATTCCCACTGCCTTTGTTCATTGTTTTCTATACCACCAATACTCGTATGTCATGTACGAGTACAAAAATGGTTCGTGGTATAAACACATTTTTAAAACATATAACAGTAATGTATGTGTGGCATATATAACAGTAATGTCACAAATTAACTTTTATTTAATGTTGGTCCACACTAGGAGAGGGCGAGATTCCCTAGGCAACGGAGACGAAACCCATCGTATAGGGGTTATGATCCCATTTTTAAGAGCTGCGAGTCTCACCTATAAGGGGGCTAGGAATTCATGTATGGGCTAGAGAACTGTTTGGAAATGAGCAGACCTCCGCTCATTTCCAAACAGTTCCCAGAATTAGATTTGAGAGACTAATACGAGGGCGAGGGTACCAACAAAAATGTCAAAAGTATCTCGTTGATAGTACGAGTCGCACGTCAGCATCATCATCATTTCAGCCATAAGACGTCCACTGCTGGACATAGGCCTCCCCCAGAAGAGAGGGATTTCCCATAATCGCCACGCTTGGCAGGCGGGTTGGCGATCGCAGTATGGTTGTTACAAAGGCACAGAGAACGCTGCTGCCCATTCTCTGGCAAGTCCCTTAGTCGCCTCTTTCGACACCCATTTGGAGACATGGGAGTCCCACGCATTAGAGAGCAATAGTCCCATGTATTAAGAAACGAAAAAGAAATTAACTAAATACAAATCATCATCATTATTTCAGCCGAAAGACGCCACTATTGG
This sequence comes from Diarsia brunnea, assembly GCA_949774965.1. Lineage (NCBI taxonomy): Eukaryota > Metazoa > Arthropoda > Insecta > Lepidoptera > Noctuidae > Diarsia > Diarsia brunnea. The sequence continues at coordinate 4,267,824 of OX459019.1, forward strand.
ACAATGATCGGTGCCGCGCATCTCGCATTCAGCAAATTCTCGCAAACCTTCACCAGGTCATCGGCCCACCTAGTTTGGGACCTTCCAACGTTGGATATACAGAATTCCATAAACCATACTATTACAATCGTCATGCAAGAAAACATAATAATAGTTGATGTGCAACCGACACTTTTCTTTTCGACATAAAAAACTAAAACTTGGCTTGCGCAGTTTTGTAGGAAACTAACATTTCGTAGACACTACTCACTTACAATATAATTTTCTATTAGACCTTACCCCGCGAAATTCAATTTTTTTTACGTTTTTTGCAATTTGCAGGTCAGTGTTAGTTTGTATGTTGATTAGAATATTAATTGACTTTTTCAAGTTCCTGCACCTTTATGAACTTGGAGGCTTGTATTGATGATTTTGATGATTATATTTATTATTTTCTGTAACTACATACGTCTTACAGCCGCAATTAATATTCTAATCAACATACAAACTAACACTGACCTGCAAATTACAAAAAACGTAAGAAAATTTGAATTTCGCGGGGTGGTTGGAGCATTCACCTTAAGGCTTGTATTCACGCCAATGACCTTGTGCATAGCTAACTACCCCTCTCGGTCGTAGACACGGACATTTTTAATTTATTATAATTATAATAATATGTTTTTAAAAAGTAACTAAACCAAATTATTTTCCTTTGTATTGCAAAGCAGTAGATATTTTTTTATATTGTTTTGTTAAAACATGTCGGAGTAAAATGGTTCAAATCAGCGATTTGGAGGTGATTTTGTGGTTTTTTTTTCTTACTATTAGATACCGATAGAAAAATTATGGCTAAACCAAATTACGTGTCATATCATTATATCATGTAGAATACTAACAATTTTTCTCAGATGTAATTTCTCTGTAAGTGCCGGTGAAAAGCTGCTTTATCTGCACGCTGTTTTTAAGCTTTTTCGAGAGAGCAGCCTTAACTGGTAAATTACCACAGAACAGTATAATTATGGGGATAACCAAAGGACGCTATACTCAGACATTTATTATTTACATTTATTCAGACTTTATATCTCTCCCGGATCTAAAACGGGTCTACCAACTTCGATTTAGTTTTTATTATATAAAAGAGAGCAGCGGTGGCCCAGTGGTGTCGGCCCCGTCTTACTAACAATAGGTCGTGGGTTCGAACCCAGGCATTGTAATTTATTTCATCACCGCTGCTCTCAAAACGGTGAAGGAAAACATCGTGAGGAAACCGGCATTTCTTAGAACCAAAAAATTCGAAGACATGTGACATCTGCCAACCCGCACTGGGTCCGCGTGGTGGATTACAGCCCATCCCTCTCCTAGAGAGGAGGCCTGAGTCCCTGCAGTAGGAACATTATAGGCTGATGATGATTTAAAAGAGCGTATTCGTTTAAAGATTCTCCATAAAGTTTACTTTACTTACCTTTTTACTCTTCACAAGTTTTAAAACATTTTCTTCTATTGCCCTCAGGATTTGGGACTTCCTCGCCGAGCAAGCTCGACGTGGGACTACGGTCATCATCACCACACATTACATAGATGAGACAAAACAAGCACACAAGGTGAGCTATAATAAGTATTTTACGAAGAATGGGTGGTGATTTGAAGTTTTCTAGAACTCTGTCCCAAGTGCCCAGTATCATCATCAGCCTAGCCTTTTTCTAAAGTATTTTGGGGTCAGCTTCCAGTCTGTGTCTGTATGTAAAATCATCAGATTTTACATACAACTGCCGACAAACTGTTTTGCAGTTTGGCAGACTTTTTAAATTTTATTGTTTAACAGATTTTGAATAAATAAATAAAAAAAAAAAAAACATAGAGCGACTGGCTATCTGACCTCCACAACCCAGTTCATACTGGGTAATACGATACCCTTTGGTAAGACTGGTTGTCAGACTTTCAGGTCACTGACTACCTGTTACGACTGCCAAAGATCTATATATGGCAGCCGGGACCAACAGCTTAACGTGCTTTCCGAGGCACGGAGGAAATTCGGTATGTAATGGGCGGTCAGCCATCCACAGACCGACCTAGGCAAGCGCGGCTTAACCTAAAGATCTGAGTTGCAGATATTATTAAGCCACGAGCTCCTCCAAGTACCTAGTATACAGGGTGTAAAGGACACGCGAAAACGGTTATCACGAGTTCAGTAGGTACACCACATAGAAATTGTCATCGGTTATTTAAAAAACAGCTGTTAAATATATTTTACTGTACTTACCGTATTTGTACCGTATTTCGTATTTGTATTTGTTTTGTTTGTTGTTTGTTATTGCACTTTTGTAGGAAACAACTGTTTTATTGTTTTTTAATAAATAACCTATAAACATTTTATCAAACCGATGAGAAATTTAATCATAAAACAATTGTAAGAAGTGCCATAATTACTAGTCAACGAACGATACAATGTTGAAACCCTTGCAAATAAAATTTCCATGACAGAAAATTCTCAAGGCTTCTAAAGCAATTAATTATATTGTATAACGGCTCATTATTGACGCGCTATTACAATGGCTGGATGTAACGCAATCATTGGTTTTAATTGTTTCTTACACATTTTGTTTGTGCATGGTTAATCGGATAAGATTTTAATGAATTACTCCTAGTTTTTGATAGCACAAGAGTGTGCACTCATTTACTGAAAATTTTTGTTGACTACATCGTTGATATAGTGCTTGCGATTGCGACTACTGAGCATGAGGACCTGGGTTCGATTCCTGGGTTGGACAAATTGTTATTGCGTTTTTCCGTCAGTAATTTCTCAGTAGCAGCCACGGAGCCTGGATTTGTGCCCAGTTGATGGGAATAGGCTCGCTACCTTTTACGTGGGACTTCAACGTAACTGGAAAAATGTGGGTTTACTTATGGATACGCCTCTGCTTAACCCTTCGATAATTACAGGTGTAATGTTATGTAATTATGTTATGCGTGTAGTTATTGAAATTCTAATACAAAAGTGAGAAAAAAGTGAAACAGATATTGAAAAAAAAATCTTGTTTACTTATAACGACCGTCAATCAAATTATCCAAAAGGAAGTGCAAAAATTGTTTTAAGTACATAAAATTAAAAGAAATATTTATTCATCTTATTTATCTATCTAACTGCCACTTTTTCCAAATTTTTTACAAACAATTCAAGTTAAATAAATACACTCGCCTTGCTTTTTTTTTGGAAAACTGATTTATTAAATCATTTATAGCTGTTGATGACTTTAGAACGCACGCTTTACGCGGGAAAAAAAGAAATAGTTTTTTTTACCTTTGTCATTCCTGAAATAAAACATTTAGGAAGTTACACGTCGGGGGCCCCGTGGCCCGGGCGGGGGCCCCGTATAATTGATACGGCAGATACGGCGGTAGCTATGCCCCTGTCTTTCTTATCCACCACTAAGGCTGCAAATTCGGAGGAATGCAGGTTTTCAACGACATGCAGTGGGGCATTACAGGGACAGTTCCAATTTTCTTTTTAGCCTAGCGGTAGTAAAAGTTTTTTTTTTTACCTTTACCCTGCTCGCTGATATAGTATAGGTAATTAAGCGCACAGTTGATAGGATATGCGGTAAAAAATTGAAGGTGGAGAAACTTCATGAATCATCTTCACTATCCTCTTAACGTTTAAAAGCGTCTACCCATGAACCACATCTATACCTACCACAACTCGTATATTAACCGTATTTTGCAAAATAAAACTTCAAAGTTTCATAAAGAACCATAAATCACGTTGCATGTTCTCAGCAATTCTCTATCTCACATACTAATTGAACATTCTTCCCAGATTGGTCTACTCCGTGACGGTCAACTCTTAGCCGAAGATTCCCCAGAGGATCTGCTAAGGAAGTTCGACTGTGATACTCTTGAGGAGGCGTTCTTGAAGCTGGCTATGAGGCAACATGAGATGCCGAGGCGGCGGTCTAGTAAGTACCTTCCTACACATCTACATATCATAGAAATTAATTAGACCCTTGGCCTTTGGTGCTTTTACACTGATCTAGAAAATACTTACTCATGTTTTGGATGTTTATTTACTAGAAAACAAGTCTACTTGTATACGAGTATTTAAAGTATTATATATTTTTTCAGACGATAGAAATTTATTTATGAAAGGTAACTTCACAGCTTACAGTATAATAATTTAAAATTACTACAAAACAATACGCCAATTACGAAGTAGGTACACAAAAGTTAAATAAGATAAGGTAAATAATTATAATTATAGTTTAATGTCTCACTCTTTGATAACGGCCTTTACCAGTTCAGGTTAAATTACATAAAAAATTGGTTGATCAATGAGTGTTCAATTACTAGATATATTTCTAGTTATTAGTATATTGCGCTTGTATTGTCGTAATTCGTTATTGGACCTAACTATTCTTTTATTACAATTGCAGCACTCACAGCATCCCCGGACGTGATCCCGGACAGTAGCATCTGCACCGGCGTGGACAGCCGCTACCACTCGCGAGACGACTTCCCCACCATCACCAGCAGCACAGATGTGAGTACCACTAACATCATTACTGACTTTTACAAAGAAATTCAGCCGAAAAGTTGGGGCCTGGTTTTCACCAAAGCCGTGACGAGACGCACAGGAATCGATCAATTAATTGATATCCATATATGCATGTCTCATGTGATTAGTCGAATCTTAAGCAACATCCCAACATCTCCAGACCTGTTTGCAGGAAAACTTTTGGCCGAAAGGTGTCGTTTTCCGTCGTTTCCGAGGACGGTTACGCGACACCTCGCAGCGAAACACGACGCCGACATTACGTGTTTAGTTAGTTATGGTTTACTGTTTTATATGTATTAGTTTGTTATTATAGTTTTATATTATTGTGTTTATTTTACCTATGGGCCTTAGTTGCCCGAAATAAAACGATTATTATTATTATTAAGCTTAAGCTTTCTTTGGGGGGTGGTAAATCATCAAATAACCCCTCCCGCTCTTGGGCAGAGCGAAAGGGAGTGTCAGACTTCTACTGACTAAAAACCACCCATGTTCCTTCTTAGCCCTTGTGCCGAGGCCGCGGTATCTCTTTCGAACAACCCGCAGCCCCGACGGGAAGCCCTCCAACCTTAAGATTGGAAAGACGACTCTTTGTTTTGGTGGAAACCGTGTCTTAGCCATATGGTAGTCTCTGGTCATTAATCACAATACGATTTCCACCTGGATATACGATGGAAACTGAGCAGGACACCTTGCTCGCAGAACGAATGGCGGAAGGGTTCAATACATTCTGCTGCTAGTGTTGGAAGACCGATCACAATACTGCAAAGTTTGTCATGTTTACTGTGACTGGAACTTGCTACTTAATATATATCAGGGGGTCTAAAATGGCTACTTTAGCAGATCATATCAATGGCGTTAAAAAGCATAAAATGGAACTTTTATAATAGTAACTGCATCTGTAACCATTTAGAAAAATAGATTATGATAGGAAAATAATATGAATTGCATTAAAATTCGTAAAATGGTCTTCCATAACAATCAAGAATTTGTTCCACTTTCTATATGTTGGTGCCTACCTTTTTTTTTGGGAGGGGTGGGTCATCAAATAACCCCTCCCGCTCTTGGGCAGAGCGAAAGGGAGTGTCAGACTTCTACTGACTAAAAACCACCCATGTTCCTTCTTAGCCCTTCATGCTGAGGCCGCGGTACCTCTTGCGAACAACCCGCAGCCCCGACGGGGATATGTTGGTACCGGAACTAAAACTTCTATGTTTTAGGTGTTGACAAAGAAAGAAAAGAGCCCAAAAGACAGCAAGAGATTAACAAAGTCGAGATATAAGGCAGTCTTCATCAAGAGTATACAGCAGTTCTCTAGGCATCCAGGGTGAGTAGCTATGCAGAATCTCTACTTCACATGGAGCGACTGCCTATCTGACCTCCACAACCGGTAATACGATCCCCTTTGGTAAGACTCTTTGACCGACTTCAGGTCACTGACTACCTGTAACGACTGCCAAAGATCTATGGCAGCCGGGACCAACAGCTTAACGTGCTTTTCAAGGCACGGAGGAAACTCGGTATGTAACGGGTTGTCACCCATCCACAGACGAACCTAGGCAAGTGGGGCTTAACCTAAAGATCGACCCGAGTGGCAGTTATTATTAAGCCACGAGCCTACGCAACTCCATGTAAAATATGTAACAATACATTTGAATGCCCATTAATTAGAGTCATATCCTGTTCTTTGGGTACTTCGTAATTAACAAATTATTTTTACCCGACTGCAAGGAATCTTCCAAACCACTCGATGGATATCTTTAATAACGGTATCGTGAGGTTTGTCTCATTAGCCCGAGTGATCTTAATTATGTGACATAATAAAAAATATGGAGGCTGTTAGATTTCATTGATTAAAAGGTGATTTTTTAATATTTTTTTTAGGTATCAAATTACTTAAAATAGTGATAATGAAAACTACATTTATTTATTTTTAAGTACCATTAAAACTGCAACCCACTTTTTTAAATCCATAAATCAGTAAGGATTTAAAAAAAGCTATACACAAACGTTATACAACGCTACTCTGAATAATAATTCAAAACTGAAAAACCTCAATTAAAAAAAATTTCAACTGCAAAAAAAAAGCGAAAAAAAAAAATATTGTAAATGCACAAATAAAACAAATAATAAATACAGCCAGGACTAGCGATGCCCGATTTTTTGCTTTGAATTGTATTTCTGGATCGTAATGGATCGTAACCTCGTGAATCGATTCACGATTTTAATCGTATTGCATTGAATCGATCTTGGAAAATCGTATCGTAATTTTATGAAAATTATGAATTTTAACTTAATCTACTTACCTAATAGATCTATAACAAAGTATGCCACGTGCACAGTCGTGGCAGAATGATAGCCGTAATAGATAATTCAGTGAATGAAAGAAAACAAAATTTGCGATTGCTTACATACCCGACAGTAAAATAAACAAAATATTATCACGGCAATTCATCTACTTTTATATTTAATACAGTACCACTTTTGATTATTGTTACTCGAAACAGTCGAAACTAATCTCCTTCAATATTTATGTAGGTAATCTTACTTTGTTGTAGTTTACGGTACGTTTCGGTTGACGTTTTGGTTTTAGCTGATACGTTTTTTTGCATACGACTCGATCTGGATCTAAGATCGCATCCTGTTGAATCGATTAAAAAAATCGGTTGATCGTATGGCCGTGAATCGATCTTCTGAAAGATCGATTCAGATCGGGCATCCCTATAAATCAGGACCCATTATTGTAACAATGTGGCTTACATTGTTACAATAATGGGTCCTGGTCTAAATGTTAATGGTTCCGTCCTGACTGCAAAGGAAGCAAGCTTATTGCCATCAACCGGGCACAAATCCAGACTCTGTAATGATAATGTCCATAGTGGACAATGTTCCTTAGAGCACACAGCACAGTGAACCTTTTTGTGTCAAATGATTATAAAATCAGCCTTTTACAAAGTGAAACTACAAGGCTGATTTCTCAAAAAATATGTGGTAGCCAGTAACCCAACTATTTTGCACATTGTAAAACTAAGTTTTTACCCTGTGAGAAGGACAATCGTCCCCTTGGTATATGTACCCCGCCGTGTAACGAAACCATAGCGCGATTCAGCCGGGGCTACAACGCCATCTATCGAGCACGTGGGTACTATTCGACGGTTCTTTAGTTTGAGCGAAACATTATAAACAGAGATTTGTTTATTTTTATGTATTGACGTATGAGACGAGAAGCGCAAAAAAAACTTTTTATGCTTTTTAGTTGTAGACCACACACAGTTTTGACATCATGAATCAATTTTACGTCAACAAAACGCTTTGTGTCAACAAAGGGGAGGAGGAAAAAAAAGCTAAAGTACTAAACTGATTTTGACGAAAGTTCTATGAGACAAATCGAAAAGCATATTATTATGTCTTGTTTGCAAATCGTTTAAAAAATGACGGAGTTATGGGGTACAGATAAAAAAACAAAACAGTGGAAATGAGAACTTCCCCTATTTTTGAAGTCGGTTAGTATAAAAATGTTGAATGAGTGAAGGAACTTTCAAAATTAATATTTACCTATTTTATGTTAAAAATAAATGAATTGACGCAGTTTTCGAGGAGAAAAAAATTAGAATACGAAATGTCGATCTCGACAAAACTTTTGAGATAGTTTATAAAGTTTTGTGTCCATGCTAACTATCTGTTGAGGATTTCTCGCCATCATAAAAATGTACTGTCACCAGAACCACAGCTGTGTTCAAAATTTCTGCTTAATCGGTTGGAAGGAACTAGATAGAAATGCAGTTTCAAGATTTGACCAATACATACTACCTAACTAACAAGACAAGTTACAAAGAAAAGCTTATATAATAATGAGGGTGTAAACGTACCCTTACCGTATGGTGTCGGACGTAAAGAGTAGCACCATCCCATATCTTCCCGTGGGTGTCGTAAGAGGCCACTAAGGGACATACCAGAGAATGGGCAGCAGCGTTCTCTGTGCCTAACAACCATACTGCGATCGCCAACCCGCCTGCCAAGCGTGGCGACTATGGCAGATCCCCCCCTTCTGGGGGAGGCCTATGTATGGCCCAGCAGTGGACATCTTATGACTGAATTGATGATGATAAAACGTACCCTTCACGAATCCGCCAACCAAGCAATATGCACATCAAACTAAGTGACCCTACGCAAAAATTATTCCTGGGAAGCAAATTTAGTCTTTTGGGGTGAGAAATCAAGTTACGGTAAAACAATGTAGCACACTCAAAACATTTTGGTAATGGATGCTTTGAATAATGAATGGGCCATGGAGGCATGTAAAGTGCCTGTCGAGGCTGCGGGTTGTCCGCAAGGGATACCGAGGCCTCGACATGAAGGGCGAAGAAGGAACATGGGTGGTTTTTAGTCAGTAGAAGTCTGACACTCCCTTTCGCTCTGCCCAAGAGCGGGAGGGGTTATTTGATGATTTCCCACCCCCCAAAAAAAAAAAAAAAAAAAAGGCATGTAAAGTGAAATTATTACCTAAAACAGATATTTAAAGAAAAACTAGCCAAGTGTGAGTTAGACTCGTACATGAAGGTACATTCCATACCGTCGTAGTAGGGTACAAATTAAAGGGAGCTTCCCCTTTAATTTGTATTATTATATAATAACTTAAAGTTAATGTACTGACAGCTTCAGTGACCAACGACCTAGAACTCGGAAGCCAGTGAAACAAATTATTGTCAAAGCTGTTACTGGTTGACAAGGTTTCAACCCCTTGCCTTGAAGTTACAAGATATTTTTTGCACTTTCTTCAGCTACTTTTTCGCAATGGTTTCTGATGTCACAAATATTTTCGTTTCCAGTGGTCTAATCTTCTCAATCCTGTTCCCCATCATCCAAGTCGTGGCATTCTTCGCTGCAGTGGGTCATGATCCACGGGATCTGCACATTGGAGTGGTCAATGAAGAGGCAGCTTTCTCACCACGTAAGTAAACTAAGGTCGACCGCGGTGAAGGTGGTGTGACGATCTGATCACGTTCGTGGGGCAAGCGTGGCCTGAAATTGCACAAACCAGAGAGATTTGGAGGGAGACACCCCAGTTCTTTGCCCAGCAGTGGGACACCATCAAATCAAATCAAAATATTTTATACCCTACATGGGCATTAAGAAAATGTCCACAAAAAGGTGCACAATGTAGCCTTTAGAGAAAAAAAAAATTATAAGTATATTTCGAGATATTTTAGTTCCTTAACTGTATGTTTCTGAAGCAGAGTCTATCGAAATGTCTAATTAATCAATAGAGTAAGAATGGAATCCCCCTACTTTGACATAATCCATCCATCCTTGGTCGCCAGTCTTTTGACGTGACAACGTCTTATAAATTGGTTTGCCGGGTGACACTTCAAGAAACTGCGTTACGCTCCGCTCACGTTATGCGCTCACAATGAGAGCGAGTGAGAGGCACGCGTCCAGAGCGAGAGAGAGAGAGTGAGAGAGATAGGCATACACACCGGTTCATGTCTTGCGCTTCTATTTTCGTTGTCACGTAAAACTTTCGCCCGTATACCGACTTTACAGGCAACCAATTTTTTTCACAGGAAAAAGGATAGAATGAAAATTACCAAAATGTATGCTGACAATGGTGTATTTGTTTGTATTTCAGTGGGACTAGACATATGCAATAATTCAACCTTAATAACAACGACTCTGAACCCAGACGAGACCTGCGACTTTTACATGCTGAGCTGCTGGTTCTTAGAGGAAATGGAGAAGAAGCTGCTGTACCAGGTGTGTGTTGTACCATATTCATAGTATATAGACCTTTGTAAGAAGGAAGCCGACCCCAAAATAGTTGGGAACAGACTCGGCAGGTGATGATGATAGATTTTTGTTAGACTCAGACCTCGCGGCCTTCTTTGAGGAGTGGCTGAAGAGGCGCCACGGCGCCCTCACCTTCCGTCTGACGCAGCTCCTCACCGGACATGGCTGTTTCTGGAGGTACCTGCACCTGTACAGGCGGGAGGAAACGCCCGGATGCCACCATTGTGAGGATCGGCCGGAGGACACGGTGGAGCACACCGTGGAGGTCTGCCCCGCTTGAGCGGAGCCCCGCCGTGTTCTCGTAGCGGCGATCGGTGGCGGCGACCTCTCGCGCTCGGCCCGCCCGCAAGCAATGGTCCGGGGCGAGATGGAATGGGACGCCTAGCCTACGCAATGCGAAGCAGTGATCTAGCGAAGTGGGTGGTGGAATGTGAGAGGGAGAGAACCTCTCGTCACAGCCGCCGTCGAGGCGCTCCTTGCGTCGGGGGTCACTAGATGGCTTCCGGCCACCGTAGACGCGGGCCTGTGGACGGTGAGTGATGGGTAAGCTCGCCGTCCGTCCGTCTTATGACGACGACAGGCCGTGTCGACGGCGCGTTCGTGTTCCACGCGCGCCTCAAAGAGATGTCAGCAACATTGCAGGGGCCGACGCCAGTCGGGGCTGCGGGTAGTTCGAATGAGATACCGCGCCTCCGGACACAAAGGGCTAAGAAGGAACATGAGTGGTTTTTATTCAGTACAAGTCTGACACTCCCTTCCGCTCCGCCCTGAGCGGGAGGAGCCATTTGATGATTTCCCACCCTCCAAAAAACAAAAAAAAATGGCCTATGTGGGTTTATTAATGGGTACACCTATTCCTAACCCTTCGGGGAGTACTGGCGTGATGTGCCAAGTCCTCTCCAGTCCAGAACCTTGAAGACATCCTACAGTGCAACGCTAAAAGTTTCGGAGATATGACGTCTCCCTGTCGCACACCTCGTTGCATCATCGCTGCAGTTGATGTTAAGTTATGATTACAACTTCTTCTTTTCCTCATTTTCCAGACGCGATTCAACTCTTCTGAAGAAGCAAAAGAAGCTGTATCGACCGGCAAGCTGTATGGAGCGCTGCACTTCTCTCGTAACTTCAGTTCAGCGCTCAGCAGACGAGTGGCTGATGGAGAGGTGGATGATGACATTCTTGATGACAGCAGTGTTAGCGTGTGGCTGGATATGTCTAGTAAGTTCCTCAACCCGATATTTGTATAAAAAACTTGCTTGTGCCAGCGGCTTCGCCCGCGTGGAGTTTGATAATTGTCCCACGGGATCATCCCACCGGGTTATGAAGTATCCTATGTGTGTTCTAATTTTCATAGTTTCATACACATCCGTTTAGTAGTTTTTGCGTGAAAAAGTAACAAACATCCATCCATCCATACATCCTCACAAAACTTTCCATCATTTTTAATATTAGTAGCAAGTAGGATGATCTGGTGGTGGTGGAGCTCGTCGCTTAATAATAACTGCCACTCGGGTCGATCTTTAGGTTAATCCGCACTTGCCTAGGTTGATCTGTGGAAGATTCCACAGACCAACCCACCACAAACCCACCCATTACAAACCGAGTTTCCTCCGTGCTTCCGAAAGCACGTTAAGCTGTTGGTCCCGGCTGCCATATATAAATCTTTGGCATGCAGTTGGTACAGGTACTCGTGACGTGAAAGTCTGACAACCAGTCTTACCAAAGGCTATCGTAATACCCAGTATTATCTGTGTTGTGGAGGTCAGATAGGCAATCGCTCCATGTAAAATACTGGTATTCAGCTGCATCCAGTTAGACTGGAAGCCGACCCCAACATAGTTTTATTTTTATTTTATTTTACTTTATTGGGACATAAAACAGTTACACATTACATTTAAGTATTACAGAATATCTTATGAACTAGGTAAACGTGTAACCCACAAAAATGCCCGCGAAATAATGGTTTATGTAATATTTACTTTAATGCGTGCGGAGTAAGAAGTGCTCGTACTTTTAAATCATTATGTACATAACAATAAATAATTAATAACTATAACGTTCAAATACAAAACTTATAAAGATCCTTATAAAGATTCAATAGCCATCTTTTTGAACTTAAAGTGCGTAAGTGCGAAAATATCTAAATCTATGAACTGTGTGTTATATATATCTACAATGCGCCGGAGAGGCGCCCGTGCACCGGCGTGAGTTCTGCACCTTGCGGTGTGGAATAGCCGGGACACGCGCGCCTCTCGACGCATCACTGTTCTAGGTACAATGTAACATAGGTTATTCGTAATTTCTGGACAGTCGAACCGGTTATTACATAGACCATGAAGCATCATAACCATCAGTAGTTGGGAAAAGGCTAGGCAGATGATGATGATGATGGTGGAATGTAAGAAAACTTTTGAAAAACCTAACACTATTACGATGTATAACTGCGTTCTTGCAAATAAAATGTAAAATGTTTTTTCTCTTCAGATCATCAGATCTCGAACTTCATGAAAAATCAGCTCCACAAGGCGTATGAAAGCTTCACAAGGCGAGCCATGATTGGATGTGGCAGACCTGAGAACTTAGTACAGGTATGAATATTGCTAATAGTAAATATGTTATTTACCGTACGTATTTTTAATTTCAACTCTCCTTTAAAAATATATATTTATAATTAAAAAAAATTATACACAGAATATATTCACTAAAACTTCTTTAAATCTAAACTTTTTGCTTCCTGTATTTTTTACTTGAATACTTCCCTGCCAATTGTATATATATATATATATATTATATAACTATATATTACGTATACTTATGTTTAATTGTTTAAATATATGATCAACAATGTAATATTCATTGAATACTATTGTTTTGTCATTACTTATGCACTACTGCTTCAGATATTTTCTTAGCGAAACACTCACCATTATCACCATATTAAGTATATACGAGTAAGTACAAGCATATTGCTATTATACAGGTTGTAACATGTATTCTGGATGATCTATCCTGAGCCTTGCTATTTTATTTAACAATTTCTTGAACTATTGGACTCTCTAGCGATTCTTTTTTCGCAAATATTCGTTACGTCATGGTCAGGCTCGTAACCGTAATAAGTACTTGGAAAAAAAGACTTATGGCCTATGTTGTTGATACCTGTTAAGTATATTAAATGTTATTAAAGAAATATAATATATATTTATCATTTATTTCTTTCATACACCATTGAAATCTACTGATAATGCTTTCTTTTGTCTTCTATTTAAACAACAAATATATCTAACTAAATATGTTGGTGTGTGCGTCAGATTCCAGTGCACTTTGGGAAGCCGGTGTACGGTAAGAGTGAGCCACAAGTCGTCAGCTTCATGGCACCAGGGATCCTTATCACGTAAGTTTACTACCATATAGAAGAGTAGCTTTCAATACTGATAAAAATGCACTATGTGAGAACAGTTACGACACTAGACAAATTTAATCTCAGAACCACATTTATCAAACTCATAATCCACTATTCTGTTGCATCAATAATTCAAGTCTGCAGGCCCTCAGCGTTTGAGTGAAGATCTTCAATTTCGTTTTGTTCTCCTAGGCGACGTTGCCCATGGGCATCTAACTTGGCTTTACATGCCGTCAGATATATCTCTCAGGCATACTGGTTCCCCGTCGGGGCTGCGGGTTGTTCGAAAGAGATACCGCGGCCTCGGCGCAAGGGCTAAGATGGAACATGAGTGGTTTTTAGTTAGTAGAAGTCTGACACTACCTTTCGCTCTGCCCAAGAGCGGGGGGGTTATTTGATGATTTCCCAACCACCAAAAAAGAAAACAAAAAGGCATACTGGTTCCACTTCCATCACGAGGTTTTCCTTCACCAAAGCAAGTGATAATTATACAAAAAGCACATGAATCCTAAAAATCTGAGGTGCGTGTCTAGGGTTCGAAGTCCAACGGTCACATCACTAGACAAGAACAGCTAATTTTGTTATTCTCATAAATAAACCCCATTCACAGCATAATCTTCTTCCTGTCGGCCATCGTGACGTCAACGCTGATGATAACGGACCGACTGGAGGGCGTGTGGGAGCGCTCCGCTGTGGCCGGAGTGAAGCCCAAGGAGATGCTCAACGTGCACATCACACTGCAGTCCACTATCATCATGTTCCAGGTTGGTGCAGCTTTTTACTTAATACTTTTATTGCATTCCACATATAGGTATTCTTAGGTAACTTATACTAAATGATAATAATAAATCTTTATTTATCTCCACAAATTACATATCAAAGCTGCCAGCTTTCTTTCTGTATACGGCCATAGAGTGGAGGCCTGTGTCCTAGCAGTATACAGGGTGTAAATCAACCCATCACACAGCCGTCAACCAAACATTCTGTACGTCAAACTAAGTACCCCTTCCCAAATTTTTTTGCTGGGGAACGATTTTTTTTTTTGGGTCAAAAATCACATTTTACGGTAAAATTCAATGTAGCACTATTAAAACGTGCTAGTGGATGCTTTGAATAGTAAACGGTTCATGGAGGTAATTTAAGTAAAGTTATAACCTGAAAAACTAGTATTTTCAAAAACAGCTGTGAAAAATTTGGAACTTTGACCCCCAATATCTCCGTAACTAGGAGGTTCCCAGGTATGGTCCAGAACAAAAAAAATATCGCAGTGGTGGGGAGAACAAGTGCCTTTCGTGTGCGTTAAGGGTACTTTTACACCCTTTATATAATTATAATGTTGGTATATAAGATGTCTATGCTTATGCCATACTTGTTGGGTACACTTGTGCCTGTCCCTGAAGGAATGAAAAGACGTTCGATCTTCTAAATATACTTCTTTCAGTAAACTTTTCTCTCAATTCCAGACAATAGAAATGATGGCCCTAGCCTTCATAGGCTACGGGATCCCATCAGTGGGCTCCAAGCTGTTGTGTGGGCTACTGCTGTTCATGCAGGGAATCTGCGGGATGTGCTACGGGTTCCTGCTGTCGGTGTACTGTCCCAGTCATACCATGTCCTTCTTCGTGGCTACCGGGAGCTTCTATCCTATGATTTTGTTGTGTGGTAAGTGGAAATTATATTTTTCTTTATTAAACTCCGAACAAGGAATAAGGGCACGAAAATAATGAATATTCGTTTTATGAACCGATTGCCTCTATAGATAATAATAATAATAAAATAAATCTTTATTCAGAAACCTAAAAAGCCAAAATACAATATGAATCTTAAAATGAAAAATATAGGTATAATAATGTTAGATGCCTGTACTAGGATAATCCTGTATCACAGATACAGATAATATCTATCTATGTATATTATACAAGTAGCAAGCGCTACAGCTGAGAGTGGAGCCTGGGTTCGAGCCCCAGGTTGTGCGGTATTATTAAGGGTTCTCTTTAAGAAATCCTTAGTACGAGTAATATCCTTAGTCCCCGGTTCGCCTCATATTGCCTTCGTGAGACAAGCAAAATTGACCAACAAAATGTTGCAAAGAGCCTACTTCTTGGGTTTCCATAGTCTACTTTGAACGAAGTGCTGATTAGTAGTAACATTCATATAGCTAACCATGAAACCAATTTTAACATTTAAATTTTAAAACGGATTTCACTGATTACATAAAAAAAACTCCTATTAACACATCTATTTTCTACTTCTAGGTATCCTCTGGCCTCTAGAAGGCATGTCGTACACCCTACGCATCGTAGCCTTAACCCTCCCCTTCACGATTCCCTCCAAGTCCCTCCGAGATATCATGGAGAAGGGAGCCACCATCACGGACCCCTCCGTCATCTACGGCTTCCTCACCACCCTCGCGTGGATAGCCATCACACTAGCTTTAATATATCTGCGGCTCAAATTGAAGAAGACATAAGTAGGTAATAGAAAATGGGGTTGTACTGTGTTAAATCTTATTCCAGTGGGGGAAAGAGACAGAGATATGCAATATGTATAGCTCTGTCTCTTTCTAGCTGCTTTAAGGGTTGATTTTTCGCCCCCCTGGTTATTTTGAAGACTTATTTAACCTGCCTTACGATCTGGGTCTAATAGTAAAAATGAAAGATATACGAAATGAAATGTGAATTACATTGTAGGGCCTTAATATTAAGGTCGATTCACACATTCACTGTACGTGTTACAGTTATTGTGCTGAAACTGGTTTGAAATCGGTTTCAGTTGCGAAATGTTACAAATAATTCATATTTGCATTGAAATAAGATTGCATTTAAGACATTATTGTGTATATTTTAGAGAAATCTAAAATAATTAAAGATTAAAAAAAATAAAGATTGCTTTAAGCATCTAAAATATCCAAAATGTATAATTTGTAACTAATATTGTATTGCCCTTAATAAAACTCTATAGGTGTGTGAATAGGCTCGCCCCATTACATGGGACTTTCGCGAAATGTTAGGTGTACTATTGGGTACAGCTCTGCCTAGCCCTTCGGGGACTGCAGGCGTGGTGTTATATTATGTTATAAATGTGAATCGACCCCTATCACCGGTTGAAAACCTGTGAATAATCTATATTTTCGGTTTAGTGGTATATTTAGTTTGATATCAGATTCTTTCACAAAACAAAATATTAGGTAAATAAGGTAGATCAGATATTTTTTTAATTTGGTTTCTAGAACTTGTGAAAGAAATCCTTTCTAAATCGGGTAGCGTGTACATAGCTATTAATTATATCTTTATGTCTCTCTGGGATTGCAGAATATGTGATAATTATCTTAAATATTCTGTATAGTATATAGTCAAAAGAAATTAGCTAGCCAGACTTCTTAGATTTGATAGGTATCGATAAAACAGAAAATTATAGTTTCCTAAACTATTACGTTGCAGCGGTCAGGGGTCAACGGCCCCCTTAAAAACAGCAGCTGCTTGAAATTATAAGTTTGAAAGTTAATTTTTATCGACATCTACAACATGTGTGAAGTCAGGCTAGCTAATTTATTTATACACTGTATAGGTACTAGCAGTATATTACTGCTAGAAAGTTAGTTGGAGGAAAATCACGACAAATGATTTAAAATATTATGGATAGAGTTTATAAAAAGTGCTGAAATGTAATGTTCAAAGGTAATAATTAAGAAAACTTGTAAGAAAGAATAACTATGTTTTAAAATGATGAATATGTTTCACATTCCAATTCCATCAAGCTACTGCAAACTGTGAAATTTCTTTAATAAATTTTCCACTTTATCTCTAAAGCTTTAGTTTCAAGTTTGATTGGGAAAATTTGACAGTATCGGGTAACTTGGATGTTCAGGCGTCGGTACTTAGTCATCTAAATTATGGAATTTATAAACTCCACTAGAGGATCTCAAACAGGTGCCGAAAACTTGCGGATGCGGCTTTCGATACGGCCACTGTCTTATAGTTCAGATGGAGGCGTTGGTATCCGGAATAGTGTCCGCAAATTGTCCGTACTGGTTGAACCGATCCTTAAAATTGTATTTTTATACCAGTAAGTGAAAGTTATTTACTCTCTTCTCTGAATAAAAAAATGTGCCTTAATTATAAGCAATCCACTGTTAGTTTGGCACTTTACAAATTATATGAAAATACTGTTCAAGTATTTGTGTAAACGCATTTTTATTGTATAGTTGGTATGTATGTTAGATTATTTTGTTATTTCTTCTCATAGAGAGAATTTTGCCGAAGTGGTGACGTGTAACCATGTGATTTGGGTACCTATTTATAAATAAAGATTTTTTTCTAATTTAACTTGTTTTATTTTTCTGTATTCCCTACTTTGTCGTTTTGCATTCTGGTACATGTTCAAATGAATCTAGTGAAAGTAATTTAGGGATAGTGACTGCGATGAATATGAATAAAATAATTGACTAAGAATACCATGAGTCACCGAGCTGGAGAGTTTGATTATAAGTCGCGTCTATAGCTGTCTCAAAAACTCGTAATAAAAAAGGATTGGAGAATGTTTCCGAATTTTTTGAGCTCACTTCACTATGCGACTGACACTGGCATGGCCATTAGTGATTTTTAATTTTGAAAACAAAAATATAATTAGTCGCTAATAAGTCGAATTTTGATAACAAATATCAGAATTGGTCGGTCACTGGTTCAAAAGTCGTAAGGGTTTATAAAATAGCCATATCTCTCCAGCACGCGTAGCATGCCACCGTAGAAACGGGTTTTGTCGACAGAAGAATCGACAAAATCACAGATTGTAGCAAAATTTCATGTCAAATTGCTTGACGCAGTGTTTTTCATACCTACTTGTGTACGGGCTGCAAACTATGCAAATTATGCTATGTTAGCTAACTAAAACGTGTGAAGTTAGTTGTGAATACCGATGCGCATCTACACGAGCTAAGTTAGCTCTCCACTTGTGTGCCGAGATTTAGGGTGCTTTTCCACCAGAGATGTGCTATGCTACGTATCTATGGTTTTCGTTTTTCCATATTCATTGGTGCATATAGCTTAGCACTGGTGGTGTGGAAATGGATTCAACAAAGATATGTTTTTTACTTTTTTATAGCACATCTTACTCGCACCGATAGCTTAGTATCAGTGGAAACAGTCACATAGTTTCACAGCTTAACTATTACTTCCTTGCAGAACAGCTGCATAGCAGACCTCTGGTGGAAAAGCAGCCTGAATGTGTTGACATATCCAAGGTTTTGTAGGTTTTTCTTCATTGATTATACAGGGTGTAAACGAACCCTTCACGCATACGACAACGAAGCATTCTGTACATCAATCCAAGTACCCCTACGCAAAAATATTTGCAGGGAAATGACTTTTTTTTTGGGGTCAAAAATCACATTTTACGGTAAAACTCAAAGATTTCCCACCATATTTTTCACCTCAAAAATTAAATTATTTGTTTCTGTTACGCATTCTATGATTGTACGGAGATTATTTTAAAGATTTATCAATAACTCATTAAGTATTCAAAAACACAAAAAAAGTTAAAAAAACTGAATTTTTATTTTCTACCAATTATACCTATGCCTATTTGCCCTTATTTTCCGATTGCCAGATCGTTATGCCTTATAAAGGGTTAAAACATTGTGCTAGTGGATGCTTTGAATAGTAAACGGGTCATTGAGGTAAATTTAAAACCTGAAATACTAGTATTTACAAAAACCGCTGTGAAAAATTTGGAACTTTGACCCCCAATATCTCCGCAACTAGGAGGTTCCCAGGTATGGTCTAGAACAAAACAATGACCGCAGTGGTGGGGAGAACAAATGCCCTTTGTTTGCGTTAAGGGTACTTTTACTCTTTATATCGTCCCCGTAGTTGGAAAATTAAATAACTCTGATTTTGTAGTTCTGAGATAAACGCGATTAAGTGTTTTTATTTCAGTTAATGTACATTTGTTAAAAACTGACAGACAATTTTACCGTCGATAATTTTATATTTTGTGGACCTGATTACCTTTTACATTATGCTTTAACAAACTGACCTCTATCTTTAACTATAACTTTATAACAAAAAAAAAATCAAGTTGTTTAATTTTGCCACAACTGTTATAATAAAACGTAACTATAATTAGCTACTTATTTCGGCTATTTATTTAGTTTTCCTTCAAGCTTAATACATTTGGTAGAATAAAATTTGGTGAAATAAATGCAGTTATTAAAATCAAACAAATAATAGAAATCATTCAAGAAATAGAAAAGTAGAATAAAATTTAGAATAAGTGTGTTGTAATCAGGTCAACTTACCACAAACTTAAAAAAATAATCAAAATACACCAATTATAACAAGTGGAAACAAATTAACTTAAAGTATTCTTTCAAATTAAAAACAGAAAATAATTTGAACCCAAAAATTAACATTATGGTTCTAAAATCAGAGACCTAATTATAAAAGACATACTTAAGTAGTAAGTAAAAAACTTAGAGTGAACAGGCCCCTTCTGGGTAAGCACGCTCCATCGTAGACTTTGTCTCTGTCATCTCAGACCAAGACGAAGAGTCAAGAGTAAATCCATCACAAATAAAAAGAAAACTATAATTTAAAATTAAATAACAAATCTATTAAAAAAGGAAGGGAGTGTCACCTTTCTCTTTCTCTTTCTCTTTCTCTATCTCTTTCTCTTTCTCTTTCTCTATCTCTTTCTCTTTCTCTATCTCTTTCTCTATCTCTTTCTCTATCTCTTTCTCTATCTCTTTCTCTTTCTCTATCTCTTTCTCTTTCTCTATCTCTTTCTCTATCTCTTTCTCTATCTCTTTCTCTATCTCTATCTCTATCTCTATCTCTTTCTCTATCTCTTTCTCTATCTCTTTCTCTTTCTCTATCTCTTTCTCTATCTCTATCTCTATCTCTTTCTCTATCTCTTTCTCTATCTCTTTCTCTATCTCTTTCTCTATCTCTTTCTCTATCTCTTTCTCTATCTCTTTCTCTATCTCTTTCTCTATCTCTTTCTCTATCTCTATCTCTATCTCTATCTCTATCTCTATCTCTATCTCTATCTCTATCTCTATCTCTATCTCTATCTCTATCTCTATCTCTATCTCTATCTCTATCTCTATCTCTATCTCTATCTCTATCTCTATCTCTATCTCTATCTCTATCTCTATCTCTATCTCTATCTCTATCTCTATCTCTATCTCTATCTCTATCTCTATCTCTATCTCTATCTCTATCTCTATCTCTATCTCTATCTCTATCTCTATCTCTATCTCTATCTCTATCTCTTTCTCTATCTCTTTCTCTTTCTCTTTCTCTTTCTCTATCTCTATCTCTATCTCTATCTCTATCTCTATCTCTATCTCTATCTCTATCTCTATCTCTATCTCTATCTCTATCTCTATCTCTATCTCTATCTCTATCTCTATCTCTATCTCTATCTCTATCTCTATCTCTATCTCTATCTCTATCTCTATCTCTTTCTCTTTCTCTTTCTCTTTCTCTTTCTCTTTCTCTATCTCTATCTCTATCTCTATCTCTATCTCTATCTCTATCTCTATCTCTCTTTCTCTTTCTCTTTCTCTATCTCTATCTCTATCTCTATCTCTATCTCTATCTCTCTCTCTCTCTCTCTCTCTCTCTCTCTCTCTCTCTCTCTCTCTCACTCTCACTCTCACTCTCACTCTCACTCTCCTCTCCTCTTCCTCTTCCTCTTCCTCTTCCTCTTCCTCTTCCTCTTCCTCTTTCTCTTCCTCTTTCTCTTTCTCTTTCTCTTACTCTTACTCTTACTCTTACTCTTACTCTTACTCTTGTCTCTCTTGTCAACAACTCATGTTGTTTAATTTATTTGACATTCAACTTATCATTGACCACAGTTATTGATTTATTTACTGAGTTATTTATTTTCCCTCTAAAAAACTAGTGTTTGTCTGAACATATTTATTATTCCAACTGAAATGCCTGTAAGGCTCAAATATGCGGCATGTTTTAGGTGTTTTGAAAATAGGGAAAAGTCAAAATCGCCAAAATCGTACTTATTTAATTTTCCAACTACGGGGACGATATTCACTGAACTTCGCAACACTGACAGAGCTTTCGTTTAGTTCTTGGTGTGCACGGGACATATTTTTAGTTTATCTTAGCTTAGTTTAGCTAAGCTGCCTTTGTTTAGCTTCGGAATAGCTTAGTTGTCGGTCTGCAACCGGCTTTAAAGTAGTTCGTCCCAACGTTTGACCCCAAGTAGCATTGTTTATCCCCAGTGAGCCCCTAACGACATTGAATTAACTAGAATGTGTATGTCTGGAAGGAAGAAAAAATAAAAACACAAAAATTCAGATATAAAAATTTTATTATTTATAGGAAATATTTTGATTTAACAACAACTCTTTCCGTATGAAGCGCACGCGTCGCCGAGCCGACGAAGATCATGGCACAATGGTATTAACTCTCTTTACTTGTATACCGCTCATTCGCTACTTGTACTGACACATCTTAAGTATCAGTACTAAGATAGTACAAGTTCGCGGTACCAAAATGTTTCAGACTGTGGATTTTGATTTACGAAAATGATTGTTCAGTACCAGGATTTAACGTCAACATTCGTCCGGCGGTTGAACGTTCGTAAATATGCGTCTGCTCAAAGACGCGAGCGCTCACACAAACAGCACGAGGTTTCGTTGTCAGCCAACCGTCCCGAGGTTCCTCAGAGCGCAAAACGGTACCTCAAAAAGAAAAAAAAAGTCTATCCACTTCTTCACCGCTTATTGCGACATTATCACATTTATCAAGCATTTATCTGTTGATCCCTCGATACAGGAAAAAAAACTGTTTTTTTTTAATTCTGTGTTTTCACAGTTTTCGCCTAACTATAAACTAGTACTTAAATTATAGCTCACTCATCACCTATTTCGCTCGCATTCTCGCTTCGCAACCACACTCTATACAAGATGTCTTTGCATTTATACTACAGAGCGACATATTTTTACATTGGATCTCACGGGGGACAGTCAATTCCTACACTATTTATTGCTTTTGAAGCAATTATATATTTTAAAAATAACACTCTTCCCCTTACAACCGCCTTAGACAACGTTCTTACATTATTTATAAACGTTTATAAGAGGAAACAGTACAAGCTGCATAGGCATATTTTTAAATATCACACATTTTTTTAAATTACATAGCGAAACAGCGTGTTCAGCTATCCATCGGAACATCTAGAAGGAATTGACCGGGCCCCTTACAAAATAGACGAGAAAAAAAACTAAAACTTAACGCAGTTCCTATACAAATCGATGAACATAAAAAATGTTGTGAAGATGATGGAGAGGGCCTGAATACAGCCGAAATTTAAAATAAATGTTAGCCGTTTCACGTGTCTATGTACAGAACCAAATTATTTGGGGTCCGCCTTGCAAAACTATCACATGTTCGAAACAAGTTACTTATGTACAAAATTGGACAAGTTCGGGATGCTAGCGATCACAAACAGATGAGTTACGATGTACGATTATTGTGGATTACACTAGGCCTTGTAAAGGTTTATTTCAACTCCAAAATCCTATTGATATTTTTTATGCAGACTTATAAGTTTTGCAGAAACAGACACCATTCAGGCGACGTTCTATCGAGCGACAGACCTTCTACTTATCAATAACTGGCTAGCTTTCATAATCACTACCATTTAACTATTAACACAGAATTATCATGTATCTCTAGGAAGATTCCGCTCGATGCAACGTTGGTTTAAAGCCTCGATTTACATATTATTAAAACAATTTTCTGTTACAAAAGTATGTATAAATGTAGATACATTAAACGCTAGCTGATAACGTAGAACTAGACACAAGATTAAAAACAAATTCATACCATATAGTCGAACATAATTTCCAAGCTTTACACAAAATACATATAATATTAACTGTACAATTGTGACGTAGTCTATCTGTTCAGGCCTCCATTCAACACTACATATTTACATTTACATATAACCATACTGTTCAAGCTTCGAATCACAATTTTTCAATAAGTAATATTTGCCGAAATAACGAAATAACGGTGTAGTCTTGATGAGTTTGGCTGGTGTGGCAAGAAGTAAAGAATTTGTGACATTTTTTTACAATTCAAGGTGTGACAAAATTATGATGGATAACCTTGCACGTTAATATTCCCGTATCATAATAAAATGTATTGTACAGAAATTAAAACCTACATAAAAATGGGAAGACTTTAACGGAGCGATTCTTTTATCGGACAAAAGAAAACAATCACAATGCCATTTAGAGAACTTGAGAAAATCAAAAGGTATCTATTGTGATATCTCATCATTCAAATACCAAAATACATGCCTAATTTAAGACAAACTACTAAACATTTAGAACAAAATACACCACTTACTCATCAAGACTAAAAAAAAACAATTTTAAATTAAACCATAATCGCAGTAACAAGAAAACGTTAATCGCCAATAATTGTAAAAACATAATCACAAAGTAACTTAGAAAATATACATAATAATATAAGTAAATAAATAAAGAATATTATATCAACAACTTCGAGCGTAAGGCACATTGCCAACAAACTTGAAACGGCGATATTACGCTGAAGTTTTTTCATTTACGTATGTATTCTGTCTATGTTTGGACTGTAACTGTGTCTTGAAGGTTGAATATTGATTGAACTGAGGAAAGGAACAAAGGTCATCATCATCTGCCCAGCCGTTACCCAACTGTGTTGGGGTGGGCATCCAGCCTTACTAGATTCAGCTGAGTACCAGTATTTTACATGGAGCGACTGCCTATCTGACCTCCACAACCCAGTTAGTTAGTACTGGGTAATGTGGTACCTCTTAGAAAGACTGGTCGTCAGATTTTCGGGTTCCTGTAACAACTGTCAAAGATCTTCAAATGACAACCGGGACCAACAATGGGTGTAACTCGATGCGCTATACTTTTCGTAAACGACAATGCCGCATATCAAAGTCAAAGGATATTTCACTGGAGTGTAAATGTGGTGCTGTTCCTTAAACAATGGGGCACTTAATATCCTGCCCTGCCTGTCCTGCTGGTTGTTCACTACAGGAACTGATGGACGCTACCGAAAGTGCCAAACTAGTAGCCCAATTCTGGGCCGACACAATTTAGATTGCCATCGACACGCTAAGAAGAAGAAAGGATATTTTGTGGAAAATTTGTTGGAAAAAAAAACTGATAATTAAAGATTGGCAGTGACTGATAGATGATTATTATGTTATTCTATCTAATGTTTCCCAATGTGAGAAGAAAACTATCACAATATTAGTATTGAGCGAATTTGATTTTTAAAATCAGTTTTATGAATGAAAAATGCTACATTAAAATCATGATCTTAACAAATTCAATATTATGAAATGGAAATAAGGTGCCAAATTTAGAAACAGCTATATCATTTTTGTGATGTTAAAAATTGAGATATATTTAACAGCACAAGCACTATATTCGCATAAATAAGACGCAGTTACAGTACAAACCGAGCATTTAAATATGGCGGTGGATTCTTTCAACTAAAACTTTTTCGGTTATCGTTACCATGAGTTTTGATACCTTTCCGAGCGCAGTACTAAAAATGTATGAGATCTAATCAAATGTCAAGAGATCATTCTGCCTACTCCGCAAATGCGGCTTGAAGATATGTACGTATATTGTAAATGTGCTCTGTATTCGAGATTATCGGAAACTACTGTAACTATTTTGATGAACTAAGAATGTTTGTGTATTTTCATAAGATGTTAACATTTTTAATTGGAATTATATTTGTAGACCACCGAATTCCAACCTTCAAAAATCCCTAATTTTACTCGCATGATAGAAAATCTAGTACAATACGTCTAAACACAAATGATATACTCGATTCGCCGATAATAAAAGAGAAATCCCATACATGTCTCATACAAACTAGAATGAGACCCCTAAGTCTTCCGATCCCATACATTCAGTTCTCCACGCCTTTAAGACATTCGTTACATCTAACTAATCTCATACAACGGATGTGTCCATTCCTTAAAAAAGGATTTTTATGTTAAAACAATAAATACTTAATTATCGCTTAGAACCTTAAGTAAGAAAAGCGTATAAATTATTTTTTTCTCAGAAAATTTGAATTAACGGACTTAGTTCCTATCTACCTAGTTTGTTGTGTCGTATTGTATGGGAACATACAAAATGTATGGGAGCATACAAATGTATGGAGTCACTGGTATCGGAATTTAATGCTGAGAGCATTGTAAGAAGCGGAAATGTTGTTGAAATTCAATATTTGAACATTGACATGTTAAAAACGCATTTTTTTGAGCATTACATATTTTGTTGTGCCATCATGTAGCATATTTTTAAGTTCAGTTATACTAAATGCTGATTCACTCGCAACGCAATAAACACAAACGGAAAATAGAAAATTTGTATTTCCTTCTGAAAATCACCTTTTCCTATTAACAATACGACACAACTTTTCACAAGGGCGGCTTTCAACGACTCTGTTTTAAAAGCAGTCGCGCTTTGGGCTTCGTATATGGATGATTTTGTTATTGTTTTTTTCTTACGTTTAAGATCCCTGACTGCCAAATCGTGCTGACCAAATTGGGCCTATGAATTTAGGTTTCCTTTTAATCAAGTAACAATAATTACAACAAACTAACTACGACAACAAAGTGTTTTTTGCATTGATAATATAATTCTTCAGACCTATAAAAAATTCACAGTCTTACAATGCTGTCATAAACGTCGATTTCAGACTCAAATCAAGTTGTAAATCTAGATTCACGACTGAACATTGTTCAGCCTAGACATGACTACAGTACCCAAGTCAAACGAGGCCCGCTTGCACCACACTTCACTGAATGAGATAATCGCTAAAATATTAAAAATATCATTCCAAACAAACAGTACAATGTCTCAAATATGTTTAGTGTTAAACTCATTTAGAGATTTATTGTGCAAATGGGCCTAGGTTCAAATTAGAGAGACAAGTATGCAGAGACAACACCCCACTAGACCAACTTCAGGTATATATTAGGTACACCGCTGCCTTGTCCTTTAGGGATTACAGGCGTGATGTTATGTTATATCCCGTAGCAGCGACTCAAAAAAACGCTAAACAAATATTGTGATGCAGCGATATCTAACGACACGCCGTGAAAGCCGCCTTGTATATTGTAACAAGTTAATATTTTGACGCCCAACGCACCGAGGTTACGCCCATAACGCTTATGTATTACTTCTGTAGTTCAATGAGCTTATAGTGTATTTTAGTGAAATATATTGAGCACTGTGTTAGTATGAACCTATTTCTCGTAAAGGAAACCCACTAAATATGAAACTGAACTATTACTATTTTAGTCCGCATGCGGAATTGTGAGATTTTTAAAGTATTTGTGAATCGACTTTAACAAAATAAAGGTCGACACATAGGCACGACTTTTCGCGTTGAATCTCTCGAAACAATAAGAATATAATCGTATAATAGCCATTAGCCATAGCAAAAGATAGTCGTCAGCGCCGTGTGAATGGCTATTATAGAACATGCGAGATAAGTCGTATCTACGTGTGCCTTGCTTAAGTCTTCAGTTTTATAGCAAGCAGTACAGATCCACAATAACAACATTCACATAAGGTATATAAAACAAAATTATTGCTATATTTGCGTATTCGCATACTATTTAGTCCACATGGTAAGTTGATGGGACGTTCATAAGCCCTTGCCCCCGATTGGCTAAGACGGGACAATGCTGCCGACATAACTCTGCAGTGTTTTCGGTGAGGGTGCAACTCTGCAGTTGATTGAAGACTTTATTTTCATCTCAAATGGAGTAATTTTCGGATTCATTCCAGACACGAGGAAGGACAATATACTCAATGAGGTATCAAATGTTTTTCTAACAACGATACCTGGCTTTAACAGCCTTGCCTTGACCAATCGAATAACGTAACAATATTTTTAGAATCGACCTCAACAAAATGGCAACAGGCTCGCCCGTTTACATGGGACTTAACCTCTTGAACGTCCGCTAACATTGCTTGAATGTCTTATGATCCACCGGGTGCTCATAAGGACGCTCGAGGACTTAAACGTGAAATGTGGCAGTTCTTTATGGGTTCTGATAACACACTTCTACCAAACCGTTTCGAGGATTACAAACGTGATGTTTATTGTCAAAATCATGGAGATTTAGCATAACCAGTGACACTTTTGCTTAACTCCTCAAGAATTCTCTAATCACACACAGAGTTGAATCAACGGCTTTTGGGTTACAGTTTCAGTTATAGGCGTAATTTTCGTGTATAAAATGGACTGTACCAGCAGTGTAGTTGCACCTTCACTGGCTTTACAAACGTTACATAGATGGAGTGTCCCGGCGCGAGTTAGGGCGGCGGCTGCTAGAACTTGTCTTGGAAGATGAACAGATTGTTGGTGGCGGCGACGGCGATGATGCTCTCGTGTGGGTGCCACGCAGTATGCAGGATTTTCTTGTTGAAGTCCAGGCAGTCTACGCTTATCTCGTCCTGTGGAGAGAGTATTGTTTTTATTTCTATGTTGATGATGATTGAAGTTGTTTTCCATGAATATTTCCCTTTTCAGAGGAAAAAGTTGATGACATAATGTATGAATTAAAATAGAAGGGCAAAGTACTTCATTAGGTGGTTCAATGTTTATAATGAATGCAATGTTACTTGGGATTTTTTTAATAATTAAAGGTTTACTAACAAATCACGAGACGCGAACATATAAAAACGAGTTGAAGTTGCGTTATCAACAGCATCTCCACCTAATAAAATAAAATTACCCCTAAAGATGGAATAGCTAATAAAAGATTAGTAATGAGTTGCCTCTCAAAAAACCAACACAGATGGAATGGTGCTTGGAAAGTTATTAGTTACTTTGTCCAGAACACATTATTTTCTGAAGAGGCTAACAAAGTAAGACAGCTAGTAGTTAAATAGGACGTGCATACCTTCTTCCTCTTAGCAGTAGTAGCGACCCGCCTCGCCCGTAGCGGCTGGCGGGGTCGCTGCGCGGCGTCCCGCGCGGCCTCCAGCGTGAGCTCCCCGCGCCGCGCCGCGCCGCACCCGCCCGAGCCGCAGCCGCCGCGCTCGAATATCCTGCACAAGTACGTGTGTGGTGTTATCACTGGTGTAGGGAGAACCTGTACACGCTCCGGGCGTCGAGGGGCACGAGATGGCTTCCGGCCACCGTAGACGCGGGCCTGTGGACGGTGAGAATGAACTAGCTCACCGTCCGTCCGTCTTATTACGACACCAGGCCGTGACGACGGCGCGCGAGTGTTGCATGCGTGTGTGGTTGTCACCAACACGAAAGGGTACTATTCGAAAGAGATACCGCGACCCCGAAACACAAAAGGGAAACATAAGAAACATGGGTGGGTTTAAATCAATACAAGTCTGAATAAAAAAGCAAGTGGCGTTCTGTGGTTTCTGCATACCCCCATGGGAAAAGGGCGTGAGTTTATGTATGTATGTGTGTGTAAGTCTGAATAAAAAAAACTCCCTTCCGCTCCACCACAAGAAGAAAAATATAGAATTCCCTTCCACTCTACTCTCTAAGTACGAAACCCGTAGTTTCGGGCAAAGATACAGGCGTTGCCTAATCTGTATCACTTACGAACATAGATACCCGAACTAAAAAAAGAACGCCAACACGATTGGACAGTTGTCCATATTCCGGGTGTATTTTCAAAACTCATGAATCCGAATATTTTAGGGAGTGGGTTCATTTGAAAGTTACTTAGTCCTTTCGAATGGGCCCGTATTTTCGTTAGCGTACTTAGAGCAGTGCAACGAAATACCTATAACTACATCCTTTCAGATTTCCGACAGTCAGGTGAACACCGAAAAATTAAGTTAACCAAACCACAGTACCACCACGGCACGGTTGGCGCAGTGGCTGAGCAATTGGACTGCTGCGCTGCGTGTCGCGGGTTCGATCCCCGCACGGTACAAATATTTGTATGGCCTGCAGATAGTTGTTTCGGGTCTGGGTATTTGTGTATGTGACTTTATATGTTTGTAAACGCACCCACGATACAGGAGACATTCCTAGTGTGGGGCAACGTTTTTTAAAAAAGAAAGAAAGAAAAGAAAGAAAGACAGTCAACTCACCTAAAGAATCCATTATAAGAACCAGTCATCAATCGCTGGTCATCTCCGCTCCAGCAGCACTCGAACTTATCGAAGATGCAGTCGTTCTCGTAGAGCGAACACAGCTTGGAGCGAAGGTACTCGTGCACTGGGTACGTCTCCACTGGCTTCGTCTCCATGCGGAGGTCCCACACTTTTAAACCTAGGTAGTCACGTGACATCATGTATCTGGAAGAAGATGGAACTTGTTAAGACATTTGGTATAGATTTACATAAATAGTAGGGTATAGAGTAGAAGAAGCTGCTTCTGGAGGGAGGTGGGCTGGTTAGAGTAATCGGCCAACATGGCTCACGCACAATGGTTCACTTCAAAGACTAAGTGCGGAAACCCAAACCCCCAATAATGAATGAATGAATGAATAAGTAGAAGAAGATTAAAGAAACGATGGATGGACTGTGTATGGCAACAAAAAAGGTGTCTGATGAGATTACGAGTAGAAGAGAAGTATGGAAGACGACATGTTGTGCAGACCTCAAATAGATTGGGATAAGGCCAAGAGAACGATGAGAATGCTGATAATGAGTAACAGAAACGTACAAAGGCTACTGCTGTGTGTTAGGGGGCCATACTCCACCCAAGACACACGCCACGCGCGCACGCCACATGCCTTCGAATTTTTGGTTCCATGACATGCTGGTTTCCTGATGTTTTCCTTCACAGTTTTGAGTATGGAGGTGATTAAATAAAATTACAAATGGTCATAGAATTACAAGTAAAACCCGCCAGGCTTTTATTTTACGAACACAAAACATTTATTTAATAAATTGAAACGAAATGGGCCTGCTCTTGACCTCAATCATGCCTGATGGAAAGTTATGGTTGAGGTCTCTGATGGAAAGAGCGCACTCTTGCTTTGAAGGCAGACAGGTTAAATGTGGGATGGGAACACAGTAACCATAAGAGAGTACAAATGAGAGTGCATTTGAGGCAGATAAATGATTTAGGATCTCATTTAGGGCCAAACTAGGCCTTTTTTTTTTTGGCGGGTGGTAAATCATCAAATAACCCCTCCCGCTCTGGGCAGAGCGAAAGGGAGTGTCAGACTTCTACTGACTAAAAACCACCCATGTTCCTTCGTAGCCCTTTATGTCGAGGCCGCGGTATCTTTTGCGAATAACCCGCAGCCCCGATGGGAGGCCAAACAAGGCCTGGACCTGTACTTTAGGGGTCAGCGTGCAGCCATGGGTTCTATTTACATCTAGCAGTAATGCGAGTGACAAGTTGACAGCCAAGGTTATGTCATTTGGTAACACAGATGCGGCTGTGCGCTGTGTGCGCATAAAAAACGTGGAGAATTAATATTATTGTTGCCTTACCTGCCAGAATTACTAAGCTTAACATCACTGATGGAGGATATGATCTCTGAGAAGAAGGACCTCGCGTGCGGGTCCTCTGGCTCCTCGAACAGCTTGGCGTGTCGGTCGCACAGTGCCGCCGCGCGCATGTCGCACAGCCTTATCGTACCTAGGCAGGGAGGGATAAGGGTTAGTATTGCTTGATAGTTAGGGGACTACTGAATGTTGGCGACAGAAGCCTAGTATTTTGGAAGGAGCTTCTTCTTGGATCTTCAAAACGATTCATTTAATAGTAAAATTTAGATTATACTGATTTGTGGATTAAGTAGGCGTCTCTCTATGTTGAACTAAGATATTTATGCATTTAAGAATCTGTTGTTACTCACCCTTACTACTAGAATAGACAAAGAGATTGCATTCAGTCGGATGAAACTCCGCCGCGGTTATAACCTGAAACAACGAGAAAATTATTAACAAAGGTAAATGACGAAATAGATGTCTTTTTCTTTGAGACTTGGAAAGAAGTTGCACAGAATAGCAACCGTTGGGAACGAATTAGCATTAATACTTAGTTAGGGGTCGACAAAAGCC
This sequence comes from Diarsia brunnea, assembly GCA_949774965.1. Classification (NCBI taxonomy): domain Eukaryota; kingdom Metazoa; phylum Arthropoda; class Insecta; order Lepidoptera; family Noctuidae; genus Diarsia; species Diarsia brunnea. Next base: position 4,299,594 of record OX459019.1, read on the forward strand.
TCATTATCATTCACAGTTCAACTTCACCCACTGCTGGGGCCCCTCTTTACTTGTGCCAAGATTCACGCTCATGTGCCTCATTCATTATACCCACAATAGCAACAATCTCAGCTGTCCATGACAACATAATTCGTTCCAAATATTTTTGTATAGCTTGGCTACATTGAGTACATTTTCTGATATGTTATCTTACTTGTGTCTTATCGGTCTGATTGGCTTCTGTTTACTTATTTATCGATTTGTTTATATGAGTTATAATTTATTAGAAGTCTTAGTGCAACTAGACTAATTAAATACGTCTATCTATCGTCTTATGTAACGAGTTATCATGGATAGGCATTCAGACTAGCCTAAAGATGTAGTTTCTGATTACTTCAGGATACTAAAATACCCATCTATATTTATACAAATAAATAAAATTGAAGTGTCTGTTTGTTATTTCAAAATAACAGTTTCTTACTGAATGAATATTAAAATATATGGTATTTATAACACGAAATCCTTTTTCTTTTTCATTTTCGTCTCTCTCTCTCTCTCTCTTTCGGTATTTCTGTTTGCTCAGAGTAATCCCCGAAATGGCTGGATCAGTTTTGACGGGATTTTTACTGGCAGATAACTGATGTTATAAGATTTTAGAAAAAATAATAGGATTCCGTGCAAACAAATTTAAATTAAAACCTTTTAAATTGTTAACAAAATCCGATTCAAATATAAAACTTCACGCGGACCAAGGTCGGAGGCGACACCTAGTTTTTAATAGCTGTATCACACTCTCAATCTTCTCATTCTAAATTAACAAAAATATATACCTCCGTAAGCTCCTCCATATTGGCAGGTTTAATATCCACAATGTTGAAGCTCTGGTCAGTGATCTCCAAGTGCCACAGGTTAATGCGCAGGTCGTCGGCAGACAGGTAGGTCTCCTGGTCCGAGTTCAACGATATGGAGTTTATGTGGTAGGTGTGGGCGTTCGCGAATATCCTCCTGTTGATGACACAAAGTTGTTGTTTAGTGAGTGTTAGAGTGGCTTGTTCTAATATGTGTAGTAAATCAGCATGTCAGATAAAAAACAATACTATGTTAATGTTAATTGCGGTTTCTGTAAGAGAAACAGTAATATTTTAGCCTTCCACTCGAAAATTGTTATGTGTTTTATAAGTGGAAACAAATTAAGTCCCAATAAGTCGGAATCTCAAAACGGTGAAGGAAAACATCAACCAACCCGCACTGGGCCCGCGTAATGGATTATAGCCCACCCCTCTCCTAGAGAGGAGGCCTGAGTCCCTGCAGTGGGAACATTATAGGCTGATGATGATGATGATATGAAGTCGGAACATTACAGGATGATTATGCTATGTTTCAGACGCAGTAGTATTTTTAAAGTAGCAAATGCTTGATTGGTAACTTTTATGTAAATGTTGTAACAAATTATTGTTGACAATAAAAACCGTTTATAAAATACAATAATTTAGCTTTTAGAACCCAGGAGAATTAAACCCCAACAATGCTACCTATCATATTATATAACGCGCTTGCCGATTCACGGTCTCCACTCAAGAACACGTCTACCACAACGGTCATCGGTTCTGCGACCCATTGCTACATGGTACTCGTACGTATTGCTTACATTATTCTTCTTCTTTTCGTGTCGATTGCACTTCCATATTATATGGTTTGGGCCCAATAGGTACCCACGTTTATTGCAGCAGCAGAGGCGCTGTTACATATTAACAACCTAGAAATAAATACCTATTCATATTCAGGTGTAGGTAATACATATTAACCTCATCCACGGTAAGTTCCCCAGAGGTGAGAAGGTTATTCCAACCGAGGCGTACGTCAGTATGAAATCACGCTCAACAATATCTCGTAATAGGTTTAAAGATCAGCATTCTGTGTATTAAGTACATACTAGTCTATGACTTTTGTGATTAGCACATAGGAATAGACGGCCTATAATTAAATGATCACGATTAACACAGTACATTGTAGTCAATTCAGCTAGTAAGGTGGAATAGATGTGTTTCTCCTTGAGAGAGTGCTAATCAGCAAATAATGTTTGGGTTGTAGTTCAGTAGGATAAATTCACCTTAGAAAATGTTTATTTTGTGTGAGTATCATTTCGCATTACAACCTAAAGGAGGTTGTCGTCTTCTTAACCGAACCATCCTGAGGGTGCCTTGGTTGTAAGACCTCCAGCCAGAGCAGAAAATTTACAAACTAAGCGACTACACGCTAAGGGCACCCCCTGTGGGTACGAGCCTCGGATTAGGGCATCACTTGGGGATGGCAGGCTGGATCTGAGTGGTATCGTTATTTAGGGGCTGGTTAAAACCTCAAGCTTAGCCACGCGGGCTGGCTCGAGCAAGGGTCTTGGCACCGCTAAGGAAATTACTACTGTGGTCTTGTCTACATAACATCTAGAAGAAGCAGTTAAAGTTATTCCTTGGCGAACTTTTGCAAAGGCCTATAACTAGCAATAACTCAAGTGATACAAAGATATGTACTAATAAGTTCCTTATCGGTTTGGGACTTTTCACCCTTATGCCTGAGTTATAAGGTTGACAAATGGCTGTCCTATCCTTATGTATGGCATATGGGTGACAAGTTGCAAACCATCAAGGTACTGGATGGATAGTACGTCAATAGTTTTTCCCCTACTTCAACAAAACAATATTACTAAGCCTTTTAAACCTACGATTTCCCCAAAATCCATAATAACACACCGGCTACCGTTAACACTTATCCCATAGATAACCTTCGCGTTATGAAAATGGATGTCAGATAAAAGGTATATTAAAAACGTTTCATAATCCGATGGCTGAACAGGTAAATATGCCTGAATATTAATTAAATTAGATCCTTGGTGCTTATCGCGGGAAAAACACCAGGTTCCGATATTGGAGCTCTTGATTTTCGCAATAAAGTTGTTAAGAGATAACTTGGGATATTTAGTAGGCAGGTAAGTAAGAATACAATTGGAACTACCACCGTCATCTAAGTCACTACTTATTGTGTAAATGACGTGACTTTGTTCCTTTGCCACGCTATGAAAGCAAGTATTTTAGTAGTAAATGGCCACCGTCTATGGTATTACATGTGTCATTGCAAAGGCAATACCAGGGACATCACAAATCCCGTCGGGGCTGCGGGTTGTTCGCAAGAGATACCGCGGCCTCGACATAAAGGGCTAAAAAGGAACATGGGTGGTTTTTAGTCGTCTGACACTCCCTTTCGCTCTGCCCAAGAGCGGGAGGGGTTATTTGATGATTTCCCACCCCCAAAAAAAAAAAAGGGACATCACAAATGTGCATTGCTGATCCAAAGAAGATGAAGATGTTGGAATTTCTCATCGTCAGCTGCCTAGCCTTTACCTAACTATGTTGGCGTCGGCTTCCAGTCTAACCTGATTCAGCTGAATACCAGTATTTAAATACTGGTTCCCGTGGCTGCGGGACTGTTCGAAACTGATACTGGGGCCCCGGAACACAAAACGAACATGGGTGGGTTTTAATCTGTAGAAGTCTGACACACTTCCGCTTCGCCTAGAGCGGGAATCAAAATCAAAAGTCATTTATTCAAACTAGGCTGATAATCAGCACTTTTCGAACGTCAAAATTTACTCTACTTTACTTATTTACAAGTGACAGTCCCCCAAAACGCCCACCCTTCGACACTTCCTAGTGTTTCCTAGGGGGAATGGTCATTGGGATATCCCAACAACAAAAAAAGGCATGCTGGTTTCCTCACGATTTTGGGGGGATAGATATAGTAAGGAGGTTAATTACCTCGGAGACGCCTCTACCATAAGCTCAGCCGGCCGCACAGTGGGCACTCGCAGCTGAGTGATGCGCGCCGGGTCGCGAGGTCGGCCGCCTTCCTCGCGCGTATTGTAGCCCGTCACACGCTTGTCTCGTTCGGATACCTGGAAATTGTGGAGCATTAGTATGTGTGGTCCATGTCGTTGTTGAATGTGGTGCCTAGAACAAAAGTGAGGAATTAGTACAGTATGTTATCTATACTAATGTTATAAAGAGGACAGATTTATATGTAACAAATAAAATTAAAAACTACTGGACCAATTTGAAAATTTCTTTCACCGTTGGGAAGCTACACTATCCCCGGGTGACAAAGGCCACTTTTTATCCCTGTACTCCCACGGGAACGGGAACTACGCGGGTGAACACGCGTGACGTCCGCTAGTGTTACATAAATGTCCTTAATCTGTAGTTTAATCAACAGGTAAACAAAACCCATAAAAATATACATATTACTGTATCTAGTAATATGCATTGTGTAGCATTCTGGACACATTAGATTGGCATCGGATGACGTCATGTGACGCCAGTCAATATCGATGGCACATGATCGCTAATAGCTCGGGAGATTGTAATGCCATGGAATGTTTGCGTCCAATTACATAGGCATTTTTCAGAGGCGATACATGCTAACTTACATTAGGGACCTAGACAATTTGTGTCCCAAACGTTGAGTTCTCAATTCGTCAGTTTAAGAAGTTGACATTATGAGAATTTGACGTTACGCGAGTTTGTCATTATGAGAAATGGACATTTTGAGAAATTGACATTATGCAAATTTTACATGCTAAATAGTTGACATTGTGAGAAGTGGACATTTTGCTTTCGGTTGTCGTTTTGAGAAGTTGGCATTGTGAGAATTTGACGATATGCGAGTTTGTCATAATGAGAAATGGACATTTTGAGAAATTGACATTATGCGAATTTTACATGCTAAAGAGTTGACATTGTGAGAAGTGGACACGTTACTTTCGGCTGTCATTTTGAGAAGTTGACATTATGAGCTGATACGAAATTATCGTGTCGTCTTTTACCCTTCGTTTTTTGTGAAGATTCAGTAAAACCTTAATTTAAAAGGTTTGTGTCGGAGTTCAGACTCTCATTGATGACAATCCTAGGGTATTTTGCACCATATTTGATTTATTAGTGTATGCATAAATGGAAATGAGAAGGCGGTCGTTTCACGTAAAATAATGGTACTCAGCTTCATACAGTTATGACTGGATGCTGATCCCAAGTTTAGGAAAAGGCGAGGCAGATAATGATGATGAAGATGAAATGTACATGGGGTTCGAACCCAACAGTCAAGATTTTCTAATAAGGTCACGACTAGTAATAATCGCTCTGCAATATGGTCACTTTCTTCGTTCTTTGTATAGCAGGTAAAAAATAAGGCCCTCTATGTTTGTTGTCGACTGATAGAGGGTCTGGGTTTATTTCTTTACTAGCTGATGCCCGCGGCTTCGCCCGCGTGGATTTCGGCTATCGCGCCCAAAAGTAATCTTTTCATCCCGCCTTAGCCTATGTCCTTTCTCAGGCTGTAGAATATCTGTGTACCAAATTTCATTTAAACCGGTTCAGTAGTTTTGGCGTGAAAGCGCGACAGACAGGCAGACAGTTACTTTCGCATTTATAATATTAGTAAGGATTTAAGCTCATATTTTGTATTACGTGGCATAGGCATCTCCCATTTCCTTACAAGCCTAACATACTAAGGAAAAAAACTTAAAACTAAAAACAAGAAATAATAAAAAAACTCGAATACATACAAGACTAACCTTCCACAATTTGATGGTCTTGTCATTAGTGGAGAGGAGGAAGTGGGCCTGGTTCTTCCGCTTGAGCCACCGGATCTTGTTGATCTTCTCCTCGATCTCCAAAGACTTCAGGTAGTCAAACTCTGGTTCGTGTGACTGGAATGTTGAGTACACATTGTACTCTCCCTTCTTCGGGACGCATTGCTTCGAGGCTGGGTCCCTCTGGAATGGAAAAGGAGATTTGTAAGGTACCGTCTAGCTCGGTCGCAGTTGGTGATGGGTCCCGTTAGGCAAAGCTGGCTCATACCAGCCCTATTCATGATAGTAGTAGAAATAGTAAGGTTTTAGTTAGTTAAGAGTCTGACATAACCCTTCGCTCTCCCCAGACGGAAGGTAGCTACCAGGATTACTCCATACAAGAAGCAGTGGCCTTCTTATATCAAGTCCTTACAGGCGATAGTAGCGAGTTATCACGCTTATCAATTAACGCTATTGAATTTGCAACATCGAGTCTGCGCCTAAAGTTAAATATCCAACAGTACACTCAGCAACCCTGCAAGTTATACAAAACCAGTTTACGCGGATCTCTTTGTACGACAAATCTATACGATGCGGGGTCATATTATACTAAAAAGTACAGCTTCATGTGTGTGCACTCAATGATTCTTGCTTTATTTCAAATGTCCACCATCTCTATGCCAAATCCCGCAAAGAGCATAATAATATTGAGAATATAGTTAACATAATTTTGTTATCTTATCTAGTCCTATCAAATGTATGAGCGTTGAACTCCCCGCAAGTAGTCGAAGCATGCCTATCTGAGATTTTGGCCTCATCTACACGTCGGAGATGCAGTGACGTCACCACTGTGACCAAGACAGAATCGCGTGTGAAATGACTCATAGGGTAAGTTCGCATTAGGTGTTAGTTGACGTCGCATCAACGTCGATAACTTCTTATAATATGACGTGACGTTATGGAAATTAACGTCGCATTGACGCGGCGTCTCGTGAGCGCAGTCTATGCGTTAGAGAATCCTCGGATATTAAATTTCTTACACGTTTTATGAAGTATCGGTTTGATTGTAATTGTTGCCTTTTTCACTGAGGGCTAACTGGCATAGGGTCCTCCAGAAGTTTGCCGAGTGGTGGAAAACTAGCAAGAAAATCAAAATGGTTTCCTACAACAAAAGAGTTGTGGATGAATTGAATCTTTGAACATTGGTCCCTTGATATAGGAAGTATCCTTGGAATTTACATAATAACAATATCAGTGAAACCTTAGTGGCGTGACCGGTCGGTGACCGATTGGACTGCCAAGTCCTGCCTGCAAGGCTATTGCGTATCTTTTTAAATGTCAGTGGCTATCACAGTGTCCATCGATTAACTGTCAGTTTGGTACAAAATGGAACCATTTGACAGTTAATCGATGGAAACTATGATAGCCACTGACATTTAAAAAGATACGCAATAGCTCTGCTGGTCTGATTGTTCGGACTCATGTGTGAATTGTATAATTATCACTAGCTATGGTGAAGGAAAATCAACAATGCCTGCGAGATATTTCTCGACGGCATGTGTAGCCAAGTCAGAGCCCCATCCATGGGCGGCATAACAACTCTGGACACCAGGTTACGCACTAACCACACGAAAAAGAAAGCATACATGGGAACATACAGCTGTGGTGCCCTATCCTATATCCTTTACGGGCTGATTCCACCATCTCCCTTCTTCCATCGGGAGACTAGGCGTACTGCAGGCTATCACCCATAGCTAGTCGATGTTCCACACATTCGAACGAAGCGCTTTGCTAAGTCCCTTATTATGCGCACAGCCAAGGAGTGGAACTCCCTGCCTGCGTCGGTTTTCCCGAGTTCATATAACCCTAATCTATTTAAGTCGCGAGTAAATAGGCTTCTTCTGGGTAAGCTCGTTCCATCGTCGACCTCATCTCTGCCCTTAGGGCAAGATTGAGGTCAAGAGCAAGCCCATACCAAATAAAAAAATAAAATTCGCCGTTTGTCAAGATTATTAAAATTTAGCCACACACCAAGCATAGATAAATAAATAAAAAATCTAAACTAACCTGAAATATAACAACCCTGCCTCCCTTGTCTCCAGTAGCGAGCAGTTCCCCGTCATGGTTGAACTCCACGCAGGAGATGAGGTCAGCTTCCGTGACATCGTCTTCCAAGGTGCCTTTCACCTGGCTGAAACACCATGTCGTCTCGCCACCATTGCCTGAAAAGATCATCATGCAAATAAGACCAAAATATGCCTGAAAATGTAAGCTGAGGGTAAGTAAAGCCGGGTACCCAAAAGCAGTGGTTCTTTGGTAACGGTGTAAAGACGTGCGGAATTTGACCAATCACAGAAAAGAAATTGATTTTAAACATTGTGAATGATCATTTTAGGCACGTCTCTTCTCCGCTCCGGCAGTCTCGTCTCCGTTTTGGTGGACACTCGGCTTTAGGGTTGAGTAAATAAGTCTTCGATTTGATGTTTTCAGTGGTTTTGAAAGACTAGATGTTAGTGGTCCGTAGGCATGGGTAACTCCGAATACATAGGCCTATATTAGAGCACGTAACTTAGTACTCAACTTACTTAAAATTATATTCAAGCTTGCTTGAACCTAGGTTTAAGTATTGCTTGAGTACTAAGTGACGTTCTGTAATACGGACCATAGTGTATAATCGGATAATATATCCGAAAACAGATACCGATGTACCGATATTGTGTTAAAATCGGATATTATAATATATTAACTTGGAGTGACATTATATAATTTTTACCGGAACTAGTTAGCCCATGCCTAGTGGGACGTGTTGAACGGCGAGAGCGTCGCACGAGCACGGTGCGTCGCGAAGACTCGATGAGTTCGCGTGCGTACACGCCTCTCGACGAACGACCTATGCCAAAGGATGTTAGTGATGAACTGGTCATGTTTTTAAAGGCATTCCTCGGGTCCTTTGATGTTATGGAATTGATCGGATGATGTTTGAGAGAGATATGAGGCTTCCATTTTTAAAGTAGTTTTTTTTTACTTACCTGAAGAGTTTGGGAGAGAAAAAAGTTTTGTACAGACCCTGAGTCATGAGAACATGAGACATAGGGCAAAATATGTTCAAGTAGTAAAATAATTCTAGTTGCCTGTTTATCTTTTTATGTGAACAACTAAGAACTAGATTGTATCGCATCATTTAAATTAGGGCAAAGAAAGAGTAGAATATAGTTTTTATTATATGATTTTTCTTGAGACAGTCGAACTATAACTGGCAAATTTTATTTACGGAATAAAAACAATTTTTCACTTGACCTTGTTTTAAATACTTAAAAAATCCAACGTTGTGTCATAAAAAATTACAAAACCTGTTTTAGTCTCAGAGCAGCTCACTCAAAACAAAATATTACAAAACTATTGGCTTATTACGCAATTTAGTCGAGTTCGAATCTAATGTTACGAATAGGTGACAAAACCATCTAAAATGTGTTCAGATTTGATCAATATTTTACTGTACCAAATACCTACATTATATCTACTAATTATTCGTAACTTCTGAAACGGTTTACAAAACATCGTCGATGTAATATTTGCGTCAACCTAATTATTTTTGTAAGGTTTCTTAGCACCACAGCTATGCGATACCATAGTGTCGATTAAAATCAATCAATTTCCACCCAATATTGAATTTCTGTAGCTTCACTACAATAGTTTTTTGGGACCTTATAATATAATACAGAGTGGAAAAGACGTGCTTATACAGTTACACGTGAAAATTTCTCATCAATTTAAAAAAATATATACAACTGTTTGCTAAATAACTGCCAAAAGACGGTAAGATCTATGTAACAGCTGTTTTTAATTACCGATTTATCGGTTCAGAATGATGTAGATGTGGTAACCGTTTTAGCATCGTGCCCTTTTTTTTTTTTGGCTGGTGGAAAATCGTCTCGCTCTGGGCAGAGCGGAAGGGAGTGTCAGACTTCTACTGACTAAAAACCGACCATGTTCCCCTAGTAGCCCTTCAAAGGGCTACTAGGGGAACATGGTCGGTCGAGGCCGCGGTATCTCTTGCGAACCACCCGCAGCCCCGACGGGAGCATCGTGTCCATTCCCCCTTGTGTTATTTCAGAGAAATCTCGATAATATTCTAGGGTTCTTAGTATTCAGCAGATTATAGTTTTGTGTGCCTCAGTGCCAAAAGTCGTGGTGTATTGTGGCCCATACTATGACCCACCCAGCAACAGCAACGGCTATCATTATCACAGTAGTGTTTCCATAATAGTGATCTAGTTGTTTACTGTACAAGTAAGACATTTCGAGAGCTGCTCTTCGCAGAATTATTTATCGTGGACAAAAAAAATCAATATACATAAAAGACAGTACAAAATTAGGCTGTAGATTAGCAATTATTGAACAGCAAAAGTTAGTTTCACTTGTCCAGTGATTTGAATGGCTTGAGGTGGCGCAACCAACTCCTTAACAACAAAAACTTTCATCGAAGATAACACAAAAAAAATATTAGTCAACACACAAATTAATAATAAAGAAATAAATGTTAGTCAACAACGAGCACATAAAGTCGTAAATGCAATGTATTATACAATAGAAAAACAAACGTTAAGTCAAGATAGCGAGCGTAAAAAAATATTATCATTCTGTTGTTATCAATAGTTTAGTAAAGTTATTAAAAAAATCATATTAAAATAAACTAAACTACGTTATCTTAAAATGAATAAAGTAATTTCATTGTTCTCTCAATGGTCTTTCATACGATTAAAGTTCACGCACGCGTTTGGGTGGTCGTTACATCATTTTAGTATTTTCTGATAAACGTTACTAAAAATAATTGTTTGCAAATAAATCAGAGTTGCCTACGTCACCAGGTTTTTAATATTTTTACTATAGATAGCACTTCTTCCGCGTGTATTTTGAAAATATAATATAGCCTATGTTACTCGGTAAAGATGTAGCTTTCTAATAGAGAAAGATTTTTTTTTAAATGGCCGAGTAGTTTATACAACCAAAAAATCAAATCTTTCCTCTTTATAATATTAGTTTAGATTGACCTGCCTCGACACACAGTACACAAAATATCTGGCGCCGTTCAATATGTTTCAAACACGTGAACGGCAATGAAAGGATTGAAAATTGACCCATTTATCAAATGTACGTACAATCACATGTCGTATTCCAGTGCACCCGACACGAGTGATGTCTCCAATTGGCAAAATTGTCCTGGATCCTAATACGATGATTGGAATACCACGGTGTTTCCTTCTTTTTCAACATCTCTACACTAACTTACAAAACAGTAAATAACCACGCATTTTACTACAAATTTACAAAAAAAAATACTAAACAGTACAGTTCGGAGACATTCCCTGACTGTAAATGGTGGAAAAACTATGATTTTGGAACCTGTTTTTTGAACGTAGTACGGTAATGTTATACTCGTGAATGGGAACAGTGGTTTGGTAACATTACACCTTTCTTTTGAGCCTTTGTAGGGTGAGTTTAGACAATGGGCCCACAAGGCTTGACGCGTAACAATTACGGGAAGCACCTTGTACATGTGTAGTACGTAATTGAAAGATATAAATAGCGTTGCCATGATAATTAGTACTGGCAGTTGCGTGTCTGCCGTGAAGATAGTTCTTGTATTGTAATACTGGGAAAAATTGCCGATTCTTTTTTTTATTTGGACGCAAATGACGTTCTAGAACCTGTTACTTTACATTATCGCTTACAATTGTTTGAAACATCCCGTCTTGCTATCATGTCCATCAATATAATATTAAGTGCTTTTTTAGGGATCAAATAGTCTTTGTTCAACCTCTTTATGCCAGCCAAAAGGCCAGCTTTTATCCTAATTTGAATTCATATCTAATACAAAAAGGGTGCCTAAATAAACACTTAACCCTTCAAAACCAACGTCACTCGATAAGTGACGAAGTTGGTGACGCAAATGGCTGGCAAACTTATCGACTGTCTGTTCCGATTTATAGACTAGACTAATGATGTCCCTACAGAAAAAAGCTTCGTCGCCATATTTTAGCGCTGTCACGAAAACGAAGGGTAGGAGACGGGTTGAAGGGTTTTTCAATACTTTATACCTACAGCAGTTTGCTTAGTGTCTAAAATTGATGGTCTAACAGAGAATTTTCATAAGTAAAGGTCGTTAGTCAGGCCTAAAATTAGAATGTTGGCTTGTCTAAAATTAATATTCAATGCCGAAAACCCTTGTACTTTAACTTGATCCTATACTGGGGAGTATGGAATGAAAATGTTGGTTTGAGACGTCAAATCTGAGGGGCAATTCCAGTATTTTAGTCTAGTCAAAAATACCTGTAACTTCTCCACATTTTAGACCACTTTTAGACATTGTTGTCGCTACGGTGAGTTTGTTTGATGACCTCTGGTACTACCCGCAGTATTTAGAGAAAAACCAATAACTTAAGAGCCAATAAACAGCAATATATTAATTTCATTTGAGATAAGAACCAGAGAAGGGTTATAAACAAAATCTCTTGAAATCGAAACTGGAAGCCAAACAAAACCTCTCAATTTCTTCATCAAAGATTAGAGAATCCTTACAACACAAGATATTCAATTTCTTGATAGAAACCCTTTCAAATCAAGATACGTTCGGGTCATCAGAACTAAAGGTCAAGGTCATTTGAGTGGCATATAGTTATCAGTGTGTAAACACAGTCAGTGTGTTTACATACTGATATCTTGATGCGCGTTAGTCTTGCTTGTCACGGCCTTGGATGAGCAGGTGACGAGAATATCGAGGATGAGGATAAAAGGCTAATTCGGTCTAAAACTGTTGCGTTAATAACTAGGACAACTGAGATGTATTTTTCCCTAAAATTGTAGTTTTAGCTAACCAAAACATAAAAAGTTTTTACTGTGTTTAAAATTACGTTTTTATCGTCCTCCTGCGCTTTATGTTCTTATCAAGCTAGACAGGATCTGAATATCATTTTTACTAGTTTCACATTAGACGTTATCTTGTTGTCAACTGATAAAATTATGTTTGTAATATTATAGAATAGGTGACCTGTTGGTAAATGAAAGTTTTATGTGAAGAATTACTACAGAATTACTTATTTTCCCTTCTTAAGTTTATGTCTAGACTGTGTGAAAAGGATTGGAAAAGGAGGTAACTGCTGTGGTGATGAGTAAGAGAGAAGTATGGAAGAAGAAGGCATGCTCCGCTGACCCCAAATAAATTGGGATAAGGGCAAAAATGATGATGTTTCTAGCCTGTAAAACCATCATTTCATTGATTTAGTTGCATCCACATGTTTCACAAAATCCATCAATTATTATTTCTTCCCTCCACATTCATACAAACTCTGAATATTCCTCATTTCGAAGAAACAATGAATGGACTGTGTAAAGGATGATAATAATATGGCAAGAAAAGAAATGTCTGACATGATGACGAGTAATAGAGAAGTATGAAAGAAGCAGACAAGTTAAGTCGACGCCATATGAATTGGGATAAGGGCAAGAGAATGATGATGCTGTTCCTCAAAGTCAAAGTCAAAGCATTTATTTCAATTAAACCATTACAGGTACCTCATTTCTCAATGCTAATCTTTTCTAACTCTGAACCTACTTTACCCATATCACAAGATGTCAAACAAGGCCAGGTTTAACTTAACATTCCAGAGCAGTAGTATTCTTACCATACTTGGGGTGATGCCAAATTAGCACAGGTCTTAGAGCATACATCATTTTCCTTGTGTCATTTTAAGTGGCTTATAATTCTTCATGATGTATTAATTTGTGTGTAAATAGATTTTCTTTGAGAATCTCTTAATAATAACTTGCTTTTTGATCACTATCTATAATCTTGAGTCTGCCTAGAGACCAGGCAATTCCAATCTCTGGTGATAAAGTTAATAAAAAAAAAGTAATATTTGCCTAAACTTTGTTACCAGAATTTAAGGGCGGTAATCACTGTTCTGTGTCTAACATTGTTACCATTGTGGGAATGGATGAGGCTGGCATAAGAGCGTAGAGCTTAGCACATGCAAAAAGAGGCCTATACCCAGCGGCTGAAGACAGGCTGTGGATGATTAAACTGTACTACCAGTAACCACTAATTAGCTTTAAATAAAAATCCACATGTTCTATGATCAATGCCTCAATAACTTCATAAACTTTATTACCATCCCAGTAAAGGCTTTACGACTTCAGTAGAAATTACTTCATTCTAAACATTTTACCTAAACAATAAAATTCTCACAGACTAAATTCATGATTTACCTTGATAGTTGATAGCTAAATGTAATTTCATAGATAAAAATACACATGGAATCATTATCAGTATGAAAATGTAATAATAATAAATGACTCAGTTTTATTGATCACTGTCATTTCATATTTGTTTTGACAATATTAACATGAATTCAGAATAATCTTTACATAGTATAAAATAAAGTGGCTTCCTCTGTTTGTATGCTTAGATCTTTTAAACAACACAACGGATTTTAATGCAGTTTTCAGCAACAGATAGTGTGATTCAAGAGGAAGGTTTATTTCTACATTGCAGCTGTGCGAAGACAGGGCAGGTCACTAGTTCTCTAATTCTCTATATTCACCGGCAAAATTCTGGGTTGATTTAATTTTAATTGCCATTTATACTCTAAGGAGACTATTGACATTTCTTTAGCCTTTCTTGATTGAGGTAATTTTTTTTCATACATGTTAATCATGTCATGTATGTGCTACAAAGTCCCTAATAATAATCTAATGAAGTAACATGAAAGTTCATATCTTAATCAAGTGAAGTGTAAGTGTGTGTGTAAGTGTAGTTTATATCTTAGTCAAGTAATATTTCAAGCACTGCTTATTTTATTTTATGTACCTAATATTGAAGCTGTCTTGGCTTTCGTACGTTTTTTCACGGGTGACCACTGAAAACCAGCGCTGTGCTGTGGGTGCCCATAGCACAGTATCATGCCGAGTGGCAACCTACTTGTAGCAGTCACGACGTGCAACTAATTTTATATTATCCCTGCTTGTTGTATTTTTTAATATCTGTTAAGCATTGTATGTGTATTTTTTTTTTCCTGTTTGTCTCTTTGTATGCTTGTTATGTTTCTGCGACAAATAAATATTTTTTCTTTCTTAATCAAACTATTGAACCTAACAGTGGTTTTTGGTGTGAACTAAATAACTTCCTAGAACAACTACAAGAGAATCAGTCAATGATGAGAATACCCCTAGACCCTAATAACAATCTAATGAACATGAAAGCACTTAAACTAAGACTACAAATATCCTCATTTTCAAATTTCACCATGACACATCATAATAGACAATCATGATGAATTAGTTCATATTAAAATGATTACCTATGATCAAGCACTTTAGTTTCAGTAAAACTAGAATTTATAAATGATAGCATCATACAACCCTCGTACAACTTTATTTGTATGACAGTAGTTAATTTAGAGCAATTAAGAAACACAATTATATGCTTCCATGATCATCCTAGGCTGCAAGGCTAGGCTAAATGGTTTCATTGGTTTAGTGGTTGCAAGCGTAACTGCTGTGCATGAGGTTCTGAGTTTGATTCCAAGTCTGGCAGTGTTATTGGGTTTTTCCATCTGGAATTTCTAAGTAGCAACCATGGAGTCTGGATATGTGCCCAGTTGATGACAATTAGTTCGCCCTCTATTACATGGAACTTAAACTTAACTGGCGAAATGTGGGTGTGCTCATGGATACACCTCTGCCTAGCCTTCTGGGGATAACAGGTTTGATGTTATATTATGATCATCCTCCAGTCCTGGTCCCTTCACTCTCTGTAAACATCATACATAAGCTACCTAGCTTCATTTTGGTCATTTGTATCTTACCATAAGAAGCAACATCTCAAAACCAGTATCAAGTACCAACATTAAAACATTTTCTTTATGCAAATCAATTTTTTATCATCACAACTGGCCTTCATCAGGCCCTATTTAATGATAATTCATCAATTTAAATTGATTCGTCATATAAACACTTACATGACCATTCATTACTGCAATTGACTAGGAAACCTTCACATAATTCCTTATTATTTAACCAGACAGTCCTTAATTGACCGTAATTAAAAACTTTTAAATCTTTTATTTGTGATGCAAGAATGTGAGACGTCCTTAGGTTACAAAGATGGTAAATTTAAGCCTACATAAAAACAAAGAAAATAAGAAAGGAGGTGTCACATGAGATGACGAGAAACAGAGAGGTATGGAAGAAGAAGACATGCTGCGCCAACACCAAATGAATTGGGATAAGGGCAAGAGAATTATAACGACAAAATCAAAGAAAAAGGAGTAAATTACAGTGTGACGGTAGAGAGAGGAGAATGGAAGTATATAACTTGTTGCGCCAACCCCAAATAGAATGGGAAAAGGGTAGGAAGATGATGATGATGAATTTCGGAGCGTATTCTTGTTGTTTAACAAATTTCTAGTCTGTAAATCAAAAGAGCAAGTGATACCAACTAGGTACCTATATTATGGCTGCAATGTCTTTCCCTGAAAATACTGAGACTTATTTTCAATAAAATATAAAAGGATAGAATAATCACAGTGAGGTACGGAGCTTCTAATTCCTAATAGTTGAAAGTAATTGCTTATTTTCAATTCTTCTTTATGTAAATGAATAGTACCGACATTGTGAAGGTACAGTTTTTAGCTTATCTGAACCATTTGTCTATTTTCCTTGTTAGTGTTGACAATGTATGACGAAACTGATACCACAGAGTATAGAGTTGCATTGTTAGTTGTTACCTTTATGATACAGTGAACTCTTTAGTTTAGGAGTATTGTGTTTATACATGATGGTATAAGACCTCTTTTGTGTTACCATTGATTGTTCTTGCAACAAAAACATTCTATTGCTGAATAAAAGCAGTTTACTTCATCAAAACAGTACTATTTAATTTATGGCAAAGTATACACATGGTTATAACGATAAAGATAGAAAAGAGTACCTAGTAGAATTACAGAGAGACCTTTGCACAGTAAGGGGACAGTATAGGTAATAAAAGTAGTAAAATAAGAGGTTTGCTTACCAAATAGTAAATATGATATTGTGAACATTGCAATACACATGTAAATTGAAATTTACAAGTCTTAAATTTCTTTGAGAAACATCATCATACACCAGACTTTTTAAGTTTGGGGGATTTGTACCCAATATTAGTAGTTTAATTCTTCCATGTGTACTTTAAACCCAGACACTACTTATTACAGGTAAGTCTTAGTTACTAGTGCTTACCTTACAAGGAAAAGAGGTCAAGAACATGTCATTAGGAGGAAAGTTCTGATTTTAATGTTAGAAATGGTTTATCTAGTGATGAAGTTACTGTGTAGGCCTTTATATTCATACAACTTGTGGTCATAATGAAACTGTCTATTAAATAAAGGTTTGGGTTTGACATGGAGTGGTTGGAAGGTGTTTTAAAAGGCAAAGGTAGATGATATTACCAGTCTCACATATTTTATGTACTTAGTCTGAGAGGCTGTTCTGTGGGTATGTCAATCTTCATGCTATCATCATTTTTATAGGAAAATGGCAGGTATCCCTACAGAACCTGAAATTGAATTGTAACAAATACAAACAGATTTTGCTGGTAAATATTAGCAGTTGGATGCATCATCACCAGTCTCTTGCCCTTGGCCAAATTCTTTTAGTTTATTATTGTATATAATCTGGTTATTCTAACCTAACAGACAGATGTGTTGCTGGGGAGTTAGTTCTGCCACTCCTTCTTCCCAGCTAAAACACTAGTGTCGCAGGGTGGGCGTTTTGGGGGGCTGTCCGACTCATGTAGAATTTGATGTTCGAAAAGTACTGATTATCAGCCTAATGTGAATAAATGACTTTTGATTTTGTCAATGCAGCATGTCTTGTTCTTCCATACTTCTCTATTACTCATCATCTCATCATTCACCTCCTTTCCATATCATGTTTTAGACAGTTCATCCATTGTTGCTTACTCTTATACACCTTCACATTCATACAGTTTAAAACTTTCCTCACAATGTATACTTTCATGCATGTCGCAGAGAATAATTTGAATGGAGGAGATATGCAATTGAAAGAGTCTATGTCTAGCAGAGTGCTGTTAAAGGTTGAAAATTATGATGAAAAACATCACCACATAGGTACATGAAAAGATTTGGGTTTCATAAATAAATGCCTGTGTTGGCATTTATTTATCTTCAGCCAAATTGAGGGATTGACCCAAGCAAAGAGACGCCTATATCCAGCAAATGGTGATTTCAGGCTATGAATGATGATAATGATGACAGAGATTCAAAGATAAAGATAAATAAACCAGTGTTATATGGAATCCTATACAGGCTATAGATTTAAATATTCTGCAAAACCATTTTCATTTCATTGCTACATATCTTTCATCACAATTCACCAAGCCAACACCATACAAGAGAATTAGAATGTTTTTAATTGACCTCCATAAAGAGTACAGTTCTTCCCATAATTCTACTGCCTTTGCCTTTTCCAACTTTGGATGACAACAATTATTAATAGTCTGTGGTCTTTATGACCAATAAAATTAAAGCGAGTATGACCTGAATCTATGTGCGAGAGGAAAGTTTATGATCTTTATCTATTATTTTCAGCATTGTAATAGATTTTTAAAATTATACATACGGTACATGTAAGATCATTCTGGCTTTGTTATGGAGTTAGAACACTGAGGTTACCATGATTTAGCACAAAAGAATCCAATTTGTAGGTTATGTTTCAATTTTGTTGTTTGTAATGTTCAAAGAACGTAATTTTTTTTTTTTGTTAGATATTGATGAACTGAGAAATATGACTTTGTGTGTTAATTCCAATAAGAAACGTTTTATATCCATCTCTTTCCGACACAGCTGTTTAAACGAAAATTAGAGAGGGACATCTGACTTGACTTTAATAAAATGTTCTTGTGATATTTAGAGGGTAGAGTTTTCAGATATGAAATAAAATAACACTTAGTAACGACTGTATTGCAACAAACTACTAAACAACAAGCAAATTGTTGATAACATTTACGACTAACTGATTACGGGCCTCCAAAATTTGCAAAATATTATGGGACAAAAAAAACGCTTACCTGAATTTAACTTCATTGGAATAACGTGTTTTCTTAATTACGAATGAGCCCCTGGGCGTGTAACAACGTCTTTAAATACTGCTCATACGATTTATGCTACGTTTTCGCTAAATACACAACCGCAACGAAATACAATCATATGTCCTGGCAAACATTCCTGCTTGCCCGCATTTTTTATGTAACAATGTCGTTTTTTGTTCGAAAACAGACGCCGAAAGACCGTTGCGAGAACTTCCTCTCATCTACATCTCTAGCAATAGTGAATTCAGAGAGCAAAAGGTTAAAACTATCGGCGTAAGTTATGATAACCAAACATTAATCCAAACAAGCTATCGTCAGAGGATGTAAACACTAAATACTAAAAACCAAACTAATGACAATAACATTGCATTTACCGTCGGAGTTCGAACGATAAAACATCTTCGACTTATTGCGATTCCCGAATCCGATTTCGCCCTTGACTAGCGGGCGCAAAAAGTCACCACTTACCGGCCATGACAAAGCCCAGCACAAAAACTTTAAGAAGTTCAATAGTTTTAGTACACAATCACTTGAGGTTTTTGCTAAAACATCACACAGATTTGCCGATTAAAACGGATTAGAATCATTTCAACATTACATCGGTAAAAAGTAATGGCGCTGAGAAATACACACAAATAATTACTGCAGAATTTAGTGTTGCCATACCGACATTTACTAAATCTACTAACAGCTTATGCAAATAAAAATAGAAAACCGTTGCGTCGCGTCTCGAATGCCCTTGTACAAGACTAAGCAAACAAAACAAGTTTGACGTCATTTAAAACAAATATGTTCTAACATCTCCATATTTAGCACCAAATTATTAATAAAATAAATAATACCTAGACTACGAGGCAATACAAATGAAAATAAAATACATAATTACGATGAACTATAAAATCCAAACTCAAAAAACAACAGTAGCTGTTATTTAAATTCAAACTGGGATACGATCTGCTAGAAAATTTATCTTGTGTTGTATTGATTACATATAAGTACCTATGTAATGCAAAATCTTGTTTAAGGCTGAACCTCCAGGGTAGCCCGCAAAATTTGAATTTCAGTGTAATAGGCAAATTGCAAAAAAACGTAGTAAAAATCGAATTTCGCGGACCTACCCTGAAGGATTTACCATAAGTATGTTTAGTTTGTATAACAACGCATAGTTAGCTAAGTGACGTCATTCTATTGTTTTTCCTCATTACGGCCCCATGGCGAATGTCGTACAGAGAAACCATGCCAGACCAACACACCGTTCTGGTACACACTATATTAATTTGTTAACATCGCTTTATTAGTTTAATATATAATGGGGAAATATATACATGTAAATCTAAATCTCTACATTTATACCTATCCATATACAATTTATAATCATATTTCTGCCTTTCGGGTAGAGCTCCAGTCGTATAATCAAAAGGACGCTTATAAACTCCACAGCAGTACCACAAAAGATTGAGGTAATAAAAAACTGCGATAAACGAAATACTAATTACTAGGTGATGGATGTTATGAAACTGTAGGAGAAACTATTCAATAAAGCAACGTTAAATTATGTTATTTATTTAATTGGATTTATTGTAATCCGTTAACTTTACCACATAATAAATAAGATGGTAGAATTTTACCAATGTAGCAACACCGTGACTCTAAATGTCAAAATGGACGTTATGAGAAAAAAACAGTCATGGAAAGGCGCGCATTTCATTTGTGCTCTGTGCTGCCATCTAGTAGCAATATAATAACTATGTCCTGTTTAACCGACACACGATTTCTTGCAAGTGTGATTTGGTAAAACAAAACATGTAATTTATGCGACGGAAGCATTATGTTTTATTTATCAAATAATATGCCGTATTTATCTGAACCTCGTAATATGGCATCGACAGTCATATTGTTTCTTATCAGTAAGATGATGTACGACGACGTACTATGTATGTAAAGGTAGTTCCGTTTTCCGGAAATGCACTGCATTTTCGAAAACTTGAATTTAACGAACGTCGTCTATATCACAGAGCACAGAATGACAGAATACTTTTGATATACCTAAGTCAAGAACTGTCGTGTCGTCAAGCAAGAAAGAAAGAATTTTATGAATTATTTTTGGAAAATTGAAACCTATGAATAATCTCAATATCGGTAAAGGCAAAAATATTGGGAATACTTTAAAATGCACAAATGGTTCAAAAGAGATTGTGAACCGGAGATTCCAAGAAAGTGCAAAGAACATAAGGTGGTGGTTATAAAGGACCCGGAGTGTATAGAACCTTTGCCACCCGATTACGTAGAAAAGGAGTATTTTAAACTGGTAAGAGATTGCTACCACAAAAACCGTAGGCACTCAATTCTTCGGGGAACCTACCTACAAAATATAAGACTGAGTCAAGTAGGTCTATGGTAATATGTTTAGAGAACTTTAGAGAAAGCTCAAACAGTGGTCTGGGTTATTGCGAAATAGTTTCCCTTACTGAGCGTCAATAGGAACCATCGGTATGCTGATGCTGGCAGACAGCCTAACCATAATTATTTCGCCGAGCTAAGACTACTAGCCACATAATTATGGTTTCATTTTGGACGTAACCAAAACGACAATGAATCTTACACCTCTTCGCACGGCTCTTGGTGGTAAAAGATCACTTCTTATCTTACTCCATTGATCTAGATCTTTCTTGGTATATTTATTTAGACCAGCCGAGACGATAGGCAGTTTCCGTCAACAAAAGAAGTCCTAGCCTTATGTTTGCAACGCCAGCTGCAAAAATGCACACCTTTGCTTTGTTCGTCGACCATTTTTTTGCAAAATGGAGACCGACAGGTGTAGAAAACAGCGCCCAGTTTAAATTGGCGGCAGAATAGGGAACTTAATGTACAGAAAATTAATATCGTTTTCCCGATGCAAGGAGCTCCTCAATTTACTGCAAAGTTATTTCGTCAAGACAAACATTTACCGTATATGGTTTGGGTTTTTTTTTTAAACAAAAGTATTTCAGTCGTGCATTAAAAAACCACAACTTAAATTAAGTTATTATTTTATTATTGTCAAGTTGACGCTTCAATGGGGAAATAAGCAAAATAATGTTATTTCTTAGAAATACACACACTCTTACACTTACGTAGTGGTTTCTTACATGCAAGCTTTTGTCTGTTGTTTGTACCCACTTTAGTTTCTCAGAATAACATTAGCTACATAGATGGCGCTGCCTGCCTTACAATTTCGTTAATATTTTTGTTTTTAATTCTCGCAGATTTATACTATAGCCTATTCCTTTATGTTTAAAAGGTACATCATCTTGAACTGCCCAGATTCATTAATTTATCCCAACGGACCCTCTTTAAAGGATACTTGAACTCATCTTATTTACGGGACCAACCTGTTGAACTCCTTACTAGGTACCGAAAGTTGGGCTTCGGGTTGTTTGAAAGAGATACCGCGGCCTCGACACAAAGGGCTAAGAAGGAACATGGGTGGTTTTTAGTCAGTAGAAGTCTGACAGTCCCTAGTCTAATACCGCTCTGCCGCAGCGGGAGGAGTCATTTGATGATTTCCCAGCCTCCAAAAAATATTTTACTTAAACATTTCGCCATTTTCTATCAAGCGTGCCACGAAATCGAGTTCTCCCCTTTGGCACCCATTTTAATGTTTATTTCGACCAGCGGTCGTCTGCCTTGTTCAGTTGTTTATACGTACCATTTTTATTTCCGTGGTCGAAAATGATGCTGAGCTTCTGTAGACTGTTCTGCCTAGCTTCGGCGAATAGCCGTCTCTTGTTCTTCGGTGATGGCTGCGTGGCTAAGGGTGACACTACCATCGTCGTGGTGGCCATGTTGTCATAGCACCATGACCCGTACAATCTGAGGGCAAATGTAAGGAGATGTTTAGATATCTTGCTTAGGTATCATCTTATTCTCTTTCTTAAATTAGAAAGTTTTTATGAATGTGTGTAACTCTTTCGCGCAAAAATTACGGAACGGATTTGGATATAAAATTTGGCACACAAATACTGCATTGACACATAGGATACTTTTCATTTCGGTAGTACAATGCCGTGGGATGTTTACGAAACTCCAAGAAGTGATACAGCGAGCATAAGAACATAGATACAAGTTTTTTCCTA
This sequence comes from Diarsia brunnea, assembly GCA_949774965.1. Taxonomy (NCBI): domain Eukaryota; kingdom Metazoa; phylum Arthropoda; class Insecta; order Lepidoptera; family Noctuidae; genus Diarsia; species Diarsia brunnea. Next base: position 4,322,446 of record OX459019.1, read on the forward strand.
CGGCGTCACTCACGTAAAAGTCGGAAATCTACCAACATGGTCAGGAACGTAATACAGGGATAAAAAGGCTAGTTTGTCTTTTTCTTCCATTTTGAACCTATGAAAACTTAACTAAATATAAATTTTTAATAAATAAAAATCAATACATAAATATTGTATGAGATTTTTAATAAATAAAAATCAATACATAAATATTGAACATACCCACCCCTCAAGTAAATCGTAACTTAAAGATAAAAACGCGATTTAGAATGATCGGCTCGATAATATTTTTTATCAAACATGACACCAAATCAGAATTTTGAACGTGTACTGCTAAGAGATTTCATCATGAATTTATATGAAAGTTATATCAGTAGATAGAACTTTTTATTCAGAAGTAAATGTTGAAAACATTTTGCATAAAATTTCTTTATCATTTTTCTCCAAGAAGAAAAACAGTCAAAATTTAGGCATTATATCGCTCGCCGGACAGTCGCTGCCGTTCGTCAGTGCCCGCCTGGACGTGATTGCTACAACAACCCCGCCTTAATCTAACCATCCATCTAACAATTCACTACGATCATCATCATCATCATTGTCCTGCCCTTGTCGCGGTCTATTTAGGGTCCTCCGCAGCATGTCTTCTTCTTTCATAGCCCTCTATTACTCGTGATCTCAGCAGTCACCTCCTTTTTATCCATATCATCCTTCACACAGTCCATCCATGGTTTTGTTTTTTCATCTTCCTGTACGGTTTTAGTCATCGCTACCATTCTAACTCTATTGGTTTTATCTTGTTTCTCAAAAAATATCATCAGTGCCCGTAGCAGAGACTTCTATGTTTTTTTAATGATTTTGGGCGGTAAACCGGTACGAACCTTTACGTGCCACAAAATACACTAGTATCAAACCGCTTTTACTACCCCAAAACCAACCATACATCACCGTATTTACCCCCCTCACAAAGTACCTACTGGATAGAGTATTTTGTAATGCCCTTATCAATTAAAAATTGAAGCTCTTATACCCATTGCTATTTCAGGATCTGATGATTTGAGTCTAATTAGAGAATTGAGTACAATGCCAATTGACTTGTACTATTCAACGACCTTCCAAAACTCAACTTTATCAATTCAGTACTTAGTAATTGATGGAAGCAAGCTTGAACTGGATCAAATTACTCGAATTCGGTCTGAAACTGGATTACTTTGTAGTTTTATACAGTCGGTCAGTTAACCAGAGTTATTTTACCCCTCTTCTCACACAACTTGCCCTCTTCTTCTTTATACGAGGGGTCAGATAATGCTGGGCACAGACTGTACGTTAAGACATCTGTAAACGCTGTGTATTAGCACATCACTTTAACTGCCTCGTTGGTCTAGTAGTCGCAAGAGCGACTGCTGTGCATGAGGTTTTGAATTTGGTTTGGCCCCTATTACATGGGACTTAAACGTAACTAACCGGGCCTAAGCCTAGTTTCCACCAAAGCGAAGACGAGAGGAGATGTGCAGATATCGGTCAATCACATTACTTAAAATTTACATCTGGTCTTTCGCCCTTTCTGTGATTGGTCGAATTTGGCACATCTCCTCTCTCTCTTTGCTCGTCTCCGGTCGTCTCGTCTTTGGTGGATACCGGGCCTAAGCATCGTTTAGAGATCTCTACAAAGGCCTTTTTAGGATGTCATCACCATCATCAGATCATAGAAATCCTCATCTGGACTTAAGCCTTTCCCTCTCCTTGTCGTTTCCCTAAATATTCAAATATTCTTCTAAAACTCCTTTCAGAAATATCTATTTCTTATGCTCGCTCCGATAATTTTCGAACTGAAAATTTTCCGATAAGTTTCTGCAAAGTATTATAAGCAACCTGTGCTTCTGAATACTGAATTTTCTCACGTCGTTTTATTACTTATCGTTAGTATTAGCATAAAAGTGTGTAATTGCTAGCTTATTAATGGAACATTTTCAACAGACGGCAAACTGTGAAAATATATTTATTATATTATTATAATAAAATATATTTCGCACTTTGCTGTCTGTATGTAAACTTTACGCTTATCCATACGGTAACGAGGTGTACAAACAGGAGTTTGCACGGAATATTTTGCTATAGTTAAAATAATACTGCAAACAATCGTGATGGCTACATTAAGTGCAATAATTCCATGTTTATTTATCCTTTTGTGAAAGGACACAAAACACTTGGTGGTTCGGCACAGACTTGTGGCATCCTCTTTTTTTCTTACCCTGCCATGTTGTGTCCTACTGCTGGGCAAAGGTCTCCCCTTTCTCCTTCCAAACTTCAATATTTTGAGCGATATATGGCCATGTTCAGATCAGATCGTCACACCAACTTCGCAATTTTTAATAATGGGTGTAAGTTAACGAAGCTGGAAGGTACTTGCTCCCTGTCATTTATTCGATAATTTCTTTGTCCTAGTGTTGTAGACCATACCTGGGAATCTTCTAGTGACGAGGATTCAAAGTTTCAACTTTTCCAGAAGTTAAAAAAAATACTTTACATTAAATACCACCATGACCCTTTAAATATTTAATGCAACCATCAGCATGCGTTGACTGCGTAACAGTGAGTCCTACCGTAAAACGTGATTTTTCGCCCTAAAAAAAGGCCGTTAATTTTAGCGTACATTTACTTTGCTTGATGTACAGAATGCTTGGTTGACGGTTTTGTGAAGGGTCTATTTACACCTTGTTTACTCAGGGTGAAATAACATTTATACGCAAAGATCAGCATTTTTTTACATATTTTTGATGAAGATGAATTCACAGACATAACAAGTTAACTAAGTTAACTCCCTGCCTGCGTCGGTTTTCCCGAGTTCATATAACTCTAATCTATTTAAGTCGCGAGTAAATAGGCTTCTTCTGGGTAGCTCGTTCCATCGTCGACCTCATCTTTGCCCTTAGGGTAAGATTGAGGTCAAGAGCAAGCCCATTGCAAATAAAAAAAAAAAAAAAAGTTGTACCTATGTAACATTTCATTTCTGGCAGTGTTTAAGTTAGTAGAAGTTATAGTGTTAGAGTTAGTGTTGTTGTAGTGTATGTAATATTAAAATTATAATTATAAAGAAAGACAAGCCATTGTTTCGTGTTAAAACAATGGCCTCATTCGTCACAAAATAACGCTAAAACAGATCTGGGAGTGCTGATGTATGTAAGACTACAAATCAGTCAAACTCGATTCAAAAACATAAACAATAGGCATGTGATGCAGAAGAATAAGGAAAGTTTTAGAGTATGATTGTGGATGACTATAAGAGTAGGAGAAGATAATTAACGATGTCTGTCCTGTGTGGAAGATGATATGGCTAGAAAAGGAAGTAATTCATAAGATGACGGCAAAAAAATAAATATGGAAGGAAGAAGAAGATTTAAATGCGCCAACCCCAAATCAATTGGACCTGCCCTTATGCAGGAGAATGATAATGATGACATTCAATCAAAGTATTAAAACAAAAGGAAGACAATACACAAGCAACAGATACGAATGACAAATAAATAATAGAAAGATTCCTTCCGGATAATCGAGCTATCACATACCTCAAAGGCAAAGATGACATGGCCATATAGAAGCACCTTTCCTGAACACTTATGCACTGTAGCAAACGAGACAACTACTACGAAATAGTGCGTACTCGAAAAGGCGTCGAAACGTGTCCAACCATTACACGGATGACAGATTTTGGCACTAGAGTAGACTCTAATAGACTTACTACAGGAAAATTGGCGTGCATAGCATATTATTAATAGGCAACATTGGAATCTTGTGCATTTTAAGTGCACCAATACCCAGTGACTGACCAGACTGTAAAAAAATTGTTACATTCCATTTTGAAGGCGAAAGTGTCTCATCAAATTTGGACAGAAAGGATCAAGTCCTTCCTTTCAATAACATTCTAAAAAATGCTGGAGGAAATTACTAATCCAATTTTGGAGGAATTCGTCAGCTCCAGAACGTAAATAACTCAAAAGTATTGTTGATGAAAGTCATACGATACATCACTGCAAATGTAATACGCAATTGGGGTACCCCGCTGATCATGATGACTTCCTGGCTGAATAAGAATTGGATTTGGCTGATTCACAATTACTATCAAAGAGTAATAACTACTCCATTCAAATCTAAACGTAAAGAGACCGCATTAACACGGTCACTACCTGTACCAACATAGAGATCTATAACCAACGTCTCCCATCTTTGTAGGTATGACGTACCTACGTATATTCTATCTGTCTTGTCTATTTGACAACTGGGAGTGCCAGACATAGTAGGTACTCTATTATTTACTAATACAAAGTCGTCCTCGTAGACACGCACTGCGGAAATAAACGTAACTCGATCAGCTGATACTGATATTAATTCATCAGTAAGTTGTTTGTTTACGTCTAAACTGTGTGTTGTTGAATGATTTCCCGCAGGAGTTGAAACCGACGGGTTATTATTGGCTCTGCACGCGACTAACGAGCGGTCTGTGGTGTTTGTTGTTTATTGCATCGCGATAGATAACGCCGATATTGTTTTACGTGGCTAAAAGATAAATCTGATAGGTTGGAACTTCCAAATTGAAATATGAGGAAGGTCTAGTCACTGGCATGTTTTCTGGTGATAACGTGGACATGGGACAAGGGCAGAAAGATGGTGATGATTCTGTTAAAGCGGCAATTTTAGGCCCCCAGGAATTTTGCGAAAAAGTGGGATCTCCTTTCCATCGAAAGGATTTGCGTAGACTATAATATTTATAATTTAAACCACTAACAACTAATCCGAAACGAAAGGATTATTCCATTCGCGTAGTTCGAAATTGGGGCAAGAAGAAATGTGTCAAACGACTTATGAAATTCAGTGAGAAAATAATCATCAAGATTAAGACGTTGACACTGTAAACACTTTAACCAGAACAAGGTTAGCAGACGATGGAAGATTATTATCAAACGAAAGCACACAACGGATTTTTGGCCCAAATTCAAGGAAATTACGCTTTTGTATTAATAATATGACTAATTCCCACGTTCGGGTTTCAACGAAGTGTTAAATTGGAGAATTTTGTACGATTGCATGTATCATCTGGTGCCCTAGTGGTTATTAGGGTCAAATGCATTGATTCTTCGCACGAAGTAATCGACGATTCTATGAATATACGAGTACGACGGCTTGGTACTTCGAGCTAAACGAAGGTGACACACTTGGCTGTTATGCTACTCATCATTCTCTTGCCCTTATCCAAATACATTTGGGGTCAGCGCAGCATGTCGTCTTCTTCCATACTTCTCTATCACTCGTCATTTCATCAGACACCACCTTTCTTGCCATATCATCTAGCGCACAGTCCATCCATCGGTTGTTTCATCTTTGGCTGATATGCTACTACAAGCATGAATAATTTCAGCCTACTAAAGTCCCACTGTCGGTCAAATCCCTCTCTTCATACTACCATGTTCACTATATCAGTGATGGCCAAGATAAAAGTACCTAGAAAACCCTAGAATTGAATCTACAACCTCGTCGTGCATGAGAGGCGATGTCTTAACATCTGGGCCAACGCGATATCCAAGCGAGATATCTATTACACTTTGTATTTGGAGATAGACAGTCTTTGGTAGCCTCTTGGGATATTGCGACCAATGCCTATAAAGTAGGCATGTGTACATTGTGACGCCCCGTCGATACTACATCTCGACCCCATTATTTTTGGATGTTTTGCTGGAAACGTACAGAAGTAAGCAATAAATCTTCGTATTTCGGTCGTCAATCTAGCATACATACTTTTATCATCATCATTCTCTTGCCCGCATCTCAATTCATTTGGGGTCGGCGCAGCATGTAAAGTCATGTCATGTCTTCTTCTTCCACACTTCTCTAAAACTTATCATCTTACTAGACTCCTCCGTTCTTGCCATATCATCCTTTACACAGTCTATCCATCGTTTCTTTGATCTTCCTCTACTCTTATACCCATCCACATTCATACTCTCAAAACTCTCCTCACGACATTTTCCTGCTTCCTCCGTATTACATGCCCACATTATGACAACAATGTAATGATAATTTTACATGGAATTCAAAACTAGCTAAACATAAAAAAACACTTTGATTTGACGTCAACATAAACCGGTCTTAGCTATATAAATATAACGTAGCAAAGTAATAACGCAGGTTTTTTTTTACAATGTATGGCGTATGTTAATTTTTTTTTGATGGTTTACTGTTAATTAAATCTATCTGCTATATTGTAATTATGACCCTGTTGGGTTCACCTTCAAAATCTTCCTTGTCAACATTAAAACCGTAATCTTCATTCGGAATCTTCTCATACGACTAATATTCATCAGCTTTCTCATACTTGATGTATAAAAATGCTTCCAATTTCACAATATTTTTTCTAGTTTATGAAATTATGACGTCCGAGAGTTTTTCCTGCAACCGATTAGATGTCGTTGACTCGTGTCTACGCCGGTTATTTTGGTCCCAAACGAAACAACTGTTCTGAATTGGTTCTTGAAAGAACGTTGATGTGAAATTCTACGTATCGCACGCACATGAGTGAATTAAAATATTACATACCACTACGACTGAATTTCCCCAAAACATGAGGTAGAGATGTACTTACAAAACATCTCTACCACTTTGCCTGTTACATTAAAGTGCTATGTAATAGGGGTAGACTCTAATTCCATTACCCTGTAATAGATCCAAACTACAGTCGGGCTTCTGAGAAATTCCTGATAGAAAGCCCAACATACAACGCTTAAGTCGACCTGGGAATCAAAGCCTACACTATATGAACAACAGTAGTATTTTTGCTACATCTTTTTGCTTGGCGATATACATTATGACTCGTCCTAGTGCGCCTACAGATGCTCTCAAATAAAGTAAAGAGTGAGATTAGGTAAATAAATATATGTAGGTACCTACTAAAATAAACAAAGCGCGTGTGAAAAAATAGCACCCACAATAGCTATAATTATTTCGTTCTCAAATGATGGACAACATGCAAAATTCATGCAAATGACACACAGATTTAGACAAAACCGGTTTGAAGATAAACTGAGCGAGATTAACCCATTTACCCTTGTCCCCGAATATTCTTTTATGTGGTATTATTAATCGATAGTTTCTTCTACATAATCTTTATATTATATTCGTAATTTAGTTATAATATTCCAATATTACAAGGGCCTGAGATTTAGGCTTATCCTTTTGCCAAATTGCGCCCATCATCAATTCTCATTTCGTTTAAGTGTTTTCTAAAAGGCTTATAAGAAAATTGATGTTAGTTTTACTGTTACTGTTAACCTGTGCATCCTACAGCTGGACAAAGACCTTCCCCATGATCGGACCAATGGTCGTAGGTTTTGTCCAGCTCACCCCATTATCTTCTGCGAGGTCTACCGCGTCGCCCTCTGGCTGTATCAGGGCTCCACAACGTGGTTATTTTGGCCCACAGCTCATCGGCATACGGGAGATATAGCCAGCCCAGTCACACTTCAGTTTAGTGGCTTTCGGAGCAACATCAGTAGTTTCTGAGGTTAGTTTATTGTAGAAAAAACACTTGAGATACTATAGTAATGAATAGTAATGACCACGACTTTACCTACTCATAGTTGGAAATAAATACTTTGAATTTGAAAAGATTTTTAAAAAAATTGATAGCAAGAGGCATTTAGATATTTTATATCTAGATAAAAGCTAGATGATTTAACCATTGTACAATCTAGTCTATTTAATAGACACCTCGTGTATAAAAAATGCTTGAATGGTATAAAAAACTCACATACCTATGTATGCATAAAAAATAACCCTAATCTTTGACGTCTCGCAAGTTGAGTAGGAATAATTAAAACCTGTCACATTTTTGTTCACACCAAAAACAGTTCATGAACCTGAAATCTACGCAAAGAAATTACAATAGAAGCCTGAAACTTATTTGTAAAGGGCAAAGACTTTACACAAACATTTTCACTAGATTAATCTCGGCTTACTCTTTACCACAAAAGGTTGTTGGAGTGTTTAGAAGTAGGTACGAATAATTCAGCAATGCCAAATGACACCCCGTAAGGACGCCAACAATTACTACGGTCCATTGATCGCGACTTTTGGCTAGGGCTGACCAAAATTTCCAACAAGTTGCAAATAATTTACCAAGTTTAGGACCACAAGTATCTGATAACTAACTTTGATCGGAGGAGACTACTTGTAATAGGACTAATAAGATTAATCTCTTATGTAACTTCTTAACACAGCTATTATCCAGATTCATCCGATGATCATTATAGAGATTGCTAAAGGCGATGTGTGGTGTTATGCGAATAGATAAAATGAATAGTTTAGAGGAAATCTGAAAGTGGTGCCGGTGACTGAAAAGTTGTATTTTAATCGGTTGTCGTGGTATGCAATGGGCATGTGATGGGGAGAAATGAGGAAAAATTCGTAAGGAAGGTTTTGAATATGAATGTGGTGGGATATAAGAGTAGAGGAAGACTAAATAAACGATGGATGGACTATCAACGACGAAATGGCCATTTTACTTGGGGTCAGCGCAAAACTTTTTCATCTTCCATTCTCCCGTGTAAACAATAACACTATCACTCTCTTTCTCTCTCCTCTTATTTCTTTTCTTTCTCCCTTTCTCATCTTTTTCCTCTCAGATCATTCCTCATGTACCATTTTCCAATTTTTCTTTCAGATGAACTGTACCTACTTTTAATAACAATAACTTTGCACGATCCTGCAGTTGAAAGCCCTAACATTTGAATTGCACATTGACCTGAATGCTTCATTTATGGATGTAATGACATACAATATTCTGAATATAATAACACATGTCCGCACCATTGTTTTATTACAACAATGAATAAACCCACGCGTTTGGTTTACTGTTTTTCTTTCTTTTTCATACGAAGTTTCGAGAATTTGTAATCGACTTTGAATTTTAATGATGTGTTAAACTTAAAAACATACGGATTTTTCTTATATTGGTTTAGCTTTCATTTAATGTTGTGAGGTTGATAATGTCTTAGATCTTCTGAGATTTAAAATAAGGGTTCTACTACTGTTATTAGCATTTGTAACCTGGGTGAAATTGGTCGAACCCCGAGAAAGAATTTTCACCCAAATATTACCTACTTCCGTATTTGAATAGGAATTTGTTAATAGCTTTATGAATTTTAATGTTTTGCTCGGAACATTAATCCTTTTTATTAATAATATAAAAGTTGCTCCTTATAAAAATATTCCTTTTTTTCTAGCGTCGATATGCATTCAGTAAAAACTGTTCTTTTGAAATAACAAAGAGAAACTTAAATTTTATTTATTTTTATAGATAACATCCTCTTAATTCGCCATCTGTTGTTTAACGAAAAAATATCTTAATCTCATTTAACCTCACATGGTCAAACCAATGGAACAGCATCTTTGCTAATTATTATTTCTGTTCTCTGCAAAATGAGCATGGTCAATTGAAACCGATTCTAACTGATTCCATGCAGATACTTCGATTGAGTTTTGAGATAGGTACTTCGTAGTAGTATACTATTCGTATATCATAAGTGTAGTATTAGATACCTCTTCTGATGAATTCCTATCACTTCGATTCAGCTTATTATCGCCCGGATACGAACTGCAGTGGTCAGTCTGCAGACCTCTAAACCGATTGCGAACCCAGGTTGGCAGCTGTAGATATAATCTGGCTAAATGGGGTATCCTCGATCCATCCCAAACAAATTATCCGTGTTGAGCCCCTCTGCAGGATATGCGCCACCCTGCCAATCTTGAAAGGTACACATGGTTGTGCACAAACAGTTGCAGTTTTCAAGATTTGAGTAATAGGAGCAAGTGACAGAGCTGTGCAGGTGGCTAACTGGCTACATACTGGTCTGGCACAGTTCGAGCTCATCGCCACGTAAAGGTGAAGAAGATACAGCATAACACATAATTAATATGGATATTTTTTATTATAGTGTATTTTCTTTCGCCCTAAGTTCGAATTAATTGCCATAGCAACACAGATCGATGAACACTATAAGGGTGCGTCTACGCTAAACGAGCCAAGCATGGCACGGGCTCCTGTGGCGGGAATGCTCGTTCGAGGCTCCAAAGTCCGTCTACCCTAAGCGAATGCGGTCTCTGCTCGTGCTTGGTTCACCTAGTGTAGACCGTCGACGCAGCTTGAGAAGCCATTCTTTATAATATGACAAACAGCATCTTCTTCCTACCCTTATCCCATTCCATTTGCGGTCGGCGCAACACGTTTTCTACTTCCATTCTTCCCTGACGTCTAGTCACGGTGGCATTTACTCATATTATGACAAACAGCAATTTGCGAAAATAAGAACTAGTGGTAGACCGCAGATAGACACGAGAATTTTCTGGCAGCGGCATACAACTAAACGGGTACGAATTAAAGTTGCCTTCAATTTAAGGAAAGCCAACACTACTAACTTCGTAACATACCTATGGGCTTATGCCCAAAAAAGCGTGCTGTTGATTTTGAAAGCTGAGCTCAGAAGCGTACCTACACAGTTGGAATTCCGATAGTGCAATAATTTAGGCATTCCTTCAGATTACTAGGTAAAGTCAGGGTAAATTTTTTTTTGCCTCATTCTTGACGTACTATTTTTCACCTTTCTTTTGTTTTTTTTGTTTCAGGGGTCAAAAGACCAAGTAGAAGATGAACGAGCAAAATGTTTAGTGGGTAGGTTTCATTTTTGTTTTTTTTTTGTACTCAATAGCACCACTTCGTATATTGGTGTTACTGGCACGTTATTACTGATTATTTTAGAACATCATCATCAGAAAAGTCAGGTGCGTAGACGCGTAGTACCTACTTGCAACTATCTTGCGTGTATGGCCTGGAGGTCTTAAATGACCGCTTTAGTAGAATCATAATAGGATCACCTAGCTGGAAAAAATGGATGCTACATTTTTCACCACAGTTTTGCCACCCCTAACGCCTCACAGTCATTAACCATCATATCACTGTTCTTGTCCCATGTTACTTGGAGTCAGTGAAACACTTATTTTCCAAACACTCTTCCTTTATACAGTCACGCTCTCATTTCGCCCTTCTCCTTTCACACCATTCCTCAAACAATCCACCCGTCTTTTCTTTGGTATTCCTCTCCCTCTCCATTCATCAACACTTAATTGACTGTGAATCAGTAAGCGACTAGAAAATTTCGTTCTAAAGCACAAAATATTCATCAATAACCGTTCCAGCTCAGACAGTTTCCAAAGAATTTATAGATAACATTGTCTTCAATAACAAAATTCAAACTTTTCGCAAAGTTAAATGATTTGCTATTGCGGTTCATAACTTTAAAATTAACGTTCATAATAGGAAAATTAAAAGTTTTCGCCACTTAAATGGATTGTTGTAGAGACTTGAGTCTCGGGTCATGTGTTTCTAATTCTACAAGGAGTTATGGTGATTTAGGGTTGAACCACATCTCTACACGGAAAGGCATTCTTCCATGCTGCTATTCTTTTCCGAACCGTTTGAAGCACCATTTGCTAGAGCGAGAAACAGAGTGTGCCGTCGACTGCCACGTTGATATGGTTCAACACTTACTAGAAATTGTATTATTTCAGTCTAAGCAAGACTGGTTTCTACGGGATTCGTGACTAATAAATCCTTGTCAACATCTAACCTTGATCGAGCAGATTCAGTAGAAACATTATTAACATTACATCCCAGCGCTGAAGTTTTTCATCGGTTATATTACCGTTTTCATCTTTAGCGGCTTTTCTCCATCAACTGTGTAGGCCTCCCCTCTTTTGTGCTCTGTTTCCCTGGTCTGAATGAGTCTTTGTTTTTTTTAAAACCTTGCTCCACACTAGGAATTTCTGTTGTATCGTGCGTGCGTTTATAAACATTTAAACGCACATAATACTGTCTTCACCAGATCTTCTGAATATGATCCACCCATGTGGTGGTTGGTATACCAATACTTCTTCTACCGTCTCTCAGTAACCATTCAGTGAGGGATGTACTTCCACTTGTCATTTTAATTATCCCCAACAATCCAAATTAGAATTATGTGCCTCAAAAATGTCACGATCTCCCCGTTTCCATTGTATGTCCTTCCGTAGTACCTGAGCTTTTACTAGAGGAGCTCATGGCTTAATAATGACTGCAGCTTGGGTTAACCTTTAGGTTAAGCCGTCCTTGCTTAGGTTGATCTGTGGGTAATGGGTAACCACCCATTACACCAAGTTTCCTCCGTGCCTCGGAAAGCACGTTAAGCTGTTGATCCCGGCTGCCGTATAGATCTTTGCCAGTTGTTATAGGTAGTCAATGGCCTGAAAAACTGACAACCAGTCTTACCAAAGGGTATCGTGTAACCCAGTATTAACTGGGTTGTGGTGTTCAGATAGGCAGTCGTCCCATGTAAAATACTAATATTTAGCTGGATCCGGTTAGACTGGAAGCCTAGGCAGATGATGCTGAAAAGGCTAGGCAGATGAGTACCTGATTTTATTGCTCTTTTACAGATTGTCACGTGAAACCTATTCTAGAAATATTAATGGAGTGTGAAAAGAGGGTGACCAGAAAGATACTTTACACTGCTGAAACTTGTCACGAGGAGACCATATACCTGATGGAAGCTTTGGATGAATGTGTTAAAGCAAAGGGATTTAATCGACTTGAATAAATATGGCGCCGAAGATAAAACGAACTAAATACTATTGTCTTGATCAAAAATCTTACTAGTAGATCTCATCATCATCTTGCTGCCCTTGTTCCATTCTATTGGGGTCGGCGCAACACGTTTTCTTCTTCCATTCTTCCCTGTCAGACGTCATGGCATTATTTACTCCTTTCTCTTTCATGTCATTCTTCACACAATCCATCCATATTTTCTTGGGCTTTCCCCTCCCTCTCCATCCATCAAAATTAATACTAGTTGATGTAAAGTGACTTTTAAGTACCACTAAAGGTCTCGAGTGGTTAACAGTTACATTGATAGTTGATTGCCTGATTCTACCTTTAGTTTTTTAAAGATTATTTTTAGAGGATTTTGTTTTTTTTTTTTGCCATAAATCGTGGTCAAAAACTTGACGTGGTGAATACACACTTTAACAATTTTTTTTTCTTTTTATTTGGAGTCTGGATTTGTGTCCGGTTGATGGCAATAGACTGGCCCGCTATTACATGGGACTTATGGCGAAATGTGGGTATACTATTAGGTATCCCTCTTTCTAACCCTTCGGGTATTACCGGCGTGATGTTATGTATGTACACCGACCCAATGATTCAATCCTAACCGAACTCAAGCTACAAATGAGACTCAGCACCCTATGCTCGAGAAGAAGCTTTGAGTTCTTTGGGCACATTGCCAGAAAAAGAGGTGAGAACTTAGAAAAGCTACTGATAACGGGCAAGGTGGGCGGGAGAAGACCCAGAGGCAGAAGCCCAATGCGCTGGTCAGACCAGTTCCGGTCTGCCCTAAACACTTCAGTCTGCGATGCCTTACATGCTGCCGAAGACAGAGTGAGCTGGCGCAAGACAGTCCGGGAGAAAGTGATCCAAAGAGGCCACGACCCTCAGCATTGAGAAAAAATTACGCAAGGAGGGGATACTATATACATACATAACCCCCCCCCCCCGGTTATGTATGTATACAGGGTGTAAATCAACCCATCACACAGCCGTCAACCAAGCATTCTGTACATCAAACTAAGTACCCCTACGCAAAAATTTTTGTTGGGAAACGATTTTTTTTTATGGTTCAAAAATCACATTTTACGGTAAAACTCAATGTAGCACTGTTAAAACATTGTGCTAGTGGATGTTTTGAATAGTAAACGGGTCATGGAGGTATTTTAAGTAATGTTATAACCTGAAAAACTAGTATTTACAAAAACAGCTGTGAAAAATTTGGAACTTTGACCCCCAATATCTCCGTAACTAGGGGTTTCCCAGGTATGGTCTAGAACAAAAAAATGATCGCAGTGGTGGGAAGAACAAGTGCCCTTCGTTTGTGTTAAGGGTACTTTTACACCCTATATAGTATATAAGTCGAGTCGAGTGAGTGCTTGTTTAAGACTAGCACAATTTAAAGATCTAAAATCGAACTGAATCTGAATTGTGCCTAAGTAACATTTCAATAAGTACCTACCTACAGTTCATAACAATATAAACCCTTTTCTGTTTCTCAGAATTCGATGATTAACTTTAGGAAGAAAACTCTATTACATTGAATAAACGTTTCCTGGGAAAAGTTTATTAAACGCTTCGCTTCACGAAAGGCTTAAACTTGTTTATGTGGTAACTTATTATAATGGCAATGAATAAGTGGGTACTTTATATACATTATTTTGTTTAACAATATCGAAATTCCGGGATTGCGGTATTTGTTCGAAAGACTCACCGCGACCTTGGAACACAAAAGGCATTAAGGAGGATTAGAGATGAGTTTTAGTCAGTAAGAATCTGACCCTCCCTTCTGCTCCGCTCAGTGCGAGAGATGTATTACGAACCAGAAAAAAAAATGTTTTTCCCAAAGATTCAAAATTCTATGCTACCAACGAGATAATATTTATTTGTGGTCTCCTTCCCTTGGTATTTGTGGTGAATCCCATTTTGCCTAGACGTTAATACGTAACCCTCAGTAATGATCAAATAATCGTAAAGCTCTACTTCAACGACCTTTAATCGATCGTAAAATCCTTGGCCTTCATGCATCATCATTCTCCTGCCCTTATCCCAATTTATTTGGGGTTAGCCATTGACTTATATATTACTGCGTAAGGACTGAGCGGACCGCATGTTAAAATGACGCCTCGAACTTGGTCCTAAAACGGTCTTTCCTAAGCCGAAGTGAACTAGTCCACGATCGGCTCTCTTCGGGTGCGGTCGTAAATTTTATTAAAAGCTTTATTTATGTTCTTTACACCTCGAAAATACCACGCCGCTTATACAAGGTTACGTTAACGAGCAGACTACACCGATTCTCTGTATGGCGAACGCGTCGAGCAAATGTTCGGACGACCGTATCTTTAGTTTTTATATCAATGGGGTCGGCGCAGCATTTCTTCTTCTTCCAAACTTCTCTATTACTCGTCATCTCAGCAGTTACCTCCTTTCTTGCCATATCATCCTTCACATAGGCCATTTATTGTTTCTTTGGCCTTTCTCTACTCTTATAGCGATCTACACTCATACTCAACATTTTCTTCACTACATTTTCCTCATTTCAAGCGTCGGTAATAATGATTCAATAAACGAAAACCTCCAGTATCACTCAGCCTTTAATCGATCGTAAAATCCTTGACCTTCATGCATCAAGCGATATCTATCTATCAAGCTATCTCACGTAATAAATCGGTAATGAGACATTCCTTAGAGACGCGACAGTATCCTTGGATAGCGTCTTCATTAAGTCTCCACGTTATGACATTTAAGTAGTGTGTTAATAATAACCTTGTATTATCAATTTATCAGGAGTGAAAGATGACGGAGAGGAATAATTTTTATAAGTAGGTACAAAACTCCATGTTATATTGACATGTTTCAGATAATAAATGATTGTGCACGTGAAACTGGCCCTGATATACTTTTTCATTTTTCCACTGCTCCGCAGACTAATTGGCGCCCAACTGGGATTAATTTAATGTTTCAGTAAGGATACTA
Organism: Diarsia brunnea; assembly: GCA_949774965.1. Classification (NCBI taxonomy): domain Eukaryota; kingdom Metazoa; phylum Arthropoda; class Insecta; order Lepidoptera; family Noctuidae; genus Diarsia; species Diarsia brunnea. The sequence goes on from OX459019.1 coordinate 4,338,083, forward strand.
ATTACTAACTGATTTTTTTTAACAGATTTAACTATAACATAATTCAGTTTCAGGAAAAAATACAGTTATTATTCACAGTAGATCCAGCCAATACAAACAAAAAACAAACGATCGGCTAAATAAATAGGCAAAATTGGAACAAAGCAATATTGACCTACCATGTCAATATTCAATGTTACTGTTGTACGTAAACTGTATTATTTTTTCAGTAAGAAATAACGTGACAAAGTGTACATTATGTCCATAAAGTTATAATAAACTAGATTGACAAAACAGCAGCTGAAAATCGAGTGATAGACTACCGGTGAGTGACCGTGTGACCGTCAGACTACCAAGTTCTATCTGAAGGACTTTTTTTTTGGGCGGGGGGAAAATCATCAAATAACCCCTCCCGCTCTTGGGCAGAGCGGAAGGGAGTGACAGACTTCTACTGACTAAAAACCACCCATGTTCCTTCTTAGCCCTTTATGTCGAGGCCGCGGTATCTCTTGCGAACAACCCGCAGCTCCGGCGGGAAACCAGCATGCCTGAGAGATATTTGTTGACGGCGTAGACAAAGTCAATTGTTTTTTTTTTTAAGTTTGCCCCATCTTAGGAATTTCTCCTGTATGGTGGGTGCGTTTACAAACATTTAAACTCATATACACTTACACCCAGACACGGAACAGATATCTATAGGCCATACAAATATTTGTTCCGAGCGGTGATCGAACCCGCGACACGCAGCGCAGCAGTCTAATCGCTCAGCTACTGCGGCAACTGTGTCTCCAAATTATAATGATGATATTTTACCAGGTAAGTACCTATGTTGCTAAATGTTCATCTGTCAACATTTCAATGAAACCCGGTGAGTAAAACTTCCCAACCGATTTGAATGATGTATATTGTCCAGGGGCGGATCCAGGATTCCTTTTCGGGAGGGGGGGGGGAGGGCACATGTAGTCTATCTAGTCAACAAGAGGTTTTTAATAAAAAAAAATATTATTCATATGTTTCGGATGCAGAGATTTTTTTCCAAAAAGCACTTGTTGACTAGACTACATGTGCCCCCCCCCCACAAAAAAACCTATTCCAACCAGGAACGCGCATGATCGGCCCTTGAATATTGTCCATGATGCAAACAACTTGCCCTTTTTTTTGTGTAAACAACGACGGTAGTTTCGATCCCAAAAAATTCCGAGCCTCAGGCAAAACATATAACATGTCAAACAACTACCCTCATTTGAACTATAAACCTTTGAAACTGTCAATCAGACGAGCAAAAATTCGTGAAAGAGATGTAGAAAAGAAATAGCTTTTGTCTGCGGGATCACCCGCGTTCCGGATTGAGTTTATCAAACGAGAACGTATTATTCATCATCATCATCATCATCATAATTTCAGCTGAAAGACGTCCACTCCTCCCAAAAGTGTCGCCACATTGACCGGTCCCGTGCGTCTCGCATTCAGCGGATCGCCGCAATCTTCACCAGGGTTCCACCTAACGGAACGTCTTTTGGTTATTATAAAATAACATAACATAACATCACTTCTGTCACCCCTGAAGGGTTAGGTTAGGCCCTGTCGAGGCTGCGGGTTGTTCGCAAGGGATACCGCGGCCTCGACATGAAGGGCTAAGAAGGAACATGGGTGGTTTTTAGTCAGTAGAAGTCTGACACTCCCTTTCGCTCTGCCCAAGAGCGGGAGGGGTTATTTGATGATTTCCCAACCCCCCAAAAAAAAAAAAAAGGGTTAGGTTAGGCCCTGGTGCCCTACTATGACGTCCTAAAACAGTCCTAACTTATTTCTTTTTCCAAAGTGGGAACGTGACAGAACTATGTATACAGGGTATCTAAAGTCTGTTTTTTAATCTCGGAGACTAAAATGACATTACGAGGGTTGTCAGTTTTTTGCAATTCTTAAATAGTGATGTGCCACTACCGTAAATTGCCGTTGTTGAAATCAATTAATATCGGTTTTTTTATAATAAGTTTTCCTGAGTAAAAGGTGTAGGTAGTTATTTAAAACGAAATATTACACAAGTATTATGGTGCAGATGTATTTAACGTGAAACATTTTTAAATAATTAATTACAAGAATTCATTAATCATGCATGCATGTCATTTTACTTTAAATCTATGTATATTTTAAACTATTAATGGATGAAATAAAAAGCATTTTAATTTTATATATCAGATTCCGAAAATGACTCCATGTCTGAATCATCAGAGTCGCTGGCTACTTCTATTATAAATCGATCAGTAATGTCTTCGACTATATGGCCCAGATGACACATTTCATCCTCAATTTTAATAACGTGAGCCACACAGTCTTTCCACCGCTGCGGGGTCACTTGACGAAGTCCTTCTTCAAAAAGGCTTCGTACTTCATTTAATTTGAAGGTTTTATTATTTTGAGCAAGCGTGATTCGTTTCTATAAAAAAAGTTTACGGCACGGTTGGCGCAGTGGCTGAGGGATTGGACTGCTGAGCTGCGTGTCGCGGGTTCGATCCCAGCACGGAACAAATATTTGTATGGCCTACAGATAGTAATTGTTTCGGGTCTGGGTATGTTTGTGTAGGTATGCGAGTTGTAAGTGTTTGTAAACGGAACCACGATAAACGAAAAATTCCTAGTGTGGGGCAACGTTTAAAAAAATTTTTTTTCAACTTCTCGACGTATAGCCGAAAGAGTGAACAGACAAATTATTGGACGATTCCAATAATTTGTCTTTCAAAGACAAATTATTGGACGATTTCACTCTTTAATTTACGGCCAGGTATTTTCGAGAGCTAAAATTTTCATTCTCTTTGTGCTCCTTCAGCACCCAGTAGACTGTAGCTCTGGATATGTTCAGGATTTCGGCAGTTTTTAAAACATATTCGTTTTTTTTCGGCGTCTCGGTTGGAGATTCGGTTTTCTTTTTAGTACGAACATATTTGTAAGCGTTCATGATCATATCTTTTTCTGTTTGGCTAAATGATATGAGCTTACATTTATTTCTTGGCGATAAACTTTCTTCTTCACAGGCGTGAAGAAGAAAGTTCGTCGCGTGGGCACGCGACGAAGTAGAAGGCTGAGCGTCCATGATAAATGTTCAGCGAAAACAATAAACGTAACAAAACCACAACACTTAACACAAAAAAATAACAAAGTAACAGAAACAAACTCAACGAAAATATACCAAAAAACACTAGATAGTGTATCGCAATAGAATTCGAACACTTGAAGGACGAATAAGCTAAATAAAATGGCATCCAGTGTTGTGGTAAATGAGGGTTGGGGTGGGGGGTTGGTGGTCAAAATCACACATTAACTGCCGTATTATCATATTTATTTTTAGAATTGCAATTGTTTGTAAGTATGGTCTTAAGTTCCAATAATTGCCGTATTTTTCAAAAGTGCTGCCGTTTTATAAGAAAATAGTTCATATATCCGTTTTATCGTGTACGGGAACAACACTGATAGCATCTGTAATTTTTTTCTAATCGTCTAATAAATATAAAAAGTTACGATTCAACAAACCGGTATCGTAGGTACAACACTAAACAAAAGAGCTGGCAGCATTATTTGTAAGTTTGACATTTGCATGTGTCAATTTAGTCTCAGGGATTAAAAAACAGACTTTAGCGCCATCTCTTTTCCACACTGGATTAAGAATAAGTTAGGACTGTTTCCCGTCGGGGCTGCGGGTTGTTCGAAAGAGATACCGCGACCTCGGCGCAAGGGCTAAGAAGGAACATGGGTGGTTTTTAGTCAGTAGAAGTCTGACACTCCCTTTCGCTCTGCCGAAGAGCGGGAGGGGTTATTTGATGATTTCCAACCCACCAAAAAAAAATGCCCTTCAGGTACTATACCTACTCCGGGGTGGCGGAAGTCGCATTAGATCCCGCTTCCCCCCAATGTAAGTGTGCGAGGGAACACGGGTGTGGTTTTAGTCAGTACGAATCTGACAGACCCCTCGCCTCTCTCCAGGGCGGAGGTTATACACATCGTAAAAAGAGAAAAAGGCTCAGTTGTTTGTTGTATGTTTAAGTCCCATGTAATAGGGGGCCTATTTTCATTAACAGGGCACGACTTTATTGTTGTTGATTTGGAAAAAATTGTCAGTTTCGGGTAGTTTGATGTCTACAAAAAACTTTTGAACAAAAAATGAAAACGACTAACAAAAAATAAAACACAAAAAAATTATCTGAGTGTTTTTGGTCACCGACTTCAGAAGCTGTTTTTTTTCTCAAGTTATTTTTCGTCTCAAGTCGGTTAAAAATATTCTTAGAATAGTAAACAAATAGTCTTGGGCGTATACAGTTTCCAAATACAGGTTAAACAACATTCATAAATACGTATTGTACTTTGATTATTCATAGTCAAAACATGATTTAATCAATTTTTATATATGTAACTGGTTTATTAAACGTGGTTCGCAACACATTGAATTTTAACTAAGCCATCAATTTTGTAAAAGCCTCAACAGATCACGTTTTATAAAATGTTTTCAATTGCGTCAATGTTTTTTTCTTTTTTTGTAATTAAAGTTTTTTTGTTAGTCAACTGGTTAAGTTAATTGAGGGGATTGAAGTACCGAAGTTGTACCTAGTTAACACTGTTTCTGACATCCGTTCCGGTAACACTAGGCTACAACTACAATGCATCTCAAAGACCCTAGGTAAAAGTGTAGGTATAAGTACTAAAATTTTAACTCTAAGTTAAGCACTGGGAGTTGAAATACCATCAACACAGTACTGTTTAGGCATTCGTTTTATGCAGTGTTTGTTAAAACTGGGGTATGGTAAATAAAAAGAGCATATTGTTATTAAGTGCTTGCTTAAGTAGTAACTGTGTCATCAATTCATTCTCTTGCACTTATCCCAATTCATTTGTGGTCGGTGTCTTTCACATTTTTATTTTTGGGATGATTGGAAATCAAAATGACTCCTCCTGCTCTAGGCAAAGCGGAAGGGAGTGGCAGACTTCTACTGACTAAAACCACCCATGTTCCTCCTTAGCCCTTTGTGTCCGGGACTGCGGTATCTCCTTCGAACAACCCGCAGCCCCGACTGGAACCAAACCTACCTTACAAATTATTTGATAAAGCTGATATCACACGTGTTACATACAAGACCTACTCAAAACACATAAAATTATATTATCAGTTTCGATCAATTAATAATAAAAACATCGTCCACATTATTGTAAGTATTTTTTGTTCGCACAAACGTATCTAATAAACATACCGATATAACCTGTTTAGCTTGCCGGAAGCGAAGTACAAGTCCAGTACGTCGATTCTGTAAAATTCAGACACCAACTCGCATATCACGTCGCTATTCGCTCTCACTTCGCATAAGGTTCCAAATGACCTTGATTTTGAATTCTGTAAGCATCACTTAGTCACTTGCGAAGTGAAGTGAGCTCCAAAGTAACCAATACTGTACTAGTGAATACCACACTCAACAAAATGAAAGTCGAGATTTATCGGTTTTTTATTTTATCAGTTTTTGACACAGAATTTTAGCTAAATATAATGTTTAAATTACAATTTCTTATTTTAAGGAATTTGAGGCAGCTAATAAGTAAAAAATAAACAGAAAACTGTAAATTCATCCGTGAATATAATATATGCTTACCCTACGAAAAAAAATTACTGACAGCCAATATCATTATTAATCTGTGGACAATATTCTCATCTCGTCGTTGTATTGTTTTCAATGTTTTGTTTACCTTTTGTTTGTTTTTTGATCGTTCAGTGCCGATAATAATTGTGAAATAATCATGAAGTAAGTTTATATTTCTTGTTGTAAAGTTCAAAAATAATATTAATTAAAGAAGTGTTTATTTTGTTTTCTAATCCAACAATAATGTTTCAGTCCAAATGCGACACGTTCCTCTCACCCACCATCACAACGGCGAACGGAATTCTCCACCACCTCCACCAGAGATTCCTGAGGGTGGAAGAACAGCAGTTGGAGGTTGGAGATACAAAGATTAAATACACAGATGTTGCAGTCCTTTCTGGAGAAGAGTGCAGAGAGGGATAAAATTTTAGCTGAAGCTGTGGCTGCAGTCGGGAAAGGGCTGCAAGCATTGGCAGAGGCCAAGAATAGAGAGCAGTATGTATGAGTCATGTTTTAGTTTTTAAAGTAAGATTTTTAGTTTTAAAATAAGTTTTTTAATATTTAAATAAAACACTTTATAACGAATACTAGCGCAGTTTTATTGAAAGACCCTCCTCACACCACAGAATACATACATTATACAACACCAAAATCAAAATCAAATATTTTTATTTCACATAGGTGCTCGGTTCGGATTGGTAGATTCCATGAAGAACCGGCAAGAAACTCCATGGTTATTCTTTTCTATTATGGTATGGTTTTACAAACTGATTGAACACAAATTTTGAATAGGTACTTAGATATGTGAGAAAAACGTAGGCCTGGTAACAAGGGGAAAGTCCTTACGAAAATTAGCACTACAAAAGAAATTCAAATACACACAACCTACTATGTTCTCACATTCACAAACAAGGACTATGGAAAAATCTGTATAAAAAAGAAAGCTATATAAGCTGGGTTACTTCTATATTGTCTTACAAACTGTAAAATATCTGAACAAAAAGTAAAAGCAAAGGCAAAACGAACACAATAAAATAAAATAAACTATAATACAGAAATAAAATGAAATAGATGAATCATATCCTAACACGTGGATTGAAGAAGTTAAAGACCACAAATAAGTGCTGCTGCTGAGCTGCCAGGGAAGCCACATGTGCAGAAGGGACTATTGCCACACATCCTTGTCTTCAACCACCGATCAATTAATTGTGCAAAACACAACATGCAATAACTATTTTTGCAACTATGTCTGGATGATAGTTGAGCACTCTGTGTACTAATAAGCACCTAAATCGTCCTTTTAGGAGGCCTATTGTTCTCTCTACTGAATTGCAGGCAGTTAAATGACACTCATTGTAAAATGCTTCTGGGGAATTATCTTCAGCGCCACTAATTGGTGTCATAAGGTAGGCGTGCTGAGCATATCCTGAATCACCTGAAAAAAAAACATATAACTTTGTAGTTTTTATACCTAGTAATTAGGCTTATATTCTGAAGTAGGGGCAGGAAAGTATTAACTTACCGAGCAAAACAACTTCTTCACCAGCATTTGTTAATGCCTCTAAGTGTTCTTTTATAACACCATAATTAAAAATGAAGCTATCATGAGTAGCTCCACCATATGTTGGATCTACATTTAAAATATTTAAATCTGCATCTGTAATCTGAAAAAAAAAAAATTATAAAGACTAATTTAATACCTAATGATAATTGATTACAACATTGAAATCCATTTTACCAATTGCACGTTTCTTGCATGGTAGCCTTTGCGGCAGTAGAAGCGTTCTTCATTCTCTGCTGGTTTTTTCATTGCCACCAGAGTGCCATCAATACACCCAAGAGCTGCTGGAAATCCAAACTTTTTGTAGAACCTGTAAATGTAATTTACAATAATCACTAACATGATCAACTGTCACATAAAATGTAAAAATCAAAGGGTCAGTTTAATTATAATATATTATACCTAGGTACTAACCTTTCTTTTAACATTTGTCTTTCTTGTTTATTTTGAGGAAACCTTATATATTTTTTTACTATGGCCGGATTATTGAGAGCTTCCACTACTTCATTTATGCAACGAGATGCTGATGGTTGCGATAAATATGTTCTTATGTTTTCTTTAATAATTTTCTGATAACTGCCATTAGCCAAGAATCACAAGGTGCATAATATCTGTGAAACAATAAATCAATAAAAAATTAAATACCTACTTTATCTGGATCTAGTCAAAACAAAATAGGGACCAATTTGGTTATTTTTATGCTTAATAGAATACCAATATTATAACTATACAGGGTCTTTAGACTAATATGAAAACATATACAGCTAGCGGGGAAACCACCTAAAGGGAATACTCCTTATTAAGAAGTGTTTTTCTTATAATGGTGTGCTTGGTTACAAATCTTTCAGCTATAAACTGTGTCAATACTTACAAAATGAACTGTATACCTACTTAGTAAAATGAAGTACTTACTTTTACACGAGTTGAAAGTCCTTTGCCTCGACGTTTTGTGGGCTTTATCAGAGGCAGTAACTCATACTCCAGTTGGTCAATTAGCTCCTTTGACAATCTATATACGCTCACATAGTCGTCATCTCGGGTTAATAAAGATAAACTTCGAATTTTGGTAGATTGTCGACGCTTTTCTAGTTTATCTAAAGCTTGAGCTTCTTATAATATAGATTTAAACAAAAACATTCTTGCCATCGTTATCGCTTCAGTAGAGGTAGGCACTTAAACACTTTAAAACTTTATTTAAACACTATTTTTACTATGATTTCTTCTATTTTCACTCGTAAAATAGATGCTTATAATTTGACACTTTGAATCGGGTTCGAGTGCGAAGTGAGCGTCGAACTCACGGGGGAATTACCTTACAGAATGCCACTTTAAATGTCATCTCATACTTTATCTGTCAAAATCTCGAGTTCAATTTAGTTTAACTCGCAAACACGCTCGCAAGAGTAGCGCTAGTGTAGATTCGAATTATCAATCGAGTTTTAAGAATGCCAATCAAGAAACTCACAGCGGATTCAGATTCGAAGTTTAAAATGAAGTCTTACAGAATCACACTGCAGTCCCGCCTGATCGGCTGCTTACTTCACTAAGAAAAGAAAATTTACGGACAGATGGACATTCATCGTATCAAAAGAATAGACACAATTTTATAAATACCTATTTTACACAAATAGTTCGTCGTAGTTTTTTTTTTAAATGTCTTCATTTAAAAAAAGTTGTGTTGTGTTGTTGTTGTTATTGTATCAAGCCTTGTTCCCAGTTACGAGTAGTACCTATAGATAAGTAAAGGAAATATAAATGCGAAAATAACCCTGTTCGTATTTCGAATATCTTTCCCGTTTCAAATTCCACGTGGACGGAGCTGCGGGCAAAAATCAGTAAATTAATAATGTAGTACTTAACTGAAGTAATTCTACCAAAAAGGTTTGGTGTTTTATCCGAAAAAGCAATCATAATTAAGTTAGCGGGAAAACCCGCTTCGGAAAACCACAACCTTTTAGAACATCTTGCATTTGCACGTTAATTGAGTTTGTCTAGAAATAGTGTGGCTATTTGGTTAATGTTTACTCTTCGAAGGAATATATTTTAACATTACCTACTATTTCCGTATAGGTAGGTATTATGACGTCACTAGTTGTTGTTATTGCCATAAAATCTATGGTGGAATCAAGTTTTTAAAGACCATCTATGTATTTAAACCTAATATTAATGGGAAAGACAGGTGAAAACTGATTATAGATGACCGACGACTGACGCTGATGTACTCAATGAGCCTTCATGTAATGGCCTGCCGGAGCTGCGGGCCTGCCGGGGCTGCAGGTTGTTCGAAAGATATACCGCGGCCCCGGAAACAAAGGGCTAACAAGGTACATAGGTGGTTTTCAGTCAGTAGAAGTCTAACACTCTCTTCCGCTCCGCCCAGAGCGGGAGAAGTCATTTGATGATTTCCCACTCTCCAAAAAATAAAGCGGGCTATATAGTTATCTCTTTGCAGTGATTTTTGAGGCACTGCACGATCACCTAGGGAACTAAAAGTTTTTCAATTTCAATTTTGAGAATATGCAAAAAATATATTAAATATTAACTTTGATATAACCTTTTTTATTTATCATCAGCCTAAGATGTTCCCACTGCAGGGACTCAGGCCTCCTCTCTAGGAGAGGGATGGGCTATAATCACAGAACAGATAACCTCTTTTATCTGTTCTGTGGCTATAATCCACCACGCGTGCCCAGTGCGGGTTGGTAGATGTCACATATCTTCGATTTTTTTGGTTCTAAGACATGCCGGTTTCCTCACGATGTTTTCCTTCACCGTTTTGAGAGCAGTAGTGATGAAATAAATTACACAAAGTAATGCGCCTGTCGATTTTGTACCAAACCATAACCATTTCACAGTTAATCGATGGAAACTATTAGCCACTGGCATTTAAAAAGATACGCAATAGCCCTGCTGGTTACCAGTCACAGAAAAATCTTAGTGACCATCGAAATATCGATCCTCCGTACTATAACTGTCCGTAATAAATACTTCTTCGTGATCTCACCTTGACATTGCACCTGCAGCGATAAAGCATGGACTAGACAGTCAGAGGAAAATGCTTGCGCTCGTAAATAACGTATTGTTAGCCGTATTGTCTTTCACGACACGGATGAGTATTTTTTTTTTAAGGCTTGTGTTTAAACACCGCCCAAAAAAGTACCTATTTCGCAACCAAAAAAATTCTAAACGGTTACCAAAATGGATTAATGGTCACCAAATACGTCGAACGTACGTCGCGTCGCCTAAAGCAAAAGCTTTTTCAACGCGCGCTCGCTTCGCTCGCATATTAAATAACACTAATATCTTCTGTTCCCGAAGTGCCGGGCCTCCGCCGGCCTCCTTCGTCGGCCTACGGCCCGGTGCCCATGCCGCCCCTAAAAATTGGTAGTAATATTAATCTTTGAGTTGGATAGAATTTGGTGACCGTTGATCCATTTTAGGAACCAAAAAGAGAGTAGAAGAGTAGAGTCTTAAAAATATTTTTGGTGGCCGTCTAAATTATACCCTTTTTTTAATTGGGACAAGCCCGCCACACTATTCCCAAACCACTGTAACTCCTGTAAGCCAGAATCAACAGTGGCGACCACAAGAAAAGCGCCGAGACAAAGAAGACCGACGAAGTCCCAGAGAAACGATTAAACTGTCTTGGATCCCGCAACGAAATTAATCAGAAAATAATAGCGGAGGAGTAGGAAAAACATAATTTCCATGAGAGAGAGAGATGAGTATGAGTGTGAGTGTGTGTGATGAGTGTGTGTGTGTGTTTGGGATGAGTATTTATTGTTATTTGAACTAGCTGATGGCCGCGGCTTCGTCCGCGTGGATATCGGTTATCGCGACCAAAAGTAATCTTTTCATCCCCCCCTTTTTTTTTCTTGGGGGTGTGATATCATCAAATGACTCCTCCCGCTCTGGGCAGAGCAGTAGGGAGTGTTAGACTTCTACTCTAAAAACCATCACCCATGTTCCTTCTTAGCCCTTGTGCCGACGCCACGGGTATCTCTTTCGAACGACCCGCAGCCCCGACAGGCCCCCTATCAAGCCCTTTTTTTTTGAGGGGGTGGGAAATCATCAAATAACCCCTCCCGCTCCAGTAGGGGGAGTGTTAAGACGTCTACTGACTAAAAACCATCACCCATGTTTCTTCTTCGCCCTTGTGCCGAGGCCGCGGTATCTCTTTCGAACAACCCGCAGCCCCAACGGGCCCCCTTTCAACCCCTTACAACCTTTTTTTTTCAATTTAAAGTAGCCTATGTCCTTTCTCAGGCTCTGGACTATCTGTGTACTAAATTTCATTTAAATCGGTTCAGTAGTTTTGGGGTTAAAGCGCGACAGACAGACAGTTACTTTCGCATTTATAATACTAGTAAGGATTTGTGTGTGTCATCGCGAACAAGCTGGTGTGGATAAGTGTAGGTTCGGGCAAACCGGTTCGGGCTAATTGCGGACGCGGATCCGGATTCTGTCAGTGTCAATGTTATAACACATAGTATAAAATAACATCACGCCTGTAATCCCTGAAAGGTTAGGCAGAGGTAATAGTACACCATCATTTCGCCAGTTATGATACAGATACATTACCACGAGCTCCTTTTTTTTTCCGGGTGGAAAATCATCAAATAACCCCTCCCGCTCTTGGGCAGAGCGAAAGGGAGTGTCACACTTCTACTGACTAAAAACCACCCATGTTCCTTCTTAGCCCTTCATGTCGAGGCCGCGGTATCTCTTGCGAACAACCCACAGCCCCGACGGGACCCGGCTGCCCCGACGAGTACTGCGAGCTCCTCCATTACAGATAACTTACATTCAAAGAGTACGAGATTTTTGTAGAAACTATAAATTACTTCGTTGACCTAGTTGTTGATGACCGACTGCTGAGCATAAGGTCCTAGGTTGGATTCCCGGGTCGAGTAGTGTTCTTGGGATTTTCCATCAGGAATTTCTCAGTAGCATCCACGGAGTCTGGATTTGTGCCCGGTTGATGGCAATAGGCTCGCCCCCTATTACATGGGACTTAAACATAACAGGCGAAATGCGGGTGAACTATTAGGTACCTACACCTCTGCCTAACTACGGGGATTACACGTGTCATGTTATATTATTTAATTTTTTTCTCATATTACCATAGAAATATAAAAAACAGCATATTTTACCGTCTCTCCTTTGCTCGTGTAAAAGCGATTGAGGAAAACTCTATTGAAATTGGTTGCTAAGGTAACATCATTAAATTTGATGCTGAAACGTACCCTAATCCCTCGAAATATAAAGAGCCAGAGGGGCTTATGATATGAAAAGCTTGTGAAAGAAAGAGAGAAAGAAAACATATTTATTCAGCACATGCCACAAGTGCACACAACAAGCAATAAAAAATAAAAAGAACCGAAAAAATAATAGAAAAAAAGGAGTGTGCATCTCACGGCTGCGCCAAATAGGACCAGTTCAGCAAACTATGCCGAGCAGCTAGTGCCCGACGCTGGTTTTTAACTGGCCCTGAGACGGTGATGTAACGAACGTAAAACTGTAAAGATGTTGGTAACTAGAGCCTTTCCGTGAACATTTGTGACCCATGGCCGTGACCTTACCATGTGGCAACTCTCTGGCTTATTAGGTACCTACCAGTCGACATACATACAGGGTGTAAATCAACTCATTACACAGCCTTCAACCAAGCATTCTGTATATCAAACTAAGTACCCCTACGCAAAAATTTTTGATGGGAAACGACTTTTTTGTTTTGGGTCAAAAATCACATTTTACGGTAAAACTCAATGTAGCACTGTTAAAACATTGTGCTAGTGGATGCTTTGAATGGTAAACGGGTCATGGAGGTAATTTAAGTAAAGTTATAACCTGAAAAACTAGTATTTACAAAAACAGCTGTGAAAAATTTGGCACTTTGACCCCCAATATCTCCGTAACTAGGAGGTTCCCAGGTATGGTCAAAAACAAAAAAATGATCGCGGTGGTGGGAAAAACAAGTGCCCTTCGTTTGCGTTAAGGGTACTTTTACACCCTATATTTAGCATCATGCCTGTAATTCCTGAAGGATAAGAGTTGTACCTACCTAACAGAACACCCACATTCGCCAGTTATGTTTAAGTCCCATGTAATAGGGAGCGAGCTTATTGCGATGAACCGCGCACAAATCGTTTGTGCACTGAATGCCATCTCGAAAGAAAAATATCCAATAGCATAATATTTATATATTATAAGAGTAAACTAACTATGTACATACATATAATATGTGCCTTTCCGCGACCATTTAATTGTGACCCGTAACCGTTGACATACCGAGTGGCAACTCTCGATCATATTAGGTACCAGTTTATAGTGTTGATAAGCAGTTAGAAGCCCTTTTAGTTTACTGACTGCCAAGTTGGTTTAGTGGTTACAAGTGCGACTATTGAGCATGAGAACCTAGGTTTGGTTCTCAAGTCGGGTAGAGTTATTGGGTTTTTCCGTTAGGAATGCCCAGTAGCAGCCACGGACTCCAGATTTGTGTCCGGTTTATGGTGATTTATGCTCGCACATGGGATTTTAAACATAACTGGTGAAAAAAGGCTGTATTAATTAATTACACTTTTGCCTAACCCTTTTTTTTTTTTTTTGGGGGTGGGAAATCATCAAATAACCCCTCCCGCTCTTGTGCAGAGCGAGAGGGAGTGTCAGACTTCTAGTGACTAAAAACCACCCATGTTCCTTCATGTCGAGGCCGCGGTATCCCTTGCGAACAACCCGCAGCCCCGACGGGAACCAATATATCCTTAGGGATCACCTAGATAAAGAATATCATCTCGAATTAAAAATATTAAATAGCAAAAATTAAAAAAAAATTACCAACCATAAAGAACGAAGGTCAGGTTGTATGATTTTTTTTTATTAAAAACAGACCTTTGATTTACCAAAGAGTATTTATTTACCCACGCTTTGTCTGCGCTTTATAATCTGTGGTCGATATGAAACCTCTGCAAAGCCTTTTCGGTTTCTTTGATCAATGTAACAATTTCTAATTAAGTTTTAATAATTAACATAGTACAGAAGTTACTTTACAAAATCTTTTGCCAAAAGTACCTGCTAATTATGAAAAACGATGTAAATTAGGGTACTAGGTAGGCACATTATGAATGTATGGCTGGGTCACCTGGTCCAAAACTTCTGGGATAAAATCCTCGGTAGCAAATTATCTTGTTACCATTTAATGAAGCTTTGCGAGGGAACGGTTAACAAAAGTTTGGAGTCTGGGGGTTCAAAATCATGACCTCTTATTTGCCAGCAATTAAGACAACTGGGTTATGGACCTCCATAAACCAGTTGCCGTTAAGTGAAGAGACAGAAAAGTAGTTGCCTCGTTGGCCTAGTGGTTGCAAGTGCGACTGCTGAGCATGAGGTCCTGAGTTCCATTCCCGGGTCGGGCAAAGTGTTATATGGTTTTTCTATCAGGAATTTCTCAGTAGCAGCCACTGAATCTGGATTTGTGGCCGGTTGATGGCAATATGCTCCCCCTTTTAGCTTATTACATCATCATTCTCTTGCCCTTATCCCAATGCATTTGGAGTCGGCGCAGCATGTCTTCTTCTTCCGTACTTCTCTATTTCTCGTCATCTCGTGAGACACCCTCCTTTCTTACCATATCATTCTATCGTTTTTTGGGTTCCTCTACTCTTATCCACGGTACATTCATATATTATCTATGTAGATATAGCTATAGTTTAATTTAATTTTACTTTTAATTTAATTGTTCTTCTTTGTGTTTTATAGCATCGTATTGGAGGATTCTGTAATGTTGCTATAATTAATATTAAATAAATAAATTCATACTCGAAAGCTTCCTCACGACATTTTCTAACTGGCGGCACGGTTGGCGCAGCGGCTCGAGCAATAGGGTAGTTAACTAAAAAAATGTAAGTAGTCCATCAGATAGATTTTCAAAAAATATTGGACACGTTATATTATCTTTTTTCACGTAAACAAACAATGAAGACGATACAGTACTTTGAAAACTCGTGTGACGTCATATTCTAAGACATTAGTATGACATTTTTTAGCGGTGAGTGACGTCACGACCCCACTCAAATCTTCGTCAATTTTTATTGATTTGTTAAAACAAAAAATACGTATCCAATATTTTTCGATAATCTAACAGACGGGCTAATTAGAATCATATTTTTTTTAGTCAGTAAACATCCCTGTTGACTGCTGCGCTGCGTGCTGTCGCGGGTTCGATCCCCGCACGGAACAAATATTTGTACGGCCTACAGATAGTTGTTTCGGGTCTGGTATTTGTGTATGTGAGTTTATGTTTGTGAACGCCCCCACGATACAGGAGAAATTCCTAGTGCCGAAATGTCGATGTACTATTGTGACATCTCTCGGAGATCACACATGCGATGTTACCTGTATTTTGTATTTGTATTTTTTGTATTTTGTATCTTATAATCAACAGTCTCTATAATTTTATCTCACCATCTTCCTATAGCGGTTTCTACCCGGAACTACTACACTTCCATATATGTATAAATTAGATATAAACAGTATGTATTACCGTTTGTTTGTCTTGCGCAAGGTTAGTCGCGGCTAACCAACCTTGTGACGAGGTAAATAACGTGTCGAGTGATCAGGTTTTATTTACTAGCAACATTGTGTGCACAAAAAAATGTTAAGTGTCAGTGATTTGGTTTTACTAATCCTTTTATTGATGACGCTATACCCTTTTTTGAAGTTGGGAAATCATCAAACGACTCCTCCCGCGCTGGGTCATTTAGGAAAATAGATCATAATTGGAAAATAATATTAATTGCGTTAAAATTCGTAAAATGGTCACAGACGCTGTTACTATTATGAAAGGTCCATTTTACGCTTTATAACGCAATTCATAGACATATTCATGAGACGCCATCTTTCAGTCACTTTTCTCTCATCACACCTCACATATTACATCCATGTTTTTTTGGCCTTCTTTTCCCTCTCCATACAAATATGTTTTTACTTTTCTATGTAATCTTAATTAAAAAATCTTAATTAATTTATTGATACCATTAGGACGAAACAAAAGTGAACAAAGGTTACGAAATTCTAATAAAATGCCCTCCAATGGGATCGTCGATTTGAATCCAATAAACCTTTCTGATCTACTAGATGAATAAATTCATCAAAGCTATGAGAACCTTGTCAGATTTCATGAGTCAAAAATTTTACCCGGCCCGGTCGAGATTCAAGAGCTATGGAGGCTTTTCAAGACCTGTGGTGTCAACTGGTGTCCCTGTGGTGACCCCTCTTGACGAGTTGTAATTTATGAGTTCTGCCAGAGACCTTAGTTCCTGCAGTGGGAATGTCGTCGCTTACGCCAGCCCCGGTTCAAGTTTGCCCCGTTTTCGGTTTGGCCGTGGCTAGGCCCCGACGATTAATATATTGTATTTTAACTTTACTGTAAAGAAAAAGAAATGCTCGTAATGGTTATACTTTTCTCATTAGTGCCTATTCAAATTTAAATGTTTTAGGATTCTTTCCGCAATCAGGAAACAGCGTTACAATTCCGGATACGTCCGAAAAATCTAAACAAATAGTAACCTTACCTGAGGGCAACCTACAGGAGGGGTCAACGTCTTACAGTTGCCCCCGAACGCAAATGGTAATCCCTGTCATTCAACACTGGTATTAAAATTATAGGGGTAAAATATTCTTGGACAGGTGAAAGTACTGTGTATAGAAATAGGTTTAGTAAAGTGTACTGAATAATAAATTATCAGCGGTTTTGTTTACCTTCACGGGGAGTTAATAACCTGAACGTAAACGGACATTCATAAGGTAGAAAAACTATCTTGGTTGGTTGTTGAACCTGTGAAACCTGTGTAAAATACTTATAGACTGATAGTTGTACAAAGTTTGCTGAACTGTTTAACTGAAAACCTCGTGAGGTTATTGTAATCATCATAACAAACTTAAAACATCTTGAGGAAACCAGCAAGTCAGAGAGGTCTACAATCTTTCTTTTCTTTTTTAAAAAGACGTTGCTCCACACTATGAATTTCTCCTGTATCGTGGGTGCGTTCACAAACATTTAAACTCACATACACAAATACCCAGACCCTAAATGACTATCTGTAGGCCATGCAAATATTTGTTTCGTGCGGGGATAAAAACTCGACACCAGGTTAAAATTAGACCGTGTAGGCAACTAGGCACGAACCACGCGATAAAGAAGACTCATTTTACCTTCGAATGGATCCTGAAATTGCGAAGCACAGCGAGACTACTTTATCCGTCAGTTCCTACGTTTATACGAGTAACTTTATTATCATCATCTTCCTCTCTTGTCCCATTCTACTTTCCCTGTCTACATAACATTCTCCCATGTCAGACGTCACGGCATCATTTACTCTTTTCTTTTTCATATCATTCTGTTCGGTACAATATTTGCAACCGAACAGCTCAGCACTTTTGCCTTCATGCATTTCCATAAATGCATGTATCGCAACTATCGCCCGTTAGTGCGTGTTCAGATACCAATCGCGTAACTCGAATCAAACCATCTTAGTGCTAATTTAGCTACCATTTATTACCATTTTACCATTTAATAGTTAACTAGTGTAAAATATAACTTTGAACCATATTATTGCGTATCATTAAACCAGTGTTCGTAAACCAGTAACTAAACCATTACCATTCCGGTATAAAGTCAACCAAATCAACCAATCTATCAACCAACCCAGAAATTTGTGCTAAACCAAACAGGCACTACTTTCTACACATTCCTTACACAATCCATCCATCTTATTTTTGCCCTTCCTTTTCTTCTTCATTCATCAACATTAATATCCACCAATTCATCCATTACTGTTTTGTGATTATGTCTAATTCAATAATCTAATTTAGCAAGTTTACAATCAAAGTCCTACTTTATCCGTCAGTTCCTACATTTATAACTTTATTATATGATTATCATCATCATCTTCCTCCCTTGTCCCATTCTACCTTCCCTTTCTACATTACATTCTCCTCTTTCAGACGTCACGGCATAATTTACTGCTTCCTCTTTCTTATCATTCTTCACACAATCCATCCATCTTATTTTTGCCCTTCCTTTTCTTCTTCATCCATCAACATTAATATCCACCAATTCATCCATTACTGTTATGTGATTATGTCTAATCCAATAATCTAATTTAGCAAGTTTAACCTTAATTTATCCTGAGAATTTCAGTAGATCACAATGTCTTTACAATTGAAGTCAGACATAGGTTTCTTCCAAAACTATTTAGTTTATCAAAAACTGGGTCAATATAAATGAACAAGGTAGTTACTTAGGTCTAATAGTTGATTTTTTACTAATTGATTTCTGATGACTTCTCATTAAATGTGCGTGTGCCTACGTGACATGGGACCTGTAGGTACTTTTTAAGACCAATTAAGTATTGTATCCAGGTGAAGTCTTATCAGGGCAAAGTTCAGGAGTTCAGGGGGCAGTGGCAAGGCTGCAGAAAGCGGTACTTCTGGACACGGCTCTATTGTTAGGAGGATCCTTTCTTTGGAGTGAGGTCTCATTTAGTCGATTTAGTCGAATATTTCGATAATAAAAACTATCTCTTAAAATAGTTCAGTTCTAACCATAGAAATATAAGGTTTAATATAACACTAGTTAGTAGTCACTACAGTAACTATACGTATAAAGACTAGTTAAACAACATTTTCCTTACGAAATCTCGCATATTGACTATCATGTCATTTCTACTCAAACACAAAAATATTCCATCCAAAACACTCGTTCGCTCACCAATCCAATTACAGGCCTCACCGCACACCACTTAACCTGACAGCCACGCTGACGACGGCACGCGACGCGACTGCTCACGTGCTCATCCGCGTGCTGAATGACCTTCTGCTCCAAATTGCACTATCATAACTATGGCTGAGGATGACAGGAAACTGTGTTTGAAGATACGTATTGTAGCGAAGGAGGTGGCGGAACGTGAGAGGGAGAGAACCTCTCGTCCCAGCCGCCGCGGGAGGCGCTCCGGGCGTCGGGGGCCACGTGATGGCTTCCGGCCACCGTAGACGCGGGCCTGTGGACGGTGAGTGATGGGTAAGCTCGCCGTCCGTCCGTCTTATGACGACGACAGGCCGTGTCGACGGCGCGTTCGTGTTCCACGCGCGCCTCAAAGAGATGTCAGCAACATGGAAGGGGCCCGCAAGGGCCGACGCCTGTCGAGGCTGCGGGTTGTCCGCAAGGGATACCGAGGCCTCGACATGAAGGGCGAAGAAGGAACATGGGTGGTTTTTAGTCAGTAGAAGTCTGACACTCCCTTTCGCTCTGCCCAAGAGCGGGAGGGGTTATTTGATGATTTCCCACCCCCAAAAAAAAAAAAAAAAAAAAAGATACGTATTTTGAGAAGATTTAGCTTAGCGTAGAGATTTCAATGTAAAGATGCATAATAAAGTTGAGGTTGTCGATATACCTACGTGATTCATAAATCTGTCAATGCCTTGATGGAACATCTTTACAATCATAGACCCTCGTTCCTGGGTTGGCAAAAGAATCCTCCCCGGGTGACGTTAAAAATCGGACCTCAAAAACTCCCCAAATGGCGCACCCAGAATACCTAGCACTTGGTAACGCAGACTCTAGGTGGTAAATCACCACGATGTCACAAAGCGAAGATCTTTCTCAAGACTCATCCCAACAGCTGGGGAGTTTGTTCCGTCACTCTTAGGAAGGGGCGTAGTTTTTTTTTTGTCCAAAAAGCAATTCTAAGCCTCATTAGGTACGAGTGTTAGAATCATATTAAGCACTCCAAGTCTACGATTAGTCAGAAAATCTGGAATCTACGGGATTCGTCTGGTAGCAATAATCTAACGTGAGAGTTTTCTGCGTGCTATATTTAAGATGATAGATAGTTCCATCTTAGTTTTATTCTCACTTTGGGAAGGAAGCAAAGGACTAAAGAATGAGAAATAGTATGTAAACGTTCTTCTATATTATAGGAAGTTAAAAGTTACATAAAAGTTAAAACGGAATGGACTGTCTTCCTATGAACACTGATGAAGACTGATCTTAATAAATATAAATGTTGATGGAGATGAAGAGGAAGACCACGGAAACGAATCTATCGTTTGCGTGGTCTTCCTGCTTTGTGTTAGGAATATGAAATGAATGGGTGATATGAAACAGAAAGGATTAAATGATAGCGTAACGGTTGACAGAAGAGAATGGTAGAAAACAACGTGTTCCAACCCCAAGTAACATTAGACAAGGGTAGGAAGATGATGAAACATTCATCTATAAGATAATACTAAACTACTATTGAGGAACTGGTTAACAGTTTAGAATAAACAATCATAGTCAATGCAAGATTCTAACCAAAGTGGAATCAATATAAATCAATTCAAATTATTCCGATCTGCAATCTGAACGCATCGGTGCAGATTGCAGTACATGGCTAGCTGCCAAACCTGATAGTTCCGCCCTGAGATTTAATTTACTTTATTACAGAAAATAACTGAAGTGCAGCACGTTTTATTGCACTCATAGGCCTCGAGTACACTTCCTGGGATGTAGATTAACTATAAATTGTTTGAAATTGTAAACATGAGCTGTTTTATTCACTGGACTGGGAAAAATATTCTATACTTAGTACACGCGTTTATAAAAACTCATCTTATAAATGTGTAACTCGGCATAATCTCTTCCTTTTTACAGCAGGTTAAAATTGTTATGGTTCGACTGTCTGCATGCAGACGCTTTACGACAATTTCAGAACCAAAAAACACGACATGTGAATAGAGAATATTTCAGAAATAGGAATCCCATGCTTAATTTAGTTAGTGGCCCGAAAGTTTGACAACCAGTCTTACCAAGATCGTATTATCCAGTACCAACTGGGTTGTGGTGGTGAGACAGGCAGTCGCTCCATGTAGAAATACTGGTATTCAGCTGCATCCGGTTAGACTTGTAGCCAACCTTAGCATAGTTGGGAAAAGGCTAGGTAGATAATGAAGGAACCGTGAAAAAAACTGGAACTTTCTCAAAATCTTAGATCAAACTCACAAAAATCGCAATCACCTCGATCCTCCAGCATCTGACGTATTATAACACTTCCAAAACAATTTGAATATTAAATCATCGACGTAAACTTTGAACGCGTCCATTAGTGAGAAAATGGCGCCAACTACGTCATATGGCGTCAAAACGTCACGACACGCGAAACCACGATAATTACTTACACAAAATACCTACCTATGTAGTTGTCTCAAGATTGTGTGCGAACTAAACGCGGAAACATTAGAAGGACGCTGCGAGGATAAGTCGGATAAAGTAGGTCTATACCATGTGACTGGATTTAGGTCAAGGTATTTTAGGATATGTACTTAAAACGTACCTAACTTAAAATAGATCTTAAAAAAGAATCGGCGAAAATCATGTTTTTCCGACGCATCCGCTATTCGTTTCTGATTTATTTCGTTGCGGGATCCAAGACAGTTAAATTGTTTCTCTGGGACTTCGTCGAGCTTCATTGTATCGGCGTTTTTCTTTTCTACCTGCATTAGGCTCAAGCAAAGACATTCAAATATTACTTACCTGTCTTAAATCTCTTTGGGCTCAAGGTTAAATGAGAAAATTTGACAGTTTCTAGTAACGGCGACTAGCGACTGTACAAATAATTTTATATTCAACTAGCTGATGCCCGCGACTTCGCCCGCGTGGATGTAGGAACCTGACAAATTATATGCTAAAACCTTTCTCGAGAACCACTTTATCCATTGGTGAAAACAAAATGAAAATCGGTTTTGTTTTTGTTTATCGCGAACAAACAGACAGACGTGGCGGAGGACGTTGTTTTATAATATGTACTATTAATGATAGTGACTCTTTTAATGTTAGAGCGTTACAACGAGCACAAAAAAAAAAGACTCGTTAATTAAAGACAGTAACAGTTTTAATTGCTAATTAACTTCATTGTAACTGTTTAACGTTCGCTACATTTGAAGTAGGTAACGCGACTTTGACAAAATGGCGGCCGTGTAGCTTTTGGCGCAAATCGTAACCATCTGTGAAGTGGTTCATGCTCAATAAGGAGTGATTACAAACAGTTTTATTTTAAAATGCAGACAAGCGTCACGTGTATAATTACACTTTTACCTGTGGCTATGCCTGCGTGGCGGTGCGGAATTATACCACGGAACTTAGGTACTGTTGACCTTGTGCCAATAATTCATTTGAAGTCGGCGCAGCCTGTCTTCTTCCATACTTCTCATCTCATCAGACACATCCTTTCTTCCCATAACATCCTTTACACTGACCATCCATCGTTTCTTTGGTCTTCATCTACTCTTCTATCTGATCCACATTCATACTTAAATTGTTCATACGACAGTTTGTTCATTCCACCACATCACATGACAGCACCACGACAACCGATTACCACACAACTTTTCAGTCACCAGCGCCACTTTCAGACTTTTTCTGATGTACTCATTTCTTATTTTGTCCATTTGGGCAACACCACACATCCCTCTTAGCATTCTGATATCAGTCACATGCAAATGCCTTTCATTCGTCTCTTTTGAGGCTCAATATTCTGATCCATACAAGACCTCGGAACTTACTACCGCGATAAAAAGTATCCTAACCCAGGTTAGTCTACCTATGATCAGCTGAAAGCGTGAAAATGTAACAGACAGACAAACGGAGCTTTAATGCTATTAGAGTAAGTATCGATAACCCAGACACAGATAAATAAATCAGTCAAGTAATAAACGGTTGACGGAAGTTTCATTATTACACTTGTTTTACCTTTACGAGTCTAGCCTAGAGCGGCAACTAGTTGCAGGAATGTCAGATACAATACCATTTTATACCACGCTTGATTCTATGTATTTGGTATAATTATGGCATGGTTCACTTTTATGGGCAGTAAAGGACATGATAAAACCGGAGATACGACTTAGCTGTAGGAAGGTTTTAATTGAAGACTCGTTTTTATAAACGCTAGAAGACATTTTAATTCGTTCGTTACCATGTGGTTGGTCCCTATTTAACCTGGTGTCAGAGCTTTTATGGCGCCCATTGGCCTCTGACTTGGCTTGCATGTAAAGCGTCTAGAAATACCTCTCAGACATTCTGGTTTCCTCATGGTGTTTTTTCTTCACTGAAGCAAGTGATAATTATACTATATGCACATGATTCCGAGGGGCGTGTTTTGGGTTTCGAAATCGTGACCTTTGGCTTGGCAGTCCGGTCACACCACTAGACTGTCATTGACACTTTGACACCATAAACTTATACCCAGGGTGTTCGGTGTGTGTGCATTAACACTCTGAACGCTTGTAGAGGTGTCCGAAAATCCAACCTTTGTTTGTAGAAGTCTAGACATGAGACCCCAGCAAAGTTTAGATTTTCGGAAACCCCTACAAGCGTGCTAACAGTTGTTGTGTTATTGTAATTACAAGGAATGAAGTCTAGACTGAAAAACCTTTTCCCCGAAATTCCCCCGAGAAGGTTTTCTATGCTCAGTCTACCTACACCTAGATCCTTGGGAAGCTGCGGTTATGTAACTGAAAATATCTGAATGCTGCCTACCGATCAAGAAATTCAGATATCACATTGTTCTACTTTATCGGTTTTAAGGGCCTCAGACTTGGTTTTTCATACCGTCGAGAAATATCGCTCAGGCATATTGGTTTCCACACGATGTTTTTCTTCAATCCCAAAAATCAGAGGCGCGTGTATGCGCGTGTTCTGCAGATGTGAGCGTGCAGATGTCACATTAATGCTACATTATTATCTTGTGCACATCAGATCGGAGATAACTTTGGCAGATTGACGGCAGACGCTGCGGTGCTGAGGGGGGGGACATAATGATGATGATTCGCTGATTATGTGCGAGATATGACACCATGCGTCATGCATGGGGGTCCGGAGATTTATGACTTCGCTGCCCTGACTTTTTTTAATGGACACCCTTTTTTGGGTAGATATATATACCTACTGATAGATCTACTTTGAATTGAAATGCTTTTGTAAGCATGGGATATTTGTTTTTACCATATCGGAATCGCGACTGTTGTGCATGAGGCACGAGGTTCGAATCCCGCGACGGGCCAGTGTTTTAGGTTTTTCCAACACGAATTCCAAGAAAGAATCCAGATGGAAAAACTAAGACACGGTCTGGATTTGTACCCGGTTGACGGCAATAGATTTGCCCCCCCCCTATTAAACAGAACTAGCGAAAAGTAGGTGGTGCTCCTATAATCAAATGAAGCGAATAAATTGCAGTCGGTATTACTTATCTATTTATCAATCAGGCAACACATTGAAGTGATGATAACTATATCAGACAAATTGATAACTAGCTTTATGTTTTCGGAAGCCTTTTATTAATTAACAGTTTCGTTGTGGATAAGCTTATCTATACAAATAAATAAAATTGAAGCACCTGGTCTACGTCGGTGACAGCCTTTGTCGAACTCCATTGAGTTCCGTAACGCGATTTTCCAACATCGAAAACCTTTGTACGTCTTCGGATTTCGACGTGAGGAACTGAATCTACTAGTTTATGACGAGCATGGAGCACTCCATGGCTCTCTGTGCAACTCTCTGTCCTAATGCGTGAGCGTCCATGTTTCAGCACCATACTTCATTGGTTATAGAGGCGGACTTCAGACTAGTTCAGACATTTTTTTTTTTTTTTTTTTTTTTTTTTTAAAACGTTGCCCCACACTAGGAATTTCTCCTGTATCGTGGGTGCATTCACAAACATATAAACTCACATACACAAATACCCAGACCCGAAACAACTATCTGTAGGCCATACAAATATTTGTTCCGTGCGGGGATCGAACCCGCGACACGCAGCGCAGCAGTCCAATCGCTCAGCCACTGCACCAACCGTGCCGTCAGACATAGTGGAATACTATCTCTAACTTTATTCGCATACATAAGATTAAGTTATGGAAGGGCAGTGGTTATTACGTTAGTCTTATTTTCTGAGTAATTTCGTTGCAGGATCCAAGACAGTTAAATTGTTTCTCTGGAGCTTCATCGAGCTTCATTGTCTCGGCGCTCTTCTGGTTGTCGCCACTGTTGATTCTACGTTTCAATAAATGCAGTGGTTTGGGAATAGTGTGGATGGTCTGTTCCAATAATAAAACAAACAGAAGTTAGGTACTCTGAATTCTGAACAAAAGGTTGTAGCAAATAGGACCCTCTACTCAATGCGCTTAATTGAAAGAGTCCAATACAACATGATTCGCAGTACAATTGTTCATTAAACTAACAATCGATGAAGATTGCAACAATTAATCAGTTACAGGTCCGAACCGGTAAATACCGGCTCAATCTAGTTCTTTCCGGTTACAATTAAACAATTGAACGTCATTTAGTTGAGAAAACTTGTTCTTGTTATGTTAAGACGTAGCGGGTTTTTCTGTTTGTGGTCAAACTTATTTTTTTGCGACCAAAACACTGATGTTACTATATTTTTATGAGGACGTTAAAAGGTAAATACGGGTTTCTTCATGGTATATTACAATTTACCAGTAGGTAACGTAACTATATCGCATATGGATAAAATCGAAGGAAAGTTTTAGGGACGCAAGAGATATGGTTATTTATTTATTGGTTAACCAACAATTACACACATAACAGATTCATGCACACGCATAATCAGCCTATAACGTTCCCACTCACTGCTGGGACACAGCCCTCCGCCACAGTACCTCCGCTCTATGAGAGGTAATCGGCTGTAATCTATCACGCGTGCCTAATGCGGGTTGGTAGATGTCACATGATTACGAATTTTTGGTTCCTTCTAGAACAGTTTTGTCATGTTTTGATGTTTTCGTTCGCCGTTTTGAGAGCAGTGGTAAATATTACCGTGGCAGTGGTCATAAAATAAATTAGGTACACAAAGTAGTGCGCCTACGTGGGTTCGCACCCACGACTTACTGCTCGTAAGCGGTAGCTGGCACTGTTTTCTTACCCTTCAACTCCAAAACCTCATAGGACTTCTGATCAGGGCATTACTGGGATAGTACCCACCAACCATATAAACAAAGAGTTCCTCAACCAAATGGACCCAGCTATTATCATTAAATCATCAAATAGAATGACAAAATACAATTACGATTAGCCAAGCCGTTTCTACAAAACGTCTTTATAATAGATCAATTTGCGACAAACAAACGCACCTAAGTTTTGTATCTGCGCAAGAGACCGTGACGGAACTACGGGTCTTTGATGATTTACTACTTATTATGATCTTTTGTTCTCCTAGTATGTACTCAAAGATCGTAATGAAATGACAATGTACTCGGTAGATAACTAGTAATGCTTGCAATGCTTGAAAATGTAGATAAAAGGTCACCTTTGTGTCGTTTTTCAGGAAGGTCAATTATTGTTTAGTTTATGGTAGTTTTTGTCTCATCATCTTCCTGCCCTTATCCCATTCTATTTGGGGTCGGCGCAACACGTTTTCTTCTTCCATTCTTTCCTGTTAGACGTCCAGGTGGCATTTACTCCTTTCTCATTCATATCATTTCTCACACAATCCATCCATCTTTTCTTTGGCCTTCCTCTCCCTCTCCATCCATCAACTTTTATATCCATCACTTTTTTAGTCACATGCGTTTCATCCCTTCTCATTACATGAGCATACCAAGATAAACGACTTCCTTTCAATTTTTCTGTAACAGGTGCCACTTTCAAACTTCCTCTAATATACTCACCCCTTACTTTATCCATGCATTCTTGTCACTCCGCACATCCATCTCAACATTCTCATCTCCGCTACATGCAATCGCTTTTCACCCATCTTTTTCAGAACCCAGGACTCTGATCCATACAGTACGACAGGTTTAATCACGGACTCGTTTTTTTTCCCCTTTAACTTGAGGGGCATCTGTGGGTCACAACTTGTTCAAGTGACCTGTCGCCATTTCATCCATCCTGAGTTGATCCGTCCCGGTCTACTTCGCCGTCCCCTTGGACAAGCTTATGGTAGGTAGCTTTTGTCTGCAAAACACAAAGTCGAGATACGACATCAGGCTAACCAAAACTGTAAACTTTTACCAGTCAAACTAAAACCTACTGATTTAGCGATAAAGTTGAAAATCTAAAGAAATTTGACAGATTGCAGCAGCTTGTTATGCAGCTGCTGGCGTCTCAACCCAAAGTTGTATTTAAGGATCCTTTGGTGCGTGGCCGAAATCGGAACTAAAACCGCCATCTTGTTTAATTTTTAATACATTTCATTATGTTCACCTGTCAAAGTCATTCGAGGTCCAAAAGATGAAAATTTAAATTTGCATTGTGCATTAAATTAAATAAAACAAATAAAAAATTAAGATTCTTGTAACATTGTAAGTAAGTTGTGAAGATTTCAAGCCCCTAGGTCACGTAAGCAGTAGAACAATGATTGCGTATTGCGCGTAAATCACAGTCACCAAAAAATCCCAGAAAAACAAATGTTTTGTCATCGTCTACGTTAGGTAAGTCTTGTACCTACTTAAACTAAAGAAGAAAAAACATTTTTCCTTCGATGACACATTTGAACCTACAATTATTATTCAAATGACATATTTCCAGTAGAACTAATCTGTAGCCGTAAAAATTACAATAGTGTCTATTTACTTAATCTTTACAAAGGTTTACAAAGTATTAATTTAGTTTGCTTACAAAAATCCACAAAGTCATAAGACAATAATGAATGATAAACTGCATACAAAAGTTCAATTACTCAGTAGCACTTACATAATTATATAAATAGCAACACTTAATAGCTCTTTCCCGCGGGGCACTCGCGTCAAGGCGAAAATTATCCCACGCGTCTGTCAAATTGTATTATCTCTGCCGATTGTCGAATCGGCTCAGTGGTTTTATCACTGTCAGCATTGACTTATATTATTATATTACTGCGCAAGGACCGGGCGGACGGCATGTTAAAATGACGCCTCAAACGTGGTCCCAATATGGTCTTTCCTAAGCCGAAGTGAACTAGTCCACGATCGGCCCTCTTCGGGTGCGGTCGTGAATTTTATTAAAAGCTTTATTTATGTTCTTTATACCTCGAAAATACCACGCCGCTTATACAAGGTTACATTAACGAGCAGACTACACCGATTCTCTGTATGGCGAACGCGTCGAGCAAATGTTCGGACGACCGTATCTTTAGTTTTTATATCAATGACTGTCAGTTATTTTCCATTTATATTATTTTGTAAGGCACTATGGAATCATGAATTACTTACGTAGAAAATACTGATAGTACAGCCGAACAAGTTATTTATTTATTATACACGTTGAAATCTTCAGAACTATAAGTCACTGACTATTGATTTTGTTTTATAAAGTGTTTGGCATTAAGCGACTGATTTCAAACGATACTGCGTATCGTTAACGCAGTATCGTTTGACATCAGACTCTAAATGTATCTGTTTAATGCTAAAAGTAAAGGCAAGTTAGCTGGCTGTATACTTAATACCTTGTTCGACCGAACGTGCCATAGTAAATACAAGCTAGTAGTTAGAAAACAAGTCTCTCGAAGTGTCGACCTTATTGAAGGCAATCATCTTTGCTAATATGGTAGCACACAATATTTGCAATGCTTAACTAGTAATAGTCGACATTCATTGACTTTTTCAATCATAGAAATATACAGTAAGGTGAATGCTCCAACTAGCCCGCGAAATTCAACATACAAACTAACACTGACCTGCAAATTGCAAAAAACGTAAAAAAAATTGAATTTCGCGGGCTAGTTGGAGCATTCACCTTAACGCCTTTACTCCATAGAAAGATAAAGTAGAGTTGTAAATGCTGGCCGAAAACTAGATCAAGCATTGATAGGCGATGAAGCTACAGGTATTGTTAGTTGCCTCCTACACCTAACGTGCTGTCCAAGGCACGGAAGAAACTCGGTATCTATGTAATGGGTGGACAACCATCCACAAACCAACCTAGGCAAGCGCGGCGTAACCTGAAGATTGATCGGAGCGGCTGTTATTATCTAGCCACGAGCTCCTCACCCATTACGCCTATTACCCATTATCTAAATGCATTACCAATTAAAGCCTACATTGTTTTACTCGTCACTAAAACCGCATTCATTAGTAAATTTTTCTTCGATTTACAGCAGTCATCCTTACAATATTGCAACCGCTACCAATTGCAATATCAACTGTATAATGAAAAATTTCAAATTACAGCTATTTCAGGAGCAGCTCTACATATAAGTACTTAATATGTTGCGAGAATGTCCAAGAAGTTTCTAACGATACCCAAGTTCCCCCCTCCATGAAACCATTCACGAACCGAGCCAAGTTACAGGTAGTTTGACATTCTTGAAAGTTCCACGTAAGGTATTCACACAATAGAACATGAATGCACTCATAGATAAATATTATAGTCAATCAAGAAAGTTATGAACTTATGACGGACTGAATAACGAAATTGCGGAGAATTTCCTAGTTTTGCAGATGAGCTTTTTAATTCTGAGAAGAGCCAGAAAACAGCTGATGTAGATCAATTTCATATCAACCCCCCTTCCTTTCCAAGTTGTTATTTTGGTCACATAACATGCTTTTCTCTAAACAAGTTTTTGACAGCAGCAAAGAGTAGGTACCTAGCAGTTTTTTTTTTGTGTTTGACAGCTAGCTTTGGTAATACACTACGAGAGGTAATGGTGCAGGCCCTAATCGAAAATTTGTTAGGGCTTGTATTCCAGTGCAATTAGTAGGTATTAGGGGAAAAGGGGAGTGCCAAATCATAGAGTCAAGAATCTCATTTTTTTTTTCACGAAAAACGTGCTAGTTTGTCGCTCTATGTTTTATGCATCCAATTGCTTTTTAATGCAATTTCTTTCGAAAATGTGCTGTTTTTTACCAATTTGGATTTTACGACGATGATATTATTCTAATTGACTTTACCTGCGACATCATAGAGGATATTTTTGATTATGAACTAGCTGTTCCTCGCGGTTTCACCCCTTCCCGTTTCTCTGTTTGGTCGGGTCTTAGAGGCCATAGCGTATAAACTTCGCCAAGTGTTCAAACTATCAAATGCAAAAGATTTTTTCCTATGACTGGCAGTTCAAATACCAGCCATACAAACAAGCAACTCTTCAGTTTTATATCTATTTTTATTAGTTTATCGTATTATTATGCATGACACTGAAATTTCGATTTCTTCTATTTTAGAAAACGAGACACCGCTATCTTCCCATTAACTTGTTTAACAAGGCAACATACCAACATTTCTTGGCAAATCGCAGAATCTCCCATCTCTATGCATTCGTGCGAAAACAACCTAGATTGTGTTGCCATTTAAGTTATTTTTAGAATGCGATGTAGAATCTAATCGTAGACTATAGCCACTATATAGTGATATATATATATCAGGGGTTTCATCTCATCTCTAGGGCGCATTCAACAAGTAATGAAGGAGCGCCGAAAACAGAGCCTTAGAGGTAGCACGAAGTTTTGGTGAAATCTATGACCATGTCATTCTGCGATTCAGCTAATCGTCGATCATGTTCTGTAATTTTTGTTACCTATAAGTACCTACATATATCTCCAATCTTCAAACATTATGAGAAATGAAAACGCAGATCATGTCGTACGGACGGACCAAATTTTGTAGAAAGGCCCAAACTTTGCTACGGTAGTACGTAAGTACGATAGATATGATACCTGCTGAATTTAAAACTTTTTGTACAAAAGTTACCTCGATACGTCTTGTATACAATTCCAATGCCAATTCTAGTTTTAGATAAAACTGAAAAGCCTAATTTAATTTGGGACTACGAATGATAAGAGCCCTCGTTTTTATTTACAAACATATCAGTGTGTAGTTAGTTACGCAGTAGTAGGTCACGCAAAATTTCGCGTAGTAGGGTTTATGGTAAGTCGGTAGAAATGTGTAAATAAAGAAATCAATCATAATAACATAAATATAACTGTAAAAACTTACCTCAGAGAATGTTAACAATATTCCTTTGCTTTAAAAACAGAATCAACACAAAATAACAGTGCACATTTTCCTCAGAAAAAAAAAGAAAAACGGCGGGAAAAAATATAAGTTCGTCGCACTTTCAAGTTCAAGCCGACATGATGCACAAAACCACTGTTGTCTTCAAAGTTTTGATAGTTTATACACTCTTTACAAATATCGTAATGCGCGTGTGATAACAAGGATTGAATAAACGACAGTGCGTAAACAATATCGTGTTATGAATGCGGTTCTGGCGCGAACGTCCGAGGTTATTATCAAAGGCTATTGAACGGAGACAGTTATACCAAACTTTGGTATCAGCGCCATCTATGATGTATGTGATGAGTTAGCGAACCTAATATTTCAGACTACGTGCGTTCTTTGAACTTTTATAGTAATTGACTTTTTAAAATAAATAATGTATGGACAAGATGAATGATCGTATAAAAAACTTGGGCAGTCTTTTTTTTTGGTGCTAAATGATCGAACAAACTCGGGAGTCACGCACGCCACACGGCGGCGGGTAATTAGAATCAATTTTAACAGCGTGGTCTTCTACAGGCCGGGTCGGGACCAAAATGCCGCTTAAGCTTTGAGCTTAGCCTAATCAGCAGGCATAAGTACGAAAAGAAGATATTTTGGACTATCTGAACGTCGCAAAACAAGCAAAGGGTCAAGGAAAGGAACGTCGAGGCTGCGGGTTGTTCGAAAGAGATAGGTACCGCGGCGTCGACACAAAGGGGTAAGAAGAAACATGGGTGGTTTTTAGTCAGTAGAAGTCTGACACTCCCTTTCGCTCTGCCCAGAGCGGGAGGGGTTATTTGATGATTTCCCACAACACAAAAAAAAAGGGTGAAGGAAAGGTGTCATCAGTTATGTGTAAACATCAGCCCGACAATAAGGCCCTGAACAGACACAATATATGGGTGTACAACATCAGCCCAACAATAAGGCCCTGAGCAGACACAATGGACAATGACATGTCAATCCAGTCAGAAATCACTGGCGCCCAAACTAGTGGCCGAATCGCTACGACCGTTACAAAGAGATCGAGTGCGTACGTGACCGCGGGTAAAGTACCTAGCTACTCACCGCCTTACCGTTGTCATCACCAACACCGTGAAGATGCCGACAACGAGGAAAGGAGAAGCTCTCCGTCAACAACGCGGAGAAGATGAAGGTAACATCACGCTCACTGAAGAGGAGAGCGTCACCGAGCGTGGCCACGCGGACGATGCCGCGAGCGCCGGCTCGAGGTCGACACTACAACCAGCTCCCCAGATCCCCTCGGATTTCTTGTCCACGCTGATCGAGACGATAACGCGTGCGCAAGTGGAAGCCAACAGAAGCCTCATCAATACGCTGATGACGTCCAGCGGCGACTTCAGGGCCTCCACCCCAGTCGGGGCCTCTCCATCATCAAACGCGACCAGCGGAGGTACCGCTGTCGCAGCCGCGCCGTGCAGTGACGCCAACTTCACGAAGTGCACGGCGAGATACGACGGGTCGTCTCAGGATACCGAGGTCCTGGAAGCATTCCTGGACGCCGTCGAGATTTACAAGGAGTGTGCAGCGGTAAGCGACGAGCATGCTTTACGTGGGTTGCCGATGCTGCTGGAGGGCGACGCCGCCGTCTGGTGGCGCGGCGTGAAAGCGTCAGTACCTACGTGGGCGGATGCGATCGCGCGGCTTCGCGCGACATACGGCGTGGCGCAGCCCGCGCACCTAACCTTGCGGGAGATCTTCGCCAAGGAACAAGGAGAAGAACGTGCAGAAACATTCCTGTGTAAAGTGCGCGCATTAATAGCTAAGTTGCCATACTCGCTTGAAGAGACGGTGCAGGTTGACATTTGCTATGATTTATTACACCGCCGCGTAGTGAAGAGAGTGCCCCGCGACCGTCATCTCGAACGGACGTATTTAGATCCTCCGCGGCTCTGCCGCGATGCCATCCCTTTTTTATAATTTTGCACGAAATTGTTAACATCCAATAAAAAAGTTTTTTGAAGTAATGACTTTAAACTGGCTGACCTTAAATTGTATGAATCTGTGCGGTGTGCACAAATAGTCCATTGCCACGCATAAGTTGCTACTACAATGTAAATAAAATAAAGATGCAAATGGAAATCTTAACTTATTTATTTTAATATAATTCAATACACCATCATACAAAAAGATGCATTGGATCCATACCGCAGCTTAAGACTAAGGTTTTGGAGAACACTTTCAGTTATAATTAATGCAAAGACATACAGTACTTGTTGGCACATTCAGTTTTAGTTGTGCTCAAGACATGATTGGGTGACCATAATTCAGAATAGTTGGGCGGAAAAATTGAATTATACACAGTTATGTGTACAGAAGATGTGCTGGCAATCATGATGACAATTAATATTATGTGTAGACTTTAGCAATAATGAACATATTACATAGTAGGAGCTTGACGTCCACCTCCATTTAATAAATACTGCAGAATCAAATCCAGTGTGCAGTCCTCCTTAGAAGTACTGAAAGTATTCCGTTTCCTGTCATTGGCTGAAATGGCACTGTTATAATGCTGATATTTTCCTTAAACCCAATGTGCCAAATTGCAGTACTGTACATTCTCTTTAAACTGGGAATTTATTTGCCAGCAGCAGTGGCCAGTGGGTTTCTTAATACTAGGATCACTGAGTCTCCACGGAGGAACATTTTCGAGATAAATCTATCTTTGTTCACAGCTTTGCCCTGAAAATAAAAAGGTTTTGTTGTAAGTATGAGGTAGCAATTTGATATTGCACACAATTGTTTTGTCCTCGGCTTGATTCCCAAGTTGATTAAAATAGTATTGGGTTGTTCCATCACAAATTACTCAGTAGTGGACATGGGCTTTGGATATTTGTGCCTGGTTGTCAGCAATAGGTTTGCCCTCTACTATACTTAAACTTTACTGGGGAAAAGTGATTGTACACCTCTGCCTGTTCATTCAGGGATTATTGGTGTGATGGTTTATTATGTTTATTTTTCATATTATTTAGTGCACTTGGGCCTGGAAGCACACTGTATTTTCAATGTGAAAAGAGTAGAACTTTAGACCCTTTGTTGTGTTTAGTAGCCAGTGAGTGAATAGGGAGCCGTTATAGAAGAAACCTTCACCACACGCAACACCTTCACTAACTTGTGAATTCACTCAAGGGGATTGAAGATTGAAAATACGCATTATTTAGCTTTATACCCAGCTGCATCAACAGGGTTGGTTATAAACTGTTTTGTTTACACATTGACCAAAACAAGTAAACAACTATTAATTTGTCAGAAAATCAAAAACGTTATAGCTATGGAAGTGGAACCTAATCTCTCATTTTAACTTTTTAGTGGAATAACTATGAGCATTAAACATTTTCCTATCAATCAATAGATAACCTCTAAATTCAGTGTTGTATAAAAAAGTTCCGGAATGGGACGAGACAAAGTGGAAATTTAAAAGCAATTTCAAGGGAAACTTTACCTTCTTGCCTTTGCCTAGCCTAGGCACCTCAGTCCACATTTCTTTGACATTCTCAAGAACCATGTTGCAATGCCGGTCGAACGCCTTGACACGACCCAACAACTTTTTGTTATTTCGGCAGTTGATCAGAACTTGTGTATTGTTCTTTACTGACTGCGTAAGTACTGAAAGAGGGCCCGTACTAAATTCTTCCTCTTCAATTTTGGCTAATTCCTCCAAAGTCATCTCCGAGCGTGGCTTAGATGTTGATGCCCTGAAAATACATTTTATGGTCAAATAACCACTTTGGAGCTGCGTATTTCAAATGTTTGGTATTTGAAGGTGTTGTACTTACATATTGTAGTGGTTTTATTCTAGTTTTTGACGAAAAAATCAATAAAATTGCAAACAAATCCGAAATAATTACACACACACAGTCACACAACGCCAATTTTTTTTTTATTTTAGGCTTTTTTTATGTTTTGTTTAGCGGTGCTTGATTATTAGTCTTTTGAGACAGTTGGAGATTTTAAGTAACCGGTGTTGCTAGTTTTATTATTCATTATACGTCACGTTCAATTCTCTGCCAATGGAAATTACAAATTTTCGGTTACTTTCCTTACACTGTTCTGTAAGATATTGATTCTTTCCAAATTTCATGATTTTGAGTCAAAGGGGAGTACTCGGAAGACAACGACCTGCCGATGTCGTTGTAGACCTCAGTATTTGATATTAGTTTCAACATCACCACGTATATTTTTTTTAAATATGTTTTGGGAGACGGGCAACCAAGTCCTTTATGGGTTCCGTTTTTCCTTTAGAAGTACGGAACCCTAAAAATGTGAAATTGTCTTGAAAAACAAAATAGCGGGCAAAATAACCAAGCAACACTACAACCTATAATCATTCATTCTAATGGATTTGTGAGTCTGTCGTTACAAATCAAGAATTTTATTGTAACCCATGATTACAATTTGTGATTCGAATTTGTGAACAAAAAGGGTTGATTAAACTGAGATACCGCGCGTTGCCTCGACACCACAGATTATAGAAACACAAGGCACAAGGGCTAAGAAGGAGCATGGGTGGTTTTTAGTCAGTAGAAGTCTGACACTCCCTATTGTTCTGCCCAGAGCGGGAGAAGTCATTATATTTATAAATAACAGTTGTTATTTGTACTCACTAGAGAAACCTACTTCCAGGCTTATTTTTAAATAAGTTCAACAAATGGGCAGTAGTGTATAACAACGATGAACAAAATAAAACAAAAACCATTCATGAAATATTTTTATTATTTTTTTCTGTAATTATAAGAAAAAAAATGAAATATTCAACTAGCTTTTAGTACTAATTTTGATATTATAATTCAATATACTTATTTCACAGTCTTGGAATAAAAATAAAGGCTAATTTTAATAATAGACATTGCCATTTTCATTCAACATTAGTTTTTTTTCCTCTTGCAACACATTACGTAAACTTTTTAATATTCATACAGGAACAAGCTAAGATGCGTACCGGGACCACACTAACATAAATTTCTTTGGTTATATTTACAAATCTTTATGTACTTTTCATTTTATAACTTATTAAAAATATCACAACTACATATTACTATAGCGACACATTTGCGAAAGACAAAATAAATATGAATTAAATACTAACATGGAAGAGCCAATCGTTTTAGTTTTTATTTTGAACTCCAGTACGCAAATTTAATAAAAATTAAACAGTTTAAATAAAAACCAAGTTGCCGAAATGAATTAAATAAATATCTACAAGTTATAAAAAGACAATGATAGTCATAGAAAACGTAAATATAATTAATTGTCAGAGCTCCCAGTATAGAATGGCTAATACTGGTCAATCTTAAATGGTGAACATTTAAGATTGACCAGTATTAGCCATCCTACAAAGGGCCCTTACGTAAATAAGTTTTTGAATCCTATTCTGATTCTGAAAGTCTGCCAAACGGAGAAAATATTACAATCACATACAAAAAATATCAATTTCACACCTTAGAACAGAGACACCGTTTTGCAATCTATTAATTTCGTTGTGAGGCTTTCATTGAAGTTCGACGGATAACAATATCCCGGTCAATCACATGATATGACTAAATCAATATCAATCATCATATTTCAACTTTTTACAGAATGACAGCCACAGAGCAGTTTAAAAAATGCGAGTTTACATTGCTTCAAAAATGAAAGCAGATAATTATGTCGACGGCTATTTATTTTTTGGTGACAACCCAGCTGAAGCTTTAGGCACGCCATCTACAATGAGCTGTGAGTCACAGCTCATTGTAGATGGCCAATTACCATTTCCAATTCCCAATTTACCTCATTGGTCTGAAATGGTCTGAACCAACGAGGTAAGGGTATGCAAAAATGTAAAATAACGGTAACCGATTTTCAACTAATGACAACGCTTGGAACTCGCTACACTAGCACCATTACCATTACTTACTGCTCTGTGGTTTCCATTCGTGTACTTTATTTTGTAAAGAAGAAGTTTATTTTCCTGCGAAAAATTCAACAATACTATTACTTACATTTATCAACACACTTGGATAATAGACCATATTTAATATTGAGGTTATTTGCGACGATCCAGCACCATTATATTTTGTACCAAGCTGTGGCAGAGATTACGACTATGGACGACAATGATTATGCATATCTATTTATTTATAAATTATTGCATCATTCCGATTAAAGAATGTTGTTATAAGGGACATGGGCAGAATTTAAAATATTTTTCTTTCTTTAAAGTTAACTAAACAACTATATATATCGTATGAGTATCAAATACATTTTAAGTTTTAAGAATGCATTTTAAGTCGACCGGATCTGAAGACCCGAACTATGAAAGTTCGGGTCTTCAGATCCGGGCGACTAACTCGAGTATTATTATGATTGTACGTTCGCGAAAAATCTGGGCGGAGCGGAAGGGAGTGTCAGACTTCTACTGACTAAAAACCACACATGTTCCTTCTTAGCCCTTTGTGTCGAGACCGCGGTATCTCTTTCGAACAACCCGCAGCCCCGGCAGGAAGCCCTTGTGTAGCACTCAATTTTCTCAACAGTTCGCGGACTTTAGCATTCAGATATCCCATCTAAATCTTCAGCGGTAACATACAGACAAATAACACATTTCAATAAGTCAATAACAACAGTCTCCTTTTAAAATCCTGTCCATGCCTCCAACACAATATACATCAAAATAATCTGATTCATTTAATATTACAAAAATATGTTTACAATATACTATTTTCGGTAAGCAAGCTGATTCGCTGTAGCACCATTTATATAGTGGATTAAGAACGGTTTATATAAATTATTTATATCGTAAAGCATCAACACTCAAAACTAACTAGGTGTGCCTTTGCTTGACGCCGTTTAAAATGGAATATGGAAGATTGGTGGGAATAAATCCGTGTGCTAAAAAGTTTCAGGGGTAAGAAAATATGGATGGATTGTGTAAGGAATGATATGAATGAGAAAGGAGTAAATGCCACCGTGACGTCTAACAGTGAAGAATGGAAGAAGAAAAACTGGCTAAGTGCGAGTCGGACTCGCACATGAACGGAAAACGGAAAATTACATTTGTTGTATGGGAGCCCCCCATAAATATTTATTTTATTTTGTTTTTAGTATTTGTTGTTATAGCAGCAACAGAAATACATAATTTGTGAAAATTTCAACTGTCTAGCTATCGCAGTTCTTGAGATACAGCCTGGTGGCAGACAGATCGACAGACAGCGAAGTCTTAGTAATAGGGTTCCGTTTTTACCCTCTGGGTACGGAACCCTAAAGTGTTGCGCCGACCCCAAATATAATGGAATAAGGGCAGGAAGATGATGATGAAATGCATCATTAGAAAGGTACTTATAATTCTGAAGGTAGCGAGTTCCAGCCCAGGTTCTAGGTTACTCTAAGAAAATGGTAAGAGGCAGCAATAACAGGTCACAACTTAGGACCCACTAGAATTAATCCGTGGTGCTAGGCAACTGGGCTTATCCCAGTTGTATACGTCACTTTGTCTCTATTGGGCTTATTCTGTTCTGTCTCCTGCTGATATGGAGGGAAGTGGAAATTGCGTTTTTCCTACTCCTCCGCTATTTTTTTCTGTTTAATTTCGTTGCGGAACCCAAGACAGTTAAATTGTTTCTCGGGGACTTCGTCGAGCGTTAAAGAGCGCTACGTTAGAAAATACAAAGGAAAATTAGGAATCGTCTTGTGTTTGTAAAAAAGACGACCAGCACACTCTAGTAAGATTTTGATTATAAAATTTGAAACTGTTTCTCATTATAAACGGCGTCATATAAACATAGCAAAGGCACAATTTCTCTATAAATCTCAAACACTTATAGTCTTTATAAAAATACGAATTAAGCATTATGTACCATAAGACACTTTCTGTTTATCATCACTAACTTTAGGAAATAAATCTAACTTAATCATATTTACAGAGATCTCTTAGTTATATTTAATCAAGTGTTTTAAAGGTGTGTGCACACATTTGAACTTGGCACCGTTTCATT
Source organism: Diarsia brunnea (assembly GCA_949774965.1). Classification (NCBI taxonomy): domain Eukaryota; kingdom Metazoa; phylum Arthropoda; class Insecta; order Lepidoptera; family Noctuidae; genus Diarsia; species Diarsia brunnea. The sequence continues at coordinate 4,377,233 of OX459019.1, forward strand.
AGAGTATTGCGTATTATAAAATATCGTTTTTATCATCTTCATCATTTTATATGGCTATAAGAGAAAGGATGGATGGACTTTGTGAAAGATGATATGGCTAGAAAGATGACAAGTATTATAGAAGTTTGGAAGAAGAAGATTTGTTGCGACGACCACAAATAAATTGGGATAAGGGCAGGAGAATGATGATGATGATAACATTACGCCTGTATGTCCTCGAACGGTTAGATCGAGTTTTCATAGCACATCCACAATTCCCTAAAAGTCCCACATAATAGGGAACGAGCTTATTACCATCAACCGGGCACAACTACAGAATTCGCAGCTGCTACTGTTTATTCCTAATAGAAAATCTCTATAAAACTTTGCCATAACTGAGAATTGACCCCAGGGCTTCACGCCAAGTAGTCGCGCTTGCGGCAACTGGACAAACGAGACAGTCCTTGTTCGAACAGTGATAGATGAAATTAATTAAATAATACGGTGCCAACCTCATAAGTGTGCTACAACCCTAGTACGTACGATCTTACTATTTTTAAGTAAAATACATACAAATATTTAGAAATATACTCTACATTTATATGTACAGATATTTCTTACCGTCAAAATTGCGTTTCATTACAAAATATGAACACTTTCATTTTAAGATTATATTCGTAAGAAGCTGAATACGTAATAAAAATAATTTCTTTGCTATCGTTCTCGTTCTTTTAACCTTATTTTATATTTTGAACATTCTTTTCACGCGTTGAGTACCTACATTACTATTCGATTTCAAGCTGCAGTCAAATATGGCTCAAAAGCCTAGATTTCAAATGCGTAATTTAGTTTTTAGCCATATTTAACATTTATTAAACACTCTTTTGGACAAGCAACTTACATTACTAACCAGCCATTGACCAACCAAACCAAATTCAATAATTATATCGATCAACATACGATTTCGTCCATTTAAAAAAATGCTTCGTAAAAACAGATCCTAACATACTTTGTTACGACAAGTCTTCTGTGCAAATGGCCTTTATTATATATAGTTACAGACTAGATAACTCAATTAAATTACACGACGCTATTTGTAAAAATTACTTTCATTTTTTTGTTACAGCAACCTCTTTGCCTAACGACTTTCTATTTTCGAATTTCTGCTGTAAACTGGCAACATTCGATGGTTTGGCCGTCAGTTTTGTGTTGTTCGGTTTATTATCGGTCTTGGCGACTGTAGGAGGTTTTGGTACAACTTTAGGTTTATTCTTATTTAAATTATCCGCTATTGCTTTTACTGAGTCTACTTTTGACATGGCACGGTTCGCGGGCGGAGTTTTGTCTGTCACTTTGTTTAAATTAGAGTTAGAATTGACTGGTTTAAGTGGGGGAGTAACTTTGTTCGGTTTTTTCGGTTCTGTGGGCGCGGGTCTTAACGGCGGTCGGTTGTCATTCGGTTTCGCGGTCACCGCGGGCTTAGTTGTCACTTTTGTCGTATCATTTGGTAGTTTATTATTGTTTATGACATCGGGTGGTTTCACGTTCTTCGCATCTGGTACAGTACAGCTAGACACAACGTCTGGACTGTTCATAATTTTCGGTGTTAAGTTCATGTTCTTCACTACTTTTGGTGATTGTGGTACATTTCTGAAGGTTGAAGTGTTTTTGAGATTGGGAGGGGTTACTTGTCTTGCGAAAGTCGGGATCTTAGAATTAGGCCCCGGTAAAGGTGGGGCCTTATCTTCTTCCTTTGGCTCATCCTTTTTTAAATATGTGGGTACATTAACAGCTGAAGGGTGTAAATACCCACTGCTAGTTGTAGAAACGTTGGATTTCGCTCCAGAATTGCTATAAACACTTTCAGGTGTCTTATAATGTTCCGAATTCATGTACGTACTATCTCGATTATTCCCTCTCTTTTCTGCCGCAGCTTTGGCCTTTCTTTCCTTCTCTTTCTTTCTTGAAAGAGTTGAGGCCGAGTATATGGATTCGAAGTTACGATTCTGTATTTCGTCTACGATTTCTCCCAATAAACCCATGCTTTCAGAACTGCCTGAGTTTGAAGGAACCACTTTCGGAGTGTTGTATCCCTCGGGAGGCGGTTGTGGGATCGTTTTGATGGGCGGTGGGACTCCTGGTAGAGGCTTGGAGTGCTTTTCAGGGCTCTCTTCAATAACCGCGTAGATATTGTCAGTAGACTCTTCAGCGATATGAGCTAAGGGAGCCTGCTTTTCTTCCATACAGTCCACATAATCTACTGATTTAGATTCAGGCTGTGGTTTTGGTATTGGTGGTGGGATTGGGTCCGAATGACTCGGCAGAGGTGGTGGTGGGGCTGTGGGTCTTCCTACCACGGATAAAGGCCTCGGCGCAGCTGGGGCTTGTCTCACAGACCCAAAACTTTGTAACGCCGGTTTTTGGCTAGCAGGAGCTCTCATACTCTGCGCACGATTTACGAACGCTTTAGGATCGTCCCCATCTTCAGAATCCGATACTACTGATACAGATTTGACAGGTAACTCAATTTCTTTCTGGAGTATAGGGTTGGATATCTGCAAGTTTCTTAGAGCAACTTTGTCGTTTTTAGCGACTTTGATTTGGTGATTTGGGTTCTTAGGTAAAGAGTGACTTCTTTCAACCGGATTACGTTCCTTCTCTTTGGGTTTATCATGTTTTAGGAAAGAAGCTATACGGTTTAAAGAAATTCCTTCTTTAACTTTCTTAGGTTCTTCAGGTAAAGGTTTTTGAGGAACCCCAGCGGAATGCATACTTAACGGTCTTTTGGGGAACTCTGAGGACGTAGGGGCGGTTGGGGCTGCTCTTATAGGCCCTAAAGTCTTCGACCCTTGTAAGGGAGATATCAGTTCCTTCGCTGTACATGTCGAAGCTTCTAGAATAGGACTGGATATAGTGGGCCTTGGTGGTGGATTAGCACCTACTGGATGTGCTACTTCCTCGGTTTTCTCAGTACTCATTAAAGCTTTTATTTTGTTCTGGACAGTACTGTTTGTTCTTTTGACTGAGGGGCTCGTCTTTGGGCTAGTTTTCGTCGTGGTTGGGACGACCGGAAGTGGTGGAGCACTTCTTAATACCGGTTTCAAGGCATTTTGAGGTACAACATTCTGGCTGTTGCTCCCACTACGATGTACCGGCGTGATTTTCGCACTTTTATTTAAACTTTCCGCAATACTTTTTACTGGTTTATTTTTTATTGGTACTTCAGCTTCCTCTTTTTCAATTGCGGCCTTTTCTATCGGAGTTAGGGAGAACCCTTTGAAATTGCCAAAGAAGTTGACGGAAGGGTTGATATTGCCCGGGGGGCTTCTGTCCGAGTCGCTTCGGAGTAAACTTGAGCTCATATCGTCAGGGTTAGATAATGTATGGACGTTGACTGGTTGAGCGTTATTTTGAGTACCATTTTGGAAGTTCGCGGCAAATTTGCTTGCACTGCGCGAGATTCGATGTTGTAAACTTGCTTTCTTTGGTGATGGGGCCCTGTAAACAGATGGTTTTAGATTAATACTGGCTGTGGAATTTATGATTAATATTGTATTTATATTTTAAGTTAAATAAATGAAGATTGCAATCATGCAACGTCTATTTCCTTGCTACATGCAAAAATATCTCATTTGGAAATCTATACTCCTGAAAGTTGAAACAGTAGGAAAAGATCAATGTTAATTTTTGCCTGTTTTGAGTTTTATATTGATCTGAATTCAATACTAAAAGAAACCAAAGCGCTTATCAATATATAGTTGTAAGTAAATGAAATCTAATAAAAAAAAAACGTTCATTTTAGAAAAATATAAGAAGTGTTCACATAACATAACATAACATAACATCACGCCTATAATCCCCGAAGGGTTAGGCAGAGGTGTACCTAATAGTACACCCACATTTCACCAGTTATGTTTAAGTCCCATGTAATAGGGGGCGAGCCTACTGCCAACAACCGGGCACAAAGAAGCGCAGGCAAGAAGTGTTCATCGTTACAAAAACAGTATATACGAGTATTTAGCCCTATATGAAATTACTTAGACAGATACTTTCGACACTAAAGAAAGGCCCGCTTGCACCACAACTCTTTCTCAACCGCGTTTAACGTTAAAACTCTCAATTCTTTATTGCGTACCATAATATATAGTTTTTTTTTTTTTTTTTTTTAAACGTTGCCCCACTTTAGGAATATCTCCTGTATCGTGGGTGCGTTTACAAACATTTAAACTCACATACACAAACACCCAGACCCGGAACAACTATCTGTAGGCCATATAAATATTTGTTCCGTGCGGGGATCGAACCCGCAACACGCAGCGCAGCAGTCTAATCGCTTAGCCACTGCGCCAACCGTGCCGTCACAGTTGGTAGAGGAATAGTTACATCAGTCTCAATTATGGACCCTGTCGGGCACTATATAGAACAAAATTAGGAGAGAAGTAGATCTTTAACATAATTCTGACTTTATTCTCTTCTTCTCAAATTGTCTAACGCATTCAGTATTTTGTAGTCTTCTTCTCATATCAATGTTACTTATCCATAATATACGATTTCTTAAACTTCTATGCCTACATGTGGACAGTGTTGTGGGTTACTTTATAACCAAAAATTGCTATTTAGTTAAACTAGTTGCAAATCCATATAATGTAACTGTTTGCATTGAATAAAATAAAAAATAAATTGTAGTGCAACCAGGCCCAAAACGACTACTAAATAAAATCATTATCATGCTCGCCAAAACACATGCAATTAATGCCCAAAACATGCTCTTAATACTAGAACGCCATGCAATGTTAAAAAGCAAAACCAGATCAAATCACTCACCAGAATAATGCAGGGACAACACCTTGTAAAGAGGTTTTTTGTGGGGTATTGCCAGCTTTAAATAATTATAGGAATGATTAAGTTGATAAGATGAGTAGTTTTTTTTAATATTAAATTTATTCATATTTGAATGTTATTGATTGATGCCATTCTAATGTAGTTTAAGGCCCTTTGTTACTAACAATTATGGACAGTTACTTGGTCTGTAAAAAATGTTTTTTTTTTTATATAGAAAGGTATAATATAAATATGATCACAGACCACTTTATCGCGCACAGAAGATGCTGTAAGAACTATATTGAACTTCAACTAATGCCCATAGGAAAAAAAACAAAACAAAAAAGAAAATTGTAAAAATGAAAAGAAAAATTGATTAGTTAGATTTTTTAAATGTTTTTTTTAATTTCGTACGCTAACCAGACGCTATAACCTTGATTTTGAAAGATCCCAATCAAATGCTGGTGTTTTCACTTTCATCCGGTTATACAAGAAACCGACCCCAACATTACCCCGACTACGATCTCAATCAATTGATAATATGAACATTTTCTTTTAAAGCTGGCAACACTTGGTGCAAAGAAAAAAATAATCAAACAAGCAACTAATAGAATGAAATAAGAGTATTTTATTAAACAGTGCGTTAAATATAACTACACTTAAACTAACTACTAGTTAAAGTATAATAAAAAGTAAAGTATGAGTTTCACCCTTTAGAGGACATTTATTTTAGAGAGCTTAGTTTTAATAAATATTTCAGTTAATGTTAATAGTTAGGTTTAAATGTCTTATAAAGGGTTATAAGTAGTCTACGGTTTCATGAAGCTTAAAAAGACAACAAATACATATCAAACTTCGTTTTAAAGCCGGTTATTGATAATGTTTTATCAGCGAATCGACTATGTGAAATAACATTTACGTTTTAAGGCGAGGTTAACCGGATAAACGTCGTTTTGTATTGTTTTGTTCGTGGATAGAACTGATTTCAATTTTGAAAAATAATAAATCGATATATCACACTCGATTTTGATATTTGGGCCTTGCGACACAGGATTGCTTGCACTTTACTGTATTCAATTAAATCGCAAAGACTTGTCTAAATTATGCTCTATTATTTTATAGTCGTAAAAATGATATAAACCGGGCACCAAAAAGTGAAATACGAAAATATGTACCTATACCTCTAATTCCAAGAGCAGTGGTGGCTCAGTGGTAGCGGCCCCGACTTACGAACAGTGAGTCGTGGGTTCGAATCCAGTCAGGCGCATTACTTGGAGTAAGTAATTTATTTCATCACCACTGCTCTCAACAAAAAATTCGAAGACATGTGACACATCTACCAACCCACACTGGGCCCACGTGGTGGATCATAGCCCATCCCTCTCCTAGAGAGGAGGCTTGAGTCCCTGCAGTGGGAACATTATAGGCTGATGATGATGACCTCTAATTCCAAAATCAAGTGTTTTCATGCGGTCACACCGTATCCTTTAGTCAAAAGCGGAACGCGGTGGAGGTCGAACGTGTGCTAATAGTTTTGAACTCACCAACCCCACTAAGTTCTGTTAAAGTTAAGCGTAGCGCCTCTACTTGTAGGGGCTGGGGTAAGCGTTAAATGCCTAAGTCGGTCGGGTTAATCTCGCCTTAAGTATAACGTGAAATGGGTTTTTAGAAACCGGGGACAAGATAAAAATAAATAAAATAACTACAGAGAAAGAAGAAGAAAATATAACAGATATTACAGGGTGATATGGATGACATTGTGACTTTATGTGGACATTTATGACTTTGAGCATTAGAATTTTGAGCAAAACTTTCAGTAAGTATAAGTAAAATGAACTTATAAATTAATTAGATCTAAAGTTAAAGTTAGTATTTTTAAATTCCCATTTTGTTAATATCCATTCAATTATAAATACACAGGCCCAACAGTATCACAGTTTAAGTAATTAACAAATAAATCCTATTCATCACGACTGTTTTGATGTAAATTAAAATTAACATAAAGGCTTAGTTTTTTGTGTAAATAAATGAGATTTTATAGTTCCATGATTTTAACAAATTAAACTTAAATTAATTAATCATTCAAATCGAATATAAACATTCTAGCCTCAGTCAAATAATATTTAAACATAGAAAATAGTCAAGGTGCATAATTAATTAATTATATATTTAAACTTATCTCTAAGATATGTAGACGATAATAGGGACATAATTGCACAAAGTTTTACCAAAGATTCAGTACAGTTACATGCACTAATATACGCAGAAAGACATTTTCTCGTAATATATTGATTAACATTTAACGTTCTCACAAACATTATATTTTGAAAGTAAAAAAAAAGAAAAAGCAAGAAAATTATAGGTCGTATCTTATCTCAATGTAGAACCATTATTTCACGACAAAATTCAGATGAACAGATAAAAAGAGTCAGATATAACAATAAAAACAACAGTTTGATTCAAAAGTGTAATATTTGTAAGGCCAATTTTTGAAACTGCAGATTATTTTTTATAACCGACTTAAAATTTTCATTGGTAAAAATTTGCGTGACAATGTCCCTTTAAACTGTGTATAAATGCATTAAAACATGGATAATGCTTTGTATAGCCATAAAAAAATCGTGCATTTTTTTTTCATGCAAATGCACGGTCATTTAAAGTCCCTCCTTTACTTCTTAAACCCGTGCACCTTAGCATTCTGACCCACATTGGCATTACTGCCAAGTTTATTCATATTTACATACAGACTACTTTCATTACCAACATTGTGCATTCTATGCTGATTGTTCGCTACCATTTCGTTAGTAGTAGACGCTAAACCTTGCTTTATTATAACCACATTAGGTTTATTTCCCTGTGGCAAATTACTCAAATTAGGCTTCGGTTTGACCGGCGGCCTATTGACTTTAATATCAGCAGGATTCGCGATTTGTATGTCATCTTTGTTAATTCTTTTCACGGGTTTCTTTAAAGGTACTTTGGTCAGATTTTTTTCTGGCATACAAATAGGAGGACTAGGTTTTTGAGCAACTTTAACTTCTTCTATCACAGTTTTTTTTAAAGTTACTTTACGTAGATTTTTGCCTGGCAAACAAAAAGCCACACTAGGTTTCTCAGCAGCTTTTAGCTCTTGTAAATTAGAGTAAATCGGACCTTCAGGCTGCGGAGGATCCGTACAACTTTTTGCTATAGAATGCGTGCTATCACTTCTTTTAAAGCTCAATTTATTTTTAAGGGTTGAAGTACCATTTTGGAACCTAGCGAAGAGTTTCTTAGTGTTAGGTTTGGTGCCGTTACATAGGTTGTCTACGTACGATTTCCTGGGTTTCTTCCACCAGAGCAGCACGTTGTGGTGCGAGTAGTAGATGAGGAACAGGACCAGCAGGATCGAGGGTATGATGCCCAGGAATATCACGTACATTGCCACCATGAAGTTGCGTTGAACTGTAGGAGAGAGTGCATGTTAGATTTTGGACAGGACAATAAGATACATTACATGTTTGAATAAAAAAACTCGCGGCTAAAAGGGCCTTGTAGCTGAAGGGCTTAATTTTATGGCTTTATGATGTTTCCCATATGGGGCGATCTTCAAGGTAAAGCAACGCTTGCTGAGGTCAGTCTGTGGATGACTGTCTATGAGTTGCTTCCGTGGCTCGGAAAGTACGTGAAGCCATTCGTCAGGGCTGTCTCTTGTAGACCTTTTACAGTCGTTACGGATAACCGAGATTCAAAATCCTGAAAATCATCCTTGACAATGGCTATCGTGTTATCGAGTAGTTACTTGATAACATGACACCCTTAGCGACCTACTGGCTTCGATAACGCAACTGCGGACATACAAGTTTGCAGGTTATGAGTGAAATCTTGAATCGTAGTCCCCTTAAGGCTGGATAGATGGCGCTATCATATAACAAACTAATACACCAGGTGGATAGATGGCGCCAGACGCTATCATATAACAATCTAATACACCATTGGCTGTATTATTCCTATTCCTATTGGGTAAAATATGACTTCCACACAAGTTAAACCGCGACTATAGGCTAGTATATAATACAATATACTTACTGTTAGGATCAGTGGCTGGACCAGAGTCGTCGGAACCTCCCGGACCAGGGAGGGCGCATAGCGGAGGGGAGAACCCTGCCTCACAGTGACAGTGACCTAAGGGGAGACAATATCATGTATGATATATAAGTACGAATCGACTTGTGAGTGATTATGGTAGCGGTACTGAGCGCAAAAATCGAACAAGGGTGGACCGATTTGTCAGCTCATAAACATCCACCCGCAATAACTCACAAGAGAAAGGAGAGGAGGAGAGGTTAAGAGAAAGCACAAAAAGAAAGGAATTTAAACACAAGATGGCACCAAAATTTAACATAGCTAAGCATTGTTCCAAATACCAAGCAGTGGAGTTATTTAATAGGTTACCAACTGATTTAAAATTATTAATTTATAGCTCACATTCATTTAAAACCAAATTAAAAGCCTTCTTGTTGGAAAAATGTTTTTACTCGGTATCAGAATTTATGTCAAATGATAAAATAAATAAATAGGTACTAGCTTAGATTTTCTAAATTATATTTCAACTTGCACTGTGCTTATTACTAAGACCTTATCGAAGTTATATACTTAATATTTTTGACATTGAATCTGACATTATACCTGCTAATAATAAGACATTGCATTTGACATTAAACCTGCTAATAATTAGACATTGTATTATTTTGACATTGTACCTGCTATTAATGAGACATTGTATTAAATTTCTGTCTTTGTATTAATTTGCTGACATTGTATTAATTTGCTGACATTTATTATTTGAAATGAAATTAGTCTTTAACTAAACATTTCACTCTAATTTTAATAATGTATTTGTTTCTGCAAATGTTATTTCTTTCTTTTTTTAAATGTAATGTTCAACACAATGTAAATTGTTAATGAATAAATAAATAATAATAACTTCAGTTTATTAGTGATGATCATGGTACTTTCAATAGCACCGAAATATCGGGAATTCAAAACAAACAGTAAGCATGGTAAATATCCCGTTTTCAGTGTTAATGATAATGTAACTTTCATTCAGTGAAATTTTCATTCGCAAATTTATTTTTTTCTGATCATGTTTTGCAAAGAACTTGCCTAGGTGCATCTTATTCGATCAAAAACTGTGCAAAGTTAGGAAGAGTGCATTAGAAGAATGTCTTACCTGCAGAATTACAGACACCATGTCCGGAGCAGTTAGAGGGACAGACAGAGGTCTCCAATCTAGCGATAGTTTCTCTCACAGCTGATACCGGCACGCATTGTTGTTTCAAACACATCTGTGGAGCAAAAGCAACGGTTACTTGAATCATTTTACGTTGTTTTATATAATAATATAATTATTTATAGTCTACTTTCTGTAGCGTTTAAGAAATGTGACTGTTTCTGAACGAAGTGACTGTGAGGGTTTCTGAACCCCCGTCGGGGCTGCGGGTTGTTCGTAAGAGATACCGCGGCCTCGACACAAAGGGCTAAGAAGGAACATGGGTGGTTTGTCAGTAGAATTCTGGCACCACCTTCCGCTCTCCCCAGAGCGGGAGAGAAGGTTATTTGATGATTTCCCACCCCACAAAAAAAGGTCATCCCCGAGAAGTTAAGCAGAGGTGTACCTTATAGTACACCCAGATTTCGCCAGGGGGGCGAGCTTTTTTAATAACCCTTTTTTTTTTTTGGGGGGGTGGGAAATCATCAAATAACCCCTCCCGCTCTTGGGCAGAGCGAAAGGGAGTGTCAGACTTCTACTGACTAAAAACCACCCATGTTCCTTCTTATCCCTTCATGTCGAGGCCGCGGTATCCCTTGCGAACAACCCGCAGCCTCGACAGGATGATTATTCAATCCTTGAGGGTTTTTAATAGCCCTTAAGAACAAATTATTTAGTAATAAAATACATACCATATCGTCGCCACACTTGGCTCCGTCGGGCACCAAACCGGGATCCACATCGGTCAGCCCTAAATCTATGATGGCCGTCCGACAGGGTATTATTGTACCTGCACAAAAATAAACAATAAAATACTGGTCCTTAGCTGTATCTAGTTAGACTGGCTTAATAATAACTGCCACTTGGTTCGATCTTTAAGTTAAGCCGCGCTTACCTAAGTTGGGCTGAGGATGGATGACCGCCCATTACATACAGTACCCGGCGATAAATATTGCACATCGACCTTTGGAAAGAGACAATCGGCTAATTTCGGCTTCGTAGAGTGTTATCTCTGTCGCACGAAATACAAACAGTCCGGTATCTATTAGGAGCTGTTAAAACAATTATGATTTGCTTCTTTTGATAATTCTTTTTATTCTCTGTATAAAATACACCAATTTCCAACGCAAACGAAGGGCAATTGTTCTCCCCACCACTGCGATCATTTTTTTGTTCTAGACCATACCTGGGAACCCCAACTAGTTACGGAGATATTGGGTGTCAAAGTTCCAAATTTTTCACAGCTGTTTTTGTAAATACTAGTTTTTCAGGTTATAACTTTACTTAAATTACCTCCATGACCCATTTACTATCCAAAGCATCCACGAGCACAATGTTTTAACAGTGCTACATTGAGTTTTACCGTAAAATGTGAATTTTGACCCAAAAAAAAAGTCGTTTCCCAGCAAAAAATTTTGCTTAGGGGTACTTAGTTTCATGTACAGAATGCTTGGTTGATGGCTGTGTGATGGGTTGATTTACACCCTGTATAAACGCACGTTGCGTAGCGTCCATCATACCGTTGTTGTTGATGAAGACCGCGGAGAGCGTGGCCACAGACTCCATGCCGAACTCGAGCCTCTCGTTGAGGTGTCTGCACTGCAACGTGCCGCACATCGCGTTCCGAGCCGCGCACGGCTTGTAGCGTTGGTTCAGACGGTCGTAGCCGCAGTTGCCGCTCCTAGGAAGTTAATAATAATTTTAATGCATAGACACAACCTTCTTGCCAGGATTATAGTCTTGGGGAATCAGAAGTGTTTTTACTATAAAAATATGCGCCCGACCCAGTTCTCTACGGTGGAAATATGACATTGTATTGGTATCGATTTATCGTCACTAACTAAATCGAAACACGAATATTACCGAATCATAATTATCTATTCTAGTTTAAATGTAGTCACGATCGTATGTATGTGTCACAGTCAAAGCTGTTAATCAGCCATAACTACTTTTGACCGGTCAACGGAAACTATTATAGCAAATTATTAGGTGGTTTCTGTTTTATTTCGATACTCATTTCGTAACAATAATACGTACATCGATAAATTAAAATAACTTAAAGGTCATCAGGAAACTTATTAGGTTGTTAGGGTTTTATTTTCCCTTTGGATAACCTTGTGCGATAGCTAGCATATTTTAATCACAGTTCAACAACGGTTTCTACTACAAAAAAAACTAGGGTTTCCAGAATGCTATGTTCACGAAAAAGAAAACACCACAACACAGTAACAGAAAATAACTTGATGATAACGTGTATACTGTTCACGTCAAATAACTTTGCCCCTCTGAAGTTAGCCATTTGCAAAGATCGCGCAAGTGCAGTCACGTAGAAAATTATTTGAACAAAATAAATACATATTTTAAAAGAAAACATAGTTTTATAATGCCATAATGCCCGCCCCCATGACTCGTGCATGCGCAGTTGCAGTTTTGTTCGTAATTTTGAGCCACTCGTAGCCAACTTCAGAGGGGCACAGTTATTTGACGCGAACAGTACATATTGGTGCTGCTGACTGTGCACACCAAATCATAGAAGTCGAAGCCGTCCACGAAACGTAAAAATGAAAGTGTTAATATTAAACAGGTATGATATACGTACTTGTTTCCTTTAACGTTAGTGCTGACATAGCACTTGTCGTGCGAGCTCTCGCCCGTGGTACCCCACAGTAGCCGACACTGGTCCGTGTGTGACCGACATGAGCCTTTCACGCAGTACGCTTTCTGAGGACGAATGCAAACAAATTTTAAATAACATAACATTTATTTACTTTCAGGAAACTTTGGCCATAGACCACACACAGTTTGTGTTAATTGTTTAATAACGCAAACTGTATCATTTGTGATTAAAATACGTCGAAACTTACTCTAAACACGGGATTAAAAACAAAAAGGTATTACGCCCAAAAAATAAAAAAAAAACGCTTTACGATCAAACTTGATCTCCAATAATAAAAAAATCTAAAATAATGAATTTTGAATAAATTTCAATACAATAATAAAATTTACATAATTATCTCTTAAACTATAAAGTTAGAGAAACTAAGGTCTAGTAATTAGCATGACTGTATGCGAATTTGCTATAGCGGGTCCAGATCCTGTCACCCTGTACATATAATATTTTAGTTAATAATCCATACCTCTCCATCCTTCCCGCAATGCGTGGTGTCCATCTTGTAGAAGTCATCGGGACAGTACTCGGAGTGTCCCGTACAATACTCCGGCAGGTCACACTCGCGGTCCGCCGACCGACATACGGTACCCGCTGATTTTGGTCGACACGTCTGGAAAAAAACACGTTATATTTTTATTTAAGTTTATATATTTTTTTAAACTTGCTTTCAAACTGCATTTATTTTTCTCTTCGAATGGATGGTAAATTCATCTCGTTAACTATAGTGGAGTGCCGTAAGGCATAAATATTGTAAAACCTCGGAATCCAGGGCCGGTCAATGAATCTTCATAAAAATTTTTGGACTGCATTGGTAAAAGCCCAAATAAAGAAGTTAAAAAAAAAAATTTGCGCGCTCTTCTTTTTTTTTTTTTAATTCGGCAATTTACTGAAAAATGATAGGGACAAGGGAAAAAAAATGTTTAGAGCTACTAAATAATATTTTCACCGTGACTTTAATGTTAATTTATTAATATTTCGCAAAAAAGAAGACTTACAGCAAAAAAGAAAATAAAACGTATCTGTCTAATACCTTTATAGGAGCAATTCTTGTAATATAGTATAATTTGAATCTCGGCTTCAACGATTTTCATGAAATTTAGTATGCAGGGGGTTTTGGGGGCGATAATAGGTTAGGTTTAGGTTTCATTTAAAAAAAAACATGATAACTGCGACTGTAGTTTCGCTGTTTTTTTTTTTTACATATTCACCTGTAAATCGCAGCACATCCCCGCCCCGCAGGTCGCGTTACCCCTCAACATGCAGGTATCAGGGTTGCAGCACGCGTGGCAGGGGTTGTAAGCCTTGGGGTCGGCCATCGTGCCGCAGTCGCACTGCTCGCCCGGCTCTGTGAAACCGTTGCCGCACGTCGGGGACTCGAATAGGCGTTTTGGTTTGTTTCTGGAAGAGAAATGGTATAAGTTAAAAATTAATTTTATGCGTTTGTGAAATACTCAGTTGTCGTGGTATGGCCAAGTGATGCGGAAGAATGAGGAAAGTTTTGAGTGATCTTCTTCTTATCTTGTGGGCAATAAGGTCTAACGACCCTACACAACCTAGTCAAATACTGAGTTGTCGTGGTCTGGCCATGTGATGCGGAAGAATGAGAAAAGTTTTGAGTGATCTTCTTCTTATCTTGTGGGCAGTAAGGTCTAACGACCCTACACAACCTAGTCAAATACTCAGTTGTCGTGGTATGACCATGTGATGCGGAAGAATGAGAAAAGTTTTGAGTGATCTTCTTCTTATCTTGTGGGCAGTAAGGTCTAACGACCCTACACAACCTAGTCAAATACTCAGTTGTCGTGGTATGACCATGTGATGCGGAAGAATGAGAAAAGTTTTGAGTGATCTTCTTCTTATCTTGTGGGCAGTAAGGTCTAACGACCCTACACAACCTAGTCAAATATTCAGTTGTCATGGTATGATCATGTGATGCGGAAGAATGAGGAAAGTTTTGAGTGATCTTCTTATCGTGGTGGCAGTAAGGTCTACAGAACCTAGTGGCAGAGATTCTAAACCGCCTCAAGGGCCTCAGACATGGTTTGACGATCGCCATTTGAAGAGGAAAACCAAAGAAACGATGGATAGATGTAAGATGACATGACAAGAAACAAGTAATAGAGAAGTATGGAAGAAGAAGACATGCTGTGCCGACCCCAAATGAATTGGGATAAGAGTAGGTAATGATGATGTCACTGCGACAAGTAAATATTTCTTCTTTGTTCCAAAACTTCAGTTTCATGAAATCCGCGTAATTCCATGTTATCTTTGTTGATAATAAGGGACTATTTAAATACCAAGAACCACTATCATACGTTCACAATAAGTACCCTTGACATTCATGCGACATTTTAAGTGCAACGATGCACTTCATTCATAGAGTCTAACATGAGTCATTAATTAATTATTGCGTCGCTGCAACTCGATATTTATTGCTCGCCAGACGTAGATTTTAATGAGAACTTGAACGATGCTCATGTATTTAAATTAATAGATTTCATTTCGTGTAATATTATAAGGAAATAAACCTTATTTATGTTATAGGTATTTTGTACCCACCTGTTATTTGTTGTGGGAACTTGTAAATGGCCTTCAAATGCATATTGTTAAACACTGTTTTTATTAGACGCAAGTTACCCAAATAATTTAATAAGTGGGACAGGACTGGCCATGTCTGCCCAATGACCAATTAGCTGTGGTCCAAAATAACCACGATTTGGAGCCCTGAACATACCCAGAAGTCGACGCGGTAGACCACTCAGGAGAAGGCGGGACGAGCTGGACAGAATCAACGACCAGTGGTCCGCATTGGCCCTAGATCGAAAGATTTGGAGCCTTTGGAGGTCTTTGTCCAGCAGTGGGATGTCACCGGCTAACAGTCATCATCATCTGCCCAGCCTTTTCCCAACTATGTTAGGGTCGGCTTCCAGTCTAACCGGATGCAGCTGAATACCAGTATTTTACATGGAGCGACTGCCTATCTGACCTCCACAACCCAGTTAAATAAATAAATAAATAAAAAGCCTTTATTGTTGTATACAAGTTTTACACAGAGTGGTTTCGTGTGCCTAAAACTAATTTACTTATGACTATTACTAATAAAAACACATATTGACTATAAACTAGAGTTTAACTACTATATTAACATTATTATTATTATTTATTTTTTGTTTTTTTTTTTTTTTTTTTTTTCTATTTATTATCGGCAAACGGTAGTTCGGTTACAACTTGTCTTCCGACAAAGGCCTCCTCCAAAGATCTCCAGTCTTTTCTTATTTTTGCAATGCGAGTCCATGTTGAACCCGCTATTTTCTTGACGTCATCCTCCCATCTCTTAGTCTGTCTGCCTCTATTTCTCTTTCCGTCTAAAGGGTACCATTCTGTAATTAGTTTTGTCCATTTTTCTTTCTTGTCTCTCATCATATGCCCTATCCATCTCCACTTCAGCTGTTTGTACGTTGTGTACGCATTTTTAAACTTGGTTTTACTTTTGATGTCTATTAATTTTTCACGGTCCTTTCTTTTGACGCCTATTGTACTTCTTTCTATGCTGTTTTGACAAACTTTAATTTTATTTGCTAGATGTTCTGTCAATGCCCAAGTTTGACAACCGTATAGTAAACATGGTAGAATGCACATATTATATACCTTCCTCTTTTCTTTCATAGGCATATCTTTGTTCTTCATCACTTCACTGAGTGACCAATATCTTTTCCAAGTATTAGTAACTCTTCTTTCAATTTCTTTTTCCATGCATCCTTCAGTAGATATTAGCTGCCCTAAGTATACGTATTCCTGTACGTACTCTATTTGCTCAAAACAAAAATCATGACTAACTCATCACAAACAGATGCGATAAAAGTTAATAATGACCACAACCCAGTTAATACTAGGTAATACGATACTCTTTAGAAAGACTGGATGTCAGAATTTTAGGTCACTGACTACCTGTAACGACTGCCAAAGATGTAAATATGGCAGCCGGGACCAACAGCTTAACGTGCTAACAGTATAAACATAAATGAAACTCACCTCAAGCAATAATCCATTCCCCTTTCAAAAGCCAGCGCCAAAGAGTTCAAACTACAAGACGACCAATGTATAGGCGTCACTGCAGTACTAGACGGACTCATAATGCACTTGGCATCAGGACATTCGCACAGGTCATCCGTGTCGTGCTCCATGCCGAAGTTGTGGCCCATCTCGTGGGCTATGGTGGTAGCCACTAGGCCAATCACTTCGGAGTGGTTGGTGGAAACTCCGCCGGAGAATTCGTAGGTACAGATGGGGCCTTTTAAAGCTTTGCCGACTACACCGTCGTTGAATTTTTGGCGGCTGAAAAGGAAGAAAATTTTCAGTATAACATCACGCCTGTAGTCTCTGAGGGGTATAGACAAAGGTGTGCCTGTACAATGTAGTACACTCACATTGCGCTAGTTATGTATAAGTCCCATGTATTGTATTGCACAACGGGCTGGTGTCCTCAACGCCACGTCCGAAGCGCGTATTTTGCGTACAGTAAGTCCACTGTAATAGGGGACTAGCCTATGCCATCAACCGGGCACAGAACCGGACTCCATGGCTGCTACTGAGAAAATCCCGTTCGATAAACCCAATAAGACAGCCCAACTGGGGAATCAAACCCAGGACCTAATGCTCAGCAGTCGCATTTGCGACCACTAGACAAAAGCTGATCTTTCCTCTGGGTATGCTTTAAAATATTACGATCGCTACGGGAAGGATAAAATAAACCAAAATTAACTCACGTAAGCAACTGCGCGTTATCATTAGGTACATCCCTCACGAGTACAGTCTTCCTGTACCCCAGGAAGTTGTTCAGGGTCCTGTCTCCGTTCTCCTCTAGAACGATCTCGTCGGTTTCCGTCCACACCACGACGCCTACCAGGGCTATGAAGATGTTCAGAGGGGCGTATACCTGGAAATATGGAAAGGATTTTTAGTGAATATTTTATTTACTTTGAAAACGTATATAATATGCTGTTGTATAATAATGTATTATGAGAAGGATTGCTTGCAGATGGGAGTTTGATTTTGTTACCAGTGATTTACTTGTAATTATTACTTAGAGTACACAGTTCTCATAGTACATCCTTCATCTGGCGGTACACCGTCTGTATATTCTCGCCGTTTTCCTTGAACTTGCGGTTGTCAGCTACCAACACCAACTCGACGTACCTAGACAACTTGTTCGAGTTGTACGGGCATCGGACTTCTGTGCCGGTTGGGGGGCTGCCAGTGATGATAAGCACTCACCGAATTGATAATATTAGCGACATCCTTCATCTGGCGGTACACCGTCTGTATATTCTCGCCGTTTGCCTTGAACTCGCGGTTGTCAGCTACCAACACCAACTCGACGTACCGAGACAACTTGTTCGCGTTGTACGGACCACGGACTTCTGTGTCGGCTGGGGCGTATCGTTTGTACTGTAAACATAGAAGAAAATGGGTTAAAACGTAATTTGGGCCATCTAGACTAATATTTTAAAGAGGAAAATTTTGTATTTTTGCGTGTGTGTATGTTTATAATAAATAAACTTAAAAACTACTGGACCGATTTGTAAAATGCTTTGCACCGTTAGGAAGCTACACTATCCCCGGGTGACTAGGCTACTTTTTATCCCTGTATTTCCACGGGAACGGGAACTTAGCGGGTGAAACCGCGTGACGTCCGCTAGTATTATATAATTTAGATAATTTGAAAGTATGCACTGTGATGCACACTTTATAACAGTCTGGATCCCCCTTGCCGATGACAATTCAAATTGAGTCGGAATACAATTTGGCAACGAGTTTGGCACTTTCAGTAGCCTACATCAGCTCCTGTGATGTGGAAATAACAGGACAGGCAGGACACATAGAATAGAATTATGTAATTTGAATCTAAATCCTTTTTCAATGCATAGGTACAAATGATTGCAATTGAAGTAACAGGTGTCCAAGCCAAGCTATAAAGGATTCTTAGAAGATGCAACTCCTACATCAGTTAATTAAACACAAAGATGACACCTTGCGACATGCCTAATTACCTCTAATTACCGTTAAAGAGTCCAATTGAACCTTAGCTTTAGAACTGAGTGATTCAACCGAGAACAATTCCATATCATATACGAGAATAAATAACAAGTTTAATTGTAAATTCTAGTTTAAACAACACGCGTTAAATTGGCGAAGGGTTAGGCAGAAACCCGCATTTCGAAAGTTATATTTAAGTCCCATGTTTATAGGAGGCGAGCCTATTGCCATCAAACGGGCACAAATTCAGACTCCGAAACTTAGCTTTAGTATTGAGTGATTCGACCGAGAACTGTTCCATATCATATATGAGAATAAATAGCCAGTTTAATTACTAATTCTAGTTACATTATTGGTTTACACTTTCATTCAGTCAAATTGAAGCAAAAGGAAAACCAACTAATGTGATTCTAACATTTATAAGAAGATTTTTCCCGCAGTTTCCTTCGTTTTATGATTAGAAATTATCCTAAATAACGAATGTGAAGAAAATATGGCTAGAAAGGAGGTAACTACTGAGATGACGAGTAATAGAGAAGTATGGAAGAACAAGAAATACTGTGCCGACCCCAAATTAATTAGGATATGAGCAAAAGAATAATAATGATGATTTTACTAATAGAAGACACATTATCCCCCGTTTTAAATATAGGCAATGATACTCGTCATTGGTCATATTCAACACGTTCCCATATGATAATAATGAAAGCAAAGCCGCAGGAAAAAGCTAGTAAATTATTTGAGCGGTATGCAAACAAACAAGGAAAGTATATTGTATCAGCAGAAATACATTTGATGATGAGTAATGATGACA
Source organism: Diarsia brunnea (assembly GCA_949774965.1). Classification (NCBI taxonomy): domain Eukaryota; kingdom Metazoa; phylum Arthropoda; class Insecta; order Lepidoptera; family Noctuidae; genus Diarsia; species Diarsia brunnea. The sequence continues at coordinate 4,396,805 of OX459019.1, forward strand.
CAATCATAATAAAAGTTATTTTGCACTTTTCTCCTTTAATGCTGAATTTCTGAAAAAGCAGCAATTTTCTGTAACTATAACAACTTCATGTGGTTTTATGACGCAATTTGATATGTCATTATTTTAAATCATCAATATTGTTTTAATTATCATAAAATAGGGAAAGCACAATGTATTATTTTCACCACTAGGTTGAAAAACTCTTATATGTCGGTTAGTGTTCGTGAAGATGCCTTATAGAAATACGTAAATTCATATTTTTTTTTTTTTTTCGTAAGTACCGTATTTACTTTTAAACGCATAAAAAGAGCTGTTATTTTGATATAACAAACAGATATTTTAATTTTATTAATTTGTAGGTAAATTATAAAACTATATTAATTTGAAACCTTATGGATTTTTTCCGCGAATGGTAAAACCGCAGTTTTAAGTTTTGCGTCAGTTAGGAAGGAAAAGAAAACAATAATTGTTGTGTTTCGCTACCTATTTAATTATTAAATACTAGGTTAGACTCCATCTATGACTGCGAATTATTCGAAAGAGATACCGCGGCCTCGGATACAAAGGGTTACGAAGGAACATGGTCGGTTTTTAGTCAGTAGAAGTCTGTCGCTCCCTAGCGCTCCGCCCAGAGCGGGAGGAGTCATTTGATGATTTCCCAGCCCCCAAAAAAAGGTATAAATCTATCCTAATATTATAAAGAGATAAGATTTGTATGGGAGTTTGTATGTAGGGAGTATTCTGGAACTAATGATCCAATTCTAAAAATATTAATACCGATAGAAAGATATATTATTCGCTAAATTACATTTATATCATGCATATAAACCGAGCTATCACATGTTTTGCAGATGAAGTCCCGGGCGAAGTGCTAGTCCGAAATAAAGTTGAAGTTGTTAAATTAAAGTAAGGTGTTTTCCTCATGCTAAAAGAAAGAAATAGTAATTATTGACCTCACACGGGACAAAAAATTAAACATAAGAAAAAAACACTTAAAATAAGATATAATTTAAATATCTGACGAATTATCTGACGCAAACTGTAAAGATAACTTTAACTTACTCGACTGATCCGGCTTCTCTGCCTATCCTGTTCGTTATGGTACTTCTGGAACAGATGAGGATCATAGCTTGCGTTGTGTGTGACTCCTCCCACGTAGCCGCAGTGGTACTCGTTGTTTAAGTCCGCGTGGTCGTATATGTAGTGGTTTGATTGGATGTCCGATCCTGGGGAAAAGAGGAAAGAGGTATAAAATTGTTGTTGCAGTAATAGTTTAAGTACTAGGTAGTACTGACGCCAACATTATCAAAGTCACTACAATCTGTCAAACTTTAATAGATTTTCAACTTTATCGCTAAAGTATTAGGTTCAAGGCTGGTTGGAAAATTTTGATAGTTACGGGTAGCTTGATGTACTGGCGATTGTACGTAGAACCTCTTGCTCTAATAGCATAGAAGATAACGTTCATTAAAGTACCATGTATTAGCAACGAATTTGTCGTTACTACGGCGAAATCCAATTACCCAAAAGAAAATCCAATAACAAAAAGGAAGTCTAGCAGTAATAGTCAAAGATCTGAAATTAACAGCCAGGGACAACGGCAGAGGCACGGAGGAAACTAGCTATATAACGGGTTGCCCACGTGTGCAACTCCAGCCCATTCGCTATCACGTAAAACCGTGGGCTTTAATGTTCCCATGGGTTAATTATGTTCAATAAGTCATGGAAGCATACCTTCAGCTGGCTCGATGTATTTCATTCGTTCTCCATCGAAGACAATGCCCCGGACGCCATGACAGGTGGACACCGCCACCCATGAGTTGGGCTTGCCTCTCACCGTGCCTGAGTATTGACATAAGTCTATATCCTGAAACAAGACAAGGTGGATTTAGATGTTGGTAAAGGCAATAATTATTAGAGGTTAGAAAGGTTTTGCTTCTAAAAAACTGCTTAGCTCAGCCCATTCAACAAGATGTAAACGAACCCTTCATCAATCAAGCATTCTGTACATCAAAGAGCAATAAGATTGCTCGGAATGTTTTTTTTTGGGTGTAAAATCATATTTTACGGCAGGACTCAATGTTACGCACCTAAAACATGAGCTCATGAGTGAATTGAATAGTCATGGATGTTTTAAAGATGAATGAAAGAAGAAGAACGAAGAAAGTAAAATTAAAAACTTTAACTCGTCACAATCTCTGTAAGTAAGTAAGACGTTCCCAGGTAAAATTATTGCAATGACGCCGAGAACAAGTCGTTTTCAGCTTCGCTAAGGGTACTTTTACAACCATAATGATAAGGTTACTCCACCTAACGGCATCATGTATACTAATTATGCTGATTCGCAGTCTAACTTCAAGAAATCGTCAATCTTCACACGAACTGCAATTTCCATATTTCTCATGGCCTCAAGCCACCATTGAATAGGAAACCAAAAACGAAGGGACACTTTCAAACTCATAATTTACAGGCCTTGACTGAACACAAATTGATGTCGCAAGTTCACAGGCGAGCGATTCTTACGGTAACCATGGAAAACGATTATCCACGGGACATCATCAAAATAATAACGGTAATAGACGGTCATGCGGCGATTCAAAGCAGTAAAGCTTGCTTCTGATCTTACTAGCTTGTCTTTTAGTGGTGTGACCGTCGGACTACCAAGTAATAGGTCTTTTTTCCGGTCCTGGGCAGAGCGAAAGGAAGTGTCAGACTTCTACTGACTAAAAACCACCCATGTTTCTTCTTAGCCCTTCATGTCGAGGCCGCGGTATCTCTTACGAACAACCCGCAGCCCCGACGGGAAGTAATAGGTCTCGAGTTCGAAACCAAGACACGCTGATTTTTCGGATTAATGTTCATTCAAAGTTTTTATGCCATATCATCATCATCAGCCTATAATTTTCCCACTCCAGGGACTCAGGCCTCCTCTCTAGGAGAGGGATGGGCTATAATCCACCACGCGGGCCCAGTGCGGGTTGGTAGATGTCACATGCCTTCGAAATTGTTGGTTCTAAGACATGCCGGTTTCCTCACGATATTTTCCTTCACCGTTTTGAGAGCAGTGGTGATGAAATAAATTACACAAAGTAATACACCTGACTGGGTTCGAACCCACGACTCACTGTTCTAATAGCCATATAATAAATATTAAAGTGATAGTCAGACTTACCTCTTTAGTAGGTTTATATACAACAGTCTTGCCGTTCTTCTGGTACCTAAGTACATGGTTGTCAGTGACTAGGTCGTGGTTCAGTCTGAGGTCCAGCACGTGCTCCTGCCCGTCTATGGGGACCGTTACTGTCACCTCTGATTGATGTGCACCGCTCTGCAATAGAATAAAATGCTTGATTAAGATTTTCGACATCATAGTGTAGTTCAACAAACTAAATTAGGATAAGGGTAGGACCGGGAATGCGGGTTTTTCGAAAGAGATAAAACAGCCCCGGAAAACAAAGAGCTTCGAAGGAACATGGGTGGTTTTTAGTCACTCCTGATTTCTACAAGTCTGACACTTTCTTTCGCAGCTCCGCCCAGAACGGAGACCCACAAAATAAAGGGCAGGAGAACAATGATGAATGTAGTTTAAAAAGCACTTTTTTTGTTCTACTATACACCTTTTGGCTTCATCATCAGAACCACAACACCAAGTGTAACTTATTAGGCTCGGTAAAATAGTCATATGATCCGAAACTCGATAGCCACTGTAGAGTTCCACCATCCACCACCTGGATCCATTATTCCAAGATATAGTTTAGTAAAAAAAATACATACATTGTTCACTCTAAATGAATAGTGGTCGTTGGTTCAAACTTTGTTTGTCATTCAATGCCACTTTTTTCCTTACTTTTTGGGAAAATCAAAAAATCAAAATCAAAAGTCATTTATTCAAACTAGGCTGATAATCAGCACTTTTCGAACGTCAAAATTTACTTTACTTTACTTTACTCATTTACAAGTGACAGTCCCCCAAAACGCCCACCCTTCGACACTTCCTAGTGTTTTTTGCTGGAAAGAAGAAGTGGCGGAACAAACTCCCCAGCAACACATCTGTCTGTTTGGTTAGAAGAACCAGACTCGATACAATAGAAAGGTGTAACTTAATATTACGATTGATTACAGACACAAGTCAAAAATAAAAATGTATATAATAATAAAAACAAAAAAAAGACATAACATGTCAGTAAACTAATTTTGGAGAAAGAACATAAATAACAAACAAACAAACATTGTCTTGTGTTCAACTCAGCGACCAACTATTCCTATCATTTAAGTAGTCGTTAATGGAAACCCCCTTCTTCAGTCACAACCAATGTTTAACAACCTGCATCCTGTCTAAGAAGGCGTGATCATTTTCCCCATGATCGGGAGGACTTTGCCATCAAACCAGCATAAAATTATATTAGTCACCGCAAAGTAATGGTCTACAATCAAGTAATTCTAATAGTACCGTTAGAAACTAGCAATTTTGCCGTTGGATAGCTACAGCTACTGAGGCCGGTAATGTAGCTAACTTCCGTTCTTAATGGTATTCCGTAGTTTTATTTTATTGTAATAGTTTTTTTTATACGGTGTTACACGCTATGCATGTGCAAAGGTAATATACGCCTTCCACTTATGGTAACACGTTTAGCATTGAGTTTTTTCGCTGACACATAAAGGCTTGCTTTCTGTGCCATACACAGAAATTAAAGGCGTTTTTTTGGGCAAGCCCGCTTATGTATTCTCAAACAGCTGTAACTCTTGAAAGCCTGGCTTAACAGTGGCGACTTCCAGAAAAGCGCCAACACAATGAAGCTCGATGAAGTCCCAGAGAAACAATTTAACTGTCTTGGACTGCAACCAAATCAGTTATTAAAGAATAGCGGAAGAGTAGGAACGAGGGTTGAGGGTTCGATGGGCATTTAATAAGATCATGATTCTTTGGGACTTCGGAACTGCCACACTGAAGAGAGTCAAAAGATCTTCCCAAAATTGGAGATCCCCAGAAAAGTGCAAACCTTACGCATACTGATAAGTGAGTTGGGTCCGGTATTGAATTGGTGCCTATTTTTCGTGAGGGAAATCATCAAATGACCCCTCGCGCTCTAGGCGGAGCGGCAAGGGTGTCAGACTTGTACGTCGCTTAAACTCAACCATGTTCCTTCTTAGCACTTTGTGTCTCAGGACCGCGGTGTCTCTTTCGAACAGTCCCGAAGCTTTGAATTGGTGCCTAAGGTGCAACTTTGAATCGCAGTTTATCGCGTGTTTTTTTACATTTCTAGTCGCATTCTGTGTGTAAAAGCTCTCATACTAAATTATAGGTTATCAAAACCTTGTCTAATATTCGAAAAACTATAGAAGATTACAATGGCACGGCTCCAAATCAATTAGCTAATAACCGCACCAATCTAGCAGTAATTAAAATCAAATCTGCATACATTTTCACAGTCGGAGACCATGACTCAAGATTCATAGTGGTAAGAACAATATTTATGGTTCTCAAACTAGAAATAGTTTGATACTAGCGAAGTAGACATGTTTTCCCAATAATGTGCGTTTCCAAATCAACTCTATTAGGAAAGTAGTATTGCAGTTTAGATGATTTAAAACGCTACTGACGCCAGGATTTTCGTACCATTGGCATTGATACGAAAGCAGGAGGAAGGTAGTAAAAACAAGCCCGCCACACTATTCCCAAAATCCTGAAAGCCAGAATCAACATTGGCGATCATCAGCCAAGACAATGAACCTCGACGAAGTCCCAGAGAACCAATAGGCTTAGGGACATGTTACAGAGGCTGAAGTGTCTCTACTGCTAGGGAACAGACCACTGTTTTAAGAGAGAAGACTCCATCACTCCGGGCCCCGTGTAGGTCGGTGGATGTAACACATTTACAGTGTCTTGGTTCAAGGTCTTGTCAGTTCCCTCCCGATAGTTTCCTTCACCAAGTTTAGAGGCGCGAAGTACGAGTAACATGAAGTTGGAAACCATTATCAACTGCAGAATCTCTGCAGACTACCATTATCAATGAGCGAATAATCTCAGAGATCCCTAAGATTAATGAACATGTTTAATGAGCCTAAATCCTAAAGCTCACTTAATACAGAATTGTCAGTATCCCTTACCGTGTCTCTGGTCGTTGAGATCTCTCTTCTCGTTCTTCCATGATGTACAATGGGCTGAACTATTCTGTGCTTATTGAAGTCTAAAGCTGGTGATCCTGAAACAATAAAAACATGACGTTAGCATAGAATTTGAAGTTCTTTATAATCCCAACAAGACCCCTCGGAAAGCACGTTAAACGTTGGTCCTTGAAGATATTTGTACATCATATTTGGCAGTTGTTAAGAGTCTGAAAAAACTGGTTGTTACCAAGGGGTATCGTGTTGAGGTTGCAATTCAGTAAATGGTTCGTTGATGTCAAATAAGTAGTCGCTAATATATAAAATAATGGTTTTCAGTTGCCTCCAGTTAGACTGGAAGAAGACGCAAACATAGTTGAGAAATGGCGTGGAAAATTTTCTCCCTCGCCACTGAACAATAGAAAGGATGCTACTTCATTTAGAATTGTGATTATAATGATCACTGATACACCTACGGAAATGGTAGAGGTGGCCAACATTTGTCCGGAAACTATGATTAAATAATTAAGTAAGTTTTTAATCATACACAGGTACTTCCCGTTCGCCCGTGTACGAACACGAAGGCAAGATTGGAAGATAGGAGCAGAAGGCACAGGAAACACATTCACTTTGCCAATCAAATGATTCATTTGAAGAATTTTAATTTGCATACGCCATTGTACAGTTACCGCGAAGTCTTTGTTTTGAAACCGTGAAGGAATGGTGGATAATGTTGATTATTGCAGTTTTTCTTTCTAATTTATGCAGTAGGTAATTAATTAAAAGGATTATGATAATCTCTTCGTACGCATCGTTTGCAACGCATAATCAATAATTAAAATCAAGGTTCTAATTTTGGGCATTATGCTCCAGGACATGGAGAACCGAAATTCTTGAAATGCTTAGATGGTAACCGAACTGGAATAAATGTTGATTCAATTTTATAAATAAGTAGTTGAATATTTAATGTTTTGCCTAGGTCTAACGACTCCACACACCCTGGTGTCAGAGTTTCTAAACCGCCTCAAAGGCCTAGATTGGATGTAACTAAAAGAGTGATAAATTCATGAATATAAATGTTGATAGATGGGGAGGGAGAGAAAGACCAACGAAATGATGGATGGATTGTGAAAGAAAAAGGAATAAATTATTGCGTAATGGTTGACAGAGGAAAATGGACTCAAGTAACATAGTGATAGGGCAAGGGCAGGAAGATGATGATGAACAGGAAAACCACGGAATCCACACACACTTTCTACTGCACTCAGAGAACTTTAATGATTACTTAGGCCATCACTTAGTAAAGGTTTTGACAGTTTTGTCATACAAAAGTATGTCAAATCTTTACTAAGTGACGGCTTAAGTAATCATTAAATATCTCTGAGTACCGCAGTTTAAGCCAAACAATTAGCGTTTGAATATAAGATTGCGACAGGTGACATTCTATACTTTCTGTCTAACCCCCATGGGAGAAGCCGTGACTCTAATGTAAGTATGTATCGCGACAGGTTTCCTCATCAAGAGCACAATGAGGCGCGCGCGCACAATGCATTGACCAATCACGTGGCAGTCAAAATTATTGTAGCTAGCTAAGATCAACGACCGGCTTTTGTAACTAACGTCAGAAACGCATGAATGAACATGTGACCAGAATGTGCGAAAAAAATTGCAATTAATGAAATTAATTACACTGCGGACATCCGTAATTTTGGAGCTGTCATATGCAAAATGGTGATGGTAATTTGGCGTAAGTTTTTTGTCGGTCTGTGGCTGTACATGTATTATAACAAATGGAACCGTTTTCATCCGGTTTTTTCATACACACTCTCACTTTAGATCTAAATATTTTTTTGCAGTTTTATAGTACTCCAACATCGTAAAAAGTATTATTAAACTAACTAACTAACTAGCATTGTTCCACTGCTGGACAAAGGCGTCTCAGTATTGTTTGTAGGAGTCTAATTCGTCCCATCTTTGCCGTGGTCTGCCGCGATGTCATCTAGTATTTAATGGAACCCACTTCATAGTTCTTCAACCCATGTAACCGCAAATCACAGCTAATAAAACAAAACGATGAAAACAACCTCTTTTCCTCAATCTTCCTAGACATCAAACCATGTGCCACAAAATAAACTACCAAAGCAAATGGCAACGTCGCCAGCCCACCTCGCCTTCAATAGCACAAAGGCACATTGTTGTCGGCTAAAATGGTGTCAGTAACACTGTTTGGGCACTTCTTTGTCGAGTTTATCATGTTTTAAGAACTTTTTGAAGTACAGAAGCTTGTTATAACGGTAAAAGATAAAGATGACCTTAGTGTGCTAGATGGTCATCGAAGTAGAGGTCCTAGGATACAATTCAAGTCTTTGGTTCTGTTTGTGTTGAATCGAAAAGAAATGGGAAGGAGTATAGAAGCTGATAGATGCTAGATCTAAGATGGTGAAACAATTCGACTGAATAAAACGTCATCTTGCTTAGAAACAAATGAATCACGAAATCGATCAGAATCAAGTTCGAACACAAATCGGGATAGTGTCTGAAAGTAGCAATTATAGGCCTTACTTGCATAGAGTAAGTATAAGTACAAAAACACATTCATAAGGCTTATGATAATACCTTACCGACTTTATAAAAGTTTAATGAGATACTGTACTTTAAATTAATCCAGTTCCATTAAGATCAAGAGTGCATTAATTCGACCGGATATGACACCGTCAGAATAAAAGGAAATCGACTTGGACACATTAATTACACATTATTTAGAACTGTGTAACGAGACTCGAATAATTATATTCAAATGGAAACTATGCAGGGGTACCATAAAACAAATTAGCCTTGAGATCTTAATTATGATATCACAACACATATGGAAGCTATAGGATGGCCTGCTTTTAGAACAAAGACACTGTATTCGTCACAGACCGGAGATTTGCGCGTTGGACAGCTAAACATAGAACATCTAAGTTTGATGGAAGAGGGTTCAAATTCAGCGTTACCAGGTGACCAAACTTTATTTAACTTTTATTAATAAGACGATAAGATCCATTATGGATGATGGAGGATAATATTATTATACTTATGCACCGATCTGCTTCCTACAACATTTCAGGAAATTAAAGCATAATAATATGTGCTGTCTCGGTTGGGTGAATTTTGGATAACAATGCATTCCTCCTTCAGAAAGAGGGCTTCTCGAGCAGAAGATTTTGATAGGCTAGTTCAATGAACTACAACGAGAGAATTAGACCGTACCGTGAGCTAAACACATATAAAACATGCTGTACCTATAAAGATGAAAATATGACTGTCTTGTCATCCAAACAATTTACAGTTACTTGTAAAGGCAAGTGAAACAAAGGGTTCTCGACATTCTAGCACATAGACGAACATTCTAGAGGACATATTTGCCCGCTTTAAGTAAGACTTAGCCGCCAATGTCCTAAATGGGCAAATAGCTGAATACCACACGCATTGCGCTCCCGCCGGTTTTGGGCTGGCCCAGATAGAAGCTATTTATAAAATTCCACAAAATATCGCGATGTGTTAACAATATTATTTCCTATGTTGACATGACAATGAAATTGTTCACTTGAAACAAATTGCTGCTGTCGGAAATATTTGGGTAACCAATTCGGTTTGCGACAGTCAAAATGATCAGCCTGTTGACCAAAATAGGTTGTTTTCTTGGAAAAAACAGCGGTTGTTGGCGTATAAACTGCCAAAATAAGGTGCAAATTGATCAATTGTGCCAAAACAGTATGATTATTTATTGCATTAGCATCTTCTCAGTTAGTCAGACATTTTAGCACAACGTATTTGGCACTATCAAAATATTAAAATTATCACCGATCTCTTGTTCATGTTTTTGGGGAAGCCCAAACAGCATTTTTCAATAAGTTTAGTGAAGAATAACAAAAGGGAACCCTGACATGGACATTATATTAATTTAACAAAGGGGTACGTTTTCAATCAAACCTTTTGTCTGAGACAACCATAAAGTTTGATCGGTTTATATATAAGCTACTCGTAAGTCGAATCGCCATAATAGTTACTCAGGTAAAAGAAATCTGATGGCTGATAAATTGCTCTCGAATGTAGGTAGTCTTTGGTCAACTGGACCCGCGGGTCCACAGAACAAATCAAAACGTGACTTGATGGACTAATCCCTTGGGTCCAGTTGACCAAAGACTCGTAGTACAGTCCTTTCACAGTATATTTTCCGTTAGCCATCATGTTGGTTCTGAAAAATCTGATGATCCACAAGCTAACAAACTCACTAAACTGTGAAGAGACTGCTTTTGTCTAATAAACAAATGTTTGACTGGTTTTGTACAGAAACTATGTCAAACCGCCATATTTATTTAATACTTAAACATAAGAGACAGTAGAAAGTGTAGTAAGTACTCGAGTGAGGATATAAATAAAATAGATCCGACAAGTACGACACTGACGTAAACAACGTTACCTACACTGGGGAGCCAATCACAAAGCGAATAACAGTAAGTTATTAATGGAACTATGTTGCAAACATAAGAAATTCTCTAAAGAGGGTCACTTTTAACGTTAACTCATCTTATGCTTAACTATTTCCATGTTGGGTGCGGCTTCCAGTCTCACCTGATGCAACTGAATACCAGAATTTTACATGGAGCGACTGACTATCTGAGCTCCACAACCCAGTTAGTACTGGTTATTTTTTTAAATTGGGACAAGCCCGCCACACTATTCCCAAACCATTGCAACTCCTGTAAGCCAGAATCAACAGTGGCGACCACAAGAAAAGTGCCGAGACAATGAAGCCCGACGAAGTCCCAGAGTAGTAATGGTTAATAACCATTGGTAAGACTGGTTGTCAGACTTTCGGGCCACTGACTACCTGTAACGGCTGTCAAAGATGTACAAATGACCCAGCCGGGACCAACGGCTTAACTTGCTTTCTGAGGCACGGAGAAAACTCGGTATGTTATGGGTGGTCAGTGTGGTAACCCATCCACGGACCAACGTAGGCAAGTGCCGTTTAACTTAAGGGTCGATATGACCAGCAATTAACCACGGGCTCCTCTTTTCACTGACAGTGCAAAAGTAACATTCTTCCTCCACACTAACCTCTTCAGCCAACAGTACTTTAGATCAAATTTCTCCATTCTCCAACAAAGCTTTCTTCATAATTTCGCCACACACCTACAATCTACAAAGCGACGTTTAGAGAGATAAAGGGTGTTCCACATCCTGTGAAGCATAAATCTAATGTTATCGCCCGCTGTCACACCTTAACAGATTTAGAGATTAGTATCGAAGTAAACGTGTGAAGATTTCAGCTTAATGTGTTATTTAGGGTCTAGTTATAAATCTTGCCACATCGTGAAGATGCTACGTGTATTATCATCCAAGCCTTCTTTAAGTTTAGCTGGATTTTACCGGATGCAGCTGAATACCAGTATTTTACATGGAGTGACTGCCTAGCCCTGATCTGACCTCCACAACCGTGTTAGTACTGGGTAATACGATAGCCCAATCTTTTTCCTACTTTTTCCTACTCCTCCGCTATTCTTTTCTGATTAATATCGTTGCGGGGTCCAAGACTGTCGAATCGTTTCTCTGGGACTTCGTCGAGCTTCACTGTTTCGGCTCTTAAATGGTGGTCGCCACTGTTGATTCTGGCTTTCAGGAGTTACAGTGGTTTGGGAATAGTGGCGGGCTTGTCCCATTGTATCGCTTGTTAAGACTGATTGTCACACTTTCCGCTTGTACTCAAATTTGAAATTCGACGCAAATATTTTTTCATCTTTGACAGCGGGTCCAATCGACTAAAGAAAAGTTATATAAATAATGCAATTGGTAGATTCATCCCGCGGGACATCTGAGTGGGATCAATTTACCAAAGAGCCTTCAGACCACTAACTACCTGTCAAAGATGTACAAATGACAGCCGCGACCAACGGCTTAACGTAATTTCCGAAGCACGAAGGAGACTCAATATGTTATGGGTAGCCGCCCATCCACGGACCAACCTAGGCAAGTATGGCTTAACCTAAACATCGAAGTTTTCGGAAGTCCTAGTAAGTTCACTGACGGGCTGCCACTTTTCACCCATAGGACCTAAATTATTATAAGGTTGAAAACTGGTCGACGGTCAGTGAATTCAGAACAACCTACAGAATTTGAATAAGTAACGGGTTAACGACCATTATAAAGTTATATAAAACTTCACTGTTGATGCCATAAAATAATATTTTAAGGGCCAAAAGCGCCTTCAAATATGACATTCTTATACGAATTTCCAATCCAAAAGTTACGGCCGAGGAGTTTCTGCAATGTGCAAACACGAGTTACTGCACTGGCAACTTTAAAATACTTTGTTATAAAGTTCAAAATGGAAGTGCTTACGTTCCAGACTATGCAAATCACACCCATATTCGATAGTCCTTTGGCTTCATAATCTAATTTGCCGATCCTTGCACATTTGTATGGTAAAAGGAAAAAATGCTACAGTCTTATAAAAAACATAGAAAGGAGAAGGCAATTTTTTTACACCAAATGAAATGGATTTTCTGTGGGGATACATTTAATTTAAAAGCATCAATTTTTCCACGAAGTGATTGAAATAAGCATGCAGTACATAATGCGTCTTAATATTAAATTTAATACAAAGCCAGATTATTACAATAATCTGTTAAACTGTGAAAATGTATCACCATGTATAATTTATTAATTCTGCATTCCTATTCAAATTATTTAATACGTTATAATAAATTAATGTAGGCATTAATGTATTGTTTTGAACTGAACGACATAATATTCACATTCTTATGCAAAATTCTACAAGACACAACAATAATAAACTAACGATGGTTGTCTTCGGGTTACGATTTTTTATAATACCAACATTGTTACGCCCGCAGCATCGGAACCTTTTATCAAACAACCCCTATGCAAATAAAAAATGGAACAATTAACAATTCTTAAGATTACACAATGAAAAGCAAAATACATTGGAATAGTAGCAACGCCTGTGGCTTAATTAGGGATGTTTCCTGACAAAAAAAAAAATATGTTTATTCCGTCTGTTAGTTTACCGAAAAATATTGGATACGTGTTTTTTCTTTTATCAAATTAATAAATAAAGACGAAAATAAAACATGTACTGTGTTATTTCTGTTGGAAAAATTTATCACTTTACCTGAATTTCGGGCGCGTGGCCAAAATGAGAATCAGCCATCTTGTTTTTTTTTGTAAATAAATAAAATTTCACGTAACTATTTCCAAAATGTTTATCAACAATGCTAGTTATCGCTGTCATTTAAGCACCAAAAGATCCTTATTTAGATCAATCATCATCTGCATTGCCTTTTCCAAACGATGTTGGAGTCGGTTTCTAGTATAACCGGGTGTAGTTAAATACCAGTATTTTACGTGCTTCGATTGCCTTTCTGATTTCCACAACCCAGTTAGTACTGGGTAATACGATAACCTTTGGTAAGACTGGTTGTAAGACTTTCAGGCCACTGACTCTTCTGCAATGAAGTCAAAGATTTAAAAATTGCAGACGGTACCAACAGCTTAATATGCTTCTGAGGCACGGAGGACACTCGATATGTAATGGTCACCCATCTACGGACCTACCTAGACAAGCACGGCTTAACCAAAAGCCCAAGCAGCAGTTATTAATATTATTATTAAGCAAAGAGCTCCTAATTTCTGCAATGAAATTACATATTTGTTTACGGAAAACCATGTCTAACTTGATCATACCATAACAGGGCTAGTGTACACAAAGACAGAAATACTTGCAGCCCCAGTCACCTTCTATGTGCAATCAACATTCTGCGCCAGATTGCCATAACATTACACTGATTTAGCAAAACTAGTTGCTGATTATGTAGCCTTTAATGTTCAGTTTTAATCATAAATCTTATGGTGACAGACAGACAGACAATCAGCTGGAATTACGTAGATTATGTGTTTGACTTCCGACAGCTTTTGTTATCGGTTCAATCAGGAAATGTAAGGGTGATTAAACAGATGTTGAGCTAATCTGTCCCAATCTAAGTCTTATACTAATACTAGCTGTACCCGCATGCGTTGCTATGCCCTTTTTCCTACATAATACCTGCCTACCTACCTGCTACATACCTACTACTTACCTACCTACTACCTCTTATCCTACCTACCTACTACCTACCCACCTACTACCTACTACCCTACCTACCTACTATCCTACCTACTACCCTACCTACCTACCTACTTACTACCCTACCTACCTACCTACCTACTACCCTACCTACCTACCTACTACCCTACCTACCTACCTACTACCCTACCTACCTACCTACTACCCTACCTACCTACCTACTACCCTACCTACCTACCTACCTACTACCCTACCTACGTACCTACTACCCTACCTACCACCCTACCTACCTACCACCCTACCTACTACTCTACCTAGTCTACTATCCTACGTACTGAGTTGTGTTTTGTTATTCATTCTGTCAGTTGCGTTTTGTTATACCACGTTTTATATGATAATAACAACGGTTGCTAAGCAATGCCGACATCTGACATAAGTTTAAAAGGTTATCAAAAATAATAAGGTTCTAGTCTATCATACACCTTAACAGTTAACCTGTAGAATAAATATTAGGTATTATTTTCGGAAATTAAAAATTAAATAATTAATAAATAATGTACACAAATTAATGTCTAAAACAAACAAATATTTAAACAGTACCTGAACTTTCGAGACATTTTACAAAAAATAAATTTCTGAACGCACACATGAATAGTTGTCAGTATTTGACAGGATCGGACAACAAATCTTTGACATGTAATAAACAAATCAGCATTTATTGAAATGATTAAGTATTCATTACACATATTTTTCATTTTTTTTAAGATGTATTATGCTATTCGGGGCGGAGACAAATCCAACGAATCAATAACCATGAAAATTGGTTCAGCAGATCTCGAGTTATAAGTGTTGTAACAAACCCGTCTTTCTTTTATATATATAGATGTAAAAAGAAAGCACAGAAATAAAAAAATATTTATTTGGCACATGCCACAATTGGCATACACTTATCTAAATAATCAGATAAACGTAGATCGAGGAGAATATAACAGACCTAGGTTCCTTGGATAATTTTATCATGACTAGCGAGAAAAGGCACAACCGAATGCATAGCCCTGGAGAAGGACAGTTCATCATCATCATTTCAGCCCGGAATCACCCACTACTGGGTAAAGGCTTCCCTTTTTTTCCGCCAAACCCGGTCCTCAGCGTCCCTTCTCCAGGTATTTCCCGCGACTTTGACAATATCGTCAACTCAACGAGCTTCAGGACGGGCTTGGTTTCTGTGGCCTTATCTTGGCTATCTCAGTCAAAGCCTGGACAGAAACCCGAGACAGTTTTACTAACTTAAAAAATATAATATGAATGATCTCGAATACGAAACACATGAATGAAAAGCAGTTTCAAATACGCCTTTTATTTCTTAACTGGCAATATTTATGTCTCTTTTCTGAATTTTATTGGCCAGTCATGGCAGCACAGATCGCAAGCCAAGGGCAATAAAATTGCAACAAACATCAATAAAGTATTAATGTCAAAGACATAATATCACTTGGTTTTATTACACAAAGTAAAGTGTCATAAGCAAGTTTTCAATCAAACAGTGTGAAAGCTCAGATCAGTTTGAAATATACCATGTTCATTATTAATTGAGTAAAACTTTCATGAACACAAGCAGGATTAGATAGTTATGGTCCTCTTTCGGTCTTCGGAGACAAAAAAAAAATATTTCAAAGAAAAATCCGAATATAGAAATATTAAAAAACTAAAACAAAACTTAATTTTCGAAAATCGGTGACTTGGTCTGTTTCATTGACAACTCTTTCTTTTATCGATAAATGTTATTAGGGTAAATTCAAGATATAGTATAGTAGCTGTATGTGTACTAAATCCTTTTCAATAACATCTTACAACTCAAGGGAAGCGATCTATCTATTCTTAGTTATAAACTACACGACCCTCCACACTAAATCTACAGGGTGTTTGGAAGGGAGCTGTACATACGCCTAGGGTAGAAACTAGGGATAGTCTGCTACCTACCCCCGCCCATTATTATTTCTTTACCTTACTATGGTACTTCAGGCCCCATAACTTTTCTTCTCCACAATTTTCTGGTGTAAAATAATTTTTTGCAGGACCCTAAGACTCTAACAATTAAAACAAGGCCATTAGCCGACCGGTCCCATGGATAGATTTTGAGCTACAGGTAGTTTTAGTCAAAAAATCACAAAAAAGTCAAATAAAAAATAAAAATAAATTAAAAAAAAACCTTGAGGCCAAGGTCAATATAATGGGCGGGGGTAGGTAGCAGACTATCCCTAGTTTCTACCCTAGGCGTATGTACAGCTCCCTTCCAAACACCCTGTATATTTATTCTCAAAATGACAGACCGTTCCTCCCATACGCAAAATTAATGACAGTTGTTCCGCTACATTTACGGTTTCATGTACTAAATCAAAACAAACATGGAGGATCTTAGTTTCTGTGTTGTATAGGAGTTAAATGCTCTAATCTACGGACACCAAGATAACCACCAAATCTTCCTGACTTTGTTTCATTCTTTTTTCTAATCGGATGCAGCTGAATACCAGTATTTTACCTGTAGTGACTGCCTATCTGACCTCCACAAGCACAATACAGTTATTACTGGGTTATACGGGCCCCCATTACCCCTTGGTATGACTGGTTCTCAGGCTTGCGGGCTACTGACTACCTGTTATGACTGTCAAAGATCTACAAATGGCGGTTGGGACCAACCTGTGCCAACGGCTTTTAATCAGAAAACGCCAGAGTATAGTGCAGCTTAAGAAAATTTTCGACCAATTGTATGTAACCCATGCAAATCTTTATACTTACTTAATATCCAAAGCAGAAAGAAATACTTCAGCAATTATTTTATGTCAAGTTACTGCCTCCAGGTTACTGGCGCGAATCCACAAATGCGTTTAGTAATAATTAACATGTTTCGAATTGGCTATCGCAACAAAGATTAACATCAACGCACTTCCGCTGGATGAGTCATCGTGACCGGAAACCACGGAAGACTAAATGTTTGGAGTAGCTATTATGAATACTAAGCTAATATTAAACCTTGCTTATCCTGGCACCTATGTCACTCTTGAGTAGGCAAGGTGACACGGTTTTTTGTATGAAAATTGCGATTTTGAGTGATAATGACGTGTTCTCTTTTTAGTCCTGCATCGTCTACAAAATTCTGCGTCTGGTCTGGAAACGGCAACTGAGATTGATATTAGAAAGAGTTGTACTCGTGAATCTAATAGTACCTACACCCATGGGCATATATGTCCATGTATTACGTGGTATCAACCAGGCAGAAATCCAGACTCCGCGGCTGCTACTGAGAAATTCCTGATGGAAAACCAAATTACTCGCCCCCTATGTCATGGGACTTCAACATAACAGGTGAAATGTGGGTGTACACCTCTGCGTAACCCTTCGGTGATTACAGGCCTTTTTTTGGGGGGGGGGGGGGTGGGAGTGATTACAGGCCTGATGTTATGTTTATGTTATGATTACTCATCCGTTTCTAGCGTAGTTACTTTAGTTTAAGACGGTTCCCATTAGCTGTAAACTGCAGTATTATACCAATTCTAAGAAAAGTTGTATAACTTATGAGTAATACAAAATCTACACGAGCGGATGTTTTGCATTATGCAAGTATGACTGTTACTCCATTTTAACAGTTACTAATAAATTTATTATTCTTACGGCGAAAACATCTGGAGAAGTCTCTAGGGCCCGCTTTCCTTGCTTATAACAGCTTTCTCCGCCACTGCAATGCAATGCAAATTACGCGGGAAAAGACAGCCATGACAGTTCCACAGATAACAAATTCCCGCCAGATAACACCATAGATATCTCAATCTCTACGATATCCTACAATCGGTGCGATCATTCCTGCAGGGCTATTGCGTATCTTTTTGAATGTTAGTGGCTATCATAGTGTCCATCGATTAACTGTCAAATGGTCATGGTTTGGTACATAATGGAACCATAAATAGCCCTGCTGAACTGCGGGCATTGAATATGAATTATGGTCTATTCAATTTCGCCACTCCATTAGTCCCATGAAATAACTTTAAGCTTCCTTCGCAGTTTGCACGTATATCTTCGAATTCTATTGCCGTAGCTTATTTTATGCGAGAACTTTACTTGAAGAGACGGAAAATGTCGCCCACTTCTGAACTTTTCAGCAGAATGCTAGAAAATATTTCAAAAACTTGATAAAAGTATTGGTGATTCTAAATAGCAGTAAAGAATAATAGGAGAATAATATTATTTATTCTTAAAGATAGAGACTGACTGACTTAGTAGCATTTTTCCAGGGGCTTTAGAAACTAATTAAATAGCGATAAAATGTTTTGTGTTTTTTGTGAATGATTTTTTTTTCCGACATTTCGGAATTGGTCCTTTAGCCCATTTCATAAAGTTGTGATACACGAGTACCACCCTATGAAAAGTATTCTAATAATATGCCCAATTTCCCCGAAAAAGCACCGTATCCGAATACAAATACGATTTTACAGTTCACAGTAGAAATACCGGGTTACATAATAATGACATGCAACGATCCGGAACCCTCCAATGCATTTGTGTGACGCGAAACGCTATTGTCCGGGACTTTTGACAGCCAGCCAACCTTATCAGCCTTCAACTAACACACCTGGTTCAAACGATTCTAAACTTTGCACCTTCATGTTAAAGATTACGGTGTGTGAAGATGTAACTTTGTTGGTTGTTGGGTTGGTGTCGTCTGATAGGTCAGTGACATGCGTCTTTTAGAACTCTATTCATATACGATGCTCTGTAAACAGACTGACATAGAAACTGTGATATACATACACATAGACATATAAAAAACGGGAGTCAAGAACGGTTTAGTTAAAAGGATGTTAATGAAATCTAGTATCAAACAAGATTTTTTAAACGTCAACAAAAACAGTTTTTCATCTTTCTCGACTGAGTTGCGCCGTATATGCGTGGAAAGAACGCAATTTGCTGTTTACACTACAATAATTGCTAATTTATTCAAACCACTATTTATAACTGCAGAAACATAACATTTTTCATCGAGTAACGCCCATGACCAAAATATAACGACCATAGAGCTATTCAAACGCAAATAAAACACATCTTTAAAAACAAACAATATCTATGTTTGGACTATTCGAATTTCAAATGCAACACGTGATGCTTTTTTGAATAACCCGCCCGGCCAGTCCCTTTAAAAAATAAAGTATCCAATGCGTTCGCGCCTTTTTACTTTTTTACCACAGAGTATAATAATCAAAACGTTCTTTTTTTACGCGCGATGACGCACGGTCTGTGAACTTCCTTCCATTGTGAGAATATCTCTGAAGCCAGTTCGAGCTTGGCCTAATACGGTAGTCAAAAAAATAAGTGACGACCTATTTATGTCCTGTGCAACTGTACGATGCATCTAAACTTGAATCCTTGAGGAAAACACAAGTTTAAATACGAAGACGAACATAAAAACTGCTTTATAGTAACTAGTGAAAAATAGACACGCGTCATAAAATTAAAATTCACAAAGCGTTTATCGTTAGAATTTATAATGAACAGCGATAAATTCAAATTGATATTCCAGAAAATCAACTTTTAAGTATCAAATGTTTTTAAATATTGTGAGACGTTATAACGTTAGTTTAGTAATCGATTTGCAGTCATACCCATGATTACAGTTTCCTATACTCGTGTTCAAGATAAGGCAACACCACTTGCATCATTTTGTCACCATTCCCATGGTATTGCCATGATCGCAGTGTTTTTATGATGTATTGAAACTGTTATCTCGCATTTTCCTGTCCTAATTGATGTTTTATTATTATTTAAGGGGAAATAACTATTTGAAACTGCTATTATGGATTGAATTTTATTTTAGGAAATCCTCCCCTGTATCTCCCTAAAAGTAGAGGAATGTCAATCAAACTGACCAGAAAGGAGGTGAAATGACATGATAATTTGTGAACCAATTTTGATGGAGGAAAAAAGACATATTGTTGCCGCTAATAATTTTACATAAGGGCAGGAGGCAAATCTGCAACAGGCTAGACAAAAAAACGGCAGGAGGATGATGATGATGATGAACCTTAAAATGTGATCTGTCACAGTCGAAACAAGTTTAGAGTATTCATTTGTCTTTTACCCGCCTACCAGGGCCTCCATATTTTCAGTAATTTACCTTGTAAACACAGTAACACAATCCTGTTATTACCGCAGTACAGGTTCAGAGCTATAGGTCGCAAATTATGTAATACGAGAGAAAGTAAACTGACCAACTGGCCGACCTTGCCTCAATTAACCAGTAGCGAAAAAAATAATAAATGTGGTAATAATGTTCTACAGTCGAGTTCAATGATAAATATACTTGTAGTTATTAATTAAACTAGAATACGATTTATTTGACGGTTCTAAAAATTTACGGCGCGTAACTTAGGAGCAATTATAAAATTTGAATTTGTTTATGAGCAAGTATTTGTTATACATATTGATACGCTACATTTTTGATGATTGAGATATTTTAATTTACAAAGTGATTTTCAAGTGTCACTGCTCCAACAATTTCTTAGAACCAAAGCTTTAAAATCCGTTGTTGATGAAGAAAAGGTAAAAATTAGCCGAACAATGTAAAATAATAATTAATCAATTAAGAATATCAAACGTAACAAGTTCGAGGTCAACTATCAAGGTCCATATCAAGAGACCATAGACGAAATTCATTTCTGAACGCACATTGCACCTGTCAAATTCGTTAGACATGTGCACAGTGCAATGTACAATGTGCTTTCAAATGCAATTTGCGTTCGGAAATCACGAGGAGTGTGTGACAACTGGGCGGATTTAATCGATTCACAATGCTAATTCGATGCGTACAGTTCACGATTTCGCCGGATCGTGTCTTTACCAGTATTGTTTTAAAAACAAGGCTATTGTTTATTCCAATGTCTTGGTCACGTTTAATAATATAATCAATGAAAATACTATAACTGCTAATTATGGAATTAATATTTGATTTCTGCGTCGCAGCTATGAATAATTAAATTGTAAGATTAAATTGCAGGCTATAGTTATGAAATTGTTTTACTTTAGAGCATTTGTATATTTAAATTAAACACTCACAAATTAAACATCGTTCTATTTATGTCAATCATTTGGAGAAGACAGAGACATAATGATGTTTTAAATACGTGTAGCTTTAAATGTATAATTTGTAGTGCAAGTGGGGTATATAAGGTATTCAGAATTAAATGGAAAAGTGTCGTGAATAGAAATTACATTAGTAAAACACTTTCTACATTTCTCTTATTGCAAACGAATCTGGAGCAGTTGTTTGTGCTGCCACCTGCTGGGATTTATTAGTGTTTTTACTTTTATTCATTGTAACACGAACCTTAGGAGTGTCATGGCCACTTTTCATGCTTATCAAACCAATAATGTATTGCTAGGGACTGCAAAAGGTACACTTGTTAAAGTAATCAACAAGGGTAAGTTTGTGCCTCCAGTCATATTTATTTCCATCGAAGGGGAATGAAACTGATCGCGATTAGCACATTTAAACTGCGTTCAAGAACTGTTAGTGTTAATATTAAAAAACAAAGATGTTCACTGACAGCATCAGCTGCATGCGGTTAGACTGGAAGCCGATCCCAACATATCTGGGAAAAGGCTCGACAGATGATCATAAACAACTTTCACTGACAACCCTTGAGAGTTAAGATGAGCTGATGAAATTCAGGTTTATTGTTGAAATTCGCCCTTAATCTCTGTTCCCATTTTCCTGACCAGTTATTAGAGACGCATGATTCGTTTTTTGCCAAACATTTTCTTGGTAATCGAAACCTTTCGTCATTTCATGGCCCTAATGACAGACCTATTTCAAGTCTTACTAAGACATTACATTCGTCATGCCTGTATGAAAAAAAACTTTTTGGCAAAAAATAAAACCGACTTCAAAAACACCAAAAAGTGAAAAATAAACTTCTGAAGAAAAATCAGCTTCTGAAGTCGGTGACATTTGTTTGTTTGATTTCGTTTTTTGCCACCGACTTCAGAAGCTGATTTTTCTTCAGAAGTTTATTTTTCACTTTTCGGTGTTTTTGAAGTCGGTTTTATTTTTTGCCAAAAAGTTTTTTATTTTTCCATTTTTAGTATGTAGTTCCCAAACAAATAATAGGTTTTATTTATCCCCAATAAATGGAACATTACATAATATCTTACTGTCCAAATCTGGGTGTACACATCTGCGTACCCCCTCAGATCATACAGGCGTGATGTTACGTCATGATGTTGTATAAACAATAAACATCCAAGCGATTGCAGCAATCACGACAGATTTGCCGTCTATTTTTGAAGAGTTCTATTGTATATCTCCGAAGATCAGGATCAGATCTTCACCAAATTTAAATGGGACCACCTCAGGAGTATACTCTTTCAAATAAAAAAAGAATTTTGAGAATCGGTTCACAAATGGAGGAGAAATCAGGTAACATACATAAAAAAAAAAAAATACATACACACGAACATAGAACCTCCTCCTTTTTTGAAGTTATGAAGGAATATATTGATCATCGGATCCATTAGTTCCGTTTCTCAATGTCTACATTGTAATATGACTCATATGATTGAACGAAACCCTTATAATGTCGAGATACTGATTAGGACCGTTTTCCGAAGATCTAGGGCGTTACAGCATGTACCTATAGGATATCTTCCCCTACTAAGTAGTTGAATAAATGTAAAAGACTACCTACCAATAAATAGGTCCGACTTCCCAGCCTACCCAGCTATTAACCTAATTCCTGACCTCCTTGCTCGACCATAGACAACAAATTACGCATTTGGCGCCAAATTCCACGTCAATGTCAACAATTCTGTAGAATCTTCTAAGTCAATGAATAATAGTAAAGCTATTAAAAGATGACTATCAGCAAACAAATTAACACCTGTTATGATAAAACACGTTGAGCAATATTTTATGAATGAATGACTCACAGATTTTTCCCGCCATTAGAGACGTTCGTTTTTTTTTATCGTACCTATCTCTTGAGATGTGACAAAGGTGTCAGTTTGTAGTCGTTATAAAACGAATAAGCTTTGTTTTTGTAGATTTAGTGTTTTACTAATCAAGCTGTATGAGAAACTGCAAATTATGAAGTTATTGTCAGTTTGTTTATCATGTGACTAGTTATGTGACTAACTCATCAAGATTATCAAAACTATGTCTAGAAACCTAGTGATTTTTTATTCGTTTTTTTGCGTCTCTCATTAGATTTTTCTTTATTTACTTACTTGTTTAGTTCGGGTAAATTAAATGACTTCATCGGTTTTACAACATAATGTAGAATGTAGGTAAGTTCCTCAGACCAAGAAAAAATTATGTTGGTCTGAGATAAATACCTACATGGAAGATTTTGCCAAACATGGCAGGAAAATTGTCATTTAATTTTACGATCCATATGTATGTATATCGGTGCACTCATGAAGAATTTATTTACTTCGTCATTAATAATTATAATAATTCATACCTCAATTAATTATTTAAGTAAAATTTGATTATCCTTGACGTAATTAAGGTTTTCCATAAAGCAAGTACTTATTATTTACTTCTGCGGTTGTCCCGATTTATTGCAACAGGTAAATTACTACCAGCCTACAAGGAAGGCGTGAATCAGTTTTATAACATTAGTTTATTTATTGTAGTCCAGATTTATTGAGTACCTACCTACCTACCTACCTACCTACCTACAGTCCTACAGTCACACACACAGAAGTTCTGAACACCTGCTGGTTTTTGAGAGCCTAGTACCCAGGAAACATTACTTATATAACTGATCAATATCCTAAGGTAATTAATTAATAATGATTGCTTGATTTCATTGATTTTGGTAGATAGTTAGGAAAAGATGAATAACAAAAATGTTTTTAATACAAATATTATGTACAATGTGTGTTTAAAGCTGAAGGAGACGAACAAGAAAATAGATGAAGCATAGAAATTACTTGAGGAAATAAAAGAGAAAATCTGCAGATTTTTATGTTCTCTGACTATATTATGTATGACTCAAGAAAAATACAAATGGCTTTATGGACGACATTTTGCGTTGCATTTTGGTTTTTTGCGTTCATCATATTCATCATTGTCCTTTATTCCATTTTCAGTTGCAGTCGACGCAGCGTATTTTTTTTCAAGGTGGATGCGCTATAGAGTAGCCCGCAAATATTAAATAGGGATGTTGACAAAAAAAATCTAATCAGTCCGTCAAATAGATTTAAAAAAAATATTGAACACGTTTTTTTTCGTTTTCCACGTAAACAATAACTGAAGACGATAGATACAGTGATACAAAAGTCGCGCGACGTCATAGTTTAATAGGTATATTTTATACCAGAAAGTGACGTCACCAGCCCCCACTCACGATCTTTGACACGTTTTATTTTCGTAAATTTTTATTAATTTGATAAAACAAAAAACACGTAACCAATATTTTTTGATAATTTAACAGACGGACTAAACAGAACATATTTTTTTAGTCAGTAAACATCCCTATTACTAGGCGTTATTTCTGTTCTATTTTTTACCCCCAACTTCAGTAGATCTGACTCATTCATATCAGACATAGGTACGTATTACAAGTAAATAAGAACAACAATGTATTCCGATTTATCACCAAACGAAACGCAGCATTGTTTTCGTGTTATCACGGGTTATCACGCACAGAGTGTTATGTATAATTTTATACATTTAATTAACATGAAGATGCTAAATATTTTTTATAAACTTACTAATTGCATTGTTTTTAGTTTTATCGCAATTATTTTAGGTAGGTACTTCATTATTTGTTTGTTTTTTAGCTTATCAACTTTGTTTTAAAACTGTATCCCTTTTAGTCGTACCTTATTTTATAACTTTAGAATAAAATATGGAATCGCGGTTACATAGTGTCAATCCAGTGGCCTGCAGTCCTGCGCTAGCCTCATCCAAGTTTTTCCCCCAATGGCAACTCTGTCGTCTGTCCATCTCTCAAAAATAACTAACTTACCTTTATCTTGAAGTTGCAATTCTGTACAACATTGAACTAATTGGATCGATATAAATATTGATGGATGGAGAGGAAGGCCAAAGAAAAAATAGATGGATTGTGTGAGGAATGATATGAAAGAGAAAGGAGTAAAATGCCACTGTGATGTGTTTCGAAAAAGAAATCGTGTTACGCCGACCCCAAATAGAATGGGATAAAGGCAGGAACTAATTGGATCTGGAACTATACAACAAGTATTAGACCTATCCACCCTTGGATTTTTCATGCCTAAATCCCCAAGACAAGACTATCTCATTTTTCAGTTTAATCTCGCAAATCGAGACTAGGCCAACATAACTGATAACCTAGTTAAACAAATGAATTTGCTCGGCCCCGTTAGACAAAGCCACCTGTCAACAGTCGGTGCACGTCTTTAAAACAAACGCAGGATGAATCAGCCAGTTTATGCAGCGGTACTCAATGTTTTTTCTGGGCTGTATGTAAACTAGGACACAGGACTATGATATCAGTACTTCGGCAGAATTTGTTATTTGAAAAGTTTCTGTCTGTCTGCTTTTTATCGTGTTATGCTGAGTGGGACTGGATTGGGTACGTCTGACGGTTTGATGCATGCTGCTGTGTGCCAGAAATTACCACTTTCTGGAGCCCTGACACAGCCAGAAGACGTCACGGCAGACCTCGTAGAAGATGGCGGAATGATTTGGACCAAACTAGTGCGTACTACTGGTAGTAGAGATACCAGAGGTCTACATTAGCGTTGCATCGAAACAACTGGAAGTCATGGGGAGAGGACCGTTAAATGTCCAGCAAACAGTTTATTAAACCATTGATCGCCAAACCTAATACGGTATTTTTTTCGGGACAACGATTTTAAAAAAGCTATGTCTAACCATTTTTGGTCAATAATTAAGCCATTAAAAGGCGCTTTTGAATACTTTAAAAGGTGATAGAATTCATTCTAGTTGCCAAATTCCGACACAAAACTACCTTTTAGTTTCATATGGACCATTTTCGGAAGAGGTTGTATAGATATCATCATCTTCCTAGCATTTTTGCAAAATGACCTGAGTCGGCTTCCAGTCTAACCAGAAGCAGCCAAATACCAATATTTTGGCAGCTGCTGAATTGCCAATCAAGCTACCTGGAACTGTCAAGTTTTCCTAATCAACCTTGAACCTAATGCTAAAGCGATAAAGTTGAAAAGCTATTAAAGAATCTTAAAGATAGATTGTAGTAGCTAGATATGCTGGCGTCTGTACACATAGCAACAAAAGTCATGCGTCAGTTTGAGTATCACTGAGCTAATGAATCAATGGAGATCACAGGATGTGCGTAGGCGGCGCTTACAATCAACGCGGTGGCGTTTCGAAAGACACGTTTCATTGAGGACTAGCATTTGCGAAATTACCTAGTATCGCGATATTTATCTTCACGCTCTGGTTATTACCGGAATTGCTGAGTTTTAGATCAATGTTAGGTTGTTTCTGAGAGGAATGGAATGTTAACTGTCCAGTTTACTGAAGGTAAAAGACAAAGTAAAATATTCTTATTACTTGCTCCTAAAACGCTGCCATTACTTTTTCCAGGTCACATCATCATGCGCCTTTTCCCAACTTTTAACGGTTTGGCTTCGAGTCTAATCGGATGCAGCTGAATAGGCCGACTGCCTATCTGATCTCCACAACCCAGTTAGTAGTAGCTAGTACTGAATACGATGTCAACTGGTAAGACTGGTTGTCACACCTTCAGGCCACTTACTACCTATAACGACTGTCAAAGATCTGCTTATGATGGACACCTAAAACTCATATTAACTGTCACTCCTGTATTGTAGCTAGGAGTAGGCTGAAGACATGTGTAACGCGCCCACATGTCGCCAATGACATCACTTCTACATCGTCAACTGCTATATTAATCTCTCTTGAATCTTCTTTTAATCCTTCATCTCCAAAGACGAACCTAATTGCTTTGTTTGAGCAAGAACTTGCTACTGTTTATTCATTAATCGACGGTCACAGAACAATAACTCTAAATTGTCCATCAATATTGACAAAGACAGCCCTTGAACACGTTTAAGATGAGCTGATCGCGTTTAAATTCTCCCTAAAGGTATGTATTTTGGTTAGACTTGACGTAGGCTAGCAAAATTCGCATTATCAACCCACTAAAGGGAAAGCTGGTAGCAAAAACAGTTACCTTCGAAACTGAAACGTAGAATGAATGAGTACAAGCCTTTGTATTGGGTCGAATCGATTCAGTAGTACGCTATCGGAGACAAAAAATCTAGGTAATGGAACTAGGTGGCCGATAGTAAATGTTTTCGGTGACCTGACCGGGTGTTTATTTTCTCGACCGTTTTTGGGATAAAACCTGATCTTTTCTTTGCAGTAAAAGCAGCAAATATCCATTACTTAGAAGGTTTGCCTTATAGAAATGGCAAATAGACGTCTATGAAAGCAGACAAAGTGGAAAACGTGAAATGCCTTAGCCATATGAATAACCGTTCGTACAAAACCCGCACACAGAACAGGCTGACATAAACCCAGAGGAACGAAATATACAACGAAATGAACTAATCAAAGTAACCTCTCAACACACTCAAATCTAATGACAGTAACAACTAACAAACCACTCTTGCTAAGTCGGTCTACAGTTCTACACACTTGTTTCCCATGCAACCGTGACAAGTGTGTGTAATCAACTTTATCGAGAAAACAAGTCCATCCAACGATACGGACGATACCCAAGAACTCAAGACTGTTTGATTCAACTCCACTTTTAACTGTATCTACAGCGCAAATGCAACTAATTGTGGAAAGGCTTTAAACTCTGAATGACTATACACGCCATGAATTAACCAAACCAATTCTTCCACAAATACAATAAGGTTGATATTGTATTAGTTCGGAGACTACATATGACGTTTCAAGAATTGCAAGTCAGTAGTGAGTCAGCGTTCAATATGACTAGACGTCTCTTGACCTCCCGTTATTATCCGTGGTTTCGCTTACGAACAGCTGTTAGAGACAAATTCACTTTATTTAGACTGGTGTTGATAATGATCATGTTGCAAAATCGAGCATTAAGAGCTCATCCTGGCAAGCTGTAGTAGACGGTAAAGTGCTTAAGATTGTCGCGGGATAAAGTAGGATCGTTAGAGATGTAAAGGACACTCGTTGGCTAGACCGTTTTATGATCTACGCCTCTACGGAATGTATTGGCTGGTTGGTCCGGTCCAGACTACTAGTATAAATATGGTTTTCAATGGTCTCGTGTGGATCGAAGGAGGAAAGTAGAGAACCGAATATCCGCATCGTGGTTATAATTAAATGGGGCGTGCTCCTTTTACACAATGAGACATTTCTTTAGATCTTTGGAGACCATAAAGCTTTTAAATATCAAGATTTTCCATGCTTTAACTTCTAAAGTAATCATGTTATAAAAGTTATATGAGTGAACAGTCCACAAGAATGTAGGGCTATAAAACTGCACAGCCATAATCTTTTGAACCAGAATCTTTTTTATGACTGAACTAGCATTCGTTATGAGTTGGAACTCAGAAAACACCAATGACACTGACTATTATATATATCATCACGCCTGTAATCCCTGAAGTATTATACAGAGGTGTAGTCATTGGTACACCCACATTGCGCCCAGTTATGTATAAGTCCCATGTAACAGGAGGCGAGTATATTACCTGCTATAGGCTGCTACTGCAAAATTCTTGATAGAAAATCTCAATAACACTTTGTCCGTCTAGGTAATCAAACCCAGGACCTCAAGCAGAGCAGTCGCGCTTGAGACCACTAGACAAACGAGGCAGTCCATTGTGATACTGACTATATCTTAGCCTAAATTAAGCTACTGCGCTATGCAACTACTACAGATATTCGAAGATTTTAGTTGACCTCAAACCTAGTTAAATGTTTGATAACAGCTACTACAGACCACTACAGATAACTGCCTTGATGCGATCTTCGTCTACATTTGGAATAACTTAACGGTACTCATAGTTTTTGCATCGAGGAATTTAGTACCATCAAAGACGGTCGATCCTAAGCTCCTTAAACAGTTTTTAAGTATAGAACGGAATTATTCTCATAACATCTAGTTTATCTTCAAGTACATTTCTCCGATATTTTGCTCACACTAACGTTTTAATGTATTTGTGTAAGTGATCACATAAATGCTAGCCTACATTTTTGTACACACAAATTAGTATTCTTAGTGCATTCACGACGCACGAAAACTAGATCTCGAGGCTCAAGTGAAACGTTAGTGTACAACTATGTCCTTGTCTGACTACATAATGTTTGCTTTTAAGTGCACCTAGAAAAAAACTAAGTGCAATAACCTAACCTACTTAGTTCAGGCTTTCACTAACAAATGTCTCTCTTCGCAGACGCGGATTCGATAAAGCAGTTAAGTTAAACCCGGATAAGAAAAGATTTGGACCATAAGCACTTAACTTTACGAGCTTTCTAGAAGAAAAGTTTCTAAGAAATTCCCAATGATTTATTCTTTTTATATTTCTCGCTCAGTTCTCTGGTCCAATAGAAATTCATAAGCAGTTAGAAAACTCAAGAGCAGTAAGACAGTCTTTTTCGATTAACGCCAGGTAGTAGGGCAGGGAAACTAAAATAACAATAATTATACCCAATTTAAATGGCCACGGCCCGCTGCTTCAGGCGAGTCAACTCGACTTTCGCTGATAATTAGATAAGTACAATACCGCACACACTTTCCTGCAATTTTCTATTATGTCCGGCGCACACAATGCTTGCAAAATTGTGGAAAACTGCATACGATTTTGCGATCATCATCATTATCTTGCCCTTATCCACATTCGTCTTCAGTTGGTGTAGCATGTCTTCTTCTTCCATACTTCTCTATTACTCGTCATCTCATGAGACACCTCCTTTCTTACCATATCATTCTTTACACAGTCCATCCATCGTTTCTTCGGTCTTCCTCTTCTCTTAGGGCGGTTTTGACATACAAAGGATTAATGCTAATTCATGAACGCGCTTGGTAAACACGGCAATCTTGCTGACAAGACGTGAAATTTGGACTTATTTGCACCATGCTGTCCGAAACCTATTAATTAAAGTCACAACGCCCATACGAGCGGTTATAAACACACGCTTAATCGGCCAAAAGTCTGTGTGTTTCGTGTTACTAGATTTTACTAGATGTGTCTACATCAAAGTGCATGTTCAGAGACATACGCCAGGTAGATCAACGCGTATGTGACTATGTGGCGCGTTTGACCATCTCAACCAACATCGCTCATGGGATCTTCTTCTTAGCGTGTTGATGGCAATCTAAATTGTGGCGGCTTAAAACTGAGCTACTAGTTCAACTTTTTTTTTGAGGGTTGGAAATCATCAAATGACTCGTCCCGCTCTGGTCGGAGCGAAAATGAGTGCCAGACTTCTGCCGAAGAAACCACCCATCATGTTCCTTCTTAGCCATTTGTGTCCAGAGTCGCGGTGTCTCCTTCGAACACAAATCCTTCCGCAGCCCAGGCAGGACTACTAGGTCACCTTGGATATTGGCCATCAGATGTGTTTATAAATTGGTATAAGGTCAGGAGAATGATGTTTTGACCATCCTCACGGCTCTTAATAGCTTTACTCCATTCGCTGTCGATCGTGCGTCTGCGCTAAGCATTATTATACACTTTCGCAGTTAAGATTACTCATGCTTGAATCTAAATGACCGGATAACGTGTCGAAAACGTCTATAATTAGCAGTCTATGTCTAACTATTGTTCCGGGGAATAATATGGCTGAACAACCATTGATCAGTACTTGAATCACGTTCCTATAAAACAGCTCCGAGAAACTTCTTGCTTCGACTAGTGTGCATTTGACCACCAAACCAGCTGTTCCATTCATTTTGTCAGTGGTAGTATTGCAGTTTTGAGGAAACCTCTTTTCTCAATGACCGATGAAAACTTTCTGTCTGTGGCCCAGACATACATTTTTCATCGGTAATTTAAAATTCAGAACGATGTACTGACGTGTAACCGTTTGAGCGACGGTGTAGCTTCCACCCTGTGTAAAGTTAGTCGGTGGGCTATAAACGGTGATATTGGTTTTTACCTGTTACTTATCTATAACAATTATACAGTCGGTGACTGTATTCTAGGCTCTTATTTTCCATGATGATTTCTGTTTTGCATAAATTTTCCTCAAGAAACTAATAATAAATGTTAATAACATAGTTTGAATGCGCATTAAATGACGTCTTTAGAAATTTCCTCCTTTCAAAAGTTTTCTACGTTTAATTCACAGGTACAAAATGTATTATGAAGATGAATCATATTGACTATCATTATAATAATTCAACCTTGGCATTGGCGTAAACGTCACTGAGGCTAAAATATTTAAGAATTGTGCAAATGATCGAGACATTGATAAAAATCTCCATCCATTTATTTTTGGTGTTGAATGAAGCATATTCTTAATAATCTTAGAATAAGTATAATATGAATAGCGATATAGATTAATAGGATATAATTATAAAATAGATTTAGAAATAATACCAAGTTAATAATAAATTAAAAGAAACAAACCGCTCTTCCTCTCTCTACTTATATAGGGTGTAAAAGTACCCTTAACGCAAACGAAGGGCAATTATTCTCCCCACCACTGCGATCATTTTTTTGTTCTACACCTTACCTGGGAACCTCCTAGTTACGGAGATATTGGCGGTCAAAGCTACAAATTTTTCACAGCTGTTTTTGTAAATACTAGTTTTTCAGGTTCTAACTTTACTTAAATTACCTCCATGACCCGTTTACTATTCAAAGCATCCACTAGCGCAATGTTTTAACAGTGCTACATTGAGTTTTACTGTAAATGTACTGTGATTTTTGACCCGAAAAAAAAAAGTTGTTTCCCAGCAAAATTTTTTGTTGAATGCTTGGTTGACGGCTGTGTGATGGGTTGATTTACACCCTGTATAAACATTTGCTGTGCCCGACAGGGTCCATAATTGTGTCTAGAATTATTTTACCAATTACCTGAAAATGTACATTATGGATTGCAATAAATAATTTGAAAACTCTTCGTTTGTTCTTCATTTACTATCGTATTCTCGCCTCTGCTTCGTTGGTGGCGACTACTGAACATGAGGTCCTCGTAGCGATACCCAGGTCGGTCAGTATTATTGGGTATTTCCATCAGCAATTTCTCAGCAGCAACCACTGAGTCTGGATTTGTGTAAATTGACGGATATAGTTCGGCCCCGTGTTACATGGGACTTAAACATAAGTGAAATGAACTGTACTTATAAGGTACACCTCTGCCTAAACCTTCGGGAATTACAGCCATGATTGTTAAGTTCATTCAGCAGATGAAAAAGAGACAAATAAACTTCACCTACTTAATCATCAGCCACTTCAATCATTATTACTCTTAACAAGGCACGCATGCGCTGCCAATCATCTGCCTCGAACGGCGCAGGCGCCTACATTTCGGTGTCCCAACAATCACAGCACATCAGCCAGTTCAATAAAATCTAATCATGCGACCAAATGATCAACAATACTATACAAATAGCACGACAGCCGTATTTGGGAACATGTTATTGAATCTTAAAGTACGTCCGAAATCATCGTACAGTCAGTGCCCCACATTACCTGACCCCTTTTCTCACACCACTTGCCCTTTTTTTCTTTGTTGAGGGGTCAGGTAATGCTGGGCACTGACTGTTCATCGAAGTATCTGAAAAACTTTGATCTACTAGAGCGAACTAACAAAGCAATGGATGATCGACTTTTGACCTACTTCGATAATGTTTTTGAGTTTAAAATAAGCAATGGATACAGTCTAATCACGCGACCATAATGATCAACAATACATACAAATATCACGAGACATCTTTATATATGGGAACTTGTAATTGAATCTTTGATTAGGTACGTCAGAATTCATCATACATCGAAGTGTTTGAATAACTTTAAAAGATATTTGAACGAACTAACCAAGCAATGGATGATCGTCTTTTGTTTGAACCTGAGCGTACCCAACGTCAATATAATACATTGAAGATTTTGACCTACTTTGACGAAGTTCTTTTGATTGAAAGAAGCAATGGATTGAGAAGTATCGTTAGCATGTACCATTCAGTCTGAAAAAGGGCACAATTGTGAGGCCTGACACCATTGTAGTCGTGCCTACAATAGATATTAAACACCTGTCAATGATTTGACAATGAACTGACTCGTAACTGGCGATATTGTGTGAGAAGATTATGTATATGTTAGAGAGGTTTTGATAAAATAGTTTGATTGACTAAATGACTGAAGTGAGTCTTTCAGGTTTTACTGATAAACCTAAAAACATTAATGTGAGGAAAACGCTCCTAAGACTTAGGCAATAAATTAGGGAGGAGCGTTTGGAATTTCCAAAGTCATCATCATTCTCTTGCCCTTATCCCAATAGGGTAGTTGACAAAAAAAAATCTAATTCGTCCGGCAAATAGATTTCCAAAAAATTTTGGACAAATTTTCTTTCTTTTTACACGTAAACATGTATCGTCTTAATTTTTAGACGATACAGTGCTTCGAAAAGTCGTGTGACGTCACAGTTTGGTACATATTTTGCCAGATGACGTCACAACCCCACACTCATGTTCTTTGATACGTTTTTTTGTCAATTTTAATTAAATTGATAAAACAAAAAACACGTATAAAATATTTTTCGATAATCTAACAGACGGACTAATTACAATCATATTTTTTTAGTCAGGAAACATCCCTATTCATTTGGTGTCGGCGCAGCATGTCTTCTGCTTCCCTACTTCTGTATTATTCGTAATCTCATCAGAGACCTTCTTTCTGCTCATATCATCCTTTACACAGTTCTTCCATCGTTTGTTTGGTCTTCCTCTACTCTTATAGCACACACATTACTCAAAACTTAAATAAAGTATTCAACAGTCATCACCTGCCTAGCCTTTTACCAACCATGTTGAGCTCGGCTTCCAGTCTAACCGAATGCACCTGAATTCCAGCATTTTACATGAAGCGATTGTCTACCTAAGCTCCACACTTCAGTTAGTATTGGGTGATATGATAGCCTTTAAATTAAAATAAAATTAAATTCATTTATTTCAGGTATCAAAACCCATATTAGACAAACCATTATAGTCATATAAAAAAATGAGCCACAAAAAAAAGCGAAAAAAACGCACGCGCGCGCGTGTGCGTGTCAATGAGCTTATGGGTTTGATAAGCCTGGTTATCAGACTGGTTATCATCTTGCGCTGCATGCCCTGACACCTGCACACTTGACGACCTTATGACTGCATCAGCGAGTGGACTCCGCATAGCTGAATTTTGGGCCAAAACGATTTGATCGTATAGAAATTTGCCATCGACACGCTAAGAAGATCAGACTTTCGGCCACTGACTTTAACAACTGCCAAACATTTATATAATTAAGGCAGCCAGGACCAACAGCTTATACGTGCTTGCCGAGGCACGGACGAAACTCGGTATGTAATGGGTGGTCACCCATCCACAGACCAACCCAGGCAAGCGCGGCGTAACCTAAAGATCGCCCTGTGTAGCAGTTATTATTTAAACACGAGCTCTAAATTGATCAACAGTGATTTTCCTAAAATCTGGAGCTCCCCTATTCGCCCTACTGACTCATCATCAGGCAGCTAATCAATTTGATTTGTTTAAAAATTCCCGTTCGTTACAGTCATTATCATTAGTGACGGTAATAAAAACCTTGGGTTGACTTTCAAACATAAAGTAAGATATTTTACTATGGTGAATGTAATTTGAAATAAAATATTCTACAAGGTAGTGCGAGAAGATTATTTTTGTGTGTTCTCGTTTTTCTTTCTAATGTTAATATTATTGTGTCTTCATCATCTAGGTAGCTTTTTGCCAACTAAATTGGAGTCGGCTTCCAATCTAACCAGGTGCAGCTGAATACTAGTATTTTACATGGAGCTACTGCCGATCTGACCTC
This sequence comes from Diarsia brunnea, assembly GCA_949774965.1. Taxonomy (NCBI): domain Eukaryota; kingdom Metazoa; phylum Arthropoda; class Insecta; order Lepidoptera; family Noctuidae; genus Diarsia; species Diarsia brunnea. Next base: position 4,432,060 of record OX459019.1, read on the forward strand.
CACGCCCCAGTTTGTACTGGTAAGACTACCTGTGACGACTGGCACAGATCTACAAATGACCACCGAGACCAACAACGGCTTAACATGCTTTCCGAGGCACGAAACTAGGTATGTAAATGGTGGTCACCCATCCAAGGGCCAACCTAGACAGGTGTTGCTTAACCTAAAGAACGAGACACCCCCCAGCGGCTGTGATTATTTAGTCACGAGCGCTTCCCAATATTGGGTCCCCAAATTACATTATTTTGATCTCCAAGGACGACATGCTAGCAATAAAATATAGGGTCAACATACGGTGGGGTAAGACATTATGGATAATATGATTACGATGGGTGCTATTAAACCCGAACGAGGGATCAGGAAGCAAAAGTAGTTTCAGGAAAACTTCTAGCAGTTCCAGAAGGTCTTGAAAGGTTTTTATTCGAGTCTCTACTTACCTTTAACTAAATAACATAACATCACGCCTTGTAATCACTGATCAGTTAGGCAGAGATGAACCATAAATAATACACCCATATTTCGCCAACTACGAGTATGTTTAAGTCCCATGTGTCAGGGGGCGCGTTTATTGACATCAACCGGGCACAAATCCAGTCTCCGTGGCTGCAACTGAGCAATTCCTGATGGAAAAACTCAATAACACTTTGCCCGACCCGGGAATCGAACCCCAGACCTCATGCTCTGCAGTCGCGCTTGCGACGACTAGACCAACGAGGCAGTCAAAAAAAGATTTCGATAGTTTATGAAAACATTACCGTCCTCAAAATTTTTACAGTTCATTTCCAAAAGAATCCAAACAATATTATCCAGTAATAAATTGATGATGAAGATGCTATCTTAAAACATGGCAGAACAAGATTGACTTTCCCCACAATTTGCAGCACTACCATCTAGAGTGCAGTTGCAATTGCATCACCCAGCCGACCTTTTAGTGCTGTTTAAGCAACGAATATATGACTTGGTCGAAAAAGTCAAAGTAATTACGCGATTGGCATCTTGAAGTTATTTTGCAGTCAGTCTGAATACCTAAAGAGGATCTACAAGCTGTTCGGTGACTAAGATCTCATGGGGAGTTTATTTCAGCGATAAAAATTGATCGCGATCAGTACACCTAACTAAACCGCTCTTCGAAAGACTTATAACCTAAGTAACGGCTCTACGTGAATCCCCTGCAGCCCCTGTAGGGTACGTACCTCGGTTTAAGGAGTCACTGCAGCAAAGGGTATATTAATTAGAGGCTGATTTAAAATTACTGGCTCAGCATCGCGGGCTGGCTCGAGAAAGGGTCGAGGAGAAAACAAATGGTGTGATGCAATTGTCTCTTGATATACCAAATTCGTTTTGACGAGTTACCACATATCTTGGCGACGAGGAGTCGGCTTGAAAGACTTGTCTTCGACCTTCGTACCTTGACCGTCCGACTAGCACTTCGCCTTCCGACTTCGTCCGCAAAGTTTGTGATAGCGCGGTTAATATGCATGATATTGTAAATATAATCTATAGCTACTACCCGCGGATAATTTAGTTTACTGCCAGTAAAATATTTTTTAGAATTAGATTTTTAGTTCCGGAGTTCCCTCCTATTATTTATTAGTATAGACTATAGATACAATTAAAGCAAATGACCTGACACTTTTTCGAGTGATCGAGTAGCGTCGCCAAAACCGAAAAGAGGTGACGTATTTTTTGTGACCGGTTCCAGAGGATCGTGTGTCACTTCCTAAGACTGCAAGTGAACAGTTAACTTGATTCCACATTACTTAACAGTTACGTGCGCGTTGCATTCTTACCTAACAACCATTGAGGCCGCGAGAATCAATTCACATTGTGTGAAGACTGTGAAGTGATACATATTATATATATTATATTATTATTTATTACATATTATACATTATGCTTTGTGAAGATCGCTTTTTCGTTCGAGAGCTCGTAGCTCAATAATAACTACCGACCGATCTTTAAGTTAAGCCCTGCTTGTCTAGGTTGGTCCGTGGGTGGGTGACCAACTGACCACCCATTTTATACAGAGTTTGCTCCGTCCCTCAGAAAGCACGTAAAGCGGTTGGTCCCGGCTGCCATGTATAGATCTTTGGCAGTCGTTACAGGAAGTGCCTTGTCCGCGCGATATCCACTGACAAGGCACTGGGTTGTGGAGGTCAGAAAGGCAGTCGCTCCATGTAAAATACTGGTATTCAGTTGCATCCGGTTAGATTGGATAGAATAGAAGTCGACCCCAACATAGTTGTGAAAAGGCTAGGCAGATGATGAAGATCGCTTTTTCACGGCAAATTAGATGTAAAAGAAAGTTTGAAGACCTGATTGATGGAAAGCGGTGTAGCGGATTTAATGGCTTTGATCTGCGGTTTGTAACTGTGACCTCGTTTTTCAGGAAATTAGATGATTTCCCTTTTGGTTGAATATGAACTCTTTATCGCCGCCATCTTTAACGAAATTCACGACTTGGTGTTTATGTTAACTAAATTTTTTTTTCCATAAGCATAACATAACATGACGTAATTTTTTTTTCCATAAGCATAACATAACAAACCGGAGCACTGGATAGGGATAAGTAGAAAGAGGAAAGGGAGGCCTTTGCCCTGCAGTGGGACACAAATGGCTGATATTATTAAATTATTTCTTAAATAAAGTAGACAAGACTCAATACTAAAAATAAACTACAGCATTGATTACTCTGATATTCAGATGTCCATTAAAAGACACTGGAGTATCATTCCAGAAGAATTTAAGACGATACTCCCTAAGGACTTTCTTGGGATTTTTCCTCTCTCGAAATTTAATTTCAAAATTTGACTTTAGGCAGCATAACATGAGAAAAATAACCTTGGACGTTACGCTAAACAATTTTGTAGTCAGAGAAAGAATGTAAGCAATCAGCATAACTAGCAATAGTTTGAAAACAAACAACTAAAATTACAGTGAGGCATGAAGCGTGGAGCGTAAACTGGGCTAGCAGAAAACAACAGACACAGACAAAAACTACGCCATTCAAATTCATTTATTGGTAATTATGTAAATCTAAAATAAATAATCTTATCACATTCTGCCACGAGGGCTTCAAAATTATTACAATACGAAAATAGAAATATTGGGCTAGTAATGCATTGATACTTTTGAATGTTTTTTTTTCTTTTACGCAGATATATTTTTTTTTACTTTTACTGTTTTTTTTATGCATATTGTTTAAACCCTACTCTTACACGGTATCTCTGTACAAGTTAATTCTAGCCGAAAGGGGCCTGGTGACCTGTAACACAGGTTTTTATAAAAACCTACGTCAGGCACCAGTCTCTCACAAAGTTGGAATACAGCTTACCCATTTTTCTTGTACACATTAATATTAAAATAACTCAACTTTGTGAAGAGAAAATAAATGATATAAATATATTTACTTTTGAATAAAGAATTAGTATTATTACAATATGTATAAGATAAACCAGTTAAAAATATGTCAAAGTATTATTAAATGTAAATCTATCAAAGAGAGATTTAAAATCGTAAGAGCTGACACTTAAATTAGGATGTCAAAGTATCATTCAAAAAGTCATTGAATCGTCCAGTCAACTCGCAAAGAATACGGGTCCATAACGCGGTGGTTTGCGTTAAATTAAGACTTCCTCTTGTCCTAGTCTCAGTAAAACAAGAGACTATCAAGGGCCGAAGTCTACTGCACAGGGAAGTGCTCAATTTAAAATTAAGCAACCGCTTTACCTTTGTCCTTTGGGTACTTGACTTGTACCAATTAGGATGAAGTCTTTGTGGAATAATAGGACTAGGATGATTACATGTAATGAGGAGAGATGAAACGCATGTGATTAAAAAAATGTTAATCTTAATGTTGATGGAGGGAGAGAAAGGCCAAATAAAAATTTGATGGATTGTGTAAAGAATGATATAAAAAGAGAAAGGACAGAATTGATATCGTAATTTCTGACAGGAAAGACAGGAAAAAGAAAATGTGTTGCGCCAACCCCAAGTACAATGAGACAAGGGCAGGAAGCTGCTGATGATGATGATGATGATTGCAAAGCAATGAGACGTTTAATGCTATATATTGAAAACGACATTCTGTCTCCTTCATCCTCAAACGATTGTGAGAAACAGAAAAATATTTCAAATAGGTTTAGAACTAAACCCATGACTTGGTGGTGCAAATTCTTTCGAAGTTCTAAGGATTGTTGCAAAGGGACAAAATCTTTAAGAAGAAAATGTTACAATCGGGGCTATAGACAGCGAAATTATGCTGTACAGCAATGGCAGGTTGCCTAAAGCTCTAATTTTAGTTGTCGATATCACAATTATTCACAATGAAAACAGTTCACGGTCGGTCGTAGGCCTCATACAATTAGAAAATGGTTGGTCACTTCTGGGCAGACGTCTAAGCGATCTGATCGTAGAGAATATTGTTATTGGACAATTGGTACAACATGTCATTTTATAAACCTGACAACAAACTAGAAGAACGCATAAGATATTACGCTACCCCGTCGGGGCTGCGAGTCTCGTCGGGGCTACGGGTTGTTCGAAAGATATACCGCGGCCTCGGCACAAGGGCTAAGAATGAAAATGGCTGGTTCTTAGTCAGTAGTCAAGCCCAGACCGGGAGGAGTCATTGATGATTTTCCACCGCCCAACAAGAAAAGATATTACGCTATTTTTTACTGATTAATTTCGTTGCAGGATCCAAGACAGTCAAATTGTTTCTCTAGGACTTCGTCGAGCTTCATTGTCTCGGCGCTTTATTGGTGGTCGCCACTATTGATTCTGGCTTTTAGGCGTTACAGTTGTTTGGGAATAGTGTGGAGGGCTTGTCCTTACAAAATAAAAAAAAACTGCAAACAGTATTACATCAAAATTATTAGATATTCCAGGCCAGAATGCCAAAATCCTTACCTAGTTAAAAATGCCGAACGTTTAGGCCCTGACACAGTTGCTACCGATTATCCAATTTCAATCCGAAACCGTATCAAATGCGGGTAGTAACATTCAATTACTATCCTATTCTAATGTACATCCTGTACACAGAGAAGTAAATATTCCTTTAAAGACGCTAAAACTTTTAAAGCTTCTCCCGCAGCAAAAGCAAAAAAACTAAATTAGACTTAGGGCGTAGAGTACTAAAACAGGTATTCAGTTAATTAACATACCAGGATGAAAGTACGCCTTCGCTAGTAAAATGATCGTAAATGAAAAGGAAAATGAACATTTCTTAGCCACCCTGAGGTATTCTAAGTGAATCATAGGCTGTCAAAATGTTTACGCAATTATAGGTCGTATAAACAATGAATTAGAGTTTATAATTCTCCTTGGATATTTTAAGGAGTCATTGACCGGGGCAGTTAGGGTTTTCAAGAAGTCTGTGTCGTGTCAGGATTGTTATTGCGCTGTGAGCCGTGAAACGAAATTATTGCCAGAATATCAAGTATTTGATTTATAAAAGAACTGTAGTTTTTATTTCGATGGTACATCTTCAGCCGTAGTTTTTTTTTACAATAAAACATTATGCAAAAAAAAACTGACTTCCAAAAAAAAGTCTAAAATAACTTTACTTTCGGAAGTTGATGACATTGTTTCATTGACTTTTTTGCCATTGCTTGATGAAACTTCTATGGGACCAATCGGAGGCTTGTATGTCCTTTCACACGAAAAAAATATTTTATTCAAATCGGTTCATAAATTACAGAGTTATTATGACGTATGAGGTAACAAACATAATTTAAAAAATACAACCAGATTTAGAACCTCCTCGGTTCTAAATTGTTTCAAAAATGGTAAGTTAGATCAGTGTCATTTGAATCGAAGACCAATTAATCAAATCAGCTTATCTAAAACCATGACATGTCGACAACATGTCATTGTCATTGATTGATACTTAGAACTATGTCAACTTAAAATCAATCAAAAGTCCTACTACTTAGTTTAGCTACTCGCTACTTTGAACAAAATCCTGCCAGTAACCGGTCAAGCGCGTGTCAACTTGCGTGACCAGTGCCTATAATAATTTTAAAACAGTTTCTACTTGCCAACTGTCTCGAGAATATTGCTAACGAACCGTGTAAACGTTTGAAAATAATGTTTTGTAAAATGCCGAGAAAATAACTCACAAAACTATATTATATTCTTTATGGGTTGAAACTTATTGACTAGTCAATAAGTTTCAACCCATAACTAGTCACATCAGTACCCAATACATGAGCATCCCAATTTTGCGTAGAATTGTAGTTTTAACATTCCAAACAGTCAAAAGAAGCTCGTCGCTAGATAATAACAGAATAACAAATCAATCTTCAGGTTAAGCCGAGCTTGCTTAGGTTGGTCTGTGGATGGGAGACCACCCATTACCTACCTAGTTTCCTCCGTGCCTCGGAAAGCAGCTTTTGGTTCCGGCTATTGATTGTAGATCTTTGACAGTCGTTAAGTAGTCCGAAAGTCTGACAACCAGTCTTACCAAGGAGTATCATACTACCCGGTACTGTTGTGGAGGTCAGATACGCAGTCGCTTCATGTAAATTACTGGTATTCTGCTGCATCCGGTTAGACTGGAAGCCGAACCCAACATAGTTGGGAAAGGGTAGGCAGATGACGCACCTATTCCTGCCATGACATCCACATATAAAAATTAAAAATGAACAATAACTGTTAGTAGGTACAGATAAGGACCGTGAAACTGTATAGAACCTTCATGACTGGTAAATAAAGTCAGTGGGAATATATATGAGTAATTACGGGAAATGTTGATAGCAGTCTAACCTACGCGGATATTCCGAAACATTGCATGAAGGATAATCATAAAGGATAAGGCTTATCAAAGGATGCACACCAGGAAAATATAAAACAATAGCTCATAATTATCACATGAGTGGTTACTACTGGTTACTGTGGTCGGTCTGTGGATGGTGGACTATCGAGCTCCACTGAACCTCGGAAAACTAGTTTAGTCGTTCGTCCTGGCTGCGATAAGTAGACCATTGGCAGTCGTTATAAAAGTAGCTGGAACCAGAATCTCTCACAACCAGTCTTATCAAGGAGTATGTTATTCCCCAGGGACTGAGTTGTGGAGGTCAGTTAGGCAATCGCTCCATGTAAAATGCTGGTTAGTTGTTAGACTGGAGGCCTGGAGGTCAGGCCAATGAAGCTCTTTGAGTATCTCCCTCTCCATTCATGACCATTTTTGATTTGTGGTTCTTTGGAAATCTTTGTGTCAAGACGTTGCTTTGCTTAGTGGGACCATCGTGTATAGTTTCCACAAGAGTTAATGTTTAGTGTCAGCATTTCCCGCCAAACGCCAAAGATGGCGTCACCTGTCACTTCCAAGTTCAAATTAGCCGTTAATTCTGTCATGGCGGACAGATTTTGTCGCCGCAGAAATTCCGCGAAGAACTCGCGCCTAACCGGTTTTTTGTTTATCTGAAATATGTTATTTAAAAACGTTTGATTTCGGTGAGAACTGAATACTGCCACATGTCGTAATTAGGCCATGCCACGTTTTTCTGTAAGTTAAATCGATGCAGTACAAACAAGTACTTAAAGCAAATACATTAAAAGAGCAATTTACATTATTGTACCACGACAAAAACGCTCAACTAAACAAAAATATAAGTGAATGAAATTTAAGAATGAGTATCTCAAGTGGCGTATCTAGTTGCAAATACTACTCAACCATGTAAACACTTCTTACATTCTAAGTAAGCATACGATATGTGTCACAAATGCGCATTAAAATGACGCAATACATATAACACCACGTCTGTAATCCCTAGAGATAAGCAGAGGTGAAATTTATAAGTACACCCACATTTCTCCAGTTATGTGAAACTACCACATGATAGGGGACGAGTCTATTGTCATGAACTGGTCACTAAACAAGACTAGCAACCACGAATTCCTGATGGATATAGACCCAATGTACGTTCCTAATATTGCATTAGGCTCAGGTACTAACATTTTCTGGCTTAAATCGTCGTTTAGCACCCAAATCTGTCGTTCCACAAACAGGTGTTCCTTGCACAATAAAAAGTATGGAATACTTCGATCATACTGAGGCCTTCGAAAGGCAGCTGCTTCAAAATCTTGCACTAATTTCGACAGTCCATTTAGAAAGATAACGGGTCGGCAGTGTTGCAACACTCGCATCTGCACATCTTCCGTCCCTTTCACATCCACGAGCTTCGCCGAATGCCTTGTTTTGCCCGCAAGTTTGTTTGCTTATTTTTTTAGGATACCCATGTTATTTGAGAACCTTTGCACCTTTGAATATTTAGTTTGTGGAGCATCTGCGGGTTTCTTTTTTGTACGATAAAAGCTTTTTATATTCGCTGTATTTTTAGAACTCCTGATAATATAAGGTTCGGAACTTTAGATCCCAATTCCTTCCCTTCAGTTCATAAAAATATTTATGATGGATAAAACCATCTAACGGGAAGGAAAACAAACAAGGCCTAACAAAAACAAATTGATATAATAATTAATAAACACATTACCGTGGAACACGGAAGTTCGAAGTTAATAATTATAAACAAACAATATATTTCCATCATTCAGCAGAATCGGACTTGAAATAACCGTAACAAAGTTGAACGCATTATAACTGGGCCTTGTTTAATTTTAATACACACCTGCGTTAACACAATTAACAAAGGCAGGTGTGTGTCTAACTAAATACATAAATTTAAGGCACCAATTAATTTATATTTTATGGTAAGCTATAACCAGCTTCGCAAACACTAAAGTGAATGCACTTCTTGAACTGGCAAAGTGGCAACACAGCATGCTCAGACGCGTTACGCGGTTTTAAATTTAGAAATGCTTTCCATCTGACATCTTGGTGTTTCAAAATTAGAATAGTGTTTAGCGGTCCCTTTTCTTGACTGCCAATACGAAATCTGGGTACTAATTTTGAAATTAGAATATACGAACAGGAATTAATGTTTCAAACCAAAGGAACATCAATGGTTTGAGTACCTTTTTATCTGGTTTCAATAAACTTTAATGGCCCTTCCATATGTGTTCATATTTAGTAATACATATGAATATGACAACTACTTAAAACATTTCATACCGACTACATTTATTGGCAGAACAGTTACAGAACATCGTGAACATATTAAACTGAACTAAATCACACTGGTTTTAAATTGCTTCTATTTACCATGCGTTGAGACGAGGCCAGTTGATAGATAATGATCTAAAACGTTGCTAGAACCATTACCATTCACTTAATCTGAAAGCAGTAGTAATTAAAATGCGGAGATTACATTTTTTTTTCAACTTATCGTTAATCTGAAGCTGGACTTTTAAGACTGGTCTTTAGTACCTCAATAAGTCGGAGAGAAGAGTAGATAAGTGTTTGCTAGCAAACCTTCAAATAAATAAAACATAACTTAACATCACGTCTGTAACCCCGAAGGGTTGGTCAGAAGTGTACCTAATGAGTAGACCAAGACCAAGTAAAACTTTCTTGTTCTAAAGAATGACGAACGTAGTTTTCGATACTCAAAGTTCATAAATTCACATGTTTGAGTTCCACCATGCAGTTGGGCACAAAAGGCTTTTTTTTGGGACAAGCCCGCCACACTATTCCCACACCACTGTAGCTCCTGCAAGCCAGAACAGTAGACACGAACAGAAAACCGAGACAATGCAGCTCGACGAAGTCCCAGAGAAACGATTTAACTGTATTGGATTCCGCAACGAAATTAATCAGAAAAGAATAGCGGAGGAGGCTAAAAGGCTTGAAGACATAGACTAGACACTGATAAACGTTATATTATGTCTGCAGTTTCAACACGGTAAAGATACCCATGTAATCATGTTGATACCGCTTCAAAACGAGTACTAATGCCATGATCCTACGCATGTTGTAATGTTAAGATGATATAAACTGGTACAGCAGTACTCTTCCGTGATACGGCTATAATGCGGTCTGGCTGGCTTGCTCAAATGGTAAATGTACAAATATAGGTAGTAGTTTACTTTATTGTGTCGTCAAACTTACACAGATGGTGTCTCGATTTTGATGAGCAGATAAAATTTTTGGATATCATAGACTATGAATTAAAAAGATGTATCGTAGAGTCGAAATGAACATGACAGACAGCGCTCGTCCAATTTCAACCAAAACTAACAAACACAAAATCAGTCGCACAAGACGGAAACCCATACTACAAAGTCACTATGTCCTTATTGAAAACCATACTGAGAAAAACATCCATGGAGGTCCGACTACCTTCTGCACAAGTTCTAATAGCTAATAACGCTAATTATTGCAAGACAAGACGCGCCATTTTGCTAAAATCCATGTAACTTCGCATACGTGTAAAGAACTACATACCTACTAATTTGTTTCACCTCTGATGTTTTTGAAGTGTAAACAAACATTTGCATTAAGTCAGAGTAATGGACTAATGTGAGGTTAGTTTTACATAAACATAACATCACGCCTGCAATCCCCTGATGGGTTAGGCAAAGGTGTACTTAATAGTAGACCTACATTTCGGCAGTTATGTTTAAGACTTTGAAGTCCCATGTAATTGGGGGCGAGCCTGCGCCTGTATTTGGGGTCGGCGCAACATGTCTTCCTCTTCCATATTCCTCTATTACTCGCCATCTCAGCAGTAATTTCCTTTCTAGCCATATCATCCTTCACACAGTCCATTCATCTTTTCTTTGGTCTTCCCCATTGACTTATATATTACTGCGTAAGGACTGGGCGGACGGCATGTTAAAATGACGCCACAAACGTGGTCCCAATAAGGTCTTTCTTAAGCCGAAGTGAACTAGTCCACGATCGGCTCTCTTCGGGTGCGGTTGTAAATTTTATTATAAGGTTTATTTATGTTCTTTAAACCTCGAAAATGCCACGCCGCTTATACAAGGTTACGTTAACGAGCAGACTACACCAATTCTCTGTATGGCGAACGCGTCGAGGAAATGTTCGGACGACCGTATCTTTAGTTTTTATATCAATGGTCTTCCCCTACTCTTATAGCCATCTTCATTTATACTCAACATTTTCCTCACTACATTTAATATTAGTATACTTAAAGTTTAAATGAACTCGTTTTCGAGGTACAATTTTTTCAGATGAGTCACGCTTTTCATGTCGTTCACGCTGTAATCGTAATATTCGTTGAATATTTCTTTACTGGCTTTTGACCTTATGATATGGATTGACCTTTCGTGGACTGAATTTAAAGCTGGCTTACGAAGCGAAATAATTAAAAGTAAGTCGTGCTAATTGCAATTCATAATTTGCAATGCAACTCATTTCAATTCGAGGATTTTGGACGGCACTTACTAGTAAGTAGATTCATTTCGTAATTTGAGTTTTTAAGGACGTATTTACAAAAACGATAGGCATAGAATTGAACTACTACATAGACACGAGTCACACACACAAGCGTCGGCTTGTTAGCTGCGGGAATAAGTAGTCAAGTGAACTAATTTTGATACGTTGAAAATATTTGTTTTTTTTTTTTATGTAATATGTACTTGTTAGCTAAGATGAAACCTCACCTGCAAACTTGATGGAGTGACCTGAAGGTCTACATCGGTGACTGCTACTGGAACTCCTCGACGGATCGATCTAGATGCACCGAGTTTGGGCTTGATGTGTTAGTTATGATGAGACCTTACCTCCGGACTTGAAAAAGTGACCTGAAGGTCTACTTCGGTGACTGCTACTGGAACTCCTCGATGGATCGAACTAGATGTGCCGAGTTTGGGCTCGTTTTGTTAGTTATGATGTGACCTTACCTCCGGACTTGATGGAGGGACCTGAAAGTCTACTTTGGTGACTGCTACTGGAACTCCTCGATGGATCGAACTAGATGTGCCGAGTTTGGGCTCGTTTTGTTAGTTATGATGTGACCTTACCTCCGGACTTGATGAAGTGACCTGAAGGTCTACTTCGGTGACTGCTACTGGAACTCCTCGACAGATCGAACTTGATGTGCCGAGTTTAGGCTCAATTTGTTAGTTATGATGAGACCTTACCTCCGGACTTGAAGAGGTGACCTGAAGGTCTACTTCGGTGATTGTTACTGGAACTCCTCGAAGGATCGAACTAGATGTGCCGAGTTTGGGCTCGTTTTGTTAGTTATGATGTGACCTTACCTCCGGACTTGATGGAGTGACCTGAAAGTCTACTTCGGTGACTGCTACTGGAACTCCTCGACGGATCGAACTAGATGTGTCGAGTTTGGGCTCGTTTTGTTAGTTATGATAAGATCTTACCTCCGTACTTGAAGAAGTGACCTGAAGGTCTACTTCGGTGACTGCTACTGGAACTCCTCGATGGATCGAACTAGATGTGCCGAGTTTGGGCTTGTTTTGTTAGTTATGTTATGATGTGACCTTACCTCCGGACTTGATGGAGTGACCTGAAGGTCTACTTCGGTGACTGCTACTGGAGCTCCTCGATGGATCGAACTAGGTGCCATGAGTTTGGGCTCGATGTGTTAGTTATGATGAGACCTTATCTCTGGACTTAATGGAGTGACCTGAAGGTCTACTTCGGTGACTGCTACTGGAACTCGTCGACGGATCGAACTAGATGTGTCGAGTTTGGGCTCGTTTTGTTAGTTATGACGAGATCTTACCTCCGGACTTGAAGAAGTGACCTGAAGGTCTACTTCGGTGACTGCTACTGGAACTCCTCGATGGATCGAACTAAGTGTGCCGAGTTTGGGCTCGTTTTGTTAGTTATGATGTGACCTTACCTCCAGACTTGATGGAGTGACCTGAAGGTCTACTTCGGTGACTGCTACTGGAGCTCCTCGGCAGATCGAACTAGGTGCCCTGAGTTTGGGCTCGATGTGTTAGTTATGATAAGATCTTACCTCCGGACTTGATGGAGTGACCTGAAAGTCTACTTCGGTGACTGCTACTGGAACTCTTCGATGGATCGAACTAGATGTGCCGAGTTTGGGCTTGTTTTGTTAGTTATGTTATGATGTGACCTTACCTCCGGACTTGATGGAGTGACCTGAAGGACTACTTCGGTGACTGCTACTGGAGCTCCTCGATGGATCGAACTAGGTGCCCCGAGTTTGGGCTCGATGTGTTAGTTATGATGAGACCTTATTACCGGACTTAATGGAGTGACCTGAAGGTCTACTTCGGTGACTGCTACTGGAACTCCTCGACGGATCGAACTAGATGTGTCGAGTTTGGGCTCGTTTTGTTAGTTATGACGAGATCTTACCTCCGGACTTGAAGAAGTGACCTGAAGGTCTACTTCGGTGACTGCTACTGGAGCTCCTCGGCAGATCGAACTAGGTGCCCTGAGTTTGGGCTCGATGTGTTAGTTATGATGAGACCTTATCTCCGGACTTGACGGAGTGACCGATTTACTGACTTGAGGATGTACAGACGCCAGTATAGTGATGTGCTGGCCTCTTTAGTTCGATTATAATTAAAAATAAAAACAAAAATTTAAAAAAATATATTTATTTCAACTACGCCAATTACAGACACATTTGAATTTTCAAAAGACATAAAATGAAACTAGTACAAAAATAATTATGGTGCTACAGTCCCAGTCACAACTTCACAATAATAACTGTGAAAGTACTGTAGGTGCCAATTCCAAAACGTAAATTTCTATGCAGAAGAATGGGCAAGAAACTCGATGAACACCCTTCTTTAATCGTCAAAATTATTACAGAACCTTTGTTACCTCGTTTATCTTTAGATTGTACATTATGTGTGAACGATGTAGGAATTAGTCCATAGTGAATATAAAATAGACCGTGACGCCTTAGAGATGACCAGTCCCAACTGACAGCGACCGTTCACGAACATGACTGCATATCAGCACCATTCAGCACAACCATTTTAAAGGAAACTAAATGATCCGATACACGCATCACCATCAGGTCACTCCATCAAGTCCGGAGGTAAGATCTCATCATAACTAACAAAACAAGCCCAAACTCGGCACATCTAGTTCGATCCATCGAGGAGTTCCAGTAGCAGTCACCGAAGTAGACCTTCAGGTCACTCCATCAAGTCCGGAGGTAAGATCTCATCATAACTAACAAAACGAGCCCAAACTCGGCACATCTAGTTCGATCCATCGAGGAGTTCCAGTAGCAGTCACCGAAGTAGACCTTCAGGTCACTCCATCAAGTCCGGAGGTAAGATCTCATCATAACTAACAAAACGAGCCCAAACTCGACATATCAAGTTCGATCCGTCGAGGAGTTCCAGTAGCAGTCACCGAAGTAGACCTTCAGGTCACTCCATCAAGTCCGGAGGTAAGATCTCATCATAACTAACAAAACGAGCCCAAACTCGGCACATCTAGTTCGATCCATCGAGGAGTTCCAGTAGCAGTCACCAAAGTAGACCTTCAGGTCACTCCATCAAGTCCGGAGGTAAGATCTCATCATAACTAACTAAACAAGCCCAAACTCGGCACATCTAGTTCGATCCATCGAGGAGTTCCAGTAGCAGTCACCGAAGTAGACCTCCAGGTCACTCCATCAAGTCCGGAGGTAAGGTCACATCATAACTAACAAAACGAGCCCAAACTCGGCACATCTAGTTCGATGCATCGAGGAGTTCCAGTAGCAGTCACCGAAGTAGACCTTCAGGTCACTCCATCAAGTCCGGAGGTAAGGTCACATCATAACTAACAAAACGAGCCCAAACTCGGCACATCTAGTTTGATGCATCGAGGAGTTCCAGTAGCAGTCACCGAAGTAGATCTTCAGGTCACTTCGTCAAGTCCGAAGGTAAGATCTCATCATAACTAACAAAACGGGCCCAAACTCGACATATCAAGTTCGATCCGTCGAGGAGTTCCAGTAGCAGTCACCGAAGTAGACCTTCAGGTCACTCCATCAAGTCCGAAGGTAAGATCTCATCATAACTAACAAAACGAGCCCAAACTCGACATATCAAGTTCGATCTGTCGAAGAGTTCCAGTAGCAGTCACCGAAGTAGACCTTCAGGTCACTCCATCAAGTCCGGAGGTAAGGTCACATCATAACTAACAAAACGAGCCTAAACTCGGCACATCTAATTCGATGCATCGAGGAGTTCCAGTAGCAGTCACCGAAGTAGACCTTCAGGTCACTTCTTCAAGTCCGGAGGTAAGATCTCATCATAACTAACAAAACGAGCCCAAACTCAGATCAGATCACTGCGTCAAGTTGTTGACGAATAAGCATTTGTTTTGGCGAAATAAAATATTGTCATATAAAAATTTAAATCTTACCTTGTCAAGTATCAAATTTGGTTTATCGAATATTTCGTATGCAAACAGCGATCTTTTCAACACAAGCCGCTACTAACAGGCGACACAGCGTCCACTCACAACGGCAGCCGAGTGCGGACTGAGATTTCATTCGAAATGTTTGTGCAATAAATCAAAACTGGGACAACAAATAAAATAACCCTTATTGCAATCACTTAAGATTCACCCATAATAGCAAAATATGTAGAAAAGTTAGTTTCGGCATTTATTTTTTCTGAGAGTATTTATGACACTGCGACATAATTTTTTTTCTCAGATTTAGAACAGACTATATTTGCCTACTTACAGTATTTTTAGAAATCTTAAAATATGTTATTGGTAGAACAAAAAATGTACCTAAACACAATACCGTCTCGAAAATATTGTGGTTAATGGCAACGACAGATCGTTTTTACAGTATCAAAAACTATCATTTTCAAGAAAAACGTTTCTTGCGTTTGAAGATAAAGAACCAATCTATTTGTGTTAGTTATAAGTTTTATTTGATTTGATTCAGTTTAGTCAGGAAATGTACTGAAAAACAGCATAATTTTGTCCGAATTGCAAACGCGCCCTTAAGTAAGTCACTATTTGTGAAATAAATTTTGTTACATCAAAAACATGAGATACGTTTGTTACCTTAAGAAATCAGACATTTAGGGGAATGTCCACACAGAAACTGAAATGGGGTCAGGTAATTTAGACTAAGTTCATGTCGCCAATCTTACACTTTTAGGTGCACTTTACAAATTCAGAAAAACGCAAAAAAAACATCATCCACCATCTGTGAAACTACGGATCATGAGATACAGCCCGCTAACAGATAGCGAAGGCTTCGTAACAGGATCCCATTAGTTACCCTTCGGGGTCCGAACCCTGAAAAGAGTCTTTTTAACTCAACTAGTCGGAGCTGTGCCCAGTAAAGCGTAAACCAGACACTTTAGCAGTAGGTAAGTACATCCCATAATCCCATACAATAGTACACCTCTAGCAATCCCATTGGGAACTCCAGGCGAGTCGGATGTGCCCTAATTCTTCGTTACCTATCATTTGTATGTCAAAATATATGATTAATAAGAAGGGTCAACTCAATAACGTATTTCAGCAAGGTTAATACTGTTAATATATTAGATTCGAATTAGACACGCTACGCTACAACTTTTTCATATAATAAATAAACGGTTGGGAACTGTGAAATAGTTTCTCATTAAGTCGACTGACGAAAAATGACACATGTCTCGAGGGATTCAAAACCTGTTGAGTGGTCAACAGATGGATTTAGCAATAAAAAGGCTGGACTACATGAAAACGAGGTGTCTGAAGTCAACAATAAAACCAAACTTCTGCGTCCGTCCATCATAGAAAGTCAATTTTATAACAATGAGTACAGCTTACAGAAAATAACACAAAAGTTTAAACAATTAATTTAAAAGCGACTTCATTAATCACTTCGACTGATTTAGGTCATTTAATGAACAAACTACGTCCTTATATGACTAATTTGAATGCAGTTGAAATACCCATTGATAGCCTAGGCGCATTGAACTTGAACATAAATGACAAACAGGAAAACAAATCAACTCTTAGTATAAATGCTAAAACGTTTCCAGCAGGGAAAAACCGTTGATTAATTCATCAATTTGTAGTTCGAACCTTTACTACCGGCGCCTAGGCAGGCTTAGACAAAGTATCCATAATTCATCACCGGTAAGCATAAAAGTAGTTGTATTACACTCTGTTGTTACAAAAACCGAACATTCCGGTTGCCCAGATTCTGCCCGACAAGAAAAATAGTATAATTCAACGGCAAAAAAAACCGTTAAAAGAGCACGGTGTAACAACGCGGACGAAATTTAAAATGGCTGACCTTTAAAAGTTCTTTTGCGATGTTGGGATACCAAACAACACAATTTGTTTGAATTTTCAGGATAATGCGCTTTATGTTTTTAGCTTTATGTTAAAAGATATACATTTTATGTCTTTGGAACTATCCTGGGAAAATGACAAGATCCGGCTCGAAGGACCAGCAAAGTAACGTACGATCTGACTCCTGCTTCCTTATGTTTCCGCGATAAGCTGTTCACTTCTAACACTTACGGAAACCATTTTGATATGATATTGCAAGCAGCTTCATATTATTGTCTTATACCGCTTAGTCGCCTCCTACGACACCCACGGGATTATTCACAGCTATAATAAAAGTAGTACTAAAAATATTCAACTAGTTCACCGAACCCCGGGACTCTGCAACTCCATACATAAGCCACAGTAAATCATGCTAAATAATAATGCAGCCTAGGAGATCAATGAACGCTGTTTATTTCAGTAACTATGTAATGGATCTTTGTTTACCCATTAAACATGGGTTGCCTAAGTTTGGCGGGAAGCCAAGGAGTAGCACTGTTTTGCAAGTCTTACAGACTTCCGGATTTTTTGTTATTTTACTATCACTAATCTAGTTACTACTCTGAAGTTATGAAGTTTGATCAGAAATGCTATTAATTTGATTAAAAGGTAGTTTTTTTTATTAAATACAATTTGTAGAAACACAGCCATTTATCAGCACAAATGGTGAGTCATTGAGCGCTTTGTTATCGATAAACGCCAGGCTTGGTCAAAGTTTTAAGTACTTATTTCGAAATAAATCAAGTACCTATGTTTGCAATTTCAAGATAAATGTTTACTGGCGACTGTAGACAGATAATACGGGTAAATACATTTGAACATTGGGTATAAATACAGCAGACGATTGCAACAAACATGTATATCAGGCTTAAACGCAAAAGTAATAAGAATATAACAACCGGAACACATATTATTATCATTGGCAGAAACTTTCACTACGCTCTTGATCCCTCAAAATGACTCCATAATCCATACTACGAATTTGAAGATTAGGAGGACTAACTAAAACTATGCCATACTGCGAATTACGGGTTAACACCAAATCTCCGAATACGAAGTTCTAGGTAAGACTTAAAGCAGACCAATCCGGTGAAAACAACGCAGATCATAAATTACGAACCATCGCGTGCAAATCCTCTTCGATCTAAAAAAAACTCCGCTTCAAGTCCTCATTTTCCAGGTGTAATTTACAGCCTGAAGCGAAAACATTTTTACTTAGCCCCATTAGCTATCAATTTGGCTAATTGGTCATCGTTTACATCCATATTTTCACCTAAATTATTAACTAAGTAATGTAATCTATCTGTTCGGGCTTGGTCTTTTGTTTCGCAGTAAAAATGCTAATTATGGTAACACTATTCTATTTTTTTCTAGAAGTGTTTGAGTCATAAAACTGTTAATTGGTTTCTATCAAGGTTGATGTGGGTTGGAAACTTGGAATTAAATAAAAATTGTTAGAGCAGGCGGAGAATGGGAACAAAAAACACGAGGTATAATTATTTTTTGCAAACCCTGTATTATAAGGGTTTCTAAATCTGCTTTGCTTTTAATCCAATGCACATGATGCAGTGATTATTTAGCCATTATGTGAAGAATAAAGAAACCTAGAGCATGTGTTTAATCATATTAATCTAAAGACAGCACAACAGTAATCGCCACAAAGTAATTTACAATCTCTGATCCAATATTACAGTTATATTTCATTTACTCATTGTTGAATGTTCTTGAGTAATGGCAGCATTTGCACGTGCGCCCGAGTTGAAGTTTCGCATACATATTAAAACAAAGGAAAATTTGTTTTGCTTGCTACCTCCGTAGATAAACTTAAGAATAATTTTGTAATAAGTTCATTTTCTTTTACTTTCGCCAAGACATGCAATTTTTGGATATTCACAAAAATATTTTACTTGATTAATTTTTGGAAAATGTCGTGAGCAAAGTTTTGAGTGTGAATGTGGGGGGGTATAAGAGTAGAGGAACATAAAATAATCGATGCCGATGGAAGGACTGTGTAAAGGATGATATCAAATGATAAGGCAAGAAAGGAGGTGTCTGATGAGATGACGAGTAATAGAGAAGTATGGAAGAAGACATGCTGCTGCGATCCCAAATGAATTGGGATAAGGGCAAATGAGGATGATTTTCCTTGATTCGTTCAAGTTGATATTTTACTCAATAAAATATTTGAGTCATCTCATCATCATTATTTTAGCCAAAATACTGCACATAGGCCTTCGACTCATACGAACAGGAAATTTAGAGCATAGGTAATTTTGCATAAGGAAACCAGAAACAATAGGTAACAATATGGCAATAAATCTATAAAACCAATGACTAATTGCAGTAGCTGTGATTTCCAAGTAGAATTAATTAATTACCGTGCTCCCATGCTCTACTAAGGAGAAATTATTTCGTTACAAAAGCCTATTGCCTATTCGATACAACCTTTTTTTTGTAGGGTGCGAAATCGTCAAATGACTCCTCTCACTCTGGGCAGAGCGGTAGAGTGTCAGACTTTTACTGACTAAAAACCACCCATGTTCCTTCTTTGCTCTTTGCATCTAGGCCGCAGTATCTCTTTCGAACAACCCGCAGCCCCGATGGGATTCGATTCAACCTTAAATATAATGGTTACTGTTGTGTTCTACTTTTTAACTACTGTAACAGTTTCTTTCTACATGATATGACGCCTGTAATACCTAAGGGTTAGGCAGATGTATACCTGCCCTGCAGTACACCCTGGTATTTTGCCAGTTATGTTTAAGACCTATGTAATATGGGGTTGAGCCTTTGTCATGAAAAATGTCAAATTCAAACTCCGTGGAAAAAAAAACCTGATGGAAATCCTTTTGCTCAGCAGTCGAGTTTGAGAATACTAGACCAATTGCCTAAAAATATATTATGATTTTTTAATTGTTTAGAACTTTTTTGCAGTTTTTTTCTATTGGTAGCGTCTATACTACTTAAGGTGAAAGATACAGGCTGCTCCCAGCCATTTTCCCGCTAGATGGCGTTGAAGTCAACATTTTTAGTTTATTTGTGTTTTTGTGTAATTGGAAAACTATTAAGTCGTAGGAGTAGCAATTGCGGTTATCGGACATTACGTTTTATCGAACTGGGTCACATCATTGTCATAATATCCACCTAATTCGACACAAAGGTGTAATTTAAAATCTGCCATTGAATATAGCGTCGTTTACACACACAGACGTAGACGTGAGCGAGTACATTTACGAAGATTGAACACTAGATGGCGTGAATGAAAAAAAATGTTTTTCATTTTTCTTTATGGGTAGATTGGGTTGGCAGAACTACAGAACGCCACCTGCTACGGTATATCATCATCAGCCTATAATGTTCCCACTGCTGGGACACGGCCACCACGCGGGCCCAGTGGGGTAGATGTCACGTCTTCAAATTTTTGGTTCTAGGACATTTCACCATGATTTGCTTCATATTTATTGAGAGCATGTGGTGATGCAATACATTCCACAAAGTAATGCGCCTGTCTGGATTTGAACCCAAGACTTACTGTTCGTGAGTCGGTATATTTTATTATGTACGATTGTTAAAAATAAAAGGTATATTTGTTGGTGTAAACTATTTAATTTTGGGAAATAAATTATGTCAACAATAATGACAATAAAACGCAGTTTTATTTTACTCAAAAAAATCTAAATCAAAACTCATTTATTCAAACTAGGCTGATAATCAGCACTTTTCGAACGTCAAAATTTACTTTACTTTACTTATTTACAAGTGACAGTCCCCCAAAACGCCCACCCTTCGACACTTCCTAGTGTTTTTGCTGGAAAGAAGAAGTGGCGGAACAAACTCTCCAGCAACACATCTGTCTGTTTGGTTAGAAGAACCAGACTCGATACAATACTATGGTGTAAGTTAATATTACGATTGACTACAATCAATAATAAAAGGTATATAAAAATAAAACATAAAAAAGACATAACATATTATCAGTAAACTAATTTAGGAGAAAGAACATAAATTACAAACATTGTCTTGTGTTCAACTCAACGACCAGCTATTCTTATCATTTTAGTAGTTGTTAATGGAATAGTAAGCTTTTGAACAAACTACATTAGGTACACTATTGATTTTTTTATCAAACCAGAAGAATTTGAAGTAACATAATTAAATGCTGATACATGCATAATCACTCAAAACTAATAACACTTATGATTAGTAACAGTACCAATTATTACAATAATTATACATTTCATAACACGTAAGAAACTATAATTCCTAGACAAGAGCTACAAATCTAAAACGATTTATTATGAGATAATAACAAGGAAGGTGAAAAAAATATTTCCTAATTTGGAAGCACTCAACAAAAGCATATAATAAAACGAAAATATAAAGCTCTTTATATGAAGTAAGTATACCTAAGAAGTATTATTTCACCTTTTGATACAAAATAAAAAGAAATATACAATGATAATGTAGATTCTAAACAAACTACTACCATAATACAATTAGAACAAAAATCATTTGATTTGTTGATTTCGCCCACTGCCTTGAAACTTTCTTTGAACCAACTGCTACACTGCTGCTGCAACAAAGAAAACATACTTAGCATATAATTCTTACTTTTTGACCAATATTATTTACCATTCACTTCAAAATATTATTTACCGTCAATCTCCAAAGCTGCTCTGAAATAAAACTTTACTTCTCTTATTTGCTTGAATTTCTAACTGATGTTGATGTTGCAGAAGGATTTGAAGCCTTCAAAGCAATTTTTTCATTGGCTGCATAAATGAGAGCCCACACTTCTGGAGCAGTATTTTTCAAACTTTCTACGAGATCTTCTTCCTTCTTTTCAGTTCCATCTGTCTATGTTTTATTTACATTGCAGTAATAATCTTTGGCTTCAAAATATTTCGCCCAGAAAGAAGGAGCTTAGTGTTGGCCAAGATCTAAAAAGAACAAAATATAAATACAGAATAATATGCTTCACTGATCCTGGGATGACTTACAAATTTGATTTATTCATTTACCTTGTAGAGTGCACTGGTATAGTTTTTGATTACGTCATTCTTGCATTAATTTTTTTTTATTTTGTTCCCATATGACACTTTCTCTATCAATTTTGCAAACACAGAGGAGTCTCCGTCACCAATAAAACTCAAATAGCGAAGTTGATGTATTTCTTCACTCTTTTGAAAGCCTTCCACAATAATTTCCGATTCCGTTGCTGTAGATGGTCCAGTAAAATTTTTGCAGCAATTATGTGCTTTCATATCCATGTTTCTCCTCCCATAATATTGACATGTATAACAATATTTGTTTCTAACACCAAGAAGCAGGCCTGGAAATGAAAAGCAACACTTGTAAATAATGCACATAATAACATACATACATAAACTCACGCCCTTTTCCCATGGGGGTAGGCAGAAACCACAGAACGCCACTTGCTACGATCCTTACATACTCCTTTTGCCTCGTCCACATTCATACATCTGGTCATACACGCACGCCGGTTACGAGTACTACGCACCTGTCCTTTCAGAAGAACGGCACCAATATGATCAGTGTATGTCTTTCTAGGGCGTCCCCTCCCGGCATTACCACTCACATAATAAAAAAGTCATAAAGAACCAAATTTGTTTTTAGTAAAATATTAACTTACCATACCAGATGACGAGTCAAAGTTATGCCCGTATGACCTTTTTGAATAGCAATTGATCTTTCTTGTTCACCAGCAATTTTAATTTCCTCTGTCAAATGTTCTAACCACACACTGCCTTATTTTCTTTCAACTCGACGAAATTTATTGGCTGACATTGTTGGAATATCCATAAGACTTGTTATGTGAGCTGCTTGAGTGTAAAAGCTACCAGAAGTCACAGTTGCCCACACAAATGCAGTTTTTATTTTATTACTGCTACCAATGTTTCCACGCTCGATCACAGCACTTGAAAATTAATTCACTTCGAAATCCATCATGTCTTTCACTAACAAATTCAATTTGTGAAGATTCACACATATTTCAATGTCTTTCCAGAAGAAATGCCCACTCTATTACATGCTTCAAGTCCACTATGCGATACCCAGATATCTCAGACAAGCCTTTATTTGGACCAGCTTCCACAATCAATTGAAAATGATCGCAAGTGCAGGAGAAGTGCAGACGGATTTTCCTTCAACTCTCAATGTCAATTGGGTTGCGTTCAAAAGATGTACTATAGTCGGGGTGGGTCAGTTCTTAAAATAAAGCCTTGTTCACGGTTTAAACTTTAATTAAAACTCAGGAATAAACACATTACACAAATTAAAACTCTGCCATCTCAAAAGTATCTCTCTTACCCAGTGCCAACATTTTAGGTTATAACATTCAAAACAACATTATCATAAGAACTTAAAACTATAACGCTACGAAAGCCAATCAGCGGCCGAGTAGCGGCGCGACGACAGATCAGTGATTGGTCGGCGCGAGGCGCGGGAGCAAACATGCTAGCGCGTTGGTGAATATCTTTGAGGCGGCTGTCCTCTATTGGCCCTCTTACGGCCAGAGAAATGGGAGCGTTCGGAAACGTTTTCCGCTATAGTACGTAATAAAATTTTACTTATCTTTATATTTCAATGTTACCTTTAGATTCCTCGTAGAACTGGTCAACGAATAAGAAAAAAAAAACAGATTATAATAACTTGTTCAAAATAAAGCACGGAACAGAAAAAAAACAGATTGTAACTGAATTATATTTGTTTCTGAACGCACCATAACAAATTTCGACGTGAAAAAGCTTGGTAGGTATCTACTACAAAATAAAACAAACTATAAATATTTAAATATGTGTGTCTGTTTGAAACTGTTTGCAAAATGCGTAAAAGGTGACGTAATCCGGCAAAACCATATTTTGCAAATGTTTGCAAGTTTAATTTTGTGATTACCTACTTTGGTAGTTTACCGATTTAAAATAATTTTATTTATTGTTGACCAAAAACATATTATTCAAATAATACTAAGAAACACTGACTTTGTACTCATCACTGACACGTATGACGTAGGTAATTAGTATTGTGACGAGATTTCATAAAAATCACGGGCCAACTTGATGTTTCTAATACCACCGAAAATAGAATTGTGTTTTTAGAATATTTAACTATTATACCTACGATAAATTAGAATTACAATAATACAGTATAATAGATAATATGAATCAAATGTATACTGAAGAAATATTGCAATTAAATCAATGAAAATGCATAGCATACAAAATAATAAGTACGCAAGAACTTCCGCGCGCAAATCATATAGCGCGGGACAACCGAGCTAGGAATGTATTTTCTAAGTTTCTAACAGTCAAACAAGTGAACGAAGTTTGGCAACGCCTTTTTTTCGTCCACATATTGCATGTAGGTCAAGGTTACGAAGAACGGCATCGTTGCATAAAACCTTCCTACGACTACTGGTATTTATGTTGCCATACAACAATAAAATTGTTTACATTAAAAAAAAAAACATAACATTGATGTCATCAGTTTTATGTTATTTTATATTGTTATTTTTTTGAACGGTTGGAAAGGAAATAATTAAAACTAATTATTGATTTAACAGAATTATTATAAGATCGTCTGCACCTGCACGCCATCTAGCGTGCCATAGTCTAAACAAGTTTACTTGTCATTATTTGTCAAAAGTCACGCACACTACTAAAGAAGTGTCAAATTTTGCCGGGATTTCACTATTGTTTTTCTCGCTAAATAATGTAAGATAATGCCCAAAAAGGTCGATTGCGGACACTTTCCATTGTTGAGAAGTGATAAAATGATAAATTTTAAAGAAAAAGTCTCTGTGTGTCGTGTAAAGGTGTATTTCAAAAATGTATGGAGGGTCGCTTGACACATCCACCTTAATATTAAAAAGCTGAAGAGTTTGTTCGGTTGAACGCGCTAATCTCAGGAGCTACTGTTTGAAATTGAAACATTTTTCAACCTGTTGTTCATGAGATTAGCGACCATTTATTGAGGAAGGTTATAAGGTAAATTATGTGACACAGACAAAGTTGCACGGTTCATCTAGTTATAATATAATTGATCATGACAATTTTCCTCAATATTTAATAAGTTCACATATTTGGTATTTTCCTCCAAAATGTTTCCTGAAAATTGCCATGCTCCTATTCCATATTTCAATATTTCACGAATTTAGACTGGGATTCCTTAATACCTAATTTGTGATTATTGCCTCACAAAATTAAAACCTTTTCCTGTTTTCAATACGTCTTAAAAACAAGTAATATCTGCGGCCTACGTACCTAGTTTTTCTTCATTTATGAAGACTAAAAGTACATACTTTTATTATCAGCCATTTTTCCACTGCAGGGCAAAGGTGGGAGACCTTCCCTCCTTTCATTTAGCTATCCATAGTTTTTACTAGTATTTTTTTTAGACCAGTTTCAAGTTCGTCTCACCATCTTCTTCTGGGCTTGCCGTGTTTTCATTTGGGTGCCACTGTTTGGTTACTTCAGTTTAGACGTACTAGCTGTTTAAACATTTTCAGGACTTTTGTTTTTCTCTAAATATTTGTAAGCTAATTCGAACTGTATGACCAAAAGCAGAAGGACCAAAAAACAATAAAGGTACATTTCCAATGATATCACTCAGTAGCTAATTGAAAGAGGCTTGGCGCCAGTTTTCTGACCGAATTGGTTTGCCGTTCTTTGGTATTTTATTAATTAATTCATCTCAATTGTTCCGACTTTGTATCGTTTTTCCAGGAAAGATGGACAAGTTATTTATATTTTGACCTTTGTTTTATGAACTGAAGCATAATTATGTAACATTCTCGGGAATAATGCAAGTTATAACTGGTGATTGAATAGTTGTGTGTGTCACTTGTGTGGTAATCAGTTGTTGTTAACCGGAGGAATGAGGAAAGTTTTGAGAACCTATGCATTAAGATGAGAGTAGAGGAAGACCAAAAAATCCGATGAATGGACTGTGTTGAGAATGATATGGAAAGAAAGGAGGTGTCCCATGAGATTACGAGTAATAGAGAAGTATCGACGAAGAAGACATTCTGCGCCGACCCAAAATAAATTGGTATAAGGGCAAGATAACAATTAGTCATTAATCTAGGTGTGTAACTGAAAATGGACTTTTGTAATCAATTTCACAGACACAAAATTGCCAAAACTTAACACCGATTAGTTCTAGCCTCAGATAAGACAGACATTGACATATTTAAGACTTCAATAACTTACAAAGTGCACTAGTATGCATGTGCCTAACTAAAATACTAGCCTCTCGCCTAATCTAGGTGTCCTCCATAGTAAGCTAAATAGTAAACCGGCTTGCGAGCCGTTGGAACAAAATCAAGCCACATTACTTAGCGATTTCTGTTAAGGTTTTTTTCAAAGTATCCGGCTCAAAGGACCGGTTTTAAGGTCATCAATATTTTTTCTTATAGTTACTCTGGCTGACTGTGACAAATTTGACTTTTTCAGTCAACAATTTAAGGTGTTCTGTTTCCGTTATTATAATCTAGTTTTTTTCATTTGCAGGTGGTTATGAAGAGAAGACTGATTGACCATCGGACATTCAGTGCCCTGCATGAACGAGGAGTTAATTAACTAACTCAAACTGTACATGTTATGTTTTTTTTATTTTTTTTGTTTCAAACTTTTAATCAGAAGTTTCGTACAGCGGGCATTCAATGTTAAGGCCACATTGTAAATATTTTTGTATATCACTTTTTTCAATAAACAAACAAACAAACAATGCCCTACGACGAGTACAATAATTATAATAATGTTTTAAGGATGTTATTGGAGCTTCCAAAATACTGCAGTACATTAGGCATGTTTTTGGAAGCTTGGATTGATGGCTTTCAAGCCATATGATGAAACATACTACACTCATCGCAATACCATCAGCTGCCAAGACCTTTCAATGGTTCATACCCGATTATTTTCACGTACATAAAGTCTTAAGTGCATTCTTGGTCCCTTCTCGGCGAGGTCGGGCAAATTGCATGTGTATGCAAAATGCCAACCCATATGTTTTCGCGAACATTTGTGTTGTGACGTATGTCATTTGTAGGGCAATGTCAGCAGTACGTGTGAATGGGGAAGTTTTATCGTCAGCCATTGTGTTTGTCTCGTGACTTTCTCTCTTGGTAAACAGTCATAAGACAAGTAAGACCGTAAGTAATTTGAGTTTTGTATAACTGCAGACATATATCTATATCCTATTACCATTTTGGTTTGTAATATAACTATCAGAACACATTAGTATTTATTTTCTTTCAGGCGTCTGTCTCATCTACCAAACAGAAACAGTTTTAGAGACATTTCCAGGAGAAAACCTGGAAATACACCAGATCATTGAACAGAATAACGCTTGTGAGACGATTATTATCTTTCACTTCTGAATATCAAGAACACAACAATAACAATGACATTTTATTGTCACGACGCAAATAAAAATGGCTTCCCCAAGCAATATTCCACCCTTCTTACTCATAAGTTCATAACTGTATAACGTAGTATACTAAGTATTCGTCTTACTTACTTAACGACAACCGACATTATTTTTAAGGCAACACCAACCAGATTTGCTCGCCTCCTATAACATGGGATGTACCTTGTTAAAAGTATCTACGAGTATAATGGTCTGCAGAAACTTTTCGGGGTATTTATGTTTTGACTTAATTATGTAATAAAAGGCAACCAGATATGACGTCACATAATAAGTGTTATGAAAACAATGCTTGCTACCAATCTTTAATGCATTTCACAGTTCTTATTGACACAGCTGTTGGATTGTCTACGAACTACGTAACTGAAATTACGCATTTGTTCTTGAAAATTAACGAAGCGTAGTTATCGATTACTTTTGCAGTCAGAAAACATTAATAGTCATAGCCTGCATCATTTTGTAGAACTACTTAATTGGTCTAGTGGTCGCAAACGCCATACTGACCATGAGGTCTTGGCTTATTTCCAGGTCGAGAAAACTGTTCAAAATCTCACTCGTCATAAAGTTATTAGACTCAAGATTCCCTAACCAGACATTTTCTGAGCTAGTGACATTCTTTTGAAAATATTTTTCCAAGATATCCGCTATTCCATTAATTTCCTTTGCAACTGGATTCTTTAGTGACGTAAAACGGCGCGTGAGCCACTTCTTTGACGTATTTCTTTTTGCCGGGGCTCACACCAGGTGATACCTTCTTTTTTTTTTTTTTGGGGGGTGGGAAATCATCAAATAACCCCTCCCGCTCTTGGGCAGAGCGAGAGGGAGTGTCAGACTTCTACTGACTAAAAACCACCCATGTTCCATCTTCGCCCTTCATGTCGAGGCCTCGGTATCCCTTGCGGACATCCCGCAGCTTCGACAGGCGTCGGCCCTTGTGGGCCCCTTCCGTGTTGCTGACATCTCTTTGAGGCGCGCGTGGAACACGAACGCGCTGTCGACACGGCCTGTTGTCGTCATAAAACGGACGGACGGCGAGCTTACCCATCACTCACCGTCCACAGGCCCGCGTCTACGGTGGCCGGAAGCCATCACGTGGCCCCCGACGCCCGGAGCGCCTCCCGCGGCGGCTGAGACGAGAGGTTCTCTCCCTCTCACGTTCCGCCACCTCCTTCGCTAGCATCACTGCTTCGCAGAAGGAGGCGACGGCGTCCCATTCCTCCTCGCCCCGGACCATGGCTTGCACCAGGGCCGGACGCGAGAGGTCGCCGCCGCCGATCGCCGCTACGAGAACACGGCGGGGCTCCGCCCAAGCGGGACACACCTCCACGGTGTGCTCCACCGGGTCCTCCGGCCGATCCTCACAATGGTGACAACCGGGCGTTTCCTCCCGCCTGATTCGGTGCAGGTACCTCCCGAAACAACCGTGTCCGGTGAGTACCTGCGTCAGACGGAAGGTGAGGGCGCCGTGGCGCCTCTCCAGCCACTCCTCAAAGAGGGGACTTACCGCCACTATCGTGGCGTGCCCGCCAGGTGATGCCTTAACTTATGTTAACTTATGTTAAGGCATCACCTGGTGTGAGCCAAAACGCACTTCAATTATGTGAAGTGCGTTTTTGATATTCAACTGTCAGCGCCTTACGTTGAATATTCAGCAGTGTTCTTATATAACCGAACAACCGAGTGGTGGATTATGGTCAACATATTCCAGGAGGGGGAAAATTAAGGATGATAATTATACGAGTGCACGAAAAAACAATTGGACACTTCATACTGTGTTTCCCGACTCTTGGGTAAGTTGTCCAGTTGGATAGTCTAAATTGCGCTTATTCCGTTCCATCCTGCAGAGAGATTCATTTAGATTCGCCATTTAATATTAAAAACAAGCATAAGATTAATTCATCTTACTCGGGACTTCGGGAGTCCAAGTAATTGCCGATAACAAGGCATGTGTGGTCGGCAGACATTATCACGTATTCAACTAATAAATTCCGCATTCACGCCCTTGTAAATTCAACTGGACGTAGTATGTAATTACAATTTTACTAGCAATATTGTAAGTCTGCGAGACTGTGTCTACGAAATGCAGAGTTTGCCAAAGATCATCGTAAATGAATCATGTAATGTGTAAACAGATTTTTTTTTGTGAGTCATTTTATTTATTGCGTAAAGGAAAAGGTTCGCTGGTCTTGAATAAACCAACGTATGTACATCTCTTCGGACTATTTTGTTTATTGCAATTTTTGTTATGAGCCTAACGTGTCCCACTGCAGGGCAAAGGCTAAGAATAAATACAATGTAGTAGCTAAGATTTCCATAATTATAAGTAAGCTGGGTGTGGTTTCGAAAAGAACAGTAGGTACAGACTAAAACGAGACAATACAGCGAAACGCCTATGAAGTAACCATGGGAGAAATAATACTTCGTGCATAAAAGCGAAACTAGGCATGGGCGTATACGCCCTTCAACTGGTTTTAAAGTGACTTTAAATGCACTGATCGGCTTTACGCGATTATCGGAGTCTAAGTGGCAAATTTTCTAGCTCTATAGAAACGTAAAACTCAGGGCATAACCTCACTTATCGCAAATAGTTCGGTAAGGTGTCAAGTCGCTTCGTCAGAACCGAAACGAGGTGGAATGCGTTGTTTTCGTTCAATATATTGCACGGACATAAAGCACTTTCTGATCGGGTGAACCAAATTCCTTGTCGGTTAAAGTGGTCGCCGTCTAGAAAAACCAGGTTCCAAAAATCACCAACCAATAAATGATTTTTAAGGTAAACCTTTTGGGTACGGAACCCTATGGAGTATGGGATCCTAATGGGATGGTTACTAAGACTTTAATGTCCGTCCGTCCGTTTGTCTGTCACCAGGATCGCCAGGCTGTATCTCATGAACCGTGATAGCTAGAAATTTTCACAGATGATGTATTTCTATTGCCGCTATAACAACAAATACTAAAAATAGAATAAAATAAATATTTAAGTGGGGCTCCCATACTCGTACCACAAACGTGATTCTTTTGCTGTTTTGGTACGAAATCTTTATGTGCGAGTCCGACTCGCACTTGGGCAGTTTTTTTTTAATTCTCAAGTAGGCTCATAGTCAGCCGGATTTTTTTTTCATGTAAGTACCAATATAAAGATGAATGGAAGTTACATTAGGTTATACATTACCCATTGTTTATTCATACTTGCCGGTTTTGTCGGTTATTAAAAGGCTGAGTGGGTCATGCGCAGTGCGAACGACCGGCGGAATTTATTATGATTGTTTTCGCCCAAGCTCGTTTATTGCCACTATCCTAGTTCGTGTTATTCGGGTCGCGCTAGAGAGTTCAGCTTTTATCTAGCCTGTATTGTTTGGAATATTTTACTCTATGGGACGCAAGCATGCGAGATGAGGAATTTATTAATTATTAGTGGGTGAGTCATGTTTTTTGCGGAAAGTTTTGCCAAAAAGTGTGATGATATTTATGCTTTCTTTATTAACATTCTTCACTACCCTTCCCTCGGGAACACATGCACACGTTATTTTATCTAACAATCTTCTTTAAATGATCCCTATACCACGTAACCTATTAATTATAGCAACGTCATGAGTTCAACAGAAACTTTATTTTTCCTTCCGAGTAATAATAAAATGCAAAGTTCCAAAAACTCAATCCACAAAAAATATTTACGAACCACAAAACAAACATTTGGTAGCCGCATTACGAAACCAATGTTGACAATAAAGACACAGTAATTTCATAAAACTCATGTTCTATCGGACGTGACGTCACTGAGAGGAAACGCACCGTGTCCTGGCGTGGAAGTCATCATTCCCATATCGTCTCTAACACAGTTACATCCAGAAATACACACCACCAGTACAACCTGGTCTTTCGAAACTCACGAGAAGAATCGAGTCGAGGGTTCAATGAAAATTGGTCGGTTCTAAAAACAGCTGTTGACGAAGAGCGTCTCCTTTTAAGTATTTTTATTTGTCAGAGCAGGACTTCGTTGGATTTTAATTAAATGAGTTTTGGAACAGATAAATGTCGGGAATAATTAAATAATGTGTGTGGGGAAGAAACAATGAGACTATGACTGGTAGCTTCGTTAAATACGCAGAGATTGTAAACATTTTTGCTGTTTGATGTGTGCCTCAAAATATTTTTTTTTATATTCAACTACAAGTAAAATATTTAAAATTACTATGCAAATCGAAAAGGCGTATTCAAATCATAATGAGTTTACCTAGATCTGCCAAGAAAGTAGTTACATTTCCGTACCGATAATTATTTCTTAGGACCAACCGAACTGGTCCTTCGAGCCGGATTCTAATTATCGGAGAAACTCAAGCAATTGCGTGTCCAAGCTAATCGAGTAGATTGTGATTAGCTAAGTAAATTTAAGTATGACATTAATGACTAGGAAGGCCTTCTAAAACCGTGATATTGAAAATCAAAGCTTCTTCAGGGACGTTCCAGAGTATTTCATTTATTTTTATCTTGCCCAATGAAGTCGTGAACAGATGATAACATTACAATTTTATTGTTTCCACGCGTCCCTCCATTTTACTAGTCAAAACGACAAAAGTGCATCAGTCACCGGCCCATGCCCATAAAAGTCTACGTCGAGCAATAACTATAAAAAGTTAGTTAAAAAAAACAAACAGGGGATCGCATCAATGTGTACACGACTCACGCGCATATGTTCTGATGTAAACTAACGTATGATTGGTGCATGGCATGGCATTCCAAATTCAATTTACGTTTTAGGTAATTTCTTTTTTTTAACGTTAGATGTATTTCGGATACTGAACGGTATGACATGACACCTTCGAATTATAGGTTTGCGTAGTACTTGAAACCGGAGTACGAGAATATGACCCGATGTTAGGTGGACGAAGCAAAAGCAGAAGGTAGGGATCTTAACAGGTGGTGAGGTTTCTGACCACCTCTATGGAAAAAAGGTACGAGTTCATGTAAAAGCATTTAACTCTATTTTCAAAAGACGCCAAAGCCTGACAAAAAGCTTCATAACATAACAGATATAACGAGTTCACAGTGACAAAATAATGAGACAAGAAGAAATGGTGGCCAGTATTGAATAATAACTAGAATCATAACAGTTGAAAAATTAGCATATGTATTGCCAATGAATCAGTCGGAAACCGTCCATGATTCACCATGATGAGCAGTACTTGTGCAGAATGAAAAATAAAATGTCTATTAAACATCCGCAGGATCCACAAGGAGGGTACTTATTTATGCTAAGCATAGACTGGGCTTTCGCCCCTTGATTACACTTAGCTTTCTTGGAGGCATCTTTTAAATGCTAGTTTGTTCGAAGAAGACACGACGGATGGACTGTGTGAAAGGATGATAGGGCTAGTATGGAAGAAGTTTTAATTTAATTTAAAGTTTGCATGCTGAATGAAGTAAGCGAAATATGTGAAAGCTTTTTTTTAAGACATTTGACATGCTGCGCCGACCACAAATAATTTGGGATAAGGGCAAGGAAACGAAGAATACCTTTTTTTTAACTAGATACACGCACAGGGCCAGCGTGGAGGCTTATGGCCCTCTTAAGCTCACAGAGAGACCTGCATCCCAGCAGTGGGATCGATATAGGTTAATTTTGCTTGCTATCCTGTTACTTCTTCCGAATGTATCTTGTTATAACTTATAAGGCTCTGCTGCGCTATTATTTTAAATTTCAGAAAAGGAGAAATCTTCGTTAAAAACAGGTGTTTTTAACGAAGATTATAGATAGAAGACCACTTCTATTGACTCCGAAGTTAAGGGCCAAGGGGTTGGTGCGTCCCGTCGGGGCTGCGGGTTGTTCGCAAGAGATACCGCGGCCTCGGCATGAAGGGCTAAGAATGAACATGGGTGGTTTTTAGTCAGTAGAAGTCTGATACTCCCTTCCGGTCTGCCCAAGAGCGGGAGGGGTTATTTGATGATTTTCCACCCACCATCAAAAAAAAAAAAAAAAAAGTGGTTGGAGCGTATTTTGGTTTTAAATGAAAAGGACTTGATAGACACCATGAAGAGAGCTTTTTGTGCCTAGAATTCAAAAATCATACAAAAAAAAAAACATTACCCTTTCCTTGCAGTCGGGTAAAAAGCCATGATTGAACTATAATCTAAAAAGCATTTGATTCAAATCAGGATGAAATATTATTTTCATATTACAAATACTCAAGGATGATTAGAAATATTTATATTTACTCGGACAATAAATATGTGCGTTTCCGACAGCGCAGCCTAAACTTGATTAGGCTCGCGTTCGGGACCCTTATGGCGAATGTCAGATGGTCAGATATGAGCTTCCCCTTGTAATAGGCAGTATGCAAACGATTGCCATGGCGGGCACGAATAATTTATGAGTTTAACGCGCAGACTTTTAAGGGTTCAGGTTAATAAACTTCGTGGTGGAAGAAAATGTGCCTTCCGGTTTGTGTCGTGAGCAGTGGTGGACCGATAATAACAGCTTCGGCTTATGTGTCGCGCGTTTGGAACTAGGAAGACGTTTTACTGTATATATTCCATCACCTCTGCTCTCAAAACGGTGAGGGGGAAACCGACATGTCCTAGAACTAAAAATTCGAAGACATGTGGTACCAACAACCCGTTGCCTATTTTAAACAGGGTCCACTCTCTCTCACGAAAGGAGGAGTTTCTCCTGTGTTTTAGCAAATGTTGTTGCCAGAATAATTGTGTATCAAACCTCTTTTCATGAACTAAATCTAAATAAAATTCGAACAATGCAATTTCAGAAATTAATATAAGTAGGTATCGGAGTGTTAGTGACGTACGTTTATCGTACCCTAATTATGTTCAGCAGAACTTCGCAACAACGGAACCGGACGCCGGAAGTCCGATGATACTGCTTTTACTTACATCTCACTTTGTTTTTGTTAATTTCATTCAACTTTAGTTTTTAACTATGTGATGCAGATTTTCTAATCACCACCAACATAATCTATACTAATAAATTAATAATGGAAAGAGGACAAACTGTTTGTAGGTTTTGTACGAGGTAATCGTAAAAACTATGTGTAAGTGATTTAATGTGGGAACTTTATTTAAATCACTAGACATTAAAATGTTTAAAAAGAAAAAAACATATTTGTAATGACATCCAGGGTCTCCAGATAATGATTAAAGTCTGGAAAAGAAATATCTATATGATTGTGTTAACATCATCACCTGCGTAGCCTTTTCCCAACTACGTTAAAGTCAGCTTCCAGCCTAAAAAGATGAAGATAAATGGGTATTTTACCAAGCAACTGCCTATCCAACCTCCACAACCAAGTTACTGAATAAAAATTATAATATCACAACGTAACTTAGACAACATAACAACGTAAAATTTTATTGAGATGTCAGGTGTCAAACAACCAACTGTGTGAATCAAGATTACGGTAACCAGATGTCCAGATGTGATGTGGAAGTCTCATGAGTGTCGAAGCGTTATGTAAAGTGTCAGCAGACATTTTAATCTAATGTCCAATACTTGTAATTTTATCCGTGTGTGAACATTTGTGCAACTCAATTAAATTATGATTAACTCGTTACCTATTTTGGTACATTGGATAATATAAAAAAAAATATTTATATGTTGCAAATATTAATTAATTTAAAACAAAATGCCTCTCCCTATTTCCCAGTGTTTTAGCTAGCAAGAAATAGCTCTTTAATCTCCTCAGTCATACAGACTGTTAATATAATATTTTGGAAGGCAAAATCTTTTTTTTACTAATACTTATATTAATTTTAGACCAAGCAGAAGCCTTACAATACTTGAACATAAAATTGTAGATTTAATACCTAAGACTACGTTTGAAATTGTGCCACATACCACAATACTCTTTAAGATGTCACATTTATATGTCATCATTATATGTATTTGCAATCACAAGATAAAGGTATTATTTAGCACAAATTGGATATGCATACTATATTATAACTTGTTCAAGGACTTTTTCCACATTTATGACAAATATTAATGTTTGGAATTTAGTATTAAACTAATTAAAACTATAAACTACATTTTGTCTTGCCCTTAAATATGTTTACAAAATAAATGCTGTTGTTTAAAAAGTACTTCATATTAAATAAATAAAATATTATCAAATATTTCAGACTAAGATCCCAAACTTTACAAACACATATTTTTTACTGAACTGTAGCAAATAAAGATATTGAGTTTGTATAAAGAACTCATTCAACCTTTGAAGCAATGAAGCCCCACCTCGAGGCAGAAGTTTCGTTTAATAAAGCACAACAAACACGCAAGGTGGTGATCAATATTATGATCTAAAATTTAAACCTACAAACTTATCAAAACGTTTTGATCCACGTCTTGGCAATTAATATAGAAAACTTAAGACTTACTTAGCTCCTGAGCTTCTGCAGTGCCCTTTGTCAGCGCTAATAATATTAATAAATGCACCAAGCACATAACACAAACATGATCACTGAACATTTTCACACTAAAAGTTTTTTGTGACATAGTTGAAACAAAACTAGCTAAGGAACTAGAAAATAAACATGTTACTTAGAAATAAGTTGCATTATATCCAAGCAACAAGGCACTGCACATCATTCAATAAACACTTAACTGAACCACATCGAGCACAAGCACGGCTTGCTTTGAGTTTGAGAAACAAAAAATACAAATTAAAATGACAGGTATCAGACAGACGTCACTGCACGACACAGACTAAAAACCTCTGCACCATTTAGACTATGGTTGCCGTGGGCAGAGACAGCTGTAAACCAAAGTGGTCTATTTATTGTTCGGAATGGTAATACGCGCCAAACTGTAGTTAGAATCGCCGTACACATTTTTGACTACTATATTTTTATCGAAAAAGGTGTCAAACAGGGCGATTCACTCTCACCAAGCTATTCACAAGCGCACTGCAGGAGGTTTTTAACAAGCTGCCCGATTCGTGGCAGCTACGAGGCATAAAATGTCAGCGGCCAACACGGCCATTAACTAACAAACCCCCGTTTTGCCACAAAAAAAAAAATATCAGTCCGTAAATGATCAGTGAACGGGACAAAAGCCCAAGGACCAGTAGCAGCACCTAATAGTTCCAAGCAAAAACTTGACACTGACAGCAGTGACGTTAACCATTACTGTCATTTGGGATTTTACACTGATATAATTTTTATTGTGTTTTTGATAATTTCTGGAAAGGATTAGTGCAATTTAGGATTGACTTACCCGCAACCTCAAACAATTATGATATTCCCATACATTGTGGTATCATAATGTATGGGAATATCATAATTATTTGAGGTTGCGAGTCGATCTATTGATCTGATCCAAAATCAATAGATCGTCATTGTAAAAGGCTGTATCCAAATCCAAATACACACTACACAAGAGAGTCTTATTTATCTCAAACATACA
This sequence comes from Diarsia brunnea, assembly GCA_949774965.1. NCBI lineage: Eukaryota > Metazoa > Arthropoda > Insecta > Lepidoptera > Noctuidae > Diarsia > Diarsia brunnea. The sequence goes on from OX459019.1 coordinate 4,469,079, forward strand.
ATATTTTTTCTTTAGAAAATTTGGTTATCGGTCTTTAGACCATTCTTTAGTTTGTGTTCTATAGAAATATCTGCTTTTTCAGTGACATACACATTAAAAGAATCCGGAGCAAGAGCATGTTTCAACGAGACTAGTCTAAACAATCCAAACTCAAATAAAAAGAATAATCTGAAATGGTTATTGATTGAATTGAAATTTACCCCTAGATTTAAGATTTTTTTTTTGCCATACTGAAATACTATAGCAGTGTAATAAATTAATAACAGGTCAACTGAACTGCAGTAGCTGCAAGAACCCTGATAGCCAGAAAAAAATATATGAGACTAATTGGCCAAGTCATTACTTTAATTGAGGAGTTACCAAACTTCTTACAAAAGAGAAAGCCCGAAAATCTGTCATGAAGAAAAACACCTTTTTTAATAAAGACAATTAAATGTATTTCGAAGATCCAATAATGCAATCTAAGATAACAGGTAGAAATCTAAGGAGTGTGTTGCCCTGTGTCTTTCTTCTGGCAATTACGAGACATTTGCAAAAATTGCTCTCTTTTGTAAGCATGACATTCAAAAAGTATTGATTTGTAAAATACAAATCTGTCAATATTTAAAATTATATTGTATAATTTCTCTACCTCAGTTGCTCCACACCTTTTTCCCATGGGAGTAGGCAGAACTCCACATGCTTCCATAAATACTCCTTTTGCCTTGTCCAGATTCATACCTCTGGTCATACGCATACACACCTGGTAGCGAGTACTATGCACGTGTCCTGCATCAGATTAATAATATAATAGTTTAATCATTATGTAATGTTCATTTTAATCATCTATTAAAATGTACCTCATTTTTAAATATTTACATTTTTAATAATTTTGGAATAATAAAGTGGGAATTGTGATAAAATTATTGATAAGTGTATTCAAAACGTTGCAGGATACTTACCACATAAATAACAATAAAAAAATTATGTAAAACATGAGCCTTGAAAATCAAATCAGGTTCGCACTCCAATCCTAGTGTATACCTACACAGTATTGGTCTAACATTTTGAAAGAAAATTGTTTTTATACATTCATCATTGTTCTATAAACAAAAAATTAAACTCAAAATAGTGAAAAATTAAGTTTAGTAGAAGAAAAATCAGCTTATGAAGTCATTGACTTTTGTTTGTTTGATTTTGCCTTATTGCCACCACCGACTTCAGAAGCTGATTTTTCTTAACATTGTTTTTTCACTTTTTTGTGTTTTATTTTTTGTTAAAAGGTTTTTATTTTTCAATTTAGTGGTTTACATGAATGTGCTTACCCCTTCACGGCGTGCCAGCGTGATGTTATGTTATGAACTGGTGCAATAAACAATAGACAGACATGAGAGTTCAGGAATCTCAGTCCATTTGCTGATAGGCAACGGAACTCCGAAGTTCTTCATCAGATCTTCACCAAATTGAAATAATAATAATATATATTTATTCAAAACTTAGAGTTGGCACAGTAAATACAATTAGACAAATGGGAACACTGAGAAAGTAGTCTTCCAAAAACTACCCAAATCGCTTCAAGTGAGCCTATAAAATTTGAAGAGTTATCTCTATTTCTCCAGGATCCCATCATGAGATCCTGACTTGATGATCATGAGTCCACCAGGGAAGTATAACCTTTCCAACTAAAAAAAAACCGAATCAGTTCAGCAATCTTCGAGTAATCGAGGAACATACATATAAAAAAAAAAAAATATTCCAACCAATTGAGAACTTCCTCCTTTTTGAAGTCAGTTAAAACAGACTGCTTGACTTTAAATAATAGAAACCCAACTATATTGTGGTTGACGTCTAACCAGATGCAGGCTCTGAATACCTAGTAGTATTTTGTATGGCTAGTACTACAGAACCTAATTCAAGGCTCGGGCTATAGGTAAATACTTCCAGGTCAATTAATTTTAGATCTTTTGAATACATAATGCTCAAGTTTTGAAATGGAAGTCTGGAGCTGTTTAATTACAATCTTGGGTATTGGAAGTTAAGGCTTCCAAACGGCTGAAGTTTTGTTACTAGGTTTAGTTTCTTAATGATGAAAGTAAGTATGAGAAAACCCTGGCATACATAGAAATTCTGAAATCGCCTATAAGTAGGTATGGAGCAAGGGTGCCCCGTGATAATCATTGCTTGTGCGTTCGCTGTATGAAACTTCTTCCTTGGGGTAAAAGGTTGGCTATGTGGGAAACATTATTTTCACTGGTATAGGTACTGGTTGTTGGCAACTTGGTAAATAATTAGGACATATAGGTAGGGGTCCCTGGTGTATATTGTTTGCTGGCAACTGTGATAGTTGCCGAGGGTAGCAGATTGGAGGTGTAGTGACAAAGACGAGCTTGAAATTAGGTAGGTACCTAAGGCCTAAGGCCAAACCAAAAGAAAGAACTCAAAAGAGAATATTGAGAAAAATAATTGCGTAACAACCATTGATATAAAATAATAAGTAATTTGTCAATGGTAACAAAACGATATTGTGCACAGCACGATTCAAAAGAAGTGGGCAGAAGCAGTACGGCGATAAATATTGCACATCGACCTTTGGAAATTGGTGTATTTTATACAAAGAATAATTAAAAATAATTAATAAAAGAAGCAAATCATAATTGTTTTAACAGGTCTTTTATGATACCGCCGGGGAGTGTTTGTATTTCGTGCGACAGAGATAACGCTCTATCTACGAACCCGAAATTAGCCGATTGTCTCTTTCCAAAGGTCGATGTGCAATATTTATTGCCGTAGTCTATTTTTACTGGCAACATCGCATGCTTAAGTCTTTGGATTTATTCCGTTTCGCCACTCTACGAGAGTTGTATCACAGAGACACTAAACTATGAGTTGTATGACCAAGTGTATAGTATGAGTCATTAGTTGACAGCTGGCCTAAGGCGCGCCAATCCAAGTGCAGCATCTGCACCAATTAAAACAATGCACGTGGCCTAACGTATTATAACCATCGGAATCTAACAAAAGGAATAATAATCCATAAACAACACAATTGATTAAATTTTCTTACTATTTCCACAGAACAGAAAAAATATTTTAATAACGAACAAAAAAGAGGGTAAGTAGACCCATTATTCTGCTCATAAACAACCACCCACAATATCTTCAGTTTATCCGTGATCATGGTGCTTGCAAGTCTTGCAACAGCGCCGAATTATCGGGAACTTAAAACAAACAGTAAATACAGTACCTATAAATGATAATTTTAATAATAATCTGTGATTTATGCGCGGGCGATTGAACTGAAATGAATTGAAAAGCTAGTCTAAAATTATTAGGTACTCCAGTTAAAACAATTATTTTTATGGAGCTGGAAGCGCTAGATATCAGTGTCAGACTGAATGTTGAACAAAACATGATTTGCAACAGTAACACGTTTTTATTTACTAGGGTTTATTCATTAAAATGTTATTATCAATACATTCATCTAAGATTCTATGTTCATCTAAATAATGGATTTAATCACATTGAATGACTTTTTAATAAAATAATCATCCAATAGGATGATGAAATGACATGAACTGCTACTTCACAATTTAATCAACTTACGAAACTTTTATTTCGAGGGTTAACCTGGCGCTTCCAACTTATAAGTATAGATTTAAAGTCCTTGGTTAAAATAAAATAAATCGACCCAAAATAATAATTTCGTAATTTTGTGAACGCATCCATAACGTAACAAGCGGTGGACAAAACTTGATCGCATGCTCTATGATCGGGGCTTTCCAGAATCTTCGATATCAGTGCATATCCTGCGTGTAGGCGCCAAGCCGCCAATAATATTCATTCGCAGGCCACCATTCAACGAGACGAGCAGTGCTGAGCAGTATTTCACAAGGACAATTTCCAAGCGGCTATTACTAACTGTGTGAGTAAATAAAACTTTTTTCAATGTTATATTTTACTGTCATCACAAGTTTATTAGTATTACTAGAAAAATTTGATTGAATTAGTTTTGGTTCCGTGTTCAGATCTGATTTGTTTTGTAGAAACCATTTTTACGTATCATTTAGATACTCCTAAGTATCTAGCACAACAAAGTAATACTTGTGGAAAGTTAATTTTGGTATCTAGGTACCGAAGTAGGTTACTGTTATATTATTATGATTCGTGAGTGCATTCTACGGTCAGTGGGTCGTGTATAGGGACTGTGTATTTTAAGCATGTCTGATGATAATAATTATGGTACCTACTTATTGTGAACGTTTTTTGTGAATTGGATGAATTCACGTCGATGATATTTAATATTATACCTACACAGATACACAATGCAATACGAGTATAGTAGGTAGGTATATAAGCTACGAGTATTACTCACAGTTCTGCTGATTACAGTATGCACTTATGCAGTATATGTAGGTAAATTAATTTAAAAACCTTTGTGTTGTCTCATAATATCGTTGGAAAAAAGGCGAGTGTGAGAAAAGAGATGAAGAAAACTGGCCAAGTGCAAGTCGGACTTGCACTGTGCACATAAAGGGTTCCGTACCATCGTAATAGGCAATTTGTATTATTTCTTGTTACAGCGGCAACAGAAATTCACGTTTTGTGATTAGTTTCTTTTTCATAGTGTTTGTATGAATGACAAAGTTATATAATATAGGGTGTAAAAGTACCCTTAAAACAAACGAAGGGCACTTGTTCTCCCCACCACTGCGATCATTTTTTTGTTCTAGATCATACCTGGGAACTTCCTAGTTACGGAGATATTGGGGGTCAAAGTTCCAAATTTTTCACAGCTGTTTTTGTAATTACTAGTTTTTCAGGTTATAACTTTACTTATATTACCTCCATGACCCGTTTATTATTCAAAGCATCCAATAGCACAATGTTTTAAGAGTGCTACATTGAGTTTTACCGTAAAATGTGATTTTTGACCCCAAAAAAAAAATCGTTTCCCAGCAAAAAAATTTGCGTAGGGGTACTTAGTTTGATGTACAGAATGCTTGGTTGACGGCTGTGTGATAGGTAGATTTACACCCTGTATTTGCGCTTTTTAAAATGTGCTCTAACTGAGAAACTACTTACTATATCTCGTTCAAATGAAAAAATATAATTATGCTGTAGATCACGTGAATGTTTTCATTGTGATCTACAGCATAATAATATCTTTTAAGATTTTTAATTCTCTTAGTTTAAAGTTAGAGGGGGGGGGACACACATTTTAAGACTTTAGAAGTGTCCAAAGAGTATAGTAATATAGATGATCTTTCAAACGAATGACTTTGAGATAAAATGGTTTTAGGAACCTCAATGTCATTTAGAGACCTATTATGGACACCACACACGAGTAGGTTTGATGAATTTTTTCACGATTTTCCATACAAACTTTCATCCCCTATTTAACTCTCCTAAGGGTTGAATTTCCCCGTCGGGGCTGCGGGTTGTTCGAAACGAGTAGGTAGATACATAGATTAGATACCGCGGCCTCGGCACAAGGGCTAAGAAGGAACATGGGTGGAAGGGGGGGGGGGGGGTTAGTCAGTAGATGTCTGACAAAAAAAAGTGGTTAAATTCGAAATTCCAGCTTTGTGGGTCCAAGGGTTTGGGCTGGGCGTTGATGAGTCAGTCAGTCACGACTTTTCTGTGTGCGTTACCCCAGCAGGAAAGTTGCTCCTAGAGTGACATGAGTGGAACGAATAATTAGTGCCTAATCTGCTGTAAATGTGCGCAACATAAAAAATTTGTGCGCTTTGTCGTTTTGTGAAAAAACGGAAAAAACGATTCCTGCCAGGGTAACGTTGTTCCAGCAGGAAAATTCTAAACGAATGATCGGAGAGAGAAACGTTGTACGTGGGCATGTAGCTTATGCTCGTCTATAAATGTGCGCCGAATATATAATTAGTGCGTCTTCAGGTCTTCGAGATATTGCATTTCCTGCTGGGGTAACGTTTCGAAGAATCGTGTATCTCGGAAACCATTGGATGTGCGCCTGTAGAACAAACACACACGAGTAGCTCTTAATTTGTGCCAATTTGTGACAGAATTAGATTTAGGGTAATATTTATAGTTTTCAAGTAATCGGGCGTTTATGAAAACCCGAAAAAATATCGTAGCGCCTAAATGAGATAACGTATAAGCTCGCTGAAAACTGTATTCGGTTCTTCTTGACGCTTATAATAACCATAAAAAGTTTCAAAAGTGCACATGCAAGGGTTATTGAATAATATTGCTAAAAGTCGAAACTACAGTGTAATAACTTTGACGCCAAAATAATGGAAACCGGCTTAACCCAAGATGTGTAGGTGTACACCAACAATTAGTGTCTTTAGTCAAAAATATTTAGTGAAAATTTTCAGCTTGGAATGTTTCGCATTCAGTAAATATTAATAAAAAACAAAACATGTAAACAACGACTGGCTATCCGACCAAATTCGAATGAATACAAAAAAGCGGCGGATTGGTACAATGGATGACCTTCTTAACTTTACTCACCAACCGGTTGAAACGTGTTGGGCCTGAGTACACTGAAGTAGAAAAGAAGTAATATAATAAACTTGTGTGATTAGATTATATTCTACAAGCTGTTTCCGTGACTTTCTACATAAATAAGTACATTGTAAAATTAGCTTTTGCAACATATAATCTAAGTATCTTTTAAATTCCAAATTTCATTGAAAACATTCGGTATTTTGTGTGGACGGAGGACATAGGTCTGTACATCTAGACGTTGGCATTTATAATATTTGTAGAATAAGGTATAAAGACCAAACATTTGATTGATTATTTTTATTAATAAAATATATGTACAGTACCCGGCGATAAATATTGCACATCGACCTTTGGAAAGAGACAATCGGCTAATTTCGGCTTCGTAGAGCGTTATCTCTGTCGCACTAGTGTGGGACGTTTGTGCCTATGTGATGTTTTGTCACTTGTCAGTCGTTCAAGTGCGATAGAGTGCGGTCGCGTCCAGTTTAAAATATATATTAAGAGTTGTTAACACCCCCAAATTTAAATAATTTAAAGTTGTACTATGGCATCTTTAGGAAAAGGAGGGAAACCTTTACGAGGTCAGTCACGCGAAATTATCTACAATGTTTATAAATATTTTGTAACCAAAGCTGACAGATTAAAAAAAAATTAAGATGAAAATATAAGGTGTTATTTTAAGAAGGTTCAAGAGCGAGTTGCAAATGCCACTGGAATTTCAAAAAGAACTTTGAACAATGTATAAAACGAAGTCAGTACTGAAACACATACTACTGAAAATAAGTTCAGCACTCCAAAAAAAGGGAGACCAAAAAAGCAATTTCGTTTGGATGTGGACGATTTAGATTATGATGTTGTTCGAAGAATTAGGTATGATTTTCACTTACGATTTAATGAACTGCCAACAATAAAATCATTAAAAGCTAAATTATCTGAAGCTATTCATTACAATGGGTCTGAAAAGACGTTTAGAAAAATACTTCACGAGATGGGATTTCGGTTCTCTAAAATGGAAGATAATCCAAATAAATAGAAAAAAAAAATAGATAATAAATAAATAAATAGTATTCTCCTAATTTATTTATATTTGTACTCTACCACAGTGCTGTCCTATTTGACCCTAAGGTTGACTGGTAGAGAATGCCTTGTGGCATTAAGTCCGCCTATGTACCACGTTTGTGCATGAAGTTTAAATAAATAAATAAATAATCGAAAAGTTCTAATGGAAAAGCACGATGTAAGTCTCAAACGAATGGAATACCTCGAAAAAATATCGTCTACATGGATGAGTCTTACATACATACATTCCACATCAAAGGGAAATCTTGGAGTGATGATAAGAAAAAAGGAGTAAAAAAGCCAATTTCAAAAGGTCAACGTTTGAAAACAGTTCATGCGGGAAATGAAAAAGGCTTTGTACCCGGTGCCTTTTTAACGTATAAATCCACGGACACTACAGGTGACTATCACAATGAAATGAATAACGATAACTACGAAAAATGGCTGGTTAATCAATTAATCCCAAATATACCCAGTGATTCTGTTCTAGTTATCGACAACGCACCCTATCACAATAAATATGTTGGAAGACCCCCCAACTCAAACACCATTAAACAGGAAATGATCAACTGGTTAAACAGACACGAAATTCCAGTTGATCCAAAATTAACAAAAACCCAGATTTACGCTATTATATAATAATAATATAATATAATAATATTCCACAACTATCACACAACGCCATCTAGTCCCAAGCTAAGCAGAGCTTGTGTTTTGGGTACTAGACAACTGATAAACATACTTATATATTTCTAAATACATACATATTATAGATAAATTACACCCAGACACAGAACAAATGATCGTGCTCATCACACAAACATTTGTCCTGGGTGGGAATCGAACCCACGACCTCCGGCATAGCAGTTAGGGTCACTAACCACTAGACCAACAGGCCAGTCTATATGTCAGCAAAAGGAGAGGTATACAGAGTTTTCCGTGGACAAAGTACTTGCCGAGCATGGGCACACTGTGTTGCGATTGCCACCATATCATCCGAATTTTAATCCAATTGAAAATACATATATGGTCTCAACTGAAAGGCTATGTAACCTCTAGAAATGTGGGTATGAATTTAACTACAGTAAAAACATTATTGATTGAAAAAGTAAACATGATCGGGGCTGAAGAGTGGAAAAAGGTTTGCGATCATGCAATCAAATGTGAGAATGAATATAGAAGCATTCAACACGGTTTAGACAATTACACTGATAGACTCATTGATATAAAAACTAAAGATACGGTCGTCCGAACATTTGCGTTCGCCATACAGAGAAACACTAACGCCATCTATTAGAACTACAGGCTGCTCGTAAACGTTACCTTGTATGAGCGGCGTGGTATTTTCAAGGTATAAAGAAATTAAATAAAGCTTTTAATTAAAAAAAAATGTTTATTGCAGTTTGTTTGTATAGGTACATACATACATTATAACATTTTCATTGGCCTTCGAATAAAACATTTTTTTTAAACATTTTGTTAAATTTGACATATTTTGTATTTTTATATTTTAATTCGTATTTTCACTGTACTTATAGATTTTTTACCAGTAAATAAAAACACATTTTAATTTGCTTCTAATAAACAATAATATGTAGTTTTGTTTATAATTAAATATTATTGGAATATAATTAAATCTTTTCATTTCATCGGCTACAACGCACGCCGGTGCAAAGTTATGTCGTACAGCCGTACGCGGGGGCGTCGCGTCGTCTAAATTGCCAAACGTCACACATTTATACGGCGTCAGGCGCGGAAATGGCGCAGCCGCGCGGGCCATAGAAAACTGTTTTAAATAATGTTATAAATTGATTTACCGACATATTTTTGACTTACCGGCAGTTACCGGTGATATGAAATGTTAGATTTTTTTATTGTGCTTTGTGTCGTTGTTCACGCAACCTTTCTTTTAAAATTTACGACCGCACCCGAAGAGAGCTGATCGTGGACTAGTTCACTTCGGTTTAGGAAAGACCGTTTTAGGACCAAGTTTGAAGCGTCGCGTCATTGTAACATGTCAATGTCAGCAGACAGTGACAGTGATATTGACCTCTTTGAGTCCACAGATAGTGAAATAATAATAAATTAATAAATAATAATAATTCTAATTCTCAATTACATCCGTAATTGAGAATTAGAATTATTATTATTTTTATTACAATGTCTCATTCTAACAATAGGTATAATGGTGTTTATTATGTACACTACAGCTATAATTTTCCAAAATAATTAAATACGTAAACATAATATGAACATGTTTTTTTTATTTTATTTTCCCGCAACCTAAAGCCATCATTTATAGAAAAATTGGTGTATTATATACAAAGAATAAAAACAATTATCAAAAGAAGCAAATCATAATTGTTTTAACAGCTCCTAATAGATACCGGACTATTTGTGTTTCGTGCGACAGAGATAACGCTTTACGAAGCCGAAATTAGCCGATTGTCTCTTTCCAAAGGTCGATGTGCAATATTTATCGCCGGGTACTGTAGTTTAAGAAATGTATGACAAATACAGTTTATAAATAAAAAGCTATAATGTTTATTACAATGACATAATAAAAGTAATGCATAGCTTCATGCATAAGCCTTCAAGTTTTTCATCATTAATTGAAGATTTTTACGGTCGGTTTAAACTGTGCCCCAGCGCTCCGCTGGCCCCGCTCCGAACGCTGACCGCGTCGCCTCGCAAGGAATCGTTTTGTCTAGCCTCCGGGAAAGGACAGCTGCTATCACGCATACGGTATTAGTTGAACAGAGACAGATACATAAACGTTTCTCTATCTTCAATCATGCGAAGTGTTTTTTTACTAGGATGTTCGTTTGGGTTTTCACTTAATTTGTTGCAGAGTTATGATGCCAAGGTCACTGTCGTTTTGAGCCACGCAGTTGTACTGTTATTGTTTGTTCACCTACTTACTGTTTGTTTTATGTGTTTTTAAGTTGGTTGAAAGTATGAAAGTGGCGTAATAATTGAGCATATTCAGTATTTTTTTAAGGGGTTCTAATGATTGTACAAAACAATGCCATTGATTTATTTAAAAGTTACCGTAAAACCCTTTAACTTTGCCCATATTTCTTGCGATTTAAACATAATATTAGTTGGACTGTGTTTTTGTGCTACACGATTGTTAGGTAAATGTATTGTTCTTAAATTAGATTTGAATATACATTGTCAAGAAAATGTATTTTTTGTGCTTAAGGTGAATCCTTCATTGTAGCCCGCAAAATTCGATTTTTTTTACGTTTTTTGCAATTTGCCGATCACTGTCAGATTGTACGTAAAATAAAATAAGATTCGCGACCGTAACAAATGTGAATTTACTGATTAAAATCAATGCCTTTTTCATCAAATAGTCACTCAAGTTAGTATTATATATTATGAACTGAGAGGATTGTATTGGTGATTTAAATCATTATTACAAATCAATATCATTCAATATTTACAGAATAATAATTAATAATTTCCACATCAACAAGATCTTTCAATTATTTAAAGCTCCCAAAAATAAGCCCATTTAAAACATTTGAACGCGACTGTACGAACAACGCTTAGATGTAATACGTCCAACAGAGAAGGTCATCCATTTGTATGTCTCCGCCGCTTTTTTTATTCATTCGAATTTGGTCGGATAGCCAGTCGTTGTTTACATGTTTTGTTTTTTATTAATATTTACTGAATGCTAAACATTCCAAGCTGAAAATTTTCACTAAATATTTTTGACTAAAGGCACTAATTGTTGGTGTACACCTACATATCTTGGGTTAAGCCGGTTTCTTTTATTTTGGCGTCAAAGTTATTACACTGTAGTTTCGACTTTTAGCAATATTATTCAATAACCCTTGCATGTGCACTTTTGAAACTTTTTATGGTTATTATAAGCGTCAAGAAGAACCGAATACAGTTTTCAGCGAGCTTATACGTTATCTCATTTAGGCGCTACGATATTTTTTCGGGTTTTCATAAACGCCCGATTACTTGAAAACTATAAATATTACCCTAAATCTAATTCTGTCACAAATTGGCACAAATTAAGAGCTACTCGTGTGTGTTTGTTCTACAGGCGCACATCCAATGGTTTCCGAGATACACGATTCTTCGAAACGTTACCCCAGCAGGAAATGCAATATCTCGAAGACCTGAAGACGCACTAATTATATATTCGGCGCACATTTATAGACGAGCATAAGCTACATGCCCACGTACAACGTTTCTCTCTCCGATCATTCGTTTAGAATTTTCCTGCTGGAACAACGTTACCCTGGCAGGAATCGTTTTTTCCGTTTTTTCACAAAACGACAAAGCGCACAAATTTTTTATGTTGCGCACATTTACAGCAGATTAGGCACTAATTATTCGTTCCACTCATGTCACTCTAGGAGCAACTTTCCTGCTGGGGTAACGCACACGACTTTTCTCTATAATTATAACGATTTGTTTTTTCTTTTTTTGGAATGGATGGATTGTCACATAGAAATTTCATCAAAATCGATTTAGTACTTGCGTTTGGGTCTTTCTTTTTGCTCTATGTTGACATGCTTCTATTAGTTACTCTCTAAAATTGATTCATGATCATAATAACACATTTTTTTTCGTCATAACGAAAAAAAATGTGTTTTGCTTCAGTTGTTGTGTGTTGTGTTCGGCTAGAAAGACAATGAAACAAAGTAATGTTATTTTTAACTTTTTTAGTGTATTTTTGGAAGTCGGGGTTTTTTTTCAATAAGTTATTTTCTTCAATTTTTAACCGACTTCCTTGTAGCTTGGTTTGGTAGCGTACGGTCTCGAAACGAATATCTACTTACTTTTTCTTTTTACAAAATCTATCCGTTCGATCTACTAGGTACTTGTGTTAAAAACTTATAAGTCATAACTACGATCCGTATCAGAACCTATACCTTATCTAAATGACAATGTTAATAACGAGATTAATTCCCTAAGTGATTAATCAACATTTAGTTTTTTATTTATTGAACTAGCTGCTAACGAAGCTACTAATTACTCCAAGATCCTAATTATTTATTGTAGCCACTCAATAAAACAATTTATATATTTTCTTTTTAAACATGGGCTGCCTTTATGTATGGCATTATAAAGGTGCGATCCACGTAGATAGAGGAAAGGGACAAAATAATAACTCTAACTTTATTTAGGGATAGCAGCGGTGACCCAGTGTGGTGGCGGCCCCGAAAGCAAGTCGTGGGTCCGAACCCAGGCATTGCTTTGTGTAATTTATTTCATCACCAGTACTCTCAAAAACGTTGAAGGAAAACATCGTGAGGAATTCGGCTTGTCCTATAACCAATAATTCGTAGACTTGTGACATCTACCAATCCGCACTGGGCCCGCGTGGTAGACCCTCTCAAAGAGAGGAGGCCTGTGTGACCTGTGTTCAGCAGTGGGAACATTAGCCCGACTTCACCCACTGCTGAGTAAAGGTCTCTCCAAGCCTGTGTTAGGATATTCCCGCAACCGGCAGGCCTGGCCATCTCGGCCCCGGACAACCTTATCTTTCCTTTCCTTGGACGCCACTCGGTCACAGCTTTACTCCACCTGCCATCACCGCGCCTTGCTAGGTTCCTGCCTAGTTTTACATTAAAAAAAAACACATATTATTACAAAGAGAAAACATAAATAAGTTTAGAAACAATGTTATCTGCCAGTAATTAACGTACTCGTAGTAAAAACAATTACTTATTTTAAAACTGACAAGTACAAAATTAAAAAGAAATCAGAAGAAGGTAGGTCTACACACAGAGACAACAAAAAAGTTTTGAGTGATGTGGGTAGGGTGCTATTTAATAAAAAAAAATGCACAAAAAAAGAACCGACTTCCAAAAAAAACCAATAAAAATAAAAAAACTAAATCATCTAAAATAACTTTACTTTCAGAAGTCTGTGGCAAAAAAACCAATGAAACTAACAATGTCGCTCACTTCCGTTAGTCAAGTCATTTTATAATAGATATTTTTAGTAAGTTTTATCCTTTTTTTGGTTATCTAAGTTCGATTAGAGAACCCAACAAATTACGAGCCATATACCTAACAAAATTAAATAACGGCTGTTTCCTCTCTATTTTGTTATACCAGTAGTGTGACCACGAGGACATACTATCATTTTGCACCGCCTGTAGAAAAAGAAAATATATAGGGCACTTGATGTTACATTTTAGTTCTGAACACCGCCTCGGTGTCCTAGTGGTGGCAAGCGCGACTGCTGAGCATGAGGTTCTAGGTTCCATTCCCGGGTCGAGAAAAGTGTTATAGGGGTGTACGTGTACTTAACACTACACGACCCACTACATTTCGCCTTCTCATAATTTTGGATTTTTTTTTCTGTGCTTTCGGTCTTAGGTTCGATTTGCCCGAATTGGGTACTTAAGTCATTCTAAATGGAATTGTGTTTTTCCATAAGGAATTTCTCAGTAGCGCCACAGAGTCTGGATTTGTGCCCGGTTGATGGCAATAGGCTCGCCCCCTATTAAATAGGACTTAAACATACATAGTTGGTGAAGTGTAAAGCCTACTATTAGGTAGGTATATCTCTACCTAAACCTTCGGGGATTACAGGCGTGATGTTATGCAGTTTTATAAAAAACGTTGAAATAACAAGCTGACATTGTTCCATGGTTTCATTGATAAGGGTTTCGGATGTTTGTGATTAACTAGCTCTGTAATCACATTTTATTATACGAAATGAGAATGAGTTCATTCATGTTCAAAGTTAAAAATAAATAAACGGCTTTGTTTCTTTCCTAGAAGAAAACGATGTTAAGTAACGTCATAACCGGGATACAAAGTAGGGATGTTACGGAGCTTCGACTCCGTTTCCGATAGGTTGGAACTTCCGATTGATATAACACAGCACCTCCAGTTCCGATTTCGGTTCCGACACTTTTATATCTGAAGTTTTAATCGGAGGTCGAAGCATATCAGATAGAGGCGCGCGGCCAGAGCGTGGCGGACGCGGTCAACGTGTACGAAGTCGAACAGGTTTATGCATGGATTTTACCCGGGGCTGCGGGTTGTTCGAAAGATATACCTCGGTCCCGGACACAAAGGGCTAAGAAGGAACATGGGCGGTTTTTAATCAGTAGAAGTCTGACACTCCCTTCAACTCCGCCCCCGAGCAGAAGGAGTCATTTGATGATTATTCACACACCAAAAAAAAAACTCGCTGGCTCGTCGAACAGGGTCGTGAGGGGTAAATTATACAGTGTTTCCATCAAGATTTTAATACAAATCATGTTTTTTTACAGGTCACAATGACGTATAAGTTACATCGGAACGGGGTCATCACCGGCTCCTTGAATGCCTTCTGCCTGGCATGCGATGTTTTCTTGGAGACCCAGGTGGCAGCTACCGTCCATATCGGTACATCGGACCACAAGAAGAGGTTACGTGCAGTGCAGTACTCCGATAAGTTTCAACATGAGCATATTAAAAAGGTGGGAGTAATTCATATTGTTAACCTATTAAAATTATGATTCTGTTCAAATGACCATTTTAAGCTCCTTGCAGTTTTTCACAGAAAACGTGTATCTACACCGGAGTAACTCTTTTGCAAAGGGGATAGAACCGTTGTGACATATCAACCTGCCCGCCATTTTGTTTTTTTTTTCCAAATCGTGGCCCACGATGAAAGTGGTACTTACATACAGATGAACAAAAAATGTCCAGTAACATGGTACCCCAAAGTGTCACGTTACAGAGATATTTGAAGGTAAAGATCGACAAATGAGTACAGTGACAATCATTAAAAATAGACTTAATACGTGTATAATCGTTTCTAGGTTGATTATCAACCGACTTCCGAAAAGGAGGAGGTTATCAATTCGTCTGTATGTTTTTTTTTATTTTTTATTATGCGCACGAGAAAACGACACGGTCGGACACGGTGCAGTGGCTGAGCGATTGGACTGCTGCGACGCGTGTCGCGGGTTCGATCCCCGTACGGTACAAATATTTGTATGGCTAATAGATTGTTGTTTCGGGTTTGGGTATTTGTGTATGTGAGTTTAAATGTTTGTGAACGCACCCACGATACAGTAGAAATTCCTAGTGCGGGGCTACGTTTTTTAAAAAACAAACAAACAAAAACAAAAAAGCGCTTCGCATCGCAATGAAACTATGTTATGCCAAATAATAGTTTCATTGCGATGCGAAGCGCTTTTTTGTTTTAGTATTTTCCTCGGTGATAAAGCTGTCTTAGTCTTGGGTGAACTTAAATCCCTCGCTACACTCAGCACTCGTCTTAAATCCCTCGCTTCGCTCGTGATTTAAGTTTTTATGTAATGTACCTACTCTCTTTCAATAAACAGTCATAATAATAATCAACGCCAATTAATAGACACGTAAAAGGTATATTTTTTATGTGGTCATTGTACTCATAAATGTCGATCTTTACTTTCAAATATCTCGGTAACGTGACACTTTGGGGTACCATGTTTATTATCATTTTTTGTTCGTCTCAGTGTCCTCTACCCATACATACCAATTTCATCGTGGGCCGCGATTTCCAAAAAAAAAAAAATCAAAATGGCGGTGGGTCGATATAGCAGCTTCCATACAAAAAAGTTCAAACCCCTTTGCAAGTATTTCGGCAACAAGAGCAATAGGGTATTTCACTAAAAAAAACTATTTAGGCCGTCACAGATTTCCAAAAAATAATGGACGCATATTTTTCTTTTCACGTAAACAAAAGACGATACCGTGCTTCGAAAAGTCATGTCAAGTTGTATTTTTTTTGTGAAATACCATATTACGGTAAATAACAGCAATCGGTGCACACCGCGGGAAATTATTTATGCCCGGGGATTACTCCATTTGTTTAACAATCACCACACTGCACTTTATCAATACTTTTGATTATAACTGAATGCGTCTCTCCAAAATTAAAAATATTGTTATGCAATGTTAAACGCTTCACATCTAAAACATCACGCGCATAGCCATTCGCTCATCGGCTAAAAGGCTGGGTAGCTGATGATGATGATGATGTTTTATGCACATATACTTGTAGCAAAATAATATGTGCCAAATAAACATGTTTTCTTTATTTACATGGACCACCACGCTGCCGCGCTGTTGAAGCTGCGGGTAAAGTTTATTTCTGATTATTATCATTCCAAATACTTGTATTTTTCTCAGTTCAAAGGAGGCTACTACTGCGAATTCTGCAATGTTCTGATGCCAATCGCTTCCAAAGTCAATTTGCACATCACTGAAGAGGACCACAAACATAACAAAGGAATTCTTCTCCTAACACCTAAGGGAGGTGATGTTATTGCTTTCAATAATATTGTTATTGATACAAAAGCTTGGCACGGCCTGATCGAAGGAGTCTGTTCGCTCTGCAATGCTGAGTTTGACGATGAGAAGGATCACAAAGCTGAAGCAAGTCACTCGTTGAATTTAGTTCTGAAACCTATTCAGTTTGGAGCTGATAATGCCGTCTTTCGTCATGTAAGTGTACTTTATGGTATTTCAAATAGTTAATAATATACGAGGTGGAGACAACAAATACGACAACAAATGAAAGCACTTGTTTTACCAGTTCTTCCGAATATTTTAAAAATATGAATCAATTAATTCCTTGATGATTTTTACAAACAAACTAAGTAACTGTCAACAAAATCATTTTCAAATTTCATCATTTACAAATATAGGTTCACC
This sequence comes from Diarsia brunnea, assembly GCA_949774965.1. Taxonomy (NCBI): domain Eukaryota; kingdom Metazoa; phylum Arthropoda; class Insecta; order Lepidoptera; family Noctuidae; genus Diarsia; species Diarsia brunnea. Next base: position 4,486,280 of record OX459019.1, read on the forward strand.
ACTATAGTATAATTTGCTCAGATTAGCATCTGGAAGTAATAAAGAATTTGGCCAATAGTTGATAAGAACGTGCAAAATGATTACCTATTTTGGTAGGGTTGTCACAATAAGTGAAGACAAATCAAACAAAACATTCATCATCATAATCATTTCAGCCTTAAGACGTCCGCTGCTGGACATAGGCCTCCTCCAGAAGGGTGGGATTTGCCATAATCGCCACGCTTGGCAGGCGTGAGAGTCAAAATGGCGGGTGTACCATAGCGAATCAAATTATACTACTTACCACAAAAATGTACCTAAAATGTACTATTCTGTACCTAGCTCTAAAAAATCTGTACCTCCTTCAGAACGGAGTTATTTCAAAATTATGATACACCAGCCATATTGATATCAAAATGGCGGGTGTTCTGTAATATTTCATTATTAAACAATTACTCATAAATTATAATTACACCAAAAAAATGTACCTATAAAGTACCTCAAGTAAAAACAAAAATCCAATTCAACAGCCGGATAGTTCCTTAGAAATACTACAACCGTGTCTTGTGTTTATGTAAACACAATAATAACATAACATCACGCCGCATTTCAATATTTTATGACAATTATCGTGTTACATAACTGGCGAGATGTGGGTGTACTATTAGGTACACCTTTGCCTAACCCTTTTTTTTTTCCTCCCTTTCGCTCTGCCCCGCTCTTGGGCAGAGCGAAAGGGAGTGTCAGACTTCTACTGACTAAAAACCACCCATGTTCCTTCTTAGCCCTTCATGTCGAAGCCGCGGTATCTCTTGGGAACAACCCTTGAACTTATTGTCTTCGCAAATTTATTTATTAGCTGATCTTTTGTTTATTTAATGTAGTCGTTAGTAACTTTGATCTCAAGTTTGTCAGTTCTCCTTCAAAATCTTTCTTTATTCATTGCTAAATGGGCCTGCTAAGTACGCTTCATGCGATGTATTGGAGTTCTATGATGGAACGAGCGTCCCAGACAAGTACTCTTGCTTAGAAGGCTGATGGGTTAAATGTGAAACAACCCGCAGGCCGCCTTTAGAATAGAATACATTTATTTTCAGGTAACAAAGACCCATAGACAAATATCTTAACCTAAATATACATACCCCTAACCCTTCGGGGATTACAGGCGTGATGTTATGTTAAGTTAGGCATAAACACAAGACACGGTTGTAGTATTTCTCAGGAACTATCCGGTTGATCAATTGGATTTTTGTTTTTACTTGAGGTACTTTATAGGTACATTTTTTTGGTGTAATTATACTTTGTGAGTAATTGTTTTATTTGAAATATTACAGAACACCCGCCATTTTGATATCAATATGGCTGGTGTATCTTAATTTTGAAATAACTCCGTTCTGAAGGAGGTACAGATTTTTTAGAGCTAGGTACAGAATAGTACATTTTAGGTACATTTTTGTGGTAAGTAGTATAATTTGATTCGCCATGGTACACCCGCCATTTTGACTCTCACTGGCAGGCGGGTTAACAAAACATTAATTAAATAGGTACAATTAAACGAAACCGGGCAAGTACCAATGATAATTAAACGTGACCGTGCTACTACCAGTTGAAGAGTTGTCCAGTGAGGAGACAATCCTGGCTGCAGCATCAGGTTATATCTAACATATTATTGAATTGCCACTGAAGTTACGGTATACAACATTTCAGCTCAATCAGACATCGGGAATTGGTTTAATTAAATCTTACTTGTCTTCAAGGTTCTGAATTGGAGAGGACTTGGCATCAACGTCAATGGCGAGTACACCACTCACCTTCGGTTTGCCGACGATATAGTGTGGCTCAGTACAATGCTCGATGACCTCAGTGGAGCTTCCGAAAGAGTGGGTCTTAAAATGAACATGGACAAAACCAAGGTTATGTTGAAAGTTCATGTAACACCCACTCCTATCAAGATCGGAGACTCTACACTCGAGTTGTGGACGATTATGTCTACCTGGGACACACGGTCCAATTGGGTAGGTCTAACTTCGAGAAAGAGGTCAATCGTCGAATCCGACTCGGCTGGGCAGCTTTCGGGAAGTTCCGCGGTATCTTCGCGTTCAATTTACCACAGTGTCTCAAGACGAAAGTCTATGACCAGTGTGTGTTGTCAGTGATTACATACGGGACCGAAACGTGGTCGCTCACAATGGGCCTCATCGGAAAGCTCAAAGTCACCCAAAGGGCAATGGAGAGGGCTGTGCTCGGAGTTTCCTTGCGTGATCGAATTAGAAATGACGACATCCGCATGAGAACCAAGGTTACCGAAATAGCCCGAAGAATTGCCAAACTTAAGTGGCAGTGGGCAGGGCACATTGCTCGCAGAACGGATGGCCGATGGGGCCGGAAAGTTCTGGAGTGGCGACCGCGAACCGGAAGACGTTGCGTTGGAAGGCCTCTCACTAGGTGGACCGATGACCGGGTGAAGGTTGCGGGTACCCGCTAGATGCGAGACGCACGGGACCGGTCAATGTGGCGACACCTGTGGGAGGCCTATATCCAGCAGTGGACGTCTTTTGGCTGAAATGATGAATGTTGATGATGAAATCTTACTTGCAATATTTGTACTTAACACACATACCTACCATAGACTAATAAATTACTTAAAAAATTGAAAGCAATTGGTGTCCAGAGGGAAGCAAAGTTGTCGAAAAACAGAAGGAGGCAGATAAAAACGTTAGGGAGCACATAACACACACATGAACTTAGAGAGTTGGATTGATTATTTTATGATTATAATTCTGTAAATAGGTATGTATGGCGGCCGTAATAGGTATGTTTAGGTGTTTTTTGTTTTGTAATAGTCTGTCTTACTCTTAACTCTTCAAAAGAATTGAATTTATCTGGGATTCAAATTAAGTAACTATTTCTGTTATTTCAGTTAGACGATACAGCTGTCCAATGCCTGACATGTAATAAGCTGCTAGCCCCCGGAAGGATGACCAAACATTTTGACGAAACGGAGCATCACGATCTTTACGCGAAAAGTCGCATTGAAACTAATGGAGTTCATCAAGGAATCGAAATTGAAGAAAACCGTCAAGGAATCGAAGCTAGAGAAAACTGTCAAGGAATTGAAGCTAACGGAATCTCTCAGGGAATTGACGCTAAAGGCACCACCTCTCAAGAAAAAGAAGCCAACCAAAACTATAAAATAAAACCTACTAACATGTCGTCCGCCACAGAAAATCATGGCGAAGCAAAGACAAACAACGACAATAACAAAGACGTAAAGCCACCGACAAAAGACAAATCTAAAATCCTTGAATTCATTGCCAAGTACCAAAGTAAAGGAATCAACATCAATTTGGAAACCGAAACTGCTTTCTGTAAAAAATGTTCCAAAGTTGTGGCATTTGATTATATGGAGATAGAAGATCACATAAAAGATCATTCATCAGCTCAAGCTGTTGATACTGAATTGCTGTATCCATCAGCACTGGACCAGAACTTGAATCGAGTCGATATTAATGACAAAACCACAAACTCGTCTGATGATATTGAAAATAAAACAGTTAAAGCTTTGCGAGATAAAGTCCAGAATCTTGACGCAGATATTTTGCTGAAAGATATTGATGACATTGAACACTTAGATGAACCGAAAAAATGTTCTCAAGAAAAAGAAGACACTGATACAGACTCGTTAAGCTCATCAGACATACTGTATGTACCCCCGAACCCCAAAAAATTTTCCCAAGAAGAGACCTTTGCAAAAGCAAATAAAATAACATTTAACGGGGGTAATAATCAATCATTTTGCCGCGTTTGTGAAGTACATGTGCCGGCTACTTTGAGGTCATTGAAAGAGCACGTAGAAGGAGCAAATCACAAAAAGAAGGCAGGCATATCTGTTACTAAACCAAAAACTCCTGGAACTCCTCATCTGAATAAGGAGTTAACACGAGACTTCGTTGATACGGCCTTCGATATACAAGGAATACTTTATACCGCCAGTATCGTTAACGAAGAGTTCTGTATACCAAAGAAAAGCTTTCATTTCATTTCGGAAAATGGTATAAGAAGGAGGTGCCTTGTGTGCGAGGACAACTTGTCGCCATTTATCGATTATGAGGAACACTGTAAGTCAAGACAGCACGCTATGAAGTGGGCGGTAGTGCCCGTCATAATTTCGGAGAAAAACGAACTTATCAGAGAGGTACAGTGAACTCTATCATATTGTAAAGTATTTAAATTTTGAAAAATAGTGTGCCTCGTTGGTGTACTGGACACGATCGCGAGTACTGCTGCGCATGATGGTATGGGTTCGATTCTCGGGTTGGACATATTTTTATTGGGTTTTCCATCAATAATTTCTTAGTAGGTGTCACGGAGTATGGATTTGTGCCAGTAGTATGGTTGATGGCAAGAGGCTCACCCCTATTACATGTGACTTAAACATAAGTGGCGAAATGTAGGTGTATTATTATGTACACCCCTGCCATTCCTTCAGAGATTGCAGCCGTTATGTTATCTTGTTATAATAAAACAGTACCTACCTTTACCTTCTGAGAAGCATTCGAGCCCTTCCGGCCTTCGCAGATTTAGGTGTTTTTTTCTTTGATTTCTGATAAAATGTGTCCGTAATATTACAGGTTCGGCCTGGGTTTTTCCACTGTGGATATTGTAACCTCATTATCACGGGATGGTCCGACATGAAGCAGCACCTCGATTGTTCCGAACACAAGGACAACAGATCCACTTGGGAAAATCGGCTGAGGTTCCATTTGCCTAGCTTGCGCCGTTACAGAATTGAAAGAGAAATGGAGGCCATAGCAATGATGCGTTTTTTTGCCATGTTGAATAACTGATGATTATAAGGAACTTCGAACTTGATTGAGATAATATGAAGATCAGGGGTTTGAATTTTTGTTTAGTCTGTGTTCACACCGTCGCCATTTTCTTTTATTTAATTTTGGGCACCAATGGGTAATAATAAAATAAGGTTGCGTAAAGTAACGCTTAACATATATACATATTTCGAAGTAAAGATCGATGGGAACTATTCTTTCAAAAACGCAAAACGTTACTTTCAATTTTAGTTTTCGTGCGTCGCTACTGTCAACAAAGTATGAAAATGGCGATGGGGTGCCATTTTAGATCTATGTTCTTTGCATCAAAGTGAATCTTGAATTATTGTATTGACTGAAGAGTTGATGTTGATTGTTGAAATGGTTAATTCTTCTTTATTAGTGGTCTTGTTCACGACTAGCTTTAAGCCGGGTCGGCCGAAGGGTCTTGAGTCTTGACGCAGGATGTCACTTTCGCAAAATGTCATCGTGAACGTATTATTATTAAGGTCACTTTCGCATAATGTCACTTTCTCAAAACGTCATTTTCGCAGAATGTCATTTGAGGGTTTTTTTTCTCAAGAAAAAAATTATTACCAACACTGCACTGTGTATCAATTGCGAAAGTGACACTTTGCAAGTGATGTTTTGAGAAAATTACTGTGCAAAAATGATGTTTTGAAAAAATTTCACTAGGTATACGAAAGTGCTCATATTGTTCACGATTACTTCTGCGAAAGTGACGTTCTGTGTCAAGACCGACGCAAGGTTCACGTAGACTTTGTTTTTAGCCGGAAAGAAATGAGATTTTGTCCATGAGTCTCGCCAATTTTACACATACTTCAAACCGCCTACCCGGGTACTGCAAGAAGTTAAACCGGGGCTAGCGTCGCCGGAGCCGTGGAAAAGCTACCAGAGTACCTACTTCATACGTACCTACATGACTTGACTAGGTAGGCGCCAGCCCGGGTAAAACAAATTGACACAGGCGCAGCGGCGCAGTACTATTAAGAATAGTCCATTTTACGAATTTAAACGCAATTCGTATTATGATCTGCTAAAGTGGCCATTTTAGACCCCCTGACCGTGAACAAGAACCCTTATTCTCTATGGCCTGGGGTTCCTACCGCAGGCACAATCTCAGTAAGCTAGGTTAGTGTAAGTTTATTCTATACCTATTCATTATTGTATTCTAGTAACTATTCTTTACTATAACTATTGTTTGACTACTAGCATGTAAGTTTCCATTTATTTTTAATAATTTTTATAATCATTGAATTTTCTCTATCAAATTCTTTTATCTTCTAATATTTTACTCTGTTTTCTTTTTATTAAGTTTAATTAATTTTAATGTTTATCAATAAATAAATAGTATTTTTTCATAGTTGTTGTTTTATTTTGTTGACTATTTTAGGTATAATTGAAACTAGCGGTCGTAACGGAAAAAGGTTTAGGTGGAATGTTGCTGTATAAGTAAACTGTGTCCCTGACTGGCAGGGCCACCATCAGGGATCTTAATTTAAATAACACAAAAATGTTGTCGCTAATTTGTCCAAATTTGTCCTCTAATATCTGAATTTGTCGGTCACTGGTTCAAAAGATATAAGGGTTTATAGGGTGTCCCTGACTCTGGCAGGGCCACCATCATAGATCTTATTATTAATAACACAAAAATTTTGTCGCTAATTTGTTCCCAAATATCAGTGTGGTAAGTAGTATAATTTGATTCGCTATGGTACACCCGCCATTTCGACTCTCACATACGGGGAACCGTTTATAATTATGTATGATATTAAGAAGTTTAAGCCACTCTAACCTTGTAATTTAAAACATAAAAACATGTATTTAATTGAGAATTTATCTCTCTGGGACATTTCTAAGAACTTCAGACCAATAAAACTAGAAGTATATTTTACATATCTTAATAGAAATTTATCCCATTATGTCTTCCCAGCAGGGCCACCTAGAAACCCTTATATCTTTTGAACCAGTGACCGTCAAATTCTGATATTTCGGTGACAAATTTGGACAAATTTGCGACAAAATTTTTGTGTTATCAAAATTAAAATCCCTGATGATGGCCCTGCCAGAGGCAGGGACACAAGGTCAATAGGTCGATGATATTATATCAATCTCCTTAAGGGTCAATCCCCACTAAAAGGAGTCTGTCAGCTGCACCGCGGTCGGCCGCACGTCAGCTAGCTGCGCCGCGATCAGCCGCGCGGCGCCTCTTTTGACTAGTCGGTAGAAGGCTCGTGCAGCCTCGCGACGCCACGCTACCCCTCCTTTGCCTTCAAATGACTATGAACTTTTTAATCACGTAGATAAGATTCAAAATAGTTTGTAACATTTTGCCTCAAAAAGACGCTGCTCTTTCAGTGGGAATTGACCCTAAATAACGCCTTAAAAACTATGAACCGTGCGTGCGTGATTCTCATCATCATAGATAGGTGAAATTGAATACACATTGTCACTATATCGATCATGAGCGAGTTCATACTACAACTCGCACTTGGCCGTTTTTGGGGTGACTGTGACCACAACCTTTTTTTAAGGGCTAGATCCGTGCCTGTAGTGACGTCACTTTGGCTCATAGAAAACGCCACTATAAAGACGTAGTGTTGAGAATTCCATAATCTGGCAAATTTTTTCCCAACTATATTGGGGTCAGCTTCCAGTCAGATGAACACCAGTACATCAGTTAGTACTGGGTAATATGATACCCCTAGATAAGTCTCTTTCTCAGATTTTCTGGCCACTGACTACCTGTTACGATTGTCAAAGATGTACATAAATGACAGCCAGGTCCAACGGCTTACCATGCTTTCCGAGCCACGTTGGAAACTCGGTATGTAATAGGTGGTCACCCATCCACAGACGAACCTAGGTAATCGCGGCTTCATCTGAAGATTGATCCACTTTTACTATCTAGCCACGAGGTCCTCACGGCTCCTCCTCCTCTTTACATAGTGTTAAGATTTCAAGTTTGTTAAAAAAAAACACAAAATATTTAAAGATTGTTTTAATCAATCTTAGCTTTGCCCCCTTTTATCATTATATGGGTAACAAAGTAAATAGAATTCTACATACTATTTGTCAACTTAAGCCTAACGCAGTACAAAAAGGAATAAGTTTTAGGCCGAAACAAATAGACTACTTGGCATGTGCTTTGACTTATACCTGTGATTGTCAAAGTGTACTGTGCAAGTTAGTTAAGACAAAGTACGTGCTAAGTAACGTTTATAAATCTCGGCTTAAGACTCCGTGGAATCAGGTAATGGCCAGCCACACTTACACTTCAGATACAAACAAATGCTATGAAGGGAAACGCCTGTATACGCACTTTTTATATTACTCGGCCTCAAGGTCAAAATAATTAAACTAGAAAATGTTGTTTTTTTGTATATTTACATTTCTAGATACATGACATCACGGTTTATACCCCCTGGGTAGGCATCAACTAAAGTGCACCCCTTGATAGTATCAGTGGGCGTACTGAAAGAAATGTAAAATAAACGTCTACGAAGCAAAAGGTGTTGCTTAGGAGTGTATCAGGCGTTTATTTTCCTTTTTTTTATTTCTATTTTCTACAATAATTAAAATGCCAAAAGCTTAACATAAAAAGTTCGCACACAAGCATTCGTATTGCGATCGTAAGATCACAACGCACAAACATTCATGACAACCTTGTATTTATAAATGATAATTTAATAGTCACAATATATACAAATCACTCGTTTTTAATCGCTGTCGCATCACAGATCAATAAGTTAATGGTACATTATTTAATGATGGTACACATTACCGCGTGCTCCGGCTTAATACGGGGCCATCATACTAACAATAGCATCACGTCATATAGGAGCCCAAACAAGAGGTCTAAAATGGCCACTTTAGCAGATCATAATATGAATTGCGAAAAGTTCAAAAAATGGTCACAGACAGTTGCCAGAATTAACATGACACTTTAAATCACTCTAGTGCTAAATGCATTCATTGATTTGTGGTGTAGGCGCGCCCTAATGTACCATCTTTAAAAAATACACCTAACCATTACAATATTTGGCTCTAATCATTGAGCAGCTTTCATTACCATACAAATGAATATGATACTAAATCACAGTGTGTTAAAAACTCGTGAAGATGTAATCAAAGAGTACAAATAATAATATTACGTTGATATAACGTATGTCGTTGTTACCCCGGCAATAGTAAACCATTAACTATATTGAACATTCACTTGTCCCTATTAACATGTTTTTTTGCATATTATTATGTTAGACAAATCTTGTAAACAATGTTGCAAATTAAAAAAAAACTTGCTTTGAAACAAAAAAAATATGTTGCAGAATGTTTTACAACATATTTTCATTTGAGTAGGAATTTTTTATAGGAACAAGAGAAGTCACAGACTATACCCGAGCTAACACACCCAGGGTGTCAAAACCATAACTACAACATTTTATTACAATGAAATCATACTCCAAATATTAGATATTGTACTCCCTTCAAACTAAAAACTTGCTGAAATGTTTGTTTCAAACCAAGCCATGAGGGTACACTATGAAGTACATCTTTGGTCAGGAATAAAAAGTTTTATGAAAAGTGATGTTTGTGTTTCACTCTCAAAATGGAGTTTCGTTTACATGCAACTCTCATTGTGTCAACAAGGTTAACAATTAATCTTCATTTTAAAAAACCAACAATCCATTAATAGATCATGGAACAATGGATACACAAGAGTAAACAACTTTTTTTTGACAAGTATACTTAGAAACTGAACGCTTAATCATTGAAAACCATAAATAAACTAAATTTTGTCATACAGAAATGCGATGATAGACACACCTGGCAGCCTAAAACCTTATTTACACAAATTCTTTGCAAGTTGCTTGGCAGAAACGCTGCCTACACGTCACACATTCACTATATAAGCACTTGATTCACTGGCCTATCAGTTCACAGTTCACTTTATCACTTGGTGTTCAGTAATGGTGTGTCCATGTTGAATTTGTAGACGTTTTGGCACACCGTGTGCAGCGCTTCGGGTGAGTCGTATGGCGCGGGCAGGCGAAGTGTGCGCGTTCGCTTCTCTGTGAACATATCCACTACGCCCCACTGGCGGAGGAGTCGCAAACAGTTGTTGATGGCGTCTGTCGATACAGCTTCGCCTGGAAAACAAAAAAAAGTATTGTTCAAGTCTATATTAAACATCTATTTTTGGTGAAACGGAACCTTCTTTTTTTTTGACGGTTGGAAAATCATCAAATAACCCCTCCCGCTCTTGGGCAGAGCGAAAGGAAGTGTCAGACTTCTACTGACTAAAAACCACGCATGTTCCTTCTTAGCCTTTCATGTCGAGGCCGCGGTATCTCTTGCGAACAACCCGCAGCCCCGACGGGAAGTGTTTCACACCTTCAAGAGGCAAATGAAACGGAACCCTGACTGTGCAATTGCACGCTTAGATGTCCTGAATATTGTTCTTGGATCTTTACTAAACCGAACATTTCCTAAAGCATTATCAGCCACATATTATATTGCTGTGCTGTGCCTTCGTTCGCGTGAATTACATACATACATAAACTCACACCCCTTTCCCATGGGGGTATGCAGAAACCACAGAACGCCACCTGCTACGATCCTTACTTACTCCTTTTGCCTCGTCTACATTCATACATCTGGTCATACACGCACACCGGTTGCGAGTACTACGCACTTATCCTTTCTGAAGAACGTTATTAATAAGATCAGTGTATGTCTTCCTAAGGCGGTTCCCTCCCGGCGTTGCCACTCAAATCTGCCTTGTCGAATCTCACTCATCCTCTCTACATGACCAAACCATCAATTCACTTTAGTTTGTTATCGTACCGTAAACCATCTTGTTGTGTGTGAAGTCCTCGGTGAGTGAGTCGAGGGTGTTCTTGACGAGCTCCTTCATGGAGCCAGGTGCCAGGTGTCGGCAGGTCGCCGCGTACGCTTCCAGGACTGGCCGCAGCGTCAGCAGGAGTCTCCGTCTGGAAAACATTGCGATAATAATAAGTACTGGTATTTAGCTGTATCCGCTGTTTCCAAAGGGTATCGTATTACCCAGTACTACCTGGTTTGTGGAGGTCAGATAGGCAGTCGCCCCATGTAAAATACTGTGTATGTTTTGTTGGAAATCCTAATCACTACATAGTATAAAACAAAGTAGCTTTCTCTGTTCCTATATCCCTATGTACGCTTAAATCTTTAAAACTACGTAAAAAATTTTGAAGCGGTTTCTTTTAATAGATAGAGCGATTCAAGAGGAAGGTTTTAGTATATAATTTGACCGACATCAACGCGGGTGAAGCCGTGGGCATCAGCTAGTAAAATATAAATGCGAAAGTTTGTGAGGTGGATGGATTTGTTAATCTTTCACGCAAAAACTACTGAACGGATTTTAATGAATTTTAGCACGCAGATAATTTATCACCTGGATTAACACATAAGTTGTTTTTTATCTTACACACTATTTCACTTTTTTACTTTTATCTTTGACACTTATCAACCTCTACGCGGGCGCAGCCGATTAGCGTTAGCTAGTTGTTAATAAATACATGGTAATGTACCTCTCAGCGATGGCTTCAGGCTTGTCGGAGACGATGTAAGAGATACGCGACGCGGGATCGGGCCGCTCGTAGTCGTCCTCATCCTCAAGACGACGCGCCATGCGTCGGGACCATTGTTCTTCTTCTAACTCTGGCCCTAATATCTGTCGAATAAAGAAAAACATCAACATTTGTATTATTTATATTTATAGTAAAGGCGGCTCTAAAAGTACCGCTTTAGGCAGAAAAATAATATGACTTTTGCCACATTTGTTAAGCCAAGTCTCCTAAACACCGTTCAGTACATTTTGACCAGTTAGGCGAACATAAATGTACTGATCAGCTGATTTTTTACCAGTCACCCTATACAGGTGTAAACTAACCCCTCATGAAGCCGTTAACCAAGCATTATACTATCAAACTACGCAAAAATGTTTGCTGAGAAACAACTTTTTTTTGCGGTGATAAAATCACATTTTACGGTAAAACTCAATGTTACATTGTGCTACTGGATGCTTTGTATAGTAAACGGGTCATGGAGTTAATTTAAGTAAAGTTATAACCTGAAAACTAGTATTAAAAAAAAACGCTGTGAAGAATTTGGAACCATGACGGAGATATTGGGGAATATCTCCGTAACTAGGGTGTTCCCAGGTATGGTCTGGAACAAAAAAAATATCACAGTGACGTGGAGAACCGGCTTTCGACTACGTTAAGGGTACTTTTACACCCTTGATAGGTACTGTACGGTGCAACCGCACAATCTCTGCAATTCAGCAGTTTACGCCACGCTCATTTCAACTCATTATACTTAGTTCAGTTCGCGTTGCGCTTTCAAGACAGCCGCGCGTTCTCGTTACAGCCAACAAGGGCGTCGTCACTCATTTCATTTCCACACCATCATCAGGACATACATCTTTTTGGTCCTTCGGCCTTCGACTGTGAACATCGCACACTATACTTATATGTTATACGCACCTTATCCCTGGTAATGACCTGATGCGTCTCTAGCGCGTCGATAGCATCCAGCATGCGATCCTGTATGCGCTGGCAAGGCGCGCACACGATGAACTCGTGCGACAGCACCTCGCACAGCTGTAGCGACGCGGACAGCAACTCCGACTGACGCACTTCAGTCGACGATGAAGAGCAGACTAGGCTTTCTAGGGCGGTTGCTGAAAATTCGAAAATAAAAATGTTTGAGAACAAAGTCAAAGCATTTATTTCAATTAACCTTTCGTATGCCGTGTAATTAGACACAATTAAAAAGCCATTGTGTCTCGCGTGGATCTACGTTCCGGCATACGAAAAGTTAAACCATTACCAGGGGCCGTATTTTTTAATCACTCGAAGTGAATCTTAAATTCATGCACGAAAGCAAAACGTATACGAAATGAATTTCTATTGCTCCAAATTTTACGTATTTTTGAAGTAATAGAAATTAGTGTTGCCCTAAAACTCGAATCTTATAACATTTTTCATTTCACGCAGAAAAATAAAAACCGGAAAGCCATAACTCGTTGATTTTAAAAACCGGTAATGAGTTACGGTGGAACGGAACGTAAATTAAAAAGTTATAATGTCATTGTCTGACGGCTGTCATTGGGATTTCGATATTTTTTTCTCTAGTATTTACATATTTTTTTCTGTCGCTGATGTAATTTATCAGGATTATTCAGGATATACTCCTCGAGGCTAACCATCGCGAAAGGCGAAAGAAAACACTGATTTATAGGTTAGCTAAAGTCAACGTAACGTATCTGTCAACAAATCTTCACTTGTCAGTGTCATTCTCATTTCTACTGGTAGAATATCGAAAACGAGTGGGTCGGACCACTCGTTGCAAATTTCACGGGTATGAATATTCAAAAATAGCGATTTTAGGGATTCTCATACGAATTCTGCGATTTCGTACACGATTTGGAATTCTATTGATTCAAAAATACGGCCCCAGGTACTTTTGAATGTCAGAAGAACAATTCATAAAACTAAACTACGAGTGCAATACGTCATCCCGAAAGCCACCACGCCGAATCACACGCCGCCGAATGCCCGCAACAACGAGCACGCGAGCACGAAAGAACTATACAGTACACCCACACTTCGCCAGTTGTGTTTAAGTTCCATATAGAAGGGGCGATCATATTGCCATCAACCGGGCACTGATTCAGACTCCCGAGGCTGTTACTGAGAAATAGGGTAGTGAACAAAAAAAATCTAATTAGTCCGTCAGATAGATTTCCAAAAAATATTTGGACACATATTTTTATTTTAGCACGTAAACAAACAATGAAGACGATACAGTGCTTTGAAAACTCGTGTGACGTCATATTCACGCACACTACTAAAGAAGTGTCAAATTTTGCCGGGATTTCACTATTGTTTTTCTCGGTAAATAATGTAAGATAATGCCCAAAAAGGTCGATTGCGGACACTTTCCATTGTTGAGAAGTGATAAAATGATAAATTTTAAAGAAAAAGTCTCTGTGTGTCGTGTAAAGGTGTATTTCAAAAATGTATGGAGGGTCGGTCGGCGCTTCAACCTTAAGTATGACATTTTTTACCGGTGAGTGACGTCACAACCCCCCACTCAAATCTTTGACGTGTTTTATCTTCGTAATTTTTTATTGATTTGATAAAACAAAAAATACGTATCGAATATTTTTCGATAATTAAACAGACGGACTAATTAAAATCATATTTTTTTTAGTCAGTAAACATCCCTATTCCTGATGGAAAAACCCAATAACACTTTGCCCAACCCGAGAATTGAACCCAGGACCTCATCCTTAGCAGCCACATCACTTTTTGAGTTACAAGTGTTTCACCCCTCTTCATTACATGACCATATTAAGATAGACGACTTCCTATAAATTCTGTAACAGGCCCCACTTTCAAAACTTCGTCTAATATAGTAATTCGTTATATTATCCACCGAGTGTACTCACCGACAATGGCGGGCGCGGCGTAGTGCGCTACGACGGCGTTGGCGTAGTACGCGAGCTCCAGCGACGCGGCGATGGACGTGTGCGGCCGCACTATGAGACGCTCGCCGCTACCCTCGCGACGGACCAGTCCGCGACCTAGCATGTCCAACTGGGGAGGGAAAAAACTCATTAAACACATAGCATCACGCCTGTAATAATAACAATAATAATAATAATCATTTATTTCAGATTCATCATAAGATTACATCCATATTTGTTAGTAGAATTGCAAGCTTACAAACTAGTGTTAGTAATAATTAATTAATTAATAATAACAGATTGTTTATACATAAAATATCAATAATAATAATAAATACATCCTAAATGACAGGTCCGGGTGGACTACCCGATGATGGTGGCGAATCACTATACGACTGCGTGCAGCCGTATCCAACGAGCCAGCATCGGAGAGTCCCACCGGTCTGCCAGCGCGCGTAGAATGGTGTTGGGACTGTCACGCGTGCGGCGCATGATAGATGCGCACCGTTTGCGCATGATGGCCGTGAAGCCGTCTGCGTCAGCCGCCGCAAATAAATAATAATAATAATATAATTCAAATTAATTGAGCTTATGGCTTGATATACATAATTGGCTATTTGACTACTGTTAAAAATTCACGAAAATGTTATGTTATTTCAAAGAACTATGACGTCACTTTTTTTTGTAGCGCTGTCTTTGTCTCACGTCATTGAAAAAAAAAAACATATAGACGAATTGAGAACCTCCTCCTTTTTGGGAAGTCGGTTAAAAATCAGTTTAAACTGAACCATTGTTTGATCGATTTTATTACTTTTTTAACTCATCGTGTTATTTCTGTTAGTTCTTTGAATTAAAATAATATTTTCGTGATTTTTTAACAGTAGTCAAATAGTCAATTGGTCTGTGGATGGGCGACCACCCATTACATACCAAATTTCTGGATCATTCCTACTAGTTCTACTCTGTTCTACCGAAAAGTACTATGGAAGTATTTTTGCCACGATTTCAGGTGGTACAAAATCGTAGAACTAGTGGGAACAAAAAGTCCCACTAGTTCTACCGGTCCTATTGCAAAATTCTACATTAAACCGAATACTACATCTTGGCGTAGGTTCATTCAAACTATGCAAAACTCGCACTAATGTGAATTTATTCCTATTTGGATTTGCTATTAGACTAATTAGCATGAATAGCCTCAAAGATAACGCAGTGGAAAATTGGCAAGAACAAGTAGAAGATGAGAAACAAGGATAGTAAAGTCTTACAGGCTACCAGGAGGCTGATGATGAAAGCCGATGCTGATGTTGGTAAGGTCTTTTTTTTTTGATGGTGGGAAATTATCAAATTGCAGTGCAGACGCGCGGGCGGTCACTGCTTGACTGCAGTCATTCAGGTCCATTTGATTTTACGCATATGTGTGGTGTGACCAGAATGGAGAAAGTAAGGTACGAGTATATTACGCCTCTTTGCTTCAATAATGTGTTATCTTGAAAATTGACATTTTAGAAGAGAGCGTTTTTAAAGATTAAAAAAATAATTGTGACGAAACGTATATTTTTTTAATGTAAATCTACGATGTATCGTAAATAATAACAAATAAACTATGTGGAAACTTATTAAAATACAGTTAATTTGGAAGTTTAGCAAGAAATTGTCTTAATTTACAAAAAAGGGGAAAACATGTCACATTGTTCTTGCAAATATATCGTAAGATAAGTGTTACAAACTAAATTGTCACGGTTTTGATGATATTTAATTTGGTTATAAATGAGTTATATTATGAACAAACAACGTCTAAATAAAAACTTTTAGATTTTAGAATCAATATTTATTGGATTTTTAATCACATTTTACTGGAGAAATTAAATTATTAGCTTAAGATTAAATAAAAGAATATCTATCTTACGAGCAATCAGACTATGATCATTGATTAATAGGTATACCTAATTAAAACTCATTATGTAGATCTTGACTATTCAATAGCGTTTAAAATCTCGGACAAAATACAATTACAAGAATTAGAAGAATTGGACATTTATATCCAACTTGTCTAAGACAAAACAAAAATTTAACATACTGAAATAAAATTAAATCAACTATAAATTTTATTATAATATAACTAATGACACTTTGAGTATTAGCTTTACCGACGTATCACTAAAACTATAATTAACAGGCGTATTATTAGTTTTGTTTTGGCGTAATTATTAATATCAGCCTGTATTTAAAATAACCCGCTATTCTCTGAAGTTACAAACATTCATAAAATGGCCCCTCGATGGTATCTGGAGATATTTTTTATCGGATATCCCAGGTTTTTGGGTGTATGCATTTTTAAATTCCAAAGTGATGACGTTCCTTTACTTTTCAATAACAATAGCTTTTTTTAATTGTTAATCAGCATACGAATCTTCAAAAATAAACCTTCAGGATCGCTTTATCGAACTCGAATCATCTTTAAACCTGTTTAAGTTTCCCCAATCTCTTTAAGTCGTGAGTAAATAGGCTTCTTCTGGGTTAGCTCGTTCCATCGTCGACCTCATCTCTGCCCCTAGGGTAAGATTGAGGTCAAGAGTATCATATAAAAAAAACTCGATCATTATTTTCATCTTTTAGCAACGAACAGTTCATTTGATTAGTTAAGCTTTTCCAATCATAGAAATCTGCGTAGCAAATTTCATTCACATGGAAGGGCTCACTTTTCTTCCGGGCAGCCTTTATTATAGCACCAATAAATACGTCAGGTGTATACATCGGTCCAATCATAATAGCCGCGTAATTTCTCAATTTGAGAATGAGCGGTATCACCCTCTTTCTGGGTATGTCCTTTTATCAAATACTAGCTTTTGCCAGCGGCTTCGCCCGCTTGGAGTTTAGAGAAACATACTACCGGGATAAAAATTATCCTATGTGTTAATCCAGGTTATAAACTATATTTGTTCTAAATTTCATCCACATCCGTTCAGTAGTTTTTGCGATCCATCCATCCATACATTCTCACAAACTTTCGCATTTATAATATTAGTAGAATTTATGAGTGACTGAGTGACAATGAGGTTCAGTTATGATCGGGAACGCATCGACTTCTTATCGAGGCTGTTATGAATCATTTCGTGGTGTTCTGTGGGTGTACGAATAACAATTTCTTGTAAATCATCGTCTTGATGTCTATTGTTAACATTAGTAACTTCTCTGTCCGTTTCCGAGGAATTTTGATTAAGACGTTCAGGCTCCACAACTTCATAGTTTGGGTCTTTAACTGAATCGTCGCTATCTTTTATTAAAGATAGCGACGATTATGATTTGTATTTGATGAGCTGCTTGATGATGATGAGTCACTCGAAGAACTACTGCTGCTGCTGGTCGAATCACAACGATGGCGATTGGTTTTCTGTTGTCAATGCTAGAATAACAAGTCTTTTACATCGCGAGTCCACCTGGAAAAATAAGTACAATTAGTTATTTGTTTTAGCATTGACAATGTAATATTTAGGAATATTAGTGATCAAATTATTTATTATTTGTTCAATAACGGAACATCAGCAGATAACTATAACTTGATTTTTGTATTGGAAAAAGTTTCATCAACAACAATGTTGTATCATAAGATATCTCAAAGCAAAATTCTCATTCTTTCTGCAACAGTGTGACATGAGCATTTATAACAATTGACATCTCACACATTTTTTTCAACAACACTGTGTTACCCCAAAATACCACATTAAAAAATAAAAAATAATAATTGAATTAAAACATACCTTTGCAACCAAACAGTGATATCGTCGTGATGTCAGGTTATCGCTGAGATTTGAGAGCACCTTCCTCTGCACGTGGGACGTGACAACTGATTTGTTTCGTTGTCGAAAAAAAACTCCGCACAGAAAGAGACAACGTGATATCGCGATCTGACACAGTTGCGTTGTCTCTTTCACTCATAGATTTTCTATTACATGCACCAAAGATACCACGTTTTGTGGAAAAATAAAATCGGTTACGGCGGTTTCAAATATCAAATAATAAAAAAAATGACTTGTCGGACTTATCACGTTATTGAAGCAAAGAGGCGATTAGAGGAAGTTTAAAACTTGCGCCAATTACAGAAAAGTTATAAGGGAATCGACTGTCGTGGTATGGGCATGTGATGAGGAGGGATGAATCACATGTGACTAAAAAAGTGATAAATATAAATGTGGATGGATGGAGATGAAGAGGAAGACCAAAGAAAAGATCGATGGAGTGTGTGAGGAGAGATTTTTTTTTTTTGAAAAACATGTTGCGCCAACTCCAAATGACATGGGATAAGGGCAGGAAGATGAAAATCCTGGCGCTGCCCGCAACTTTCGAGGCTTCGACCTAAAGGCTAGGAACACAATACTCACGGCATGTTTGACGGCCTGCCTGGCCTCCCCCGTGTAGCCCAGGTCCCTGCCGTCGGCGCCCAGCGCGAGCTGCCGCGCGGCCACGCGGGCCGTCAGCGCGCGCAGACTGGCGCCGCGCCGCGCCTCCGTCAGCAGCACGTACGATATCACGTTGGTGCACATCAGCGCCGTGGCTTGCGCTGCGTCTGTGCGGGAGAGGGCGATCAATTATAACATACATACACGTACAACTCGAGGTCTGCCAAGGTAACCTCTCGTCCCAGCCACCGCGGGACACGCGCGCACGGCCACCGTAAGCGCGGGCCTGTGGTCGGTAATGGGCTAGCGAGCCGTCCGTTCGTCTTGTGACGACGACAGGCCGTGTCGACGGCGCGCGAGTGTTCCATGGGCGCCTCAAAGAAATGTCAGCAACAATGCAGGGGCCAACGCAAGAGCCGACGCTCGTCGAGGGTGCGGGTTGTTCGAAAGAGATACCGCGGCCTCGACACAAAGGACTAAGAAGGAACATGGGTGGTTTTTAGTCAGTAGAAGTCTGACATTCCCTACCGCTCTGCCCAGAGCGTTTGGAGAGTGAGAAGTCATTTGCTGACTTTCCACCATCCAAAAAAATTGGATTGCCTTTTTTAAATAAACGAAAGTACTCACCATACACTAGATGTCTGCCGATAGCCTCAACCATCATCTTATGATCAGTGCTAACGTCGGCCCCATACAGACTGGAGTGGCTATGGTTGTACAGGATCTGCCGGTCTAGGTTCACCGCTAGGTTGTTGTTAGGTGGGGTCAATGGGGTCTCTATGGGCGACTTGTAGTGTTGGTACTTCTGGAACGATGTTACTAGTTCCTGTTGAAGAGATAGGTAAAATTAGGATAAATAAGAAAAACATTGCATATCAACCAACAAATTGAGAATGATACTTTGATATTTCACGACGTCCGATTAGCCACTACTTACGGAATAAAAACAAACATGAAACAGTGTTTGTATGAAATTATCTGCCAAGTAAGGCGGAAAATTGATCTTGGGTAGTGAAACAGACCCTTACTGCCGCACTCAGAGAGCTTTAATGATTACTTAGGTCATCGTTTAGTAAAGGTTTTGACAGTTTTGTCATACAAAAGTATAATATGTCAAGTCTTTAGTAAATGACGGCTTAAGTATTCCTTAACTATCTCTGGGAACCGCAGTGGGTGTTGTAAGTTAGTAAAGAGTCAAAAACTCACCTTAAGCGAGATAGGCTGGTTGAAGTCAACTCTTATGCTGCCATGGTTAGTATTAAGAGTCCTCCAGATGCCCCTGAGCGCCGACCAGAACGTCTCCATCTGTTTAGGCATGCCGAGCTGCTCGCGTACAAAGTTGCCGTCCACCAGTTTGTCATAGTTCAGGGTTGCGGGCACCAGGAGGGCATCGTCAATGGTACCGTCCAGGTACGCGTCCATTATGACGGAGAGTATGCCCGCTGGAGAAAAAATATTAGTATATTAGCGTTACAGCAAAACTTGTCTTATTGAACAAAAAAAAGATCTAGATTCGAGAAATATTAAAGACAAACACTAACACTATTTAACGACACGGTTGGCGCAGTGGCTGAGCGATTAAACAGCTGCGTTGAGTGTCGCGGGTTCGATCACCGCACGGAACAAATATTTGTATGGCCTACAACCAGGGCCGTCTTAAGTCTATTCTGCGCCGGGGTGCGGGACTCAGCCTGCGCCCTCGTTTTTTTTTTACACTGCAGCGTGGCACGCGACCGACGACACACTGCAGTATGAAAAGGGTCCTAGTCAACCACGAAAACACAATACACGTAATTTTGATTATTTATTTATTTATTACTCTAAAAAACAAAATTAAACTTAAAACTTCGATTACTAAATATCTATTTATTACATGTACAATTGTACATACACATACATCAAACAAACTCAATTTTTCTGGCTTTTGAGTTGGCAAAGATTTTAATTAAATCATTTATTTTTATAACAATTTTGGATTCTATACTTATAATGGCTAAGTTTTCTTGGGTCATGGTTGAACGAAGATAATTTTTAATTAATTTTAATTTTGAAAAGGATCTTTCACCTTCTGCTACTGTAACAGGCAGTGTTAAATATATACGCAGAGCTGTTGAGATATTATGAAATGAGGAAATTAAATTATTAGAATATAAATAGCTTAAAATATCATCAACAAGTACTCCCGTACTTGTTGATGCATTGGGATAAAATATTGGCAACAATTCTAATTCATTATACAAATCCTCCCCGTCAATGTCAAATCCGATAACACTGAGATTTTTTTTCATACATCTCTAATTTATTCCAGCATTCAATGTTTTGGAAGAGTGAAAAAACGGAATTGTGTTCCGTCAGCAAATCGAATCTCTCATTTAATTTCGAGATAGCAGTGTCCAGTAGAAAAAAATAAAAACATACTTTAAATTTGTTGGTTGGGTCTAAAATGGGCTCATCTGCAGCCTCGTAAACAAAATGTCTTTTTCGGGGACGTGGACGAGCAGTTTCTTTAATTTCTGTTTCGCATTCTAATTCTTCAGCTACTAACTAATTTTGCATCAGATAACAACTGTTCAAATGCGCTATCGGTGCGGTATTTCTCCAAATCTTTTTTAACCAGATTAATCATTTTGGTGTAGCTTCTGAAATAATTACGTCCGATTTTTGCAAATTTTTGCTTACAATATTAATCTTTAGTAAAATATTGTACCATATAACTACTGAACTTATCTATACTAATATTATAAAGAAGTAAAGTTTGTGTGCTTGTATATTTGTTAAATTGTAAGGGGTAATCTCTTCCATGGACGTGGGAATGTGCTACCGTCGGGATCCCAGCTAACGGTGGGAGGGGTTCCCATCGGCGTCGAGTGTACTTTGAAGTACCTCGGACTAGTCCTCGACAGCCGGTGGAACTTCGTGGAGCACTTCCGACGTTTGGCTCCCAGACTGGAGCGGGCGGCGGCTGCCTTCAGGTGGCTCCTGCCCAATCTGGGGGGGGCAAACGCCTCCTGCCGGAGGCTCTATGCGGGGATCGTGCGGTCCATGGCCCTTTACGGGGCCCCGGTGTGGGCGAGTGCTTTGAGGAAGCGGGCCGCCCACTACCTGAACGCGCCCCAAAAGGTGATGGCCGTAAGGCTAGTCCGTGGGTACCGCACGATCTGCCGCGAGGCGGCGAACCTCCTTGCCGGATTGCCGCCGTGGGATCTAGAGGCGATAGTCCTCGCGCGCCTGCATGAATGGCGCGCGGAGGCGCTGCACCGGGGGGTCACTCCGTTGCCGCGGCAAATTGCTGCGCAGCGGACAGACCTCCGGTGCGATCTCATGGCGGCATGGAGACAGCGACTGTCGCAACCCCGTGCAGGGCACGCCACGATAGTGGCGGTAAGTCCCCTCTTTGAGGAGTGGCTGGAGAGGCGCCACGGCGCCCTCACCTTCCGTCTGACGCAGGTACTCACCGGACACGGTTGTTTCGGGAGGTACCTGCACCGAATCAGGCGGGAGGAAACGCCCGGATGCCACCATTGCGAGGATCGGCCGGAGGACACGGTGGAGCACACTGTGGAGGTGTGCCCCGCTTGGGCGGAGCCCCGCCGTGTTCTCGTAGCGGCGATCGGCGGCGGCGACCTCTCGCGTCCGGCCCTGGTGCAAGCCATGGTCCGGGGCGAGGAGGAATGGGACGCCGTCGCCTCCTTCTGCGAAGCAGTGATGCTAGCGAAGGAGGTGGCGGAACGTGAGAGGGAGAGAACCTCTCGTCCCAGCCGCCGCGGGAGGCGCTCCGGGCGTCGGGGGCCACGTGATGGCTTCCGGCCACCGTAGACGCGGGCCTGTGGACGGTGAGTGATGGGTAAGCTCGCCGTCCGTCCGTCTTATGACGACGACAGGCCGTGTCGACGGCGCGTTCGTGTTCCACGCGCGCCTCAAAGAGATGTCAGCAACATGGAAGGGGCCCGCTAGGGCCGACGCCTGTCGAGGCTGCGGGCTGTCCGCAAGGGAAACCGCGGCCTCGACATGAAGGGCGAAGAAGGAACATGGGTGGTTTTTAGTCAGTAGAAGTCTGACACTCCCTTTCGCTCTGCCCAAGAGCGGGAGGGGTTATTTGATGATTTCCCACCCCCCAAAAAAAAAAAAAAAAAAGGGGTAATCTCGGGATCTACTGAAAATTATTTCACCAATAGAAAGGGTGCCGCGCCGCGCGCCCATTTCAAATGAACTTACACTCTATTGACTTAGAGATAATTTTGCTTCAAGTGCGGGCAACCGGGCGGCAACGTGTCAAACATACATACATACACTCTCTTTAACCGACTTCAAAAAAGGAGGAGGTTCTATGTTCGTGTGTATGTATTTTTTTTTTTTTTTTTATGTATGTTACCTGATTTCTCCTCCATTTGAGAACCGATTCTCAAAATTCTTTTTTTATTTGAAAGAGTATACTCCTGAGGTGGTCCCATTTAAATTTGGTGAAGATCTGATCCTGATCTTCGGAGATATACAATAGAACTCTTCAAAAATAGACGGCAAATCTGTCGTGATTGCTGCAATCGCTTGGATGTTTATTGTTTACGCAACATCTTAACTTACCATCACGCCTGTATGCTCTGACGGGGTACGCAGATGTGTACAGGACGCCCAGATTTCGAGAGTTAGGTATGTCAAGTTCCATTTTATTGCGGTTAAGCCTATTACCGTGACATGTATTGTTAACAACGTAAAATTAATGAATATCAAATATTTGTAAAGGATATTAAAAAACTAAAAATGGAAAAATAAAAAAACTTTTTTTGCAAAAAATAAAACCGACTTCAAAAACACAAAAAAGTGAAAAATAACTTTAGCTTCTGAAGTCGGTGACTTTTGTTTGTTTTATTCAGTTTTTTTGTCGAATTTGTAGAATTAGAGATTTTGCCGCGCGCGTGTTGTATTAAATAAAATTATTATTTGTGTAGTGTAGTAATGCGGTATGACAAGCGCCGAAAGCGAAATAAAAGTATAAAAAATATTATTGTTGATGACAATTTTTTTTTTGCTTGTGCATACATATTTGTCGTAAGTAACAAGTGTTTAAAACTGTGCAATGGCGTTAAGTTCAATGAAATATCCAAAAATTCAGCGCTCGACAGGCGCCCCCGGGCGCTCCGCGCCCGGGTGCACCGCACCCCTTGCACCCCCTGGTAAAGACGGCCCTGCCTACAACAGATAGTTGTTCCGGGTCTGGGTGTTTCTGTATGTGAGTTTAAATGTTTGTAAACGCACCCAAGATACAGGAGAAATTCCAAGTGTGGGGCAACGTTTTTTTTTTTAAAAAAAAAAGCTATAAAAAGGTCACAAAAACCCTATCTATCGACCTAATAAAAATCAAAATAGTTGTGAGATTGGTTTTAAATCAGCGTGAACTAGTGCGAAATTGTCAGAATTAATATTTCGAGCATTTTAAAGTGTTTTTTTAAGTGTACAAAAGTTTTTCAGAAAAAGACTGTCGGACATGTGTATGTAAGAACAGAGAAAACACTACAAAGCCAAACTTGTTGTGCCTTGCGTCAAACATTTGATGATGACATAGAAAGAATAGGGATGTTTCCTGACTAAAAAAATATGATTCTGTGTAGTTTATCAGTCAGATTATCGTAAAATATTGGATACATGTTTTTTGTTTTATCAAATTAATAAAAAAATACGAAGATCAAACGCGTCAAAGATCGTGAGTGGCTTGTGAATTCACTTTCCGGTAAAAAATGTACTGCAATGTGACGTCACACGAGTTTTCGAAGCACTGTATCGTGTTAATTTTTTGTTTACGTGGAAAAAGAAAAAATGTGTCCAATATTTTTTGGAAATCTATCTGACGGACTAATTCGATTGTTTTTGTTAACTACCCTATTATGTTCAAAATATCTTTGGCATAAACGCATCTCGTGATGTGCAAGCGAGTCTAAAATTACAATAAGTAGATAGCATTGGTTCCAAATCTAGGGTTCCATAAGAAAAACATAGCTGCAAAAAAGTCCTGTGAAAAAACAAAACTAAAGCTAGTATAGGATGAGAAAGAGATCACATGACACACACTAATATTTGTGTTTGTGTTTAAACATACCCATTACATCTGCATATAATTGATCCAAGTATGCAAGAACATTCAAAAAGTTAATAAAAACATTCATTAAACAGTTTATATGGCATAATCGGATTATCTTAGATTCAAATCTAAATTCAATGTTGTTAGTTTGGCAAGCGCATCCATTACTTGGGAATGGCTTGACCAACATGTTACATTTTTTTAAAGTATGGTTTTAGGGAAAGAAAACACTGAAAAGTTCCCCAGAAAATTGATAAGATTTGTTTTTTTTTTTATGAGATTTTGGAAGTTTTTTTTTTTTTTTTAAATAGCTGTTTAAATAAATATTGTGTACCTTTGGGTGTCTGTGGTTTCCCTGTCCTAGTGCGACCTCCTTCGATAAAGAACTCCAGATTGTTACCGGCTGATAAACTGTTCAGGATGTATGCCCTGGAATGAGGAAATATAAATTGAGACATATAGAAAGGAACATTATCTATATGAAAGTTTTGAGTATAAGTGACGGTTACAATTACAAGGGTAGGGGGGCAATAGGTGGAACACGAATAGGTTTTACTCAGTAAGAGACTGACACTCCCTTCTGCTTCGCTCAGAGCGAGAGGGATCATTTGATAATTTCCCATCCTCAAAAAAAAGTGATAAGACCAAAGAAACGAAAGATTTATCAAAGATTATAAAATCTATCACAGAATACCTCTAGCGCTCTTTAAAGAGAGTGCCCACTAAGATAAAGATTAATTAAGAAATATGATAAAATAAAACGTGTTGCGTCGACAGCAATTGATTGAAATGAAAGCAAGACACAAAAAGATGGATATTGATAAAATGTGGCATTGTTGCTTACCTAAGAGCTGACTTGTAGGTAGGATCTCCATGGTATTCTGAACCTTCCACTCTTCGTCTGATGTAGAACGCACCGCAGCCTCGCAAGAACCAGCTGAAACAATGTAAGTATGCCGTTAGATATCCATTATGGGGCTGAACATCCAGTGGCTAAATAAGGTTAAGCGACACTTCCCTAGGTTGGTCCAGTCAGTGCAAACATTTGTCAGTTATCGTGCGTGAAGCTCGACTTATAACTGAAGGAGCTCAACGTAACGACGAACTATGCCAAAGAAAGGACATTTGGGTAGGTCGCTTATAATACTCAAACTGCCAGACAATCGTTTAAACCATTATAGGGAAAAGACAAACCATCATAATCATCTGCATAGCCTTTTCCTAACTATGTTGGGGTCGGCTTCCAGTTGAACCGGATGCAGCTGAATACCAATATTTTACATGGAGCCTCTACAAGCCAGTCAGTACTTGGTAAGACTGGTTTTCAGACTTATTAGGCGAGAGATGTACATTTGTACATCTTTGACACCAAAAACAAACCAAAAATATAAAAAACGCTAACACTCACCCAAAGAAAGGTATCCTCATATTATCTCCCGCAGCCACTAACGGCGGTCTTAGCCCAGTCAGGTACAACGTGAAGGTCATGAGGATGTAGTCGAAGTGAGATCTGTGTAGCGGCACGAAGACCAGAGGCAACCCGGCCGCGTTGGCCTTGCGCAGCCGCTCCACGCCGGCCACGCGCGTGCCGCACCCGCCGCCCGCTACTCGGCGGACTGCTTTGTGACATACCCAGGCGACGAATCTGGAATTAGGATGAATCATGGTTATTGTATCAAAAAAAAGAAGGAAGGAATGGAGGGCGGCCTATGCTCAGCAGTGGGACAATAAATAGGCTAGCTACAATAATAATATAGTAACAAAAAGTAACACAGTTTAAAATGGTGAAAGGAAAACATCGTGAGGAAACCGGCATGTCCTAGAACTAAATATTCGAGGATATGCGACATCTACCAACCCTCACAGGGCCCGTGTGGTGGATTATATCCCATCCCTCTCCTAGACAGGAGGCCTGAGTCCCTGCAGTGGAAACATTATAGGCTGATGATGATGGGTATATAACTAACTCGAGTTGGTAAGAGTCCAAAATAACCCTAACAATAAAAAGGCAGGTAACTAATATTTTTTTTAATACGGTTATGACGCCATAACCACAACAAATGCGATTTACCATCTCAAAGTAACCAACTAAAAAAGCAGACGAATTTGGTCATTTTTTTAACAGCACGGGGCATTTTTTCACTTATAGAAACAGGTGGAGCAATGGGCACAAAATAACCATTCAATGGATACCAAAAAGCAGGAAATGTCAAAGTGGTAGGTCCAGAAGGAGATGGCGGATCGAGCTGAACTCTTTCTCATGGGATTGGCCTACAATCGCACTAGACCTGGGCCCCGAGTCTGCTATTCAATAGTGTCAGAATGGTCTATCATTGATCTCACAATTTTTGATTTTGACAAGTTTGGTGTTGTCAAAATCAACAATTATGAGATCAATGATAGACCATTCTGACACTATTGAATAGCAGACTCGGGGCCCTGATGTCTCACTGCTGAGCAAAGGCCTTTCTCCTTCCATACATTTCATCTGATCATGGTTGCGGGGCTTACATGGTCAGAGTTCCCACAGAATTTAAAACTTATTTTACAAAAAATCTATCGAAGCTCTGACTTTTCCCGTCGGGGCTGCGGGTTGTTCGCAGATACCGCGGCCTCGACATGAAAGGCTAAGAAGGAACATGGGTGGTTTTTAGTCAGTAGAAGTCTGACACTCCCTTTCGCTCTGCCCAAGAGCGGGAGGGGTCATTTGATGATTTTCCACCCACCATAAAAAAAAAAAAGCTCTGACTTTTCAATGTTACAACTACACACAAAAACAATAGTGTTTTCAACTCACTTGAGCACATTATTAGACATGGCCGAGCTGATATCCTGGACGACCTTCAAGGCGCGCGCCTCCACCTTCCGCCGTATACTGGTATACTCGGCCCCCGTTTGACCATTCTCTTTGGCTATCCTCAGCTCTGCCTGCGTGGCTTCCTCTATGGCGTGTTGGACGCTGTCATCTTTTACCACCTGGAAATTATTAAGTTAATAATCTAAATCAAAGTATTTATTTCAAGTAGACCACTTTTGAATAGTCGAAACAAAATAAATAAAAAAAAACTACAGTCCCAGTCACAGGGCATATTAACTGTGGATGTACTGTAGTTTGAATAATACACAAAATATCTTTATTTCAGATGTACATTCATCCATAAGTTGTTAGTGGTATTATTTGAGAGAATTATTATTTAGCTGCTCGGGTCGATTTTAGGTTATCTGCTTGCCTAGTTTGGACCGTAGATGGATCCATTCCACCACCCATTACATACAGAGTTTTCTCCGTGCCTCACACGTTATGCAGTTGGTCCCGGCTATCATTTGTATAACTTTGGCAATCGTTACAGGTAGTCAGTGACACAAAAATGTAACAACCAGTCATACCAAGGGATATCGTATTACCCAGTAATAACTGGGTTGTGGAGGTCCGATAGGCAGACGCTCCATGTAAAATATTGGTACTCAGCTGCATCCGGTTGGCCTGGAAGCCAACCTTAAGACTGGCGGTATGGCACGAATAGAGACTGTTATTGAGAAATTCCTGATGAAAAACCAAATAACACTTTGCACGACCCGGGCATCGGACCCAGAACCTCATGCTCAGCAGTCGCGCTTGCGACCACAAACCAACGAGGCAGCCACAACAAAATGCTTTTGTAACGGTCTAACAGGATGCAGGAACAGATTCAAACATAGATCTCAAGCAACCTTTTTATTTTGGAAAGTGGGATATCATCAAATGACACCTCCCGCTCTGGGCGGAGCGGTGTCAGGCTTCTACTGACTAAAAACCACCCATGTTCCTTCTAGCCCTTTGTGTCCGACTCTCTTCAAACAACACTCAGCCCACATCTTAAGGCGAATGCGACAAGATAGCCCGCGAAATTCCATCGAATCCGCCTTTTTCAACAAAAGAGTGACTCAAGACACTTATATGAACTGAGACGGTTGTATTGGTGATTTTAATCATTATTAATCAGTAAAGTCACATTTGTTACGGTCGCATATCCTATTTTATTTAACATACAACCTGACACTGATCGGCAAATTGAAAAAATAAGCAAATTTCGCGGGCTACCTTACCTTAAGGTAAACCTTAATCAACCAGCAACTCACATTAGGAACAACATCTTTGTAGTCATAACTGAAGAGGTTACAGCATTGTGCCAGATCGCAAAGGTAGCGGGAGACCACGCCACCATTGGCGAAGTTCTGACGGCCGATGTCTAGGATGTTGATGACTGCGCCCGTGTCTTTGGCTTTTGGTTCCTGCCATGATTCCTGGAAATAAAGGAAAAGGTGCTTTAGTAAGTTGTACTACGGGGTTATTTTTAAGGATTCGAAATCATCAAATGGCTCCTCCCACTCTGGGCAGAGCAGTGTATAATTTACTTCCACTGAGTGTAAAGATTACACTGGCAACACAGAAATATGTTTGCCAACACAGAAATGTGTTTGGCAACACTCTAGTTGTCATTGTAATTTTGACAAGTTGGCACAATTGTAATGCGATTGCACTCCAAATTAACTCAGATACATGTTAATGAGTTATAATTTTCGGACCAAATATCTGAATGAATCATCTAGGATGCAGTGGTTTGCAACGATCGCAATTTTTGATCGGATTATTTATGGTTTTGTTTATGAAGAAATTCCATCAGTATCTAAGACAACCTATTTTTATATTTTAGTATTCATAGAAGTACGAGTAGAAATTGTTTACCTACTGTAGTATTTATTTACATTTCAAGAGTAAATAACAAAAAAAGTTAAACAAACATTATTTAAAAGAAATGCTAAATTAACGCAAACCTGAACTAAACAAACATAGAACGAAAGAAATGTTTGTTTGGTACTAAAACAAATATACCTTAAAAATTATACAAAATAAATAAACAAACTATTAATGGCAATAGGACCTCAGCTCAGCATAATGCCAGATGGCCACCTGGCGCTGACTTTCAGTTGCAGCCCACGATATGCCTGGACTATTGTTTGAGTGAATGAAAATCAGCTGTAGTGCTGAGTTTCTCCGCTCGACTAAGCACTGACCTAACATTACCTAATTTGATAGTTGGCGTTACACAAATGCAGCATTGCCAATAGCATTGCAGCTTAGATGCCAAATGTGCCTGTTAAATATCTGATTTATGAGAAAACACGTTTGTTGGGTTAGGAATTCTCTAATAGTACAATGGGTAGTCATTTACGGCAATCACTATCAAAACGGTGAAGGAAAACATCGTGAGGAAACCGGCATGTCTTAGAAGCAAAAAAATCGAAGATGTGTGACATAATATATTCTATCAACCCGCAATGGGCCCGCGTGGTGAATTATAGCTCATCCCTCTCCTAGAGAGGAGGCCTGATGATGATGATGATGATGATGATGACTATCAGATATGGCTACAAAGGAAGTGACTGATGAAGTGAAATTACTTAGAATTCAAATTGGTTTCTTTAAACTATTATGATCGTCTTCTCTTTAACTCGTATGCGGTGAGGAGTTAAAGAGAAGTCTGGAAATAAAAGACGAAGATTCGCGTCGACGATCATAATATAGTTTAAAGAAACCAATTTAAATTCTAAGTAATTTATTCGTAAAGTTATGTTTGTTTAAGGGTCAGCTCACACCGAGACGCGACGCGACGCGCACACTTTAAAAGAGCGACTCAAAATACAACTTTATTATCTACACAAAAAGATACACATTTCATTGTGAGTATTCAGAATACGTTGCACCATGCAGTGCTGCGCCTCGCGGAGCCGCGCGACACCGCGCGACGCCGCGAGGCGCAACCGAGGCCACCGTGGCGACTTGTCTTTACTTTTTCCGTCCAGACTTCGTGTAGAATTGATGCAGTTCGGTCGAGTGCTCGGGTGAAATTATATATATATATAGACTGATGACTGACGGATAGACTGGGATTTTGTTATATTCGGACTTCTCGCAGAACAGGAAGAGGAAGAAGAATACAAAAATAAAATTAAAAAGAAGACGGGGCGGAGCAAGTGATTTCAGAAGTGGTAGCGACTTAGCGAGGCGTCGTGTTGCCAACGATTTTACGATGCGCCTCGCGACGACGTTGCGATGCGTCTCGCGGCGGCGCGCGGCGCAGCGCGAAATCACTGGCCTCTTCTAGTATCGTCGCGTCGCGTTTCGGTGTGAGTTGACCCTAAGAAAGCGAGTTATGTTCAAAAAAGATCTGGCTAATAAATAGCAAACTTTGGCTCAATTTCTACTTTCAAATTTTTTAAAAAATCATTTGGACCGGTTTAGGGAAGTAGTATTCTTTTTTATAAAAAAAGATCTGATTAAATTCGGAAACAACCAGGTCAGTCCGGTTTGGTTATGGTGTTTGACCATAGCATAAACTGGTATAATGGCTAATAAAAATATGTAAAACAGTCTCTACTAATGTTTTTTATTTTCATTAACTTGATACAGCTCGTGGCTTAATAAGAACTGCCACTCGGGTGGATCTTTAGGTAAAGCTGTGCTTGCCTAGGTCGGTCTGTGGATGGGTGACCGCCCGACATATAGAGTTTCCTCCGTGCCTCGGACAGCACGTTAAGCTGTTGGTCCCGGCTGCCATATATAGATCTTTGGCAGTCGTTACAGGTAGTCAGTGACCTGAAATTCTGACATCCAGTCTTACCAAAGAGTATCGTATTACCTGGTAATGCTGCTGCTCAGTCTTGTATCTTATTATAACTTTACGAGTAATAAGTTTTAACTTCAACCATTTAAATGAAGACAAAAACCAAAATTCGTATCGTTATCGTAGAGTACCTATTTAGTGCGCCAGTAACATAATGCTACGTATGCTAAGCAGTTGAACAAACATTGTACATTATAACGAATCACATTCAAAAGGTCGTAACTCCAGACATAACCGTAATATTTGCAAGCCACGTTTTGATAATAAAATAAAATATTCTGACAATGACATAGATTGATTATCATGTAACATGACCGAGTCAAGAATAAGTCAAAATCACACCATAATAGTATCTTTCGCGCAAAAGTGTGATATCTTGAGATAAGACTTTTGATATTGAAAAGTAATAGTGTATTGATTTACGTTTGATTTTGTCGATTACAAACGAGGTATCTGATGAGATGACGAGTAACAGATGGAGGAAGAAGACATGCTGCGACGACTCCAAATAAATTATTGGAATAGGCAAGAGAATCATGAATGATGGATGATACGATTGTATCTAGCAGCTTGGTTCTGTTCGTGCGTGGCCACAGTCGGAACTAACCATCTTGTGATTAACTACACACGCCAGCACATCAAGCTATTAGGTACCTGTCAAATTTATTTAATACATATTCAACTATATCACTAAAGCATTAGGTTCAAGGTTGATTGCGAAAAAAAGCAGTGTCAGGTAAGTTGATGTGCTGGCGACAGCACAATATCATTTTACAAATATTCACCAACAGCGCACACAAGTGCGCTGTTGGTGGATATTTGTTCAAACGTCAACTGAGCCATGCTGCACTATAAGTAAGTTATTAAGCTATGGAAAGACTAAAAATAACGAAAAGAAACGTGTTATTATAGCCGTACGCTATGGGTTATCGACCTGTCCTTGACTGAATATAATTATATGTAGACGCTGACCAATAATTGCAAGTTGTCAACTCAACATAATTATTTGAGGTATGCAAAGATAAAAGATATTCAATCAATAAAAGTTTACATGCAAATAAATGTGATGAAACAATTTAGACAAAACTCGTATTGATTACATCACACAGTTTTCAATGTCACGGAAAAAAGTAACACAAACGAAGTGTCGTAACTGCCAACATTGGTTTAGCAAAAAAGTCGTAAGTCGCTTGAGAAGTTGAAAGATACGACGCGACACAAGAAATAGGGGGAAAATTTATTTTTATAAATGAAAGATCAGATGTTCGGGCAACAAAATTGTTTATCGCGTATATAAATAAACTGAGAACACAAGTTAAATGTACACGTGTTTGCTAGATGTGTTTGACGCATGTGTATAGAAGGTGATTTGAAAACAATAAATAATTAAATAGACTTTATTTAACAATAGGTTGGGTAATTAAGTATGCACTATGACGAAATGGCTTTAGTTTAAAAAAAGTATTTTGTCACTGATTAATGAATGTCAAACACCAGACGACTTTGATCATTTTTAATTGCTTATAAAGAATTTTGTAGGGACGTGGCCTGTGCCCTTGTTTGTCCAAAGGAGTAGGGACTAGGGACCTAATTACATACAATTTTTTACGATTGTAACCGTGACTGTTAATAAATAATTACTAAAGCAGCTGTATTCATCAAGTGCATGGATACACTTGATGCACTAAGCGGAAAGATATTCCATTGTCAACGTCAAGACGCAAATATGTCAATTAATACGTTATCGGATAAACAGATAACCTGTTCAAAGGCTCGAATAATCGAATACAAAGCATCTTCATAGAGTATCGATAATGATTCGATTGTTTAATCGTATCGCTGGGGAGAGGTCGACGCACTAGCCGCGAGGGCGCCGCGCGCCGGTTGGCCGGCGAGAGTCACGCCACCGCGCCCGCCTCCTTTGTGTTTAAATTTGGAATATAAAGCGGCCATTTTAAAGAGACACTCGATCGAATGAATGAATGAACATTGACAACATTGAAGCTACTTGTCGTTGCCATACTTTTGTTATCTACTTCTTTTTATTAGGTATTAAGTATTCGGTCATTGGTTAGTGGAAGAATATATAAAGGTTATCAGCTGGTGTTGTATCTCGCGCAGCTATGAGTCATGAACTCATGAGTCAGCTGTCTTTAAATAAGAATATTTATGAGGAAGCCAATGGGTGTATGTCCTTTGGAATTCAATTTCAAATGTAAATTGAAAGCTCTTGTAATCCTAGAGTTATTAACTTCGCGTTTGAAAACACGTGTTTCGCAGTATTTAACTCGTGATAACAATGATGTCACCTCTTGTGAATATTGCTAATGTCGAGCTAAATATATTTTTTTCTCAAAACTTCACTAAACTTCACTTGGATTCTGCTTTTTGGTTTACGGAGGCAGACGTTCTTTGAAAGGTAACTAGTAAAATACCAAAAATCCTATAACACCATTTTTTAATTAGTGCGTTCCTAAAATAACTGAGTAAACGAAAGGGACAAGAAACTCTTTCTAGCACTCTTTCGGATATTTTCGTGTACATTTGGCAACGTGTAAATAAAAATATACAAAAGAGAAATCGCTCAAGCCCAAGCATAGATAAATATAAACTAGGTTTGTATCTGTGTTTTCCATAAATCAAGCTGTCTTACTTTTATACATTTTCAACTTTACCGCTTTAACATTAGGATCATGGTTAATTGGGATAATTTGACAATTTCGGGTAACTTGATGTGTACCTTTATATTGATATTAATACAATCTTTATTGTACTTTTGAATACAGTTGAATACCAGTTTTTTCATGAAATGACTACCTAAATATCGTGAGGAAACCGGCATGTCTAAGAACTAAAAAAATCGAAATCATGTGACATCTACCCATCCGCACTGGGTCCGCGTGGTGGATTATAGTCCATCCCTCTTCTAGAGAGAAGGCCGAGTCCCTGCAGTAGGAACATTATAGGCTGATGATGATGATAAACTTCCTATCTGCAGGGCTATTGCGTATCATTTTAAATGTCAGTGGCTATCATAGTGTCCATCGATCAGCTGTCAAATGTTTATGGTTTGGTACAAAATGGAACCATTTGACAGTTAATCGATGGACACTTTGCTTTGTTACGCAATAGCCCTGCTGATCTCCATAACCCTGTTACTGTGGATTACAACAACATTTATAAACGAACGAAATATCCTAGATCCAATTGTCAACACTGTTTGTAATAGTAATCATTTCCGTGTGTTAATTTTACCTAGAACGATTATTTCCTCATTTTATTTCCGATCCATGCAAACCTTAAAACAGTATCCTTCTCAAATAAGAAACATACTCATTATCAGCTAACCTCGAAGTAATTGATAGACAGAGGAAACGCGAAGAGGAAAATTTCAGAACAATAGTTACCCGTTTTCAAGCCTTGATGAGTTTTGTAAAGCATACTGAGTAGATACGACCTTATGAGACAAACTAACATAGAGACCGAAAGATAAAAAGATACATACTAAACATGTATGGCTTGGAAATCCCCTAGTTTGTCAATTGTCAATAGAATTGTGGTTAGTATAAAGATAGATATCCGGCTCGAAGGACCGAAAAATGTGACGGTTGAAATAGGGCAATGGAAGAAAAAAAAGTGTTTTGCCGACCCCAAGTAATACCCCATGTGACAAGGGCAATTAGATGATGATTCATACTAAGTCTTAATACTATTCAGCCACATGTCAAAAGGCAACTTTAGCCGGTTTCGGTACAGTGACTATGTAAACATAACGTCTGCATTGACATAAGCCCAGTCGGTCTCTCATGTTAGTTGCTCCAAGGTTACGACCGTGACCCAACCTTGTCGGTTAGTTACGTGACCTACCGTCGATAACTTATGAACTTACACCTGCTTATTATCTTCATATATATATTTATTAATATAATGCGTTTATTTCCACATTGAACTGGATAAGAAACTCGTGATTTGTTAAAACGTGATTATTGGTTTTATGGCATGTTATAAAAATAAATGTTGGTCTTTAAGTCTGAAAGATAAAGCATTATTGAACTGCCGAGTTTTGATACGGATTTTAAAATAACTTATAAATATGTTGGACTGCCTCGTTGGCCTAGTGGTCGCAAGCGCGACTGCAGTGCATGAGGTTCTGGGTTCGAATCCTAGGTCGGGCAGTGTTATTGGGTTTTTCCATAATTAAGGTTTTCGTTTGATGGGGATAGAGTGGCCCCCTTTTACATGGGACTTCAAAATAACTGGCGAAATGTGGGTGTACAGGGTAGGTACACTTCTGCCTAACGTTTCGGGGATTAGACTTGATATTATGTTAGATGTTGGATTTTTTACTGCACGATGCTCCTGGGGTGTTGACAGATGCACCGTGCACCGATTTTTATTTATAGAATGTCCAGCAGGGCTATTGCGTATTTTTTTAAATGTTAGTGGCTATCATAGTGTCCATCAATTAACTGTCAAATGGTTCCATTTTGTACCAAACCATAACCATTTGACAGTTATTCGATGGACACTATGATAGCCACTGACATTTAAAAAGATACGCAATAGCCCTGCAGGATTGGTGGATTAGATCAATGAGGAAAAAACCACATTGTTTTGTGAACTTACTAGTTTAGTTTACTTTGTTTTTGTCATTGTTTACCTAACATGTGATAATGACGGATGTAATTAATGTGACTAAAAGAGTGATGAATATAAATCTGCAAGGCTATTGCGTATCTTTCAAAATGTCAGTGGCTATCATAGTGTCTATCAATTAACTGTCAAATGGTTCCATTCTGTACCAAATCATAACCATTTGACAGTTAATCATGCCCTGCTGGACGGTTGGATAGAGCGGAAAGAGAAGAAAAACAATATTTTGATTTAAAACAGTGTCCATGTTGTATGTTGCCCATGCTTTGTCATAGAGATCTGCGCTTTGGAATGGGCAACTACAGTACTTTCGTATCGGCACATTTGCGTCAATAAGCAACTCAAATAGCTGACCTGATCCTTTAATCCACGATTTTAATAATCGTAATCAAAATAATCCGCAGCTCAATGCGATGGCTACTGATACTCGATTATTGTCGAGTGAATACTACATCGATCGTTGAAATAACGTAAGAGACATGAGCTTTCTGTTGGATTTTCACCGCTCGCAATTAGCGCTGAAAGTCAAAAATTGTACAGCACGCGTTATTTCTTTCTACTATGGACATGTGTCCATTATCTTAACAACGTCATTCGGAAACGTGAGTTAGGTTCACGATTAACTTTTCCAGGGAGCGGGTAATTTATGTCTTGATAGGTCATCGCTGTGATCATCTTAGGCTTAATTAATTATATTATACTGATTATCATAATTATTTTCTAGTCGTAAATAACCATTACAAGTTACGCCTACAGATTCCAATTAAATGTCATATATAGGGTGTAAAAGTACCCTTAACGCAAACGAAAGGCATTTGTTCTCCCCACCACTGCGATCCTTTTTTTTGTTCTAGATATTGGGGGTCAAAGTTCCAAATTTTTCACAGCTTTTTTTGTAAATACTAGGTTTTTAGGTTATAACTTTATTTAAATTATCTCCATGATCCGTTTACTATTCAAAGCATCCACTAGCACAATGTTTTAATAGTGCTACTTTGAGTTTTACCGTAAAATGTAATTTTTGACCCCAAAAAAAAAGTCGTTTCCCAGCAAAACATTTTGCGCCCCTGGGTACTTAGTTTGATGTACAGAATGCTTGGTTGACGGCTGTGCGATGGGTTGATTTACACCCTGTATACACGATTTGCACATCACAAATGGGATCCGTACGTTCTGTTGAATCTCCAAAACGACTGGACAGATTTTGACGGGAATTTTACTGGCAGATAGCTGATTTTACATAGGCTATTTATTATCTATTTTAAAATAAGAACAAGGATTCCGTGCAAAAAACGAAAACCGATGTCTTTTTTTATAATTTTACGCGAACCAAGGTCGTGGGCAACAGTAAGTAGAAAATAAGAATAAAACAACTCTGCGTATTACTGC
The DNA here is from genome assembly GCA_949774965.1 of Diarsia brunnea. Lineage (NCBI taxonomy): Eukaryota > Metazoa > Arthropoda > Insecta > Lepidoptera > Noctuidae > Diarsia > Diarsia brunnea. The sequence continues at coordinate 4,523,800 of OX459019.1, forward strand.
ATTTTGCTACTGTACACTAAACAACTGGTGCATTATGTAACCGTTACACTTATGTATTGTTTTTTGCAACTTTTACATAACATGATGTGCTGCCTTTCATGAGCAATCAGTCTTTGTTTACGATCGCGATCTTTAAATGGTGTATTTACAACCTAATTATACCTATAACGCCTGTCATAGGTTAGAAAGTGGTGTATCGAATAGTACACCTATATTCCAACAGTTTTAAGTACCAGAAAAAAATCATAGAGAGAAAGAGAGCTTTTTTTAATGCAAACCGGGACGGGCCCCTAATCCTACCATTATAAAATATTATACATGCGAAAGTTTGTGAGGATGGATGGATGCATGGATGTTTGTTACTCTTTCACGCCAACACTTCTGAACGGACTTGGATGAAATTAATTACACAGATAGTTTATAACCTGGATTAACACATAGGATACTTTTTATCCCGGTAGTATGATCCGTGGGACAATTATCGAAGTACTCGCGGGTGAAGCCGCGGAAATAAGCTAGTACTTAATAAATATATATTTTCTACATTACCACTGGACTTTGGTCAATTAATTAATACCATTTACAGTTAATAAGACCTGTCATTTACATAAGTCCTTATCGTCAGTTTGATAACAAATAATCGGTCTTTGGACCCGACAGTTTGCGTACCCTTGAATATATCCTCTACGATTAGTAAATTGAGTACTAATTTCAGGTATTAATACCTAGTTGACAACAGATTATTGTGAAATTGAGTAAGATTAAAATATTTTCTTTAGCTTTTGCTCTTGTAGAATGTCATTAGATTCTCTTTCTCTTTAAATAATTTAATTCTTAAGATGTTTACACGCCTAGGCATCTTTTATACGCATAGTATATTTTCATCGTCATCATCTGCCTAGCCTTTTCCCAACTATGTTGGAGTCGGCTTCCAGTCTAACCACTGAATACCTGTAACGACTGTCAGAGACCAACAAATGACTCCCAGCCAAACCAAAGGTTTAACGTGCTTTCCGAAGCACGAAGAAAACTTTATATGTGGTGTACTGGTAGTCACCCATCCACAGACCATCCTAGGCAAGCGCGACATAACCTGAAGATTGATCTGAGCAGCTGTTATTAAGTATCAATCCACGAGCTCCTCAAACTCAGTTCAAATGAAAAACAATTTAAAAAAAAAAACTTGTTTTGAAAACAAAACCTTTTTTGACGCAATCCTTTATCGTACAAACCTACGTGCCAAGGACTTAAAGAACAAAGTAAACAAATGTAAGTTAACAAAACAATTTGTAAAGGAAACATTGTTTAATTTATATCTTTGTTTCACACGGAAACACATCCTTTGTGACTTTTGTGATTCACACATTGTCCGAGTTGATGATATGACAAGAAAGGTGAGGCGTCTGATGAAATGTCTTTAAGAAAGCGTATCGTGCAGATCAACCTAGAAGGTTTTAAAACTGACATGGTCACTAGCATTATTATTTATACTGGATTGAGTTTCATAACCCTCAGGTCATCTCGACAGAACGCCACTATATACCTCGTCTGGTTAGAGAGGCCATTGAAATTACCAAATACAAAAACTTTAACCGGGAGGATGGGTTTCAACTGTCGAGAGCCTGGAATCCAGTGGTTCAACTGTGCAAAAACCGAAAAAGTGTGGAAAAAAGCTCGCGAGTGGACACAGGGAGTTTTGTGTGTCGGGAACAGAATCGTGTAGTGAGTGACAATGGTAGTGGTACCGAACGCAAAAAACGAACAAGAAAGAGGGTAGACCGATTTGTCTGCTCATAAACATCCACCCGCAATGACTTCAGTTTATCCGTGATCATGGTGCTTGTAACAGCACCGAAATATCGGGAACTCGAAACAAACAGTAAACATGGTAAATATCCCGTTTTCAGTATAAATAATAACCTAGAAGGTTATTTGTTTGCTTAACCGGACTATTCTGTGGGTGCCTTTTTTTTGTAGTGGTGGGAAATCATCAAATGACTCCTCCCGCTCTGGGCAGAGCGGTGAGTGTCAGACTTCCATTGACTTAAAACCATCCATGTTCCTTCTCAGCCCTTTGTGTCGAGGCCGCGATATCTCTTTCGAACAGCCCGCAGCCCCGACGGGAACCTGTGGGTGCCTTGAGTGTATAGCCTACAGCCAGGACAAGAAACTTATAAACTAACTTAGGCATCGCTGGGGGAGGACAGCAAGGGGTCAGGCTGCATCTGAGCGGTATGATGAGATAACGAGTAACAGAGAAGTATGGAAGAAGATAATTATGCATTGCCGAACTCAAATAAGCTGGGATAAGGGCAGGAGACTGATGTTGACAGGTCGTTCTTTTTATAATTGAATGTTGCTAACATGCATTGATATAAAAACTAAAGATACGGTCGTCCGAACATTTGCTCGACGCGTTCCACAGTGGAACGAATGTATGGGAGCGGTTGGACGTAGACATGTCCGAAAAAAAAGAGTAAAATTATGCCAAACTAATGATGCCATCTTATTCGATTACTTAATGCCTTCATAACTTGTGGTGATGAATTTCTTCATAACTCCCATATTTCGGGAGTAATTTGAGAAAATGTGAAATTTTACTATGAAAATGAGTGTATCGAGGTCTCTCCCTCCTGATTCCGGGCTTGTTTCAAGTAGCGGTCTCTAATATCATAATGCTAATACTAAGAGCTATATTTAATACTAAGACACATAGTGCGCCAAATGTGCACTTTCTGGGATAAAGAGTGATGTTTATTTTATAACACAATTTTTTTATTTTTTGTTTATTTTGTTGATTAAAACCGTTTTTCTAAAGGTTTACCTTATTACAATAACATTTCTGAGCAGCCAATTAGAGAAGATATAAGCTAATTAGGATATATAATTAGGGACTTAAGGTTTACATATAAAACTGATGCACTAATGATTACTGATAAGAACATTGCTATTATTTAATTACTAAATGGCTCTTAATACACTAATTTAGCATGCATCATTTACTAATTATCACAATAACTAATTACCTTGCAATATTTAACAAAGGATACCTGGGATACCTGGATTTTATATAAATAGGTCACTATTAGTGTTTACGCCGTTTGGCTATAAATTTAAATTCACACTCTCTCTGTGGAATTTGTATCCCTTCCTGTCCTTCTCCCACTCACACGCACCACCAAACGCCGAGCGAGAAAAGGACAGAGCTCGCCGTCACCGTGCGACTGCAGTGCCAACAACGCACCTTTAAAAAGGAAGAAGAAAAAAGAACTCAGTGCGAGTCTGTGACCATCGCTGCGCGCGCGTCTTGACTATTACAGCGTTAAACTGTTCGGGTTCTGAGTGCTCAATTCTAGTGTAAACATACTAACATAGCCGGCCGGCAGTTAAAACAAACCAAAGTGAGAATTAGAAGCAAGGTCACAGGAAGCAAGCTCCGAAGACTGGTGAGTGCAAGAACATCCTCATCTTTCTCCCGCTCCACCCGCTATGCAAATTACAGTCCACACCACCCCGCTAGGTTAGAAATAATTTTCTGACCATTTTTGGTCCGTTCGAACCGGATAACCTCCCTTTCGCGTTCTCATCCTAATTGGTGTTAACTCTGATAGTTTACACGTATTCAAACCGCTTATTTCATACCGCTTAGGTGCTAAGTTCCGATAGCTTAGTACGTAATCTAACCGCCATTTTTTATTTACCTACACGTGTCGATCTCCCGCGCCGCAAAATAATATTAGGTACTAAATTGTTCTATTTCGCTATTTAGGTAGTTACTCAAGCCAGTTTATCTAAATACTTACTTATTCTGTTGTTTTCACACGCCAATCGTGATAGAAAACGTAGAATTTTACCGCTACAAAAGTACCTATACCTACTTACCTAGCTTACGTCGTATTCTACCTACCATACTTACTTAGTTAAACCTACCTACGTGTATTTACTCGAATATTCAGGTATTTACCTATCTAGACAAACTTATATCCGTATTAGTAGGCATAATATACGTCTCGCTAGTGTATACCCACATAATCATAACCGCTCTCTGGCCGCTTAGTAGGTACCTACCTAACCTTGGTAAAGTTACTTATTTAACTATCTTTTCCTACCTACGCATCATTTGCTCACCATGGCAGCTAAAATAGCAACATTACAGGCTAAAAACAATGCAATATTCGCGCGTTTAACTAGTCTCAATGACTTATCGAAGAAAATAAGTTTATCCACCGCAGATCTCCGTTCCTCGGAATCATTTATGGCGGAGACCGAAACATTAGCGGTCATACGTCAGGAATTCATTTCTAATCTAGACTCCATGAATGAGCTAGGCTTTGAAGTTAATCCTAAGTTTACACCTAATTACGAACCTCTCAATGCATTTGAAGATGTTTATACTAGAATACAGAGGGTTCGTTCCCGTATCAGTGAGAATTCGCCTCATCAAAACTTGCACTCGTGCGAAAATAAAGGTGCTTTTCCACCGATCAAATTACCGCCGATAAACATTCCTTCGTTTGATGGAAATATGGATAGTTGGCCCATATTTTATGAATCGTTTAAAGCTAATATACATTCAAACGAGTCGTTAAATGATTCTCAGAGAATTCAATATTTAACAGGAAAATTGACTGGTTCCGCATTAAAAATAATTGCGGGCATCATTCCATCAGGCGAAAATTATTCTTCTGTTTGGGAAAGTTTAGTAGAAAAATACCAAGATAAGAGAGCTTTAGGGTGTCATTACATGTCTATACTTTTTAATATCAAACCCGCGACGAATAATTCCTCGTCTTTAAATACATTCGTTGAAACTTTCGACGCCGCTGTTTCAGCATTGGTGCAATTAAAATTCGACGATTTAAAAGATTTTATGTTATTAAATATTGCAATGCGTAAAATCGATTCTGCCACCGCACATGCCTTTGAATCTTATGTCAGAGACAAAGAAATTCCTTCTTATAAGAACTTCATAGAGTTTACAAAGAGTCAAGTTAAAATACTAGATCGTACTTCGTCGTCGTCACAATCAAACCGCGGTCCTGCCTCGGCAGTGGAACCGCACCCTAATAGCAAACACAATCGCCCGCGCAATACCTACCAAGCACAGACGTTTATTACGAGTGACGGCAAGGGTGTTGAGTCTTGTTTAATGTGTAACAAGTCTGATCATCAGCAGTTATACAAATGTCCCACATTTAAGTTGCTTCCCGCCAAAGGTCGTTTCGATTTCGTTAAATCCAAACGAGGATGTATAAACTGTCTAAGTTTATCGCATACCGCTTCGCATTGTAACTCCACTTACACATGCAAATCCTGTAAAAAGGCCCATCATACCTTGTTACATTTAGATAGTAATAATAATAATAACGCGTCGTCATTGCAACAACCGCCTAATCCGCCCGCGCCCGCGGCCGTGCATTTTGCGCAGTCGCTCGGCGCTCGCGCCGCCGCCGTCGCCGCGCTCGCGCCGTTGCCGTCCTGCTCGCACTCGCAGGCTTCGGATATGATCAACACCGCTCCCGCGAACGTGTCGTTATGCGCGCGCTCTGATGATACTCCTTTGTTTCATAGTACAAATTCGCCGCGTAATACTGTACTTCTTTCAACCGCTCAAGTAAATATTTTAAATAATGATAAACAAAATATTTCGGTTAGGTGTTTAATTGACAATGCTTCGCAAAATAATTTGATTACGTCCGCATGTTGTGAACAGCTCAAACTAAAACCTATTTCGCTTTCAAATTCGTTTATTAAAGGCATCGGGTCCGCTTCACAAACGGTTCATGGATACATCCCGCTACTTGTTACCACGAAAGATAAAAAATATTCTTATAACGTTACCGCGTTGGTAGTTGATAATATTACCGACCGCATGCCTTCCGAATATGTTGACACTTCGGTAGTGCAACATTTGGTTGACTTACCGCTCGCTGATCCGTATTGGCACATTCCGGGCGAGGTTGAGTTAATACTCGGCGCTCAGCTGTTTCCGTACTTGTTATTAGGTGGTAGGGTTGTCGCGCCCCCCGCACCGTCCGCTATTGAAACCGTGTTTGGTTATATTTTAATGGGAGATGCTCCTACTAGTAATTATAATAAAAATAATACCGCTTGCACGTTGCAAAATATAAACACCGCTACCTTCTTCACGTGTTCTAGTGGCGTGAAGATGTGTGATCGCTTCGATGAACTTCATCTTGATAAAACATTGACCAAGTTTTGGGAAATGGAGGAAATGCCTGTCAAGGGGTTTCTTAGTCCAGAGGATAGTCAATGTGAAGACATTTACACCTCTACCGTATCACGTGACGCGACTGGCCGTTACTGCACCGCTTTACCTTTTTGCCGAGATCCATCCGAGTTAGGGGACTCTCGCTCCGTCGCTGTTCGCCGACTGCTGGCATTGGAGCGCAAGCTTCATGATCCTGAGCTGCGAGCCAGTTATAATGAGGTAGTACAGGACTACATAGAGAACGATTATTTGTCCGAGGTCCCGCCTGACAGCGAGGATTATTCGCAAGGATATTTCATTCCGCATCATGCCGTTGTTCGCCGCGATAAAGAGACTACTAAGGTTCGTATTGTTCTCGACGCTAGTGCTAAATGTCATAACGACATTTCACTCAATGATATTCTTCATACAGGACCGAATCTCCAGGCTGACATTTTTGTTTTGCTACTTAATTTCCGCTTGTTTGCGATAGCGCTAGCTGCAGACATAAAACAAATGTATCTCAGAATTCTTCTTCAAACTGAGCACCGCAAATATCAAAAGATTTTATTCCGCTTTGACCCCGCGCAACCAATACGCGAATTTCATTTCAATCGAGTCGCGTTCGGTTTAAAATGCAGCCCTTTCTTAGCTATGCGCACTGTGCGACAGCTAGCGATCGACGAACGCGATCGTTTTCCGCGAGCCGCTGAGGTGGCGTCTCAGGAGCTGTACATGGACGACTTAACCACTTCTGTCCCTACAGTGGACGAAGGAAAATCTCTTTCCCGCGAACTCATTGACTTATTTAAGTCTGGTGGGTTTCATTTGACTAAATGGGCCAGTAACTCACCTGAGTTATTAGACGCTGTGCCGCAGTCTAACCGCGCCGCAATAGAATTTACAGATAATGAAAACCTGAAGGTGTTAGGCCTTAAATGGTTACCCGCGCAGGATATATTTACATTTTCAACCGCTCCTATAAAGGAAACATATACCAAACGGACAATTCTTTCAAGCATCGCCCGCTTATGGGACGTACTTGGGTTCGCCGCTCCAGTGATATTATTCGCGAAACTCTTAATTAAAGAGCTGTGGCTACTTAAAGTCGGTTGGGATGATCCCTTACCCGACGATATACTTTCTTTATTTCAAAGGTTTAACGAGCAATTGCCGCTGCTTTCCGCGTGTAAAATCCCACGTCATCTAGGTGTAACCATCGGTTGCTCTACCAACATTGTCGCGTTCGCTGACGCAAGTCTGAGGGCATACGGTTGCGTCGTGTATCTCCACGTCACTGACGGCGAGGGAAATGTGCATGTCAATTTAATATGCGCCAAATCCAAAGTCGCCCCTGTCAAAGTCGTTTCGTTGGCAAGATTAGAATTATGCGCCGCAGTCCTTATGTCGAAACTAGTCCGTCTGATTTATGAAACGTACAGTGCTCGTACAAAAATTGATAATATATTCGCATTTTCAGACTCAAAAATAGCTCTTTCATGGATTAATTCCTTACCGCATAGATGGGATATTTACGTTAGCAACCGCGTCGCGAAGTGTCAAGAAAATCTCGATTCGCGTCATTTCTATCATGTCAGTGGGATAGAGAATCCCAGTGATTGCCTCTCTCGAGGTCTCTTGCCAGAACAATTACTTTCTCATCCGCTATGGTGGCATGGCCCCCCTTGGCTTTGCGCTCCTGTATCAAGCTGGCCGATCACACCTTTCCTTCCAGAGGCATGTGAGACCTTACCTGAATATAAAAGTAAAACATTCGTTTGCTCGACTCCCAAGTCCGCTCCTGGTTTTCTCTATGACCTGACGCAAAAGTTTTCATCCTGGAATAAAATTATACGTATTATTGCATATATTTTGATATTTGTTAAAATATTACCTCGGAAGAATCGAATATCCGCTTCTCAGCTCATAATAGCTGAAAGGTATTTAATCCGCGCTGTTCAGGGTTTTCACTTTACTCAATTAATTCATGACTTAAAAACTAATAAAGTTATTTCCTCACCGCTCAGAAAATTAGACTTATTCATCGATGAACACGGAACTGTACGAGTAGGAGGTAGACTTTCAAATAGTAACTTACCATACGAAGCTCAACATCCCGCATTATTGCCTAAACATGACCATGTTACTCACCTTCTAATTGACTACTATCACCGCATGCATTGTCACACTGGTGCCAATGTTTTGAGTTCTTTATTGCGCCAAAAATATTGGATTTTAGCGTCAAGGAATGTGATTAGGCAACGTGTTCACGTTTGTAATTTTTGTTTTAAAAATTCTCCATCTCACCTTAATACTAAAATGGCTGACTTACCAGCATATCGCGTTCAAGAAACCAAAGCCTTCGTTCATACGGGCGTGGATTACGCCGGTCCCATAAATATTACTCTATGTAGACGTCGAGGTCAAAGAAGCCAGAAGGCTTACATTTGTTTGTTTATCTGCTTAGTAACCAAAGCAGTTCACATCGAACTAGCTTCCGATCTGTCATCTGAAGTTTTCATTTCCGCGTTTAAGCGCTTCATTTCGAGGCGTGGTCCGGTTTCTCATATGTATTCCGATAATGGAACGAATTTTGTTGGTGCTAAGTCTCAGATAAACGAATTACTTACCGACCATCGCATCGAATGGCATATGATCCCGCCCCGCGCTCCTCACTTCGGAGGACTCTGGGAGTCTAATATTAAAAGCATGAAGCTTCATTTATACCGCGTTATTGGATCTCAGTTACTTACCTATGAAGAACTGTTAACTGTTTTGACTCAGGTCGAAACCATTTTAAATTACAATTAGTAACTTTAAAATCAGTGTTGATTTACACCTCGTTGTATCCAAGCTAATCTCGCAATGTATTTTCCAAATTTTAATACAAATCTTGATATTCACGTTGCTTTATGCGCACGCGCACATAAAGATTTACGCGACTTTAACTATTTGTTCAGTGTTTTAAAAGATAACAGTTGTGTTCAGTTATGTGAAAGTGCTGAAACAAGTTTAAAAGACTGGTGTCGTCGATTTTGCTACCGCATTTATGCAAAATGGACACAGTCTGGAAGAAGCACAGATAAGTTTCGGAAGAAACATGAGATTTGGCTACAGGCTGCAATTCAATGGCCGGAATTACAGAATGAAAATATGGAACCTTCTACAGAAAATATAAGTGACGTCATCGAGCCCATAATTTCTCCTGCTAAATCTGATGCTTCAACTTGTACACATCCTAGTCCTCGTAAATCTTTTGAGGACCTTAGTAACCGGCAAAAAAGAAGACGCACTGAAGATAGTCTTTCATGCAGCAGTAGCAGCGCTGAAATTATGTTTTCGGCCGAAAGGGCGCTTCAAAAGGCAGGACAAAGCGATACAGCTTATGTTATGAAATACTTGACGGAGAATCCAGAAGAGGCCTCAAAAATCAAAGCCTTCATTGAAGGTAAATCAATTCAGGTACGGGAAATATCCCCTTTGAAGGCATTGGCTCTTTATGTATCGATGAACTTATCGAAATGGCGCTATAACACTCTTCGGGATTTCAACACTCAAGAAGGAGCTCTTCAATACCCGAGTTACTACATGTTGGTTAAAGAAAAAATTAAGTGCTATCCGGCCAAAGAAGATCTCACAGTTACAGAGAGCTCTGCAAAAATCAAATTACAAGCCTTGATGGATTTAACCTCAAGAAGACTTATTAGGTCGTTAGAAACCCCTGTTGATCCCAATCAACAGCTCGTATTGACCAGCAAATGGGGTTTTGACGGATCATCTAGCCAAAGCATTTATCATCAAAGGACGAGTGAAGATGAGCAAATCGATCTTGCTAGTAATTTTATGATTAGTCTTGTACCACTGCGGCTCGTCTCAAAAGGTGTAACAATTTGGGAAAACGAGCGACCATCTTCCACTTCATTTTGCCGGCCAATATTGTTTAAGTTTATAAAGGAAACCAAAGAAAATGTGCAGAGAGAGATGGCTGAAATCGAAGCAGAGATTGAAGCCTTAACTCCATCCACCATCACTGATGGAATTAGTGTCAAACACCAACTGCTGTTGACAATGATTGATGGTAAAATTCATTCCATTATATCCAATACAGCAGCTTCAGTGTGTGACATATGCAAGGCTTGTCCTAAAGAAATGAATAATTTAGAGTTAATCAAAGATAAACACGCAAACGAGGACATGTATAAATATAGCTTAAGCACCCTTCACGCTTGGATTCGCTCAATGGAATGCTTATTACACATTTCCTACAAATTAGACATAAAATCATGGCAAGTAAGGGGTGATATAGCAAAAAGGCAAGTTGATGACAGGAAGAAAAGAGTTCAAGAGGCTGTAAGAAGAGAAACGGGCTTACTTCTCGATGTTGTGAAACAAGGCAGTGGATCCACCAACAATGGCAACTCGGCAAGGAGATTTTTTGAAAACTACACTAAATCTGCTGAACTGACCGGAATAGATGCTATGCTTTTAAGAAAAATCTGTGTGATCTTGCAGTGTATTTCATCAGGAGAGAAGATCAACGTAACTAAATTCCGAGAGTTCTGCTTTGATACTGCTAAGCTTTACGTGGAGTTTTACCCATGGTATTATATGCCTTCTTCACTTCATAAAATTTTAATGCATGGGCCAGACATAGTTCAGAACATGTCAATTGTGCCCATTGGTTTTCTATCCGAAGAGGCATCTGAGGCTAGAAATAAAGATTTTAGAAAATATAGAGAGGAGCATTCTCGAAAGCATAGCAGTATCTCATGCAATGAAGATATTATGCACAATCTTTTACTGTCTTCTGATCCACTTGTTACAAGTATCCGTCCAAAAGGAAATAAGTTTGTAAAAAAATCTTCTTTTAAGGAATTTTATGAGCTTACGGATTCTGAGAAAAGTGATATCGAATTTGTTAACATAAATGATTTAGCGGACATCGATTCTGAATTTGAATTAATTGATGATGATGATGATGACGAAGATAATTAAATGATGTTATTGTTTTAAAATGTGTAACTTAGTAAATTAGAGCTTACATCTTAATTATTTATTGTACTTTTAATGAAACTAGGTAATTTATTATCAACTTACTTAAAAGTCATACTCTCATCAGTTCTTGTGAATATTTTTGTTAATATATATTTCTGTATATATATAATATATTTATAGACCTCTTAATAAGTCTGTCTGCGGTTTAAAGTAAATACAAATGGGGAAAAAACGTTTTTTTTTTTAAATTTTCATTTTTTATCCCAGAAAGTGCACATTTGGCGCACTATGTGTCTTAGTATTAAATATAGCTCTTAGTAATAGCATTACGATATTAGAGACCGCTACTTGAAACAAGCCCGGAATCAGGAGGGAGAGAGCTCGATACACTCATTTTCATAGTAAAATTTCACATTTTCTCAAATTACTCCCGAAATATGGGAGTTATGAAGAAATTCATCACCACAATTTATGAAGGCATTAAGTAATCGAATAAGATGGCATCATTAGTTTGTCATAATTTTACTCTTATTTTTCGGACATGTCTACGTCCAACCGCTCCCATACATTCGTTCCACTGTGCGTTCGCCATACAGAGAATCGGTGTAGTCTGCTCGTTAACGTAACCTTGTATAAGCGGCGGCGTGGTATTTTCGAGCTATAAAGAACATAAATAAAGCTTCTAATAAAATTTACGACCGCACCCGAAGAGAGCCGTTCGTGGACTAGTTCACTTCGGCTTAAGAAATACCATTTTAGGACCACGTTCGAGGCGTCATTTTTACATGCGGTTCGCCCAGTCCTTACGCAGTAATATGATTATTTATTTCTGTAAGTAATTAATAGTCATGTAAAAACGCACTTCGGGCGTGGAGTTGCGTACACCAGCCGATAAAAGTAAATAGTGTTATTATTCTAAACAATGGTTTATGGTTTTCCGTGTAATAAATCGTGGGAAAAACTTTATAAATTAAGATTACAATAATATTGTATCTTAAGCGCCTTTTTATTTATTCAATTAATTTATGAAGACGAGGTCAACATTGTTTTTTTTTGTATTTCAACACTCAAGAAGGAGCTCTTCAATACCCGAGTTACTACATGTTGGTTAAAGAAAAAATTAAGTGCTATCCGGCCAAAGAAGATCTCACAGTTACAGAGAGCTCTGCAAAAATCAAATTACAAGCCTTGATGGATTTAACCTCAAGAAGACTTATTAGGTTAAATTATATTTATATCACGGATATTAGCCGAGTTTTCACAACTTATGCAGAAGAAATCGCGGGCAAAGTTCTAGTACACAACCGTGAGACCAACAGATCAGCAGCACATTTACTTGTCTCAAGACTAATTAACTCGACAAATGACGTAGCTAGCAAGCTACATCAATCTGTCAGTAGGTTTTCAACTTTATCGCTTAAGCGTTGGGTTCAAGGTAGATTGGAAAAAAATGGTAGTTTCACGTAGCCTGATGTGCTGGCGTCTGTACATCGAAAAAATGGCAAAACGATAATAAATATAATGAAGTTTGCGTGAAGATGGTAGAGTTGGCAATCGCTTGACGGGTTAAGGACGGCAAGAACATCCCAAATAACCTCATATGGGTATAGGAATTAAGAACAAACAGATGTTATGTCATACTGCGCAAGTTTATAAGTAACTAGCTGACCCATGCAACTTCGTCTGCGTCACATAATATAGCTTATAACAAAATGTCAAGATAAATTGAGTTCAATCGTAACAAACAAAAAATCGTATCTTTCCTCTATATAATATTAGTTTAGATTATATTCAAGTGTGAATTACTATTGGTATCTCTTACTGTTAAATATACAGTAACACCTTGTAAACATTATGGTGCAGTAAATATTTTGAATATGAATTTCTCCGGAGTCCTCGGAGGCCAGAATCCCCACTAACCTACCGCACCGGACCGAATGACTGCCGCGCGCTTAATTATTTTGTCGCGCGGATATTTTTACATTGCGATATCTTCTAAGATATTTGTTTAAACTGTATAGAGTAAAGGGCACAAATATTCTATATTAAATTTCTGTGCTAACAAACACATTTATTTAGATATAGATTAATACCATATGGGTTAAATAAGCTTCGCAAAATATCATTCTTTTTAACCTAACATTTTAATAGTAAAAAATGGTTACAGTGAGTCAATCTTAAAAGATAGACATATGCTGTCGCGGACTTTTTTTTAGAACTTTTAAAGAGGAACAATTCTTTCATACATGGTATTTGCGTAACTTAAACCGTTTTCGCAGCGCACGCAACGGAAGCTCTCAAAAAGGAATATCTTTTCCCGTTTTTGCAACATTTTTCGTTTATGCTCCGCTCCTATTGGTCGTAGCGTGATGTTATATAGCCTAAAGCCTTCCTCGATAAATGGACTATCCGACACAAAAAGAGTTTTTCTATTCCAACCAGTAGTCCCAGAGTTTACCGCGTTCAAACAAACAAACAAACAAACAAACAAACAAACAAACTCTTCAGCTTTATAATATTAGTATAGATAATCATTTTGATGCGTGCCATTGTTTTTTTTTGTGCATATAATTATTGTTTTGGTGCGTAGTCGTAACCAAGTATAATAGTCTTGAGTTGAGAAGGGATCATAATTACAGAAATTACGACGAGTGCAAAGTACACGTTATAAGTTCCACAATAATTGTAACCTCGTAAAAGAAGAATCATTTCCTACATGTGTGTATGTGTGTTTCCGGACGTCCCCTCATAGCTCATAAACTACTCGACTGTTTTTGACATATGTTGTCATTTGATCCGTTCAATCATTCTGATATCCCGAGTGTCAAGGGCGTCGTTTTATTTTCGCCGTATCATTTGAAATTGGGTTATCTATATATATAAAAATGAAACCCGTTTTCCGTTGTCACGACTTGGCATGAAAACGGCTTGACCGATTTGGCTGATTTTTTCTTTTAAATGTTCGTTGAAGTTCAAGGATGGTTCTTACGGCGAGAAAAATTCGAATAATGGCCGGAAAAGCCCTAAAAACAGCCCTTTTCTTTTTCCCATACAAACGTTTCTAACTAAAACGTAAAATCAATTTGAGCTTTAATACCGTACCCATAAAGTTCAAGTGTTAGTGGAGAGGTTCCGGGAAGGCAAAACAATTGAGTGACGTTCAGTTGTTCAGTCAACGAATGACAACTTCAAACAGACCATACGACATTATCACAATAATCACAAATAATTACTGTTTCTTTCCCAATAGAAAAACGATTTTTCAAATGGTGTTTGCATATAATATAAAAATTAATTGCTGTTAGTTAGTCGCGCTAAAACTAGAGAACGGCTAGACCGATTTGTCTAATTTTGGTTTTGAAACATTTGTGGCAGTCCAGAGAAGGTGAGAAATTAGTAGTATGTAGGTAGGTAGGTAATAATTAATAGTAATAGGTAGGTGGTAGGTAGTTGGTACGTAGGCAGGTAAAAGGGCATTGCAACGCACGCGGGGTACAGCTATATTATATAAAAATGAATAGCTGTTCGTTAGTCTCGCTAAAACTCGAGAACGGCTGGACCGATTTGGCTAATTATAGTGTTGAATTATTCGTGGAAGTCCAGGGAAGGTTTAAAAGGTGAGAAAGTGGTAGGTAGGTAGGCAGGGTAGTAGGTAGAGTAGTAAGTAGGATAGTAGAGTAGGTAGGGTAGTCGGTAGAGTAGTAGGTAGGGTAGTAAGTAGGTAGGGTAGCAGGTAGGTCGGGTAGTAGGTAGGTCGGGTAGTAGGTAGGTAGGGGTAGGTAGGGTAGTAGGTAGGAAGGTAGGGTAGTAGGTAGGTAGGGTAGTAGGTAGGTAGGGTAGTAGGTAGGTAGGGTAGTAGGTAGGTAGGGTAGTAGGTAGGTAGGGTAGTAGGTAGGTAGGGTAGTAGGTAGGTAGGTAGGGTAGTAGGTAGGTAGGGTAGTAGGTAGGTAGGATAGTAGGTAGGTAGGGTAGGAGGTAGTAGGTAGGTAGGTAGTTGGTACACAGGCAGGTAGTAGGTAGGAAAAAGGGCACTGCAACGCATGCCGGGAACAGCTAGTGTAATAATAAATTATGTATGTATTTATGTTGGAATGTTCCAGATTCATTGTAGAAAGGAAGTAGATTTGCTTAACAAATTCAACATAGCTGCCTATCTGCCTAGCTTTTTCCCAACTTTGTTGGAGTAGGCTTCCAGTCTAACGGGATGCAGCTGAATACCAGTAAATTACATGGAGCGACTGCCTGCCTATCTGACCTCCACAACCCAATTAGTATTGGGTAACACAGGATGTAAATCAACCCATCACACAGCCGTTAATTAATTAATTACGTAATTTTTGCTGGGAAACGATTCTTTTTTTGGGGTCAAAAATCACATTTTACGGGTAAAACTCAATGTAGCACTCTTGAAACATTATGCTATTGGATGATTTGAATAGTGAACGGGTCATAGAGGTAATTTAAGTAAAATTATAACCTGAAAAACTAGTCTTTACAAAAACAGCTGTGAAAAATTTGGAACTTTGACCCCCAATATCTCCGTAACTAGGAGGTTCCCAGGTATGGTCTAGAACAATAAAATGATCGCAGTGATGAGGAGAACAAGTGCCCTTCGTTTGCGTTAAGAGTATTTTTACACCCTATGATACCCCTTGGTAATTTTGGGCCACTGCCTGTCTGTAATACTAATAACTGTCAAAGATCTATCAATAACAGTTGGGACCAACGGGTTAGCGTGCTTTTCGACGCAAGGAGTAAACTCGGTATCTAATGGGTGGTCACCCATCCACGAACCAACCGGGACAAGCGCGGCTTAACCTGTAGATCGACCCGGCTGTGTGCACAAGGAAATTTATTACGCTTTAAAGCATTTTCAAGGCGTACTCAAGTCTTTGTACTCATAAACAAAAAAAATTTGCAAATATCCCTTCGTTGTTCATAGCATGTGCTCGTCTGAGGTCAATGTACGAAATCGCCGGCAAAGTGGGCGTGTCTGTTTATAACGGTAGTCGAATTATTCATAGATGCTCCATAGATCTTGCTAATAAATATAAATAAGCACTTTCTTTTGCGTTTGTGGAAACCTGTTGAGTCGGAAAGATGTTTTTGTGAAAGCTTACTGGTAAATATGAAATAAACTGGAAGAACGATAAACAGAGAGAAATATAACTAAGAATTAACAGTGAATGAAGGAAGAACTAGTATTGCAAAGATTGAGTAAAACCCACATCACGAATATTTAAGACTAACTACTGCACTCAGAGAGCTTTAATGATTACTTAGGCCACCAAAGCAATTGGGATTTCATTTAGAACAGTACCTTTCAACTAAAGAAGAGATATTTCTGGACGGCATGTATAGTCAAGTTATGCGCCCATAGGCGGCATGAAAATTCTTTTCGTTACCAGGTTAAGCATTTTTTCTTTATTTTACTCATTACTTACCATTCTTAATAAAATTGCACGATTCATAATGGCGTTCAGTTTTGAAACAAAAGCTAGTTATTAAGACCAACGTTCTAAAATTAGATAATATTACACATAACATTATGTGAAGTGTACTTGAACTCGATATTATATTGTATGCGGTTACAAGATCTACAATGTCATCATACTTATATAATGATGGTAAGTTCTAGAAGTAGATCATTATGACCAAGCGCGTTTACACCAAGGAGTACAATTTGTTGATTCGTCTGGTTTTGTTCATCGATAAAACTGCACCTTTTCAAATTTAATGGAAGCAAATGCTAGAGCTGTGCAGGTGGCTACATTCTGGTCCAAAACAATTTGAGCTCATCCACACGTAAAAAAGAAGAAGTCTGTCTTAAAGTTAATCGTTAACAATGTTGAGTAAATGTGTTAAATGCAAAAAAAAACATCGATATTAACATAAGTAGTAAACACGAATCATCAAAAGTTGTATTTAGGCATAAAAGTGGGGTAAAACGTAGGATGTGGTATGGCCTAGCATCAAAAGTTACATAACAATGATTTAATTACCAATGATAAACGAAAACGAGGCCAAGAGATAATCAAATTAGACAGTCAATTAGCTGCTATTAAAACACCATTTTATTAAATACTACGTTAAGTATTTCTGGACGATACCAACCAGCTAAGAACTGCGCTTTAGATTGATAATCGTATGCCTGTTAATATACCTGCTTGGGGCACAAAGAAACTGACAAAAAGTGGTGAAATTCCTTGTGACATTCATTGGAAATGTGAGGCTCCCAGATAGAACGTGGTCACAAACAGGGCCCGAGTTGTATATAATACAGTGCTATCGACACCACGGAATAATAAGGTTGAATGAATTTTCTAAACTTTGTATACTACTTTTTGGGACGCCCATATCGCTGGATATGGGCGTCCCAAAAAGTAGTATACAAAGTTTGTGGACGTGGAGTGGACGTCTTTCGGCAGAAATGATGATGATGAACTCTTAATCATAGAGTTGTGCCAATAAATTAACTAGAAAGTCACCAACCAATACTAGAGGTGTACCGTGTACCTTGACGCCTCGCCTTTGGTGTGAAGCCGAAGCGGGTCGCCTCTCTAGCATTCGAGACACGCACGGCCGCAGGGAGTACCGTAAGGTCGGTATTACATTTGTAAATTACGCAGAGATGAAAGTATGGAGGGACCACTTTGTACAATAATGTTGAAGTCAGATTGTTGTCATCATGGGTAAATTCTAGATGAGGTAAGAACGTGGAGATTGACACAAGTAAAGAAAGAGTGGTATTTTCCTACCTGTTAATAATATCCGTTAGTAATTTAGAACGGTGAAAACAGTTGGCTTCTTTAATGTTTCTGCCATTTGTAAAACTGTCTCTACAAATTGTAGAAACATTTGAAGAAAACCAAATAAAAGATGGATGGATGGACTGTGTGAAGGATGATATGGCTGGAAAGGATGATGTGACTGCCTGAGATGACGAGTAATAGAGAAGTAATGAAGAATTGTTAATTTAGTTAAGTTTCTCTTTAAGTGAACTGTAATTTGTTCTTTGAGAAAATAAATGTCTTTAAACCGAAGAAGACAGCTCTGCTGGCCAAATAAATAGAGACAAGGAATTAAGAACAGGAGAAGGATATAGCTTTATTCTTATTCACAATGGCGATTTATTATTATGATTTCAGAACGCAGCGTATGCGTATAATAAATGACTTGTAAAATACATCATTTATTTGCTTGAAAATGTGCAAAAGAATGAGGACGCGATACAAAGTTGAAATGCAAAGGATATTTTCACGATGTCAATGACCGTTTACAATAACAAAATGTATGATAAGATAAATATTATGGCCGTTGTTAAAATGGCAAGCGTTTCAACAAAGAGCTAGGCGAATATACTGCATGGTACTGCTTAGAATTTTAGAAAGACTCATTTCTCAAACATTAGCAGCCCCGTCGAATGACTAGATAACTGAATCAAAATGAAAGCATTTATTTCAAGTAGGCCAGTTACAGGCCCTTTTGAATTGTCGAATCAAATACAAAATAAAAAGAATATGTAGTTAGTAACTCAATAGGATGTAATAATTATAATATTATCTAAAGGATTAATGTTTTTAATCTAGATAATTAGCCTAGGTGGTGGTATTAATAAAATAGATCGTTCATCAGCGGTGAAATGATTAGATTGTGAGTACACGAGTTTTGGAAGTCAGAATTTCTTGACGGTGATTGATCTTTTAACCTAACTTGTAGGTACCTAAATAATGAATAGGTATTACATAATATTAATTATAATATCTGATAACGGTCCTTGATCAGAACGTGCGGTTTGCTGTTCATATGTACGATGAGGAAGAAATGATGGACTGCGTGAAGGATGATATGGCTAGAAAGGAGGTGACAGCTGAGATGACGAGTAATAGAGAAGGATGGAAGAGGAAGACATGTTGCGACGACCTCAAATAAATTGGGATAAGGGCAGGAGAATGACGATGCTGATGTACGATGAGGCTACCTACATAGGTACATACATTCCCGACTTTTTCTATGGTGGTAGACAGAAACTACCCCTTCCTTATACAAGATGTAATTTAATAAACGCTAGACCTCTCGTGTGATGGATGAAGAACGAGAAGGAGGCCAAAAGGAGAGGAAGACCTAGGAGACGATGGATGGATTGTGTGAGGAATTATATTAAAGAAAAAGGAGCAAATGAAAAACGTGTTGGACGGCTTGCGCGGATATCAAGTCAGAACAAGGGCAGGAAGATGATGATCCTAAGTGTATTTGTATTGCTGGTCGTGACTACGGTGCACTTAATGAGTACCTTTGTATCGAAAGTCATTAGTATATCTTGAGGTTATCACTAGGAGAAATGTAGGTAGGAAGGTATTAATTTTAATATGATAATTACTGATATAGCAGGAATTAAGATTATGGCTGGCATTTCAAAACGAAGCTCAAGTCATTACATGATTTTTTAATCTTATAAAATCGATTAATGATTGAACATCCTTCTAGAATACGGAGCTCCTGCTTTCCTTTTTATTATCTTGAAGCTAATTATCTTGTTTTTGCACTGAGTAAAAGTAATTTGGATCTACAGGGTCATTCTTAGCGCAGTTGAACTCATTTTCGTTACCTGTTTATTTGAGATTCTTATTTACTTTGCCTAAGACGATCCTGTAAAGTGAAATAAGCAGTTGTTTCAGAACAAAAGATGACCAGAATATTCTAAGTTTTTTTTTGTATAACTCTATAGAGTGGTACCTTTAATTTCATCATCACATTAATTCAGTTTTTTTAAAACTCTTAATGGCAAAAGTAATTTAATCAAACAGTCATTCCTATGTAATTATGTCACGTGTGTATAGAAAAACTAGTCGACAGTATGGCCATAAACTAGAGTCAATGACCTTAGCTGCGAACTAGCCATTTGGCGAATCGTAGAGGGGCATACCAAGGAAGTATGCGGCATACTTGTGAAAGAACGTAGAATTTGTTTATCGTTGGAATTTTCGGAGTTATATTTCTTGGTGATATTTAACTTGAGCTTATAATAATACAGCCAGAATAAACACTGCAGTCGGCAAACATTGGACGGAACATACATTCGTTTTCGGATGGTAATAAAAATGGCGAAAAGCGGGCGATTTGGGAGACTCTCTGTAAATGTTTGACGTACAAAAATTGCTGATTAACAATCTAATGACTTTTTATTTTAAATACTTAATCATAATTCTGATGTAAGATGAACTAATAGCTAGCCACGGAAGATTTAATGACCACAATGCATTTTGTTTTGAAGTTGAATACAAGAAAATTACCAAAAAGTTTTTTTTTTTTTAAACATTTATTTAAAGAAAATTTAGTGCAGACGTGTTACTTCTAAACTCGCCAAACTTTTACGTTTGATGGCGCGATGGAAATGAAATTATGGATCACTAGAATATATTCTATCGTCGGTAAACAGTATGCAAAATCTAAAATAACTTTAATCAATCAAACAGACATTTGAAAATCTTCCATTCAAAATGTAATCTCAAAGTAGCGAATACACAATAACAAAACATGTGCCAATATTGGGAACAAAGTGTTGCTATCTGTTGTACAAAGTTCGATAGATAAACTGATACATCCGTTTTCAATACAGGCCAGAGATACTTCACAAAGCGGTCGTGAAACAATAGCCTCTGATATCAAAACAGTGATACAAGAAGCCTCCGATAGATGGACTGTGTTAAGGATGATATGACAAGCGAGGAGTCTCATGAGAGGACGAGTAATAGAGAAGCATGGAAGATAAAGACATGCTGTGCTGACCACCAATGAATTGGGATAAGGGCAAGAGAATGATGATGATACAAGAAGCTCCCGACTCTATTCATCATTATCTTGCCCTTATCCCAATTCATTTGGGGTCGGTGCAGCATGTCTTATTCTACTCTATTAGGTTTAGGATATCTGCACTCTGCAGTGTAGGAAAAAGGGAGTCATCCCGCGAACATGGCGCTTGCAACGAAGTCGAACTATCGCGAGCTCAGAATTCTAATAATCAAGGGACAATGTAAGTTTAGTTATATACCGTGAAAGCTTAGAAGTGTTTAAAATAAAACAGATAAAATGCAGCTGAAAGTGAAACACTGAAAGATAGATCAGAAACAAGACTTGACGAGACTAGTCAGAATGAAGACAAAGATATTAAGACAGAACAAAAAGCGTTGAGAGTAGGTAAACCTAACTATCACATACAATAAGAAAGAACTAGGTAGTGTAGGAAGGAACAGATATATGCAAACTACTTGTTGGAAGGGCAAGATTCTGAAATGGAGATCTCAAAAGTTGCGGTGACGACCACAGATGACATGGATACAAATGGACTGTTTGAGATTGAGAACAATTTTCTGAAGCTGGTCCAAGAACGTGGACTTTGGCACAAGCAAAAAGAGAGGCCTATATCATGCAGTGGTGATGTCGAGCTGATGATGATGATGATCGTAGGGCCAATCTTCTACACTACTACAGCAATAGATATTACAGCACAGATTAAGTATTATGAGAGGTTGCCAGGCTATTTAACGAGTCATATCAAGCTATAAGGATCGGGTAAATAATACTATTGACGTCATTGGTTTTTAAACCTTTTTTTAAGTAGCAAAATGTATGTCCATATAATATATAACAACGTCAGCAAGACAACTAGTAATTATAATATTTACATATATTATTTTGTAACCTTAAGAAGTTTTAAAACAGTCGAATTATTTTTTATTAAAAGATTTACGTGGTTATCTGAAAGTGTTTTTTTCCTATTGTTCTGTTTATTAATTACTGTCTAAAGTTATTATTTTAACTTGTTTCCGTAATTAGCATACAGTATTACGATGTTGTTAATTTAGGGACAAAAGTCGAGGTAAAGGTCTTCATGAGTTTTTTACAAAAAAAATACTACAGTTAACTGTGGGAAATTATTCAATTAAATAAATACATTAAAGTTGATTGTTACTGAGGTCGTCCTGCTACGTTTAAAATTGTAAATATTGAAAGACCTAATATTTCTGTCTAACAAACGGTTGCAGTAAATATGAAGGGTAAGTAGTACTAAAATTATATTCCCAAATTATCAGAAGGTGAAATGTAGGAGTACTGTTACCACTACCTGCCGCTTCGGGGATTACAGTCGTCTTGTAATATTATTAGAGGGCCCAAAAGGACACCAGTGATATCATCACGGTACCCGTATATGGGTACGAAGCAGTAATCAAAATACAAAGCAGTTAGCTCGTCATCAATTGCTGGCTCCTTTTGTACGTTGATGTAACCTTGCAGTTTTTTATTGTCCACGACTTTCTCTTCCACCAAAAATTAAAGTATTAAATATACGTAGAATCACGTCTTTAGGATGTAGATGTGATCATGTGACCCACATTTCGCCAGTTTTAAGCCCATATTATAGGGGTTGAACAGGAGAAATTCCTGATGAGCAAGAGTGTAATTAGGTTTTTCCAAAAATAATTTCTCAGTAGCAGTCAACGAGTCTGGTGTGTCCGGTTGATGGCAATAAGCACGCCCCCTTTTACATGTGACTTAAAACATTACTGGCGAGATGTGGGTGTGCCATTAGGTACACCTGTTGCTTACCCTAAGGGGATTACAGGCGTGATGTTACATGTAACTATAAAGTTGACCAAGTAATTGGGTACTTGATAAATCGCGTGTGTCATTTAAATTCAGCGTCAATCGTCACACATACAACAAATTCTAGGTCGAGAAGTCGGATAACCTTTAACTAAAATAGATTCACAGCGAGTATCTGTTCCGGGCGAACACAGGGACGATAGTGTTCCCTTTATTAACCTCGGAGTAATTACTTGACAATTGGCATCTTGATGATCATCATTGAAGTAATTCCTTTCGATTTTTTTACCTCGATTGTGAAGCTTATGACAACGAAGATAAAAGTAAAAGAATACTTCACAATTCCGCAGTAAGGAATATCATCATCAACCCGCGCCGACCCTAATTAAATTGGGATGACCAATTTATTTGAAGTCGGCGCAGCATATCTCCTTCTTCCATACTTCTCTATTACTCGTCATCCCAGTCTTTACCTCCTTTCTAGCTATAACATCATTCACACAGACCATCTATCGTTTCTTTGGTCTTTCTCTAGTCTTATAGCCATTTATACTAAAAAAAATCCTCACAGAATAAATATGTCGCGTAATTTGTATGAGAGATTCGCCAAATACTGTGACATGTAACTAAAGACGTGCTAGGACTTCTTATGGATCGATAGTCAATTCATTTGAATATACGTCATCACGTAAGCATGAACCAAGAGTATGCAGTGGCGTTGCCCAGTGGCCAAAAATATGGCAAGGCCATAGGCTATAGGCTTTGAAGCAAGCAAACTGTTCAAAAATTTTCATGAAGAGCAATAGGTTATAAAAGGTAAGCCAGCGTTTTAGGCTTGTATGAAAGTACCGCCTCTAAGAATATGGTGTTGGGATATGCTTCAGCTAAAAATGTACTGTCCCACAACTGGACAAGGGCCTCCCTCAATTCCTTGCAAGAGCCATTTGCTTGTGCCTTCTTAAACCAGTCCTCACGGTACGATAAGATTTGATTAAGAAATTCGATTGGTTATCAGATGCAAACAAATTAAAAACGAAGCAGTCCTTTGGAATATATCTGGCATATCTTCTACAAATTAAAGCAGGCTTTAGAAAAATATCAGGTAATCACTAACCACTACATTGCATATGCATATATATCCGCATAATAATATCATCAATTTTAATCTTTTCACAGTTTATAGTTTATCGTTTCTTTGATCATCCTGTTCTCTTATATCCGTCCACATTCGTACTCGAAAACTTTCCTCACGACATTTTCATTATTCCTCTGCATCACATGCACAGACAACGACAACCGATTATCACACAGTTGTATGACAATGTGTAGCACCAACGATATGATATGGCCATCAATAGTGATAGATACTGACCAACATGGACTAAGGTCTTAAAATGACTCGTCAAAGGAAAAGACCTTCGTAATGTATGATATGTGTCAATGCTTTTATACTCGGACATCTGCATATGATTACATTGTACTGTTTTGATTGATAGCATCACCCTTTCCGGTTTTGTGATGCAGTTTCATTTGCATTTTCAGATTCTGATCTGGCAACAGCCTATAGTGGCCGGTCCTACAGCTTAGGTGAGTGGAAGCAGGTCATGATGCCGGGTCAATGTATCAATCCATAACACCCATAGTGGTTTTTATCCCGATGTATGTTTTTATAAAGAGTATAGGGTCTTACAAATTATAAAAGCAACCTTGAAGAGGCCAGATGCTTCCATGCATAACGAGACACCAGTTTTCTTGTTTGTTTTTACAAGTATTCCGGGGTTTGTAGTCAAACAAGTTTATTTAAGGTGTTTGCCAATATTTTCATAAAAAATTGTTCTTCCTACCTACATTAATTGTGTTAGTGGCACAAAAGATACCCGTATCAACTCAACCTACTAATATTGCGCAGTTCATGCTTTACATATTATGGACGATTGAATAAAAACACGAAGTGCGGAAGACATTGCTCTTTGCGCCTCGATAAAGATTACGAACCTTCGTACTGCGTATTTTATTAATCAGCCCACATGGAAGCCTTTGTTTCTTTAATTATATTGCATTGTATACTGTTTTCTTTTATTTTGAATATGTAATGTGATTATGAATCATTGCTTTAATAAAGGCTTTCGAAATAAATGCATTCTATTAGTGAACTCGTATACTTGCCCACTGAGTAAACTATCCGTACCCTATTCAGAAAAACAAAAGATAATCAATCCCTAGAAAAGATCCGGCTCGAAGGACAAGTCGATATTGTATTAGAAATTAATCCGGCCCACGTTCAATTTATATATTTTTGAAAATATTCTTCATTTTCAAATAGTTAGTACTAGAACATGTTTTAGAGTAAAGGTGTAATTAATGTTTGCTCAAATGCTACAATAACCTTAATAAAATTGTTGTTGTGGTAGATTACGTGATAGGAACAATATGCGTGATATTTTGATAATGTTAAGATTATAGAAATGCACTCTTTCAGTTCCATCACAGTACGTATTTTGTTTAAACTTTTATCATACGGTAAAAGCAACTTTATATCACCGAATCATCATCTGCCTAGCCTTTTCCCAACTATGTTGGGGTCGGCTTCCAGTCTAACCTGATGCAGCTGAATACCAGTATTTTACATGGAGCGACTGCCTATCTGACCTCCACAACCCAGTTAATGCTGGGTATTACGATACCTTTTGGTAAGACTAGTTGTCAGCCTTTCAGGTCACTGACTACCTGTAACGACTGCCAAAGATCTATATATGGCAGCCGTGACCAACAGCTTAACGTGCTTTTCGAGGCACGGAGGAAACTCGGTATGTAATGGGTGGTCACCCATTCACAGACCAGCCAGGCAAGCGCGGCTTAACCTAAAGATCGACCCGAGTGGCAGTTATTATTAGGCCACGAGCTCCTCTTACTTACTTTATATCACCGAATACGCCGAATATTTATGACTATTTTAATATTTTTGACTGAAGAATTCATTAAAACCGTAGATAATTTCTAGATTGTTCAGTATTAAAAAATAAACACATAGTTGCGGTTCGAAACATTCAGGTCAAGGATTGCGATAAAAGGTAAATAGAAGGACTACAATGTAGATATATAAGTATACTACTAATATTTAGAGAACGGTACCTAAGTAAGTATTTATTGACGAATATACCACGACTAAATTAAAATAAATACGATAGTACTATTTCGCACAGCATACGAACATTATTAAAAAGATGAGATAACAAAAAATTGGGATGTCAAAACTCTTATTCGTCGGAAAGAAGCTAATGTCCGAAGAAATATCTTGTATTTATCGGTGTCTCATTTAGCAATGTTGTCAAGCAAAATTTCATAATTGCATAGTTTGACACGTTACTAGGTAAATAATTGCATCTAGATTACGATTTTGTCTATAGTAAGTATATTTTTAAATATCTTGGTCAAATTTTAGCGCAACCTTCACCGGAGATTGCAATGATCCTTGCTCATTTGTTTTCTTATTTATATTGTATGTACCTTTAGTTAAATAGGTCTCTGAGGATAAAATAAGAACCTCCGATAAAATATAAGAACAAAAAATACTTTGACTAAACACATTCGGTGTGTTGAAAACAGGCTTGTTTCAACAATTATTGTAATATTTTCTTTTAAAAAACACTTTGAAATACGGTACAGCTAAGTGATTAATGAAACTTACCCTGGAAACAGGTGCACATCTTCCACATGCCAGTCCCGCTGGCGGTCTTTGTTGTGGTTCAGGAGTTGGCACTATTGGACCTTCCTTTATTCTGAACAGCGAAGATCTGCGGCACTGTTAAAATAATTGTTTTATGAGTACTTGTTCTGATTCTGTCTTAACTGGAGGTAGTGAAAGATGAAAAAAAAAGAGCAGATGGAAGAGTGAGTTCCAATAAAACATTAAAAACGTCTAAAATAACTTGACTTTCGGAGGTCGGTGACTGTGTGTTTATTTCATCGACTTTTGCCACTGAAAGTAAGGTTATTTTAGACTTTTGAGTGTGTTAGTTACAAGTTAGTGTTAGTGCACTTGTCATGATCCAATTTTATAAAAAAAACTATCCATTTTTTTTGTGGTGATGCTGTGAACCATCACATTTAATCACATAAAAAAATATTTTTTCAAATTGGGTTATAACTTATAAATGTCGGAATTATGAGTAAAAATACAACCACAAAATGGAATTGGTTCTCAACCACTTCCATTTTTTGAAGTCGATTAAAATAATTTGGATAAGACAATACAAACGATAAAGTGGACATATTATTGTATGCTGTACCACTAAGCGTAATTGTCTTGTTCGGTATAATAAATCCATCATAAGTAATAATTAAGAGGATGCAAATATTTTATTTCCATCGTCTGATACATTTCACAAGATGGACTGAGTGAAGGATGATATGGCTAGAAAAGTGGTGACTGCTGAGATGACGAGAAATAGAGCAGTATGAAAGAAAAAGACATGCTGCGCCGATTCTGAAATTCCGAAATGAATTGGGATAAGGCAGGAAAATTATGTCTGATCTGACAGAGTAGATTAAAATTATAACACAACTGTCCACTATAAAACTTAACTGAAAAGGGGTAAAATAGCGATTAATTTTAGTTTAAATGGGATGTCCATTTCATCACGGTAATGGAACGGATCAATTAACATATTTTCTCACTTAAATAAACATCATCACGAAATGTGACTCATTTCTGTTTATAAATATTTAAATACCAATATGAAACGTACACATTAAAATTTTCGAGGAACCATTGGGAAAAACGTGACTAGTAAGATCTTATAAACAGTATGACTAACGAACAGGCAAAATTATCTCATAAATTGTTGATATTGTCTGAAGAAATCATTTCTATTTCTAAAGAGACTAAACACACGAAATGTTTTTTCAGCTCAGATTAAGATGCTAAAAATAAACAACGCTAAACCACGTGTTGGAATTTAGTTTCAAAATATAAATGTGATGAAGAAGATTACTGCAGAATTAATTGAAAAGAGTGTCCACGGAGTTTCTAGCCCATTCTACGCTAGGGAATGGGCAACTACAGTACACTCACAGTTATTTTGCCTTGCGACTGGGACTGTAGCTTCTTTTATTTTGTATTGTTCGACTATTCAAAAGTGCCTGTAACTGGCCTACTTGAAATAATGTTTTGATTTTGATTAACTTCGCAATAATACCCAAATTCTAGGTGTTAAAACGTTTCGTGACACTAAGCGTCGATTTAACAATAGCAATGAATATAACGATGTTATTTCATTCGTAACTAATGCTTAACATAACAGATATGAACACTCAATGACAAAGTCGTTTGAGTTTACTGATGTCCATTGCTACACAGTGACGGATAACGGGAGCGAAGACGCAAAACGGCATTGCAAGATTTTTGTTGATCGGAATATAAGTCGTGAGAAGATTAGATACGATGCTGCAAATGTTGATAATAAAACAGAAGTCGTTGAAGGGAATTTCCAAATAGTTGAAGCAAGTCGTGAGACAAATAAGCCGAGCATTGGTTTGGGTATACTCTCCAGTATTGCTCATACGCCAGCACATTAACCTACCCGCAACTGTAAAATTTTCCCAATCAACCACAAACTTTACAGTTGAAAATCTATTCAAGAAATTTGACAAATTGTAGCGGCTTGATGTGCTGGCGGCTGTACCAGATGTAACTGAGGATTGATGAAACATAGTCTTTTGGGAAAGTCATCATCTGCCTAGCCTTTTCCCAACTATGTTGGGGCTTCCAGTCTAACCGGATGCAGCTGAGTACCAGTATTTTACATGAGAAACTAGGAAAATACAAACAATAATTAAAAATAATATACAATTGGGTGGTTTTTAGTCTGTAGAAGTCTGACACTTCCTTTCGCTCTGCCCAAGAGCGGGAGGGGTTATTCGATGATTTATATTCAGATACGTGTCCACTATCCTTGCTTATTTGAGCAGTAACATGATACAACTAATGCCTTCGAATTTTTGTTTCCATTAGTTTCGCATATCATTACATGAATTAGACAAGTCTTGAATTTTACTTTGTTTATGTTTAAAACCAGTTTTGACAAGCAACCGAGTTTTTAGTATGTATATCATTACAACAAAGGAAAGCGGAAATTATGGAATGAATATTAATACCCTAACGCCGTGTTAGTTGCTTCATCGGAAGCGGTTAGTCAAATATCTTTAATAATTATTTATTTAAAGTATGTATATGTTTCGAATGTTATAGCTTTTATTAGAACCTCCATCAGGCGCAGACTTGGATTGATGATCGATTATATCTATTGTATCGCAGCGACCTCCTATGGCTCACCAATCATAATTATGAGATATTAAGGTGGAAGCGCTAAGTTAGTCCAAAATTTGTATTTCGCATACAAATTTTCAAATTGCCGGTGACATACGGCATTTTAAAAAAATGATGATAAATAAAGGTAAGTAAACAACTTACAATGATTTCGCTTTCAAACTTGGCATAAGGTTCGGGTCGTTTCCGCGCGCGTACAGCTTGTCTGAGCGAACTGCTTGTATCTCGGCCACACCATCCTCCGACGCGTTCGCCAACCACCTCCAGCATGTCGGCAACGCGGCTGTGGACAAAGAAGGAGAGACATTAAAAACAATCAAACCTCATCAAGCCTAGTTCTGTTGTTCGGAATCCAATCCGAAGCCAATTTATATAGAAGAAGATGAGAAAAATAGTTCTTCAGGACAACGTTACCAAGAATTTGTTTTAGACTTCTAAGTCGAGTCATCGAGTTATGTAAAGGGCCATCTCCACGAGCGAGAGAATAGCGGTGATATTATTGTCACGTCAAGTATTTCTATACACTCTAGATCGCCGCGATTTTCTCGCACGTGGAGACCGGCCCCTTACGCCCACAGTTTTTATATTTCGCAAACAATTCTTGGATGTCATTGAATTTCGCATACTACGCACTATTTAATTTTCGTATTTAGTTTAGCTGCTTTTGCGGTCCTTTGGTTTTTGTATTCGATATCAAAAACCAGTTATTTATTAAAGCTAGACTGAATTAGGGCACGTTTAGTAGATAGTCCCCCAAAACGGATGCCCTTTGTCACTTCCTAGCATTTTGGAAGCTAGGGGGAAGAACGGAACAAAATCCCGAGCGAGACATTTGTCAGTGGTTAGAGGATTTAAGAACTAGAAAAATGGTCCTTAAAGGCAACGGTATCGAATATTTTGTTATTGGCTTCTACGTTGAGTCACTTCATTTCACAAGTTATTGCAACGCCCACAGCATTACGGTGAAACTCTACTTAATTTGAATATTTGGTCCTTTTAATCTTTATAGTCAAAATCACGTCATTTATTAAATTAGGCTGAAAATCAGCAGCCATTGAATGTCAAAATTATATAAGACATTCTCCCAAAATTGTCACTTCCTTGTGTTTTAGCTTGAGGGGACAAAGGGTGATGGTTCACACGGCCACACATCAAGCTATACATATCTAGTATAACCTGACCTCGCTTTGTATGAGATTCTCGTACAATGAAAGATCAGATTGATTTGGCATTGCATAGCTTGATTGGTCTGAAACGGATCTGTCGGATAAGGTAGTAAAGGTAGACGTCAGAAGATTTAAGAAATTAGAAAAATGGTCCTTCGAGGCAACGGTACAAGCGTAATATCGTTATGAATATGTTTTTGGCTTGATTCATGAGTCATTTGAATATGCAAGTTATCCCACGCCCACAGCATTACGATCGACCTACCCATTTATTACGGTACTCATAATTATCGGATTTGATATTTTGCGGACGTTTTTTTAGTCTATACGTATGTAAGCTCGTGGCTAACTAATAAAGCTGCACTGGTCGATATTTAAGGTTAAGACGTGTTTGATAGGGCATGGTTTGTGGTTGGGCGACCATCCATTACATGGTGACTTTCCTTCGTGCCTAGGAAAGCATGTTAAGCCGTTGGTCCCGGTTGCTATTTATATAGATTTTTGACAGTCGTTACAGCTAGTCAGTGGCCCGAAAGATTGACAACCAGTTTTACCAAGGAGTACCACATTGTCCAGTACTAACTGGGTTGTGGAGGTCAGATAGGCGGTCGCTCCTTGTAAATACTGGTATTCAGCAGCATCCGGATAAGACCGGAAGCCGACCCCAATGAAGGTGGGATTAGGCAAGGCACATCATGACTATTTACTACTATTTTAGACCTTTCCAAAGTTGTTCAGTACATGTAAAAAAAATGTAATTTACATGATCGCGAATCTTTTTCAAGTACGCCTGGGTCAACCTGACCACTTTCCTAAACTTGAAAAGTCAATAACCCTTATCTATAGTGACGTAACTGTCAGTTCACTTATCGTTGTTCACTTATCATTCTGCAAATATAAGAAATGATTTTAATATTTCACTAACACATGTTCACTTGATAATCGCTTCCGAATATTTATCAGTTAAGGTTTCAATCAGTAATCGGAATGCAACACGTGATTTTTGGTGATAACATTATTTTATGATAATATTTGTGCTGGAGTTAGCAGGAGGTATACTGTAGTCATCATCATCTGCCTGGCCTTTTCCCAACTATGTTGGGGTCGGCTCCCAGTCTAACCAGGTGCAGCTGAATACCAGTATTTTACATGGGAGTGACTGCCTATCTGACCTGAACCCAGTTAAAACTAGGTAATACAATACCCATTGGTAAGACTGGTTGTCAGACTTTCAGGTCACTGACTACCTGTAACGACTGCCAATGTATAGCACCCGGGACCAACAGCTTAACGTGCTACTCGAGGCAAGGAGGAAACTCGGTATATAATGGGCGGTCACCCATCCTGGCAGTTATTATTCAGTTATTACAAGCTCCTTAGTTAGTTCCATTTAATGTGCCTTAGGCTTAGAATAGGCTATGTTATAGGTTTTTGTTAATATTTTAAGATGCTCTGTTCCTTAACAATAGCTAAAGTAAATTGATTTACTTTTCCATAGCAATCATCACATCATCTAAAAACCATGTTTCAATAATTATACAGTGTTTCATGATGTTTATATTGTGAGTTCAAAAGTATGTGGCGAACTAACGACACGTCTTCGTATTAAAAATATCAGTCGATTGTTATAAAACATCGACTTATTTGACCGTTTGTTGACACAAGGCTATTGTCAAAACTAAGACAGTGTGTTAATGAGACATCTAGCTAGAAGAATATCAAAACGGACTACGAAGAAGATCATCTGAATATCCTCTATGAAATTAATTATTTAAAACGCGCTGTTTTCCATTTAAAAAACATGGTTCTTATGCAGGAATCGTCATCTTTAATTTTCAAAGATCCAAACAGACTTTTATAACTACAAGAATACATTATGAAAATAACCAGATGCCATTTTCTCTCTCATTTTCGAATCGTTAAAATATAAATGGCATACTACATAAAAATAAACTATAAAAGCTAAGGAAATACAAAGTGCTATTTAAATACTAGAGCATGGTGTTAACAGTTTTGTCCATTGCGATGGTGCACCACATGTTGCATCGAAAAACTCAAAAATGTTGGGCCAAATATCTAATCATAAGCCTATAATATTGTCCTACTGCAAGACAAAGGCACAGTATAAATATGGACAGTAGCGAAACTAAGCCTAGTTGATGCGATAACTACCTACGCTCCATTGAAGCCATAGGGTTGTCCCTTTTATGCACGGTTGCTGAAGTCCCTAGATAACTTCTCAACATAACATTTTTATTCTGTTGTGATCAATCAATCGAATTAAAAAAAGCTAGCTTACAAATACAATCTAAATACCGCGACTCGCTCCCGCCAAGACTTGTAACAGGTTAAGCCGCGTGCGCCGTTATGACAAAGTTAAAGATCTATAGTTCTACAAGTTGTTGTGTACTAAACTGTTTTCCGTGTTTAAACTACATAAATGTCTTTTGTTGAGATTAACCGACGCCATAAGATAACCTGAAAGAATACAACCCCATAAGATTTTATTTAAGAATTATCCTCCAACTCCTAACCGTTAAGGAGTTATTCCTTCCATCATCAGCTCATCAACATGAGGTAATGACTGCCAGATGTAAATACTTAAATAGCATTAGAAAAAATACGAAACACGTAATACGTGCCTATAAAATTTGAGGGTTGCCCTCGATTTCGTTAAGATTCCATCATCAGATCCAGACATGGTAACAGTGGGACCATCTCGGGAGTATACTTTTTCGATTAAAATTTTTTTTTTTCAAATCGGTTCATAAATGAGGGAGTTATGCGGAAACAAATATGATACAAAAACAAAACCAAACCGACGAATTCAGAACCTCCCTCTTTTTG
Organism: Diarsia brunnea; assembly: GCA_949774965.1. Lineage (NCBI taxonomy): Eukaryota > Metazoa > Arthropoda > Insecta > Lepidoptera > Noctuidae > Diarsia > Diarsia brunnea. The sequence goes on from OX459019.1 coordinate 4,556,951, forward strand.
GAAGTCGATTAAAAATACTTTCTTCTGCTGATGAAGCCGAGTTGACACAGCCGTATACCGCGCAATACATTCGTTGCATTAAAAAAAAATATCGGGAGATATGAATTTATACGTGACCAACTGAGCGCACTGCGAAGACTTGCCAAGTGCCCCGTCGATGCGCATGTTTGTGTGAGTGTGCGGTTTCGAGCGTTTGTAGGTAGTTTCCGTACTGTCCATATTTATATTGTGACAAAGGTCAACCGTGCCTCCTTCCACTTTTCGCGATCTAATGCGATTGTAAGCCAATCTTTTCAGAACTGATGCCGAGGATAGTAAAAAATTGTTAATAGTACATTTATTATTTTAATGCTGTTGGAGTAAAACTCATGAATAAACTATACGAAGGATCACAGAGTACTTTCATCCCAACCCACCGCAGAGACAACAAAACCAAGAAAGTTTATCATAAGAACTACAATACTCACAGCAAATAATGCAAGAGTCCACCATATTTTCATTACCAGACCCTTTGTTATTTCTTTCACTGAAAAAATTATAGTTAATGAACCATAACCTTCCGCAATGAGCAATAATGACTTTATACATAAAGGTAGACGTTCACAAACACAATATAATATACTCGTAATATAAGACACGATCAATAATACGGAACATTCCAACGACTCTTGAACTGTAATAGCTTATGATAATAGTACATTATTGTATTGCAGTTAACGAATACATTAATGTAGTTCGCACATTACCTGTAAAGGTTTCGTAATAGAGTAAAGATAGACTCGGTATTTATTCAGTCAATGAATGGGAAACATGGTCATAAAAGAAAGGATTTCGCTTAGATTTCTGGAACCCTTACATTAAAGAATTTAAAGCGTTCTATGAACTAAATTTATTACTAAAATATGTAGGATATTTCATAAGCCACTCTCGGAATAGTAAACTTCGCAACATTATCATAATAAAACACCCGATTTATTTAGACAATCGTCACAATTAAGAATATTTCTGTAAGCATGATAATTATTTCTATAATCTGTGCCTAATATGCAATTTTTATCAATATACCGATTACTGTTATTTTGTTTTTCAATTTTATTTAAAGAATGAACAGTAATATGATATCTGCTTTGCAAATTATCGTATGGACTACGCAATTTTTCTTCGTCACCATTTTTTTCTTCTTTATCCAGTGTTTTGTCAAACATGCGTTTCGTTGTTTTTATATTATAAAACATACTATGTTTATAAATAAAGTTTGAAGCAAAATTGGGGTCATTAACATTAACGGAGTCTTTTAGTATTGGGCTTGTTTTCTGATTTTTATCATTTATGTATGTATGAGTAGTTTACATATTGTTTTCATTACTTAGATTGCGTTTCTAATGTCAAGTGGCAATAACCGAATATTATTCAATTTACTTATGTCAACAAAAAGTGGAAATGGTGAGTACAGACGCCACTGACAATTTTTCCTAATCAATCCTGAAAATTGGGTTCAAGGTAGATTGGAAAAAAAGGCAGTTTTAGTTTTAGCGATAAAGTTGAAAATCAATTAAATTTTGACAGATTGTAGTAGCTAGATGCGCTGGCGTCTGCACATGGAATCGACATCCAAAAGATTAAATGCCAAGACAAAGATGGTCCAATATGACGACATCGGGACAAAACTAAAAAGGAAGAAAGACGGCAATGGTGAGGTAGTCTCAGACGAAAGAGTATTGCAGTAAAACCACAAACTTTGAAGTATTATAATTAATGGTAGACTATACAGAGGAAGTGCAAATACTTTAGCTCCAGGAAAAGGAATCGGGACAAAACTAAAAAGGAAGAAAGGCGGCAATGGTGAGGTAGTCTCAGACGAAAGAGTATTGCAGTAAAACCACAAACTTTGAAGTATTATAATTAATGGTAGACTATACAGAGGAAGTGCAAATACTTTAGCTCCAGGAAAAGGAACTCTCACGCAAACACTATCAACGTCATGAATTCGCGCGGAATAACTGTTTGACACTACGATTGACCTTTTGATAAACCAATTAGAGTACCCAATAGAAGACTGTATCAGTTTATACAGGCAATTATCTAGTTATTAATTAAATACAATTTATTTAATTTAGCAGTAAAGACGCCAATCGCTTTGAACGATCGTGGGTAGGCTTTAAGAGAGAGTAGACCAGCTTTCGATTAAATCACAATTATTAGAAGTCTGAACGCAAGTATATAGAAAGACGTATATAACATTATCTATGTAGTAGTTTTACTAGTTACTGCACAACTCTACAATTAAATGAAGAAGTAGGATGAAAAGATCGCATGGTTGCAAAATTAAAATTAAGTGTAATTAAAAACGGTTTTCGTTGGTTCTTTACTGTACAATTGTAATTTACTTTAATTTAACAAGTGTGGAGACCAACTGACCAAATTTCATTCTTACTAAGAACACCGGTAGAGTAGTACTTTTTTGCAAATGAATGATCTTTGTTTTAAAGGACCTCCATGTCTTTCCTTCAATTCTGTTCACACTTTCACAGCAACATCCTTGGTTTCTGAAAGCCGATATGGCTTGCGATTTCCATTTCAGTTATCTGTATTATTTATTTATTATTATTTAATTTATGCAATTACATCAACCAGTGTGAGGTCGATTCGAAGGGATTATTGTGTTCTTTTAAGTCGTCACAATACCCAAAATGAAAGTTCCGCTTACGTGCAATTGTCAGCTTTACGTTGTTTTATTTTAATTACTTATAATACGTATGTCCTTTTGACTATTGTTTCACATTCACACAACTAACAGTATTTATTTACAGCTGAAATTTACACCCTTTGATGCAAATTCAGGGTCTATTCAGCTTTAAAGTGAGAGACAATGAAGGATTTGCAAATAATGTTACTAAACATGTAAATACTACTTTAGGATATTTTTTTTAAAACAGTTAAAGGGACTTGTAAACGTTAAGGGACAAAATATCGAAAATTGCAATTACAAAATTAACTATTCAGAATGTTCTTCGCTATAAAGGCAGTTATTCCAGGATATGAAAAACTATTGATGAAGAGTACACACCTGGACGTGAAGAACCAGTAGACGATAGCCGTGAAGATGGCGAGCTCGGCGGCCCCGCTGGCCACCCGCACATGCTCCACCATCGTCCACACGCTTATCATCGTATCCATCTCGCTGCTGTTGTGCACCGACACTACATCACCCGCCGTCCAGTTCCACAACGCACTTACTTCCACAATCTTGGACGAAATCTTCACTAATTATATTTCTCAATTTATAGATTTCACTAAAAACCTCGGGAGATTTACGCAACTAATTTTCTTTATCGAGTTCTAAAAAGATATCAGATTATCGATTTCAATTTCTTTGCGGACGGAGGTAATATGTGTTACCTCCTCGAAAGTCGGAATTGTATTGACAGTGTCGCTGTGGAGATGTCACAATGTGCACTCGGCTGACCTATGTCCGTTGATTCGCCCGAAGCGTTTGCACTAACGTGATAGATATCGTCGGCAATAGCTTACCAAGCGATATCGATATGAAAACAGTAATTAATAACGACCTAATTGCTTGGTGATAAACTCATGAACTGTGAACGGGCAAAGTAAGCGCGTGAAGGAGATCACGATTGATATGGATGTCAAATTTCGCGCTGGCAACCGGTAGGGAGCGAGTACTTAAAGGACAATGAAGGGGGACAAATGGTGTGGCTGTGGGGATCGAAAAAATTAAACTGTAATACAGCTTTAGTACTAGATGAATATTACCTGTGGTAATGAAATATTGATGTTATCAAAAAGATGATTCCAGAACAATATGTAAATACTAATGACAAAGTAAATTAAGAAAATATAAAAGTAATCATGAGCCGAGCACTTTTACCAAGAAACGATTACTTTCTTGCGCATCAATTTACAGGCGCGAGGAGGTGTGTCCTGAGCCTGACATAACAAACCGGTCCGGGAGATTGAAGGTCGATCCGCGAGTAAAAAGTTCAGGTGTCACAAATATGTCTTCATAATAAAACAAGTGGATTCAAGCGTGGAAGATAACGTTCATCGAATGGTCATCGTGTGATGTGTGATAAAAATGGTTCATCAAGTGTCAAATAGTCAGTAATTAAACAAATAACTTTTATGATGAGCAACAATCAAGAATCTGGCGTCTTTACTGAGCTCCTTCAATTTGAAAGAAACATGCCTATTGCGAATGAAGAATTTGAAAAACTTGGCGATTTTTTGTTGATGTCTCTGCACTCTTTAGTCAAACTATTTATGGAATTCGTTTTCAAGCTAAACTTAGAAGTAAAGTTACGTAAGTAGTGAATAATTAAGAACTTGACTTTTAAGTAGTGTCACTTGTACAACCATTAAAGCTACTTCTATAAACAGCATTGTCTACAATTAATTAAATTCTGGAAGAGAAATTACAATAAGAAACACGTGATGAATTCCCTCGATATGTGTTTGTCATCGTAACAATGGCCATACTGATTCACACTGGTATGGTAATTGGGGTATTATCTACCAATTTTGATCGTTATATTGGTCTACATGAGTCGTCAGTCATAACAATTAAATTTAAGAAGAGTCAAAAATGTAATATTAAATCAGTTTAAATCTGCATGTGCACTTATGATACGCCATTATGGATGGATGCATAGTCCGATTTGGTCGTTTCCTATGTGTATTCCACATCACCTTCCTGCCCTTGTCCCATTCTATTTGGGGTTTGCACAACACGTTTCATATGGGTACTCCGCGAGACTCTTTTAAAACATATTTGTCTTTTACAATGAACAAATAACAAATAAATATAATGATAATCAACAAATTACCATATTTTACACATCGTTAGAGTCTATGAACTCTATAGCGATAACTTCTTCACTGTGTTAAACTTTTATCTAAACTAACCTAACATGTTAATGGTGCAAATGACTTGGTATGTTTCTCATACCAAGACCCTCGCCCTTTTCAAATCTTTTGGCTTTTGCACTCTTCGTGGTTATCAGCTTCGACTTCCTTGTGTTAATACTGTAGGAAGTCACTGATATCAAGACTTACCATCATAAATGATCAGTGAAAGAATCGAGAGAAACCTGGATCATGAATCAGTATTTTTGCCTACTTCATAGTTTGGTCCTAACTTCGTAAAAGACTTGTTCTTTGTTACACACTGAAACTGGACTGTTTACGTGTTTACCAACTATCGTAGGTGTAAATTGGAATAGTAATACATTGGCTGCTCACTTAGTGGCACCACAATAGAATGAATCAGTCATTGTACGCAAATTAACATTTGTACAGATAGATCGTCCGATTTGATGCAATCATGTTTTATGGGTCAAATTGGATTTCCTCTAGAGATATCCATCAACAAATCGTTTAGTAACTGAAAAATAAAACTCTTTTGCAATGTATGAGGTAAAGCACTGAGAATCTGAGAATGTTTATTCGCGTTTTGCGAAACACTTCAATTGCCAAAAAGAATCAACGAGCCGCAACGACATCGTTACTATGAGTTATGACAACCTAAAATACTTGACTGTATCTAACAAGGTCGAGACAAGTTTATATTTGTTATCAACCATGGTATCACATTATTATAATGAATTAAAAATGTTCTGAAGACGATAAGTTATCTGACAATCCAAAGAAAGAAGCACATGTCGAGTTATTTTTTGTTACAAGTTCCAATGTTTAATGCAAATCAACAGACGCAAAGAATTCTTGCTTAAAAATACATGACTTGAATGAGGATGATCACCCCAAGGGCAAATGAGGTATAATCTTGGAACCACTGATAAATACGCTCTCTGTTTGTCAAGTACCGTACCCTCTCATTTAAGATTTGTAGGACCCAAAATTGCACAAGCATGGAGAAATGGTAGTATAACCTTTTACAGACAACGCATCTGTTTTGTTGACTATAAAGAGGTATTTTAACTTGACTCAAGAATCCGGTTCTTTTTTTTTCTGTCCGCTCGCACATTAGTAAGCCATTGTCTTTTGGAGACATATCCCGTTCAGAATTATAAACACTTGACACATTAGCATCACTTAATAATGTAACAATTTCTTTAATAGTACCCTCATGTTCATCAATCAATCGTTCATTCTTCATCATCATTCCGCATTAGAAGTTTGATGAAATGTTTTATCAAGCCGGACTGTATCAGTATGTAGTATCGTTAAAATTTCACACACCGCTCCAACGCTGCGGTCATGTAATGAATGCATAAATAATTGTTGATCAAGAAAGCGAAAATTCTACGGAAGCGGTCACAGTAATTGGAATGAAAAGAATACATAGAGTGCCATGAGGTTTTCGCGGTAATGGAACATTTTCTTTAACCTACTGATGTTGAGACCGGCATTTCGACAATTAAGGATCGGATTACTGAGGTGTTTACAGATGTCAGATGATGTGACATTTCGTTTCTCGTCCTACCATTTTCTTTAAATAAAACGAGATCACTAAATTAGCCGTTAACATTATACACTTTTTATTAACACCATGGGTTCAGCTTCCCCATAAAGAGAAAGGAGCTCGACTACGTTGATAATAAAAGGAATTGTATCCATTTCACACTTCAGTAAACAAAGCGTATGGACGATATAACCACTTGAATTCTATGCATCTTTATGACTGAGGTAAAACGAAGCAATCAGGTCGAAACTAATGTATGAGTATCATGCGGTCTGGTTACTATTATCATTCAGTTCTCAAATAACCATTTCCAGCAATCATTGGACAGGTAACGTGGTAACAATATCGTTTACAAAACCAACTAGCTGACTGAAGGGGTGTCATTTAACAATTCCAAATAACAACTCCAACGTTGGCACAGAAAGTGAAATCGACATGCAAGCATGAATGCTCGCGAATACAAGTGTTGTGAAAAACTGCATAGGTTGTTTTCTATGCAAAAAAATACTTTTGGATACTTTACCGAATATTTTTCCTCAAAAAATATAACGTTACGCTTTGGAATGTAAGAAGATTTTGGTCAGAATTTTTATAATTTCGAAGCACTGATGCGACTTGTAACAAAAGGCGAAAGAATGCGATTTTTATGTAACACAATGGTGATCGAACATAAAAGGGTTCGCGGACGCGATACGTGTGGTCACGCGCACGGACGACGCAGTACTGAGGCCGACGCCGAGCAAAACGCCGCTTGCGCACGTCACGGACGCGCCACCGTTCTATTACAGTAGTAACAGTGATTGAGTTAGCGCGTAAAAGAAATGGGAGCCAAAACTTTGGCTTGACCCCTTGTTTTCTCATGGCGGAGGACATGGTGTGTCATTATTTAAACTAAATCATGCTTTCATGCTGCTAAAGTAACCCTGTTTTATTTAGTTCCAGCACACTGCTTCTATTTGTATCAGCAGCCGTCAGTTTTTTCTTCCTCAGTAACCATTATAATCTCATCTTCCATACAGTCCAACTCATTATCTTTGACCTGCTTCTTTTATTATTTTACATACTCTTTTATATGTTATCCGAGTATCCCGTAGAGACACCTCAAAATCATGTTTTAATCAATCATAATCTTATCTAAAAAGTGAGAGACTTTTTTGTCCCAAATAAAAAACTATTAAAATAGATTAGAAAAAAAAAACATTTTTTGGAAGCCTTGTCTGTCATGCATGACCTACAGACCGACTGTGACGTTAAATAAAACAGTACCCATTGTATACACGACAAGATGTTCAAACATAAGCAGAAGAAAAAACCAGATAGCGAGCCAGTCATATTAAGACTTGGTCAAGAAAAAAAAACTTGTACAAAACGAACTTTGACACTGAAGTATCTCTTGACATAGTCAAAATAAAACATCGTATGATTCGCGAATAGTTACCGATATAACTTGTGATTGATGATAAGTAATCGTCGGATGTTAACCGTATCACAGTTACACTTATGGAGGTGTTCAAGGATTTTTATCACGTGCATGTGTCATAGTATTCACTAGGAAATGAGCAAATTAATATAGATATTAACTTAGTAGATACAGTTGGGTTTAATGCATATAATATTTCCAAAGGACAAGAGTTAGAGAATTGCTTCAAAAATTGCATTTGTATCTCTAGTTTCAAAAGTCACATAGACATGGCATTTCACAAGTTGAATTGACATACAAATCTGTATTATTGCTAACCTTTAACTAGGTTTGATTGAAGATTCAAATACAAAATGAAGACATCGTCTGGCGCATTTTGAGTATTTCACCCTTTAACCACCCTTCTTGTTAACGAATATTTTTAACAAAGCATAAAGCATGAGCTATTCTAGTCCGTGCCGATACGAGAGAGGATATATTCAGTATTTTATTATTCATTTCATTTAGTTTCAAATATAGGAAGTAGACGAAGTGCGCACTACCGCATGAAGGCGAAGCAAATATCTAAAGAAGAGGTGAATGTTTATACCGTGTTTAGAAAACATTCTTGGATAATAATGGGAACACTAACGCTTACCTAGTTGCTCAAACAGAAACATTACAGGCTGAATTGCTGTTTACCCGGCCTTTCCAACTAGATCGGGAATTCAATAATATAGTACATGCAGTGTCTTTAGCTAAAAATGTTACTTCTTCAGTTTCAGCAGGGCTATTGCGTATCATTTTAAATGTCAGTGGCTATCATAGTGTCCATCAAATAACTGTCAAATGGTTCCATTTTGTACCAAACCATAACCATTTGACAGTTAATCGATGGACACTATGATACCCACTGACATTTAAAAAGATACGCAATAGTCCTGCTGAAGATTCAAAGTTCCCTTTTGAGGCATTTGAAATTGAATTGAATTTGGCTACGTATTTTGCGCTTTCAGTAGCGTCCATCACTTCCTGTAATGAGCAAACAACATGACACGCAGGACACGATATTAAGTGCGACACCATTTGTAGAACAATCACATTAACGTCCTAGGGGGGAGTCATCTATGAATCTATACCTGAGCAGGTTTCCTTGCTTCGACAAAGCTGGGTACGGAATCTTTTTAAAAATGTCAGGTTCTGATCACCAAATGCAACACATCAGTGGTCAATCTCAATCAACATGCCACAAGATGCCTGATTGAAGACTTATAGGGGTATTGTGTTAAAAGAGTTTGTTATCGATTGTTCACGACTTATTATGGTAGACATAATAAAACGGAAAACCTATTTATTATCAAAGCTATTTATTCTAAAATGGAAATCACTGCGCAGTTCTAGATTATCAACCACAAACTTGTGGTCATCGTGAAATTATTCTCAAATAGGTTATTTGTTATTAAAGATTCGATGAATGGACTGTGTGGAAAATATCACCATCATACCTGTATGATGGTGATCGTCGAGAGTCGTGATCTCATAAGTTACCTTGTTTCCTGAAACGAGGTAACTTATGAGATCACGACTAATAAGAGAATAAGAATGGAAGAAGAAGACATGCACTCCAAATAAAATGGGGAACTGTTACTGTTTACTGTGTCAACCCACTACTGGGCAAAGGCCTCTCCCCATGACCTCCAAATCGTTCGATCCAGGGTTAATGTGGTCCACTGGTTGTGGGGTCTGTCCAGCTCGTCGCGCCATCTCCTGCAAAGTCTACCCCGTCGCCTTCTGTCACAGGGTTCCACAACGTGGTTATTTTGGGCAGTGTGGTAAAATGAGGTAAGGGCAGGAAAGTTATGATAAGTTGTTTGTTATTCTATTAAAATTTGACATTGCGGTCACTATAAGTTATCTGTATTATAAGCATTTTATACATCGGATTTGCTGCTAAATAGTTAATCCATCTATAAAATTTGAAACGATTGTAAAATGATTTATAAGTGATTAGCATATCAAAGTAAACAATATCTACAATAACATTTCTTATCGTCAATTGACATAAATGGAATTTTCTAAGGACAATTATGATACCTACAAAAATAACAAAATAAACAGCTTTTTGAATGATAAAAAAATCGTTAGGTTGTCTGGAATTTCATTAGATGTACTGTGAGAGAACAAGACACGTTCTCATGCATGACTTCAGAAATTGTTTTAATATGAAAATCTAACCGATAGTGAAGAATGAAAAGGTCGAAAGGCAAGAAACTTTGGGATTTTGGACGTGTTTCTTTAATCTGTGTGGTTACCAAGACGTCCAGAAGCAGTATTGTTTCATTGTCATTCTAGTGTGAGAAAGCGACAGCGCTATACAGGGTTTCTAGCGCCATCTCTTTCCAACACTGGAATAAGATTGATGGTATCATCAACTTTTACGGAACGGATTGTCCAAAAAAAGATAACTTGCCGAAAACCTAATCTTTGTGACGCTATGCAAAGACATTATGCGTTATTAAATTCCAATAATGCAACTATTACGACAAACATTTTTTAGTCGCCAGCGCAATTACAAAATAATGGAGGACATCCTTGCTGTTGTTATGGTTATGAATGGTGTTTATTGTTACTTATATTGGTAAGTTAATGACTCAAGGTAGAGGTCAGGCGGTAAAGAAGACTACCGTCTGACTTCTCCTAAACTATCTCTTGGATTGGATAAAGGGATCTGTACCAATTGCTGCGGCTAAAATATCATTATTTTCATCATCATTTCAGCCATAAGACGTCCACTGCTGGACAAAGGCCTCCCCCAGAAAGGGGGGATTTGCCATAATCGCCACGCTTGGCCGGCGGGTTGGCGATCGCAGATTTGTTGTTACGAAGACACAGAGAACGCTGCTGCCCATTCACTGGTTATTTTCAGTAAAATGCACCTAATCAAGCACCTTTTCAAAAGCTTCGACTATTCAAAAATTAACTGACCGCAGGATCACGTAAGCTTGAGCTTCATCTTCATCCTATTAATGTTCCCAGTGCTGGGAGACAGGCCTCCTATCTTTTGAGAGGGCTTACTACTACTTAAATTAATAAATTATGATGGGAGACAGTCAAGGCCGATGAATACACCAGTTTCGGGAAACACCTGGATGCACAGAACCGAAATGCCTGAGAGTATGGAATAAAATAAGAAAGGACAAGAGGAAAATACCCAGCAGTGGGTGATTCCACACTGAAAATATGAGGAATCATCCTGTCAAATGTCAATTAAAACATATCAAGTTCAGCTAACATAGTTAGCAATGAGAAAGGCCTTGACACTGCCGATGACCGAGAAAGCTTCGAAATAATGACGAAGTCCGTAGCATTAATTTATCAGTCCGTGTAGTTTTATGGTAATAAAGTTTATGAAATAAGTATGTACAGTAAAATGAGAGCAATCGTAAAAAGTGAATGAGTGCGAGTTTACTTGAACTTATTTAATGTAACTTGAAGAAGTTATATTTTTGTATTATATCTACAAATTAGTAGCACATTTCTAAAAGGGCAATCAAGGGATAAGGAAAACTACTGGCAAAAAATAAATGCTGGCACTTTTAGATCAGAAAACGAAAGTTATTTCTATTTAATTGCACACTTTCTTAATGGTATTCTCTTTAGAACAGACTGCGTGCTCAAGTTGACCGCTGCCGATCCAATTTGACTGATCTCGGATATAATGCGAGTGTGGAGCCCCAACGCAGGATATGCCACATCTCTCCTGCCCTTCGTGCACAACTAGTAGGACCCTCCAGAACTTGAATGAGGCAAACGACAGAGCGAGCAAAATTTGAGTCATCGATTCGAGAAGTATTCTCTTTATCTTTTTAAAGACCATATTAAAAGTTGCGCCAATTACAGAAAAGTTATAAGGGAATCGACTGTCGTGGTATGGGCATGTGATGAGGAGGGATGAATCACATGTGACTAAAAAAGTGATGAATATAAATGTGGATGGATGAAGAGAGAGAGGAAGACCAAAGAAAAGATGGATGGAGTGTGTGAGGAGTGATATGAAGGAAAAAGGAATAAATGATAACGTGACGATTGATAGGGCAGACTGGAAAAGAGAACGTGTTGCGCCGGAAAATGATAATGATCTAGCACTACATTGACACTGCCAATTGATACATAGAAAACTGAAACCATTCTATGTTGGGAGTTAGCAGAAACAGGTTAACCACGTGCTCCGATTTTTTTGCTTCGTCCACGTACAGAACAGCCAGCACATCAAGCAAACCAAAACTGTAAAATTAACCTAATCAACCTCGAACCTAATGCTTTAGTGATAAAGTTGAAAATTTGTTTGTAGTAGCTTGAGAAACATCTATAAACATCTTGTCAACTCGTTGATTGATAGATAGAAACCAGACATAGCACACTATTGCTTAAATGGCCAGCCACGAACAGCCACAATGGGTCAACAAGATAGAATTACGAACTTCAACTGCCGTCGTGTCTTCCGGTTGATCTAGGTCGGTATTGACCATTATAAATTATGATGTTCTATTTTTGAGGCTGGGTGACAGATTACGAATTTTTATTAAGTGATTTACTTTCAATGTTCTGGTTAGACGTCAAGGTAGAGTAAATGCCACCTTGACGTCTAACAGAGAGGAATGGAAGAAGAAAACGTGGTGGGCCGACCCCAAATAGAATGGGATAAGGGCAGGAAGATGACGATGTTCTGGTTCGAGCTTGATTTTTTGCAGGTGGTTCTTTGAATGCGGTGGCGCTTGCAGAAAGATAAGCTAAAATATCAATGTCGAAATGCCTCTTCCAGACCAAATTTGGCAGTGATAAGTGATAACATACAATCATTCCTGTAATCCCCGAAGAGTTAGGATTAGGTGTAAAAGTACCGATTAGTACACCCAAGTCCTATCATCCTATGTAACATGGGGCGAGCCTATTGCCACCAACCGGACAAACTTCAAGACTCCGTGCTTGCTGTTGCTACTGTGAAACTCTTGCGAACGAAGCACGAGTCTCTCCGAATTGAAGTTCATGCATCCAAAACATACACCACAAATGTGTCTTGTTTTAACCTGAACCATAACAAGTCGCCTTGATCCTGTGTCATTAACTTTAAATACCAAATCATTGGCATCTCTCCTTGCCGCTCACCGATATGCACAACACTAAGTACGATAGTTGCTTGTACATCGTAATTGGAGTTATTTGAACTTGTACTTATGTAAGCCGGTATTTACTTACGCACAGTGTGTTATAAACCCGATTTTTGTGTCATCCTGTTTTTATTTAAGAAATGGATAGTTTCTGTCAATTCTAGTACTACAGTCCAACTCCGGCTTCGATACGACTTAAACTGGATTTTTAAAAAAATGACAAAGTTTCGTAATATACGCGACCCGAAAAATGAAAAAAAAATTATAATAAAAAAGGCGAACTAATTATTTAATTTTTATAAATTCTAATAATTGTAGGCATAATTACCTATAATTACACAACATTTTGTTGCTCTAGTGCAAATGGTTCGCGAGATATGAATTTTTTTTTAATTTTTCGTTTTGATTTTTTTATTCCAGTTTAACAGCGTAGTAGTTCGTAATTCCTATATAAAATTATAGCTTAAGCCCCATTCTATTAGCAATATTAAAATCACAACCTAATTCCTTGTTAATCAGGAGTTATAGATTTTTTTAGATATATCCGAAATATCCGCACTTAGGGTTGTCACTTTATCTGTTTTAAATATATGTTTTTTTTACGTCTTTTTGGATGTGCTAGTGCATAAGATATTATGTTACTAGATATTATGACTAGTTTGAGTAATGTAATGTCTTCACTTCTATATGTATGAATTTCATATAAATATACTAGTGGTGGTTAATATAACGAATAACCCCAAAACATAAAGTGTTTTGTTCATAACGAATAACATATGTTATACCGACGCTGCCTACGTGTTATAATTATAATGTCTAACTCAACAACACGTTAACAGCGGGGCCAGAACGGGATAGTAAGTATAACAAAATAACAACGTAGCGAGCGGCGCGCGGCGTTGCGGATCGCCGTCGAGTTAAGTAGGAACTTAGCGGAGCCATTTTGGTTCTAAGAAGCATGGTCCTACGATGCACTGTTTCCGAGTTATGGGCGTTAAAAAATTTATAAAATAATAATTGAAATTGAAATATCTCGAAAACGGAGCGTCCTAGGCAAAAAATGGCCAAAATTTCACCCCCCCTGTATAACCCCCGTGATATTTAAGTGTCATTCCCATGACAAAAAAAAAACAAAAAACTGACCCAACTTTACTAATTTAATCAATTGTGTTGTAGACAGTCTAACTCTAAGCCCTGGAGTATGAAGGAAAGTTCATTGATCATTAAAAACTATTAATACATATATTCGTTCTTAATAGTTCATAGTCATACGTAATGAAGATGAATTTTAACAGTATAACCGCAATAATAAAAAAATCGGACAAGTTCGAGTCGGACTTGCGCACCGAGGGTTCCGTACAAACCTGTAGGTATTTAAGTAAAATATTTTTATTATAATATGATGTACCCAAAATTTTACGGTTTTCGCAATTTTTTCTTTATCTGTGCTATAAGACGTTGCTTCGTACCAAATTTCAAGATTCTAAGTTCACGGGAAGTACCCTGTAGGTTTTGATTTCCTTGAGAGTGTCGAAAATTTGCGGCATAAACGGCTGTATATTTTGGGTGCGATGGCTTAGAAGTTTGATTATTTCACAGCTCTAAGGTATAGACTTGAGTAATTAATATAAATTCCAGCTTGATACGGAGGTATCAAGCTAGAATCTACCCTTTATTTTAGTCTTGACAGAGAGACGGATGGACGGACGGGCAACAAATTGATCCTATAAGGGTTCCGTTTTTTCCTTTCGAGGTACGGAACCCTCCCTGTCGAGGCTGCGGGTTGTTCGCAAGGGATGCCGCGGCCTCGACATGAAGGGCTAAGAAGGAACATGGGTGGTTTTTAGTCAGTAGAAGTCTGACACTTCCTTTCGCTCTGCCCAAGAGCGGGAGGGGTTATTTGATGATTTCCCAATCCCCAAAAAAAAAAAAAAAGGTACGGAACCCTAAAAAAACAGCCCAACTATTTTAAGATTTTTTTACGTTGACGCATACGTTGTTAGACAACTGTAATTATAACCAAAACATACTAAATATTAATTTAAATTATTGGACAGAAAATAATCATACTTTATATTTTTTCGGATACACACAAAGTGACAACCCTGAAAAATTATAAACAAAATCAATAAACTCCTGATTAACAAGGAATTAGGTTGTGATTTTAATATTGCTAATAGAATGGGGCTTAAGCTATAATTTGGTATAGGAATTACGAACTACCACGCTGTTAAACTGGAATAAAAAAATCAAAACGAAAAATTAAAAAAAAAATTATATCCCGGGACCCATTTGCACAAGAGCAACAAAACTTTGTGTAATTATAGGTAATTATGCCAACAATTATTGGAATTAATAAAAAATTAAATAATTGGTTCGCCTGTTTTATTATAATTTTTTTTTAATATTTCGGATCGCGGATATTACGAAACTTTGTCATTTTTTTAAAAATCCAGTTTAAGTCGTATCCAAGCCGGAGTTGGACTGTAGTACTAGAATTGACAGTAACTATCCATTTCTTAAATAAAAACAGGATGACACAAAAATCGGGTTTTTAACACACTGTGTTACGATACGAACATTACGAACCTCTCGCGGCTTCGGACCATAAACTTTGTGTTCTCATGGTTGAGTACAAGGTTATCATGTTAAACGTCGAACTTGTGCGATTTACTTTTGTATTTGGGTTTTAACAAGTAGTTTTGGAAACTCCATCATCATTATTGTCTCAAAGGGCCTTTCTAATTTTTTTTTTGTTGCTAAATGGATCTGCTCCCGACCTTATTTATCTTTAGAATATAATGTTTTCACCTCCAGTGGTTCAATTGGTCAATCAATAAATCAGTTAGCCACAGAACTGTTCTTTGTTTGTAAATCTTTACTAATATTATGAATAGGAGTTCATGACTATAGAATAACAGTGGCTCAGGTTGATTTTTAGGTTAATTCGTTGTGTTCCGACTGTCATTTGTGGATCTTTGACAGTCGTTACAAGTAGTCAGTGGCTTGAAAGTCTAATAAATAGTCTTACCAAGTCTAATCTTAATAAGTCAATATAATAATAGTCTTAATAAGTCAATATCATAAAGTTTTCCATGTCAAATACTGGTTTTCAGCTGCATCGGGTTAGACTAGATGGCGACCCAGACGTATATGGGAAAAGGCTAGGCAGATCATGAGTTCATTCCCGTGGGAATATTTCCGACGTACGGATCTTAGAAAAACTTAGTAAACAACCAATTTTTAAAGATCAACAGTAGCTCTCCCTCCAGATCTAATCCAAGACACTAAGAACCTCTTCAGCAACACTTCAATATTGACATTAATTAATCAGTGGAGTGTCCGTGTGCTACAAAGATACAAAACTAAATACAAATGAACTCAATCATGCACCTTTATCAGTGGACTTTGTGTTCGGCTAACAACGAGACAACGAGTCCACCTGATGGCCTAGTCGTGGAATATTTCTGATTCATTTAGCACTAATCTTTAATTAACTTAAAGAGAAACTCCCAAAATGGCGCCGGAGATTGAAAACTTATATAGTAATCGTGGTATGGACATGTGATGCGGAGGAGTAAGGAAAGTGTTGAGTATGAATGTAGTTGGCTTTAAGAGTAGAAGAAGACCAAAGGAACGATGGATAGACTGTGTGAATGATGATGAGATGACGAGTAATAAAGAAGTATGAAAGAAGAAGAGATGCTGCGCTGACCCCAAATAAATTGGGATGGCATGAGAATTATGAAATTGTGGCGACAGCGACACCTATCGCAACACATGCGAACTAATTGGCTAATCCTACATCGCGCTATCAACTTTATCCGCGATATTAGCCTGTAATTATAGCAAATCCCGACTTACATATATGTCGGGCAGTTAGCCCACCATACACAACACCCGTCTGGTCGGAGGAGGTCCCTTTTCTATGGGGGATGAAGAACTTTACACCCTGTTCCTCATACCTCCCAATTTTTTTTTTACTAATCAATGATCTTTTTTGGAGGAGCTCGTGGCTTAATAAGAACTGCCACTCGGGTCGATCTTTAGGTAAAGCTGTGCTTGCCTAGGTCGGTCTGTGGATGGGTGACCGCCCGACATACCGAGTTTCCTCCGTGCCTCGGACAGCACGTTAAGCTGTTGGTCCCGGCTGCCATATATAGAGCTTTGGCAGTCGTTACAGGTAGTCAGTGACCTGAAATTCTGACATCCAGTCTCACCAAAGAGTATCGTATTACCTAGTATTAACTGGGTTGTGGAGGTCAGATAGGCAGTCGCTCCATGTAAAATAGTAGTACTCAGCTGCATCCGGTTAGACTGGAAGCCGACCCCAACATAGTTGGGAAAAGGCTAGGCAGATGATGAATGATCTTTTTTGGCTTTTCCGTCCGAAAGAATCAAAAGTGTGATCAGGATCTGTAGATGTATTTTAAAACGCTTCAGCGCGAAATTGAGCTCAGTAAGATTTCTTTGAACAATTAATTATTTGTAAAACACAAAATAGATACCCAGGTTTCCCAAACAACTTGACGCTTAACAATAGAGCTTCTACTAGAAATAAGACCTATTAGATGGTTTATTTCTTGTAGATACTCTATTGTTAAACGTCGAACTATGCAAATTGAAGTGAGCATACTTCTCCGAAACGACAAATTTCTATAGGCACAATATTAGCATCATCATCTGCCTAGCCTTTTGTATTTTGAGGTCCGCTTCGGCTTCCCGTCTAACCGGATGCAGCTAAATACCAGTATTTTATATAGAGCAACTGCCTATCTGACCTCCACAACCCAGTCAGTACTGGGCAATATGATACACCTTAGAAATACTGGTTTTCCGGACCTCCGGCCCACTGACTACCAGTAACGACTGTCAAAGATTTACAAAGGACAGGCGCGACTAACGGCTTACTCGGAAACTCGGAATGTAATGGGTGACCACCCATCCATATACCAACCTAGCCAAGCGCGGCTTGTCCTGAAGATTGGTCCGAGCGGCTATTATTATCTAGCTACGAGCTCCTCACACGTCCAAAAACATACTCTTTTTTAATTTCCAGGTACGCCTTTTTAAATCGTCTGACTAGAAATTGAGTATTTACTTACATCTAGGTTAGGGATCAATCAACAAGCTTCAAGGACCAATTTCTACAAGCACAATATTAGCAACATCATAATCCTTTCAATTTCCAGGGATGCCGTGCAAGTGGCCATAAATGGCGTACAATTGTCATGTCGGCTTCCAATGGACAGGCAATTGCCTCACACTGGTGTAATTGGTGGTCTCGACCGTTCCTGTCATGCAACATCGAGGACTGACCGATATTAAGCACATTATACATTGTGGGATAATGTTGGATGATTGGTATGGATTATATACGACCGGGAGGATAGTAGAATTCGCGAGAGCGCTGCTAGTAGCTGTAAGTCTCTTTAATAATGATGAACGGCAAAATGTCAGTTGAGATGATTTAGGTAAGAATTATGCTAGGAATAAGTTGGCATCTATATCAGACAATCAGAATTGTTGAGCCTATATTACGATAGAAATAAGAAGATAGCCGAAGACCGCAAAAAGGCATGATCACAGATAGCAACACAAGAATGCTTTCGAGTCTCTAAAGATAATCTAACGGACAACCGCTTAGCAATAAAGTAATTATTTTTTAATTAAATGAGTATCATTATTCTATATAAAGATAAACGTCAAGGAGTGCAGTGGGACGTTAACGTGCATAGTAATAAGAAGTATAAAAACACTATCATCATGATATCTATAAGTAACGAATTTCAATAAATTCTATGCAATTAATCAGATACCGTCACTGGAACTGAGGGCCACAAGGTAAAGAATCATGATGAGACAAGTAAAATTATTAAGGAAGCACATATGTACGTCAGCAACTCAGCATACAAGGTACTACATTTTTTCGACTTTCTTTAATAGATTTTTAATTTGATCGCTAAACCATTAGGTATTTGTCTTGCACCTTGTCCATTTTCCCACGTATTACAAAAAGGAAATAAACGGTTAATAAGACTGTAATTTCTTCACCACCGGAGTCGGTACTTACACGGCGTCATCGTCTTTAATCACTGTGGTTTAAGGACTAGAATGGTGTGTGCGGTTTTGCGAAACTGAATAATTGCTAGCATGTGGTGTAACAGAGCCACTGTGTCTAATGATGGTAAATTGGCACCTCTAGACCTTTTAGAGTTACCTGGTAAAGGAGTAAAACTATAAACAATACTAGGTTATGGGTGTTCTTGACCGAAAGATTGATATGCATGGTGATAATATTTGAACTAAGTTGAAGTCAAGTGGTTCGGAATTCGGAATCAAAACATAAATATTGGCACGCTACCGGTTTCGTACAACAAACCGGTATCGTGCCTCGTGTTTTACTTCAAAGATGAGAAGAAAAAACAACTCGAGAAAATCCAGTAGCACCAAAAAGAAATTCCAATACTAACAACAAACAATAGATAGAGACAGATCACAATATTGCTTCTATTTTGTAAATTATAGAAGAACTAGATGTTACGAATGGAAGAAGGACCAACATAAAAATAACCTCCAGAACCATAAAGTTGGTACTACGAAT
This sequence comes from Diarsia brunnea, assembly GCA_949774965.1. Classification (NCBI taxonomy): domain Eukaryota; kingdom Metazoa; phylum Arthropoda; class Insecta; order Lepidoptera; family Noctuidae; genus Diarsia; species Diarsia brunnea. The sequence goes on from OX459019.1 coordinate 4,576,561, forward strand.
CTTTGTTAATACAAAACATGCGTATATAAACCACAGGTGATGTTAAATAAAACCTGTAAATCTAAAGAGGACAGGTTTATACAGTACGCTATTATTGGGGCTATTACTCCTAGGAGGCCGGTCGTTATAGGATAATTATGGCCTTGGCAACTGAAGTTATGAACCCTCTCTTGTAATGGTCACGGTGGACTATTTGGTTATGGTAAAAAACTCGGGAATTCGATTATTTCTATAATTTGGGTGGTCTCGAAATAAATTGGAAATTATTTTGGGAAATTTTGTTACATGAAAAAGGCTACCCTTTTCGAGATTTTGATAAAGCGCTTGATATTATATCTTAGCAGCTTATATGAATTTTAACCCCGTAGTAGTTAGTTGCATAAAGAAGCTAAGTGAGTTATTATTTTAACAATTAGTTCAATAACTTCTATGTTTAATTTCTACATATCATAGCAAATTAACCGGATTACCACCTGAGCGGTCTTTAATTAGTATCCAAGCGCGAACTCATTAGATACCTAGCGTAAATACCATAAATAATCTAATTAGCATTTCTCAGTACAGATATAACATTAGACTATCTATCTCTCTCTTCGGAAAAGAGCGAAGAGTCTTTTATAGCACTAGAGCTTTTGCTAGCGGTTTCGGTCGCTTTATGGGCAGAAATTATCCCACGTGAACGTTTGCATATAACCTAAGACTCTCCTAGATAATGTAACTTCCTATTAGTGAAAGAATTTTTGAACCTTCTGGCCGTCTCAATGTTACTGCAATAAAATATGACACGGTTTGGCCACGTTTATTGCAGCGGTAGAGGCGCTATTCAAGTTTTCAAGAGGAAACGGAAACCTGGGACACTCCAGCCGGTGTTGCATTGTTTTATTTTCGGATTAGGATCAGTAGTTCCCAATTTCCCATCATATAAAAATACTAATTTAAATTACCTCTTTATAATATTACTTTGAATCTATCCGGTCAGCTCCAGATATTGAAGGCAGGTGGTAAAAACGAGTCTAAACCATCGAGATTGCATCTTGAGAAAAATTGCAAAGGATGAGGATGCTAATTAACGTCACTTTAAAGTCGGGCGATATTTACCGCCAAGATAACCGGTTTTAAGACACAATTTCAAAGCAACGGTAAGGAAACTCATTTCAAACGCTTCCTTTGATGGTGACATTGCCGCCTGTTGCCGTTTTCATAGACACCACCTTGCATTGCTGCGGTCTGTCATAGCAGTATTCGGCGTTGTCTTTGAAGTTGTAGTTTTAGTCAACCAGGCCAGCCTGATATGGGTCATTACTAAAAATCTATGACTATCAAGGGAAGAACTGACAAAGGACTAGTTTCATCGAAACAAGAACAGTCACTGTCCTTATAATCAACATTACAAAAAGAGCCGTCAGCTGTTATCTCTATTTTTTTTTCAAAATGTGCCAGCTCTTGACCTTGACGACGCTTGATCGAAAGCGATGGGTGAGGCCTCCTATGATGGAACGAGCATGTCCTGAAAATGCATGTTCACTTTAACTTTGAAGGCAGACTGGTTAAATGTACATAGAACACGAGTTTCACACTTTGACTGCAGTGTGCGCATAATAAACGTGGAGGAGAAGCACTGAGACTCTTCGGGATCTATCTGGCAATAATGCTGTCTATTAGGATCCCAAGTCTTGTAAGGCAGTACACAGGTTAATTAGGTTTTACTTATACACCAAATCATTCCGATCATATTAATTTATGACTTATATAATCACAATTGTCATGTGGACTTTGAAGTTCGTTGGATAAAAAAATTCAACGCAGAACTCAAAAAATAAGTAACAATGATTAACCTCTTTCTATCTTGATCCCGCTAAGCTATTATCCTGTTCTAAGGGATCAAGTACGATTAAAAGTATTACTAGAGACTGACATGTGATAAATAGGAATAACGTTATTAATAATTACATAAACAATTTCTAGATAAACATACGATTAGTTGACGTCAATCGCGGTTGTTTGGAAACAACGCGGCAATGGTCAACGTGCGGATTTGCACGAGATTGCTTTCTTTGTATCTATCCTGGATATAAAAGAGTAAAAGTTTTGATAAGATAAGAGTTAGTAATATAAAGTGATAATACCGGTCATTGTACGTTATTTTTTTTTTCTCGACTGCTCCAAAGGTCAATTAATGTGAAATATGTTGATTTTCTTTACGATGTCGATATAATATCGTCAGGGATCATGGTGTGGGACGACTAATCATCAGGAAACAAATATAATCAGGTTTTAGGTTTTTCTTAATTTCAGAACCTTCCATTTGCTTTTTCTTTTTTTGGACGAATTTACTGTGCTACAAAAAAAAATTCTTCTTGGTCAAAACCAATGTTATTTTTTCCAATGCTTAGATATTGCGGTTTAGAGGACTTGAGAATACCTCGGAATATTTATTTTTATAACATTTCAATTAATAAACATAATTATTTCCACTTGATAATTTAGACTTTGGACCCGATTGGAACGACATTGAGTCGACCGAAGTACCGCACAAGTCGAACGAACATTCCTGACTTCCAAAATAGTATGAGTGTTCGCACTGAGCGTACTAATTAACTGTAGGTACTTACATCTTGTATTAAGCGTCTGAGTAGGAAGATATTATCTTGTGTTAAATGTGCGTCCGGATAATATTAGAATATATGCTACTCTCTGCAATTTCCTTGGGTAAAGTAAAAGAAACGGGCAGGAAAGGTTTGAGCATGAATGAAGATAGATAAAAGTAACTATTGACGAAATGTGTGAAAGATGATATAGACAGAAAGAGGGTGAATACTGAGATTACTGCGGATATAGATATAGGGAAGAAGACACGCAGAACTGAACTGTAGTAAATTGGGATAAGTGTCGCTGGGGATCACTCACTTGACGCCGATAGAAAATATCCTGGAGACAAAATCAAAAGTCTCTTATTCAAATTAGGCTGATAAATCAGCACTTTTAAACGTGAAAGTCTACAAGAGACATTGTAACCAGAACACAAGGTAGCCAGAACCGAAGTCCAAAGCCAGACATTTATATGCTGTGACTAAAACAAACAGTGGGAAAGGAAGCAGCAAGATAGAGAATTTAAAGGAGATGACGTTATTTTTGGTGCATTATCTAACAATGATGTAATGAGTTGTAATTTTACTATACTTTCTAATAACCAGGCAAAACCTATAGTATCGGAAAACAGCGAAATCCCACGCACCTTAACGTGGGGCCATAAATATTACGAGCAATATTAGTTCTAATCTAAAGTGGTACGAGATTAAACACATTACTTTTTTTGTAATATCACTAGGATTTAGGTACGCAGGTGTTAGAGAACTGCGTCGTATCTTTGTTTTTTTTTTTGTGGAAAACTTCATTTCTTGCCTATTTTTAACCGACTTCAAAAAAAGGAGGTTCTCAAGGAGGTTTTTTTTTATGTTTGTTACCTCATAACTCTGTCATTTATAACGGATATGCATGATTTTTTTTTGTATGAGCTACTCTCCGATTGCAAAAATCGGAGGCAAAAAAAATAAACTTCAGAAAAAAAATCAGCTTCTGAAGTCGGTGACATTTGTTTGTTTGATTTCGTTTTTTTGCCACCGACTTCAGAAGCTGATTTTTTTCTGAAGTTTATATTTCACTTTTTGGTGTTTTTGAAGTCAGTTTTATTTTTTGCCAAAAAGTTTTTTATTTTTCCATTTTTAGTTGTTCCCAAACAAATAATAGGTTTTATTTATCCCCAATAAATGGAACATTACATAATATCTTACTGTCCAAATCTGGGTGTACACATCTGCGTACCCCCTCAGATCATACAGGCGTGATGTTACGTCATGATGTTGTATAAACAATAAACATCCAAGCGATTGCAGATCAGATCTTCACCAAATTTAAATGGGACCACCTCAGGAGTATACTCTTTCAAATAAAAAAAGAATTTTGAGAATCGGTTCACAAATGGAGGAGAAATCAGGTAACATACATAAAAAAAAAAAAAAAAATACATACACACGAACATAGAACCTCCTCCTTTTTTTTTTGAAGTCGGTTAAAGAGTCAATGAAACAATCAAAGTCACCGGCTTCCGAAATCAAAGTTATTTTAGACTGATTTGGTGTTTTTTCTGTATCATGAAATCTCTTACCGTTATTACAATGCATTTAGGGTTGCCACAGTTTTCCATCTATACATATAGGGTGTAAAAGTACCCTTAACGCAATCGAAGGGCACTTGTTCTCCCCACCACTTTGATCACTTTTTTGTTCTAGACCATACCTGTTTTTGTAAATACTAGTTTTTCAGGTTTCAACTTTACTTAAATTACCTCCATGACCCGTTTACTATTCAAAGCATCCACTAGCACATTGTTTTAACAGTGCTACATTGAGTTTTACCGTAAAACGTGATTTTTGACCCAAAAAAAAAAAGTCGTTTCCCAGCAAAAAAAATTGCGTAAGAGTAGTTTGATGTACAGAATGCTTGGTTGACGGCTGTGTGATGGGTTGATTTACACCCTGTATATAAATACATCTCTATCATCTTTATTGCTTTCAACTTCTTTCCCCAGTGATGATCACCTTCCATAAAATCTATCTTTACTTTCTAATGAGTTTCAAATTCATGCCAATATAAAAATTGGGTCCAGATCTCTATTAACTTTCTAATGAATTTCAAGGTAACAGCCTATACAAAAATTAAGTCCAGTTTGGCCGCATAAGAACCACCATCACAATAACAAACAGTCAAAAAAGCTGTTCATGCTGAAATATAATATAATTCAACATCGAATCGTATCTGTTTAGATGTTGTTGAGATAAATTGCTTTATTTATCTACTTAACACATTGGCAGATATATTTCATCATGTCCATGGAGTCAATGTTTACAGAGTACTCGGTTTATCTTGGCAGTTCATGGCTGCAAATGCACTGTTTGCAAAAGCAAGTTTAGATATCAACATTGTTTGAAATTCAATAAATATTGTTAGATAATTATTGAATGTCGTGTGTATTGATATAGCCTCGATGAGTAGCATCATCTAGTACACACGCCAGCACATCAAGCTACCCAATACTGAAGAATTTTCACAATCAACATTGAACCTATTGCTGTAGCGATAAAATTGAAAATCTATAAAAGAAATTTAACAGATTACAATAGCTTGAATTGGTGGAGGTCAAATAAGCAGTCGCTCCATGTAAAATACTGGTATTCAGCTGCATCCGGTTAGACTGGAAGGCGACTCCACACAGACTGGAGGCCGACATAGTTGGGAAAAGGCTAGGCAGATGATGATGCAATAGCTTGAATTGCTGGCATCTGTACTGTATAAATGAACGGCCGGAGGAGTCTGGGTAGTCAGCCCCACTAGCATTCAACTGTCCAATACTTTTACTACATCATTAAAACGAAGGGGAGTGTGGCCAAGATGGTTCATTATCATCATTTCAGCCCGGAATCACCCACTGTTGGGTATAGGCCTCCCCTTTCTTCTGCCATTATTCTCTTCTGCGTCTCTCATCCATCGGTTTCCCGAGCTACTGACGATATCATGCACCTAACGCGCTTTAGGACGGCCCTGGTTTCTCATGCCCAACCTTGGCCACCATTCGGTCAGAATTTTACTCCATCGGCCATCTCCGCGTCTAGCCAGATGTCCTGCCCAACTCCACTTTAGGCGTATTGCCTTGTCCCCGATGTCGAACATTTTCGTCCGACTCCGGATCTCGGTGTTGCGCACTCGGTCTAGTAGGGTTATGCCGAGCATAGCTCGCTCCATGGCCTTTTGTGCCACTCGTATTCGGTGCACAGTCTCCTTTGTGAGCGTCCATGTCTCGGCACCGTAGGTCATCGTTGACAGGACACATTGGTTGAAAAGGCGGGTTTTTAGACACTGGGGTATCCCCTTACATCGGAAAACATGTTCGAGCTTTTCAAGATGGTTAGGGATGGATTATGTTAGGAATGATGTGAAGAAAAAGATGGTCAATGATTGCGTGTCAATTGACAGGCAGGATTTAATAGATCCCGTCGGGGCTGCGGGTTGTTCGAAAGAAATACCGCGGCCTCGGCACAAGGGCTAAGAAGGAACATGGGTGGTTTTTAGTCAGTAGAAGTCTGACACTCCCTTCCGCTCTGCCCAAGAGGGAGGTAGGTGGGGTTATTTGTTAATTTCCCACCCCCACCAAAAAAAAAGGGTATAATAGAATGGAAGGAGTATTACGCTGCGCCAACCCCAAGTAATGTGGGAGAAGTACCTACACAAAGATGATGAGTTATTCTTCAAAGTTTCTCCCTACGACGTTAGAGTAGACAAAAAAAGGTAGGTGCAAACTGCCTGGCAAGATAACTACAGTTTACACTTCCAGATGAATGCGATGGAGTATGGATGGATATATGCACTGGAGTATACGACTTTTCTATTAAGCCAACTATTGCAAGAAAACGTTTAATAATAAATCATCAGGCGTATTTCAAACATTGTGGAGACGATTCACGATAATCCTGACAAAGATCGAGTTTCTTGTTGCTTACAATGCATGCAATGCCACTTCATAATCATTTTAATAAACAACACATGTTTTTACATGTTTCTTTCAACAAAGGTTGGGTTCAAAAGCCGCGGACAATAATGTAGAAAATAATATAAGTACATTTGACATTGTATTATTGACTTACTGTTCATAATATAGAATAACAATGTTGATTGTGAATGGTCGTATGAAAGGTGAACTAATGAAAAGATTGATGGAGTAGATACGAAGATATGGATAAGAAAGGGAACTCTGATATGATGGGAACTATTTCTTCGATGCCTACATCAGTCATGATCGTCCTGTCCTTAACCCATGTAATTTGGGGTCCGCGCAACACGTTTTTTTCTTTAATTCTCCTCTGTCTGCAGTCACGCTATCATTACCTCCTTGTTATTTCATATCATTCGTCACACAATTCATCCATCGTTTCCTTGGTCATTCACTTCCTCCATCAACATTTAAATTCATCAGTTTTTTAGTCACATGCGATTCGTCCCTCCTCTTAACATGTTGATACTAAGACAGTCGATTTCCATTCAACTTTTCTGTAACTGGCGCAACTTTTAGTCGTGTAAGAAAAACATGGGGAGGATCAGATAAGGAGGACGAACTTTGAAACGTAGGAATAAACAAAAAAGTCTCAGCAGATAATAGCTAGACTGAGAAGAAAATTAAAAATAAACTGTCTACATAAGATATTTCGTAATGTCTAAGCGCAATGACGTCTGAGAGACACTTTTAGCTTTTTCCGCGGAATTTTTACAGAAGATAATATTCATCAGTGTAAATATGTACTGCGTAGATTGTGTGATCTATATTAACAAGCCTATTAGGCAAATAATCACCAAGCGTTTTGTCAGGTCAGGTCGCTCCATGTGAAGTACTAATCAGCTCGATTCGATTTGACTGGAAGTCGACCCCAATATAGTTGGGAAAACGCAAGGCAGGTGATGATGATGTAGCTTTTTGTTAGTATTTTGCAGACAATGTATCAACGATGACTCGTCCAGTTTTTTTTATGTTTTCTTCTTCTTTTCGTCGGGTACAAGAGTCTGAGTTCTATTTCTGAGTGCAAGTGTTTCAGCAGCCAGTACAGTGGACAAGTCAAATGTTTTCTTCAGTAATCCAATCATATAGCCTAGCACTATGTTTTCCGAAAATAATGTTTTTTTCCGTACATTGTAAGTACATAATATTATGACACCAATGAGCTAAACAGGTAACCCAAAAAAAAAAAAACACACCAGTAAAGAAACTAAAATTTAAAGCATTAACGTAAAGTCACCTGATGTTGCACCCACACATACGACTGTGGCACATAACAACAACACTGCAGACGTGTGTGTACGTAACAATTTATCAAAGTAAACAGCTGCTACTGTATGTATGTTTACACTCAGTGCGCGTGCGCTGAACGCACTCATAAATTTTCTTTTGAAGTCGTCCAAAAGAAACTTGGGTGAGAAAAGAACTGCTTGGTTTTAAAGAGTAAGCTAATGCTTAAAGCATACGCAAAAAGAAAGCGACCAAGCATTTCGCTTTCATTCTCGGGTGAGCTATTTTAAGAAACAATGCAGACAGTAGCCGTCGCATCTTATAACTTTACAAGCATTGAAAATGCAATCATCATGACGATTTTAGAACGAATGCAGTAAAACACAAAAATCTAAAGCTTGGCAAACTTTCAATTGTTTTTTTCTATCTATCTGCATCTTTTGCATCCCTAGTGCCGCAGATTCAGGTAGCTAAATCAGTCTCATGAGGTGACGAGTAACAGAGAAGTATGGACGAAGGAGACATGCTGCGCCGACCCCAAATGAATTGAGATAAGGGCAAGAGAATGATGATGATAAATGGTTATTACAAATGCCATTCGTGACGATATACGTCGATACCGGTCGCTGCTGCACTTGGTATGTTACACTACATTAATTACTGATTCAAATCAGTAATTAAGGCTTAATTTTCATAAATAGTCAATAGACCATTGTTTCGAAATTGAGCAAGACTCATGAACAACAAAGTACTTAGTATTGAGGTGACATATATTGTAATACTGCGTCTTTGTTTTGTTGACCATTGCTTTAGGAATCCTAATAAAGAGGAAAAGTAAACATCCAAACATTTTAAGTCGAATAATGCGAAGGTTGAAGGAAAATGTAGAGGATGCACAACGATGGTCAGTTGTCCGAAAAGTTGGTATAACCCAACAACGTTCACCTTGTCTTGTCAATTGAAGACTGTGCCATGGTTGCTGATTTTGTGAGTTTGGTCAACTGGTAAACAACACAATATCATGCAAGGATAATAATTCCATGATGGGTTAAGCAAAGTGTAAAGAAGTCCCCCGTCTTGCTACTTGTCTAAATGTTTATAGAGAGCAAGCCTATAGACATCAATGGAACACTAATCCAGATTGCGTGGTGACTGATTTTGCCCAGCCTTCGATCGAACCACGCTTGGTGGCCCTGCGCAAATATGCCAAGATTCGTCGTGCTTGCCACCATCGGGGCAGTCAATTAGTAAAATGATAACGATAGACCGCTGGTGTTATTTTCTGCTCAGATAATTACATTAATATATATATGAATGTGAACAAAGCAAAAGGAGTACGCAAGTGTCGTAGCAGGTTTTTTCGCGTAGTTTCTTTTAAGAGAAAAGTCGTACTATCTAGCTTCCGTGTATAAAGCTGTCGAAAGTCCCGAAACTGTTATTCACCGATTACAAGTCCACCCTTTACAAAAAACCAAGGAAGATCCATGACTCACGACAATGGTGTCATGCAAGACACATTACGGTGCAACATTAGCGAGTGTTTCGCAAACGATCGCGGTGCGCGTACGCCGCAATCTTCCGCTTTGCGCCGGCGTATTGCGAAACGTACCGCTGCTCACATGTCGCGCTATTTGTTTGGCGTAGTGTGTTTAGGGGTGCCTGATGATTGACCAGAAAAAAAAGGCCAATGGTAAAATAAAAAAAATATAAACGCATTTGATACTTACAAGAAAAAAAATTAAAAAGATTTTATTACCATCTCATGTTATCAATGCGATCATGGTCGTGCTAGGAAGTACAACACCAAAGAAACTATGGGTGGACTGCATAAAGGACGATATGGCAAGAAAGGTTGTGGGATGACGACTATTACAGAAGTTTGGACCCCAAATTTATTGAGATAAGGGCAAGAAAATTATGACTCTCTTACTGCCGCACTCAGAGAGCTTTAATGATTACTTAGGCTATCACTTAGAAAAGGTTTTGACAGTTTTGTCATACAAAAGTATGTCAAATTTTTACTAAGTGCCGGCTTAAGTAATCATTAAATATCTCTGAGTACCGCAGTTAGTCACATAACACTGTTCATCCCTCGAAAACCGACGAAACAACGACCTAGGACGTAAAGTCCGTCTAACTCTAAGCCCAGCATAACCCTATAGCTATTGTCATGCAGATTGTGTAAGGCCATAAGCAATCAGTATGAATAATGCTAGTTGACAAAACAATAGGAAACGGACCTTACACTTAGAAGTCCTATGTAGATGTTGACCGTGGTTTTAACTACCTTTCTAGGGAAGATACTAGGATTCATATAAACAGGGCGACGATAACTTAGCTAATAAAACATGACAGACATGTCATGATGGGTATCGAATTATCGATGTCTTTACGTGATATACAGTTCTCAAAAGTAATGAAACTTTGTTTTTCATTGTTTCATGTTTAGATATCGAGATACTCTCATCGCCTACGAATCCTAATCTATTTTTCTAAAATAAAAGTAGCCCAAGTTACTGCTTATAACATCAGATGCCTGCAAAACGGTTCGGAGATTAGCAGGAACAAAAAGAATGACAAAATTAAAATAAATGCACCGCATGTACTTTCTAATGAATTCAGTAAAAACTGTTATTTAGAAATTACAAACAGACATCTCAATTTTATTTTTTTGTATAAATTATTTGACCTTGTATGTTAACGTGTGTTTGTCTTGTGGTTTTTGCTTAAACTGGTGTCTGAGTTTGTATGCCGCCCATAGGCCTAGACTTGGCTTTAAGTGCCATCGAGAAATATGTCTCAGGCCAGCATGCCCGGTAGTTTACCTAACTGGCAGTCTACCTGTGTGCCAAACCTAATACAAATCAGTTAAGCTGTCAAAGTTTGCTTTATAACATTGAATAACAATAGCTTCTTAAACTTCATCAATCTGCAATAGTCCTTTTATTATAAATATAAAGTACATCACTTGGGTATTTTATAACAAACTTTGATTATATTTGCTGTTGCTTCAGCTGTGCTTTAATTCCGATACATATTAATCATTTAATTACGTGAGAAAATATGGGTTAAGACAGGAGAATGATGATGAGAAAATTGGGTCCAAACAGGTAAGGTAAGTTCTGTCCTGCATTTGTTTCGTCATTGATCATCAGGTAATGGGTTGTCCCTCCTAATTTCTCAGTAGCAGGAACTGATTCTGGATTTGTGCCCGGTTGATAGCAACAAGCACATGGAATTTAAACACAACTGGCGAAATGTTGGTGTTCTATTAGGTACACCTCTGTCTAACCCTTCGAGGATTACAGACGTGATGTTATGTTAGCTTGTGCCCAATCCGTAACGTAACGTAAATGTTCTTGCTAGAGGGTCATCTGCGGCGATCATTACAAATCCTATAACTCGTGTGAACGTGTGGACTTTGGCTCAAACCTCGATTAGCCTAGATGGATGAACCTTTTGGTAGATCGGTCTACGAGAGATTTCATCAGACATCAGCAGTTATTTGTTTTGGGAATCCCTATATCTAGACGTATTTCATTCATCCTTAATGTTAGGTCACTGTCCGAACTGAATGGACTAAAAAATATTGGAAGGTTACAAGTTCGTTACCCAATTAATCAACCTGCTAATGAGGTGGAATTAAAATCTTTGTATTAATGTCCAATGATGTGTGTAAATTTTTTATCCATGTATGATAAAAAAGATATATCACATAAACTGATCGAATTCCAACTAAGTCACTGGTAAGTTTGTGTGATAATTAATGCATATCATTGTCATAACGACGATGCCATTTATATCAAAATGGGGCAAACCCAGAATTTTATGGATTTAACCAGCAGATAGAACATCTCGCTACCACTTGTGGTTTTGTCTATGGCCCTATATGGGAGTGGCATTGTGGGACGATGTCGTATTCTTTTACGAGGAAGTAATAGCCGTAAAGGTATATACGACACCAGCTGATGCCCGCAGTTTCGCCCTCGTGGATCATCATCATCTGCCTAGCCTTTTCCCAACTATGTTGGGGTCGGCTTCCAGTCTAACCGGATGCAGCTGAATACCAGTATTTTAGCTGCATCCGGTTAGACTTATATACTGCCTTCCTCGAGAACCACTCTATCCATTGGTGAAAACAGCATGAAAATCGGTGCAGTAGTTTTTGAGTTTATCGCGAACAGACACAGAAGACGCGGTGGAGGACTTTGTCTTATAATATGTAGTGATAAAGGTAGCGGGAGGCGCCATATAGCGACCGGGAGGCGGCCTATACTTGGCCGGAGGAGCATGAGGAATTGCGCAAGTACTCCAGCATCCCTGTGTGGTGGAACAATGGGTGGTTTTAATCGGTAAGAGACTGGTTGATCCCTGCGACCACCTCAGCGCGGAGACAGTGTCGCAAAAAAAAGGCAGGTAGAAACATCGTCGTTTATGATGATGATGATGATGATTCATAACAGGTGTTTACATCTAAAACATTATGCAGGTCGACTAAGGCAACTGTACATTTTGTACGGCACCTCTCCTCTCCTATTACAACTTAATAGTTTGCATTTACATAACTTCAACTACAGTTAAGTATGATTAATGAGGCTCACTTTAACACCTCAGTTACACTACGAACTACATTACACTCTGCATAACATACATACATAACATCACGCCTGTAATACCCGAAGGGTTTGGCAGAGGTCTACCTAATAGTACACCCACATTTCGCCAGTTATGTTTAAGTCCCATGTAATTGACTCTGCAGTGGGTTGAAAAAGGCTGTCAATGATTCAGAGACTGTGAATAATCGATCGATCGATCTAATAATAGCTTTGTTGGACTCTGAATCAGGGTCCAACAAAGCTACCATTTACGGGTTCCGTTTTTTGACATTCGGCTACGGAACCGTAAAAAACAAACTGAAGAAGTCTTCAGCTTACAAGATAATATTAGCAAACAATGTTATCATACCGCGCAAAAATAAGGAAATAGGCCAAATAAACACTACTACAATTAAAATAGAAATAATGTAGGACTACACACAATACAGTCATAACTCGTGCAGATCTCTAGTTAGATAATATTTGCGTCATATTCTCACACAGCGGAGGAATACTGACACGAGTGGTAGGCATGCTTGACCCAAGATAAAGGACCTACATACGCATCACCAGAGAGCATGTTGAACAACAAATAAGAACCTAAGGGTTCAACGATCAATCAATATTGTGACAATTTATGATAGTATTGTTTTGAATTTTTGATTGATTTACGCACTTACTACAATATTTGCTTGTAATTAGTTGATATGAAAGAAAAAGGATTACATGAGTGACGGTTGTCAGAAAAAAAATAACGTGTTGCGCCCACTACAAGTAACATGGGATAAGAGAAAGAAGACTTATATTACATACATACATAAACTCACGCCCTTTTCCCATGGGGGTAGGCAAAAACCACATACTCCTTTTGCCTCGTCCACATTCATACATCTGGTCACACACGCAAAGGTATTTATTTACAAGGCAGATGTGAGTGGTAACGCCCTAGAAAGACATACACTGATCTTATTGGTGCTGTTCTTCTGAAAGGATAGGTGCGTTGTAAGACTTATATTATTAGTCGATAATAATCGGTAAAGGATCATGAGGAAACTGGCATATCCTAAAACCAAACGGTCGAAGACATGTGACTTCTACCAACAAGCACAACGTGTTTACAGCCCCTCTCCATAAAGAGAGGAGGCCTGTCTCCGCAGTGGAAACATTAAAGGCTGATTATGCTTTAATAATATCATCCTTTTATTCGATATTCGTGTTTGTGATTAACGATCTCAAAAAGGGATTTGGATGGACGGCAAAGTGTTGTGGTGCAGTTTGGGAGAGGCCTATTTCTAGTAGTGGACAATGTTAGATGGTTGATTGAATCGTGTTGTTTTAGTCAGGCGTTTGCCTTATGACCCGGTGGTCGTGGGTTCAATCAGTTGTTTCCAGTTTAGCTAGGACATTGCAGGCTTGAATCACCTGATTGTCTGATAAAAAGATGATTCCGTGCTTCGGTAGGCACGTATAAGCCGGTGGGCCCGGCCGCCAAATAGTGGTCGTCAAACCATGTCAGAGCTCCCTTGAGGCGGTTTAGAAAGTCTGACACTAGGGTGTGTGGAGTCGTTAGACCTTACTGCCCACACGATAAGAAGAAGAAGTGACGAGATCACAATCGCACTTTCTATGCAGCTGGGAAAAAAGAAGATACTATCTTCTTTTGGCAGGGTTGATGCACATGATGGATGTTCCAGAGGTTTTCTTACACATTTTGCGTAAGCCCGTTTAAGCACTGCAGGGGTAATCGGATGACGGGAGGTGTCCGGTTTCGTGCTTACGTTGTGTCAACGAAGAATCGATGAAGTAAGGTGATGCCAATCTCATACTTTGCTTATACACGTGCGCTGACACGTTTATTAGAACGGCAAGAATGACCTATTCACCGAATAAAGTAGATCGTACAATACACGTGCTAATAGCCTGTTTCAAGGAAATTTCGAATCGCTTAGTTGACGCTTCTCGTGGCCAAAGGTGTGGCTTTTATACAATACCGCCAGTGTCTTGGCCACATTACCAGCTGACAGCGTTAGGAGTAGTTTTTTTATGCCCTTTTATAGATTTTTGTTAGTTTATTTAAGAGTTTTTAATTACTGTATTTAGTTAGTTTACTCTAATAGATTTTAAACACGTTTTCAACTCCATAGTACATCGAAATTACCGACAAGTCCACAAGTCCATGAGATGTCTGATGACTTGATGAATGACAAACTGACAATCGTAATCGCGTGATCTTCAATTACGGTCGGCATTGCCACTTACACCAAATACTTCCTGCGCTTATCTTTATGTAATTAAAGTCGATTCTCGGAATTCTTGGGATTTAAGTGGCTGACTGTTTTGGAAGAAGTTTAGTGTGCAACATCTTCTCAGCTTTACTAACCCTTAAATATATAAATAACAGACGCTAGATAGGTCTGCCGCATGTCGGACAAACTGTGGGCCAAAATAAAATAGAGCAAAACTGGTGGTGAGTGAGACAGTAAGACGTGGTTACAGTAGGCCACGAAAAAACTGGTGGAGCGAATTGGATAGAAGTGGGTCAGAACTCAGAATCAGAATCTTCTTAAAATGTGTGATAAGTCAGAAAATTGCTTTTAACTATAGCCTGTTTATTGATAGAAGATAGTGGGAGGACAAGGACATGAGTAATTACTTGCCTTTCTCCTCAATATTTTAAATTGAATATTTTTTCGAAACAAAGTTTAAAGATGCTAATTTTGGCAGATTTGGGGTAAAAATTGTGTATCAAATTCATTCACTGACAGACATACAAACAGCATGCATGTCTAGTTTCAAATTGAATTTCTGTCAAAGAGTTCCTTGAATAATGAAGATAAGCATTATGGAAGGTTCTTTAAAAGTAATCACCTAAACGGATAATTCCAATGGGAATGGTGCCTAGCTGCCAGCTTAATGGTCATGGGTAGCTATTTATTTATTGCATCAACTTGGGATTGTGATACTGCAGATTTGATTATAATAGACTTAAATTCTGTCATCATAATCAGTATTGCATCAGGTAGATATTGGGGTCAAGAGCGGCAACATTATTTTTTACAGAAGTGTCAAGAATTTTTGGTAATGGCATTATTATTGTTTTTATTTATTAAAAAAACCGGCCAAGAGCGTGTCGGGCCACGCTCAGTGTAGGGTTCCGTAGATAATAAAATATTATGTAAACGAAGTTAAAAAAAAAATACGGGCAAATGAAACTTGACCTCTGGATTGTATAGGCGCTCATACGATTCAGGGACCAAATTATATTGGTTAACTGCAGTTTCCATCTGTTGTTTCCATCCAAGTTCAAAATAATTTTCCTAGAAAGTCCTTATAAAGTTCTACTTTTCAGATTTTTTTCGTATTTTCTAAACTTATGGTTCAAAAGTTAGAGGGGGGGGGACGCTTTGTTTTTTACTTTTGGAGCGATTATTTCCGAAATTATTGACATTATCAAAAAATGATTTTAGTAAACCCCTATTCATTTTTAAATACCTTTCCAACAATATATCACACATTAGGGTTAAAATTAAAAAAAAAAACACTTCCCACTTTACATATAGGGGGGCTACCCTAATAAAACATTTTTTTCCAATTTTTATTTTAGCACTTTGTCGGCGTGATTGATACACATATTGGTCCCAAATTTCAGCTTTCTAGTGCTAACGGTCACAGAGATTAAGCGAGGACGGACAGACAGACAGACATGGCGAAACTATAAGGGTTCCTAGTTGACTACGGAACCCTAAAAACCTGTTGAGTTAGTGGGTGTGTAACTGCATTGTACAAGCCTACTGTGATTAAATTAGAAACTAGCTAATGCTTGTTGTATAACAAACCCACCCATCCTTTAAAACTTCTTTCTAGACTAGGATGACCAGTATCCAGCTGGGCCTGGATGGCTGGCTGTTTTCATGGAGTTTTTCTTCATTTTTAAAACAGATAATTGAACACTAACAATACAATATGAACTATCTTAACTGCTTAATAAATTAAGATTACCAATTAGATAAATTACAGGCAAAGTTCCTCATTTTCAAAAATTTTGTGAGATGTAAAATGTACAATACCATAATAATTGAGAATAGAAAGTGTGAATTCATCACCATCATCATTCTCATTCCCTTATCCTAATTTATTTAAGGTCAAGGCTGCATGTCTTCTTACATAATTATTATCATGGTAAGTTTGATGCAGGTAAGTCTTCTTTCTGGTTTGAAATGATTGTTTAATTTTAAATTTTCATTAAGACCCAATGTATAACAAATATGCAACTGGCCTGATAATCTAAACTTTCTTTTGAGAGAAATCTTAGTTTCACCAACATTACGATTATGAAGAGTTATTTATTGACTGTTTTTTTTGTAATTTCTCTTATTAAATCACTTCCAGTCTTCATCATCACCATTCCCCTGCCCATAACCAAATTTATTTGGGGTTGGCGAGGCATGATTTCAAAATCGACTGGTATCACCACAAAAACAATGTTGGTTCAACAGGATTGCAACATTTGCATGTGGGATAATATTATTAGCATTTGTTATTATTTTATTAAGTGAAGATGACTCAACAAATGTCATTAAGCCAAGCTTTACTGGACGACACTTGCGAAATACTGCAGGTATGTTAATTATTGGTATTGTTTTTCCATTTCAACTCAATTTATGAAGATCAAAAAATCGTAAGAAAAAAATAGAAAACTAGCACTATACGAATCAAAGAGAAATGTAATTATCTGTTAAAACAATGCCCCACAGTCAAGGGTAACTCTCCCATGCTGCGATTGTCACGGCTGCGAATAGCGAATCCATTAAATTTTCGTGTAACCTCAAAAGTCACTATAACGTTATTTACCACCGATTCCTATAGCAATAATATAATAGAAGCCGAAATCTTCTGACTAAGGTCAGTATTCATCTCGTCCGAAAGATAATCACAAATATAGAACGTAATTGCCGGAACGTAATTGCCGGAAAGACATGTAATTGCCGGGTTGTTTGGGATAGAAACTGCACTTACCTTATTTTTTAACACTCCTATAAATTCACTCCACTTCTTGCTTTAACAGGAAATCACTAACATGAAGTCACAGAAGTATATTTTGTGTGGAAAAACAAAATTAGTTTCAAATTTTGCACGACAACAAAATATTTGTGTAACTGAAAATATTCAGTATTGCTAGTTTTCTCCAAAATTCCACTGACTTGAATAATTATTTTTTAATGAGAAAACCTTAACTTAAAAATAAATATTAAATTAGCTAACGTTTTATCCGTGTAATAAAAAGCAAAAAATTTCATAAACATGTGAATTTCTGATAAATGTCGTCTGTAAAACTGAGAAGACTGAAAGTTGGTTTTCCACTAAACTATTTTTATATTTTTTGGCAACATTACTTTAATGTCAGGAATAAAAACGGGAACCAACAATGACAACAACTAGTGCCACACTACAAAAAAAAAAAAAAAAAACAATGACAACAACTGATGCCACTCCGTTTTACAGTTTTTTTCAGGTTTAGTGATTATAATAAGTGCGCGAAACAAAGAAAAAAGTTGCCTGATTAAATTATAAAAATTCAAAAAGCAAGTAATTTAATAGGGCTTTTTTATAACAACTTCAAATCGGAATTCATAACTTTTTGTTTTTAAGTCCTGCTGATTCTCTGCGTAAATAGGAAAATTATGCCCTTGCGCAGACGCGCTTTATTTTACGCAGGCTGCTGGTGTGATAATCGTAGGTGTTCTCATAAAAGAACTATCAATTTAACCACTAAAATCCTAATAAAAACGGTAATGAAGGCTATTGGCAATAAAGGCATCCAATTTATAATAATATGACTACTTTCAGATAAACATAATATGTGAAAATAAATAAATAAAAATAAATAAATGTTTATGTGAACATCTGATAAGCGCAATTGTACGGAACGTTCTTGTGATGAAGTCATCGCTTGTCAGAATTTGTCATATAAAAGTCAAAACAAATTGATTTCGTTTCCGAAATAAAAAATAGAATCTGCTTTAATTGTACAAAATGGGTCTGTTTGGGAAATCTCCAGAGAGAAATCCGAAGGAAATGGTACGTTGAATATCGAAACTGTGACACCTATGAAGAACTACCTATTATTCTAAGCATGTACCATTCGTGATTTGATTTTCTATAAATATCGCTGTTTTTAGGTAAACGAGTGGTGTCATAAAATACGAAAAGAAGGATACAACCTAGACCGACAAATAAGAGGTAAAAACAAGACCTATATTTACTAGAAACAACATTTCCAACAACAAAATCGTAATAACAGACTAACCTACTTTCACACCTTGATAAGAATGCCAATAACTTGTTTATGGAGTTAGTCGAACCAAGGTCAAGTGTCTCTGCCATAATCTTCATTCATATGACCACAACAATAGAATTCCTGATTACTTTTAAAGTTTTTTGATGTTATTGTAATTTTTAATGAACATTGCTATTTTCCCAAACTATTTCTAATACCCTTCAAATTAATCAAGGAAACAAGTAGATTTGATAAGCAATGCTTAATTTTCATTAAGCATTGCTTATCAAATCTTGGTCTGCATAAGTATAAACCACTAAATATGGTCAGGAATTCAGGATGGAATATATTAAAATATTGCATTTTCTATGTTGACTAGACCATAAAACAAAATCTGTAAATATGGTTGTGTCTAACTTACAAAAAACTTAAGATATGGTGTATTTATTTACTATGCTTCTCCATTGCAAAGTTGGCTTTATAAAAAGCAGTGAAAACTCAGCATTTGGTTTCCCGAAATAGTCCAAACAAAATTTAATTTTTTCTAATTATTCACATTACTGATATTCCCTATTAAATTTCCTTAGCCATACAAAGAGAAGAGGACAAAATAAAGCGGTCCCTAAAAGAAGCAGCGGGGAAGAGCGACAAACAAGTGTGCACGATACTGGCTAAGGAGATCATCCGGTCTCGGAAAGCTATCAGTAAAATTTACACTAGCAAAGCACACCTGAACTCGGTACAGATGCAAATGAAGAATCAACTAGGTAACGTTCAAAATTATTTATTCAATGGAGTTAATAAGGCATTGCCTTTTTTTCCCAAAAACTTTTTCTTCCTTCCATACTTCCATAAAATTAATGTATTTGTGATTGCAGCTACATTAAGGGTTGCGGGTTCATTGCAGAAGTCAACTGAGGTATGTTTTAATTATTTTTGATCTATTTAAAAAAATCCAGTACTTAACTTAGTATGTATTCACTAGTAGGTAAAGGCCTTTCCTTATTCTCCACACAATTCTGGTAGTACCAGCCAAATTTTTTGTAGGAATTAATTGTTCCACCATCTTCGCCTTGCTCTTTTGTAATGCCATTTAGCATTTACCGAGGTCGACATAGTGTTTTTTTTGCTTATTTTTCATTTCACATACAGCAGGTATGTCCAGGCCAACTCGATTAACACTCAGTGGTATTCTCTTATGATTCCTTAATTCCGCAGGTTATGCAAGCAATGCAGGCATTGATTCGTCTACCAGAAGTGGCAGCAACGATGCAGGAGCTGAGCAAAGAGATGATGAAGGCAGGCATTATTGAGGAGATGCTGGATGAGACCATGTCCAGTATGGAAGATGAGGAGGAAATGGAGGAGGCGGCGCAGAGTGAGGTTGATAAGGTGAGCAATGTTTTAAATTACACATCATCATCATCATTTCAGCTGAAAGACATCCACTGCTGGCCTGCCCTAAGTGTCGCCACATTAACCCGGTCCCGTGCGGCTCGCATCCACAACTTTCACCAGGTCACCAATCCGTCGATTTGGTTTCCGCATTTGGGCCTTAAAAGTGAACCGTTGTATGTGTCTGATTAACATCTATTTATCAACTTCGTTCTACAAATTGGTTTTTTGTGTTAAAATGTTTTCTCAAAACAGCCCATATATTATTTACCATGAAAATGTTTTTTAAAGTTACTAAACATTTTTACTAGGTATTTTGACAAACTAAAAAAATACTTTTGTATGAAATTCAAGTTTTATATAAAACACTAGCTGACCCACGCAACTTCGTCCGCGTCACATAATATAGCTTATAACCTTTCTCGATAAATCGACTATCCAACATATTAAATTGAGTTAAATTGTACTCGTAACAAAAAAAAAATCTTACCTTTCCTCTTTATAATACCTATTAGTTTAGATTGGCTTCGATTATATTATTAAAGTAACAATTACTATAGGTATCTCTTACACCTTGTACTTGTAAACATTATGGTGCAGTAAATTTTTTGAATTTGAATTTCTCCGGAGCCCCCAAAGCCTAGAATCCCCACGTACCTACCGCACCGGACCGAATGACTGCCACGCGCTTAATTATTTTGTCGCCCGTATATTTTAACATTGCGATATCTTCTAAGATATTTGTTTAAACTGTATAGAGTAAAAGGCACAAATATTCTATATTAAATTTCCGTGCTAACAAACACATTTATATATATATAAATTAATACCATATGGGTTAAATAAGCTTCGCAAAATATCAGTATTTTTAACCTAACATTTAATTATTAAAAATGGTTACAGTGAGTCAATCTTAAAAGATAAATATATGCTGTCGCGGACTTTTTTTTAGAACTTTTAAAGAGGAACAATCCCTTCATACATGGTATTTACGTAACTTAAACTGTTTTCGCAGCGCACGCAACGGAATCTCTCAAAAAGGAATATCTTTTCCCGTTTTTGCAACATTTTTCATTTATGCTCCGCTCCTATTGATCGTAGCGTGATGTTATATAGCCTAAAGCCTTCCTCGATAAATGGACTATCCAACACTAAAAGAGTTTTTCAATTCCAACCAGTAGTTCCAGAGTTTACCCCGTTCAAACAAACAAACAATCAAACAAACTCTTCAGCTTTGTAATATTAGTATAGATGTACTTGTATGACATCCTTTTTGAGAAGTTTTATATGCAAGTACTCTATACAACTTGTGTTAGAGTTTAACATCCTCTTGTCCCTCTACCCAGGTTCTATGGGAGCTAACACAAGGCAAGCTGGGCGAAGCGCCGGCGCCTCCAACAGCCGTGGCCCCCGCCCCCTCCACAAGTAAGGAAGAAGAAGAAAATGTTCCGGAGCCCACGGAGAGTGAACTGGATGAGATGGCATCTAGGCTAGAGGCGCTCCGGTCTTACAGCCTTATTCATAAAAAGTTAGAGCCTCCTTGAAGGCTCCTTGAAGGACTGATGCTAAAAAACATGATTCATAAACGTCTGTTAACGCTAATCAGTCCCTCAAGGCTCTGCTAAAGTTAGAGGACTGTTGACCCTCCTTTATCTCCCTGCTAAGTCACAAAATGGCCGCCACAAATTTGAACAGCTGACTTTGACAAGAGCAAAAAACCATAACGAAGATAATTTTAGTGAAGGGAGAGTTACGCAAAGATTTAAAAAAATCCAGGAAAATTTATTTTCAGGCATTTGTGTTTAAAAATCCTCTTAATTATGTATTTAAGATGATACGTGTAATAACAATGAATATGAAAAAAATAAAATTAGGATGAATAACATAATTACGGCTTTTTGCACTACAAGTTATACATGCGGATCGGAAATGGCGGGAAAACAAACATTTCACTTTTTTTTTAAAGTTGATCTTGGGGTTGTATCGTCAAATTTTATCTATTCGTGACAATGCAAGCTATCCAGGCAATTCGGGCTATGGAAGTTGTTAATTTACAACCACTACCGCGGCGTCGCAAGGTGTATAATCAAAGGGCAGATCCTATAGAGGATCTGCCCGATATAGAATTTCGGCGACGGTACCGGTTTGACAAGGGGACTGTCCAATTTATTGTTCAATTGGTGAGGGCGGACCTCACCAAGGACCGAAGAGGCGCCAGCCTGACACCAGAGCTGCAGGTTCTTACTGCAATAAGATGTTGGGGGCGCAACGAAGTAAGCATATCCAGCATTACCTATTTACTATCTGCCATAAAACTTATTTTTTTTTTAAGATCTCTTACGATGTCACCCGATTATGTTAATAAATAACCTGTGCCGAGGACCTAACTTTACATGCTGATAAAACCATACATTTTAGGTCCAAGATGATGCTGCAGAGCTTCACGGGCTCTCGCAACCGACGGTAAGCAGGGTGTGTGCAGTGGTGGCGCGAGCACTGGCGAAACACTCTGCTCACTATATAAAAATGCCCAGTAACGCGGCCGAGAGGGAAGAGACCTGTCGGCGATTTTACGCGCTGCGGGCGTTTCCGACAATTATTGGGTGCATTGATTGCACCCATATTAAAATTAAAAAATACGGCGGCAATGCAGCCCAATACTACATAAACCGCAAAGGATACTATTCTTTGAATGTCCAGGTAAATACACAAAGAATAAATATTACAAAGTCCTTACTTAGGTAGGTACCTAATGTAATTTTTTTAAATACCATTTAACATGGGTACCTTCTGCTAACACTAATGACGTTTTGAATTATTATCAGGTTACATGTGACGCTGACCTCAAAATCCAGGACATTGTGGCCAGGTGGCGCGGAAGCACGCACGATGCCCGTATCTTCAACGAGTGCTCGCTGAAGGAGCGGTTTGAGGCAGGGGAGTTCAGAGGGAAGAGGCTGCTGGGAGACTCTGGGTATAAATTGGAACCCTACCTTTTGACCCCTGTTTTGAGGGCTCAATCTGCCTCCGAAGAGCGCTACAACACGGCCCATATAGCAACGCGCAATACCGTAGAGCGCTGCTTCGGAGTCTGGAAAGCGCGCTTTCGGTGCCTGCTGCAAAGCATGACGGTAAAGCTGCAGAATGTAAAAACTGCAGTTATCGCCCTGGCAGTACTCCACAACATTGCCATCGAGCACAACGACTTGCTCCCAGGTAATAATATCCTACATAGAATAGCCACAATGATTCTTAAGTAGGTATTTCATTTTAACATCTCTTATCATTTGCTCACATTCACATAGCACGACATTATTCTAATATAAGTAGGTAAAAAAACACACATTTATAAAATTATAAAACTAATCATTTAATCAAATAATCAGAACCAAATTACTAACCTTTATTCAACTCAACCTTTGTTTCCTATATATTGAATGTATTTTTGTAGGTTCGTGGGTAATGATTGTTGACATTATAAATAAGTAGGTAGGTATTTTTTTCAGAAGCTGATGAAGATGGTGCAGATGAAGAAGAGGCTGACGAGGAAGTGGTTGTTGCGGCAGCCAGCAGGGCGGCAAACAATGCACATCTTCGCGCTTTTATTCATCGACACTTCCAATAAATAAAGATATTTTTAGGAATTGAAATGAAATCACTTTCCAATACAAAAGTTATCTATTAAAACACAAATGTAATCTAATACAACACAAAAGTACTGAGTTTACGTTACAAAACTAATGAAGTGAACAGAATAACAAATAACAGAATCAAAGGAATAATTAGTAAGTGCGCGCGCCGTATTCGGGAATGAGCTGAATGACCCATGAGCCCGCTGCGCATTGGCTTATATAGGCTTGATCACTTGCTCCGGGCTTTCTGGAGGGGTTGGAGACGCAGGGGTGTAGGTTTGAGGCGCAGCTAACACGGCCTCTCCTGACGTGCCGGCGTCCTCGCAGGCTTCGGCAACCACCGGAGCGTCGTCAGCGGGAGCTACCTCCGTCTCGGCCTTCCTAGGTGTCGCCGATGTGGTGCTCGGCTGTTCATCTATGTCATTCTCCTCATCATCAGAACCTGTATATCATAAACCAATAGTGAGCATCTAAATGTTAGATGTGACAGCAGATATTTTTGTTTTATCTTCTCTTTTTTTTCTATTTCCTTCATGAAGGAGTGTATTCGATCAAATTCTAATGAGACATGAATTGCTTTATAATACTAATTTGGATAAGGCCAAATTACAAATCATAACATCCAAATCCGCCATGATAACGACCACCCAGCAGCTGCACGAAACACATAGCCTCACCAACTCAAGACCTCATAAAGGCCATCAATGAGCACACTTGCCATAATACCAACCAAGACCTTATGCAGCGCACTGCAATGGGAAAAGGGCAAACCTGTCCTCGGGCTTTACACAGTACTTCCCATTCACGCCCCGACTGTCCTAAAGACATGGGTACTTCCTGGTTCACGGCTGATACCAACTGGTAGGAACAAGGCTAATGGTATAAATGGCAAAACCTGTCCTCGGGCTTTACACAGTACTTTCCCATTCAAGGGTCACGGCTGATACCAAACTGGTAGGATCAAGGCTATAGGCGTAGGGTAAAGTTTAGCCACAACAAGAAGTCGTTATTTAGGTGATGTATTCACGTCTCAGAAACAAAACAAAGATCATACACTCAAGCAATGTTTTCAACAGCTCAGTTCATAGAAAACAAAAACACAACAACAAACGTTGAACACACATGTGAAGTTTGTTTAGTTAATATGCATTTATGAACACTTCAATCCACTTGAATTTCAAAATAACCTTGTGAATTCTTTTACCCTTTGACATGTTGCATTCGAAAATAAATGTGAAGTGTCAAATGTGTGTAAAATATTTGTTCAAGTTCTTTTAAGTGGCTAGAAGGGCTTTCGCTCTCATAAATAATCTCATTTTTTTTTTGTTGCCACGGAACGATGTTTTCTTCATCACTCCTTTCTATTTTAAACTGTTATAAAAAAAAAACATGTTTCATTTGTATAAAAACCGTAAAAATGCTTCAACCAACCAAACGCACATAAAGCACGCTGCTTCAAACATACTCAAAGTACTACGACAAGTGGATGTAAAAATCAACGCGTTATCGCGCGTGAACAGTTTACTTTTAGAATACTACAACTTACATTCGAAGAATGCAGCACAGCACTCAAGGGTCCATTCACCATACCATGGCAGCATGTATTCGGCGGCAGATTTTGTAGTTTTGCCAAATGAGCCAGCCACCAACTGGAGCTCGTACCAATCATTTGGTAGGGCTTTAGTGATACGAATACGGTCCCCACAAACCACTGCCTAGCTTGCCAATCGATTGTGATCTTTCTAAAACAATAGCTAGATCATCTACTGCGAATGTTTTTGGTGCTGAACTATTTTTATTTACACCCGTATCTTGAGCTCTTTAACGAATGCGTGATTTTGACCGCTGTTTAGCGAAACACTTTTCGTCCATATGTGGTTTTTTGCAAAAGTTACACTTAGAGTTTTTTATGTTCGGGGAATTTGTAATTTTGAATTGGAATCAGCAATGCGATTCACTAACAGACTCATCACAGATGTTAACAACGACGAGTTCACTGATGTTTCATCGTAAAGATCGCTTTTAAAAACAACGTTGATAAAAACCGTATTCGCTAAGCTACTTAAGCTCGTCGACGATCTGCCGAACAACGATGATGAGTACGATGTTTACAGTGTTGCTGTTTAATCTCGAGTTATAATCGAGAAAATCTCGACTAACCTATTTTTAAGTTATTTCGTCATTTTAAATTAATACAAATGCACAAAATGTATGCATAAAACTTGTTATATTTATTATGCAACAAATATTTAATTAATTATATCATTTTCGACTTGGAAAATATTTATTTTGGATTATAGCAATAAAACAATTCCAAATCTTTGACATTTGTAATTGTAGGTTATGTGTTTCAAAACAAACAACTTCATCTTATCTTGATTAGTTTTTTTATCAAACTACGAAATTCCAAAGTTCCAAGTGGTTTTAAGTGGCTAAGTGGACTTAAAAAAATCTGCACCCCAACCCAATGGCGTTCTACTTGTTCTGTGTTTTAGTTTGGTTCCAAATCTATCGAAAGTAAGTACACATTAACATTTCTATTTAAATATACAGCTCAGTTTCTGAAACTACTATCTATGTAACCAAAATATTTATCTTTTAGTGTCTCGCAACGCAGCTCCTTCGTTAAATCAGCTGGAAAAGCTAGTAAGCTTTTTGGAAAGCAAACCATGGTTGGCTACGGGCCATGCTCGTACTGCGAATGCTCGCATTCGCAGTCGTCAGGCATGGTCCGAAATAACAACAGCCCTGAACAGTGATGGTAGTGGGTGTACGAAAACATCGGATCAGTGGTGTAAGGTTGGTAATTATATGTATTGTGTTTAACTGTTGCATTGAGTAGGTCTTCTACGGTATATTACCATTTTACATTGACAGCCCCTGTGTATGTTCTTTATTACTAAATTAGTATTAACTACAGGCATATACTGTAACTTTAGGCTAGGCTTCTAATTTCAAATAGAAGAACATTTAAAATTACAACAGAAAGTTAAACCAAACAGAGCTAATACGTGTTCTATTTATTTAATACCTACATCAAATCATATAACTCTTACTTGTGTTGCAGTACTGGAAGGACAAAAAAGGAGCAGTTAAGAGGAAGTCCAGCTTAATTGCAGCTGCGAGGCGGCGCACTGGTGGTGGCGTAGAGGATTTGCCAGAACTAAGTGAAGTAGAAATAAAAATCCAAACCATCATGGGAGGAGAAAGTTTTGGTTGCGGAGATCGGATCTTACAAATAAATCCTTTTGAGGTTTGTAATTTTCAAGGCTATAGACCTTTACAAATTTATTGATTTGATTTAAATTAATACAATACTTTTACATTTTTAGGAAGCACCATTGGATAGAACTGTGGAAAGTGAAGAGTCTCCCAGCATTTTACTTGTAAGTTTTTTTTTGTCAGTTAATGAGTTAACGTAATTTATAAATATAATATTATGTAATCATTCTATTTTCATTTTAGAATATTGTCCCTTCAAATGAGCAGCAGGCTGACCAAAGTGAGGTTCTTTTAGATGAGCCAGGCCATGAAATGCAATGGGTAGGTATAAGATTTGTTTATTCTTTTATTTTCCACTAAGCATTAGGTACCACCTATGCTTTATACCTCTCATGATAAGTATCCTCTATATTAAGGTGCATAACACCCATGTTATGGCTGTTATGTTTGATTAATACAAGTATATATATAATAAATAAAATAGGATCAAACCTATATTGCTAAATACTGGACATGGTATTGCTGTGAGTGTAATTTTAAATGTTATCTCGAATAATTAAAAGAACCTAACAAAACATTCTATTCCAGTCTAATCTTGCTACTTTTGATGGGGATAGTGTGCAAGACAATGTGGCACAGATACCTACAATATCAGTATCACGGCAAGTTTTGGAACCAGCACCAGATGCTCATAGTCCAGAAGCTGAAGAAAACAGGGTATGGTTTTGGAAAATTATGATTTAAACTATTCTATAGAAACAAAAAAATAATTCAACAACTATCATATATTTTCAGGTTTCGTTTACTGACCCAACAAGACCTGCGTCACAGCCAAATGATGTTTTGGAAAGGGGCAATCAAAGTAAGTTGCATTCTCTAACCAAATTTTATAACTATAATATAGGATAGAGACAAATGAAAAGAGGTAAGGGAGGCCTTTGCCCTGCAGTGGGACACCATGGGGTATGCGCTAATATAATAAGATAAGAATAACTTAAGCACAAAATGTTAATTGCAGCTCCTACTCAGCGTGTGCATAGAGAGACATTACGAGGTCGCCGACGCATTCACCAGCTATCTCCGCGTCAATCTGCAGCGCGCCGGCGACTATTGAGAAGGTCACCTCCGTCACAACGCCGCTCTGAAATGGTTAGCATCACAGAGCGTTTCATAGCCATCGAAGAACGCCGAGCACATGCAGAACTTTTGATTGCCCAAGCAATTAGTCAACAAGTAGAGGGCCATCAGGCTATGGCTCAGGCTCTAGATAGAATAAGTAGTGCAATACGAGATTTAACCCTTTGACCGCCATTGACGCTTTAAAGCGTTAATTACGATTTAACTTCAGACGCCGATGACTCTTTAAAGCGTCAGTTATTAGCCTTATGTTTGACATTAAAATACACAGTAATGAACACTACTTTGCATAGTTTTAGCAACACATCACGCTTAAGCATAGACTAGGCCTTTATTCTCAATGCATAAAAGTCTACAAAAAAACCTATTTTAATCAAAAAAATACATGAAAAACAAAAGACTACAATTTGAGTTTTAAAGCATTACACTGAACGCCATTGACGACTTAAATCGTCATGTAGTGATGTGGCCATTTGTACAAAAATAAAGATATAGGAGGTAGATCTAAAATAAAAATCCCCACCAAACAACTCGAATATTCTACCAGACCCGTAAATAATAAATAGAAGGTAAAGATCTCCATCTCATTTCTTGAATGTTTCCACAAGCAACTGTTAACTTCCTAATTGAATTGGTGCGTGTGTGCATTGTTAAATATGGAAAAAAATAGAGGTAAGTTGTTTTAATCATATTTTAGATATACCTAAGTACGTAATTGTCTAATAGATAAAAATAATCAAGAACATTTTTTTACTTATGGAGCCGGTATCACCCAAGTGCAGTATTTTATCCCTTTGCACTTCTTTCTATCTTGAGTTAGAATGGGCCATCTTTTGAAGAGATTCTTTTTTTTCAGATTTGAAAAGACCGAGGGCATGGACGGCCTCGCCAAATATTCTTGAGGCCGATACTCAAGATCTTTATGAAGCATCTGTTGCAACTAAGCAGGCGGCAACAAAAAATTCTAAATGTAATGATTGTGAAACATACAATTCAAACGACAACCGGAATGAGCATTTTTCTCTATTATTACGTGAAGAATTTAGCTATATACAACCTTGCATACGTACCAGTTGTTTTATTAAAATTTTAAATTTTTTAAATGAAGCTAAACATAATCACTGTCATGAAATAGATATAAATACACAAAAATAATAGATTTTGTGTATTTGTTTGTCACGGTACAAAATAAAAAAAACGAGTCAAATTTGTATGTTATTTTCTTTTAAGAACTACTTAACTTCCCAAATAAATAAATAAAATGAAACAAAAAACTAAACCAAATATATAATCACAAACCATAAACTTATTTATAAAACAAGTGTAGTAGGTATTTGAAATGACATATTACAAGAATGTGGGTAAATGAAAATAAACATCGATATATCTACCGTACCTCACTATTTCACGCACACTTATCCATATCGCGAACGCCAAAGACGCTTTAAGTTGTCCGCCAGTGACGTCATAAACGCTTGGCTCGTTCTTATTAATGTGGGGACATGTCGGTAGAGTAAAATAAAATCTACCTTCAAAGGAAATTATAATGTTTAGTTATTATTAATTTAAGGTAAATTTTATTTCTTTCGTTTATTAGGTGACAATACTGCTAAACATATGCCAGCATATCTTCCACAGCAAAAAAAACTACGCTGCAAATTATGCGCTCATGTGTATCGTAAAAGGCGTGACTCGCGATTTTGGTGTGAAGAGTGCAAAATACCACTTTGCGTAACCTGCTTCCGCCCTTATCATGAAAATAAAAAATAATACAAGTTTTTAAGTCAGTTTTCGATATTTTTGAAGTTACCTTAAAGTTACAATTTACCGTCATGTACCTATAACCTGTATCAATATAGTGATTATGTATAATCCTATTACTTATGAACATTGTTAAGTAAGTAATTCAATAAATTCATTAGCAAAATTGAAAGTTATTTTATTCCTACAACATAAAACATTATTATTAAATTATAATATCGATAACAGTTACGAACAACACTATTAATTTAATGAAAATGTGTTGAAACTACCATTTGGTGTCGCCGTTGACGTCTTAGGGCGTCGACTAGTTGCGTCAAATTTCTGAATTGTTTATTATATTTGATAAGCAAAAATTGATATTGTATTGTGTTCAGTCTTAATTTCATGGCACAATTAGCTGTCTGTTATATTGTTATACGTTTTTAATTCATCGATTTAACATAATGTATAGTATAATCATAAATAAACTCAATATATTACGTTTAGCAATAATTTTATCGTTAGAAGGGGTCACATCACTACAGTATCATGCGAGAAATTATAGCAAAAATAGGCATGGCGCTGGTGGTCAGGTTTTTAAGATTGAGCGTGGCGGTCAAAGGGTTAATAAATAAATAAAAATAAAATGTATGCTAAAAGATTGTTTTATTTATTAACTATTATGGTACATACTATTTTGTTAGACTATATTAATTTTATCTATAAGTAAAACATTATATTAACAACATTTAAAAAACATCCACTTATCTATATTTTATGATGAACAATATACATTACTATATAACATACACTATAATTTTTATTAAACAAACTGTCTTACAACCTGAATTAGTAATATATAAGTCTATTGTTAGTATTTACTTCTATTATAAACTATTTTGTCCACGCCACAGTCTATTCATTAGACGACCTCTAGCAAGACGTCCACTATCCAAATCACTGATAGAGTTCTGGCTTCCTTGTAGTGACTGGATCACCCTCGCTTCTTGTCTCCGTAAATGAGCTGGTAGTTCTACTGGAGAAACTCCGGCTTGATTACAAATGTTATGTAACACACAACAAGCTTTAATAATTTTTCCCACCATCTCTGGATCATAGTGAAGAACACGATGAACCAAAAGGCACCTAAAACGGCCTTTAAGGATGCCAATGGTTCGTTCTGCAGTATTTCTTGCAGTGGCATGCAGATCATTATAATATTCTTCCTTTGATCCAGGCCCAGGGTTGTTACAAGGAACCATCATGTATGGCCTAAGAGCGAAGCCGGAGTCCCCTGAAATAAATGAAATAGGAATTTAATTTGATTTCAAAATAATAAAAATAACTGAATTATTTTATTATTAATATTTAAATACCCGCGAAAACAGGTACAATTTCTGATGGTAAAAGTAAAGAAACATTTTTAAATACATACCAAGCAGATACACTGTTTCTCCTGTATTATTTAGCTGCTCCAAATGAGTTTTTTTATCAGAATTATTAAATATAAAGCTGTCATGTGTTGCACCTCCAAAAGTTACATCCACATGCATTATATTTAAGTCTGGATCATTTATCTTAAAAGGCAAAAATAAAAGATTAAAATATGGTTTGAAACAGATAGGTTCCTATTCCTACAATAAGTTTAATGAAATAATAATAAAACTTACAATAACAGCATTTCGAGCATGATACCCTTTTCTACAATAATACCTTTCTTCATGTTCTTTGGGCCGAACCATTGATACTAAGGTACCATCAACACAACCAATGGTTCCAGGCATTTTGAACTTTTCATAAAATCTAAATAAAAGATAGACAATTTAGAACATGTAACATAAAATAAATAGCCATATAGTTTGATTCATAAAAGTATCTACATAAAAATAAAACTTAAGTGAAATACTTACTTTTCTTTGAGAATTTGCCTTTCGTTTGTATTTTGAGGAAATCTTATGTACTTATTAATAATAACTGGGTGGTTGATGGCATCTACTACGGTTCTTATAGCCCTCGAGGCAGATGCTTGCGAGTTATAGGTTCTTGCATTCTCACCTAATATTTTTTGGTAACTCCCACTAGCTAAAAATGCGAGAGTGCATAAAACCTGGAATGAGAGTAAGTTTTAGACATTTTTGCACATATGATGATTTATATTATATTGATTTAATAGTAATACCTTGGTTCGGTTGCTAATTCCTCCTCGACGTTTCGCCTTTGGTAAGAATGGGGAAATATCTTCTTCCAATTGTTTAATTAGCTCTTCAGTCAACCTGAATACCTTAATGTAGTTTATGTCAGTCGTAAGAAGATCCATATTACGTATCACATGTGCCTGACGTCTTTTTTCAAAATTATCTTGACGCTTAGCTTCTTCCAACAAAAAAATCATACAGGAAAGACGAACTGCCATCTAAAAAATTAAAAACAGGCATAAAGGTTTCAGGAATTAAAGTACGATAAATAAAACAATACTAAGCATTTTAATGTAAAAAAATACTTTTATTACTTACATTTTAATTGTCTACAACCAAGGAAACATCCACAATTTACAAGCTTAACGGTTTGACAGCTAAAATCGAAGGCGAAGGGGCCGTTGTCGTCGAAGGCGAGGATGATTTGTGTCTCTGAATACCGTTTTTCATACATTCGGAACCATATTTTAGTTCAATATCGCGCCGTCGACATCGTTGAGGCGCTACGATCGCGCAGTTTTAACTAAAGAATGCCGAAATGTTTTCATCGGATGTTTCAACGATGATTTCTTGGTTGTAAAGATGTTTTGCCTTAGTGAATCGCACTCCTGTGCTCTGACTATCGCTTATGGCTTTTTAATTCGAACCGTTATTACTATTTTTAGATCGTTTGGGACAAGCGGTGCTCTTATGACCGTGAGCCTCGCACGAAAAACACTTCAAAGTTTTTTGATCAGAAACTGTAGCACTATAGCTCCTTTTACAACCGTTATCGCGACAGCTAGTTGTTCGATTAGACTGGGCATCAACATTATTTTTGTTCATATTTGCAGTAGTTTTACTTGCGATGACATAAATAGTAAAAAAAAAATCGGTTTCGGTAGTTAATTTTGCATTCATAGGTGCTGCACGAATCTGCGGATCTTAAATATCGCTCACCATGATTGCACACAGTAAAAGGGCATTACTCAGTTCTTTAACGATAC
Organism: Diarsia brunnea; assembly: GCA_949774965.1. Classification (NCBI taxonomy): domain Eukaryota; kingdom Metazoa; phylum Arthropoda; class Insecta; order Lepidoptera; family Noctuidae; genus Diarsia; species Diarsia brunnea. Next base: position 4,609,574 of record OX459019.1, read on the forward strand.
GCAAACGCAATAAGGATTTGCGCGCGTATTTCGCGTATGTGGAATATATAACTGACTCAATGCACATGACGTTATACAGGATATTAGCGACATCGACACGTCGCGTCGTAGACAAAGTGATTTTAACTGTAATTTAAAGGTCCAAGAACGATACGTTTCGGTCCAATCGCGTAACCAAGAGTGACATTCACCCTTCAGACACAAACCGATTCGGGCCAGACATTCTTTGTCGTCCCAACTATTTCGTGTCTTAGCGCGGTCAACTTCCTCACACCATGCTATGATGTCATGAACATTAAGGTCGTCATCAGAGACGTAATATTGGTTTGATCTCACCGGGTTTAAGCTTCTTAGCGGGTCGACAAGACGTTCTGCGACGTCCTCTCCAGCCGACGTTGAAGGCGAAGGCGACAGCAACAGCGGCGGTGCCAGCGGCGGCGGCGGCGTCGGGACAGGTCGCGTCATAGCGGAAGGGCTGGCCGTGCCGGTGATGATAGGACTGCTGGTCCACACTCGATCGTGGTTCTGAAATTGAACTTCGCTCCAAGGCAGAGACCTTATTAAGTATTGCGTCTAAGGTGATACTAAGATGATTCAGCTCGGCGGCGGCGGTGGTGTGCACTCACGTTTACGTCTATTTCAGGGGCCAGTATTATTCGACATTTTAATTATGTGGGAAAACGAGAGACGTCCCGCTTCTGATTTTAGGAATTGAAATGAAATCACTTTCCAATACAAAAGTTATCTATTAAAACACAAATGTAATCTAATACAACACAAAAGTACTGAGTTTACGTTACAAAACTAATGAAGTGAACAGAATAACAAATAACAGAATCAAAGGAATAATTAGTAAGTGCGCGCGCCGTATTCGGGAATGAGCTGAATGACCCATGAGCCCGCTGCGCATTGGCTTATATAGGCTTGATCACTTGCTCCGGGCTTTCTGGAGGGGTTGGAGACGCAGGGGTGTAGGTTTGAGGCGCAGCTAACAATATCAATAAGATTTCCACCAACCTGGACACAACCGGTTACCTTACTTGAGTCAAAAATGTGGTGCGTCTCGTATGGTGTAAACCCTCTAGGGCAATCATTTAAGTAACAGATCTCCAAACAAAACAAAATAATGTATACAAAAGTATAAAGTTGACGTTAAAGATGTATAGGTACAATTTTACTTCTTATTTCATTATTAAGAAGAAAAATGTGTTCCTCCGTACCTGTAACCGCACATTTTTGGCATCATCTCTGCAAGCAAAACATGTTTTTTTTTCTAAACCATCCGACTACATCATTATTTTGAGATGAATAATGTTTATTACTAATGAAAAACAGTTGCTCAAGTTGCCAGAGAAAATAACATTAATAATTATAAAAAAAACATCATGACATATCAAAATAGTTTTATTTTGTAAAAAAAAATCTGTTTATTACTAAAAAAAAACTACTATCTTAGCTACTTATCCTTAATTTGTAGGACTGTTGAAGCTAATAATATTAATTAATACCTATGACATAGTTGGCTTAAAAATATCTTATTTTTTGTCATGGAGGCAATCCGTATGTTGCACAAATATATTATCTTAATCCTGTTTGCTTCTAACAATTTCTTGTATAATTTCAATTGGAAAATATACTTTAAAGTACCTCTACCTAGTGGAACAGTTGTTCATAATTGTCTTGTATTTATAATAAATTTTCAAAAGAATTATGGTTTTTCAATGGTATTTGCAAGTTATAAATATTATTCAAATATGTTTTATGAATTCTTCCATATAATTTACAAAATCCAAAAAAATTTAAAGAGAAAATGAAGAGAGAGAAAAGGAAAAATAATTCTGGAGTCAGAACTTCAACCAAATTTAACTAATCTATTTATTAATTTTACTTTTAAAATATTCTATTTTGGTTAAAAGTAATTGTTCTTTTAACTCCAGAATTCTTTTTTTTCTCTCTTCATTTTCTAATTGTATTTTGTGCAGCTCCTTGCGACACTCTATTTCGTTGGCTGCAATATCTGCTGCAGAAGGCTGAGAAATCTGAAAAAAAAAAACCATAAATATAAACTTATCTATCTACAGGCCTAAAATATCATAACTAAAATTAAAGTAACCTACTTTTCTTTTCTTTATTCTTAGGCTTGATTGCCCTGTTGAGACCACTCGCTTGGGTGCCCGTACTTCCCGAGTAGGTGGAGCTTGTGGGGCTGGTGAAACTCCCAGGGCAGGTTGTGGTGCTTCTTCCTCTTCTGGCAGAGCTTCCAGTACTTCAAATACTACACTGGTAGCAGTAGCAGAAGCTGCAGAATTTGCAGATTCTACAATAATTGGTATCTGAAAAAAAAGCAATGTTTAATTAAAATATTTTTTGAACTGACATACTTTTATTTTTTACTTAAAGCCGCATTAGTTATGGGTACTAATGTGACTATGTATTATAGTGGGATAGGTATTGTTTTGGGACAATCTAATCAAAAGCTACCTATCAGGACAAAGTAAATAACATATTTGTTTTGTTCTGTTAAATACTTGTAGGTAATGTTTTCCCTGCAGGAAATCTTAGGCACTTTGCACAAGAAAACATGGGTCATGGATATGAAAATACCGATTAGTTTAGGTACCTTTTAGACAGGTAACCAACCTCGGACAAATATGTTTACACGCACACACAATATATCATATTGACTTATTCACATGATTTTAAATACTAACCTACCAACATTATCTTCATGTACAGCCCTTCCTCAGTAGGATTTAGGTAGGTAGGTACGGCTGTTTATAAGGATTATGATCGAGTAGCATTAACTTCTAAGTTAAAACTGATTCACAGCAAGAAAATTATAGACAACAGTACTTTAACTTGCAGTCGCTCGCTAACCACACACAGCCAACTCCTTGATACGCTAGAAAGTCGTTTAATTATAAACTTTTATTTATAATTAGGATATTGTTCGTTGTTATCAGATCGTCTTTTAACATACTTTACTAGGTACATAGTTACATACGTCAAATTTAAAACATCAAAATAATCAAGTGTCAACGTCAACCATTTTTTCACCTTTGAACGTTCAGAAATAATTGCAATATAATTTTCATTTAGTACGACCCTGAGTCCCTGAATTATATCATTCATGCTATTGATGATAGTCCAAGCTATAGCTAGGTATTTCAAACTGAAACTTGTGGACATTTACAGAATTATAACTAAAGTAAAATAGGTATAAAAAAATATTATAAACTCCAAATCGTACCAACCTGATTGATTGAATCCGAATCGAACTCATTAACATCAGTCTCAAACTCCTGCGGCAACCAGGCTCGTATGGCGCTGTAATCAGTGGGGTCTTCTCGCGGGGGCGGGCCTCCTCCGGTCATAAGCCTTTCTTTTTTTTCAGCACTAACTTTTCTTTTCTCGGCGGATTTAATTGTCCCCCACTGATTTTTTAATTGAGCGGCCGTTCGTTCCGCCCCGTTCCGCATGATATTGAAACTAAAACCGAAGAGGAATAGATAATAGCTGTATGTATTAACGACACTGTGTTTGGAATGACAGTAATTTAACTAAGTAGGTACTTGTAACTTTATGAACTCTCATTGGAAAAAAGGTGTAACAAGTAGGTATAAAAAATAATACTACCAACGATTAGATGGGCTGATAACCTACCTTTTAAGAAGGTCCGCCCACGCAGCGACCTTGCGGCTGTTAGTGTTCGTGTCAGTGTTTTTGTTTTCAATTACTCCAACTCTCTCTCTGACGAGTTCTTGAAGTAACATCTGAAAAAGACGTTCAGTGTATAGATTCAATAGGAACGTAGGTAAGCAATGATCCACTTCACACATAATACGAAACAAAGGTAAATGAATTGCTTTTCTTACTTTATCCTCCGCTGTCCAATTATCACCCCTTTTTTTTGTGGTATTCATTTTTAAAATCACAAGAAATTACTAAGCTCTCGTGTCTTCAATTTGCGTTTTCCCGCTAATTTGCTGTCACTGCTGTCGATTTTTTTTTAAATTCTCGAGGAGGCCAATTTTTGTCTTTGATTTGTCAAGATAGCCAACATAACGCGTCTAATCCGTCTATCAGCAGCTCATTAGTTATCAGACTGCTAGCAAGCGTTTATGAATCATACTTCTTGACAACCGTCAAACAAGCTTAATCAGTCTGTTAACTAACAGACCCTTCAAACCTCAATTAAGGATTTTTTATGAATAAGGCTGTTAGTGTTGTGGAGGTTTTACTCACAGGTATGTTTTACTTTGTTTTGAAAATAGTATCATCATCTTCCTGTATGTTTCTTGTCTCATTTTCCTTAGGGTTAGCTCAACACGTTTCTTTTTACAATTTCCCCCGTCAGGGTACACGTCATCCCGTCGGGGCTACGGGTTGTTCGCAAGAGATACCGCGGCCTCGACATAAAGGGCTAATAAGGAACATGGGTGGTTTTTAGTCAGTAGAAGTCTGACACTCCCTTCCGCTCTGCCCAAGAGCGGGAGGGGTTATTTGATGATTTCCCAAACCAAAAAAAAAAATTGCGACACGTCGTCATTTACTCCTTTCTCTTTCGTATAATTTCTCATACAATTGTAATAGTATATTATGCAACTAGTGAATAAAGGACGGATTTAAAGCGAGGGCCGTAGATGAGTCACGAGCAAGTGAAGGATTCTAATGATTGAATCACGAACGCAGCGAGTGATTCAACTGTTAGAATCCTGAACGACGCGAGTGATTCATGGCCCTCGATATAAATTCGTACTTTATTCAGGAGTTGCATACTATACTTTATATCATGACTACGAGAAAAGACATAATTTAAGCGAAAATAGAAATTTAATCAAGAAATAAGAATTGTTACATTAATTGAAATGGACATTAAAATTAGAGCAATGACTGAAATTAAGCGTAATTTTCTTATTATTATCATTAGGGTGGTCAACTTGTGAAACAATATTTATTAATCTAATGCCAAACTCCTTGTCGCAAATATCGACCAATCAAATCTCGAGAATTTATTTGCACCAAAGAGTTTTGAATTTCGAATCTTAGCGCAAGGAGTTTGTGTAAGCATTGAAATAGAGACCGGATATATTTTTGTGTTCCAAATTCAAACTCCAAAATAGTGAATAAAAACCAAACAGTGAATAAAAGGCCTTTTTATTCACTGTTTTGCGTGAATAAAATAAGCTTTTTAGAGTAGGTATGGTATAAACAGTATTTATTATCATAATTCCCATTTACTTACGTAGAACTGCCCCTTTGGTCCAGTGGGCTGAGTATGAGGTCCTGGTTTTTATTCCCGGGTTTTCAAATTGATTTTACGTTTTCTCAATTTCAAAATTTCTCAGTAGGAGCCACGGCTCGTCGCTTCTAAAGAGACTGTCGATTAAAATACTCTATGTTCATTTAATTTTATATTTTTGAAGAAGCGTAGTTAACCTTTATTTAACTTTCAAAGACGTTATCTCTAGAAAGAATATCGTGAAATAGGCTTAAGCCTGCGTCCAGTGCGTTCAGATACAGATATCGCGGTTTCCGCGTGTCTCGACGAGCCCCTAGCTTCATGTGTTTGCCAGTAAAAAACTGACATGAGTCATGAGTCTGTCTTACAACACAAAATATTAAATAATGGCAATTATTATCTCTCGGGATGTATAGTGTAATATTATTTACATTTTACATAAACTATACTTTGAGATAACTTACTTAATTACATTCATCATTATCAAACTGCTATTCCTGAACACGGCACTAATTAAGAAAATATTGAAGCAAATAGAAGGTCATAAGGTTAATGAATTCATTATGTCTTATGATATGATATGAGTCATGTGGAGGTAGGATGCAATCATTTTAATAATAAACATACCAGACTCAATTGTTCATTCATCGCCTGCCTAGCTTTTTCCCAACTACCTACGTTGTAATCGGCTTCCAGTCTAACCATATGCAGCAGAATACGTATTTGACTCTGCATTGGAGTGTAAAAGTCGCGCTGTTCCTCAATCAATGGGGCACTTAATATTGTGTACTGCGTGTCCTGTTGGTTGTTCACTACAGGAATAGATGGCCGAAAGTGCCAAGCTAGTAGCTCTGTCCTGGGCCGACATAATTTAGATTGCCATCAACACGCTAAGAAGAAGTACTTCACATGGAGCGACTGCCTATCTGACCTCCACAACCCATCTAGTACTGGGTATCAGGGTGTCATACACCCTTTGGTAAGACTGGTTGTCAGACTTTCGGGCCACTGACTATGTAACGACTGTCAAAGATCTATAATTAATGAGAGCCGGGACCAACGGCTTAACGTGCTTTCCGAGGTACGGAGGAACCTCGATATCGACAGCACGGTTGGCGCAGTGGCTGAGCGATTGGACTGCTGCGCTGCGTGTCGCGGGTTCGATCCCTGCACGGAACAAATATTTGTATGGCCTACAGATAGTTGTTTCGGGTCTGGGTATTTGTGTATGTGAGTTTAAATGTTTGTGAACGCACCCACGATACAGGAGAAATTCCTAGTGTGGGGCAACGTTTTTCAAAAAAAAAAACTGCCTGGGTTTCATTTTTTGAGTGAAATTTATTAAGACGTGGTTTATTGAATTAACTTGATGTCACAAAATTGTGAAACATAACCTTTTCCGACAAAGACAATCCACGTTAGACAGTTTTCGAGCTCGCTTCGCTCGCTAATACTTCATGTACTTAGGTACACAATTCAATATAAGTTGAAGTAACTGAAAAGAGAAAATACGGTGGAATACAATTCAGAATAAGGAACCCTGCACCCTGTCAGTTTGCGGAGGGCTCTTCCTTCCTTACACATGTATATTTTTTAAATAAATTATTAAAGTGTTTGTAAGTGTTTGTAAAAACCTATTTGAGAAATAAACATCATTTATCAATACTTTATTATTTTCTTTTCCAGATACGAATCTATGTGTCGGAGACAAGAATCGAGAAGGCAATTTTCAAGCCATCAATGGATCGACAAATGCCTTAAGAACAATGTAAATAATTGTTGTATGTATGTAATTAAGTTTGTACGCCTGAACGAGAGATTTACAGCGGATAATAATGTTATTAAAATGTTTTATTACTATACTAGCAAATTTTTGTAGCAGTTTTGGTCATAAAACGTGTGAGCGAGATGGAGAATATTTAGTACAGAATCTCTGCTTTACATAGTGTAAAACAAAGTCGATTCCCGCTGTCTGTAAGCTTAGATTTTTTTATTTAGCAAATCTCGCGACGGATTTTAATGCGGTTTCTTTCATTTATAGACAGAGAGTGATTGATAGTAGAGAAAAGCCGAGAGTTTCAAAGATTTGTAATGGGATGTCGTAAAAAACTTGTCTGGCGAAATATGGTATGTTGTGGTACCTCCCTCTCGCTCCCGCTTTTTATGACCGCGCCTGCCATGATGCTAACTTTTACTATAGAGTTGATGTATAAAGCTGAGATTTTTTAACTTTTGTTTTAAAGAATTTTGGAGCTTATTGTTACATAGTTTGAGCGCAATAGAGGGTTTCCTGGTCTTAATAAAAAATATTAACCCACACACAAAGATTTATCAAGGTGTTTTATCTAGATTTGCCTGTGTGTGACCGCTTTGTTTTTCCAGAACATGGGAATTTGACGCGGTTTTAACCATATTTAAGAGCATTAATTACTCGTTCAAGTTTAAGTTTTAATATTCATGTTTTATACACGTATGTGTATAAAACTTGAATATTAAAGCTACATACAGGCTGACGTTTTGCATCCTGACAAGATTGTGGTCAAGAAAGCAATTTATTATTTCAAAAAAATCTTCGTCAAATTCAATACTACGGTGTCCCTTTGTTTCGTAGACAGAAATTTTAAGGAATTTCGTTTATCAGAAAATGTTTAATATTATATTTGGTCCGTGTATTTTTATTTCGAATATTATTGTCATACTATTTACTTAAATCAAACATATTTTACAAAACCACAACTCAATGAATTTCATAACAACATTTTTTATTTCACAAACTTATCAAAGAGTAGAATTATTTTTTAATGAATATTGTTTGTTCAGTGTAAAGAATATTTGATTTGTTACTCTATGATATGAAAATTCTAAATTTTAATTTAATTTTAAACAAAAATCGATGATTTAAGTTTCATAAAAGTAAATATTCTGCGTATTGATATTCTATGAAATGACGATATGAGAAAAACATTAAGTGAATCGAAATTCTATGAAAATATTTGCTATAAAACAAGGCACAACCGACTACCCATCACCTTGAATCGTAGATGGAGTTGCGGATCACAGTTAGTATTGTTATATTCTGCGGTTTTAATGCGCATTGCTTGCGTTGTTGTATCAATGTAGCTTACTAGCTGTATGTTGTGACCAATGTCCAAAACGATTATGTTATGGGCCTTAGCCGATTTTGTCTAGCTCAATGTGAAGGAACGGACATTATTTTGTATAAGCTGTTGCCCGCGACCTTCGGTCCTCGTGAAATTATTAGGTAATTCTCTATTTGAATCGGATTATGTTAACAATTTTAAGGGTTTTAATTTTTTTGCATAGAAGACTAATCCATTTTCTAAAAGCCTAAGTTACTAACATCAGCTATCCGCCAGTATCAGTCCCGTCAAAATCGGTCCAACCGTTTTGGAGATTAGCCGGAACAGACAGGACAAAATTAAGTCTTTTCCCAACAATATTTTAAGTAGTCTTTGATGTACAAAATACTTGGTTGGCGGCTCTATGAAGGGTCTGTATATTAATTGTTGACCTTGAATATAAATTCAGAGTTGATTACAGTCTTTCACAGTAATTTTTACCTCTTACTGTGAACCTTATTGTAATGGCAATAAAAATAATTTTAATCGTAATAAATGGACGGTAGACCCAACAATGTGTGCATTATTAACGTTCTAAGTTCATTTGTGAATTGTGATATAATATTATGTTGTAGCTTTCTATTCGCTAGTGTTGTTCAATGAGCGTTGAGCCTTGATCGAGTTGTTTATGTCTACTGCAGTTATTAGTATTAAAATGCACTAACTATTATTAAATCTATGAGTTTTATTATACACTAGCTGATGTCCGCGGCTTCGCCTGCGTGGATGTCGGCCAAATTATATACTAAAACCTTCTACGAGAACCACTCTATCCATTGGTGAAAACAGCATGAAAATCGGTGTAGTAGTTTTTGGGTTAATCGCGAACAGACAGACAGACGCGGTGGATGACTTTGTTTTATAATATTATGTAGTTATATTCCATTTAACTGCCTCGTTGGTCTAGTGGTCGGAAGCGTGACTGCTGAGCATGACGTCCTGGGTTCGATGCCCAGGTCAGGAAAGTTGCTAATTGGTTTATCTCTCAGTAGCAGCCACGGAGCCTGGATTTGTGCCCGGATGATGGCTATAGGCTCGGGCCCCCTATTACGTAACTGAAGTTTGCTCAGACTTTGTCTCAGGTCCGACAGTGATAATGAATTTTTGCATTAGAGATTTCTTAGTAGCTGCAATGGAAATTGAAAATTTGGTGGTATCCGCCGTTACCCTCGTCCCTTGAAAAGTAAGTTATGTTATGTTATCCAACACCTGATATCGCTTCGGTCGTGTCGGATTGCCACCCCATCGAATTTATAGAGTAAAATAAAAACGTAAGTATTTAATTTCCTTACAATGGAATAGACTGTATCTGCGTGTATTTTATAATATCTCATAAGCATTTGGCGAATCTCCGTTAAAATTGACTGCCTTGACCAAAATTTAGTCGGAAGGACATTACTGTTGACTTTAGATAATGATAACGATTGCTGATCTTCAAAGTCAAGTACTGATAACGTTTCAAAATGGTGACAAGTCAATAGCACGGCCATTAACAGAACGTATTTTATGATTTGTAAAGTCTTATCATCATTGATTTCTTATCGACCAAAATATTGATTTTACAGCTCCCTCAGATCACACTCATAGTTTTTGTCAATAAGAAAATTTTCAAGTTCAATTGATTGGCGCCGACCTTATTGAACGAAAGCACAGCTTGACAAGGATGAGTGTAATGACATATTATGTCTGAAACTAAGTTATCATTCACACAGTTGGGTAAAGATACTTGCCTTTAATTTCGCAATGCCGCCATGTGGAGCTGTGTCACACCCTATCCTGCTCTCGTGACCTTTGCACTGCCACCGATGATGCTTTGGAAGTGGCGAAGTAGTGGGCTAACAAAATATAAAAATTGAAGCTCCAGCGACACGAACAAGTGTCCCCATACTGTACAACCAATCACCATTGCTCCATACGAAATTCGTAACATACTTTACTTGCAACCAACTGATAGTCTCATGAAGGTCCAATTCATTTAGCTCGCCGTCCGTCCGTCTTATGACGACGACAGGCCGTGTAGACGCGCGCGTTCGTGTTCCACGCGCAAGGGCTGACACGCCCGTCGGTCTGCGGGTTGTTCGAAAGAGATACCGCGGCCTTGAAACAAAGGGCTAAGAAGGAACATGGGTGGTTTCCTGACACTCTCGCTCTGGGCAGAGCGGAAGGGGTTATTTGATGATTTCCCAACCCCCAAAAAAAGGCCCAATTCATTATCTGAGTGTTGCCCTACACAAATCAGGGTTACAAGTAAAAATAAAAACCTTTATAAGAATTGGCTATAAATATATTTCGTATAATACTATAACAATAATATCTAAAGTATAAGTACGGGTATCACAGTTAAGTTACAGCATCTTGGAGGACAGGTCTAGTTCCAGTTGCATGTCTTGTATCGATTCCTTCTTCAACAAAGGTTTGCGATCACTCTCTTTTGTCTTTTTTGCGTTTTTCTTGTTTTTCGTTGATCTGGAACAAGAAATAAAACAATGAATATATGTACAAGTAATACGTAATATATAAGGCACGAAGTTAAATGTAGTCAGTATATTGTGTGTAATGTATATATTGTGTTAACATATTGGCCAAATCTTCATAATTTGTATGCCACATGGCAAAACATAGCGCACCATCAAATTTTAAAGACCTTGTATGTAATTATTACCTATGTTTACGATTAAATGATTTTGATTTGATTTGAATGTAGTGCAATTCTCCTGCCCACAGCGGTGCGCTGCCCTAACGCTACAACCTTGTTTATAATGACAAATTCCACAGATAATAGGATATACGAATATTATTTTTACTAGTGATATTAAAACAGTAAATAAAAAATAAGTACAACAAAAAGTAGTGTAGTAAGTATCTTTCAAAATTACTTGGTTTTAACCGATTGACAAATGAATTGTTAGATAAAAACAGCGCTACGAAAAAGTGACATCATATTATCGTACCGCATAATACAAATGGCCGTTTCGCGCAACAAAAATAGAAAGTGCCCCTACCAAAAACTTTTAAAGCGTGTAGCTATTCCATTTTTTGGTCGATTTTATTTGTTAGTTCTTTGAAATAACATAACATTTTCGTGATTTTTTAACAATACACGGTCGCCTTTCCCTTCGGGGATTATAGATGTGTTGGTATATTGTTCTACTAACCTATTGATGACCCCATCAGGATGGTCCATCATACGGATGATGTCTGCCTGGTCGGAGGAGTCGAGCGGGGCCACGGATATATCTCGCACGGCTCTGAATTTACCGCAGTTGTTCAGATGTTCGTTCTCCAGCCGGAAGAAGTTCCAGATGAATCGTCTGGAATTAAAATTTATGTTATTAAAACGAGGCATCCTTTAGTAAATATTTCGGGTTCGCGCAATTTGCAGGTTTGTGATGAATGATTAAAATCATCAAATAGTATTGGGACTAATTGAACTCAAGAGGGTTGTATTCCCGTCGGGGCTGCGGGTTGTTCGCAATAGATACCGCGGCCTCGACATAAAGGGCTAAGAAGGAACATGGGTGGTTTTTAGTCAGTGGAAGTCTGACACTCCCTTTCGCTCTGCCCAAGAGCGGGAGGGGTTATTTGATGATTTTCCACCCGCGAAAAAAAAAAAGGGTTGTACTCATGATTTTATCTCCATAAATACATACGTACCTATTAGATGCGAGAACCCTATTTGTTCAACATTCAGGTGGACACTCAAAAACAAAATAGAAAAAAATAATAATTTCGAGGGCTATCCTAGTGCTGCCACCTTAATTTCATAGTTGAAACATAAGATCATCATCATCATTTCAGCCAAAAGACGTCCTCTGCTAGACATAGACCTCGGTCCCGTGCGTCTCGCATCCAGCGGGTCCCCGCGACCTTCACCAAGTCATCGGTCCACCTAGTGGGAGGCCTTCCAACGCAACGTCTTCCAGTTCGTGGTCGCCACTCCAGAACTTTCCGGCCCCATCGGCCATCCGTTCTGCGAGCAATGTACCCTGCCCACTGACACTTAAATTTGGCAGTTCTTCAGGCTACATCGGTAATCTTGTTTCTCTTGCGGATGCGATCCCGCAAGGAAACTCCGAGCATAGCCCTAACATAAAACAATAAAGTGGACTTACCGGAACACTTCAAGCGGTGCCAGTATGGAGGTCATAGTCTCAGCGCTGACGTAGTTGTTCTCCGTCACCACGAACGAGATGGTCCAGATGAAGCGCAACACAAAGTCTTCTACTATCGCGAAGTAGTAGAACTGGAAATAGAAGGAATACACTTTCTTATTATTAGGGCTCTTAAAGAATGTTGTGGTCGAGATTTGTACCCGATTGATGGCAATACGCTGGCCTCCTATTCACTAAGGAATTGAACATAACTGGCAAATACGGGATGTAGTTACCAATGTTATTTATCCAGTTCAATGAAAACTAGAATTAAATTTCTTTTGAACCAATTTCACAAATACTCACTCAACAATCATAATTATATCTTTGAATACACGCCAACGTTTCCATTCTTTACCGTCATCATCATTTGCTGAAAGACGTGCACAGCTGGACATAGGCCTCCGTCATACATATTATGCATATTGGACATTGGCTTCTTAATATACTCAACTACACTTGGGAGCAAATAAATCGAGCCACTACCTTTTTTCACGTAAAATGGTAAATATTTTTGGTAATATGGAACGTATCAATTCGAACTATATATCGCCTAAAAGTTTAGTTAATAACCTTTACAATGAGGGTAAATTATTGAATAATAACCTTATTGAATGATAAATTATTGGCTCTGCAAGAAAAATGGTAATTTTGATAGAAAATTTAGTAGGGCTAAAACAGTCCATAAAAACAATAAAAAACAAAATTATTGCAAAAAAAATATTCTTAATAACTGGTATTACCCCCCCGTGCCCTGATACATTCTTGTAGCCTATTAGTCATCGATCTGATCAGCGTTACGATGACATATTGTGGTAGGTATGTTCTCCCACTCTTCAAGCACAGCGACTTTAAGCTCGGGAATGGATGAAACAGCGGGAACCCTGGCTCGGACTCTCCGTTTTAGCTCGTCCCATAGGTGTTCGATCGGGTTCAAATCGGGACTTCGTGCTGGCCATACCATTTGTTGAATCCCGATCGCAGACAAGTATTCCGTAACGATCTGCGCGGTATGAGGTCTCGCATTGTCATGCATAAACAAGAAATTTTCTCCGACAAAACCAGCATACGGCATTACGTGGTTTTCAAGAATGTCAGTTATGTATCGGTCAGCTGTTAATCCACGTCTACCACTGCCATCGTTGGCGGGGTCGACGAAGACAAGTTCCGTTTTTCCGTCTAGAGAAATTCCTCCCCACACCATACAAGAACCACCACCAAAACTCACAGTTTCTCGAATGCAACATTGGGCAAATCTTTCACCAGGACGTCTATACACTCGGTTTCTCCCGTCATTGCTAAAAAGACAGATTCTTGACTCGTCAGAAAACAAAACTGACCTCCAGTCTTCTAACGTCCAATTAATGTGTTCTCGAGCAAACTCCAAGCGAGATCGGCGATGAGCTACAGTCAATTTTGGGCCAGTTGCTGGTTTGTGTGATGTTAAATTTCGTTCTTTTAGTCTTCGTCTCACTGTCCACCTACTGATTGAGACTCCTCGAACGTCACGTAACGCTTGCTGTAGCTGAACAGCATTAAGTCCACGGTCGCGCAACGAATTGGTTGCAATAAAGCGGTCGTCACGTTCTGTTGTTGCCCGTGGTCGGCCAGTTCCAGGTCGCCGAACAAAAGCACCAGTCTCCAGATACCTGCGGTATACCCGCTGTACCTTTGAACGACTCAAATGAAGTCTGCGTGCCACTTCACGTTGTCCGTGTCCAACCTCAAGTAAAGCTACAACTTGGGCAGCTTCCGTCGGTGTAGTATCCATTTTATCAGGTTATTTTGATTACACAGACACAGATAAAGACAACAATAACAAGTAATATGGGTATGATTAACAAAAACCTCAAATTTAATCTTTTCTTAACAGAGTACAATAAAAATGTCATAAGCAAATTAAATGCGATAATTTTATTCTACCCTTTAAACTTTAATTTAAATAAAAAAAAAATGAAATTTTGACAACTAACTACCCTCTTTGTAAAGGTTATTAAATACCCTTTTAGGCGATATATGTTTCGAATCGATGCGTTCCATAATACCAAAAATAATTACCATAATGCGTGAAAAAGGAAGTGGCTCGATTTATTTGCTCCCAAGTGTATTTACAACTCTACACGGTAAGACTATGCGGCAAAGAATGAAGACTTTTCTCAATCTTGGGCTGGTATTTCACCTACGCTAAACTTGCTAAAGCGCGGTATTGTCAGCTGATCAACTCTAAAGGGCAACTCCGAGGGGCGGGGTATTTAAAGAATATATTTCCCACCATTTATTTCGGCTCAACAATTAAATAATGTGTTCCTCGTAGGTATTATTGTTGTACAGAGATTATTTAAATACTAATCAATGCCTCCAAAAAACCACAAAAACTACCAATTATGGCATTAGTTTCCGATTGCCAGATCGTTATGCCCGTTAAAGGAATATACTAGGCCGCTCCACCTCATTTTCACCTTTTGTAAGTTGAAGTTAAAGTGGAGCCCTGCTATGTGGTAACCACTCGACGTCTACGAAGACAAACAAATAGGACTTTCCCGGATGAGCTTCTTCACAAAAAAACTGTATTAATACTCACCCCAGGACTATACACGATCTCCTCCCGAAGGAACTTGTTCTCCGCATTAGGGCCACAGCTGAACAGCCCCCAATCCATCTTGACGTCCCACGTGTATGTGTACAGCGAGGAAACCACTTGGCATGCAAACCAGGCGTATAGGAACGGATTGTCGTACGAGTCTGGGTAGCTTCCTGGAAGGTGGAGATGAAGATTTTGATTATGGCTGGGTTTGAATAGGTATTTTGTTTTCTTGCTCCAAACTATTTATAAGTTCATAACTATATTTTGCACTAGAAAGCAAACAATACAAATAAATAAAATTAAAGTGTCTGTTCGTAATTTCAAAATTACTAATAAATTGCTGGAGCGATATTTTGCATAGCTTAGCTGATGTTGTAAGGAATGTATTTTAGTAAAAGGAGTACTTATTTAATTAAACAATATGTTTTTCCGATACAAATAGTAATATTTTATAATAATTTCACGCGGACAAAGGTCGCGGGGTACATCTAGTTCTATATAAAAATCATTCTACCTCACCACGCCTTTTTTCCAGCTCATAAAGAAACATAATAATACTAACCACTATACAACGTTCTTAGCGTCGCGAACAGCACCACAAAGAAGGTGGTGGAGTACTTCCCCGCATTCACAAGATGAGGGAAGGCCTCCCGACTGTCGCGGTACCGTCGCAGACATTGGAAGAAACGCGTCCACGCCGGGACTACGTTCACGAGGGCACGGGTTATGATGAACCATTGTGTTGTTTCGAATGTTACTGGAAAGAGAGGAATAAGGTTATTAAAGAAAGAAAGAAAGCTATTGCATTGAAAGCAAATTATTGGTTTTTTCGATCAGGAATTTATCAGTAACAGCCACGGAGTCTGGATTTGTGCCCAGTTGATGGCAATAGGGTCGGCCTCTATTACATGGGACTTAAACATAACTAGCGATATGTAGGTGTACTATTGGGTACACCTCTGCCAAACCCTTCAGGGATTAGAGGCGTAATGTAATGTTTTAAAGCGTCAAATAGTTTGTACCTATGTACTCAAAAATCGCTTTTAAAAGTTTTTTCCTGTAAACATATTGGTGCTTGTGCCTGTACACATAAGCGAGTTCCATATTATTGACCATTAAGAAGTTAAGAATATGTACGTTATTGCACCAGGCCACCACACCAATTATCCATTGCTAAAAACTTCCAAAAAGGGTAAAGCAGAGCTGTCGCTCATTTTATAATAAAAGGACAATGGGCAACTTACCATTAACATTGAACCAGTCGCTACCGGTTGTATAGAAGGCGATTAGATAGTGGAAGTCTAAGAAGGCTGCTACGAAGGAGTTCCACTGGTCAGCCAGCCAGAAGTCAGCGAATAGCACCGGCATGAATGGAGCCGCTAAGATACGACCCTGTAACAACGATGAGGTGAGGTTATCGGTTTGCGTTTTAAAAATAATGAGTATCAAGACCTGTTCTGATTTTCATGAGACCGCGTAGGTTGGTACCAGATTATCCATCATCTTCCTGCACTTTTTTGTACTCCTCACAGTACTAAACGCAAGACTTGAGGCAGGCACTATGGTCATAAAACGTGCGAGTAGGGCGTTTAATAACTGTCTCGTGTCATCTTGCTCCCGCGTTTTTTAGGGCATTGGCAGTCATCTGGTAGTTTTGGGGCATCTGACCCCAACTACGAGCTTGGGAAGAGTATGCGCCCGTTTATTCACAAGCCTAGTAACTGGCTTGTGGAGGTCAGATTGATATTGACTCCATGTGAGATGCTGCATACGGTGAATGAAAACCGACCATTAACATAGTCAAAACATCACATTATCATAAAATCTCGACGTACAATATGACCACTTTAGGTATGCAGTTAACAGTGGCGCTGCTCGTCAAACAAAACTACATCTATACGTCAAACTTAGTACATTTATTTTAGTTCTGTTTTTTTCTCGTCTGCACAGATAAGTTGGTTTAAGTTTAAACATACATTCCTGACGTGAACTGTCGTAACGTATTAGCTTCGGCAAAGCGAGACTAATGAGTAATTAGGAACTATTAAGAAGTCAATCGTGTTGTCGTGACGTCATCGCGTGAAGCTGAACCGAGTTTAGAAGATAACGGTTTTATTTCTTACTAAAAGATGAATAAAATCGTGTTGAAATAGTATTTATGGGTTAGTCCGGTTGGTTCGTTGGTCTAGTGGTCGCAAGCGTGACTGCTGTGCGTGGGGTCATGGGTTTGATTCCCAGGCCGGGCAGTGTTATAGGGGCTTCCATCAGGAATTTCTTAGTAGTAGTCACGGAGTCTGGATTCGTACCCGATTGATAGCAATAAAATCGCCCCCTATTACATGGGATTTAAACATAACTGGCGAAATGTGGTTGTACTAATGGGTACACCTCTGCCTAACCTGAGGGGGATTACAGGCGTGATGTTTTGGGAAGATTCAAACAATCGGTTTACAAATGCCAAAAACAGGTAAACTACTATACCTAATTGGTAGAATTAATTTTAAAAAGTCAAAGGTATCACTTTTGATTTGCGTTTAAATTTTACGAATCCACGATTTTCGTCCCAGAAACCGGATGCAAGTCTCAATTAGTTAGGCATCATTTTGTTTAAGTTTTGACTTCGGAGCAAATCTTTCATGATTGGTGTTTTTATACATATAATACTCGATCATGCCACGATAGACTGACTGGCTTGCCAAAACCCGTTTTGAAAATATTGGTCAAGGATTAGAACAGATCTATTGTAACACAATCATCACTATCGTCATTGTTCAGACGAAATATATACATACAGTATGGAGAAAGAAAAAAAAGACAAAATACTTATTTGTCGCAGATATAATATGACGTGAATACAAAATAACAAAAAATACAATAAACATACAAGGCACATGGGTCCATGCCATGTGAAAAATCGTCACATAATTTATTATATATTAAAGTATCCAATTATACCAAGATTGATAAAATAACAAAACCTGGCCTATTTGATAAAAAATAACATTATAACCATTTTTAGAGAAACATCATCTGCCTAGCCTTTTCCAAACTATATATTGTATTGGGGTTGACTTTCAGTCTGTGAAATCTACCAAACCGCATTGGGCCCACGTGGTGGATTATAAGCCCATCCTTCTCCTAGAGAGGAGGCCTGAGTCCCTGCATTGGGAACATTATAGGCTGATGATGATGACTTCCAGACTAACCGGATGCAGCTGCATAGCGGTAATTTTTTTTTATTAAAGTTGTAGTTTCGGCTGTACCGTGGGTGCGCTTACAAACATTTAAACTCACATATACAAACAACCTCAGGTCATTACATGGATCAAGTCTTTACGAGTTCATGCAGGGACGGCCCACATTGGGGATAGAGCCAATTTTTTGTTCAAAACCACATAGAGATCGCAAAAATAAACCAAATGAGACAATTTTTGGACAGAAATGTTTGTAATTAAATTGTAAAGAGACTGACGAAGCCGGATTTCTAATATTCCTTAAATCTAAAACTTCATAACCCACTAAAACCAAGATAAAGCGAGTTTTACCCTGTTCTTTAACCCTTTCAGTCACGCATTTCAACTAGCACTTGTATGGAAGTGCAAATATACGCTTCCGATGCATTTTTCGTCGCTGAAAACGAATCAGTCATAATATAAAAAAATATATATACCTGTATTCAATTCATACGCATTTTTAATAAAAAAAATTACAACCTAATTTCGCAAATCAGGCTTCGTGGGTGTCTTTGGAACTTAATTTCAACCATTTTTGTGCAAAAAAGGTTTGATTTGCCATGGTTAATATTTGAGGTCTCCAGGTGGTTTTGAACATTCTGTCCCCAATGTGCGGCCTATCTGACTCCACAACCCAATTAGTACTAGATAATACGATACCCCTTGGTAAGACCAATATCGCTAGGTAAGAACAGTTTTAGAGAATAAAACGACCGAGAAATTAAAATTTGGCAAGCAGACAGGTGATCACTGTGGTGGCATTATTCCATGAATAATGATTTAGTTCAGTTTATTTTAAAACGATTTATTAGTTTAACCTTTTACTAGCAATTGCAACTGAATTTTCATTTACTGGCAGATGTCACATAAATATTGTTTACGCTGTAATAACCGGCGACCAAATGATTTGTAAACGATATAGATGCCAATTTCCAGCGACATAACATAACATCACGCCTGTAATCCCCGAACGGTTAGGCAGAGGTGTATTCTAATAGTACACCCACATTTCGCCAGCTATGTTTAAGTCCCATGTAATAGGTGGCGAACCTATTGCCATCAACCGGGCACGAATATAGACTTCGTAGCTGCTACTGAAAAATTGCTGATGGTAAATCCAATAACACTTTACCCGACTTAGGAATCGAGCCTAGGACCTCATGTTCACCAGTCGCGCTTACGACCACTGGATACACTAAATTGTAATTCAGACTGCGGGTTGTTGTGGCTGCAGGTTTTTCGAAAGAGATACCGCGGCCCCGGACACGGAGGGCTAAGAAGGAACATGGGTGATTTTTAGTTAGTAGAAGTCTTTTTTTTTGGGTGGAAAAATCATCAAATAACCCCTCCCGTTCTATGGCAGAGCGAAAGGGAGTGTCAGACTTCTACTGACTAAAAACCACCCATGTTCCTTCTTAGTCCTTCATGTCGAGGCCGCGGTATCTCTTGCGAACCTCGCAGCCCCGACGGGCGTCGGCCCTTGCTGACATCTCTTTGAGGCGCGCGTGGAACACGAACGCGCCGTCGACACGGCCTGTCGTCGTCATAAGACGAACGGACGGCGAGCTAGCCCATCACTCACCGTCCACAGGCCCGAAGTTAGTAGAAGCCTGACACTCCATTCCGCTCCGCCCAGAGCGGGAGAAGTCATTTGATGAAATCCCACACGCCAAAAAAAAAAACTAAGTTGGGGTCGAGTTCCAGTCTAACCGGATGCAGTTGAATAACAGTATTTTGCATGTCGCGACTACTTATCTAACCTCCGCGACCATTACTGGGGAACACGATACCTCTTGTTAAAGGGGAACGATACTGGTCCCTGGAGAGCTACATACTAAAAAACACGCTAGATAAATAGAGGTACTTTTCTGAGTGCGACCGCAGCGCAAACCGCAGCGGCAATATCGTTCAAACGCAACGACAGACGAAAACACAACTGGTTTCTATGTAACTCTATGAAAACTTTTCTATAGATAGCGACATTGTTATCTGTGGCCATTGTCGCTGCGGTATGCAGTTGCGGCCGCCATAAAAGAAGCTATTTTATAATACTCACGCATATCCTCAGGAACCAAAACCTTGCTTCATGTCGAAAAACCTTCAGCGGGTTCATAAGAAAGGCCACCATTATAATCACAAGAGCTAACGGGTTCACAAACGGCGGTATACTCAAACTGGCACTGTATATAAAACTTAATATGCTTAGAGCCCAAATAACACCAAAAATGGCCGCCAACTCCATCAAATGTTGTTCAGAGAGATGATTCCGGGGGTCCAACTCGAAAATCAGTACATGGTTGACCCCAGAAGATCGCCACCCGTATACGTTGATGCCGATTAGGAATATGAACTCGACCAATAGGAATGGGCCTCGATACAGTCTGAAGGCAGTCTTGAAGTTTTCTGTGCCACCCTCGTGGAATAGTGCTGAAACAAAGTATTAAGAAGGTTAGTATAATAAACATAACAGTATTTTCTACTGTTCGGTTACAGGCTATTTTTTATACAAAAATATCTTTACCATACAGAAACTGAAATTACATTAAACACGATTTTGGGCCATTGACAATATTACGTTGTAAAATATTTGCCCTTTGGCCTTCGCCACAGTCGGGTAAAAAGACGACTACAATTTACTCAAAATAAGCAAGGGTAAATTACTAAAGAATCATTAAACCTTTAACAATGCTAACATTATACTACTCGCAATTTGTTACTTTCATTGAGATAAGAACTTCGAACATAACACATAACTCATACGGAAGTGCCCATTGTCCTTTCAACTTTTCATCCTCGTATCGTATCGTATCTTTAACGCGTCAAAATCAGAACAAACGTTTTTTTTTCAATATATTAAAAAAAATATGCAGAAATAAATACTTTTTCTTTCTTTCAGAAATGATTACCGACAACGCTTCCTCTGAACCCGATTTGAGCGCCACAAGGGTTCAAAAGCAGTATTGTTCTAAGCGCGATGATACGACTATAATGCATCATTGAAATAATCCATAATTAAAAGCCTAAACTGGCAGCTGTTTTGGCCAATGGTCAATGACCGGGCTGCCTACAAATGAATACCATATTTGAAAAACGGGCTTCCCCTCATCAAAAATACTGAATTGGCAATTTTCGATTACTGATTTCTGTTTTATAGTACCATATTTAGTAAACCTCATTTAAAAAAAAGAACTCTGGCTGCTTATTCATTTTTGAAATAAGAATAAACAACCGTTTAAAATTAGAAAACGTTAATACTAAGAAACTGTTGCCGCGACTGTTGAGCATGTTGTCCTGGGTTCGGTTCTCGGCTCGGGGAAATTGGGATTTACCTTTAGGAATTTCTCAGCTGCAGCCAGTCTTGATTTATGCCCGGTTGATGGCAATTTGGCTCGCCTAATTTTAAATGGGACTTAAAAGATAACTTAATGGGTGCACCTCTGCCTTATCCTTCGGGAATTACAGACGCTAGACGTGATGATAAGTAATGTACAACCATTTGAAATTAGAAAACGGGAATTCTCAGAAAATCTATATTAGACTTTGGATTATATCGTCTAGAAAAACCACTTCGCCATATTTACGATGTAAACAGCAGTATGTGTAATAAATTACGGTTCACTGTTGTGATTAGAAGGCCTATCTTGAGCGTTCGCCTACAAACTGTCATGATGACGAATCTCGGGCCAATTTCGTGCTTTGAAGTTTTTAAAACCAATTTATTCTAAAGTGGGTGAGTGTACATAAATTATGAAACGAAAATAAATAGATAATTCGGAAAAACTGCTTTAGAACAAAGTAGTTTTTCCGTAAGAACTATACGAAAAGAACTCTGGCAGACTTACTGCTGGTGGTTTTTTTTTATAAAATACTAGTTGCTCCCGCGGCTTTACTCACGTCAAATAACATACTAAAACTTTCCTCTATAGATTGGTGAAAACAGCATGAAAATCGGTACAGTAGTTTTTGAGTTTATCGCGAACAAACTGACAGACGCGGCGGAGGACTTTGTTTTTTAATATGTAGTGAAGCAGTACTTTTGTGCTCTTCTATTAGAACGTAATGTCCTGTTAACTATTTTGTGTGTACATAAATAAATAAGAAACATTCTCTTAAATGTTTGCATCAGTACATTGGATAAGCGTAAAAGATTGAACGTCCATTTCAACTAAGCTTAAGTGCACACAAGTCGTAATGATCATTTATGGCCTGATATGATAACTAAACTCTTTTGCAGAGTGTACCTACCAAACAATTCGTTTATAGCCTTAAATTACGTGAGTTAACTCTTTTGCCCCCATAAAAAGAGCTTCCTTAAAGATGTTCCCATTTTAGAATGTAATCCCCTGTGATATCATTTTTTAATCCTTTTATAGACGTTTACTAAACATTTATTACTGAAGGTTGTTGGCAAACGATAAGTACCTAAGAATAATCTTTTATCTTTGCTAAGAATAATCTTTTATCTTTGCATTTGCATAAGATGCTGCGGTCAGTAAAAGATAAAGTTTATTTTACACAATGTTTAGTAAGGATTTCTGCAATCTATTGGGAAAATATTACAGAATCTTGTGATAACAAAGATTAGACGAAGATATTGTGTAATATATTGTATGTGTGGTAGAGATTTTATAGATTTATTGCTGATATGATATAAAACTAACATTAAAGGGATTTTCTTGGCTTTGTTTGAATGTTACAGAAGTTATCATTGATGGCCAAACATGTCACTAATGGAATTGGGTTAGAAGTAAAAGAGATAAATTGATTGAAAATTACTCGAAAATAGGTTTGAATGCCAACTTCAACGGAAGTTAGCGTGCAAAAATTGGATAAAAAGATAGAAACCTAGACCACTGTCTAGGTCCTTTCCATCCGATTTTTAATTTTTTTTAAAAGAAATTTTAAAATTCACAGCTGTCGATAGAGACCCTTATTTGGCTCATATTCTTCGTGACCCCATAATTTAATCGATCAATCATTATGCGTTCAATCAATCAGCATTTATTAATTGCAATTCATTGTCTATCTTATTATAAGTATTATAGTATTTTTATCACAGTATTATTAGCAATCAAAACAGTGATTAATTTAATTTCCTGTAATTACCGGGCGCCCAAAATATGGAAAACATTTCTTAGAAACTTTTAAGTTAGTTTTGATATGAATCATCGAGTAAACTATCATAACACTGGCAATATATAGACTCTAATAGATATTAGACTCTATTACCAGAGTTATTTGATACATATTAGATTTTACTGATTAGATTAGAGATTCCTAGTAAAATCTGCAATAAAACGATATGAGACGGATAAGGGCATGAGAATGATGACTGCGATCCTATTAAAGAAATCTAAATAGGTAGGTACAGGTATCTTATAGATAAGATAATTATATTTTATTGTTCCGAGTTTACTGTATACGGATATAACAGTTATACAGGATGTAAATCAACCCATCACACAGCCGTCAACCAAGCATTCTGTACATCAAACTAAGTACCCCTACGCAAAAATTTTTGCTGTGAAACGACTTTTGTTTTTGGGTCAAAAATCACATTTTACGGTAAAACTCAATGTGGCACTGTTAAAACATTGGAATAGTGGATGATTTGAATAGTAAACGGGTCATGGAGGTAATTTAAGTAAAGTTATAACCTGAAAAACTAGATGCGAGAGAGATATGATGAGGCACTTGCAAATGATCGCAGTCCCCACCACTGCGATCATTTGCAAGTGCCCTTCGTTTGCGTTAAGGGTACTTTTACACCCTATTAATGGTTAAAACAGTTTGCAATTTTGCCCCAGGTTTCAAGGAATATTTTCAATAGAATCTGTTATCAATTTTGATGTCAATGTCTACTACTACTATTACGGTTCGTTATTGTTATTTTATTTAACTACTAGCTTTTTTTTTTTTTTCGGGGTGGGAAATCATCAAATAACCCCTCCCGCTCTTGGGCAGAGCGAGAGGGAGTGTCAGACTTCTACTGACTAAAAACCACCCATGTTCCTTCTTAGCCCTTCATGTCGAGGCCGCGGTATCCCTTGCGAACAACCCGCAGCCTCGACTTTACTTTACTTAACTACTAGCTGTGCGCTGCATGCGTTGCATTGCACCTATTTCTACCTACCCTACCCTCGGGTGGGGTTAGCAGGATGGAAAGTACTTTACGTCCTATTCTCATACCCACTGAATATGTCACACACAAAATGTCATAAAAATCGGTCAAGCCGTTTCCGAGCAGTATAACACTGTGACACTAGAATTTTATATAGCAAGCACTTCACCGAGCAACTTCGTCCGTAAAACTTGTAATAGCTTGGCTAATATGCATAATATTATTATATATTCGTTCCGGAGATAACCTCCTACATACAAACAAACAAATTGTACTTCTTTATAATATTAGTATAGATATGTTGTGCTGGTATAAATATTTGGCCAAGAGTGTAAGTAAGATTTTAAAAAACCGTCCTAAGTCGCCCAAGAACATTAAGATTTTCTATACCAGTGTAAGTCAGTATTTTTTTATGACCTACGAATCGTGGTTGAAAATAACAGCATTAAAAAAATGACGATGTTTTAATTGACAGGAAAAGGTTAACTTAGATTTGAATATTAGAAATACCCACTTCGATCTATTCATATTTATATTGATGACTAAAGCAATTTCCGACTAGGACAGGTCATGGTTGTTGACGTCGGTCGAGTAAAATTCTATAAATTACTGGGTTCCACCAAACCAGAGCCAAATTCGACCAATCACAGGAAGGGCGAAAGATCAGATGTAAATTTTAACTAATGTGATTGGCCGATTTCCGCACATATGCTCTCGTCAGACTGCCAAGTCATAGGTCTGGAGTTTGAACTCAAAACACGTACAGTCGAACAAGCTAATAAGTATACAGGTAGAGTTTTTTATGATTCTAGTACACTGAAAATATTGATTGCAATTTTGTTTTCTAGAGCGTTTCGCATTAAGCGACTGATGTCTAACGCTGTATCGTTTGTCATCAGTCTCTAAATGTATCTGTATAATCTTAAAAGTAAATGCTAGTTAGCTGGCTGTATACATATTAGCTTGTTCGACTGTACCTCTGTTTTTTAGGTTTCATGTGCGTACCTACTTACTTCGGTTAAGGAAAACATCGTAAGGAAACCAGCGTGCCTTAGAGATATTTCTCGATGGCATCTAAAGCCAAGTCCGAAGCCTTTGGACGGCCAAAAACTCGGGACAACAGGTTGGGTACCAACAAAACGATAAAAAAATTAAGATGGCAAAAACAACTCACCAGACAAAACAACAGTGATGAACAGCACAATAAAAGACCCAGAGAACAGTCCCACTTTAAAAGTAGTCCACGGACTCTGTTGTTCTCCCAGCGGTGGTACTCTCAGTTTCTTCATAGCCTTCTGCCTATCGCCTCCTTCCAGGTCATTGGTGACTGTAGCCTCTGTATCGCTGATAAGCCTGTCGATGTCCTTGTTCGTGTAGAAATGTGAAGTCTCCACGTGTTCTGCCCGCCATTGTGCACCGTTGCTTACGTTTAGTAACTGAGGAAGGCTGATTGTTAGTTTGGTATTTGTTTTTTGGTAGAGTTTTAAAGGGAACATCACATCACTCCTGATATCTCCGGAGGCTTAGGCAAAGGGGTATCCATTAGTATACCCACATTTCGCCATTTATGTATACGTACCTAATAGGGATCGAGCCTATTGGCATCAACCGGGCACAACTCCGTAGCTGTTACTGAAAAGTTTCTGATCGTTATGTAATCGTAAGATTACATAAAAAGCAAGTCGAAACCTCTGATTTTCCATAAAAACGTGGTCAAGGTCTACATTATAGCGTGTAATATTATTTCATGTACAATATTAATCAAGATAATAGGTATAATTTCGCCCCCATTAGGTACATGTAACTTCGTAAAACATAACATGCGAAATAAGGGTGCCCTTTACCCTTCCTATTTGGAACATACAAGCATGATGTTAATTTTGTTTGTTTCTAAACTTATTTAACTTAGGAGAAGGTCGCCTACATAATGTGGTGTGGTTTTCCTTAAGAGGTTTCCGTCAACAACTCAAGTACCGTTAAACGTTTAAAAAACATGAGTAAATTACAATGATGACGTTTTTGCTAATAGTCAATCGGCTTGTTGTTTGATAGTTAAGTTGAAATTGAAATTGTTTATTGAAAAAATTGATATACAAAAATGTTTACAATATGGCCTTAACAACTATAGGTATACAGTTTATTGGATTCTACCTGAACTTATAGGAATAAACCTGTATCTCAGGTAACTCACTCTAGTGCTTATACATAATAATATCTAAGATTCCTTAAAGAAATACTATTAATGAATTACTAATATAGTTAGAAACATCATCATCTGCCTAGCCTTTTCCCAACTATGTTGAAGTAATCTTCCAGTCTAACCGGATGCAGCTGAATACCAGTATTTTACATGGAGCGACTGCCTATCTGACCTCCACAACCCAGTTAGTACTGATTAACATGATACGCCTTGGTAAGACTGGTTGTCAGAGTTTCGGGCCACTGACTACCTATTACAACTGTCAAAGATCTACGAGCCGGGACCAACGGTATAACGTGCTTACCGAAGCACAGACTAAACTCGGTATGTAATGGCTAATCACCCATCCATGGACCAACCCAGGTAAGCGCGGCTTAACCTGAGGATCGACTCCGAACGGCTCATATTATTTAGCCACGAGCCCCTCTCCGTCGGTCTAATACGTGTGCGTCATTTATTTATTAGACAGGTTTGAGGTTTCCTCATTTTCCTTTATTCAAATCAAGGCATAAAATGTATATGCACATTTCCTTCATGATTTGACCTATTCTCTTCTTATTATTATAAAATAAATGCCACATCCATTTTAATAGCACAACA
The DNA here is from genome assembly GCA_949774965.1 of Diarsia brunnea. Classification (NCBI taxonomy): domain Eukaryota; kingdom Metazoa; phylum Arthropoda; class Insecta; order Lepidoptera; family Noctuidae; genus Diarsia; species Diarsia brunnea. Next base: position 4,636,845 of record OX459019.1, read on the forward strand.
ACTTCATAATGACTTGAAACGTTGTATAATAAAATTATCTTCCTCATCAAGTCGCTAGTGCAAAGTTCGATTTGTAGGACTCATCACATGTCATAACATCAGGCCTGTAATCTCTGAAGCCCGGTTTCCCCCGCTAGCGGAGTGGACCCAGTAATGACTTCTTTTACCTCGTAAGAAAAAACCGCTTACATGTGTTTCCACCAACAAAGAGACGAGCGGAAATGACTCAGCGAGCAAAAAGAGTAAAAATGAGCTCGCTCTGCTCTTCTTCTCGTTTAATTTCTCTTTTGCGATGGGAATCAAACGACTTAACTCGTTCTTGGTGGAAATGAAAACCTATTTCTCGAAAGCGAAGTCCTCTTCGCTTAGGTGTCTCATGAGATGACGAGAAACAGAGAAGTATGGAAGAAAAGGACATGCTGCGCCGACCACAAATAAATTGGGATAATGGCGAGATAATGATGATGATGAAGTCCGCTTCGCTTAGCCATTTCCGGCTCATTACCCTTTCGTGGTGGAAACCGTTCTTAACACTGAAAACCGATCCCCATGTATACTTTAGAAAAGGCTAGGCAGATGATGATCATGGGGAAACCCGTCTAGAAAATAAATGACGTATACGTATTAGAACGATGTCGGGGTTCTATCTACCAGACTGAAATAGACCACAACAACCTAAAATCACAAAGTAAACAATTCAAAATTGAATATAAATTGGTTCGTGGATCTAGTAGCTAGCCGTGAGGTACTGTGTTCGATTCTCAGGGCGATGATTATTGTATTTTCTTAGCCCGAAGTCTGGATATATGCTCGGTTGGTGCCTATAGGAGCCCCCTAATATGTCCATCACTAGCGAAATGGGGGCGTACTATACCGGTATGTGGCACGTAGCTACATCACTGATTAAAACTTTCGGAAAAACTGGCGCGACATTATATTTTTCGTAGGTATTTCAAAAGATATCAATGTGCATGCCTGTACTGCCTCGAGATAGTGGTGGTTTGAACGCGGCTGCTGAGCATGAAGTCCTAGGTTCGATTCCCCGGTCGGGCAAACTGGGTATCATTTAGTTTTTCTATCAGGAATTTCTCAGTTGCTGCCACAGAGTCTGAATTTGTGCCCGGTTGATGGCAATAGGCTCACCCCTATTACATGGTACTTAAACATAACTGGCGAAACGTGGATGTACTAATTATTAGTACATCCACATTTTGCCTCTGCCTCTGCCTGACAGTTCGAAGATAACTGGTGTGATTTTATCATCATCAGCCGATAATGTTCCCACTGCAGGGACTCAGGCCTCCTCTATAGGAGAGGGATGGGCTATAATGCACCACACGGACCCAGTGCGGGTTGGTAGATGTCACATATATCTTCGAATTTTTTGGTTCTAAGACATGGTTTCCTCACGATGTTTTCCTTCACCGTATTTGAGAGCAGTGGTGATGAAATAAATTACACAAAGTAATGCGCCTGCCTGGGTTCGTAAGTCGGGGGCGCAACCACTGGGCCACCACTGCTCTCTGTTGATTTTATGTTATGTTATAAATATTCGTTGTGGTAGCTTGGTAACTCAGTAAAATATTTGAACACTACATCACACTTATCATAAAAAAACGTAAACATTAGAAACTAACTGATACGATGATATCATTTAACCACTGTATATACAGGATCATCCACTATTTAAAATAAATAGATAAGAAAACGTTATCAAACCTTACCTTATCGTGTTTCTTCAATATTTTTCTGAAGCCAGTGTAATTTAGATTCTGATAATTTTGTAGGAGAATGAGACTTAAGTAGAATTCGCTAAAGGCTAGTTTTAGTTCTTGCACTTTTCTCCGTGGTATCGCCTTTTTGCCATCACCACTTCCTTTAGGCTTGATTGTTTCGAAGTGTGATTTTAATTCGCTTTGTAGTGTGGCGAATTTACGTGTCGCTTCGGCGAGCTTTTCTGAAATTTTGAAATAAGATGTAGCTAATTGAGGAGCTCGTGGCTTAATAAGAACTGCCACTCGGTTCGATCTTTAGGTAAAGCTGTGCTTGCCTAGGTCGGTCTGTGGATGGGTGACCGCCCGACATATCGGGTTTCCTCTGTGCCTCGGAAAGCACGTTAAGCTGTTGGTCCCGGCTGCCATATATAGATCTTTGGCAGTCGTTACAGGTAGTCAGTGACCTGAAAGTCTGACAACCAGTCTTACCAAAGGGTATCGTATTACCTAGTATTAACTGGGTTGTGGAGGTCAGATAGGCAGTCGCTCCATGTAAAATACTGGTATTCAGCTGCATCCGGTTAGACTGGAAGCCGACCCCAACATAGTTGGGAAAAGGCTAGGCAGATGATGTGTAGCTAATTGTTTAAACCAACCAATACTCCTTGTATTGGTCGTCCGTCGGTGAGATGGGTAGACGACATAGTTGCCATTTCAGTAATACCCTGGATGAGGCTGGCACAAGAGCGTGGAGCTTGGCATAAGCAAAGAGCGGCCTTTACACAGCAGTGGGTGGAGTCGGGCTGTGGATGGATGGATGGAATTGTTTAAACTCCTATCATTATCTGCCTAGTCTTTTGCTATGTTGGTTGACTTACAATCTAAACGGATGGAGCTGAATACTGGTATTTCACATGGATTGACTGCCTATCTGACCTCCACATTCAATTTAATATACTGGATAATATGAAAACTCTTGGTAAGACTGGTTGTCGACTTTCAGGACACTGACTACCTGTAACGACTGTCAAAGATACAAATGACGACCAGAATCAACAGCTTAACGTTCTTTCCGAGGCACGGAGGAATCTCGGTATGTCATGGACCGTGGTCAACTATCCATGGACCTGAAAATCGACCCGAGCGGCTGTTATTTTATAGCCACGAACTCTTGTACTAACTATACAGGTTATATAAATAATAATTTAATCCTCATAATTGTGTCAGTGGTCGCAAGCGCGACTACTGAGCATGAGGTCCTAGGTTCGATTCCCGGGTCTGGCAGTGTTATTGGGTTTTTCCACCAGAAATTTCCCAGCAGCTGCCATGGAGTCTGGTTTTGGGCTCGGTCGATGGCAATAGGCTAGCCCCCTATTACATGGGACTTAAACATAACTGGTGAAATGTGGGTGTACTACAAGGTGTACTTCTGCCTAACGCTTCGGGGATTACAGGCGTGATGTTATGTTGTGGTAATCCTCATAATCAATATTCTTACCTGAATAAAAAGTATTAATTTTCTTAAGTTCCTGATCACAGTAATGGAAGAATGTTTCATCGAAGTTTGCGAAGTGGCGGGAAAGAACCTCTGGCTCTACGTTCTCAGCTGATGGCGCCTCCTCCACCGCTGTGTATAACATAGCCTTCATTTCCTGTTGACAAAATAAATCTTTACAATGTAGTGTAGCATAACTGTGCATTTTTTGTTGACGTTTTATATGCCCATGTAAGTCTCACTTCATCTACCTAGCCTTTTGCCAACTATGTTGGGGTTGGCTTCCAGACTCCAGTCTAACCGGATGCAGCTAAATACCAGTATTTTACATGGAGCGACTGCCTATCTGACCTCCACAACCCAGTTAATACTAGTTAGTACGATACTCTTTTTTTTTATCAGTGTTTTCCTGTATCAGTAGGTACCAAGCCATAGTTATGATGTGCCATTGTCGTTGATTCATTACGTATTGGGTTAGGACTTAAGAAGGTACAGGGCCTGTGAGGAATTAAAAAAATAATTTGAAGAAAGCCCAGTTTCAGTAATATAGCTAGTTTCAATTTTTTTTTTAAACTTTGCCTCACACTAAGTATTTCTCCTGTATCGTGGGTGTGTTCACAAATATTTAAACTCACATGCCCAAATACTCTGGGTATTTACCGGAACCAGTATCTGCAGGTCATACAAATATTTGTCCTGTGCGGGAATCGAACCCGCGACACGCAGCGCAGCAGTCCATTGCTTGGGCCTCTGCGCCAAGCACACACACATCATCTGCCTAGCCTTTTCCCAACCATGTTGGGGTCGGCTTCCAGTCTAACCGGATGCAGCTGAGTACCAGTATTTTACATGGAGCGACTGCCTATGTGAACTCCACAACCCAGTTAATACTCGGTAATACGATACTCTTTGGTGAGACTGGATGTCAGAATTTCAGGTCACTGACTACCTGTAACGACTGCCAAAGCTCTAATATATGGCAGCCGGGACCAACAGCTTAACGTGCTTTCCGAGGCACGGAGGAAACTCGGTATGTCGGGCGGTCACCCATCGACAGACTGACCTAGGCAAGCACAGCTTTACCTAAAGATCGACCCGAGTGGCAGTTCTTATTAAGCCACGAGCTCCTCCAAACACACACACATTGGGTTGAAACTCTAGAGCCTGGTCAGGCTTTTAAAGGAAATTAAAACTCGCTTAGTTGACTCTTCTTATGGCCCAAAGTGGCAACACCGCGTATATAATAGTGCTACAAGTTAACTAATAATGATCTCTTCTTAAATATTGATTTAAATCATAATTAACACATCTTTGCTGACTCATGAGTCGTCAGCAGAACTACAATGATGAGCATGCTACAGAAACATGATTTATATTTAAACATTATGATTAGCATGTGATTGACATAGGCACAGCAAGTTACTATAAAAATAACCTTCCCAAAATATTAGTGTTAACAAATTAAAGGACACTGGGCAAAATTGGTGTGTGCTGTTCCACACTGAACAGTTGATTATTCAATCTGCCTTTACTGCCTATATTCGGCCACCACCGGCTGTGCCTACTCTTTGCTGCCTACAGCTACTTGGCTACTCTTTTAACTTTTTTGTATGTTTCAGAATCAGATTCTTTATTTGTAAAACATAGGTATAATAAAGGTCTTCAAGTTAATGAGCACTATGTTTTGCCGCGAAGGCATACAAAAATTAAAAAAAAATTTAATTTTTTCTTCACTTGTGTGATTTATTTATTTAAATGATCTATTAGCCAATGGAACCAATACATATGTATTATTTAAACTACAAGTTATTTTATGGTCTTTTCTGGCTAGATAAATCTATTCAATAAAAATATTCCAACTAAAAATGCTTATATAGTTAGCTTGATTCATCGTCAACCTCTTCTCTGTCTTAGGACGAGATTGAGGTCAAGACTTCAAGAGTAGGTTCATTTCGTATAGGAATAAATATGAAGCTAAAATATTTCTTTTTCTTGTCACGATTATATCTAGATGTTCGTGAAAGTGCTAGCAAAGGTATTAAATTTCAAAGAAAACAGTTATTACGTTCAGCGGACATTGCACAAACTGCTCAGTATAGTTTCATTTAGAACTTTAACTGTGTGAATCTGTCTCAGATACCACATGTTATAATCCTAGTATACTCCTTTTGCCTCATCCAAATTCATACATTTGATGATGTACATGCACATTCATTGTGAGTTTTATTATGTCATTAAAATCTGAAAGATCAGGTCAAAAACAGTTTTACTAAGTCTGTTTAGGTTATAGTTGAATTGCAATGATTTAAAAGAATGTCCATGGAGTTTCTTGCCCAATCTTCTCCGTAAAGATCTACGCTTTGGAATGGGCAACTACAGTGCTTTTGTTATTTTAAAAAGTTATTTTGCTTTGTGACTGGGACTGTAGAATCACTGTTTTTTGACATTCATAAGTGCTATGAGTATCTTTTTCACTTTAACAACAAAGTATTAGGGAAACATTGGAATTCATTAAATGCACAAGTAAGCCTTAGGAAAGCCATAACAAAAAAAACACTAATAGAACTTATAATTGTCTATCATTTTGTTTTGTTCTGTTATTAGTTTTTCCATTGTATTTGACTGAAACAAAACAGTTGTTTAAGTAGTTTTAATATTAGTCAAGGACAATATTTATTTTTATGTCTCTCCTTGTCCCTATTCTCTGAGACTGGCAATGAATTTAATTTCTATTCAGCCATAACATTATTAACCTTAGGTACTCCGTACATACAAAAGTCAGCAAATATTTTTTAATCTTAGTTCTAAGTAAATTGTTTTATTTACTTAAATGTTAGTGTTATATGGCACAACTCGTTAGAAACTTGAATTGCAGTATAATTTTCCGGTGCTACATACAGAAATCATCCATATCAATAAAAGTGGGTAGACAATACACAGGCAAAGCGTAAATTATTATTATTAAGTCCTTATCTATAATTTTATGGCGAACAATACTCACCTCATAGTTTATGTATTGTTTACGCCACTCAGGCGTAATATGCGCACTCAAGTGCTCCGCGAACTTCATCTTAGGACGTTACTACACGACTTTGTCGTTACAACAACTCATAAACACTAACTAACTATAGTTCACAGTATTCCACATAAATTGTTTTTCACGGACAAACTAGGTTTACTTTGTGATAACTGGAAATGGTGACCTCATTGCACTGAGTATATATATTTGAGTAAACACTGGAATGATACGGTATTACATGAGCAAATTTTTATCTTTTTGTGTTTTAAATTTTCCATAAAAAACGACGGTCCGTTTCGTGTTTCTTCGGATCACCTGAATGAATGACAGCAGTTTAATAATGATGTGCCAAAGTAAATTTATTTCGTTTATTTAGTCAATTTATTGAGTACACATTAGTCGATATTAAAAAAATATATTTAATCATCATCTACCTAGCCTTTTCCCAAGTATGTTAGGGTCGGCTTCCAGTCTAACCAGATTCAGCTGAATACCAGTATTTTACATGGAGCGACTGTCTATCTGACCTCCACAACCCAGTTAATACTAGTTAGTACGATACTCTTTGGTAAGACTGGATGTCAGAATTTCAGGTCACTGACTACCTGTAACGACTGCCAAAGATAGTTTAGTTTAACTGGGCTTTTGTCCGCACTTAGCCTCTTGATTGGGCCATTGTGCGTGAGATCAAGACTGCCAAAGATATGGCAGCCGGGACCAACAGCTTAACGTGCTTTCCGAGGCACGGAGGAAACTTGGCATGTCAGGCGGTCACCCATCCACAGACCGACCTAGGTGAGCACAGCTTTACCTAAAGATCAAAACGAGTGGCAGTTCTTATTAAGCCACGAGCAACTCCTTAACATAATTATTAAAAAAATATATTTATTATGTAACTTAAATAAATAAGCATCATTATTTTAACATTTTTTTTTATGGATTCTATTATGCAATAAATTTATTTAATTCTTATTTGTAACAAGTGACTATGAATGTATGTCTGTAGTCGAATTAGTCGATTAGTAACTACGAAGAATAATAATTATTGATGATCTACTAATCCATCTCGCTACACTATTGACAGCTGTTTTCAATAAAAATAGTGTCAATGTCATTCGACGTAGTGCTGTTCGTTCAAAAATAGTTGTTTCTACAAACAATTTTTGATGAATTTAAAAAAATTTTTGAAAATGAAAATAATCTTTCATTGGTAGTCAGGTAAAAACAAAGGATAATATGGCAAGAATAAAAAGGTGTCTGATGGATGAGTGATCTACGAATAGTAAAGAAATAATGGCGTGTCCGACTGAAGGCTATATTTGATTGATTGATGAGTGATGACAAGACGAATAATAGAGAATATGGAAGACGAAGACATGCTGTGCTGACCCAAAATTAATTGGGTATTGCGTAACATAAAATGATGATGATGATGAAAAATAAAAGCACATTACATAGCAGAATCTTTATTTATCTATATTAACTTCTAATTCACTAGTCGAGCTATCTCTGACTGGGAACAGGGCACTGTTAATGTTCTCTGGAATGACCCTGGCCACTTTCCTCGGTTCTTTCACTAGTGTCTTGGGGCACTGCATTTCTGACCAGCTTATAGGCACCATACTGATGCCTTGAGGGGAGCCTTCTCCACTAGCTATTACAACTCCTAGTTCATTTTCAGCTGTTGAAATGTGATACCAGTGGATTTCTGTCATAGGGAGCTGAATTTTGTGTTAAGGAGAATAATACTTTACTTACCAAGAATCAATAAAATACAATATCATAGCTTAATACAATTTATACAAATATGGTATTTTACCATATTTTATTATTATTTTGTTAAAAAGGATACAACTCTTGCCAATATCACATCTCCAGGTCTGTAACACTTGTAAGGGTCTACTCTATCTTTCTCTGTAGCTTTTATGTCTTCTTTCTTCAAGATTCCTCTATAAGGCCTCACAAGGACTGAAGGACCAACACATAGTATAACACATTGGACCATTCTCGGGTTTACAACTGTCACCTTAGCTGTCACTATGTCACCAGTCTTAGGAAGAATACTAGGTGTCCTAGGGCTTTCTACTGTTACCATTGTTGCCTGAAAAAGAAGATTGTTTGTTCCTATACAAAATATGTAATTTTCAGGTCAAATTCAAATAATGCTAAGAGTTTTGTATCATGTCAATAAATGTTTTGCCTCATACTAAAAGCATGATGACTTAAACGAGTTTGCTGGAGTAAAACCATGAAGAGTGTGCTAGTTCTATTTACCAACCTCATTTTCTTTTTTTTTAACCATTTTCTGGATGCCACACAAAGAGGCATAAATGTAGCCCCTGACCTCACAGGTTCCGGGTCCGGCAACATATTCTTTATTAGCTATACTTAACCGCATGCCGGGAATGCATAATTTTCCCTGTAACTTTTCTTTATCCAATAATGCCATGATGGGTTTTGGAGGTTATGTTGCAATATAATAGTTCAATGGCTTTAAATGTAATGGTTTCAGCACTGGTGTGAATGTCTTAATTAATTAATAAGAACTTCAGCTACACTTATAGAAACTGATTAATAACGACTCATATTTAGCAAAACTTTGTTGATAAACAAGTTTTGACATTTTCATTTTGGCGTAAAAGAGGACGGCATAGACAAATTAGACAATACAAGCAAGATTTTTACATGAACATAGAGCTTTCAAACAACGAAATCTTGCTAAGTTGGACTAGAGGTGGACTAAGATTTGCCTAAACTCAATGCACAAAATACTCCTCATACGGATACCTTTTCTTTTTGGCGGTTGGAAAATCATCAAATAACCCCTTCCGCTCTTGGGCAGAGCAAAAGGGAGTGTCAGACTTCTACTGACTAAAAATCACCCGTGTTCCATAATAGCCCTTCATGTCGAGGCCGCGGTATCTCTTGCGAACAACCCGCAGCCCCAAACTCCTCATACCTAACGTAGGGATTTAGGTAGTAAAGTGCAAAATAAAATTGCTGCGTTAGGTACCGTAATTTTTTAAATAAATACGCAATGCATGATTTGAATCAGTCTGTCTAATCCTAATAGTAGTATAAATTTAAATAGTAAATGATTTCAATTGGCATTTTAAACTTAATTTTTAAACGAATTCGTAATTAATGTACGGCCGGCACATATTGTCGTGGTTTGTCTATTTGTTTTGTAAGAATTTCGGAAGGGTTTTTAAAAATTCGCTCACGTAAGACTTACTTCTGAAATGTTCCTGATGGAAAATACCAGTGGGTATTCGGCTAGTAGCAAATCAGACATTATTTAATGCATGCTGTAACTAGATTTTCTTATCTATCGGATTGTTTAGTAAGCTTACAACAGATACACCTCTAGCTAGTTTTGTTGGACGTGTCACGTCAGCCGGCGAGTGACATTTGATTGTGTGGAAGCGATTCTGTTTTATGGGATTTTGCGTGAATATCTCTAAAATATACGAGAGATATGCTTACAAAGTTTGAAACTAAGTCGGCGCGGGTGAAAGGTATATCCTTTCATGCGAAGCGGCCATGGGTTTTGGCTAGTTTACACAATGGCGTGATTCAGCTATGGGACTATCGTATGTGTACATTGCTGGAGAAATTCGATGAACATGACGGTCCCGTGCGTGGCATTTGCTTCCACATTCAACAGCCGCTCTTTGTATCCGGTGGGGACGATTATAAGATCAAGGTTTGTGCTCAGGATGTCAGTTTTAAATACAACTTGAACATGTATGTTTCGTCATGTTTATGACACGTATATCGTAGCTTGCGTATCAATTATTGTTTCCACCGATAATTACTTCATATTAAAGTATTAGTACGCCCTTTTTTCTATGTATGGACATAATAGTAAGATTTAAGTTTCATTTCTCTAAAACTCTATTTCCAGCTATCTGTAATAGGTAAAAAACATATGTACTGCTATAAATACTCATCAATTCATTGTTTTAAAGCTACACAGATATAATATACATGCATCTAAATTATCAATTTCAATAGCTGTTGGATGTAGACTACACTATTAACACTAAAAGAACAAACTAAAAAAATTGGTTCTCCCACTTCAGAATTATTCAAAACAAAGTTGTGGGTTATGTTTTTTTGTATCAAATATATATGCAATGCATCCATACACCCTATTCACTCCAAAAAGTTGCAATACCTTATTGATTATTACAGGTATGGAACTACAAGCAGAGACGGTGTCTGTTCACTTTGCTGGGCCATTTGGACTACATCCGCACTACATTCTTTCATCATGAGTACCCTTGGATATTGAGTGCTTCTGATGACCAGGTTTGTCTTTCTTAACTCTTTTGAGCCCCACTTTCATCAAAATTTAGTTTTTAATTGGGTTTCATTAGCTTGGGTTAATTGGTTAAATATCTCATTTTTTTTCCTGCTAATATTTTCTATCATTATTTACTATGTAATATAATCATGTTGATAATGTAGTTGTTTTTCACGTTTGGTGAGTGCTATGTATAAATTCAATAAATGTATTATCATTATAATTAATTACAATTGAGAAAATAGTAATGGGTATACCCATTGCAATGTGTATTTGCAGTATAAAATGCAGTACTCATAAGCTGAAAAATTTTTGTAATCATATCACTTACACTTGAAGAAATATTAACAACATTAACACTGTGCCAAGGACCCATGATTTGGGTCAAACAATAATTGTGTTGTGTGCCGACAACTCCCTCAGAGTCATTGCTATATGTAGCTATAGATGACTTGACTAGGAAAGTGTTAAGGCATTTATTCCTTACAAGTCTAGAAACCATTACACTAACAAAGAAAGAGTAAAGAAAGAGAAAAATCACATTTCTTTCCAGACAATAAGAATATGGAACTGGCAGTCCAGACAATGCATCAGCGTGTTAACAGGTCACAACCACTATGTAATGTGTGCACAATTCCATCCCACTGAGGACCTTCTCGTATCGGCCTCCTTAGATCAGTCTGTAAGAGTGTGGGACTTCTCCGGACTGAGGAAGAAGAGTGTGGCCCCTGGACCTTCAGGCCTGGCTGAGCATTTGAGGAACCCACAGGCTACCGATCTTTTTGGACAGGTATAATAAACAATTTTTAAGTGTTGTGTGTGTTTTTATGTGTTGCTATGTGGCTTTTTTTAATTTGATATTAAATGAATAGTTACCAATTTTGAAATAAGAAACTAGCTTTTTGATCGCATCTTTGTATTGGCTTCGCACTCACACAGAAAAAGAGATATCTGTAAACTTTTACAGAAAGCATGATTTATGGTTGCTCTCAGCAGAACAGTTCAAAAATAGAACATTGCTGAGCAATACTTTGCTGTACGTATTTGTAAAAACACTATGTTTGTGACTTAGACCAAAAGCAAAGTCTGGAACAATTAAAGATGCCATAAAAGTAAAAAAAAATTTAGAACTGGGAGCCTAAATGGTTGCTTTAGTACAATCATAATACATATCATGAGCATTGCATTTTCAAAAATGTTCACAAAGTGACAATTCATAATATTAACTTTGTCAAATCTTAACACAATTCATTGTATTATCCTATTGTGATTCTGCTAAAGCCGTCATTTTAGGTCCTCTGATACTTTAGTGTTTTAAACTCACATTTCAATGCTTTAGTTTGCTTGAGTTTCAGTTTGCAATAAATATTATGTAGGTAGCTGTAGAATTAGTCTTATTAGTTAATTGTTCATTGCTTCTTATGTTTAAATGACATTATTAGTAATAAATAAGATAAAATGTATATTATGACACACAACACACACACACACACACACTTAAAAAATAGAAAACCTTAATTTTTGTTGACCTTAATCCTCTTGCGGGTTCATTATATTAATCATTATGAAGGACTTTTACTATGTGACGAAACCTGAAAATACGAAATATCAGCTGTGTCCGACATTTTGACTGCACTTTGGGCGCAGTGGCTGACTGTTGGGCTGCGTGTCGCGGGTTCGACTCTGAACGGAAAAAATATTTGTATGGCTTACAGATAATTTGTCTGAGTGTTGGCTTTGTGAGTTTAAATGTTTTTAAACGAACCCAAGATACAGGAGAAATTCCTATATAGTGTCCATCGTCTGTTTGAAAAAAACATTTGAAAAAAATGGGGATTGATGTTTTCTTGATTTCAAGATTGGTACCATAGTAAAAGTTGTTCATATGATGAGTGAAATGACCCCTTAAGGTCTAATTGCGATAAATAGGGTTTTTTAACCTGGAACTAACCGTCTTTCTTTATCGTGTGGTTAATGCCTAATCTGGTGTTTGAGTTTCTATGCCACCCAAGGGCCCCTGACCCGGCTTTACATGCCGTCGAGAAATATCTCTCAGGCATGCTTGTTTTCTCCAAAAGTTTGTCTGATAGCTATAATTATGGTTTGCATACAAAAAATGTCACAACTATCAGGATAACTTAGGGTCAGAAAGTAGCTTTGGTTGCCGCAATTTGGCCTAAGAGGCTTATAGTAAACAAGAACTAAGCTTAAAAAAAGAAAAACAAATTATAAATATGTATGTATAATATATTGATGTTATAACACATCACCAATGTTGCTGAAAGCAACTGATCTTACAGGCGGACGCTGTCGTGAAGCATGTGTTGGAGGGCCACGACCGAGGGGTGAACTGGGCAGCCTTCCACCCCACCCTCCCCCTCATTGTATCTGCAGCCGATGACAGGCTGGTCAAGTTGTGGAGGATGAACGATGCCAAGGTACCTGGAGGATGCAAGGAGAGTGGTGTCTTTTTACAGCTGGTTTTTCTACTCATCATGGTTTCCTGGTCTATGCTTCGTTTCGTTTCTTTCTAGGACTTGTGGAGACCATTTTCTGTTAATAAACTAGATTTTTTTGCTCTATCCTTGTACAGTACAGTTAAACCTGGATAAGTATGCGCTTTGTTAATCTTCGATAGTTTTGTTCTGCTGCGATTTGTAGTAATGCACATATTGCAGAGATTTGAAGGTCTATGTCAGTTTACCTACTCCAGCACACTTCGTCATCTGACTATAGCAATGCAAAATAGGCAAATACCTTCATGAATATTTCTACATTTAGTGGATCGCGCGTACGAATTTGCGAAAATAGGCGATTATTACCGAAGCGCGTACTTTTCGTGGGTCATCTAGAGCTGGGTGATAAGGAAAGTTAAAAATTACACATCAAACTTAAGAAAGACTTTCTCACAAGTGTGAGTGACAAAGTTGACGCTATCCAAGACAATTTTTCTTAAGACTCGTTACGCCATTTTTAACCACAGAGGCAGTTTTGTCCTGCCAAATCCATCGTTAATCAAACTTTTACAAAACTAATTATGATTTTTTTCTGATCAAACCTTTACTGCCATTTCAATCTCGCCTTTAATATTGAGAAGCCACTACACTCTCAGAAACTTTCTCTTCAACGGATTGGGTAATATTGTTTTTTTTTGTTTTTAATTAATTTTATGAATTAGGAGGAACATTGTAAGGTAAGCATGATTTTAATAAATTACCAAGCACAAAAATACCAAAAATTATAAATCGTTACTGTTTTTAGAGTTTCATCCATACTCAAATAAGAACCCTCCACGAAGAACTCCACTTCAATGTTTTCCTTTAAACTATGTATAATAATAGTCTATAGATAAAAAAACATATTGATGATAAATAAAAGTTGAACATCAATGTTACAGTACTATGTTTCGCGTTACATCCAAAAAAGTATTGCAACACATAGTTTTTGTGTTGCTAGAACAAAATGTTAGCAGTAGTATGTTTGATGTTGACAATGTTTCAAAATTAATCTGCAAGCGCAACATTTGTCTGCGTGGGCGTTTTGGGGGACTGTTTCTTGTAAAATTTGACGTTCAAAAAGTGCTGCTTATCAGCCTAATTTAAATAAATCACTTTTGATTTTGCACATGTGTGTTCTCAGGCACTGTAGTACTCTGTTCCTTTTTTCTCATAGTCCGACAGGACTAAATATACTAAGCAAGTAAACTTCCCAGGCGTGGGAAGTGGACACATGCCGAGGCCACTACAACAACGTATCCTGCGTGCTGTTCCACGCGAGACACGAATTTATCCTCTCTAATAGTGAGGACAAGTTCATCCGCGTCTGGGACATGACCAAGAGGACTTGCCTTCACTCCTTCCGGAGGGAACATGAGAGGTCAGTACTTTTGTGGGAATTTGGTGACTTAAGTTATAGGACCAACTTGTACGTTAGTCAGAGTTGGAAGTCGGATAGTTTTCTTCAATTTCCTCAAATAGGGAATTTCACCAAAAAAATCTAAGCAGTCCGTCTGTTAGATTATCGAAGAATATTGGATACGTGTTTTTTGTTTTATGAAATTGATAAAAATTGACGAAAATAAAACGTGTCAAAGATCATGAGTGGGGGCTTGTGGAGTCACTTTGTGGGTAATAAAATACTAACCTTGTGACGTCACGCGACTTTTCGAAGCACTGTATCGTCTTCATCTTTTGTTGACGTGAAAAAAGAAAAAAGATGTGTCCATTATTTTTTGAAATTCTATCTGATGGACTAATTTGATTTTTTTGGTGAAATACCCTAATAATAATATTCAACCCTTTGGGTATTTCGTTGATCTAGTTCTACTAGAGGTCTTGGGTTCCATTTTCAGGTCGGGCGAAGTGTTATTGGGTTTTTTCATCAGTAATTTCTCAATAGCAGCCACGAAGTCTAGATTTGTGCCCAGTTGATGGCAATAGGCTCGCCCCCTATTACATGGAACTTAAATATAACTGGCGTAATGTGAGTGTACTATTAGGTACCCCTCTGCCTAACTCTTCGGGGATTAAAGGCGTAATGTTATGCATGTTTAAACTAATAAACATAGAATTAAGTGCTCATTTTCATTGATAATGTCATTTTATTCACAGATACTGGGTCCTAGCTTCCCACCCAACTCTGAACTTGTTTGCGGCCGGCCACGACGCTGGTATGATCCTGTTCAAACTGCAGCGCGAGAGACCTGCTTACGCCGTGCACAATAACATGCTTTTCTATATTAAGGATAGGTAAGTTTTTGATTAATACGAAGTTTGACAAACAGTGGGTGGCCCAGTACAAGGGCTTTTCCGATACATCCCCGTGTAGGAGTATATCAGCTATTTATTAATACATAGTTTATCAATAAAATATATTGGCGAGCAGTCTACGGAAACATTAAAACTGTGGCCAGGTAGTGTATCCTAACCCATTCGTTCTACCCGCTGAAAATCTTCCACCTGGACATGAGTTGCCATGGTGGACCCGGTCTTTAAGACTTCGGACCCAGCTTGGTCGCAGCCAGGAAAAAAAAAAAAACCAAAACCTGCTGAGATGGAAATTCGTAAAAGACTGCACTGAGTGTAAATGTGGTGCTGTTCCTCAAATAATGGGGCATTTAATATCGTGTCCTGTTAGTTGTTCGCTACAGAAACTGATGGACGCTATCGAAAGCGCTAAACTAGTAGCTCAGTTCTTGATCGACGTAATTTAGATTGCATAGAAGTAGAAGAAGAATGAAATATAATTTATTCGAATGAATTTCTATGTAATTATCCTTTTCCAGACAACTTCGCAAGTTAGATATGGCGACTAACCGCGACGCACCAGTCATGCAGATCAAGGGAGGCGGCAGGAATCAACCTTATAGGTGAATAAATTGGCGTTACTTTATTATTCTTCAAACCAAACAGAGAGATGTGTTGCTGGGGAGTTTGTTCCGCCACTTCTTCTTTCCAGCAAAAACACTAGGAAGTGTCGAAGGGTGGGCGTTTTGGGGGACTGTCACTTGTAAATAAGTAAAGTAAAGTAAATTTTGACGTTCGAAAAGTGCTGATTATCAGCCTAGTTTGACTTTTGATTTTATCTTTTTTTCTGTTTCTTTCTCTTTTTTCTCTTTCTTCTATTTTCATGTCCTTCTCTTTCTACTTTTTTCTCTCTCTTTACCGTCTAAAGAGCTTTTGATAGTGTGGAGATCTGCTTCTAACTTTCTATACTCTTCTTTCAGCATGTCTCTAAACCACGCAGAATGGTGCGTGCTGGTGAACTGGCGCGTTGGCGACAACAGCTCGTACGAGTTGTATGCGGCACCGAAGGACGGGGCGGAGGCTCCCAGTGGGGACCCCGCCAGGGGACAGGCCACCACCGCCGTGTGGGTGGCTAGGAACAGGTTCGCGGCTCTGGAGAAGAACAACCAGGTTAGTGCCAGGAGGGGAAGAATAGTGGGCTGCGGGTTGTTCGAAAGAGATACCGCGGCCCCGGACACAAAGGGCTAAGAGGGGACATGGGTGGTTTTTAGAACGTAGAAGTCTGATACTGCCTAACGCTCCGCCTAGATCGGGAGGAGTCATTTGATGATTTCTAAACCTCAAAAAAATAAAAATGGGAAGAATAGTACAATCATCATTTTTTCCACCTAAAACTATTTTACTTGTAGTCAATTTAACACACTTTGCTCTTCCATTCTCTCCTGCCATGAAGCAGAAAAGTGGTACAAGTTTTTGTTTGTTAGTTTCCCAAAATTTCCAATAAAGCCTAATAAAGCATACAGCTTTCAGTTACGTTTGAGTGTCAATATTCCATATTCGATCTGGTACATGCGTCAGAAAGGTGACATTTGGTCTAGTGGTCGCTAACTACGACTGCTGAACATGAGGTTCTGGGTTCAATTCCCGAGTCGGGCAAAGCCTTATTGGGTTCTTTCTTCAGGAATTTCTCATGGCAATAGGCTCCTCCACTATTACACAGGGCTTTAAAAAAATACTGGCAAAATGTGGATGTACTATTATTTACACCTCTGCCTAAACCCTCGGGGACTACAGGCTTGATGTTATGAAAAGGCTCGTTTTGTGGACCATTTTTAAGCGCTGAACATTAATCTATTTTTCCGTAAATATATCCAAACCATAAATACTCACACTTTACGTCATTTGTAGCTGGTCATCAAAAACCTGAAGAACGAAGTATCGAAGAAGATCTCCACGCCGACTTGTGAAGAGATAATGTACGCGGGCACAGGTATGCTACTGCTGAGAGAGGCCGAGGCTGTGCAGCTACTTGATGTGCAGCAGAAGAGGACTATTGCTTCAGTGAGTATATAGAACACTAGGTATATAAGGAAATAATAAAAAAGAAATTGTCGCAGAGACATGACTTCATGACTTGCATACAAAATGACAATAAATATCCAACATATAACAAATAATGATATGATAATGTAAAGAGTATGATAATATCAACATATCCACTGCCTCGGTGCTCTTGTGGTTGCAAGAGCGACTGGGCATGTGTTTTTCCATCTGGAATTTCTCAGTAACAGCCACGGAGTCTGGAATTGTGCCCGGTTAGTGGAAATAGGCTCGCCCCTTCTTACATGGTACTTAATGGCTGCTCCACACGTTACGAGAATTCGTTACGATCAGACAGTACAGTTTAAACTGCACAGTTTTCGTTGTGCCCATAATCGGACAAACTGTACAGTTTTTCTCATACACAAATGTAGATTTATCGTTGCAGTTTGAACTGTACCGTCCAAACGTTAGCAGCAGTCCGTGAGCAGTTGTAGCAGCCTTAACGCAACTGGCGAAATATGCGTGCACTAATGCGTACACCTCTGCCCAAGCTTTCGGGGATTATAGGCGTGATGTAATGTTATGTTATTCAGTGTATTTCTAAGATGGGCGCTAGCTTTCTCTTGATTATTTCTTTTATTTCTTATCAAGACTACTCCAAAGTTAATGTTGTTTTGTAATAATATGTGATAATTCTTGGCACTTAAGAACTCAAACACCACCGTCGTGGCTTTGGAGATGTTCGGAGGCATTTTAACCCCACCATCTTGTTTTAGGTTAAAATCGCAAAATGCCGCTACGCGATCTGGAACGCGGACATGTCACTGGTCGCACTCCTTGGCAAGCACAGCGTCACCCTCTGCACCAAGAAGTTGGAACAGCTGTGCACGGTGACCGAGGGTGCCAGGGTCAAGTCGGGCGCCTTCGACGACTCCACACCGCAGCCCGTGTTTATATACACCACAGCCAACCATATCAAGTACTGCTGTAAGGATGGGTAAGTCAACTATAGTGAAACTAGAAAATGTATGCGCTTCGACTATGTTCGTGTGTTAGCACGAACTTTGGGTCAGAGAGTAAGTACATAGAGAAAAAGTTTTTTTAAACTTATGTCGAGGTATACTTTGTAAGTTTGTAGTAGTGAGTGCGCTATCATTGCGCGTTTATTTATAAAGTTTATCTATTAAGTTCGCAGATCACCATCTGAGACTTTTGAGATTTGTAGAATTGCGTAGAGAATTTTATAATCATGAAAATACAAAATACGTAAGTAATTTCATGGCTGTTGGCAATCCCTACATCGTATCGTTAAGCGTTTTTATTTCCGAAAATAGATATAAGATTCTTTATTTCCATGAACTTTGGTACAATATGGCAGAAAGTGTGATAGGCGAAGATTACCGAAGCGCATACCTTGCCTAGGAGATCTGTAGACGTTAGTTTAAAAAATATAGATAATAAATATCTTAATGGTTTTACAACAAATTCAATCATCAATTCGGTATTCTAGGATATTCCCTATCTCTCTCTAGTCTCATTCCTCTCTCTTTCTCTCACAGTGACTACGGCATAATTCGCACACTAGACGTACCTGTGTACGCAGTAAAAGTGTTAGCGAGTGAAAACGGCGCCCGCGTCGTGTGTCTCGACCGCGAGTGTCGCCCTAAGGTGCTGAACATTGACCCTACGGAATACAGGTAAGTTTATCAATATTAGCAGATTTTTGAATTAAGTTCAAAAAGGTTTTTAGTTCAGTCGCGAACCCTTAAATACGTCATTTATGAGTATTTTTTGCCGTTACTAGACTAGTTTTCCTTTTTTTTTAAAATTTTAATTGGCCTTATTTGCTCCACTGCCGCGTATTGCTGATTGCATATTTTATTTATGAAAATATAATATATGCGGTATTTATAACAAAAAAACATTATCATAAATTATTTGTTGATCGTTTGTTCCGGCTAATCTCCGCAACAGCTGGATCGATTTTAACGTGACTTTCACTGGGTTTATTTTATACAAAGCTATAAGGACATGGGATAAGGGCAGGAAGATAATAATTTGAGACAAAGGTATGGGTTCCATGCAAATAAATTAAAACTCTTAAATAATGTATCTTACCCTCCACAGGTTCAAGTTGGCACTGGTGACTCGTCAGTACGATCAAGTGTTGCACATGGTCCGCACCGCCAAACTAGTGGGACAAAGTATCATCGCTTACCTACAGGAGAAAGGTAACCTTACCACTTTCATACTTGTAATATTAGCCGTCGATTAATTACGTCAGTCGATTTTTTGCACCCCTTGGTGAGATGTCGTGAGATTTAACTTACCCCCCCCACCAATCTCACCTGAGATTTTCAAAATGCGTAGGCTTTTTGTGTGAATACATTACTTATACGTGTTTGATTGCACTAGATTTGATCATAATATCATGATTTGCTTTGGTGTTTTCATTAAATATTAAAGTGTGATACTTAATTACTTACACATATATTAGTGAAGAAACATGTTAACTTAGTTAAACCCAGTTTTCTCGTAATTTTACAACGTTTAAAAAATTACGTGATATTTGTCGAAACACCCCTCTCCCTCGTGCGATGGGGTGAGATTCGACTTGACCCCCTCTGAAACGCCTCACTAAATAAATGACCGCCCCCTGACCCAGTAACCAAATATCAAATTCCAGCAACTTTACTTAAAGTTCATTTTCGTATACCAGGTTACCCAGAAGTGGCTCTCCACTTCGTGAAGGACGCCCGCACACGTCTCTCCCTGGCGCTGCAATGTGGTAACATCGACGTGGCGCTGGAAGCCGCCAAGAGTTTGGATGAACCAGCCGCTTGGGACAAACTGGCGAATGCGGCCTTGGCTACTGGCAACCATCAGGTAACGCTTTGAGATAATCATTTTTAGACTGTGATGGGTCCAGATTTTACCTGAATCGTAACCAACGGGACCCTATTACTAAACCTCCGCTGTACGTCCGACTGTCTGTCTGTAAGCGGGCTGAATCTTATGAGCAGCACGCCTAGCATGACCACCGTAGAAACGGGTTTTGTCGACGGAAGAATCGACAAAATGACAGATTGTAGAAAGATTTCATGTCAAGTTGTATTGAAAAAGTTTTGTCTATTCTTTGTAGAATAGAGATGGAATCGCCATACTACGCGGGCAGTTATAGGTACTTCTGTTGCCCCTGTAAGAACAAATACTAAATAAAAATAAAATAAAATAACTCTCCCAAACTACTATAGTACGGAACCCTTCATGCGTCTGACCGGATTTGTACTGATATATCGCAACGTGAACTATGTTGGTGTCGACTTCCTGTCTTACCAGATGCAGCTAAATACCAGTATTTTACATGGAGTGACTACTTATCTGACCTCCACAACCCAGTTAGTATAGTACATGTAGAAGGTGGTCAGATTCGATGGTCCAAATAAAATATGGTTACACTATAACGGTTTTATTTTGGGCAGAGTTCCCACTACAACTTTCTGTCTTGACGGTTAGAAAATGATTGCACTCAAATACCCGACGCATCGACTTTTAAACAGTTCTACCAAAAACCTAAATATTACAATAAAATCATTCAATAAGCTAAGTAGTATTAATTAAATGTTACTAACAAAATTATTGATCAATATAACATAGTTAACATTTTAGTGATAAGAAATCATTAAAATGTTAACTAATTATTGTTTAATATTCGGCGCACCGGAAGCTGACAAGCGGAAAGCGCCATAAAGCAAGTATTCTGATAATTCAACATTACTAACAACCAAACTAAAAATCACTAAATAATTACTTTACAATTAAATATAACTTATTAAAATCAAATTACAATTATTGACGTTCATTAAATATCATCGATAATATAATTAAGTTGAACTGGTATAAGCAGTACCGGAAATCTGTAACATACAGTACTGAGTAACACGATACCCTTTGGTAAGACTGATTGTCAGACTTTAATTGGCCATTGAATACCTGTAACGACTGTCCAAGGTCTTCAAAAAACAGCCGGCAACAACAGTTTAACGTGCCTTCCGAGACACGGATGATAGTATGTAACGAGTGGTCAATTCACGGATCACCTTGGACATGCACGACACCTAAAGCTCCACCCGAGCGGCATTTCATATTAAGCCACGAGTTCCTCTAGCCACTCAAGTTCCATATCCTCTTTCCAGATCGTAGAGATGTGCTACCAGCGCACAAAGAACTTCGATAAACTCTCGTTCCTATACCTCATCACCGGTAACCTGGACAAGCTGCGGAAGATGATGAAGATCGCTGAGATACGCAAGGATGTGTCGGCGCAGTTCCAGGGTACCTTGCTGTTGGGAGACACTCGGGAGACTATCAGGCTGCTGAAGAATGCTGGCCAGGTAAGAATCTAGACTTTCTTTTCACGCTAATGTTCACATTCACCGGGTTTTTCATCTGGAATTCCTCAATATTAGCCAAGGACTCTGGATTTGTGCCCAGTTGATGGCAATAGGCTCGCCCCCTATTATATAAGACTTGAATATAACTGGTGATGTATAGGTCTAATGGGTACATCTCCATTGAAATTGGTTATTTTCAATATTCAGGAGATTGTCATAAAATACATAAATAATTAATGCATTTAAATCACTATATCAATAATTAATTTACATTGTTTTTTTTAAGTTGTTACAATGTAATAATATATCAGAAAAAAACCCCGCGCGATTTAGGGAACAAGAAATTATCGAATAAATAAACGTTTGCTAATGTTTTTGTGTTTGTGTAAAATTGCGGTTATAGGGCGCGAATCAGACGGGCCGCGTTTTAACACGGGTGGTTCACATTTACCGATTACCGTTTATAAGAAGAAAAAAAACCTACCTATTTTATTATTTATTCCGGTCGAGATTCATTATCCTCCTAGAATTTGACGTGTATGCAACACGACAGCTTGTATAGTCAACGCCTTGACGATTAGCTGTGACCAAATCACCATCTTGTGTAAATCCTTGCCACTCTTAATACTTCCGTTTCCTCTCCAGATATCCCTGGCCTACCTAACAGCTATAAACCACAAGCAAACCGAAGAGGCTGAACAGTTGAAGGCAATGCTCGAAGCCGGCAACCTGCCCATCCCGGAACCGAACCCGGACGCACAGCTGCTGAGACCACCGCTACCTGTACACAATATGCAGCCTAACTGGCCTTTGTTGGCGGTTTCAAAGTAAGTAACAATGATTGGTATAAAACAAGAAATGTCGCTAAACCGCTCGTGTATTTTCTTTTGCAACTAACATTCATATTTTTTTAAATGAAACTGCTTGATGTGATCAATTCTAATTTTTGGAACGAAGTTTTGGAACGAAGTTCCTTATCGCGCGTTGTGAAAGGGGGCTAGACGGAAAAAATTCTTACGAAAAGTTGTCACGACACTTTTTGCTATAGTAAGCTATTGTAAGCTGTGCGGCGTCGCATGTTTCTCTGTCTGTCTCTCTCTCTTATAGAAAGCAAGCCAGATATTTTCATTTCTACATTTCTTTTTTTTTTTTTACATAATAAAAAATAATAACAATAACTTCGTTCCATCCGGGTGTTCCTTGACACCTCTCAAGTTTTTTTATGTTTTTAGTGTATTTGTCACGATATGTATGCGGACACACTGCGTTCTTTAAAGACTTTATTAAAAAAAAGGTTGCAATTACGACGTCACGATGGCATTTACTCCTTTCTCTTTCATTTTATTTCTCTCCATATCAGTTCCCTCCAAATTATAGGCTATTTTTTTTTTATTTGGGACAAGCCCGCCACACTATTCCCAAACCACTGTAACTCCTGTTAGCCAGAATCAACAGTGGCGACCACAAGAAAAGCGCCGAGACAATGAAGCTCGACGAAGTCCCAGGGAAACGATTTAACTGTCTTGGATCCCGCAACGAAATTAATCAGAAAAGAATAGCGGAGGAGTAGGAAAAACATAAACATAAAATTATAGGCTAATAACTTAGGGCGATTATTACAAAGCTAGTCTTGCTTTGCAGGAGTTTCTTCGAGGTAGCGGGCGGCGCACGCGCTGGTGGCGCGCCCACCGGTGTGGAGGCGGCCGCACCTGATGATGTGGAGCCGCTGGAAGCTGCCGGCGCCTGGGGAGATGATGATGATGAGCTGGATGAGAATAAGGTATTTTTTTCAAACAAAGTAAATAGCATGAAGCTGTTAACGAAATAGAACACCATTTATAAATATTGGCTCACTAACTATAGGTATCATTTGCACTTATTCGCAACTGGAAATAAAATTTAATGAATAAATTTTTCGAAAGACGAGTTGGCAACATGTGTTTATAACATAGGTCTAGCGATAGCATGATCTCACTAACTTCTCATAATAAAAACGTTTGTGTTCAGGGAGCCGGTGATGAAGGTGAAGAAGTGATGGAAGACGCCTGTGACGACGGCGGATGGGACGTCGGTGATGAGGACTTGGAACTGCCGGAGGAACTCTCGCCGGTCTCTGGTATGTACCTGATTATTATTAAAAACATCTCTTCCTTGTCTAGCAGTGGACGTCTTTCGGTCAAAATGATGATGGTGATGATTGAAAATATTTGCCTCGCCTTTTCGATCTGCAGCATGAACTGACACACTGAATACTATCTGCGCTTTATTATTTCACAGGGGTTCTGACATTTATCGGTATTTTTATAACTGCATAGTTATAAAAACTGCCTAACCCTTCGGGAATTACAGGCGTGATGTTATGTTTGTTAAAAAAATAGACAGTTGGGCAACTGGTTTGTCTCCCACTCTAGCCAGATGCAGAATTTTGACGCGACTACCCCACTAATTGTAACCCGTTGCAACCAATAACTTAGCGGTAAATGCTTTGCGGAGTAAGTAAAACGTCTGCTATTACTACTGTGTAACACTCTGGGTCTCGGCTACAAGTGGAATGTAAGTGGTATTCACTAATCGTATGTTTGTCTGCCAGCGGATATCGACGGCGGCGAGGACACAGAGTACTTCGTGGCGCCCTCTCGCGGCGCTCCCGTGGCGCTGTCGGGGAAACTCAAGACTGCGCACGACCATGTCGCTACTGGACAATTTGAGATTGCGCTCAGGTGAGTTTCTTATTTATTTACTGCACTTACAGTTTTCACCAAAGCCTGCAGCAAGCCAACATAACATAACACCAACTTAAAAAAAATGTGTGCAGTAATTAAGGTTGAAGCGCCGACCGACCCTCCATACATTTTTGAAATACACCTTTACACGACACACAGAGACTTTTTCTTTAAAATTTATCATTTTATCACTTCTCAACAATGGAAAGTGTCCGCAATCGACCTTTTTGGGCATTATCTTACATTATTTACCGAGAAAAACAATAGTGAAATCCCGGCAAAATTTGACACTTCTTTAGTAGTGTGCGTGACTTTTGACAAATAATGACAAGTAAACTTGTTTAGACTATGGCACGCTAGATGGCGTGCAGGTGCAGACGATCTTATAATAATTCTGTTAAATCAATAATTAGTTTTAATTATTTCCTTTCCAACCGTTCAAAAAAATAACAATATAAAATAACATAAAACTGATGACATCAATGTTATGTTTTTTTTTTAATGTAAACAATTTTATTGTTGTATGGCAACATAAATACCAGTAGTCGTAGGAAGGTTTTATGCAACGATGCCGTTCTTCGTAACCTTGACCTACATGCAATATGTGGACGAAAAAAAGGCGTTGCCAAACTTCGTTCACTTGTTTGACTGTTAGAAACTTAGAAAATACATTCCTAGCTCGGTTGTCCCGCGCTATATGATTTGCGCGCGGAAGTTCTTGCGTACTTATTATTTTGTATGCTATGCATTTTCATTGATTTAATTGCAATATTTCTCCAGTATACATTTGATTCATATTATCTATTATACTGTATTATTGTAATTCTAATTTATCGTAGGTATAATAGTTAAATATTCTAAAAACACAATTCTATTTTCGGTGGTATTAGAAACATCAAGTTGGCCCGTGATTTTTATGAAATCTCGTCACAATACTAATTACCTACGTCATACGTGTCAGTGATGAGTACAAAGTCAGTGTTTCTTAATATTATTTGAATAATATGTTTTTGGTCAACAATAAATAAAATTATTTTAAATCGGTAAACTACCAAAGTAGGTAATCACAAAATTAAACTTGCAAACATTTGCAAAATATGGTTTTGCCGGATTACGTCACCTTTTACGCATTTTGCAAACAGTTTCAAACAGACACACATATTTAAATATATATAGTTTGTTTTATTTTGTAGTAGATACCTACCAAGCTTTTTCACGTCGAAATTTGTTATGGTGCGTTCAGAAACAAATATAATTCAGTTACAATCTGTTTTTTTTCTGTTCCGTGCTTTATTTTGAACAAGTTATTATAATCTGTTTTTTTTTTTCTTATTCGTTGACCAGTTCTACGAGGAATCTAAAGGTAACATTGAAATATAAAGATAAGTAAAAGTTTATTACGTACTATAGCGGAAAACGTTTCCGAACGCTCCCATTTCCCTGGCCGTAAGAGGGCCAATAGAGGACAGCCGCCTCAAAGATATTCACCAACGCGCTAGCATGTTTGCTCCCGCGCGTCGCGCCGACCAATCACTGATCTGTCGTCGCGCCGCTACTCGGCCGCTGATTGGCTTTCGTAGCGTTATAGTTTTAAGTTCTTATGATAATGTTGTTTTGAATGTTATAACCTATAATGTTGGCACTGGGTAAGAGAGATACTTTTGAGATGGCAGAGTTTTAATTTGTGTAATGTGTTTATTTCTGAGTTTTAATTAAAGTTTAAACCGTGAACAAGGCTTTATTTTAAGAACTGACCCACCCCGACTATAGTACATCTTTTGAACGCAACCCAATTGACATTGAGAGTTGAAGGAAAATCCGTCTGCACTTCTCCTGCACTTGCGATCATTTTCAATTGATTGTGGAAGCTGGTCCAAATAAAGGCTTATCTGAGATATCTGGGTATCGCATAGTGGACTTGAAGCATGTAATAGAGTGGGCATTTCTTCTGGAAAGACATTGAAATATGTGTGAATCTTCACAAATTGAATTTGTTAGTGAAAGACATGATGGATTTCGAAGTGAATTAATTTTCAAGTGCTGTGATCGAACGTGGAAATATTGGTAGCAGTAATAAAATAAAAACTGCATTTGTGTGGGCAACTGTGACTTCTGGTAGCTTTTACACTCAAGCAGCTCACATAACAAGTCTTATGGATATTCCAACAATGTCAGCCAATAAATTTCGTCGAGTTGAAAGAAAATAAGGCAGTGTGTGGTTAGAACATTTGACAGAGGAAATTAAAATTGCTGGTGAACAAGAAAGATCAATTGCTATTCAAAAAGGTCATACGGGCATAACTTTGACTCGTCATCTGGTATGGTAAGTTAATATTTTACTAAAAACAAATTTGGTTCTATAAGACTTTTTTATTATGTGAGTGGTAATGCCGGGAGGGGACGCCCTAGAAAGACATACACTGATCATATTGGTGCCGTTCTTCTGAAAGGACAGGTGCGTAGTACTCGTAACCGGCGTGCGTGTATGACCAGATGTATGAATGTGGACGAGGCAAAAGGAGTATGTAAGGATCGTAGCAAGTGGCGTTCTGTGGTTTCTGCCTACCCCCATGGGAAAAGGGCGTGAGTTTATGTATGTATGTATGTATGTTATTATGTGCATTATTTACAAGTGTTGCTTTTCATTTCCAGGCCTGCTTCTTGGTGTTAGAAACAAATATTGTTATACATGTCAATATTATGGGAGGAGAAACATGGATATGAAAGCACATAATTGCTGCAAAAATTTTACTGGACCATCTACAGCAATGGAATCGGAAATTATTGTGGAAGGCTTTCAAAAGAGTGAAGAAATACATCAACTTCGCTATTTGAGTTTTATTGGTGACGGAGACTCCTCTGTGTTTGCAAAATTGATAGAGAAAGTGTCATATGGGAACATCATAAAAAAAAATTAATGCAAGAATGACGTAATCAAAAACTATACCAGTGCACTCTACAAGGTAAATGAATAAATCAAATTTGTAAGTCATCCCAGGATCAGTGAAGCATATTATTCTGTATTTATATTTTGTTCTTTTTAGATCTTGGCCAACACTAAGCTCCTTCTTTCTGGGCGAAATATTTTGAAGCCAAAGATTATTACTGCAATGTAAATAAAACATAGACAGATGGAACTGAAAAGAAGGAAGAAGATCTCGTAGAAAGTTTGAAAAATACTGCTCCAGAAGTGTGGGCTCTCATTTATGCAGCCAATGAAAAAATTGCTTTGAAGGCTTCAAATCCTTCTGCAACATCAACATCAGTTAGAAATTCAAGCAAATAAGAGAAGTAAAGTTTTATTTCAGAGCAGCTTTGGAGATTGACGGTAAATAATATTTTGAAGTGAATGGTAAATAATATTGGTCAAAAAGTAAGAATTATATGCTAAGTATGTTTTCTTTGTTGCAGCAGCAGTGTAGCAGTTGGTTCAAAGAAAGTTTCAAGGCAGAGGGCGAAATCAACAAATCAAATGATTTTTGTTCTAATTGTATTATGGTAGTAGTTTGTTTAGAATCTACATTATCATTGTATATTTCTTTTTATTTTGTATCAAAAGGTGAAATAATACTTCTTAGGTATACTTACTTCATATAAAGAGCTTTATATTTTCGTTTTATTATATGCTTTTGTTGAGTGCTTCCAAATTAGGAAATATTTTTTTCACCTTCCTTGTTATTATCTCATAATAAATCGTTTTAGATTTGTAGCTCTTGTCTAGGAATTATAGTTTCTTACGTGTTATGAAATGTATAATTATTGTAATAATTGGTACTGTTACTAATCATAAGTGTTATTAGTTTTGAGTGATTATGCATGTATCAGCATTTAATTATGTTACTTCAAATTCTTCTGGTTTGATAAAAAAATCAATAGTGTACCTAATGTAGTTTGTTCAAAAGCTTACTATTCCTAAAATGATAAGAATAGCTGGTCGTTGAGTTGAACACAAGACAATGTTTGTAATTTATGTTCTTTCTCCTAAATTAGTTTACTGATAATATGTTATGTCTTTTTTATGTTTTATTTTTATATACCTTTTATTATTGATTGTAGTCAATCGTAATATTAACTTACACCATAGTATTGTATCGAGTCTGGTTCTTCTAACCAAACAGACAGATGTGTTGCTGGAGAGTTTGTTCCACCACTTCTTCTTTCCAGCAAAAACACTAGGAAGTGTCGAAGGGTGGGCGTTTTGGGGGACTGTCACTTGTAAATAAGTAAAGTAAAGTAAATTTTGACGTTCGAAAAGTGCTGATTATCAGCCTAGTTTGAATAAATGAGTTTTGATTTAGATTTTTTTGAGTAAAATAAAACTGCGTTTTATTGTAATTATTGTTGACATAATTTATTTCCCAAAATTAAATAGTTTACACCAACAAATATACCTTTTATTTTTTAACAATCGTACATAATAAAATATACCGACTCACGAACAGTAAGTCGTGGGTTCAAATCCAGACAGGCGCATTACTTTGTGGAATGTATTGCATCACCACATGCTCTCAATAAATATGAAGCAAATCATGGTGAGATGTCCTAGAACCAAAAATTTGAAGACGTGACATCTACCCCACTGGGCCCGCGTGGTGGCGGTGTCCCAGCAGTGGGAACATTATAGGCTGATGATGATATACCGTAGCAGGTGGCGTTCTGTAGTTCTGCCAACCCAATCTACCCATAAAGAAAAATGAAAAACATTTTTTTTCATTCACGCCATCTAGTGTTCAATCTTCGTAAATGTACTCGCTCACGTCTACGTCTGTATGTGTAAACGACGCTATATTCAATGGCAGATTTTAAATTACACCTTTGTGTCGAATTAGGTGGATATTATGACAATGATGTGACCCAGTTCGATAAGACGTAATGTCCGATAACCGCAATTGCTACTCCTACGACTTAATAGTTTTCCAATTACACAAAAACACAAATAAACTAAAAATGTTGACTTCAACGCCATCTAGCGGGAAAATGGCTGGGAGCAGCCTGTATGATTCACCTTAATTATTATTATTATGAGCCTATACTGTCCCACTGCAGGGCAAAGGCCTCCCTACCCTCCTTCCACTTTTTGCGATCTAGTGCGACAGTAGACCAATCCTTAGAGAAAGAGTTCAGCTCATCCCGCCATCTCCTTTTGGGCCTGCCGCGTTGTCGTTTCTTGCTTTGTGGTATCCAATTAATTATTGCATTTTTTTTATGCTTAAGCATAGCTTTATTGCTACTCACATAAATATTTAGATCTGGTTAGTTAGCTTGGTTTACTAACCAAGCTAGATCAGGGTGTTTAGCAGATTCATTGCCAGGGTTCTGTGCGCATTTCGATAAATTTGGGTGCGCACAGAGGGAGCCGCGAACAAGCCTGGCGAGGTTGAGACCTGCGACCGATTTATTACAGACTAAAGTCGCAGGAAATCTGGATAAGGGAGATACAGAACTGGGAAGTGTGGGAGAAAAAAGGGGAGGCCCAGCAATGGGTAATTCCGTGCATTCATTATGATAGGTTGGCTCGTTTCCAAAACGGTTTTAGACGACAGTTTCCGTAGTCAAATATGTAATACTAATAGACTGGAAGCCGGCCCCAATATGATGGAGTAGTTGATAAAAAATATCGAATTAGTCAGTCAGATAGATTTCCAAAAAATATTGGCACGCATTTTTTCTTTTTTCACGAAAAAAAATAATGAAGACGTGTGACGTCACAGTTTCGTATTTTTTTTACCAGAAAGTGACGTCACAAGCCACGCCACTCATGATCTTTGACACGTTTTATTTTCGTAATTTTATAATTAATTTGATAAAACAAAAAACACGTAAGTATCCAATATTTTTCGAAAATTTAACAGACGGACTAAACAGGATCATATATTTATTTTAGTAAGGAAACATCCGTATTGGGTAAAGGCTAGGCAGATGAGTTAAGTGCCAAAACCATTCCTAATCAAAACCTCCTCTCAACAGACTACTAAACGAACAAGTAGGCATCGTAAACTTCGAGCCGTACTTAGACACGTTCGTGTCCATGTTCGGGCGCGCTCGGCTCACGTTCGGCGCTCTGACGTCACTGCCGCCGCTCAACGCGCATCTGCACCGGAACTGGAAGGAGGCTAGCGGGAAGGATTTATTGCCTGTTATTAGTGAGTATAAAATATCTTGAAAGCGTGTATAGTTTATGGTTTTTTAAATATGTCACAGATTTTTGTAGCAACAGCCTTTCATACGTACAGACGCCAGCACATACCTGAAACTGTCATAGGACAATGGATATATGGAATCCCGTACCAAGCTGCCTCAAAAGGAAACTTTCTTATTGTATATTCTTATCATATTAACTCCTACTAAAGTTATTTTTGCAAATTTCGTAGTAATTTTATAAAATCGAAAATAACCTCAAAACCAGGGAAGTAGGTATTATAAGGAAACCTCCACGATATGAGGTCAGCCGATCTGTCAAAATCAACTGAAAGATCTAACATGACGACTTTTGAACCGGTTGTGTGAACGCCATGTAAAGGGAGTAAAACAATATTCTTATTCTTCTATACTTTAAATTCCCTGTTCAAAATTCAAATCCCTGACGCATAATGTCGTAAAAAATTATGAAAATAATTACTATAAAATTTTTATCTTCTTGTAGGTACGATTTTTGGTCATTGTCTTTTCCCCAATCAACCTTGAACCTAATACTTTAGCGATAAAGTTGAAAATCTATTAAAGAGATTTGATATATTGTATTAGCTTGATGTGCTAATACAATCAGTAGTGACAGTCGCTAGACTGCTCCAAGTTTGACATATTGACCCGCAAATATCTGCAGATTTTAAACTAATTTAATTCTTCTCTTTCCAGCCGCAAAACTGAACGACCTAGTTACCCAGCTCCAACAATGCTACCAGCTCACTACAGCTGGCAAGTTCACGGAAGCGGTGGAGCGTCTACAACGCATCACACAGTCTGTGCCGCTGTTACATGTCGACACTAAACCGGAGCTGACTGAGGCGCAGCAGCTGCTGAATATAGCGAGGGAGTATCTGCTGGGGCTGCAAATGGAGACTGCAAGGAAAGGTGAGGGCTTCTGAGGAATTCAGGATTTAATCGGTTCAAATGTTACAGACGTGCAGTTGCACACTTACAACTTAGGACCCAGTAATATGAATGATAATTATATCCGTGGTGCTGGGCCTATCCCAGTTGTATACGTCCCTGTGTGCCTATTGGCCTTGGTCTGTTCTGTCTCCTGCTGATATGGAGGGAAGTGGAAGTTATGTTTTTTTTCCTACTCCTCCGCTATTATTTTCTGATTAATTTCGTTACGGGGTCCAAGACAGTTAAATCGTTTCTCTGGGACTTCGTCGAGCTTCATTGTCTCGGCGCTTTTTTTGTGGTCGCCACTGTTGATTCTGACTTACAAGAGTTACAGTGGTTTGGGAATAGTGTGGCGGGCTTGTCCCCATTAAAAAAGACTTGCAGTTGGCTAGTTTGAGTTTATGGAGACTTAAAGAAGATAAGAGGAATATGCGCTATAAAAACGGAATATGTTTTCCTTCTTTGTCTGTCACCTCGTTAGTCCAGTGATTGCAAACGCGATTGCTGAGCGTGAGGTCCTGGGTCGATTCCCAGGTCGGGCAAAGAATAGGGATGTTTATTGACTAAAAAATATATGATTCTAATTAGTCCGTCTGTTAGATTATCGAAAAATATTGGATACGTATTTTTTGTTTTATCAAATCAATAAAAATTGACGAAGATAAAACGCGTCAAAGATTTGAGTGGCGGGTTGTGACGTCACTCACCAGTAAAAAATGTCATACTTGTGCCTTAGAATATGACGTCACACGAGTTTTCAAAGCACTGTATCGTCTTCATTGTTTGTTTACGTAAAAAAAGAAAAAATACGTGTCCAATATTTTTGGGAAATCTATCTGACGGACTAATTAGTTTTTTTTGGTAACTACCCTATTATTGGGCTTTTTCATTACTCATTTGACAGTACCAGCCTCGGAGTATGGATTTGTGCCAAAAGAATCGCCACCACAACACACATGGAACTTAAACGTTCTAGTGTTTAACTAGTGATCCTGTTTCGAATTAGCTAGTGGTCGTGATTGATGAGCATCGAGTTATTGGATTCAATACCTAGGGTGGGCAAAGTGGTCTTGGATTTTCCCATCAGAAATTTCTGGCTGATTGATGGCTATAAACTTGCTCCCTTTCACATAGTACTGAAACATTACTATTATAATTTTGGTGTACTGTGCACTTCTGCTAAGCCCTTTGGGTAAAATACGATTACATGTTGATAAAAGATCCCCCGAGAAACTGCCTCGTTGGTCTAGTGGTCGCAACCGCGACTGCTGAGCATGAGGTCCTGGGTTCGATTCCTGGGTCGGGCAAAGTTTTGATGGGGTTTTTCCATCGGGAATTTATCAGTAACAGCCACGGAGTCTGGATTTGTGCCCAGATGATGGCAATAGGCTCGCCCCCTATTACATGGGACTTGAACATAACTGGCGAAATGTGGGTGTACTATTAGGTACACCTCTGCCTAAACCTTCGGGGATTACAGGCGTAATGTTATGTTATGTTAATAGATATCGATTACATCTTTCCTCGTACAATATTAATTTCAATTTATTACCTCCACAGCTATGCCGAAAAATACCTTAGAAGAGCAGAAACGTACATGCGAAATGGCAGCTTACTTCACCCACTGCAAGCTGCAGCCCGTCCACCAAATCCTAACCCTCAGAACAGCCCTCAACATGTTCTTCAAGCTCAAGAACTACAGAACCGCAGCTTCCTTCGCACGAAGACTCCTAGAACTGGGTCCTAGGCCTGAGGTCGCACAGCAAGCGAGAAAGATTCTACAGGCGTGTGAGAAATCGCTTACAGATGAGCATCAGCTACTTTATGATGAGCATAACCCTTTCAACATCTGCGGGATTAGCTACAAGCCAATTTATAGAGGAAAACCCGAAGAAAAATGCTCTCTTTGCGCAGCATCTTTCTTGCCTGAACACAAAGGAAAACTTTGTCCAGTATGCGGTGTCGCGGAAATTGGAAAAGATGTCATCGGACTACGAATCTGCCCACTACAGTTTCAGAGATAAATAAACTACGACTTTACCTTATATAATTATTAATAATGAAATTATTGTGTAAGATTATAGAATAAAGTATTGTATCACGTTTTTTTTTTGTAATAATTTATTTCGAATAACGGAAGAGTTTACTTAAAACTATTTACAAATTATTTTCTTTCTATATCTTCTTTGAGTTTCTTTTAAACGTCTACAGGTTTGTCTTCCTTAGTTCTGGAAAAGAAGAAAGTTTATCATTATGTATAATATAATCAGTAATAAAACGTAAACATGTACATATATTATAATTAATTAGTGATATATATATTCTGTCACTGAAATGAATGAAACAATAATAAATTCTTATAAAGCTTTAATTTTTCTTCGCATTTCCCACACACTTTTTCAAGTTTTTTTTTTTTTTTAAGTTATTGCACATCCCACACCCCATTTCAACATGAATATACCCTAGGGAATAATAAGTGAAGCGACAAAACCCCCCAAAACAGAATTTTACTACTGTTTACAACATTTTAATCACTGTTATTTAACTTAATTTTTATATTTTATTTGGTATCACCAAAAATTGAATACACAGCACAAAGAAAAGAGACATACATAAAAGTCACAGACAAGTGTATTAACCTCTCTTACAGGTAAAGCACAACATGCACATCTAATGCCAAGAACCCTCCATGTGGTTCACTTTTGCGCAGATTTAATGTCAGAGACCACCCTGGAGGGTCTACTACCAATAATAATCTATGACGGCATGGTATTTGAGTTCTATGAAAACTGGGTGAACTCTAAAGATAAAACTCTTACCTATTGTTAAGCATATCCTGTATCTCATCGAAGGTCTTGCCTTTGGTCTCGGGCAGCAACGTGGCGGAGAATATGAACCCTATGCCGCAGCATACGGCTAGGATCCAGAACGCAGTGTAGATGCCGTAGGAAGCTGCCACGTCGCGGAAGAATCTGGTTTTAAGGCCAATGTTAATAAGAGTTCTTTTAAATAAACTGATGTAAGTTTATAAAAGTGATGGGTTTAATTTATTAAAAAAAATCAAGCGGTACGTTGGTCCTGTAATTAGCTGTTTATACCCAAAATTATAAAATCATATTTTTTGGTAAACAGCTTAAACTCAATAAAAAATCATAACGACTGATACACAAAATATGTCTTTTATAAGAGTAGAGGACGAATAATTAAACGATGGATGGATTTGGACTAGAAAAAACGTGACTGTTGAAATAGCGAGTAATAAAGAGTATGCAAGAAGAAGACATGCTGCGCCGACCCCAAATAAATTGCGATAATTGTTTATAAATAAACCCCTAGGATTCAACTAAGCATCAGCTATTCTAATATCTAATATCCTTTTGACCACAGCCATAAACACCAGTTTCCAAAAAATCAATAGAATGAGCATACAAAGTCCACACGAATCCAGCCAGCCAGCACATGAAGGAACAGATCCCTCCGGCGAGGCACTTGGTCTTCACCGGGAACATCTCCGCCACCAGGATCCATGGAACTGGACCCACGCCTGGAATAAACAACGTAATTAGCCTATGATGTTCCCAGTGCTGGGACATGGGCCTCCCTATTGTGAGAGGGACGACGAGGGGAGACCATCCAAAAAAAAGTGCTAAAATAACACTTTTTTTGGATGGTCGGAAGTACTACTCAATAGGAACTCGATTTTTCATTTTGGTCCTTCGAGCCGGATGCATATTGCATATATATGTTGTATTCTACCAAGTCTCACTATGCAGTATTTCTCCTGGAAGTGGGAATAAAGGCATGATGATTATAAATAGTAAAGTAAATGAACTTACCTAAAGTGAAGAGTATCATGTAGACGATGAGACAGAGCAGCGGTACGAACGCGATCGATGTGACGTCATACTTGTAGTAGGAGTCCATCAGGGCGTATATGCCGATCAAAGTCTGGTAATAAACAATCAATGAGAGTCGGTGGATTGCTGCGCTTGCCTAGGTTGGTCTGTGGATGGGTGACAACCCATTACACAGGTACCGAGTTTCCTCCATGCCTCGGAAAGCAGTAACCCGAAAATCTGACAACCAGTCTCACCAAGGGGTATCATATTACCCAGTAGTAATTGGGTTATGGAGGTCAGATAGACAGTCCCAATCCGAACCGAACATGGTTGGGGAAAGGCTAGGCAAATGATGGTGATAAATATTATCCACGACCATACGATGCATGTATCACGTAAGTACCGTTGCGTCTTTTTTTTTGAGGGTGGAAAATCATCAAATAGCGGAAGAGCGGAACGAAGTGTCAGACTTCTACTGACTAAAACCACCCATGTTCCTTCTTAGCCCTTGCGCCGAGGCCGCGGTAACTCTTTCGAACAACCCGCAGCCCCGACGGGGTCTTGTATTGCTCTAACTTTTTATTTCCTTTCTCTATAGACTGCAGCTCGTGGCAGAGAGGTTATGGTAGCACTTACCAAGAATATAGTGAGTCCTAGCGACGTGGTCCACATAAGCAGCTTCCTTCCAAGTCGGTCCACTACCAACGGCGTGATGCAGCTGGTCACCACCTGAACATAATTAGATAATAATATGTAAGTACCTACTTCAATTCAAAATAAAGACCACCATGTTATTTGGACAATATCTTCACTGCAAAATAATTTATTTATTACTAGCTGCCAGCAGATCGTAGCTTATTAATAATAGCCGCTCGGGTTGATCTTTAGGTTAATCCGTGCTTGCCTCAGTTGGTTCGTGGATGGATGATTACATTCCGAGTTTCCTCCATGCCTCGGAGAACACGTTGAGACGTTAGACCCGGCTGCCATAAAATATATAGATCTTTGGCAGTCGTTACAGGTAGTCAGTGGCCTGAAAGTCTGACAACCAGTCTTACCAAAAAGTATTACCCAGTATGAACCGGGTTGTGGAGGTCAGGTATGCAGTCGCTCCATGTAAAATACTGGAATTCTGCTGCATCCGGTTAGGCTGGAAACCGACCCCTACATAGTTGAGAAAAGGCTATTTAAATGATGAGTTTGTGGTAAACCATCCAATGACCCCTCCCGCTCTGAGTGGAGCGGAAGGGAGTGTCAAACTTGTATAGACTTAAACCCACTCATGTTCCTTTTTAGCCCTTTGTGTTCGAGGCTGCGGTATCTGTTTCGAACAACCCGCAGCCACGACAGGCGTCTGCCCTTGCTGCTCTTTTGTGGGAAGTATACTATGTAAGGCCACTCGCAAGGATATAGTAAGCCGTTTGATTTATATATTCTACTCTTGAATATTAAGCTCACCTGAACCACTCCCATGATGATAGTCCCGTCGGAAGGCGACAGGTTGGTGCCCACTTTAGCCAACAGCTCCTCCATGTAGAACAGCAGCACGTCGATGCCCGACAACTGTAGTAGCATCGCCAGGAACACACAGATACCTGGCATTTGCAACCAGCTTTCAGATTTTGTGTCTTTCTTATTGAATATTTATGATTTTCTCACTACTAGACTCTAGACTCACGACAGTGGTGTATCAATTAGTATCCCCACATTTCGCCAATTATGTTTAAGTCCCATGTAATAGGGCATAGGGGGAGAGCCTATTGTCACCAATCGAGCACAAATCTTGACTCCATGGCTACTACTGAGAAATTCCTGATAGAAAAACCCAATAGCATTTTGCCAGACCTGGATATCGAACCCAGGACCTCATGTTCAGCAGGCATGCTCGCGGCTGCTAGATCAACGAGGCAGTCAGGATACACTTGAAGCTATTTCGGTAGTTTGGTGCCAGCTGTCACAAAGTGTCAAAACAAGCAAGAGTCTAGTTCCTTTCCCAAAGACTTGAACTTTTTAGATATTTTGGTGTCACTGTAACTTAGCGAAATGAAAACAGGCAAAAATGTAGTCCCTTACCCAATGCCTTGACGTTCCCCCTAGTAGCCCAGAGGTCCTGTATCTTGGGCGGTTCCTTGTACTCTCTCGAAACGAGCGCTTGCAAGCCCTCCAGTTCAGTTTGAACACCCTCCTTGGTTGTGCCGCGAAGGGATTGGAGGATCTTCGATGCTTCCTCCATTTTTCCTGAGGAAATGCGAAAATTTTATGAAGGGTTTAAAACTGAACTAGCCTTATATTTACCACCATCCTGGCACGACTCCAGACTACGGGCTGGTACTGAGAAAATCGCAATGAAATATGTCGACCTAGGGATCGATGCTCTCATGTTGAGCGGTATAAAGTGCTTCATCACTAGACGTACGAATCTACACAAAAGCATAACTTTTGCACCACCAAAGAGAAAGCGCCAGTTATCGACTATTTTCTGGATTAAGAAACGTAGAAAAGGTCGCGGGTCTCTGAAGATCAAGTCATTAAAAGATATTTCAATATGAATAGTTGATCAAAGACTACTTTTAAAGCCGCAAGGCGAGAACTTCGTCAAACAATAATTATACAACTTGTTTTTAGTGGCTAGCTTTCATCATCATCATCAACCACAACTCGACTTCACTGCTGGGTATAGGCCTCTCTATGCGAATGCCAAGCTCCATGCTCTTGTGCCAGTCTCATCCAGGATATTCCCGCAATGGCAACAATTGCCGAGCTCTACATATATGCTAAACACTCGTGGGACTTGTCTTATCTACCAACAGGAGTACCAACATGTTGTCTGCACTGCATATCGTCTTGGAAAAGGACTTTCGGCCGCAGGGAGTGGTGTTCCGTCGGTTCCGCGGGCAAGTGCCAGATGATCGCGCAGTGACTTAGT
Source organism: Diarsia brunnea (assembly GCA_949774965.1). Taxonomy (NCBI): domain Eukaryota; kingdom Metazoa; phylum Arthropoda; class Insecta; order Lepidoptera; family Noctuidae; genus Diarsia; species Diarsia brunnea. The sequence continues at coordinate 4,675,145 of OX459019.1, forward strand.
GAAGTGTTACTAACATAGTTTTACCAACACAAATTGTATTTTATCCAAATGTATGTTAGTCTGTAAAGTAGATATTAATTATGTATCTATGGGCCAAAGTTTCCTGTGAATAAATGACAACAAAATTCATTTATTCACAGGGAACTTCTTAGTCTTAAGACTAAGTCATTTTACCTTTATAAACCAAGTAGAAAGGCGTCTCGGGAATGAACCAGGTGCAAGGCAGGTACAGTAGTGACAGGATCCCGCCGGCGGCAGTCAGGCCCCAGTACGAGGTGAACGGACCGATGGCATACGCCAGCAAGAAGCCTACGTTGATGAATAGCAGGAAGAACGCGCTTAGAGCGCCTCGTATTTTGTCCTGGGGAAGATGGATTAGGTATATGAACTCACATGGACACATGTGCTACGTAATTGAAGATAATGTTCGGACAATGTTCTGTCTGAAACCACGTAGTAACCAGTGTCATTAAGACGTTTGAGAGGAATTTTTGAACCGATTACGAAACCAGGTGGCCCGCTGCCACAACTTGGTCCGTTGGGGGTATTCCGATAATGCAGATGATGACTGCGGTGCCTCCTGTACCTCCTGTCCTGTCCATCCTGTTCTATGTGGGAATTCTCGACACTACGAAAAGCGATAACCAATTTCACGAAGACGGATTGGCTTTAATTGAGACTATCTGATTCACTCACGCATTATCCTGGAGCGGGTATTGGAGCTCAAGAGCATACAAAAACAAGCAATTTCATCCATAATACTATACATACTACACAGCTACTCCTTACTGTCGTAAAACATTTATATTACAATATTTCTTACCTCAGCAATCTCCCCAATATAAATAGGTACAGTTGCGAACATCATGCCGGTAGCGCATCCCCACATAACTCTGGCCACGTACAAGGTGGGCAGGTTAGTGGCGACGCCGGCCAGCAGCCAGCCCAGCAGCAGCGGGATGTTGGCACCCATGATTATCCAGCGCCGACCCACGAGACGGGACAACGGGACGGTTATTAGAGGACCTGCAGGTTAATAAGGGGTTATATGGCTGAAGGCTTAAAGTGGGATGCTAGCGAAGGAAGTGGCGGAACGAGAGAGGGAGAGAACCTCTCATTCCAGTCGCCGCGGTAGACGTTCCGGGCGTCGGGGGCCACGTGATGGCTTCCGACCACCGTAGGTGTGGGCCAGTAGACGGTGACTAATGGGTTACCTCACCGTCCGTCCGTCTTATGACGACAGGCCGTGTCGACACGGCAAAGTATCTCTGTTCGAAAGAGATACTGCGGCCCCGGAACACAAAGAGATAAGAAGACACATGGGTGGTTTTGGGTCAGTTGAAGTCTAACACTTCCTTCCGCTTCGCCCAGAGCGGGAGGAGTCATTTGATGAATTTCACAGCCAACAAAAAAAGGCTTAAAGTGGGATTGTTGATGATAAATGATGTTTGGTCCAGAGCCTTAGGTGTCAAACAGACGAGCAGTATTTTGGTATCAACATAGCTGCTGTCCACGTGTTGGCACGTGTCAATGGTAAACGCATTTGACTATGTCGTCAGCTAGAGTTGGCTCTGTCGACAGACTCGACAGCAAAGTGCTGCTCGTGTGTAGGGGGCCTAAGATGCTTTAACTCGTGGTATTTTTCAATGGAAGATGCCATCATTAACATTCCTCAGAAGCAGATCATCATTTTCCCGCACCAGGCCACTGCTCGACATGAGCCTCTCAAAACCGCAAAAGTGTTTTCTTTGTTAGGTAAGTAAATAAATTCTTCCTTAATAATATTCGCCCAGGCCATTGTAGAAGAAGGGTAGTAATAACAGTAGCTTCACGCCTTACCCAAGAGTCCTCCGAGCACTAGCAGCGAGGCTACCCAGGACGTCTCTTGCAGTGTTGGCACTTGGGGCAGCGGCGAACTGTCGAGCCGCTGCAGTTGTGGAAGCACGGGGGACGTCCACCCCATTGCCATTCCCGTACACAGACTCCCGTAGCTTGCTGGTGGGGGGAAGTAGGGAAGTACAAGGTTATAATTTATATTTACGAAAGGAAAAATGTGAGGAAAGCATCGAGCGTTTGCTAATTGGCTATTTGACTACTGTTAAAAATTCACGAAAATGTTATTTTATTTCAAAGAACTGACAGAAATAACACGAGGTGTTAAAAAAGAAATCAAATCGATCAAAAAATGGCTTAGTTTTAACTGATTTTAAATGACTAGACAAAGACAGCGCCACAGAAATGCGACGTCACATTTTTTACCGCCATAGTTACGTAGTACAAATGGCCGTTTCGCGCGACAAGGACAGAAAGCTGTGCCTCCACCCCACTAATAACTTGTGAAGCATGTAGCTACTCCATTTCTTTATATCGATAAAGAAATGGAGTAGCTGATTACAGAGTGAATAATTACTTTTTACACACAACGTGTTGTTTCTGTTTGTTCTTTGAAATAACATAACATTTTCGTGAATTTTTAACAGTAGTCAAATAGCCAATTATTGTCTCTTCTAAAGATCTAATATTAAAAGATACGAGTATAGGATTCGTGTAGCTACTGTACAGACCAAAGAAATGATAGATGTACTATAGCACTATATACGAAAGGTATTTATTTTTGGCTAGAAAGAAAGTGAGTCATGAGACGGCTAATTAATATTAAAAGTGAAGTCTGGAAAAACTATCCTGCGCAGACGTCATATAAATTGGGCTTAGGGCAGAAAATGACTCACAAAAAAAATAAATTCTAGGGGGGGGGGGGCGAGCGGATGTTTTGGGAACTCTGTTCTGTTAATTTAGGGTGAAAGCCATCATCATCATCATTTCAGCTGAAAGACGTCCACTGCTGGACATACGCCTTCCTAACATTGATCGGTTCCGTATGTCTCGCATCCAATGGCCCCCGCTACTTCATCAGGTCGCCCTAGGTCTACATAGGGTGAGAATACTTACTACTATAACAATATATACGTTAACATTTTTGTAGTTCTTTAATTTAAATATGCCGCTGCCAGTTAGCTACTTAATAATTCTAGTTTCCATAATCTAAATCTAAGATCGTGGTGCAGTTAACAAGTAACGTTTTATTACTAAGTCTTCCTAACTTGCATTGTCACGAGAGCAGAGATTGTCAACCGTTTTGATACCATTTAAGTTAGTACATAGTTTCTAAGTTATCTGTAAGACACCCACTGTATTTTTGTAAGCCAACAGGCAGAATGTACTGGGAATATATCTAAAACTAACATCATAATTGTAACACCTGCATTCTATACAAATAAAGAAATGATTATTATTTTTATTATTATTATTACCATATTTGAGTGTGATGGATGCAGTACAAAACCAGTGTTCAATGTTGGCAAAGAATTAGATGAAAAGTTTTTTGCCTAGAATGAAGCCGCATGTAAGTACACGTGCATGAGGACGCGCTCATTGTTACCATGATTTAAAAGTAGAATCGTAACACTGTTGTATCAAACAGTAGATTTTACTTTTTGAGGAATAATTTCTTGGCAGTACTTTACCTGTCAATGTTCCTAATATCACGTATACAATGCTAAACAACAGCCAAACAGTTTTTGCCCTCTGCAATACGTAATTCTTTCCCCATGGTTTTTCATGGTTTCTTAGATTATTATAGGTACCTACGAATTCAAACTTTAAAAGTTTAGCGTCGCAGTCCATTGAGAACCACTGATTAATTCTAACACAGGTAGGTAGCTATTAACTTTGTAATCATTATTTACAAGGTCATGCTAGTGTATCGATTTATATTATTACCTATGTTGTATAATACACCTATTTGTCATGTCACCCGTTTTGTGAACATTATTGTTTACCCATTTAGACAAAGTTTTTTGTCCTGCCACGACGAAATGGCGTTTAATTTTAATTAAATATTGATTAAAAATCCAACCACACGGAAGTTGTTGCTTTTGGAGCAATGTTTACACGTGTTTATTAGTGGAGTGCCGTAAGATTCATACCTCGGAATCCAGGGCCAGTCAATGAATCTTTATAAAAACTTTTGGACTGCATTGGTAAAAGCCCAAATAAAAAAGTTAAAAAAAAAAAAATTTGCGCGCTCTTCTTTTTTTTTTTTTAATTTAACCATTACTGAAAAATGAGAGGGACAAGGGAAGACAAAATGTTTAGAGCTAATAAATAATATTTTCACCGTAACTTTAATGTTAATTTATTAATATTTCGCAAAAAAAAACGAGTTACAACAAAAAAAAAAAATTAAAACGTATCTATCTAATACCTTTATACGAGCAATTCTTGTAATATAGTATAACCTGAATCTCGGATACGGCTCCAATGATTTTCATAAAATTTAGTATGCAGGGGTTTTGGGGGCGATAAATCGATCAAGCTAGGTTTCATTCCCAAAAAAACACGATTTACCAAAACAAGCAAGCAAATTTCGGTCGTAAGGACGTCACTGAGGGGGCAACAAAGAGACAGGCTGAAAACTCTACAGCGGGTCAAATCGACAAAAGAAAAACAATAAAATAAGTAAACTCATCCCGCGGGCCTAAATAAGTGGGGTCAGTTGACTAAAAAGCCTTAGGCACTAACCCAAACGAAAATGAAAATAATGACATTTCGGTTTCTTTATTATCACGTGAAGGTTTTAAAGCCTACACTTTAGGCTTTATATTCCCCTCACAAAGCCTATGCGTTTAATAATAGAGCTTAGTTTTGTGCTAAAATGCCAAGATATTGTAAGTATCAAGGGATCTAAGCCTTGAATAGTTGAATCTTAGCTCCGCATTCCGCAGCTGGTCTTGTATAAACGTTTCGAAACGGAATAAGTTAACAAATCCACGTATTTATACATTTGAATTAATTTATTGAATTAATTATTTTATTTATTATCTATTTGTAGTTTGTAAGTATATAAAAGACGGATATTAAGTAATAAGTAAAGTAAATCAACCTTGAACTTTGACAGATTTTGGTAGCTTTTAAGCGTTTGTAATTATTTAAATTAAAAGAGTGTCCATGGAGTTTCTTGCTCTTCTTCTCATGAGATTAACGCTGTGGAATGGGCAACAGTAGGTACATTCGCAGTTTTATGCCTTGTGACTGGGACTGTAGCTTAGTTTATTTAGTATTTGTTCGACTATTCAAAAGTGCCTGTAACTGGCCTACTTGAAAAAAATGTTTTTATTTATTTGTACCATAATACTAAATATAAAATTTTATTATAGAGATATTTCCTTGTACCGATGGTCATCATTTGTTTTTGTGTAACAGCAGTTCAAATGATGGTAATAGGCTTGCACCCATTACACATAACTGGCGAAATTTGGGAGTGTTATTATTAGGTATACCTCTGCCTAACCCTTCAGGGATTAAAGGCGTTACGTTATAATAATAATATGTATTTTAAATTTTAAATATATTGCAATTTTTGTCAATCAACTGCTGATATATTTGGAGAAGGTAATAAAAGGGGTACTAAAGATCGTAGCAGGTGGCGTTCTGTGGTTTCTGCCTACCCCCGTGGGAAAAGTACGTGAGTTTATATAGGTATGTATGTATTATTATAATTATAAACTGTTAATTGTTAATCATGTTAAGAAGATTTAATATTTAATTTTGTGAATATAGATATTGCATACTTATTTATTACACGACTGCCCCAAAAAAAGAATGTTTTTTAAAAACTTACCTAACGATGCTGCTAAGTATTGGCGCCATTTTATTTTGAAATGCTCTTTCAAATTATCGAACATAATACACCACAATTTTCAAAAAAAGAACTACCACTCTACCCCTTCCGGGATAGCAAAGTCAATAAACACTTTTTAAATCACAACCAGAGACAACTATTTACTGATATTAAACAGGCAAAGACGTCTTAACAGTCAGCCATATCGATTTAATGTGATATACTACCCATTACTCAACGTGCCAATTCCCTTCACATTTTTTTTCTATGTTAAAAAAAGAGTATCCGTGAAGTTAATTGTCTTTTAATTTAATTCAGTGATAGTGTGATTGTTTTCGTAAGGTCAAGATGAAGGTCGATCTTCATGAAAGGTTTGACGATGTTTTAGAAAGTGTTTTATTTAACCTTTGGGCTTTGATTTTCATTTAATGGTCATGGTTTGTGAATAACACATATCCACAACTCTTCTAAACATGCATAACATAACGCCTGTAATTCACAAAGGGTTAGGTAGAGGAATAAGTATCTAACAAGTTGACCCTCATTCCGCCAGTTATTGTAATACGGGCGAGCCAATTGCCATCAACCAGGCATAAACCAGACTCCGTGGCCTGTTACTAATAAATTCCTGATGGAAAAACCCGACCGGGAATCGAACCCAGGACTTCATGCCCAGCAGTCGCGTTCAAAGAGTACGTAATTGTCGCGTTTGCGACCACTCGACTAACAAGGCAGTTGTCATACCTACTTACGTACACATTTTAAATCTCTTCAAAAATCGAGTTTTTCATTCAAAATTGTCTTCAAAGTAAATACCTACGTAGAGTAATTTTCATTTTCATTTATTTTTCACCATTTTTTTTTTCATTTTCCCGCTGTTTCACTGGTTTAATAAAACGATAATAGGATCTGTTTTGTGATATTCTTTAACGAAATGAGAAAACATATTTATTTCTGTAAATTGGTTATACACAACACTTTTACACGTTATATCATGTATCACTCAGAGAAGAAACAGCCGCAACAAACTCAGAGGTCACTGTCTCTTTTAAAGTCATATGAGGACCATGCAGATAAGTGTCTGAGATAGTCATTTGAAGAAAGAACCACACAGATTTGAGTGGTCCTGTCCAGCCAGTGCAAGCATTTGTCAGTGGTCGTGCAGCGAGCTACTAATAATATAATTGAGTAAATCGTGTAATGGCATACCTACCCATTGAATTAGCAGCAAATGGTCTAACAAAAATAGACCATAGGTACTAATCTCGAGATTGCCTTTTAACAGTATGAGTAAACCGTCTGAATTCTCTTTTAAGTATAACAATCATCATCATCTGCCTAGCCTTTTCCCAACTATGTTGGGGTCGGCTTCCAGTCTAACCGGATGCAGCTGAGTACCAGTATTTTACATGGAGCGACTGCCTATCTGACCTCCACAACCCAGTTAATACTAGGTAATACGATACCATTTGGTAGGACTGGTGGTGGTGGTGGTGGTTTTAAGTATAACAATAAGAAACTTAATTAAAATAAACAAAAAACAAACAAATACAATTACAGAAATCAATAGACCTTATCTATTGATCATTAGTATCACAAGATCAAGTCATGGTAATTTTAACTTTAATGCTGGATTTGTAGAGTTTTATTTCGATGGTAAAGGATGTATGTAGTAGGTATTAGGTATTTCAAAGATAATTTGATGTAGAAGGTAAGTAATTGAAGAATTAGAATCTAATTTTAGAATTGAAAGGATTGGTTTTGATGGTCAACCTTGATGACGAACACTAAACAAAAGAATTAAAAACACAGATAATTGTATAAAAAGCTTAGGGTCTGTCGGAACCCGTCGGGGCTGTGGGTTGTTCGCAAGAGATACCGCGGCCTCGACATGAAGGGCTAAGAAGAAAAATGGGTGGTTTTTAGTCTGTAGAAGTCTGACACTCCCTTTCGCTCTGCCCTGAGCGGGAGGGGTTTACCACCCCCACCCCCTACAAAAAAAAAGGGTCTGTCGGGAGGCAGACCGTGGGCAGACAAGACTTGTGTGAAAAATGTCTTACCAAAGATGTACCTGTGTAGCTTAACCCTCCTGGTAATATAACGGGCTGATTCCACCATCTCCCTTCTTCCATCGGGAGACTAGGCGTACTGCAGGTTATCACCCATACCTAGTCGATGTTCCACACATTCGAACGAAGCGCTTTGCTAAGTCCTATAATATGCGCACAGCCAAGGAGTGGAACTCCCTGCCTGCGTCGGTTTTCCCGAGTTCATATAACCCCAATCTATTTAAGTCGCGAGTAAATAGGCTTCTTCTGGGTAAGCTCGTTCCATCATCGACCTCATCTTTGCCCTTAGGGTAAGATTGAGGTCAAGAGCAAGCCCATTCCAAATAAATAAATAAAAAATAAAACCAGCAGTAGGGCTATTGCGTATCTTTTTAATGGCATAAAATGGAACCATTTGACAGTTAATCGATGGACACTATGATAGCCACTGACATTTAAAAAGATACGCAATAGCCTTGCAGGAGGGTTAAGCTACACAGGTACATCTGGATATATATCCAGATCCATATTGATATAGAAATAAATAAATATACCTAATATATAATATAATATAAATAAATTAATGCCAAGAAAACTAAAATAATTAAGTTCGCTTTACCCAATGTCAGAAATCTAGGTCCCAATATTATCCTCGCCAATAAAGAGCTGGAAACTGCCGACTCTGCTGTATTTCTGGGCATAACAGTAGATTCAAAATTACAATGGGGATTACACATATCAAGCCTAGCGGGAAGGCTAAGTTCGGCCGCATACGCCGTCAGAAAAGTAAGACAATTCACTGACGTTGATACAGCACGGTTAGTCTACTTTAGTTATTTTCACAGCGTTATGTCCTACGGTATTCTGCTGTGGGGCAAAGCTGCTGATATTCAAAATATATTTGTTCTGCAGAAGCGAGCCGTTCGTGCAATTTATCAGCTGGGTGCCCGAGTTTCTCTTAGAGATATTTTTAAGGAGATTGGTATTCTCACGGTTGCTTCTCAGTTCATCTTTGCCAACATTTTATATATTAGACAAAATATTCACCTGTACACTAAAAACAGTGATATTCACAACTTTAACACCAGAAATAAGCATAAACTACGCGCTCCTTTTCACCGGCTTCACAAAGTTCATAATTCATTCGTAGGGCTCGGTATAACATTTTATAACAAACTGCCATCTTCTTTTTTAGACTTGCCATTTAATGCATTTAAAGCCAAAGTGAAATCTAATCTTTGTTCAAAAGCTTACTATTCCATTAACGACTACTTAAATTATAAGAATAGCTGGTCGTTGAGTTGAACACAAGACAATGTTTGTAATTTATGTTCTTTCTCCAAAATTAGTGTCTTTTTTATGTTTTATTATTATATACCTTTTATTATTGATTGTAGTCAATCGTAATATTAACTTACGCCACAGTATTGTATCGAGTCTGGTTCTTCTAACCAAACAGACAGATGTGTTGCTGGAGAGTTTGTTCCGCCACTTCTTCTTTCCAGCAAAAACACTAGGAAGTGTCGAAGGGTGGGCGTTTTGGGGGACTGTCACTTGTAAATAAGTAAAGTAAAGTAAATTTTGACGTTCGAAAAGTGCTGATTATCAGCCTAGTTTGAATAAATGAGTTTTGATTTGATTTTGATTTTGATAGGGACACTTTGGTATGGCACCTCTGATGTGCAAGAAATACACCAAAATTAAAGAAAAACAAATAAAATATAATTATTATTGGCTTGGCCATTTCGCTACATTTTTTTAAACGTTGGAAACAAACACTAGGAATTTCTCCTGCATCGTGGGTGCATTCACAAACATTTAAAGTTACATGACACAAACACCCAGACCCGGAACAACTATCTGTAGGCCATACAAATATTTGTTACGCGCGGGGATAGAACGCGCGACACGCAGCGCAGCAGTCTATCGCTCAGCCACTGCGCCAAACGTGTCGTCTACATTCACATGGATGTTAGATGAAAATTGTATTCACTGTTCATTACTTTTCTGTTATATAATAGTTCTTGTTGTAATGAAATGGCCTAGCCACATAATATTTTGACTAAGGTGTAGAGATTATTTGTACAGTGAGGGTGTATAGAGTTCCCGTCGGGGCTGCGGGTTGTTCGCAAGAGATATCGCGGCCTCGACATGAAGGGCTAAGAAGGAACATGGGTGGTTTTTAGTCAGTAGAAGTCTGATACTCCCTTTCGCTCTGCCCAAAAAGGGAGGGGTTATTTGATGATTTTCCACCCACCATAAAAAAAAGGGTGTAAGTATAGGGAGTTAGAAGCTTGGCTCTACTTGACATCTGATAACTTTTTGACACTGCGAGCCGTACTGTAGTCTCGTCTTGAAATATGCGTAATAATAAGTATCTAAAACAACCGACTTCATACATAAAAAAAAATACCAATCGAATTGAGAACCTCCTCCTTTTTGGGAAGTCGGTTAAAAATAACCCCAATAAAGCCTTTTTCCCGAAACATAAAGCACAATTTTATTATCGTTCTAAATCAAAATTATGATTCTTTTGACTAGAACGCTCTTCTCCAAATTGGCAGATAAGTTTTGCAGCATTAAAACAAGAATAACAGAAATAACAGAGGTCTCTTGATAAACTATAACATTGTGAGTTAATAACTGATTTCATGTATTAGCGCAAACGGAATTAATACAAAAGACTAGTTTTCTGAATTATGTTTATTAACTATGAATAATTAAGTCACGATAGTGTTTTAGCGGTGGGTAGTCTAGTGATGCTAATTTATTGATTGATTAATAACCCTCCTTTTGGGCTTCGCCGCAGTCGGGTTAAAATAAGACTGCCTCGTTGGTCCAGTGGTCTTAAGCGCAACTACCGACCGTGAGATCCTTGGTTCGATTCCCAGGCTGGGCAAAGTTTTATTGGGTTTTTCCATCAGGAATTTGTCAGTAGCAGCCACGGAGTCTGGATTTATGGCCGATGAATGTCAATAGGCTCACCTTATATAGAACTTGAAATAAAACTGGCGTTTCGCCAAACACCCATTTTGAATACGGGTCTTTTTCCTTTGCAGATTACAGGCGTGATTTTATGTTATGTAATATAATGAAATGGAATGGAACAGTGGTCAATTGTAGAGATTACAACAAGAAAAAGTAAAATTATAAGACCATGTCAAGATATCGACAGCAAACTCATTCAAGACAGTGTCGCATCACTAAACGCCATTTATAACCGAGATCGCAACAGCTATAATTTGCACTTGGATCTGATTTATGTAAATGAAACAGCATTGTTGCAAATGAAACGCTGCCGTAATTCTAATCTAATACAACCTTTAAAATTCTTAATAATTCAGTAGCTTATGGAAACTTTTATTTCTGTGAAGTTACGTCCTCGATTAGAATATATAAGTAGAAGGAAGATGCGTCTTTCTTTGATACTATAATTAATCCGTGTACCCGCCTGTAGAGGATGGCGAGTTACTTATCTGTATCTGTAAAGGAGGTGAAAATATCTTTTTTTTTTTTTTGGGGGTAGGAAATCAGCAAATAACCCCTCCCGCCCTTGGGCAGATCGAAAGGGAGTGTCAGACTTCTATTGACTAAAAACCACCCATGTTCCTTCTTAGCCCTTGCGCCGAGGCCGCTGTATCTCTTGCGAACAACCCGCAGCCCCGACGGGAGGTGAACCTATCTCATATCACAATTATTAAACAATAGCTTTTGCCCGCGGCTTCGCCCGCGTGGATGTCGGAAACAATAATGTCAATTTTCCATACAAACTTTCATCCTCTATTTAACACCCTTAGCGGTTGAATCCTTGCTTTTTCCTTGTCTACATTATACAAGAAACTTCTGTTCAAAATTTCAGCTTTCTAGGTCCAAGGTTTTGGGCTGTGCGTTGATGAGTCAGTCAGGACTTCTCTTTTTATTTACGTATATAAGATAGATAGAAGAGTATTAAATTTCCCAAAGAAACTCATATTATTTTGCGAAAAAAAAAACAAATTCCCATACAACAGTATACAGACTACTATTACGATGCAGTATGAAAAGTGAAAAGCATTTATTTTTCACGTAACTTTTATGAACAATTTTTTGGGAAAGTTTTATAATATGACGGGTAGACTCACTTTCTTGTATACTTAGGGTGTAAAAGTACCCTTAACGCAAACGAAGGGCACTTGTTCTCCCCACCACTGCAATCATTTTTTTTATCTAGACCATACCTGAGAACCTTCTAGTTACGGAGATATTGGGGGTCAAAGTTCCAAATTTTACACAGCTGTTTTTCTAAATACTAGTTTTTCAGGTTATTACTTTACTTAAATTACCTCCATGACCCGGTTACTATTCGCAGCTAGATCAAAAGCGCGATGACCTTAAAGCTAGACCACCTACAGCTGTACCCTATAATGTCGTCAATGGTGTTCTGACATGTCCGCTTTGTGCTCGTAGTTTTTCGGCCAAAGCTGGATATGCTAGCCACTTAAGAGCACACGGAAGAGCAGCACAACAAAGCTCTTGACAATCAAGCCATCGAATGCAGTCGCTGTGGCCGAAATCGGCTAGATGGCATCATCATCATCATCATCATCACTATTCAAAGCATCCACTAGCACAACTGTTTTAACAGTGCTACATTGAGTTTTACCGTAAAATGTGATTATTAAAACAAAAAAGAAGTCGTTTTCCAGCAATAATTTTTCGTAGGGGTACTTAGTTTGATGTACAGAATGCTTGGTTGACGGCTGTGTGATGGGTTGATTTACATCCTGTATTACTTGGCCCCGTAAGCCAGAAGCTGAAACACATCTCAATAAAATAGTTGTTTTTTTGCTACTTTTTGGCTTAAGTACATCGTTGTTTCCAAAAACCACCCAATTCATAGATTGTTTGTTTTTTGTTGTTAATCCGTGTTCTAGACTCCTTAATTAAAAAAATTTTTTTGCAAAAAATAAAACCGACTTCAAAAACACAAAAAAGTGAAAAATAACTTTAGCTTCTGAAGTCGGTGACTTTTGTTTGTTTTATTCAGTTTTTTTGTCACCGACTTCAGAAGCTAAAGTTATTTTTCACTTTTTTGTGTTTTTGAAGTCGGTTTTATTTTTTGCAAAAAAGTTTTTTTATTTTTCCATTTTTAGTTGTAATATCCTTTACAAATATTTGATATTCATTAATTTTACGTTGTTAACACTACATGTCACGGTAATAGGCTTATCCGCAATAAAATGGAACTTAACATACCTAACTCTCGAAATCTGGGCGTCCTGTACATCTGCGTACCCCGTCAGAGCATACAGGCGTGATGGTAAGTTAAGATGTTGCGTAAACAATAAACATCCAAGCGATTGCAGCAATCACGACAGATTTGCCGTCTATTTTTGAAGAGTTCTATTGTATATCTCCGAAGATCAGGATCAGATCTTCACCAAATTTAAATGGGACCACCTCAGGAGTATACTCTTTCAAATAAAAAAAGAATTTTGAGAATCGGTTCACAAATGGAGGAGAAATCAGGTAACATACATAAAAAAAAAAAAAAAAAAAAATACATACACACGAACATATAACCTCCTCCTTTTTTGAAGTCGGTTAAATATTCAAGCTAGAATATTTTCAGCTGAAGGACGACAGAGCCGGGTGACGATGTAAACTGAGCCCAATTAGCGTAGTGGTCTGTTGAGCCTGGTGCGCGCGAAATTCTGGGGAGCTGCCGCCATTTTGTTTGCTTTTAATTTTAGGGTTCCGTAGTCAACATGGTCAAAGTCAAAATTATTTATTTGCAACAAATGGAACCCTTAGAGTTTCGCCATGTCCGTCTGTCTGTCTGTCCCTCCGTCTCTTACTACTAGAAAGCTGTAATTTGGCATGAATATACGCACAAAGTGGTGAAATAAAATTTAGTTTTTTGTTAGCGTATCTCCAGTAGGTACACTTTAAAGTGGTGATGATTTTTTGCTGTCACGAAATACATTGTGTGGGATATACTTGTTAGATATGTCTTCAAAAAATATTGCGAGTTTGCTCAACGACTTTTAAGACTGAGTGATTCGTTTGTGAAATATTAAGCTTTAAAGTACCAGTTTTTGTTAGACTCAAGTGTGGCTACCTAAACCACCTTGACGAATTATATACTCAAACCTTCCTCGAGAACCACTCTATCTATAGATGAAAATAGCATGAAAATCGGTTGAGTAGTTTTTGAGTTTGTCGCGAACAGACAGACAGACGCCGCGGAGGACTTTGTATTATAATATGTAGTGATAATAATAATCGTTCGGAGGCAAGTAGGCGTAAATAATCAGTTTAGTAACTTCACATATTTTGATGGCCAACTACGGAACCCTACATTGTTCGTGGTCTTACATGCACTTGGCCAGTTTTTTTTTTTAAATACTTTTAGTGACGAAATATGGTTTTTGGTTTAATTAGCTTGTTTTTTTTTTAAGAATTAAAATTCTGCGTTCTCTTTATCTGTATTTATATCGATATGTTTGCATAGTGTAAAACAATTTCTGCTGTTAGCAGCAAGGACAATGCCAGAAAAATCTGGCTACAACAGAGCCATCTATTCAGTTATAGTTGAATGAATACATTCACAATCTTTTGAAGGCTACCCGGCAGACTCGTAGTGGCCAGTCTCCGCTTCCATTGCTCGCCTTTGTTATGTCATGTTTGTTCTCGTTTGCAACTAATCGTTTACAGATGTCGCTAGGAACGCTTAACTTCATAATTGTTTACGTTGGTCTAGTGACCGCAAACGCCACTGTTGAGCATGAGGTCTTGGGTTTGATTCCCAGATAGGGCAAAGTTTTTTCCAATAGGAATTACGGGTAGAGGTGTGCACTAATAGTAAACATTAAAACACCTCTTTTCGCTAATTATGCTTAAGTTCCACGTAATAAGGTGCGAGCCTAGTGCCATCAACCGGGCACAAATAACTCCGTGGCTGTTACTGAGAAATTTCTAAAGGAAAAATGCTAAAACACTTTGTCCGACCCGGGAATCGAACCCAAATAGCGACAATTAGTGACTAATATTCAGCGTTCGCGAATATTTTTACGACACTCTCGGAATTCTTGCGTCACTTCTACAATTAAATTATCATCAAAACCTAACGCAAATTTAACCATAAACAAAAACATTAATCAACGCTCCCATTCCACAAGCATAGATAAAACTTCAGTCTTTTCAATCAAATCGAACGGATCACAAACGTTCGCAATCAAAACGATGTAACGATTTCCGAAGTGTCTATGGCTATTCCTTTTTTTTGGCACCTCCAGCAAACGATCACTCCTTCCTAGTTTTGTTTTGTATCGGTAAAGCCGTATGTTTTTGAAAAAACTGAACGCTGTGTTGTGAGAGCACTCACTAATTGATGGCCCGGAGTTCGGATTCGATGCGGTGTGCTCGTGCAAAGGCATCGGATTAAAAAAAACGGGCTAGGGGTGTACCAAATGCAATTTGTACGATGGTAAAATAGTTGCGGTTGTTTTTGAGATTTTGTGTTCTAAATTATGAGGCTTTTTATGACTGTTTTTATTTGCAAGATGTTGTTTTTTAGTGTCTTAAATAAGACATCTACCGCTTATTGAAACACAGAACAGGGCTATTCGTTCGATGTGGCGACTCTTGCTTAGGGGAGGTATAGGCCACTATTTACAGTGATGAATACTTCATCGTTGATTCGAAGTCATTAAGTTTAAGGTACTTAAGTGGAAATAATTATATATTGTTGTACCTCTACGTATCGTGTTTTATCGCACTACTGAACCCGTCTACAATTTTTTTTTTTTTTTTACAATCGTTGCCCCACACTAGGAATTTCTCCTGTATCGTGGGTGCGTTTACAAACATTTAAACTCACATACACAAATACCCAGACCCGAAACAACTATCTGTAGGTCATACAAATATTTGTTCCTTGCGGGAACCCGCGACACGCAGCGCAGCAGTCCAATAGCTCAGCCACTGCGCCGACCGTGCCGTCATATCATCTTATTACTATTAGAAATATGAAAGTTTAGATTAATGTTTGTAACTCAATCTCAACTGATCTGAATGATATTTGCTGAATGGATTATAGTCTGATAGAATAGCACTTATGATACAAGCTTTTCTTTACTCACACTTACTAATCAAAATTTTCACGTTAACAAACTCGTTTACAACAGTTAGTCAAATTACAATAAATTAAAATCGGTTTTCTTAGAGTAAAATCAAATGACAGTCTACTCGTAATTTAGATTAGTAGATTACTAGATGGAGGCTAATATAACCTACCTTTTAGATAACTTGCCATAAGTGGCTGATTCGAATTAAGAAAAGTAAACTACAACTCAAGTTAAAATTAACCTGAACGATTTAAACTCAGTTTAAGTAATTTAATCCAAATATACAGGCATCCACAGAATTAAAAAAAAAAGGAATTATCGAATGAAAAATCGGATACTTCGTTCCATCCTGAACCCAAATCGATTCGTTTTAACAACAATCGCGCATCACTAGAAAAAGTCGATGTATCGAATCGATTTTTACGGTTGTCTCCCGTCGATCTCTCGCCTGTTCACAGATGGCACTGCTTGGGAAAGAATCGAGTTGAATCGATCAATGACGCTCCCTGATTAGCTGGGTGATAATTTAAACATATGGCAAGATTGAGTCAATTTAAATCCATTATTGTGTTTTAATTAGATTTCGATGGTTGTAACATGTGTAAACATGGAGTTATTTAGGAAACGTGATGTAGATGTTTTCGTAAAATGGTTTATTTAATAAGCTACATGGACATATCAAGTAATTTATGAAATTATTAGCCGTTTAAAGTTGGCGAAGAAAGTTTGACACTAATTGTCAATTTAGTGTTTAGAATAATGTGGTGGACTGGTGGTTGGTTTAAAGTTTATCCAATATTTAGTTGTCTTCAATTCGTTGGGCATTTGAATGACTTTTAGCTTTATAAGTATAGGTAAAGGTCACTTTCTACATTAGCATATCTTCCAGCTTTAAGCTTTTTGCTGCCGTTTTTACACAAAATACTAAAGCCAACATATTACTTTGTTTGAAATACCGGATTATCTATTTCAAAACCCAACAATAAATTCTTTAATCCCAATCCCTTTTAAAAGATAGCTTTTTGATGTCCGGAAAACGAGGCTGTCGACGTGTCGACACAGATATTTTTCAATGTCCCGACGAAACACGAAAACAAATCGTAGGTTAGTAATCAGTTAGCCATGACACCTAATTTGTGTTCAATTTGAAATCTTAATAAGCCGTCAAAGCGTTCCAGAAATAGTTGACTAACTAATTATGTTCCGTTATAAGGGAGGAGGGCGACAATTGACAAATGTGTTTTGTGCGGTGCGATACATACAATTAGTCGAGGAATGCATCTGAACGCATCCGTACCCGTTGACAGTTGGCTTACGTCAAACTTTTTGGCGGGAAAATAAACTTTTTGCACGTACAATTTAGAGGTTATTTTCCTTTAGTAATTACCTTTAAATTGAGTGTTTGCTTTCCGAGGGGGACCTATTTGGAGAAGTCTTTGTCTGTTCGAGTGACGATAAATCATTTGGGCCCGAGACGCGTCTGGTTGGGTGTATGTGACAAATTACCTTTGCCATCTAGTGGGGAGCTTGTGATAACTAAGTATTTCGGAATAATATGAATAGATTAATTGCATCAATTATAATTGTAAAAGCTTTATGAAACGATCAGGGTGTTTCTGAGTTAGTGATTCATTTATCCACTATCACTAATATACGAGGAAACCCATCTTAGAATTCCAGAACTGTACCTACCTAAACCACCAAACTGCTGAAAGCCATTCGTGGAGTAAAAAAAGAGTAATAAAATCTACCTCGTATTTAGCTTTCAGTGGATAACAGCCAAATCATTTAGGTACGTAGATGAATCACATTTTCGCACAGGACACGGTTGAAGAAGCTGCCTCTTTTCATAATTACAAAAGAGTAGCGTGAATTAAACAAATCAATTCCACTTAGGGGCAGTAACACGCAGGTAGTTATTATTTGATTTATATAACAACCTAAACAAACATAAACTATACTATAACGCTAGCACATTAATTAGCAAACGATAGAAAAAAAGACAATCAACCTAGTATTTTTATCTGTGCAATAAAAGAAGAAAAAAAAAGCGCGGCAATCACTATGGTCGCGACATACGAGCGCGCGTGCGTTCCATTACTCAAACGCATCAAAGACAAGCTAACAGAGCAATAACAATCCAATCCGGTTTCGGAACGCGCATATTAATTCTGATTTATCCAAGTAACATTCAATTAGCTGAGGAAGACGCCGTTTGTAATTTAGTCCCCGGCTCTTGAGTAGAAATTGGATGGAGTGATCGTCATGTTCATGTGTGGTTCCGGACATACGGATACGAGATCTGTTTTTTGTGAATAACAAAGAACGACCTAAACCAGACCTAATCTCTCCTTTCTTTTTTTTGTCATTCCCCACACAATCCATCCATCTTTTCTTTGACCTTCCTCTCCCTTTCCATTCATACATATTAATATCAGATAGCAAAAATCCATCCTAATCACACCTTTTTCCCATATAATACCATATGCATATTATAAACACAGATATTCATGCATGCTTCAGACTTTCAGTTCAGAGATGTCACGATACTTTTATAATAATTCATAAGATCTTTCATTTCCTGTTTTTCCAACTTATCGAACTGAATTTTCAATTTCCAAAATGTCAGTATTTACACTGGTCGAGTACCCATATTTAGTTAATGTTTCGAAGGGCATTGGAAAAAATTCTCTAGTATTCATTCCTGATTTCTAACTCCAATGGATAAAATTCCACAGGAACCAGCTTTATCTTGTTTTAAACTGACCGACACTTTGACAATATCAACCATGATGGAGTTTGATAAACTGGAGCTTTGTTTTAAAGACTATCTGTCAGTTAAATAGGCGAGTTAATAAGTTTCTCCTGGGTAAGCTCCCATCGTCAACCTCACCTCTGTCCTCAGGACAAAACTGCGGTCAGCAGTAAGCCCATTTCATAAAAAATGTCTTGAACTATATACTAACGAAACAGCGAGACTACGGAACCCCAAATCACCGCGTTGCCGTTGTCTCGAAACAGATTTGTTAAATACAAATTGGTTATTAAAATTCTTGGCGTGCGTTACGCATGACATAGCGATCGCTACTGCACCTCATTTACTTATATTTATTGCTTTTTATTTCGCTACATTTATATTGTCATATGCCAGTTCTGTTTGCAGCTATTAGGTACGCGTATTACTTTTTGATGATGGCGTTATTTTAAAATGAGAGGTATTTTTGTCTTTTGTTTGTGGTTCAGAGTTTTAGATGTTGGTGATGATGCTAGGGACGACAGGGAAGGTATTTTAATGTGATTTTGTAAGCAATGGTAACTCTATAGGGCATGGATAATGAGGCACTCTATGACGGAAATTTGAAAAATGTAGGGGACTTACATGTTATCCCCTCGATTGTCCACTATCGCGAGGGTCAATTATTGACTGAAAACCTGCAGAGAGACCAACTTTTATGAAAGAAAAACGGTGATTAGTATTGGCAGGTACTACATGTAAAATACTGGTATTCAGCTGCATCCGGTTAGACTGGTAGCCGACTCCAACATAGTTAGGAAAAGGCAGATGATAGTATTCCGTATGTAACCGAAAATCTGTGGTTGTAATGTATAATCATATTTCAGAGTAAAATAAAAAATAGTTCAATGTTGTGCGATATTTATTATAAGTTCGTTAAAATAGCATTTACACGTTTCCATCTAAAATATTTACAAAGCCGATCATACTGATTCACATAATTTACATCAAAACATGCTGTCTTCACGTATATTCTCTCAGATCATTCAGTGGAATGAAGTAGGATTGATATATCGGTCTAAAGCTTTGAACACGAAAACAAGGATCAAAGCGTCAAAACAAAATGTTTTCCACGAGAAAATTATTGTGTTTTAAAAGATCTGTTCAACATCCCACACTGTGAAAGTCACTTTATTCTATTTCTATTAGTACTGAAGATAATTTTAATTTTAACGTACAATTTTTTTGTTTTTAATCATATTATTTATAAACACGTTAAATTAAGAAAAAGAACTTTGTGATGTGGTTACGAAAATATTAAAACAGAATGATATTTTTTAATGATAATAATGTTCAAGTATTTAATTAGAATTTAACTCTATTAATTTGCAATTTTATAGTCCACTTAAATATTTTTGGCAAGATAAAAGCGACTCATTTACTTTTTTTGCGAATGGTGACGATTATCGCATTGCGATGTCATTATAATGCCACAAACAATAAAACTACCAGATAATACTTTTGCTTTCCACATTCTTTTCTAAAATACTTGACGCCAGCTAACATCAAAGATATTCTGATAAAATATTCAAATTAATTTACGTTTGTTTTGACAGCATTCGTTAACGAACACTTAAAAAATAAAGTATCGTAATGAATCCGGCTAGAATTTTAATTGGAGCAGAGGCGTGGCTCCGTCGTCCATTTTTTTTGCGTAAAAAACTTTTTAATTAATATCTCCAGTGGAACGGACAGCTGTTTTACGGCGTCACTTGTTTATGGTACTAATGATGAACATTTTTTAAATTCAGAATTCGCCTTGTCTGAAAGTTGAAGATGAGTACTGATTGATTATTATTAACGTTTTATTTTTTTGGTTCAGTAAAGACAGTGGTGACTTAATTTGGCAATATTTAAAATCCGTCG
Organism: Diarsia brunnea; assembly: GCA_949774965.1. Taxonomy (NCBI): domain Eukaryota; kingdom Metazoa; phylum Arthropoda; class Insecta; order Lepidoptera; family Noctuidae; genus Diarsia; species Diarsia brunnea. The sequence goes on from OX459019.1 coordinate 4,695,641, forward strand.
TCGTTAATTGTAGTTGAATGTTGAATGGTGCTTAATTGGAAGATAAGAATATATGCTTATGAGGTGTCATACACTCTTACCTTATTAAGTTTTTTGGACGTTGTTGCATACTGTTTCAGACGACATTGTTGTCATTGCGGGAATACCCTGGAGGCTGGTTCAAGAGTGTGGAGCCAAGCTCCACACTCTTGGACCAGCCTCAAGCCACAAGCAAAGAGAGGTCTATTGTCCATTGACTTAGATATTATTGCGTAAGGACTGGGCGGACCGCATGTTACAATGACGCCTCGAACTTGGTCCTAAAACGGTATTTCCTAAGCCGAAGTGAACTAGTCCACGATCGGCTCTCTTCGGGTGCGGTCATAAATTTTATTAAAAGCTTTATTTATGTTCTTTATACCTCGAAAATACCACGCCGCTTAAACAAGGTTACGACTACACCGATTCTCTGTATGGCAAACGCGTCGAGCAAATGTTCGGACTACCGTATCTTTAGTTTTTACATCAATGCTATTACCTATACCTAGCACAGCAGTAAGTGATGTCGGGCTGCGGATGATGATGATGATGAAGACTGTTAATTAATTACCCCTAAGACCACTGCTGGATAGGAGGTGGAGCATGGTTTGCGAGACAGTTCTACAACCACATCCTGCTGCTGTTTCATTGAGGTAGCCCCACTTAATGGTTGAAGTTACATCTTCCCTCTTTAGTCCGGAGACGGTTCAAGGACTTCCACGTGAACTACGAAAGGTTAGACCCTGCAGGAAAATGCTCGCTAGGTGGTAAGTAGTGAGTAGGAGGGGGACTGCAGGACTATTGCGTATCTTTTTAAATGTCAGTGGCTTTCATAGTGTCCACCGAATAACTGTCAAATGGTTCCATTTTGTACCAAACCATAACCATTTGACAGTTAATCGATGGACACTATGATACCCACTGACATTTAAAAAGACACGCAATAGCTCTGCAGGTATGTTCTAGCTAGCTTACATCGGGCGTCGGTCGGGTTTCCTGCTAGGGGCGCTGTGGTTGTTTTGATGTTCGTTACGTTGGGTACCTATATGAATCTAATACTTAAGGCTATTATACAGTTAAAACTCTCTGAACCAGCCCTGCCTTGCAAGTACCTACCTATCTAACAAAGTTATGTTATCTTGCAGATCACTAATTACGACCACACACAAAAATAACCAATTCATAGTCTACCTTCTACATTCCCTGTTTATCCACCAATCATCAGACCACTCCATTTTTTCCCCAAGATCATTCCAAAGATCCCTCTTTATCACAACCGGACTTCATTACGATTGCATCCATTCGATAAAAAGATTAGATACAATCACACAAAACACATTTTTCGTCAACAATAAATACAATTAGTGATTTTAACCAGCCATTAGTGGCATAGATAGCTCCCGTGGAGTTTGTAAACTGTTCGCAGCATGATCTGGCACAGTGTCGAGACACAATGCTCTCCAGCTGCGCGCAAATCAAATAGTTTAGAGTGTTGTTTGTTGGTGCTGTCGAGTGTTTGAACGTTTTCCAACTGGTGGCACTGTGTTTTATTAGTTGGATGTGGAAGTGTGAAGTGGGATGTTGGATAGCGAGTTTTATGTTTTGTGTGGTTATGATTGACTGATATATATTTCTCGACGGCATTTAAAGCCAAGTCAGAGGTCCATGGGTGGCATAAAAACTCTGAGACCAGGTTCATCATATCACCCCGGAATCACCCACTGCGGAGTATAGGCCTCCCCATTTTGCCGCCACACTTCCCGGTTCTGTGCGTATCTTATCCACGTGTTTCCGGCGAGTTTGACGATATCATCAACCCAACGAGCTTTAGGACGGCCCTGGTTTCTTTGGCCTAACCTTGACCACCATTCGGTCAAACCCTTGCTCCATCGGCCATCTCCGCGCCTAGCCAGATGTCCTGCCCAGGTCCACTTGAGGCGCACCGCCCGGTCCCCAGGAGACCAGGCTAGCTTTAACCACACCACACGATAAAGAAGAATTGATAGACACAAAATGTGCTGTCGTTAAGATTAAGGGCCTGCAAAGAGACATTCTATTAGTGACTAGCTGTTGACCACGACCGTCGCTCGTATGAAATTATTATAAAAAAAGTTAGGAAGCCTAATCCTTTTTTTTTAATAAAAGAAGACTGTTACTCCTCATACTGATAATTTTTCGGTCTAGCCCGGCCTCAGCCCCCAAATAAAACAGAACGATGATGTGCGATAAGGAACTCCGTTGACGTAAAATCTTTTTTTTTCACTAGCACGATTTGTGGCAATAAATAAACATAAACATAATTGACAAAATGTGGGATGTACATGTGATACAGCTCCGCATAGGTATACCTTCGGGAGTACAGGCTTGATAGTTTATCTAGATCTGTAACTACTGTTAAACAAAACACAAGACAAGACAGACAAAAACACACAACAAGACAGCCAAAGACAGACAGATAGACAATCAAAACAGACAAGACAGATCAAGACAGTTAAATCGTTTCTCTGGGACTTGGTCGAGCTTCATTGTCTCGGCGCTTGTCTTGTGGTCGCCACTGTTGATTCTAGTTAACAGGAGTTACAGTGGCTTGGGAATAGTGTGGCGGGCTTGCCCCAAAAAAAAAAAAATTCTTCTACAAACCAAGGTTAGTAAATTGAACCTATCATAAAAAAAGATGTCATCTTTAGCAAGCTTTTAAATATCTGTGCAGGCGGGAAAATACGGAACTAAAATAAACTTACCAAGTCTTCTTTATCGTGTGGTTATTACCTAACCTGGTTTCTGAGTATTTATACCACCCATGGGTCTCTGACTTGACTTTACATGCCGTCGAGAAATATCTCTTAGGCATGCTGGTTTCCGGGCCTGTGGACGGTGAGTGATGGGCTAGCTCGCCGTCCGTCAGTCTTATGACGACGACAGGCCGTGTCGATGGCGCGTTCGTGTTCCACGCGCGCCTCAAAGAGATTTGAGCAACATAGAAGGGGGCAAGGGCTTACGCCCGTCGGGGCTGTTGTTCGCAAGAGATTCCGCGGCCTCGACATGAAGGGCTAAGAAGGAACATCGGTGGTTTTTAATCAGTAGAAGTCTGACACTGCCCAAGAGTGGGAGGGGTTATTTGATGATTTTCCACCAGCCAAAACAACAAAGCATGCTGGTTTCCTCACGATGTTTACCTTCACCGAAGCAAGTGAAAATTATTACAATACTCACTTGATTCGAAAATCAGAGGTGTGTGTCTTGGGTTCGATTGCGAGACCAATGACTTCGAGTCTGACGGTTACACCACTAGACTAACACTGCTATATATACCAAGTTCACTGGTATATTATGTACCAAGTTTGACATCATCATCTGCCTAGCCTTTTCCCAACTATGTTGGGGTCGGCTTCCAGTCTTTCCGGATACAGCTGAAAATCAGTATTTTACATGGAGCGACTGCCTATCTGTTCTCCACAACCCAGTTAGTACTGGGTAATATGATACCCTTTGGTAAGACTAGTTGTCAGACTTTCAGGTCACTGACCATCTGTAACGACTGCTAAAGATCTATATATGGCAGCCGGGACTAACAGCTTAACGTCCTTTCCGAGGCAGGAGGAAGCTCGGTATGGAATGGGTGGTCACCCATCCACAGACCAACCTAGGCAAGCGCGGATTAACCTCATTATCGACCCGAGTAGCAGTTATTTTTGTTTGACAAGTAGCGTCACCTAGAACACCACCATAAACTGGTAACACTGTAAACGTGTGCTAACCAGTGTTGCCAGTGTTAAATATCGGAGATCAGAAAATATTCAAAAAAGTGTTGTTAAAAGGCAGTAATAGTGGGGGGCCAGCGTGGGTCAATTGTGTCCACAATGGGCCCGTCGCGCCTCCAATCATTCACAGATAAAATGCTACGAGATGGAATTTGACAGTTTTTTACGTTGAGATTTCGACATTTGTAGAGGATGTTGTTTGGAAGGACTTGGAATACGGTAGCTGTGTTTTTTTAATGCGAGTTTAAAATGTCAGGCTGCTTAATAGAGTAAAGCATTGTTAAAATTAAAATTGTTTGTAGTAGGTCGGAATGTGTACCTTTAACCTTAACCAATAAAAATGTTGTAGTATGAAAAAAATACGGTTTCATCATTCGCCTAGCGCGTTTTCCTAATTATGTTGAGGTCGGCTTCCAGTCTTACTGAATATCAGTGGTTTCCATGAAGCGAATGCCTATCTGACCTCTACAAGTCAGTTAGTACTGTAAGACTGGCTGTCAGACTTTCAGGCTACTGACTACCTGTCAAAGATCTTCAAATCACTGCCGGGACCAACGGAATAACGTCTTCTCCGAGTGTCGGAGGAAATTCGGTATGTAACAGGTGGTCAGGGTCAAGAATTCACGGATCCAACCTATGCTAGTACAGGTCAACCTGAAAATTGTCCTAAGCAGCTGTAAAAAAATTCACTTGGTACCTGCATGGGTAAATAATAATTTTGTCAATAACTTTGAATAAAATCGCATTTAAAACATTGCACTTAAAATTCCTCCAGAATCTTCATCTCAAAACAAACACTCTGTATCGTCATCTCGTTTGATTGGAGTAGCGTGTCGAAAGGCTGAGATCGTGCATATCATTGGTGGCTCTAAATGTTAGATCTTTTGCTGCGATTAGCCGTGTAAATACAAAATGGAGCAAAACTGGCGATGACGCTCGGGGGCTAAGTTGTGATGAACTGTGTTCGACAAATCGACACGCCTGGGGTTAAAAGATGATAAGTACCTAAGTAAATTATTAAAGTGAAACTTTTATTACATCGCCTCAAACTTTTTCGTCTGTGTGTTGCATGTCGCGTGATGGTCGGCCGCGGAGTAGGGTTAAAGTGAAAAAAGTATTTCCCATTATCATTCCAATTTTCCAAGTATAAAATTAAGATTGATAAATCGATTTTTACACCCTTAATGGAATATTATTCCAAAAATTTTTAGTTAAATGTCTATAGTGTGAAAAAAAATTCACTTTTACCGTGGTTTCATAAAACCACACAATCCTTTTTTTGTTATGGATAGATTTTCTGCTGATATGGAGGGAAGTGGAAATTATGTTATTCCTACTCCTTCGGTATTCTTTTTTTATTCATTTCGTAATGGGATCCAAGACAATTAAATTGTTTCTCTGGGACTTCGTCGAGCTTCATTGTCTCGGCGCGTTACTGGTGGTTGCCACTGTTGATTCTGGCTTTCAGGAGTTACAGTGGGGTGGGAATAGTGTGGTGGGATCTGATGGTTAATTTATAAAAAAGGGGCACATTTACAACCAAATATATTTTTTAGCACATGTTAAGTAGTACTCAGGAAAAGTGGAGTAAAATCGTGATAGACTGGTATCCCAGAGATGGAAAAAGGAAGCGGGGAAGACGAGTTGAAGCTTACAGCGATAGAACACAATGGAAAATGTTAGAGGAGGATTTTTCCAAAAGCCACTTAGAGATATCCTCTAAAAGAGGAAAACAACATTTCAAAACAGACGGAAGTTCAGGATAGAGGGCTTATTGTTGATTGATTGATATATTTTAACAATGAAAATAGAGCACAGTTGCTCATTTGCCTGAACAAGGTTAAATCTGTGGTTCAGGCTAAAAGGTGCATAAATACTACCGCCTTGAGGCTCGGAGGGTAAGTTGTGATGGTCTGTGCTCGACACGCCTGGGGTTAAGAGATGATGAAGGTTTCATACGGTCAAAGTTAAAACGTTTATTGCGAACTAAGTGTAAAATGTTTATGTTATGTTAGTACTTATAACTTAGCAGCCCTTTGCGAGTATGTTATATGTTTCTAAAAAAAAACTTGAAAGAAAAAAAAAGAATAAAAAGAAAGAAAAAAAGAAAAGAGAGAAAGAAAGAATAACGTTTTACCCGACCTTGGAAACAAACCTAGGACCTCACACTCGGCAGTCGTGATTGCGACCAATAGACCAACGAGGCAGTTAACAAAACAAAGTAATTACAAATGTCATGGAGTGTGATCAGCTTATCATTGCGGACAAACCAACAAGTAGGTAAGTACATCCATCAACTGAGCAGGAGGGAGAGGGTTGCGGTAGGGCTGCCACTCTTTGAAAAAATGCCTGATCGCTGCTGAGTTGAGACCTCTCGGAACTGTACCCCGAGTTATGTTCAATAGGGAATCGGACATAAAAAAACTAATTAGTCCGTCAGATAGATTTCCAAAAAATATTGAACACGTATTTTTTCTTTTTTCACATAAACAAAAAATGAAGACGATACAGTGCTTCGAAAACTCGTGAACTTCTCGAAAACGTCACATGTCAGTACATTTACCTACAAATGACGTCACAACCCCCCACTCATAATCTTTGACGCGTTTTGTCTTCGTCAATTTTTATTAATTTGATAAAGCAAAAAACACGTATCCAATATTTTTCGATAATCTAACTGACGGAGTAATTAGAGTCATATTTTTTTTACTCAGTCCGATCCCCTATTGTGATTTCAAGTTATTTGGTAGTTTTTTTATAATAGCGTTGAATCACAACCAGTGTATTTAGTGTGAAAATAAATTCTGAAAATTAGATAAAGAGAATTTTTATATCCGTAAACGTTATTCTCCCTTTGATTAGAGTTGGTGGTTGGTCGGTGTAGTTTACAATTACAATAAAATAGTTACAAAGTGACAATTTATAATATTAACTGCGTCTGTAATGATTTTTAGAAATTTAAACGTGATTTATAGATAATGTTTTTTATGATTCTACTAAATCAGACATTTTAGACCCGTAGCGTAGGCCCACGTAGCACTGTAGCATGCATACAGATCTTCCATAATGTATCAATTTTTCCTTGCCGTTATGCTACAGAACGCTACGCGAAGCTACGCTGACTATGCTACGCGATATTTTGCAGTCTACGAAACGCAAACTAAATCTAAATAAATAACGGAACATTAACTTAATAAAAAGAAGCTAGTTAGGTCTTGTTTTGCAGTTGCTCTTGCTCCATGTAAAATACTTCTGCATCCGGTTAGACTAAAAATCGACCCTGAGAAAGTTGAGCAAAACCTTGGTAGATGGATCTTTTTTTAAGTAGTTAAATTTTAAACTAACATGGTCACTAACATTTTCATTGACACTGAAAACTGGTTATTAACCTTGTTATCTATTGGTTTTGAGTTCCCGATATTTCAAAATAAAACAAATAAATATGGTAAATATCCAATTTTCAGTGTTATTGAAAGTTATGGGTAATATCTTTATCGTTTTGCCATGTAAAAATACTAGTATGGTAGATAATTAATTTGATACTAAGTTTTCATAGACGTTAAGTGACACGAAGGAATCAAACATAACGGAGATAATAGGGCGAAGTTTAAAACCCATCTATATTTTTCATTCAAAATAATAAATATCACGATTATGTTATTCGTTTTATTTTAAAGTATAGAGTGGGAAATAATCATTACGATTGAACTACCTTACTACCTAATATTTCAGAAGATAAATATTATAAGATGAATAAGAAGTTAATATTCATTTAAAGAGTTGGTAAGCGATATCCATGCTGCCAGTCATCAGCTGATTGCTGTTCGTATATTTATTTAGGCTTCAGCTTATTAGCAATTATATTTTCCATCAAAACAAAAGCTGAAACGTAATACGTTTGAAACCGTTTCCACGAAAAGTCGTTACGTTGTCGACTAAACAAACCGAGCTAATGGCGCAAATGGCCCGCGGCTCGCGCCCAAACCCATTAAGTTCAAAACTCAATAAACATCATTGTTTCAGCGCTTAACTAGGAAAATAACCGCGTTCAGCCGCCCGGGGCCGCTTTAGCCCGATCTTCAACTCGCCACGACCTCTAATATTCATAAGTCAATTTCCTGCCCCATTAATACGTAACGAAGTAGCGCAAATGGCCTTATCGCTTGTGCGCGATTACTTGCCCGCCGCTCTCTTACATAATTCAACGTATTAAACGAAATTGTTTAAACCTTATTGCTCGATTACGTTTCTCCACCCCGGGCACGCCTCGTTTCCCACCGCCAATCGGGTGACGAGATTCCACTTTGGCCCCCACTTTGGGCCCGTCCCCCTCCTTTCATGTGTCCCGCCCGTTTCTGTCCTCCCGTTCTCAGTTGATACCGAGTTGTGATAATCGGATGTTGGGCTGGGACGAACGTGTCCACTGGCTCGCACGCACGCGCTCATCCGTGCGAACTGTCAGATTGTGCTAATTAACCTAGGACTTTACTCCATAAACATAAGGACATTTTTAGAACACTCGTGTGCAGTGATAGTGATGTTTAGTTGAACTTTCAAATGTTTCGAGTACAAATCTTAACAAAATAGGCCTTGCTATGACGATGCTTGCGATGGCGCGAGGATCGGACGAGCGCCGGGATAAGGCTGAGGACGAGGCTGAGGGGGAGACAGAGGCCAATGGGGAGGTCGATGTCGTCGGGGTCGAGGAGGCTGCACCGGTGGACTTAACAAGAAGACTGGGGTTAACAAGACCCCCGGACAGGCCAGCTATCGCGTTCTCCGTGGAGAATATCCTAGACCCCACCAAGTTTACAGGAAGGTCTGAAGTGCCTCTGCGATATGATGAGCAGTACTGGAGACCACATTATGACAGGGATGACAGTGATTCCGGTGAGTAGGTGGATCATTGTTCTTGTTATTTATGAAAACTTTTCGCGCATAAAAACGTACACAGAACGACTAATCAAGCTCTAAAAAACTAGTTTGAACGGATCTCTCATTGTATGGGGAGTTTATACAAAGCGAGGCCTTGTTATATTGGAAATGGACCGAATGTACAGTCTTAGTTAACCAAGGGTGGTGGAGAAATAACATAGCAAGTTCCTTGTTTGGGAGGTTTAAATAAATACTAAAAAGATATCATTTCAAAGTAAAGTAGATGAATACGTAAATAAGAAGTTATTTACAAAGGTTCTTATTATACAATCTTCAATTTACCCCTGTAAAGATATAATAATATGCTGCTTTATTGCTCGACTTGGCGGAGACATAAAGACGTGATGTTGTTGGTGTGTATTGAAGGTTCTAGTTTAAATTCAGTTTGGATTGAAATCGAGAGGATTTTAATATGAATGCTTGTTAGTTAAATAAAAACAGCTATAGTTCATGTAAGGACCGTTGTTAACATAGTTTTAAGGTGGACTGAAAACTAGGAGTTTTTGGTGCGATATTTAGCTGCCTAATTAGGTATGGTAAGAAATTGAAAATAATTTTCGAAGCGAGTATTTTGACGTTACTTTGGATTTTTGAAACTTTTTTAATCGACCGTAATTAGCGACGCAAATGTAAAAAATCAATAAAAATAAAAACAGCTTATTAATACAGTTATTAGTTTTCAGCCACGAATAACTGACTAAAATCATCCTCAAAAGTTTAAATTACTCAAACCATTAATTACTTTTATAAAAATAAAGTGATTTTCAGTCACCAACTAACCTAACCTGTAATGACTTTGAACCGCCTAACCCTGTAGCGGAAAGTAGGTACTGGGGTAGATATCGAGGGGTTGGGCTACGGAGCTCAGTTAAGCCTCGACAGGCCGACGGCTTAGGGTTGGCTGCACTCCTACTGAGCTGTACGTACCTGATTATTGAATGTTTATTGGTGCTTGTAAATGGGTTAGCAAGGCTTTGTATGTACTGTCGAACGAGGTATTAAGTAAACAGTCAGCTAACTTGCATTTACTTTAAAGATTTTTGCGATCAGCTTTTTAGGGTTCCGTTACCTCAAAAGGAAAAAACGGAGCCCTTATAGGATAGAAAGAAAAGAAAAAATATTTATTTGTCGCAGAAACATAACGAGCATACAAAGAGACATACAACAAGGATCACTCGTGTGTCTGTCTGTCTGTCTGTCCAACCCCCCCCCCTTTTCACCGGTTTTGCTGTGCCTAAAATTTTGAAAAAAGTTAAGAAATTAGTTCAACACGTAGGTATAGATTACAGGAAAACCTATAAGAAGTCTATGGTGCTAAAATAACATGGGAAATCTCTCAATATCTACTACAATGGTACGGAACCCTTTATGTGCAAGATCAACTTGCACTTGCCCGGTTTTTTTTTTAAAAGACTTGTCCCACACTAGGACACACAAACATATAAACTCACTTACACAAATACCCAGACCCGGAACAACTATCTGTCGACCATAAAAAAAAAAAACATACCGATCGAATTGAGAACCTTTTTGGGAAGTCGGTTAAAAATATTTGACGCGCGGGGATCGAACCCGCGACACACAGTGCTGCAGTCAATTGCTTGAACCACTGCGCCAACCGTGCCGTCGAATCATGTCAGTCGCTTCATGCAATAAATATTATCGGTGTACTAGAATTAAAAGGTTTTCTGCGTGTATACTTACTAAATGGCTTGTTCGACTGTACCGATTTGATTTATTGTGAATAGGAAGTTAGAAGGAAATCTGTGAGAGAAAATATATAGGAAGTACAAATACAAATGTAGTTTGTTTTCTTTAAAAAGGTTCGTTATACATAGCTAGTGATTGAAGTGTAGTTTGAAGAAAGTTAATGCCTGTATTAGAACACTGCGCTCTTCTGTAACTTTTTTTTAATGTAGGTAATGTAAAATTGAAGTAGTGGTTGCGTGTTATTTTTGTTGGCAGTGTGACATAATACCTATCCGGTAGATTTTGAGTAGATTTGTGGCATGTAAGGGAATACATAGGGCAGACGATTATGTAAAAACTAGATAGTGCCAGCGGTTTCGCCGGCGTGGAGTTCGATAATTGTCCCACGGGATCATACTACTGGGATAAGAAGTATCCTATGTGTTAATCCAGGTTACAAACTATCTATGTTCAAAATTTCATCCACATCCGTTCAGTAGTTTTTGCGTGAAAGAGTAACAAACAAACATCCATCTATTCATACATCCTCACAAACTTAGTAGGACTATTAGTAGGAAGTAGGATAAGTTTTACGTTACATTTTTATATTTGTTTATTCGTTGTGTGGGATGGCTTGATGTTAGGTATGTAATAAATATTCGTATCTATATTGGACCCTATCAGTATAATATAATATGCGCTTTATACAAGATATTTTTTTAGTCACCGTCCAAATTCTGAAATATTAATCTCTGGCAAAAATCATTGATACGTGTGTTTTCTTTTAGTGTCACTCAATACAAAAATATGTTTCACGGAGAGCGGATAATTCTTTCGAGAAATTGATTTAATATGAATATTACACGTCTCGATTTTTTTTTCAAAAATGGTGTTAGTGAATGATAGCTAATGCCTGGACGGTGACTAAAAAATCTTCTGGTATAATAGCGCTGTGACTTTTTTTTTTTTCGAGAGCCGACACTAAAATACTTTTCTTCCTTCAAAGCTCACTGCCTTCAGACTTTTTGTCTCAACATTAATTGATTAAGGGACTATGAGTAAACATTTCGTAACAGGTTTTTCTAAAACATAGGTATTTGTGCTTCATACAGTGTTGCCTACCTAGGACAACTAAAACTATAATTTATTTTAGTTTTTCCAATTGCATTCAATATTCAGGCTTAAGTGACATAATTATGCTGTAGTGAATTTTCTGGCATTTTACAAAGAGTCGGTAACTCGGTAAGCGAATTTTGTCATCTGAATAACTGACGGATTAGTCAGGATATATCTACATTAAAAAGTTTCGTTTGCGCCTACCCGGACAGAAAATAGAAACTTGTAACTGTAATCAATGAACTAAAGTGTGAGTGTCCATGGAGTTTCTTGCCCGTTCTTCTCCATAGAGATCTACGCTTTGGAATGCGCAACAACAGTATTATGTCTTGTGACTGGGACTGTATTTTATTTTTGTTGTTGTATTTGATTCGACAATTCAAAATAATTCGAATGTATTATATCTGCACTTTTGTTTAATGCCATTTTGCAATGCTAGTTCAAGGTTCGTACTACATACATATTATATGTAAGTATAGTTTGCAGCACCAAATGAAGCATTTTCCAGATTTTTAACTTGATTATTGTTATTAATTGAGAACCGATTTCAAATTTTCTGTGTTGTTATAAATTTTAACAAGATTTTGATAAGATGCCGGCGCCGCCGTCGCAGTGTCAGTAATCTTTCAGGAATCTGCTCATTGGTACTTATAAAAACCAACCATATTGGTTACAGTAATATAGGTTTTATTCACATAATCACGCCATTTTTCCTCAAGCTATTAAATTGTACCGCTCATTAGCCCTGTTCCAAGTATGAACATGGACTAAAATACATTTTTGAAACATGTAAACGGGAACATCAACACATTGTATGTATTGTTTTTTTTTTAAGTTTCGACTTCAGGATTAAGACAGTTTCAAAAGTTTCAATCATAGTGACAAATATTTGTCTCTATTAGTATAATACTTTTTCCAGTAATGGTGTTTATTTTTACGTTCGATCAGAGTCGTTAATAGATCACGATCACTTTTCTTACTACGCTAAGTGACGAATAGAATTACGTTAGAAAGTGAAAAATTGTTATTACACGATAAATAATACATTAAAAGTTCAAAATCTATCTATCACCAAATGAATGTGCCTCTCTCTTCTCTTCATTCATTTTATCTACACTCAATTTTATGGTTTTTAATATTTTTTCTTGAACTAAACGTCTAGGTAGTAAAATTATTCTCTCCTCTCAATTCTTTATTTAAAAAATAGATACCTACATAAAATGGACCATAAAGTTTTTATTCAAATATCTTTAAAAGCAAAATACGCAGTGACAATGGAGAAAAAAAAACAAAAAAGCGTCATTTTCATCACAGTTTCGCGGGATTAAAATAATCAGCGAATAATTGACTGTATACTATTAAAAAAAAAGTGTTTTTGTTGCCACCTAATGTAAAACGTCCACAATTTATTTAAAAACACCAGTGCGTGTAAAAACTGTCTTCTCATTGATAGTTTTTGTCTCTTTCAACTGTTTTATTTTTCCAGAACTTAGCGTCCATTTTAAGGGTTCCGTAGGCACAGGACTGTAGCTTTTGATCCGAATGAGATAGACGCTTTAAATGTTCAGTGTACTAGGTACACACTGAAAATGTAAAGTGTTTTAATCAAAGAATGTCCCCATACGAAAAACTGATTTCTTCCGTCGTTTTTGTTGTTATATACGAAGAGAACCCATCGTATGCGAGTCCGACTGGCACGCGTTTGGTTTTTTAACTAGGATTACGTAGTCCGTTCATTGGCAGGCGGTGTGACAAATTGCCGCGAATTAAACCCGTAAAATAATTGTACGCAGCACCAAATTGAAGTAACTGAAATTGTAATTGCCTGCTGGTGTAAATGCTGAGCTTGTGAGCTGCTGTGTAGTTGTGTGGTTATTTTAATAAAGAAGACTGGTTTTCATGTAGATGTCTATAAACAATATAGGTTAAGATTTTTCGTGTGTTAGGAGTTTTCTCCGAGCTTCGGGAAGACCGTTAAGCCGTAGGCCCCGGCTGTCACTTGTACATCTCTATCAGTCATTACAGGTAGTCAGTGGCCCAAAATGTTTGTCATAGTCGGGAATCTAACCTAGGACTTCATGGTCAGCAGTATAATATTTAGTAAATAGTTTTGCAGATATTATATCTAGGTCTCAAGTTAACTGACGACAAAAATTGGAAATAATTAAAAACATCTGCCTTACCAACATTCGTTTTCAATTGAAACAAGGCGACCACTAGTAGTAGAGGTTTTTTTACTTCCATAATATGAACTAGACTAAATTAGAGACATAAGCAATAGATCCTTCCTTTGCGTACGTCTCCAGTAGGGGATCGGAATGAGTCAAAAAAATATGATTCTATTTAGTCCGTCAGTAAGATTATCGAAAAATATTGGATACGTGTTTTTTGTTTTATCAAATTAATAAAAATGGACGAAGATAAAACGCATCAAAGATCATGAGTGGGGGCTTGTGACGTCACTTGTAGGTAAAAAATGTACTGAAATGTGATGTTTTCGAGGAGTTCACGAGTTTTCGAAGCACTTTATCGTCTTCATTTTAGATGTGTGATAATAGAAAAAATACGTGTTCAATATTTTTTGGAAATCTATCTGACGGACTAATTAGTTTTTTTTTGTCCGATCCCCTATTGTGGGCAGACGGTGCTTCCTGTCCAAATTTTTCGTTAAGAATTTATCTTTTTATTTAACCATGTAGCTTTTGTCTGTGTGTGGAATAGGCTCACTGTAACTGTTCTGTTACTTTTTGGCCAACTGAAATATCCTCTTTCTAAGAATTTGAACAACATCTGTGTGTTTCGATTTCTATACGAGAATGGATTCATTCGGTGCTTATATGCGACGTGCTTTTAAGATGCCATGTTATTTACGCTAGGTTTTTTATTTTATTTACTGTAATAGATAAAAGTTTGACTCTATCAAAAGAATCACGACCTCAAGCGTTTCTAAGTTGGTATGTGGACAATAAAAACATATTTCATCTATTGGTTTTTTTACTGGGCTATTTTTTTGTAATATTTAAAAGTATTTTTTTTTATTTAACCAACTTCCACAGAACTTTTTTTTTTAATAAATTCTGATTATTTAGTCGAACCTATCACAAGTTTCAATCAAAATTAGTGCGTGTGTTTACTTGATGCTTGACGTATTGTAGCCGTTTTAGGGTTGTGGCCAACACTTAAAGTGAAAAGAAATGCTTAATTATTGTCTATTATCCGGACCTCCCTCAATTTTAATAAGGACATTTTGACGACAATATTGACCTCAAAGTTAACACGAAGCAATTACAAACAAAATTGATATAAAAAAAAACTACTCTTATTATAACCATTTAAATGTCTAATAACTTTATTAGTTCGCACCTAATTATCTTTCATGTCACGAATGCCTATAAACTAATAACAAACAACAATACACCGGATTTAACATATCAATTTAAATTTTCAATCAGAACAAGCGGGCCTTTAAAATGATAAAACATGACTTACACCACGTGACTCAATTTAGACATCAAACGTCAAAAAAACAAATATAAAATTGCAGTTCCCACATCAAAAAACTTGCCATTATAAGTTTTATTGAAACGTAATAGGACACAATGAGGTTTATCGACGGCAAATATTGTTTGTCAAGTTTGGAGTCACGTACTCAATCAAAAACATAATAAGTGAGAAAATGGATAAAAATGGTTGTTAAGGTGAATGTGTCTGTTCCTGGATGTTTCTCTATTATTCTATGAAGAAAAAGTGTATTACTGCTAGGTCTCAGGTCACGACGCTTTGTATTTGTTGTTTAAATGGTTGTTTATAGCATACAATGACAGATTTTTTTTCTGTTCGAAACTAAGTATTATATTTGCATGTGAACCAAATTATTTTGATCTTTGATTTCGAAGTTTGAACAAACAACCATATTGTAATTTCTCTACGATCGGCCAGCAGTTATACCTAGACCTTCAGTTTATAATAAATCTTATATTTTATTCTAATAAATAGGTAGTCTCGAAAATTAAACAGAGTTTTAACTGAAGCTCTTGATATCCAATTTATCAATACATTCACTTTCACAACGTTAAAAGTTATAACCTGAGTAAAACAATTAGATATAAACTAAGAAAGTAGCTACCTACTCATACCATTTTCACGTTTTAAAGTATTTCCTTGTTCAAGACTTTTATTTTTATGCAAATTCAATACCAATGTCTTATTAAACGGCTACATTGACCGTAGACCAATCAATGAGACATAAAAATCGATTACATTTCATCATTTGAGGAATGAAAAGTGGAATCGATTCCAAGAAAGTTACGTGTCACGAATGTAAGTCATTTGAATAACAAAAGCTTTGGGTCCGTCAATGAAATAGCTATTTTTAGAGCCACAGTCTGTTGGTAGGATGTACCGTGCTTGCATTTGCTTTTCTGGAGTTGCCACTAATAAATAATAAAACTTATAAACGTCAGTCAGTTGTAAACGTCCTGTTATGTCTATTGGCCTTGTTCTGTTCTGTCTCCTGCTGATAATGTGGTAAAGTGGAAATTATGCTTTTCCTACTCCTCAGACTTTTGTTGCGGGATCCAAGACAGTTGAATTGTTTCTCTGGGACTTCATCGAGCTTCATTGTCTCGGCACTTTTCTGGAGGTTTCCACTTATAATACTGGCTATTTAGAAATAATAATTTGTGACGTTTACAACATAAAACTCATAATATAAAGCGTCTCTTAACAGCTAAAACATTGAACTAAAAATACGACAAAGTATTTAAAACATTTAATTCATGTAATATAAACACACCGATTAATTTTACAAAGCAAAGGAAGCTATATGTTTCTGCCAGACAGACTAAAGAGGGATTTGGTTCGATTTGAAGCGGGTTAGGCATAGCCCTACTGCCGGCGATCAGCGGAACGCGTGTAGACCTAACAATTAAAAATTAGTTTTATTGATACTATACTTACTACTGCCTCGTTTGTCTAGTGGCGACTGCTGTCGCCTGCTGTATTTCTGCGTTCGATTCCTGACTCGGTTAAGTGTTATTGGGTTTTTCAGCAGCCCCTCGCCCAACAACAACAGGCGAAATGTGGGTGTACCAAGATACACCTCTACCTTCGGGGATTACAGGCGTGATGTTATCTTATGTCACGTTTACTTACTCGCCGGAGCCAGCAGTGTGAACAGTTAGCAACATCTCTTTACAAGACAATCTTTACGATTACGATTAGTTCGAATCGATCCGAACAAATATTTGTATGGCCTACAGATAGTTGTTTCGGGTCGGGGTAGGTATTTGTGTATGTAAATTTAAATGTCTGTGAACGCACCCACGATACAGGAGAAATTCCAAGTGTGGGGCAAATTTAAAAAAAAAAAGGAATTTTACATTTTTTTTTAGCGAAAAAGCGGTAAACTGTTTGTTATTTAATCGCTCAAGAAACATAGAAACGATGACAGGTGGTGTCAGTAAAGTGGAAAGCATAATTTACGTATAGGAAACTTATTTAAGTAGGTATACAGGGTGTAAGAAGACGGAGGGCTGTCTTCTTGAGCGATTAAATAACAAATAGTTTACCGCTTTTTCGCCGGCAGTGGGACAGATGCCCGCGTTGTATATCACAGTGCAAATAAATCAGTTTGTCCGCTGTAGAGGTCGCCACAGCTGCGGCGTGATGACAGTTTGATGGCTTCCTGACTGACCGGGGTTAACAGGCGATTTCATTTCGTTTTAGTGATTAAACAATATTCAGGATGTATGCAGTGTGATGCTATGTTTGCGCTTTCATTTTAGAGATAAAATGACTATTTCTACTTAATCATCTGCCTAGCCTTTTTCTGTGTTGGGGTCGGTTTCCAGAAGAACCGGATGAAGCTGAACACCAGTATTTTATATGGAGCGAGTGCCTATCTGACCTCCACAACTCAGTTGGTACTGAGTATTACGATACCCCTTTGGAAGACTGGTTGTCAGACTTTCAGGAAACTAACTACCTGTAACGAATGTCAAAGGATCGAATGACTTAACGTGCTTTCCGAGGCACTGAGAAAACTCGGTATGTAATGGGTGGTCACCAATCCACAGACCAACCTAGGTAAGCGTGGCTTAACCTGAAGATTGATCCGAGCGGCTGTTATTATCTAGCCACGAGCTCCTCGACGATTATCTCTTTATAAACAATAACAATATTTAATGCAATAAAACTCAAGTCAATGCATTTATTTCAATTAGACTATTACTTGAAGCACTTTTGAATGTCAGAAAAACAAACAAAACTAAGCTACAGTTCCAGTCACAAGGCATAATAACTTGGGTAAGCTCGCCGTCCGTCCGTCTCATGACGATGACAGGCCGTATCGACGGCGCGTTCGTGTTCCACGCGCGCCTCAAAGAGATGTCAGCAACACGGAAGGGGCCCGCAAGGGTCGACGCCCGTCGGGGCTGCGGGTGTTCGCAAGAGATACCGCAGCCTCGACATGAAGGGCCAAGAAGGAACATGGGTGGTTTTTAGTCAGTAGAAGTCTGACACTCCCTTCCGCTCTGCCCAAGAGCGGGAGGGGTCATTTGATGATTTTCCACCCACCATAAAAAAAAAGGCATAATAACTTTGGTAGCCCATTTCAAGAAGCTATAACATGGAGAAGAAGAAAAGAATGGGTAAGAAACTCCATGGACAAGGACAGTGACAAGTACAGTCGAAATCGGTTGGTCTAGAAGTTTCAAATGTTGCTGAAGTTCCTTTAATAACGAACGAGAGCACTTTGGAAAGATTTTCTATGTCATTATTTTCATCACTTAAATGGATGAAAGTGTGAATGAAAGTTTCTCATTTGTTGATGGGAAGTCGCATTGGACTTTTAACAATAAGTTAGTTAATAGAAGTAATGGATCGGATTAATTCATCACCACTGCAGCTCTCAAAACGGTGAAGGAAAACATCGTGAGGAAACCGGCATGTCCTAGAACCAAAAAATTCGAAGACATGTGACATCTACCAATAATGTTGGAATAGCCCATCCCTCTCGTAGAGAAGAGGCCTGAGTCCATGCAGTGGGAACATTGTAGGCTGATGATGATGATGACTGTATCGGACTTGTTGAGAAAAAACTAAAACTATGACTCGAAGAAGTACTTAAACCTATTTGCGTAATGCTAAGTGACATTAAACTGAATGGCTAAATAAAAGCACGATTTATAACTTTCACCGTTGAACCAAGCGTTCTTCCAAAATCTCTATAGGAAGTATCCTAAAGACGTTTTGGAGCTTATGCCCGCAGCTTCCCCCGCGTAGAGGTTATGAACTATCTAATCTAAGTGCCAAAGTTCATTCAAATCTGTTCGGTAGTTTTTAAGTGAAATAGTAACAAACATTGATCCTCACAAATATGGAAGTTCGGTTAAATATTATGTCGAATGCGACTACATGTATAATTAAGAAAAATACTTAGAAGGTCCTACCTAAACCTATTGACCTATTGGGACCTATTGTTTTTTTGGAGTGTGGGCGGTCATCAAATTTTTATGACTCCTCCCGTTTAAGCTACTAAATATACGTTGTCATCCGAGTAACATCTGTAATACCTAAACTACTTAATAATATGATTCATAGTCAACCCCATCGTACACGAAGCGTAAAATTCGCGCGCGTGGACTTTAGGGCCGATTTGATAGCCGTCCTATTTAGATGAGATAGCCGATAGCCATTGATCTATTACGTACTTTGACCAGCTCTTACGCGATTTGCGCTGGCGCTGGATATAGGGGAGTAGCCGATTTGTGCAGTGAGATGGACTATCCACTGAGCATCGAGAGGGTTTTGAGACGTTGTTACTTTTATGAAAGATGGTTTTGTTAAGGAGTTTTTGTCTTGAAATATATTATTTTCTGGTTTAAAAGAATTCAGCCGAATCGACGCTTTGGAATGCCTTGTGACCAGGACTGCAGCTACATTTCATTGTTGTATTTATTTCGAAAGGCAAAGTGCCTGTAACTGGCTTACTTGAAAGATTTTTGATTTTGATTACCCGCGGGTAAATTCGAAGCTTTAATTTATTTTAGTCACTAGTTTGAAGATTTACACCCGTATCTACATAATTTAGACAATGCTTAAGTAGAAGTCAAAAATTGCTTCAAGTTAGAACTGTCAAAAGTAAGAATTGTTACCTTAGATTTTTTGCTGGCGTTTAAATTCGTGTCTATTGCATAATTATAATATTTGATGTACCTCTTAACTTGACTATATAGGGTGTAAAAGTACCCTTAACGCAAACGAAAGGCACTTGTTCTCCCCACCACAGCGATCATTTTTTTGTTCTAGACGATACCTGGGAACCCCCTAGTTACGGAGATATTGGGGTCAAAGTTCCAAATTTTTCACAGCTGTTTTTGTAAATACTAGTGTTTCAGGTTATAACTTAACTTAAATTATCTCCATGACCCGTTTACTATTCAAAAGATCCACTACCACAATGTTTTAGGAGTGCTACTTTGAGTTTTACCGTAAAATGTGATTTTTGACCTCAAAAAAAAAGTCATTTCCCAGCATAAATTTTTGCGTAGAGATACTTAGTTTGAGGTACAGAATGCTTGGTTGACGGGTGTGTGATGGGTTGATTTACATGGGTTTTTATTTATCGACTTAAGGAAAGTGCAGATTTTCCTTTAATAAACCGTAGCCGTAAGTAACCAACCAAATTCTTCTTCCTTATCTCACAAAATTCCACTTCCAATATTCAAGAGACGCCAATAACTCTTAAAAACTCCAAAAAATAAAATATTCGACATCGAACGAACTTGTTAAAATAAACTCCGATTTCCACGAAAACATTTCCACCGCGAAAAAAAACTTCCTATACAAACCCGCAAACAAGGAAAAATAAGAGAGGCAAGTCTGCAAGTTGTGCAACTCACTCCCGGCGATTGGACGGGGGCAGAACGAGACAGAAATACCCACCCCCAACGAAAAAGAGCGAGACAAACTCAACCCTACACTGCGAACGTCCCTTTGCGCAGCAATCCGTGAAATTAGAGTCGTCTAAACGAATCTAACGATTATTTTATTATCCCTTTTGCGCTAAGATTTGTTCCTTGCTCAGTCAAATAAAAATAAAAGGTGAATAAGGCGTTGTGAGGGTCAAGAGGCGGACATAAATTTTGGAAGCATTTAGGGTTAGGATTGGCTTATTTTTCGGGCCTTTAAGTCCGGGTGGACGCTTTGGAAGGCCGGTACAGATGAACGCGCCCATGTCATATTATAACAGTGTCATTTATTTTGGAGATTTACTTGGTTATAAATATGCGTATGAAGGACAGGTCTCTGGAATATTTTGGGAGGTTATTATCGGTGGTAGTGAAGCGGTTAATAGGAACATATCAAGAATATTAATAAGAATAGATTTTAAACCTGTCAATGGGTCATTTGGCTCGCCCAAATGACCCATTGACAGGTATATTTTTTGCTCTTTTATAGCAAACTTCTGTAGTAGTTCGAAGGGTAATTAATAAAATATTCTTCTTCTTTACGTGACGATGAACTCAAGTTGTGAGTTTAAGCCATCGTGGTGTAAGGATTAGTCAGCTTGACTCTGCGTTACCGAGAGCTAGCTGTTCATGGTGCACCGGGCTTTTGGAATCGCAGTATGACATTTTTTTAATACCGCTGGGGCCCCCCTCGCCCTTTCTATGCATTCATTAAATTAAGGACCACTACTTCCTCTATCACCGGAGGAAGAACTGATGAGTGCTGACGAAAGCGTCGTCTATTTAATCAATATTGAGATTCCGTCAGATCACAAATTCAGTTTGGGATCATCTTACTAAGATTCAAGATTCCTTATTTGCATAAAACATACTTACGAACATACTTACATCATGGTCTTCTTAAATAAAAGGTTTCACATATTTTGCTTACTTCATTTAGCATCCAAACTTAGCTTCCTAGTAAAATGTACTTACGAGTATACCTACTAGGAATGTAGGTACCTATTATAGTTACAACTTTTACGTATACAAACTAGATACGTGTGTCTCTAGGAGTGCATGGTGAATAATGTTAAGTACGGAGGTTTGAAAGAATTGCAAGCCGTGAAAGCAATAATTACCAGCCGCATAAAACAGTACTGTTAGCTCTTTTTAATCTACTCTGAATATTGGAAGTAAAGTGTCATTTTTTGCCAGTTTAATTGTCAGAGAGCTATAAAAACGCTACTGTCAAGTTTTTGTAAAATGTTGAACAGTAATAAAACGAACATTACTGTCTTTAAACGTGAATTGGCGTTTTATAACGGTACGTGCAATTTGCACGAAACTTAATTGGCCGGAGAAAATATTTTTGCAAGGTTTTTTAATTTCTTTGTGATTTATAATTACGTGATAAATGTGGGACCGTTGGATGCTAGAAGTATAGAGAGCTTTGTCAAGGTGAATAACTTTCTTTATGGAATTAATTTCCACAACGGTTTTCACCAGTCATAAAAATATCTCCATAAAACGATGTTTTATTCCGTTATGTTCTATTATTGGGTTTTTCCAACAGGAATTTATTAGTAGCAGCCACGGAGTCTGGATTTGTCCACGGTTGATTAGTTACACCTATGCCTAACCCTTCGGGGATTACAGGCGTGGTGTTATGTCATGTGTTATTCTGTTACTGAAATTCACGCTTAATTCGCGGATCATCGCCTGTCTATGGGTCTACCCATTTCCCAACTCTGCTGGTTTTAGCTTTCAGTCTAAATGGATGTAGTGATACCAGTATTTTACACGGAGCTATTACTGCCTATGTAATTTTTATTACGCAGAGAGAAATTTTTATTACTGGGTTGGGTAACACGATACCCCCTGGTAAGATTTTTTACATAATAAGGTAATGATTCATTCATGAACACAAAAATTGTAATTGAGAATTAAACAAAATTTTCGAAAATTTATTACCCGTGGATCCCACTAACACATGCAATATATTTGCTGTACGTGAATATTTCAAAAGCACAAAATTATGGAAATATCAATAAAACATACCTATACATCGCCAAAATCCATCAAAACCCACAACAATTTACAAAAATCTATTACTTTTCCGTGCCGAAACATTGAAAATGATTACAGCCGCCATGTTGCCGGTGTAACCGGAAGTGTCGCGAGTGTTAACGAGGGGCTTAATGTTGGCAACACTGTTCGTTGACTTTTTAATTGCGGCACTGGAATTACGTGCGAATGCCTGAAGCTTGTTGTGAATATAAAGTAAAGGGGTGCTTTTATTATTTTAGTAAATGCTGATGATAATGGACTTAATGGAAAATTCTGGTATTGAGGTGCCTACAGTTAGACTGGAAGTCGACCCTGACATAGTTGGGAAAAGTCTAGGTCAAATGATGATGTTGATCATGTACTAATCAAGTAGTTCCAACTAAACTCTAAAGTGACATTAACCGGATTAGTAAAATTTAGAAAATATTTGGTGTTGTTGTTTGGTTTGTTGATCTGTGTGTTTGTTTTGGAAAATTATACAGGAAATACATAAACGCAATACATCTTGTGTGATATCTCAGACCTTGATTCTGAACAACGTTTGGAACTTCATAACTTTTTGTTTAGTTTTACCATACATGTTGATCACCTGATCGCTCGGTTTATAAAGACCTTATTTTTTGCAGAACGAACTTTTACAACTAAAGTAGTTCAGTGTCTTGGTTCGAGAGACCACACGGAAGGTCTTGCGTTTATCATGTTGCTTACACCTTGTATAATTATACCATTATGACTGTCAGATGGTTTCGACCCAATGAAGTTTTAATTTAATAGAGATAATTATTTTCAAAATTATACAGCAAAGTAGACAAAAGCCTGAATTATTCTCCGTAAAATAATGACACATCATTTCGTTCTACTGGAGAAGCGTCTCGGTATTCCAGTAGTATTTAACCTAAGTATATTTTCAATCCAATATGTTATTCCAGGAGTGTTTTTGCTAAATTAGTCACACGCAAATTCACCGTGTCTTATAGCTTTTAAATGGCTTCTTCGTAAACGTAAATTGTTACTTTTGATAAAAACGTCTCACATTCTTTTCGTGCAGATAATTAGCTGATTTCACGCCATATTATGATTTGTAAAGTAAGAAAACGTTTTGATGCCGGTTGTGGAGATCCGCAGCATTATCAGGAGGTCTAAAATGGCGACTTTAGCAGATCATAAAAACCGTAAAATGGACCTTTCATAATAGTAACTGCGTCTGTGTCCATTTTACGAATGTTAACGCAATTCATATTATTTTCCTATTTTTATTATCTATTTCTCTAATTTTTTAGGGTTCCGTACCTCAAAAGGTAAAAACGGAACCCTTATAGGATCACTTTGTTGTCCGTCTGTCTGTCTGTCTGTCTGTCTGTCTGTCTGTCAAGACCTTTTTTCTCAGGAACGCGTGGAGGTATCAAGCTGAAATTCATATCAAATACTCAAGTCTATGGTCTCTTGGAGCTGTGAAAAAATCAAACTTCTAAGTCAACGCGATCAAAAGATACTCCCGTTTATGCCGCAAATTTTCGACACTCGCAAGGGAATCAAAACCTACAGGGTACTTCCCGTGAACTCAGAATCTTGAAATTTGGTATGAAGCAACGTCTTATAGCAGAGATATAGGAAAAATTGCGAAAAGTATACATTTTTAGTTATATCATATAATAAAAATATTTTTAATAATTTTAAACTTACTACCCCTTTCCTCATGAACGCGTAGTGGTATTATATTGAAATTCATATCAAATACTCAAATCTATAATACCTTTAAGCTGTAACAAAATCAAACTTCTATGTCAACGCAATCAAAAGAAACAGGAATTAAAACCGCATATTTTGAAACTCGCCACTACTCGCAAGGGAATCAAAACCTACAGGGTACTTCCCGTGAACTCAGAATCTTGAAATTTGGTACGAAGCAACGTCTTATAACACAGATAAAGGAAAAATTGCGAAAAGCATAAATTTTTAGTTACATCATATAATAAAAATATTTTTAATAATTTTAAACTTATTACCCCTTTTTTTTTATTTTTCCGAACATACATAATGTTTTCATATATGTATTGACAAGGTACCGTCAGCTTTCCACATTGTTATGTTATGGATTTCATTTAGCAATAAAAATACCATAACTTTTACTTATATACCTACAGGTTTGTACGGAACCCTCGGTGCGCGAGTCTGACTCGCACTTGGCCGGTTTTTTTTTTATTTTTCCGAACATACATAATGTTTTCATATATGTATTGACAAGGTACCGTCAGCTTTCCACATTGTTATGTTATGGATTTCATTTAGCAATAAAAATACCATAACTTTTACTTATATACCTACAGGTTTGTACGGAACCCTCGGTGCGCGAGTCTGACTCGCACTTGGCCGGTTTTTTTTTTAATGTTAACGATTTTATTTACAAAATTGTAAATATTGGAAATATTTTTTTTTTAAATTTTTCCTAAATTGTCACAGAGCTGTTGTGAAAGTCCATTTTACGCTTTCTAACGCAATTCATGTTATGATCTGCTAAAGTCAAAGCCATTTTAGACACCCAGGACTTGTTCAATCTTCTCGATACACAAGTGAATTGTGTTTACGTCTGCGAGGATTGTCAAATTCAAAACTATGAGAAATAGCGAATCGAAATCGGAAACTGAAACACAAAGGAGTCTCAGGCCCGATTTATATAAAAGTGAAACTGCATCAATAACATTTCGATTTTTGATGCCATTTGCTATAGAATCGGAAGATGCCTTGTTTCAGTCAAACACAGACACAAGCAAGTCTCTATCTCATTTGAAGTAAATAGGTACTAATTATAAAATGATAGTACCTACCTATATAAGTCATTACGCAGTTTTTTTCTGTGGTTTGTTTTTGACTTACGTGGTGTTAGGACTTCAGCGGGTGGAAAATCATCAAATCACCCCTCTCGGTCTTGGGCAGAGCGAAAGGGAGTGTCAGACTTCTACTGACTAAAAACCACCCATGTTCCTTCTTAGCCCTTCACGTCGAGGCCGCGGTATCTCTTGCGAACAACCCGCAGCCCCGACGGGGTCCTTATGACCCTTGAATTGAAGTTACCCACTGAAATCCGCTATCATTATGTTAGACTCCATTCAGAACGCGTTAAACGTACCTAAATCGTCACAAGACGTCCTAAGTAGAAGCTAGTTAAGTACAAATGTTTCGCATTACCGACGTAACTGGGAACAAGTGAACACAGAACACATTGCCGAGGCAACCGACCGAGATACTTACTAAATTACACATCTCTCCATTTTCTTCATTTACCAAATTGATGAGCTTTGTTTGATAACCCAAACCAACCGAAAAACGATCCTGCTTCTACTGTATTAAGTTCAAAATCCTCCGAATTAAATCCACCTCACTGTTGACGCTTACGCCCAAGAGATAAGACTGGGTTGGGTTAATGGGGATCCGTTATGGGATTTTTAACCTTAGTAAACAGGTATTAGGGATGGTAATGCGTTGGTTTTGGGGGTTGTAGGGGTGTGTGAGTAAAGTGGGGTGGTTGCGGTCCAAGTTTGTAATTAATAAAGCCCTCTCGATTACAAGTGCCTTTCCTCGACGGGATTTGGAGAGAATGGGGGAATATGGCACCCTTGTTCGTACTCACGTTAGAGTGGGTAACGATTGATATTGTTACATCCAGAATAATGATTATTTAATTAGGGGTTTTTCTGATTTTCCTTACTCTCTGTGATTAGGGGAAATTGTATCTTTTTCCACTGTAGTAAGATCTATAGCAGCTAGTCGTACCGAGATTGTAATTTTGGGATATGAAAAAATTTCGAGCCTACTTGGCCTATTGGGAATGATTTCATGTAAGAACAAGAAACTGAAAATTAATGAGAAAGTGATTGCGTGTGTTCAATTGTATTTTAGAAATACCAACAGAACACACATCTCACTTGACTGCTTCGTTGGTTCAGTAGTTGCAGGTGTGACTGCTGAGTATGAGGTCCTGGCTTCAATTCCCGGGTCGGGTAAAGTGTTATTGGGTTTATTATAAAAGTTCAATTCATTCTCAAAGTTCTTAAAGCCCATATTAAATGAGAAATCCGTTCAGCAATGACAAACAAAGACGCAATAATATTATTATGAATCTGTGACAGCCTTATAACGTCTTGTACTATAGTCTGCAAGCTGCTAGGCTATAATATAATTTAGTCTAAGAACATGGGCACAGAATACCTATGGAAGCTCGACGACTCGGTGCTATTGTATGTTTCACAATGTTAGTGTAGATATGTCACGTGGCACATAACATCACGCCTGTAATCCCCGAAGAGTTAAGCAGAGGTGTAGGTACCTAATAGTACACCGACATTTCGCCAGATATGTTTGAAGTCTCATGTAACAGGCGAGCCTATTTATAAGCTCCTTTGTAAATAAAGCACAAACCAAATTCAACTGAAAATCAGTTTTTATTACCAGAAATTATGTTTTCTATGCTGTGATAAACATAGGATAGATAAGTGGTCACTGACCAGATATTCCTCTTGTTATACTGGACAAAACTTGTGATCGGACTTGTACAGTTTCCTTTGTCATTATTTTCGTACGGTCTACCTGTAATGGCCTGTAAACGCCCACGTCAATTAAGTAATAGAAATATCTCTTCTAAATATGGGAAAGGTCATTAACACTTTGTTATTATGTGGTGTTGTATTTGTGTGTGTATTATTTTTCTACTAAAAAGTTATCCACCTTAAAGTCGCGGGGTTTACGGGGGAGTAAATTCAATCTACCAAGGTCTCATATTTGGTCGGTTGTTCGCAAGAGACAGAAGGCCTCGGTAGCCTCGACATGAAGGGCTAAGAAGGAACGTGGGTGGTTTTTAGTCAGTATAAGTCTGACACTCCCTTTCGCTCTGGCCCGGAGCGGAAGGGGTTATTCGATGATTTTCCACCCGCCCAAAAAAGAAAAGTCTCATTTTTGGGTAAAATCGTTTTCATCTGGCAGATAGCTAGCTAACTTAGGCAAAAAAGTAGAGTGGTGTAACACATATATTTTTAATAAATTCCACGCGGATGAATTCGCGGGTAATAGCAGTAATAAATTAATGGGTAAATCTGTGTACAATAAATAATTATACTTTCTCATCTAAACTAGGCTGGTAAATAAATACTTCTACTTTGCACTGTACGTCACTGCTCATCACAAATCTAGCTTCAACAGGCGATGCATATAACTATCTCATGCCCCTAATCTTCAAAGGGGATATGCATTAAAGTGTTCTTACAGGGACACATAAAACGGTACCCTCAATGTCAGGGGTGGAAACTTAACGTCGTATAGCACAATAACTATCTTGGGAGAGGGATACCCTAGCTTTGGTAGTGTCGGAAGAGCGATTAAGAGTTTGGCGGTAATGAAGAACAGGGTGTAAAGTTCCTCAATAGTTCATAGAAAGGGGAGGAACATAAGTCATATTTATTTCTGTAAAATGGTTTTACAAAACACATTTACACGTTATGTTTTAAAACTCTGAGACGAAACAACGGAAACAAACTTAGAAGTCACTGTCACTTTTGAAGTTCAGACATTGGTCAAATCATTATTATCCATAACTAGCTGTTGCCAGCGGCTTCGCCCGCTACAACTCGAAAATTATCCCACGGGAAGAGAAAATCGGGATAAAAAGTAGCCTATATGTTAATCCAGGGTATAACCTATCTACATACCAAATTTCAACCAAATCGGTCCAGCCGTTTATGCGTGAAAGAGTAACAAACATCCACACATCCATTCTCACAAACTTTCACATTTATAATATTAGTAGGATTATTATCTTTTAAAAGTAGGTCATACATACGTAAAAGTTGCAATCGTTATTTCATGAGAAATTCGCATTTCGAACTTTGCCAAAAGTATATTCGTCCTCTCGTCGTCTCATTGTGTCGTGATTGTGCACCTCTGCTTAACCCTTCGGGGATAAACACGCGTGCTGTTATGTTGCATAAAATATTTAGATACCAACATACAATAGCAGTTTTGCCCCATACATTATTTTATTTCAACCTAACCAAAATACATTTCCCCTACACGCAACACGTAAACACGCCATATAACAGCGTGTGGATTTACAAGCGTGTTCGGAGTACGGCGTAAAGCCTAGCTTTGAGCGTCCCGCTGTCCCGCCACAGCTGGGGTGCCCGCGACACACTGTGACGTCATGTTGTAGCTAAACATGCTGTTTGTATGTAATGACGTGTTGGATTGTTGGTGCAAGGTCTCTCTAGACCTTGGCGTGGTTAGTTTTTGTTGATTGTGACGTACTGGTAGTAATGTCAGATAGTAAACACGTCATGTAACAGCGTGTTCGTAGCACGGTGCAAAGCCTGGTTTTGCGTCCCACGGTCCCGCCACAACTAGGGTGCCCGATACACGCTGTGACGTCACGTTGTAGCTAAACACGCTGTTTGTATGTAACGACGTGTTGGATTGTTGGTGCAAGGTCTAAGGCAGCGTGGTTGGTTTTTGTTAATAGTGACAACTGGTAGTAATATCAAATAGTAAACATATCATGTAACAGCGTGTTCATGGTCTCAGCCATGACCACTATATCGTCGGCAAACCGAAGGTGAGTGATGTACTCGCCATTGATGTTGATGCCTAGTCCTCTCCAGTCTAGAACCTTGAAGACATCTTCCAGTACAGCGGTGAACAGCTTCGGAGATATGACGTCTCCCTGTCTCACTCCTCGCTGCAGAAGGACAGGTTCCAAGGTCTAGTCCTGAAGTCGGACTAACGGTAGCGGTTTTGTACAAACACTTCAACACCACGATGTACCGGTAGTCGATTTGACACCTTTGGAGAGACTGCAGTACAGCCCAAGTCTCGATCGAATCGAAGGCTTTCTCGTAGTCCACAAACGCTAAACAGAGAGGCAGATTATACTCTTCGGTCTTCTGTATAACAGCTTTTGAAGGGCCTTAAGGACTGGTTTGCCACCCGCCTTCAGGAGTTCGGCCGTAATTCCGTCATCACCCGCCTTGTTGTTCTTAAGATGTTTCAGAGCCAACCTAATCTCGTACAGGCTGAAATCCGAGATTAGGTTGGCTAGACTGAAACTATACCGAAGACATCTCTGTCTTCGGTATAGTTTCAGTCTAGATCTGGGGTCTTTCGCTAGATCTTCAACGGGTTTACTGGTTGACGTGTACAGTTACCCATAAAAACTCTCGATCTCCCTCAGAAGTTCCGGTTTGGTGGATACGATCCTGCCATCGTCGGTCTTCGAGCTGGCTTTGCCCAATAGCCAGATCTCTTGAAAATACCTTGGAGCCTTTATTTCACTCTATTGCGTCTTTAATACTAACTGCGGTACTCAGAGATATTTAATGATTACTTAAGCCGTCACTTAGTAAAGATTTGACATACTTTTGTATGACAAAACTGTCAAAACCTTTACTAAGTAATGGCCTAAGTAATCATTAAAGCTCTCTGAGTGCGGCAGTTAATAAGTATATTAGTTTGTTTATTAATAAAAAAATAATAAACAAACAAAACTAATAATTCCAAATGGACTTCAGCTCAGTATAGTTCCAGATGGGTGTACCACCTAACGCTGATTTTCAGTAGAATTAAAGAATGCAGAGCAATTGCCCAGTGGTGGCGGCCCCGACTTACGAGCAGTAGGTCGTGGGTTCGAACCCGCATTATTTAATGACATGTATTTCAACATTACTGTTCTCAAAAACGGTGAAGGAAAACATCGTGGAGAAACCGGCATGTCCTAGAACCAAAAGTTCGAAGACATGTGCCATCTACCAACTCACACTGGGCCTACGTGGTGGATTATAGCCCATTCCCCTGTGGGAACATTATAGACTGGTGATGAGAGTAATAAGACAGATTTGACTCTACCAGGCCAGATACTTACTATTTTATTACTATAACCTAACGCCATTTTAAACCAACAACATCCCAAGATCAGAACACCCACTACCACCACTCGTAAATCAGCAGCCCATTTTAAAAACAGTGATAGAATTAATGAAGCCATAGCTGTCTATTAGTGCGTCAGTACTTTTTGTACGAGCAGTCAATTAACAAGGCATGCGGCGCGGGCGCAGACAAATAGTCGAACTAGTCATGGACAGACAAATGAGCTCCTTAAACTATGCGCTTTATTTGTTTAGGAGTTGGTAGGGCGGTGGTATAGAGGGAGGTGGAAGCTATGGGAAGCTATGAAATATGCTAAGCGATGGTTGGTTGGTTGTTGGTTGCTTAATCACGAGGCGTAGTTCTATTGACTAACATTTTTAGAGGAAAGAGTTGTGCAATTTGTGTGAAGGTGCGGGCATTTTGAGGAACTGTCTTGTGTAGTCATCGTTCAAAAAGTGCTGATCTTCTGCCTAGTTAGATTAAGTGACTTTATTATTTGTTTTTGTGTCTTCAAATAATTACAACCTGCAAGTGAGCTAGTATACATAATTATTTCAGATTTGCTTACTTGTTTAGTTAATCGCAACAAATGGAAAACGTTTTTGGTAATTTAATTTTAATTGGTAATAGGTAAGTTTCACGCAAAGAACACATTTCAAAAATATTTATATCGTAAAAAACTCACTTACTTAATCTATTTGCATATTTACTTTACCTACCTTATCATCATCTACGGCCTAGCTTTTTCGGGTCGACTTCCAGTGTAACCGGATGCAACTCAATAACAGTATTTTACGTGGAGCCCTGCCTTATGAGATTGATGCCTACAAGTAATTAAAACAACAAACTACTTATTAAATCCAGTACCCACAGTCATCCCTCACTCATCTTGCACTACTATCCACCCTAACAATACGTATTTAATCCGAACATCGGCCGTCGCACGCGCACTATAATATATCCGTCGTCACGACATCTGCTTCTTATTTTATCGCTACGTGTCGTGGATCACCGGCTTTATCCAAAACATCTTTAACGACTACTCCAATTCATTGTATTTTAAACTTTATCACCATTGGTTGGTAATCATTATCGTTTGATATAGTGTGGTGGTTAAGTCTACTGTGATTAGTAGGGTTTCTTATAAAAATTCTAATAGGGTTTTAACAACTCTCCCATACATTGTAATCTAAACTTTATTACAATCGGTTTATTGATAATTATCGTGTGTATTTTACGATTAGCTGGTTTTCCTATAAGTATGTTTTCCAATAGGGAGTTTTATTTGTTTGTAATGTTGTGAGAAGTATTCTCAGTCGACAAATAGAGGATGAGCTGAAACAACAGTGATGGGAAAAGAAGATTTTACCTTGCATTATTTTTTTGTGCAATCAGTTTCCAAGAATTGCACTTTTTTCAAAATAATTTTAGAAGAATAGGAAGATTGGTTTATATTTCTTTCGGTACATAAGTTGATAGGATAGGTTGTGGTGGCCATGCAGAGAGGTAGTCGTTCCATGTAAAAATTGACATTTATCTTTTATCTGCAACCGGTGACTGGTAAGTCACTTTCGTTTCGAGATCTAACAAAGTAAAATTGTTTCTCTGGTCTGGGACTTCGTCGAGTTTCGTTGTTTCGGCCCTTTTCTGGTGGTCGCCACGGTTAATTCTGGCTTTCAGGAGTTACAGTGGTTTGGAAATAGTGTGGCGAGCTTGCAAGCCGAGCCTAACAGAGTTGGGAAAAGACAAGGCAGATGAAAAGTTGGTACATTATCTATGATATTCCATATTCTATATATTATGATATTCCATGTATCTTAAAAACACTGAAATAAAAGTGCTCTAATCTTACAGTCACAGAAAAAATATTATTTTTTACAGCGTAATATTTTTTCTTCTATTATGGCCATCTTAGAAAATAAACTTATCAACTACAATTTAAAAGTTGCAAATATGATACATCCAAGACGCGGTTTATATTCAATAAATTACCCTTAATTTTTATTCATATCCTGCTGTATATCGTCAATTATTTTCTGCAGCAGCAGCAGTAATGTCGTCAGCAAAACAGTCTAAAAATATTAACAGATTGTTAACTGCTTCACGCATATTTACTGAATATCTTTCTGCTTGTAAATCGGCCGTATCAACGCTGTTTAGCAACAATAACGACACCATTTTAACTTCCGAAACTGAAAACTAAACGATATAAAACACACAGCCCAATTTCGCTAATATTTATACATCCTGTCCACCATTAAAATTCGCATTTTAGTCATTTTACTAAACACAAAACTGTCCCACCATAAATTATATTTTAATGTTTCCGGACTTCGAATTTCTTACCAATGTTACCACATTAAAAATTAATAGCCGTTTTAAAACTATTTCGCATTGGCAACACTAGCCACACGCGCCGACGGAGAAGGAAACGGAAATGTCCATTATATCATCTGAAAAACATGAATATTTTTATGAAAATGGCGTTATGAGGAAACGATAAAAGTATTTTATTTATAACACCTGTTAAGAGTTCAGAATTCTTAAATGAGTATTTAAAAGATGGTAATTAAAAATGAGGAATGATACATTTCTCTTTAATGAAGAATTTCCTTTTCGATGGTTTTATAAATATTTTATTTCTAAGGGTTTCTGAACTTTTACATGTCTTTTTCAGTTCTTGAAGGAGTCCTTTTATTTATTTTTTCCAACAAAAAACGTCAATCGATTGAGCAGCTAATTTATTTGTCGAATATCTTTTAAAATAGCAACCAAAACAACCCCAATCTAACATCACCCGTCTCCTTGTTACAGTTAAAGACCACCTTCAACACTCGGACATCGAAGCCGACGAATTAGAAACAGATGACCAGACCTCCAACCTCGATGATGACATCCTCACACAATCAGACCTGGACGAAAACGGTGACCCCAAAAGCCCCACCAGCTCCAGTTCGAAGAAAGGCAAGGGGAGTTCGTCAAGGGATTCCAAAGGAGGCACGAAGCCTCGAAGGGCAAGAACTGCGTTCACGTATGAGCAGCTGGTGTCTTTGGAGAATAAGTTTAAGACTACGAGGTATCTGTCCGTCTGTGAGAGGCTCAATCTGGCGTTAAGCTTGAGTTTGACGGAGACGCAGGTGTGTGTACTATTTACTATGATTTTTGAAATAATATTATTAGATTTTCATTATTCACCAAGGTTTCTGCTGTTCCATTTACTTGTGACATTTCTCATCTCAACTATAAAATTAAAAAAAAAATGGAACGGGGCTTGTTACCCTTGGCATATAGTGAAACTTTAGATATGACGAAAAAAACTAAAAGTGAAAGGAGATATTGAACTGCTCTGGCCAATATTTAGGCACTAGAGTTACCATACTGCCTCGACTCGCCTGCCTCGCTGGTCTAGTGGTTGCAAGTACGAGGTCCTGGGTTTGATTACCGGGTCGAACAAAGTGTTATTGGGTTCCATCAGGAATTTCTCAATAGCAACCACGGAGTCAGGATTTGTGCTTGACTTAAACATGAACAGCATAATGTGGGACAGGTACAGCTCAACCTTACCCTGCGGGGTGTAGTCCCTGAAGGAACGACTCTACATGAAATAACGCCTCTACAGGTGTGATGTTATTTTATGTAGAGTTAGCCCAAATAAAATATTTATTAACATATATCTGATTCAAGGCAAAAACATCTTCAATTAGGTCCAACCTTGAAAATGTAGAGCACGAACTCACATAAGTATACAATAATTATATTCTAACAACACTATTCTCCACAGGTAAAAATCTGGTTCCAAAATCGTCGCACGAAATGGAAAAAGCAGAATCCAGGGATGGACGTCAACAGCCCAACGGTTCCACCACCTTCTGCAGGGGGCTTTCCATCAGGGCCTTACCCTGGGGGTCTGTTGTACTCTCATGGGGTTCCCTATCCCTTTACAGGCCCTGGACCTTATGCCCCATACTTCCACCACCTGGCAGCTAATCATCACCACTCCCACGGTAGCCTGGGACACTCTCACACGTGATTATGGCAACGCCCAGGGTCTCAAGACCCTCGGGTCGAGAAAGAGAATGAAAACAGTTGTGGACTTCTAAATTAGAGTGGTCTTTACGGACGAAATAGTGTTGTGTACGGACATTTTGAACCCTAAAGTCTGTTCACGATTGAGTGGAACGTTTGACAATTTGAAGTTAATAACCTTTTGTACGAACATAAAGAAAATGAGTTAATGTTTGTGCTGTTTTTTTTTATTCTGCAGACATAGATGAGGAACTGAATTAGGCTTTCAGAATCTAATTTAGTTTTTTCAGTGAACGACATGTGTCCCAACAATAATGGAAGTTAAATAACATGCATAAACAGCCTCACAGCAATTTAAATTTCGTCTTTCAAAGAAACTTAATTTAAATGTCACAATGAAAACTATTCGTGAACAGACTTTAGTTAGAAAATGACGAAACTGTATTATAATAGTGCAATTTATTTAAGGTAACATTATGAATCGATTGTGATACGTATTTAATAAGATAAATAAGGATATTATGGAAATTGTAACTTTAAGAAAACGACTTTCTTGTTTAACTGCCAATTGTGTACAATTTTCACAAATCTGAGTATCGAAAATTCCGTCTCCTCGGCCCAATTTATATAAAATCTTGATTGCTTATTTAAAATTATTCAATTTATAAAATAAATAATTTAATTTATACAGTAGGTACAGCATTTCTGCTTTTTAAATATTTATTTGCATTTTAGCTATTTAAATGATCTCATTTATTTCACTGCACAATATTTATTTGCTGGCAAAGTGACATCAGCCAAACGTATGTATGTACAGACAAAATCAAGCAAGAACCTATCAAACTGGATAAAACCAAGCAACCTGAAACTTGCAAATTTTTCCAATCCACGTAAATGCTTAATCGATGAAGTTGAAAATCTATTAAAGAAGACAGATTATATAGATGTTGCCCATTAAGATCGCAATCGCGTTCATTGCCCTTTTCCTAATATATCCGTACGAACCCAAACAAATGAACCTTGCATCGTTTTTCATTAGAAAAAAATTTGAAGATCACGCTATATGACGATTCAAGACATGAACAGGCTTATTTTTAGATTTTAAAGTTAAGAACTCTAATAAATGTAGGTGGGTCAATGACCGCTATTGCGATCTTAACTGGCAGCAACTATAGTAGCTTGGTGTGTATGTGCGATTTTTGCAACTGTAGCTATCAAAATTAACCAAAGACTTTTTTTCCAATAACTAAATACTGTAAAGTTGGTACTTTGGTTACATCTTTTGTAATGTTTACCCAAAGCCACTCGTACATATTATTGTAACTGCTAATGGCGCACAAATTATAATTTTATATATTTTAAATTTTGCAATTGAACACCAAACGATATTCATAAGAAATGTAAATAAATAATATTAAGCTATGTATAAACCTTTTGTAAATATATCATTATCTACTTAAGAATATTGCTATTTCATACATAAGTAAATGCTTATAAACTAAGCAGTTGTAATTTATTTATAATTTTGTATTTTGCTTATTTTTTAAATCTTTTCAAAGATACAAGTCTGGATTTTTGAATTATTAACTCTGATGGCTTCTGAGATTAATAAAATTACATATAAAATAATCCAATTGGTCATTATAAGTTCCTATAAAACGTCCATTGCTCTGATTAAAGTTTAATTCGATTCAATGGGTATGTATTATTAAAAGAGAAACTAAAATAGAGGGTATGGTCAAGTGGCTATCAACAATTCCTCTAGTATCAGTTTTGATAAGTTTTCATATCATGTACAGCCAGTTCAGGCACCCGCACTTCAAGCTGCCCAAAACTATCAAATTTTCTTAAATTTAACTTGAACCTAAAAGGGAGCGTTCCCCCTCCCCCATGTAACGTGCCGTAACGTTTTTTTGTACCTCCCCTCCCCCCAAGTAAAACGTTTCGTAACCACCAGTAACCATTTTAACATAAAATTTGAAATTTGAAGAAAAAAAGAAAATGCGTGAGAGAATCTCTCTACGCGACCATTCTGAAGGGTTAAAAAAAATGTTACGTTACGCGTAATTCAAAGCCCTCCCGCCCCTGCAACGCATCGTAACGTTTTTACAAGACATCCCCTCCCCCCAAATTCGTTACGTAATACTTGAACGCTCCCTAATGCTTAGCGATAAAGTTTAAAATCTTTAAAATAAATTTGACAAAATTTACCAGCTTGATGTGTTGGCGTTTGTACTTCATAATATATCTAGAATCGTTAAGCATGTTCAGACAATATACGCCTAAATTAATTTATAGATCATAGGGCTCAAATAAACGTTAAACCCCTTTTTTTTGGAGGTTTGGAAATCATCAAATGACTCCTCCCGCTCTGGGCAAAGCAGTATCCCTACTGCTGTCAGACTTCTACTGACTAAAAACCACCCATGTTCCTTCTAAGCCCTTTGTGTCCGAGGCCGTGGTATCTCTTTCGAACAACCCGCAGTATCTGCAGTTACCCCTAAGATTCCTAAGACTAAAAGCGTGCTAAACGGCTAGATTTACTTGATTTTGCAATAGAGCAGAATCAAATATTTGTGTACCTGCATATGTCTTGGTACCTAACCTAACCTAACTTTCATAAGAATTCAAACAGTTCATAAAATGAAAGAAATGGGGATGTCGATTGACCAAAAATAAAAGATTCTGTTTAGTCCGTCAGTTATAGGTTATCGAAAATTATTGGATACGCGTTTTTTGTTTTATCAAATAAATAAAAGTTGACGAAATAAAACGCGTCAAAAATCTTGAGATGGGGCTTTTGATGTCACTTTTAGGTAAAAAATGTACTGAAAAATGACGTCACACGAGTTTTCGAAGCACTGTATCGTCTTTATTGTTTGTTTACGTGAAAAAAGAAAAAATATGTGTCCATTATTTTTTGAAAATCTATCTGATGGACTAGTTAGATTTTTTTGTCTAGACGACATAAGAAATATTAGATATACGACTAAAAAAAATCAGTTTGTTAAACAGTGGTTAGATTGATATGAAATTCAGTGAATTCTTCGTGTGATGCTGATGATAATTTTTTTATATTGGCTGCAAAGGTATTTATATGATACAGAATCAATAAACTAGCTAGGAGTATTCTACATGGAGTGACAGCTTTTTTGGCCTCTACAACCTAGTTAGTACTGGATAATTTAATACCCCTTAGCAAGACTGGTTGTCAGACTTTAATACCACTGACTATATTACGTTACCAGTCGTAAAAGATAATTGATACACATACATACATAAACTCACGTCCTTTTCCCATGGGGGTATAGGCATAAACCACAGCAAGCCACCTGCTACGATCCTTACATATCTACTCCTTTTGCCTCGTCTACATTCATACATCTGGTCATACACGCACGTTAAGAGTACTACGCACCTGTCCTTACTGAAGAACGTCACCAATAAGATCAGTGTAAGTATGTATTTCTAGGGCGTCCCCTCTCGGCGTTGCCATTCAAATAACATAATATAACATAACATCACGCCAGTAATCCCCGAAGGGTTAGGCAGAGGTGTACCTAATAGAACACCCACATTTCGCCAGTTATGTCTAAGTCCCATGTAATAGGGGGCGAGCCTATTGCCATCAACCGGGCACAAATCCAACCAAATCATCCAAATCCCATGCCATAGGTACCATTTGCCATTCAAATCTGCCTTGTAAATACCTTTATTTATTTATATCCTGGTTAAGTTTATTTAAGTTCAAATTAGGTTGTCTTTCTTGTCTGAACACGCTTTTGTATAAACAGTAAACTGTATTTGCTAATACGATGCTCAACGCTGTAAATAGTTGTAATTAACTATAGTTCGGCCATTAAATTAACTCGATGTTGATATAAAATAGTTTCAAGTTATAACAAAATGGTTTTATTTACGCTACCACTTTCCTATTTACCTGCAACGAAATATTACAATTACAAGATTTCTCACAAGCGTAATAATGTAAGTTTCCAGCAGTTGTAAGTGGGTATTCGACAATTGGTTTGCAAACACCGTTCTTTGAGGCGAAATGGACTGGCCTTCCTACCCTTTTCTCTTTTATGGGATGAACGACGACGGACGGCGAGCTAGCCCATTACTCACCGTCCACAGGCCCGCGTCTACGGTGGCCGTGAGCCGTCACGTGGCCCCCGACGAACCTTCCTACCCAGGGGCTAATACGGCAAGCCCATTCTCTCCTTTATCGTGTGCGGTGTGGTTAGTCCCTAACCTGGTGTCAGAGCTTTTATGCCCACCATGTTGACTTTACATGCCATCGAGAAATATCTCACGAAGCAAGGCCAGAAGGTGAGCACACTGTTCAGGAACACTAACATCCTGAAGAGCCGTAGGTTCTAAAGGCAAGCCAAAGGTTAGGTTTACATGAAAGTACCACCACCAGTTTGAAGGTAGGGTAGTAATGAACGGGAATCGGCTACGCGGCAGACCCAGAAGGAGACTCCGCATAAAGGATTGGGCTGAAATAGCTCTAGAGAGAAAGAACGGCGATAAGGTAGCAAGGCTTTTGCCCTGCAGTGGGACACAACAGGCTTATATAATAATAAATAGTGATGAATTGGTGACACAATAAATTGTCCAAAGAGAAATGCATGCCCGCCTATGCAGGTATAAGTACATCACCGAAAATTGACATCAACCGGGCACAAATTCAGACTCCGTGGGTACTATTGAGTAATTCCTGATGGAAAAACCCAATAAGTCTGCCCGACCTGGAAATCGAACTTAGGAAGTCATGCCCAGCAGTCGCCCTAGCGATCACTAGACCAACGAGGCAGTCAAATCCAACAATTTCTAAATAAAGGTCTTTCTATATTTATGACACTTTTCTTGTTCCTTATTTACACGATATCATTCATCTATTATTTATTAAATTCATGGGCGGGTGGGATAGGGGAGCTCCTATCGCCTCGAACCATCTTTAAGGGGTGAAACTACCCCTGCACCTTCTTAAATATTAAAGATGAAAAATAGCGTTATATGAAAATAAAATAACAAATCTACATTCTTTGAAGTTTGCGGTTGAAAGGACCAAATTTTTCATGCACCTTTGACCGACATGAATCTGACTGTGGACTTCTCAGCGCAGCGTAGTTTTTAAGTACCTAGGCAGTAGATCAAGCTACAACATTCAATATGCAAATTATAGTTCAAAAGCATTGTTTGGTATAGAGTCCTATTTAAAGAAAACAATAAGACAAGTCAAAATCCATGAGACTGTATTTTGTTTGCTAAAAAAAGTTGACTTCAATATTCTTGGACATCAAATTAAGGATCTGACACACCTAACAAACAATAATATTAATATCTTGTTTGTGGCTGGTATAGCAAGCGTAAAAGACAATAACGTGATAAACGAAGACTTAACACAAATAAACAACATGATATATTAAAACTTGACCTCGTAAGTATTGACACAAGCTACAACATTTAAAAAAACAATCCTTGACAAAATTGGCAATTACATCAAAGAATAAATAATTGACACGTACGTCGACGACTAGAAACTTTCACGCGCTCTCAAAACCCCATGATTGACAACTTTACATCCATCCTTCCAGATTAACTAGCTAAAAATGTGTTGAACGGCTTTTTTTTTCAGTGCGGCCTTCTTTGAGCGGATCCAAAATGGCGGCTAGTCATCTGTCATTTTTAATTGTATGTCAAACGGCGCGTACAGGACGGCTTGCCGACGAGGAGGCATTAGGTATATTTAGTTTATTGCGTTATAAACGAAACTATTATTGGCAACCCTAATTTGAATTTGGCTACTGTATGGTTTGAAGAATGTGGAGGATAATTTATTATGATTTACTCATTCTTCTGTTACTTACACCTCTAGGAATTTTGTGGAAAAGGAATAGTAAAACTGAAACTAGATGACTCACTAATTGAGATATTTAGGACTTTATGTTTGGAGTTGGTAGCCAAACTCAGCGACATTGCAGCAGGCTGAGACGGAGTATCCTGTCTTCGACAATGGTTGGTCCTCATTAGTCCTAGAAAATGAAGGTATAGAATTGCAAGGATAGTAGAGAGCCTTTGCCATGCAAAGGGCTAATGCTTGTTAAAAAGAAGAAATTATGAGTCGCTTTATACATATGCAATTGATAGTTTGAAGTTGCATCATAAAAGACAGGAAAGCTTTATTATTACGTGTGTCCGCAGTCTATTTAAAGACTTCCAGGTCAGCCATGGCAACTCGTGTCCTGGTGGGCGATTTTCGGCAAGCGGCACAAATGGATTGGGTAGGGTAAAACTTTCTTTCAATGGCTCTAATTTGTAGACCAGGTATCTATATAAATATTATCTATTATTAAAATCTAATATTAAATTGATCCATAAAAGATCTAAGTTCAAACCAAGACTTTCCCAGACACAACCAATAACAGCATACGGCATCCATATTCCGTTACATTCAAAACTGAAACCGTTTAGAATCAATAATAATCGACCGGAATAGGATGTCGTTTAGGAGTTTACAGTCCAATGCCGGCTGTTAACGACGTGATGGTCCGACATCAAAGTAAAACCAGCCATCGACGTACTAATGGTCGCTTTGAACGCCATAACTGTTTCAGGATTTTAATGTCTTAATTTCATTAAGTAGTGTAAGTGTTGTGGTGTAGTGTTGAAAATGGAAGGGAGTGAAAGAGATAGGTGTAGTTGTCGTTTTAGAGAGTAAAAAGGATAGAGGTCTGTTTATCTGATAAAATTAATTCTTGGTGTTTGCGAATGTCTGTTTATTTGGTTATCTGCATAAACTATAAAAGATTTTGTTTAATTAATCAAATAATGCTACCAACTCTGGGAATTACTTTTATTGAAAAGCTAACCAACAACCAACTGCAGCTGCTGTTGTTTTGGAATAAATATTTATTTTTTCATGATGGGTGTTTTTAACAAGTACGCCAACCATACATTGTTTGCATACATTTGAATACTTGACTTTAATTTTATTTTTTGAACCACTCAACAAAACACCTTCCCTTTTCGACCACTCGTAAGAGCCACAGAATCCATCTCTTCAGCTACCGCACACATTTATTTCACAATAAACTATTTATATAACGTTTCTTCAGACATTCGACAAGAACAAGTGGCAATTAAAAGTGACAAATGGTATGAGTTATAAGTCCTCCCGTGTCATGTTGTAACGGTGTCTTCAGACGTACAGACGCTTCAAAGATGTTACGCCGCTCTCAGATCTTTTCACTGGCCACTTCACACTTGATGACAGCGGCGTGATAGTTTAAAAAAAAATGTTAAAGAAAAAAAATGCCTTTTTTTGTCTGTGGTCCTTTAGAACAGCTATGAAACTGTTGGTATTATGATTGTGTCTGTGGTTGTTTTAATAAGTTAATAGATACTTTAATTATTAGATTGTTACCGTGGACGTGTAGATTCAAAAATTGTATTTGCTTTTCGCAGGTTTATTTTTTTTATTAGTTTTGTAAAAGATCTCCTTGCTCAGCAGTTTTTTTTTATTACTAAGTAGCAATAAAAAAAAATATATTTTAACAACTAGAACTGAAACTGAAGGATTTTGTTTTTTTTTCTTCTTTAAATTTGGAAACCGTGTTAACTCATCATCATCTTCCTGCCCTTATCCCATTCTATTTGGGGTCGGCGCAACACGTTTTCTTCTTCCATTCTTCCCTGTTACACGTCAAGGTGGCATTTATTCCTTTCTCATTCATATCATTCCTCACACAATCCATCCATCTTTTCTTTGGCCTTCCTCTCCCTTTCCATCCATCAATATTTATATCCATCACTTTTTTAGTCACATGCGTTTCATCCCTCCTCATTACATGACCATACCAAGATAAACGACTTCCTTTCAATTTTTCTGTAACAGGTGCTACTTTCAAACTTCCTCTAATATACTCATTCCTCACTTTATCCATTCTTGTCACTCCGCACATCCATCTCAACATTCTCATCTCCGCTACATGCAATCGTTTTTCATCCATCTTTTTCAAAGCCCAGCACTCTGATCCATACAGCACAACAGGTCTAATCACGGACTTGTATATTTTCCCCTTTAACTTGAGGGGCATCCGTGGGTCGCAAGTTGTTCCAGTGACCTGTCGCCATTTCATCCATCCTGAGTTGATCCGTTGCGTTACGTCCCGGTCTACATCACCATCCCCTTGGACAAGCGACCCGAGGTACCGGAAGTTGGAGCAGATCGGTATGGGAGTTCCGGCAAGAGTTATAGGCACTGGACTAGAGAGACCGCCGAAATCGCAAAACAGGTATTCAGTTTTGGTTCTGCTCAATTTCAGGCCAACACTCTCCAGTCTTTGCCACCACACCTCCAATCTGCTCTGGACCTCTGGGCCGCTCTCGGCAAACAGCATACCATAGGAAACCGTGTTAACTACAGTAGGTAAATAAATATTTAAAGACCAAAATGGAATGCTCTGGTCCTTTACCATTAATCACAATTACCTAGTTGCTTGGTGCAAAATGGAACACCTACGAACGAAGAAAATTAATCGGTTAAGAACACCACTACAGTTTTTCCTAATAGATTTAAAGAAATATTAAAAGATTAGCTTAAATTAACGTTATTTAAAATGTGACGATTAATATTGGACCATAGACTTTCAGCCATAAACAAGGCGGTATCTAGGCTGTTGGCGCTTGCCACTCCAGCCAGTCGTTAGCATTTGACAGATGACAGATAAAAAAAAGATAAAAGCAAATGTTATGACGTGTGACCGTTGGCTGTATAGCCATGTCGTCTAGTACATTAAAAAGCAATAAAAGTTCCAAAGAAAAGTGTACGAAGACAATTTTGTAAATTATTATAGGTCGTTTCTGGGACAAAAATACGCAATGTTCCTCTTTCGACATGCATAAAATTATATATTTTTTAATATCTTATCGTGTGGTTCCGATGTTGGTTCGTCTGTAACTCATTTGTGAAATATGGTTAAGTGGTTTTTAAATCGTAGTTAAAAAACGCTAAAATAAATTATACGCGGTTCCGCGTTTTCCAAACGGGCTTAATTTATGATGACAAACTTTTATTCAAAATGAGATAAAATCTAGATAATCTTCGGCCTAAATATTACGTTCGTCAAATTATTTCAGAGTAACAAAAAGTAGGTATACCTCATCATCTTTACCCACTGCTGGGTACCTATAGGCCTCTCTTTTCTTTTGTGAATCTCCGCGTTCCTGTTCCAGTCTCATTCAGGTGTTACCCGCGATGGACACCCAAGAAAAATTCAATGACTGCAAACGTCCGCACATCAAGCTACTTTCAAAAACGTCCGCACATCAAGCTACTTTCAAAGATTTTCAACTTCATCGCCAAAGCATTATTTTCATGATTAATTGGGATTTTTAACAGCTTGGGGTTGTTTTTTCAGTTGGTGTCTGTACTATACTTAAGTATTTTGTTCATGATGCTTTATTTCAAACATCGAACAAGAAAGTTCGCGCTTCACTGCTAGTCGAAAAACAATTACGAAAAAATCTTCGTGTTCACAAAACCACTTAAACGTTCTCATATGATAATATTTAAATAAAAGTTTATTTTTAACGTTAATTACGACCCTTTTAACAAACGATAGTGGTTGTCAGAACTCGCCAAACGTCTCTTGTTTTTATTTTAATGTGTTTTTTTCTAAATTATTGTCTTTTTGTCGCGTAAAACGATATTTTATATTTTCGGCTGATATTTTCGTACGTTTTATGAACTTATGAATTATATTTCTGCGTTCCAAAGAATAAGTGTTTGTAATACAAATGTGAGACGGAGAATGTATACTTTTGTTTTATAGTAGTATAATTAAACGCTTCTTGATGATCCCATTTTGTCGCACTGTAGCTCGGTTCACCTTCACCTTCCCTATACCGCGTATGCTAACGATGCTCAACGCGCTGGTTTAGACTAACCGTCGTGGATTGGATTTGTTTTGCTGATGAATGGAAGACGATATGTTAGAATGTTTGTGGTTCTGCGAGAAGACCAAGTAAAAGGATTAGTTAATTTAGCGTTAATTATGCTGTACTAAATGTAATAATAAAAAAATAAAAAATTGTTTGCGACGAATTTTATTTTTACTTTCTTAGACTTTCTCTGTTTTCGGGTTGAAAACTGCTATACGTACTAAGTAAAATCTGGAAATCAATAGAACACGGACTGAACTATTGTTCTATACTTTAAAAAGAGTTTATTTTTGGTCTGTAAATGGGAATATATAGAATTATAAACACGCATTCTACCCTACTAGACCGAGTGCGTAACACGGAAACGCAGTGTTCGACGTCGGGGACAGGGTGATTTGCCCCCCGTCGGGGCTGCGGGTCCCGGGCGGGGGAAGAGATACCGCGGCCTCGACATGAAGGGCTAAGAAGGAACATGGGTGGTTTTTAGTCAGTAGAAGTCTGACACTCCCTTTCGCTCTGCCCAAGAGCGAGAGGGGTTA
Organism: Diarsia brunnea; assembly: GCA_949774965.1. NCBI lineage: Eukaryota > Metazoa > Arthropoda > Insecta > Lepidoptera > Noctuidae > Diarsia > Diarsia brunnea. Next base: position 4,740,602 of record OX459019.1, read on the forward strand.
TTTGATGATTTTCCACCCGCCCAAAAAAAAAAAGGGTGATTTGCCAAAAGTTGAGTTGTACAAGACATCTGGCTAGACACAGAGATGGCCGATGGAGTGGTGTCCTGATCGAATGGTGGCCAAGGTTGGGCCCAAAAACCAGGGCCGTCCAAAATCGCGTTGGGTTAACGATGTCGACAGGAGCGCGGGAAACGAATGCATGAGGGACGCACATAACAGAGAAGAGTTGCAGAAGAAGGCCTATACCCAATAGCGGGCGATTCTGATCTGAAATGATCATGACAGACGAACAAGGCTAAAAGAAAAATGACTCCCACAAATGTGAATACCCCAAAACATATACCTACTGCCATCCAATTCTGACAAAAAATCTATATTTAGACTCCACAGTATAATGAGCCGTCTTAATATTAAACGCATGTAAAATTGACGTCCACCATTCACGTTATGTTTAATTAAATGTGTATTTGCGGCCATTACGATCTTCACGGGTTGGTCGTTTGATCCGGACACACCGAGTCAAGACGGCCGCCGAGCTAGTGTGACAAGTGCTGTCATGCTTAATATTTCGTGTTACTGGATGTACCTATTATTAGACGGGTTTAAGATGTAGTTGTAATTCGGGTTGGGTTGTTCAGAGAGAAAAGTTTCAGTCTATATAACGCGAAAACAGACCCTTAGGAAGTCGTCAACCAAGCATTTTTTACATTAAACTAAGCAACTTTAAGAAAAGTTAGGTATTGCTAGGAAACGATTTTTTTTGGGTGATAAATTACTTTTTTGCGGTAGGACTCGATGTAACGCACTGAAAACATTGTGCTGATGGACGCATTCAATTATAACATTAAAAAGTTTTGTTAAAAAACAAAGCTTGTGCAACATTGAACCCAATATCTCCGAAACTAAAAGGTTCCCAGGAGAGACGTGCCTTTCGGTTTCAATAAGGGTACTTTTACTTAATAAGCATTTTTTCAATACACTTCCCGAAAACTGACTCTTATTGCACTACAATTAGGTTCGACATGCAATGTATTTCGCACGCGTGCGCTTTTCCTTTTTTCCACAACCAAGGGCGGGAAAGAAAATTACCACAGATAACTATACCTTATACACCGACTAAGAGTCGGCGGTGTCTTTTTTTTTTAATTTCGTCATTTTTATTTGCGTCTTTACAGCTTAAATAATTTTTGAATAGGGTATTTCACCAAAAAAATCTAATAAGGCCGTCTGATAAATTATCGAAAAATATTGGATACGTGTTTTTTGTTTTATCAAATTAATAAAAATTTACGAAAATAAAACGTGTCAAAGATCATGTCGATCGACACACGACTTAAAACGACTTTTCGAGGTACTGTACCGTCTTCATCTTTTGTTTACGTGAAAACAGAAAAAATATGAGTCCATTATTTTTTTTAAATCTATCTGACGGTCTAATTAGATTTTTTTGGTGAAATACAGGGTATTTCACCAAAAAAATCTAATTAGACACAATACACAATAGGGTATTGTGTTTATAAAAAGCATGCTACGAAAAACATGATTATTTTAAACAATATTTACTTTTAGGAACAAGTAAACATTTATTTGTGTTTTTAATTAAAAAACATTTAAATTTTATATTTTTCCTGTGAGGCTGGCTGTTTAGCGGCTTCATACCTTTGCTTCTTCTTACACCTGGCGAAATCAAACCGCGGAAAAAAAGCAAATTAAATCATAGTCTCCTAAAACTCATCAGGATATAGGATATTTTTAAACCCGGCTTTGCCCAAGCAGCGCCAGCCACTATGCGGGCAAAAGCAAATTCAATAATTATTAGCATGATCATACATAGCCTATGGCAATTAGTGTTAGAGTCAGCGGCTTGTGGCTAAGCGATTATCATTGCTCTAATTGCGCCCTAATGACCGAACAGGTGCCAATGCGTCTCATGTAGTGGTGTAACACAGTACATAGGTATTATGCTACTAAAAAAACTGGTCCTTCGGTACTATTATAGGTACTGTACTTTTGTAGAAATCAGCTTTTATTTTTTAAATACCGATGAAACATTTCTGAACTATGTGCGTCGATGTATATTGGTACACCTCTGCTAAATCTTCGTGGATTGCAGGCGTAAAAAAGTTTTCTTATTGCCACTTTTTGTTCCAAATGGTTATCTTCCACCCAAGATCACTTTAAACTTATCTTCCAAATAACAACATCTTTGTAATGCAAACTGCAATGTTCTCAATGTTACGAACAGCTACATAAAACGACTCTTATTTACAACTCTGTTTCAGCAACATATTACCCTTATCCCGACCCCAGCGAGTTTAAACTTTAACTTGTTTGAGTTAAGGTTGGTTTTTGGTAGACATTAAGACAAGTTCAAGGGTTGTAAAATATTTTGTTTATTCCGCTTTATTGGATAGTTTTAACATGATTGAAGTGGAAATGGTTTCGTTTCGATATTTTTAATACGGAATGCGTTAATATCGGCACTATAATATGTATCAATAAGACCTCTTTTGGTAGAGAGAAATAGTATTTTGGAATATAGTTTCTTTTCAACACGCCTATACCTAATGATTTGCCTGATGTGTACTAATACTACACCCACATTTTTACAGAAGTTTCATTTCATAGTATTAAATATGACTGATCAAAATAAAAAATCATATTTTCCACCCATTTTACAACCCCCCTCCCCCTCTGGGTACCTGCAAAAGCAGTCCATTTTCGAAGAATTGCATCCTAATAACTAAAAGAAAGACACATAGCTTCAAACGTATGTAAATCCATTCTCTTCTGAAAAATACGCCAGTTTAAGACAATCATGTTCGTATTCATTGTATTACCTAAGAAGCTTGGCTTGGAGTCAATTTATCGTCTCGCAATCGGCACTTAAACGTCACAAATCGTCAGTAATTGAGTATTCAATTCTTTTATAAATTGCCTCCGTATCCGCCTTCGACTTACACAAGGGTGTGCGTTTTCATGACACGACGAGAGTCTCTTTGACTTATAATGACGTATCGTGGTTGTAATCGTACTGTTACTTAGATGTATCAAATTTAACCAAAATTCATCATCATCTGCCTAGCCTTTTCCCAACGTGGTTGGGTTCCGCTTTCAGTATTACCGGATGTAGCATATCTGTATTTTACATGGAGCGACTAGACAGTCAATCGAGATAGACATCTGCCTGAACTCCATAACCCAGTTAGTACTGAAAAATATGATACACCTTGGTAAGACTGGTTGCCAGACTTTCGCGCCACTGACAGCCGGGACCAACGGCTTAACTTGCTTTTAATGTATCTATCTATATCTTTTCTTTCTGAATAAGAAGAGAAATCGTAGAAAGCCGTGGTTTACCAAGTGGTGACGTACATTACAACCTATAAGATGAAATCAATGGAAACGTACCGTCTCTAAGACTTCATTTAAAAGCTGCATATTTAGGCGAATCCTGAATGAGCTTTAAGCTTTTAAAAAGAATCATAGCGACGGCGGCGGTGTACACTCGATGGGAAAAGTGTATCTTGGTTTACAATGTTATTTGTCCTATTGTAAAATGCTGTCGAAGATTGTGAGGTCAAACTTTAGCCTTCTGAGTAATTTTTTTGTGATTTTATAGCTAAATAGTTTTGTGTAATTCTCCATAGTATTATTAATTTCAGGTCAGAATCCGAGAATAGTTGTATTAGCCTTTAAGCCTACTACTTTACCAGTAGAAATCATCGACCCGGTAGTAGGTATTTTTTTTCTATAAATAAATTATATATCTCTGATTCTGAGGACTCTGTCACTAAGGAGTTCGTGGCTATATAATAGCAGCCACGCGGGTCTAGTTAAGCAGTTCATGCCAAGGTCGGTCCGTGGAAGAGCGACCATTATTACATAGGTATCGAGTTTCCTTTGTGCACGTTATGCCGTTGGTGGCTATCATTTGAAATTCGTTATAATGTAGGCCAAAGCCGAAAACCAAGGGAGGTCAAGGGGGTTCATTGGTTTCAGTAGGTAGACAGGGAGTCAATCTATGTAAAATACAGATAATTTAGTTACATCCAAGTAGTTCCAACATAGTTTCTAAAAATGTTAGAATTATTTTGACTCGCTGCACTAAGGTACAACAGTCAAAATAAATCCATAAGACAGTTACAAATCCTGTCATGTGTTAACCTACAAATACCAATGGTAGCTATTTAATTCAAAGGTTGACTGGTAGAGAATGCAGAAATTGCCGCCACTGGCAAATCTGATGAGTTACAGCCTAAGCAACAAACTAGAAAAGGGAGAAAACAGAATAAGGGTGCCCAACCAGCCCTGACTGTGGTCCGCAGCCCCGTGCCGAGCCATGTTGATGAGGAGGGTTTCACAAAGGTGGAAAGGAAGAAGAGGAAGCCCTGTTCTCGTAACCTTTGCAGTACCGCACCGAGTGGGCCCAACATGTTGTTGCGTACAGCTGTGCCAACGACGCAGCTGTACTTATCTCGCCTGCATCACTCTACGATGGTTGAGGAGGTCGTGCAGTACTTGAAGGTGAAAACCAACTGGACTCTGAGGGTTGAAAGGTTGGAATCGCGCCACAACATCAACTTTAAGTCGTTCGTGGAACGAGTTCCAACCCAGCATCTACATACCTGCATGAAAGAGGACTTTCGGCCGAAAAGTGTCTTATATCGACGTTTCCGTGGACTATTACGTGACACCTCGCAGCGAAACACGACGCCGACAACGTGTAGTTATATTATAGTTTATAAAGTTTTTTAATATGTATAAGTTTGTTATTATTGTTTTATATTATTTGTGTACTTTACCTATGGGCCTTAGATGCCTGCAATAAAGCGATTATTATTATTAATTATTAAGTCCACCTCTGTTAGTGATACAGAGGTGGACTTAATAATAAATAATAATAATCGCTTTGTACATAAAGTTAAATTAATAAATAAGACAAATTAAACAAAATTTCATTAGACACGATGAGAAGCAAGTTTCGCCTGTGCCTGTACACCGCTCAAGCACAGTAAGATCCCGCGTTAGATCCCTACGAGAAAATTGCTTCCGACGATTTGTTCAGAGAAAACTTCCCATTTCTGTACGAGTGTACGCCTAATATACATTTACATAATTCACTAATGTATTTTTTAAATGTGCTCTAGGCTTTATTTATATTATCAGTCGTAGCATCTGGTCTGGATCTGGTAACTGTCAATCGGGTTGATCTTTAGGTTAAGCCGCGCTTGCCTAGGCTGGTCTGTGGATGGGTGACCACTCATTACATACCCCGGCTGCCATATATGGATCTTTGGCAGTCGTTACAGTCTGACAACCAGTCTTGCTAAAGGGTATCCTATTACCTAGTATTAACTGGGTTGTGGAGGTCAGATAGACAGTCGCTCCATGTGAAAAACTGGTATTCAGCTGCATCCGTTAGACTGGAAGCCCATGCCAACATAGTTGGGATGAAGAGCAGACGCTCTTCATCTGCCTAGCCTACTTATAGTTCTTTGAAAACGTTTATAGACAAATGCATTTTTTTACAAAACCTTATGCATTTTTTTATGGATGTTGCAGAAATCTGTTCACATTAGATTAAACTAGGGTACTATATCTTAAGGCAGACGGCAGACGTCGAGGTCTGTTTATTTAAAGCGTTCTGCCAGTCCTTCTACACGAGCGGCCTATGGGTGTCATATACGAGCCGAGCCTACAACGTCCAGCGCGTGCAATACAACAATGCCTTCAGGATGCTGTTGCGGTTGCCGCGACGTTGCAGTGCGTCGGGAATGTTTGCTGAAGCACGTACGGATGGCTTTCACGCCATCATGCGTAAGAAAGCGGCTTCCCTACTGCAACGTTTGCGTAGCACTCGGAACAGCATCCTGAAAATGATTGTTGGCCGAGTGGACTGCCCCATCCAAAGGCACTGGGTAAAATTAGGAATAGGTTTATGTTAAATAGAATTAAGTACTAACAACACTAACATAGCATGTAAGTACAGTCTGTTATAACCACTAACCACTAACTACGTATGGACTTAAGGTCTGAAATAAAGATATTTTATTTTATTTTATTTAAGGGACATTATTTCGCAATTAGGTTTCAATCCGTAAACGATATGTTTCAGTGGACTATGTCGATTTTCCTTTAGAAGGGGAAAAAAATAAATTTATTTTTTCAAATTATGCATCGCATCCGATTGTGATAAATTGGTATTTCGGTAGTAAGTAACTGTTTCGAAATGGACGCTTTTTATTGTTATATCTACACTAATATTATAAAGAGGAAAGATTTGTATTTTTGTATTTTTGTGTGTGTGTATGTTTGTAATGAATAAACGTAAAAAACTTTTTTCCCTGTATTCCTACGGGAACGGGAACTACGCGGGTGAAACCGCGTGACGTCCGCTAGTTAGTTATATTTGCAGAATAGGTTTCATCATTCACAAAGTTGTACTTTTCAATCGATATTATAGTTTTTCGAGGGGATTTTGATACGATATATTTATTTCAAAGTAATTCTTTCCTACAGCTCTTCTTTATCACAAAGACAGGAGGTTTAATATAACATTACGTGTATAAATTGTCTTTTCTAAGATTTGAGCAGAGTTATACTGAGCGACCATCTAGTTAGCAATCGAGCACAATTTTTTCAACTTTTAAACATATTTCTGAAATAAATTCTTAAAAAATAAAACTTTTAATAGTTTTATAAATACGATTAAAACGAATAGGCTTGGTCTTTCGGTCCTTCAACCCCTATACGTTATCATCCCTAACACAATTTTCGCCCTTATTAGCCGTTCATCGAGGCGTGTTATTAAAATATAGATCACAGACTGCTTACCATGACAATGGCGGATTAATGGATGGGTGGCACTGTTCGCTGTTGCTATAGTTTAAAGTGACACTTTAATTTAGTCAAGTGTAAAGGTAAATGGGGTATATGTTTAGTACACATGTTGTTGGTTTTCTTGGCACAAACGGACAAGTTAACAAGATTGTTTAGAATTAAATTATTTCTCCGTATTAACAGAAAATACAGAGGGCTTACTGGGTTGTGGAGGTCAGGTAGGTAGTCGCTCCATGTAAAATATTGGTATTAGCTGCATCCGAATAGACTGATGGACGCCGACCCCAACATAGTTGGGAAAAGCCTCGCATAGAAATCTATTTTTTCTTACTTTTCTATAACTTTGTCCAGTTTATAGTCATTATGGTTTTTCTTACTGTTGGTTATTATCTGAGGCTTGAGTGACACCATTATTTTTAACTCAAACCCTAATATAGTCAGCTTAACAGCAAGCGGTTAATAAACAGTGAAGGTAGAGTAGCAGTAGGGAATTTTATACCACCTAGCTTATAAAAATAACCTTCTAATTCACTAAGAAAAGTGACTATGTTGGCTGAACTGGGCAGTCCTACATACATAAAAAAAACAATTTAAATAACCGCGACTACCAACCGTTCAGAAAATAAAGAAGATCCGTTCCGCTCGCGATGACAAAAGCCAATTCCGCTTTGCCGCCAGTTAGCTATAACTACCCTCGATAACTCGTTCTACCGTATTAGCTGCTTACTCGGTCGCGTGATTAAAAATTATGCAATCGCGTGCGGGACTTCGCGGCGGACGGACGTCGCGTGCTCCTATTGTTGCTTTTAAAAGCTTTTTAAAACGATAATAATGGGTCAAGAGCTGCTGAGGTTTTAAATTGTGAGAGAGTAATTTGGTTGGATTAAAAGATTTGAATTTGACTTTAGCAAATCCTGTTATAGGTATACTTGTTAAGGTAAATGAAGACTAGTTTTAGTTTCGATTTGATATTAACTTAGCCAGTATTGGTTATTTGAGGTCTTCTTCATTCTTTGTTATTTAGATTCGTGATTTTGTAACACCTTTTTTTTGGTGGGTGGAAAATCATCGAATAACCCCTCCCGCTCTTGGGCAGAGCGAAAAGCAGTGTCAGACTTCTACTGACTAAAAACCACCCTTGTTCCTTCTTAGCCCTTTACGTCGAGGCCGCAGTATCTCTTGCGAACAACCCGCAGCCCCGACGGATTTCTAGTCTAGTAAGATAAAAAAAAAAAAACCGTTGGGTCTTCCAACGGTGTGATAGAGCAGGTAGACAGACTACACCTATGGGACTTTTGTTCCTACTAGTTCTACGATTTTGTACCACTTTAAATCGTAGGACTTGTGGGAAAAAATGCATCAGTAGAACCGTAAAATTGTTCAGGAGACCTAATGGGAACGAACCATGAAATTAAATATGAAAACATATTATTTCTGATATACTTATAGGTACGTAACCAGATGAGAGAGAAGATAGTGAAAAATCACTATGTCAAACCCATTAAATAAGCTAACTAACGTACTTAAGTTAAGTTTAACTGTTGAGTTAACTTCAGAACAAAATAAAAAAATATTACAATTCTATCCACAAACACCACCAAAACTCCACAAAGATCACATCCGAACATTTTAAAGGAACACAGAACTGAGCGTACTTACCATATCACGTGGAATCCCATCCAAGTTGCTCGTGCGGGTGTTCAGCCGTGAAATGGGTCCCTCTTAGCGTATATCGATTCAGGGGTTTGTACCCTCTCCTCAATGGAATTAATAGACTTGCCGCAGCGTCGGATGACAACGCATTCAGATTGCGTGTTCTGAAAGCGGTTGGTACTTTGTGAAGCTGCGTTTGTATTGATTTGGGTGTTTGGTTGGTAATAGGTTCACAGTTCCTTAAAGGTGATATTTCCCGTACACGTCTTATTTTTAAAAATAAATTGGAGAGAATTACGAGAATTTCGTCAAGCCTGGATGCGTGCCTTTACTGCGTCTTAAGTACTTAGAATAACACGCAATTGACAAAAAAAGAGCAGGTATTAAATAAACAAACACAAACAAAATTGTATTTTATCATATTTATGTTAGTCTGTAAGATTATCTACGGGTCTTAGATGCCTGAAAATAAAATTATCACTATTATTATTTATTAAATACCACTATTTTCAGGAAATTCAACATGATATTGTTTTTTTAATTACATAGGTACTGTAAAAGTAGGCGTTAACGCGTTTTTTTAATGATATAGGTAATGTATAAGTAATTTAAGTTATAAATATGAAAAAAAACCTTATTCTTCTTGTTTATTGTTCACAAAAATTACACAAATCGTAATAAAGGGTGTAAAAGTACCCTTAACGCAAACGAAAGGCACTTGTTCTCCCCACCACTGCAAACATTTTCTTGTTCTAGACCAGGTATGGTCTCCCTAGTTACGGAGATATTGGGGGTCATAGTTCCAAATTTTTCTCAGCTGTTTTTGTAAATACTAGTTTATCACGTTACAACTTTACTTAAATTATCTCCATGACCCGTTTACTATTCAAAGCGTCCACTAGCACAATGTTTTAAGAGTGCTACAACGAGTTTTGATCCCAAAAAAAAAGTCGTGTCCCAGTAAAAAAAGGGGTAGTTTGATGTACAGAATGCTTGGTTGACGGCTGCGTGATGGGTTAATTTACACCCTATATATAGCTTACATACAACAGTGAGTTTAACCCAGAAATCAATGAAAATATTACAATTATGTTAAAAAAAAAGCTCTCAGTTGTTAAAATAAAGCGTTGAACTAGCTGTATTGAAGCTTTATCCTCTTTCCTCCTTCAATTCATCACCACTGTGTGAACAACCAATAGAGTGCATATCTTCAAAACCTTTGGAAAGATAAATAAATATTTAAAGTTCAAAAGAACATTCTGAGACACAAATGGCGCCCACCACGGGACTAACTGCCCCAAGCTGGGCGCCAATTACATGATATGTATAATAAGCGACTGTTAAGTATAACACGCGCTGTTTTTATAATGCGTAAGCTGGTATGTTGTTGTATGGTTGACCTCTACCTGCCTCTACATGTGACTGGCCTTTTCCGTGAGTGCCTGTGAGATCACCTGTTCTCCTTTTCCAAGAAGAAGCAGAGTATCCCAGCTGCAATAGAAACTCTATATAATATAAACTTTAAATAGAAAGCTACACAGACACCCCTTTATAATCGCCAATGAAACTTCGACTCCATTCTCCACAAATACCAACCAGATCGATGCCAAGTATCATGCAACTCCCAAAGTCCTGAACTCCACTGAAACTGAAGAAACAATCCAATTTAGACGAACTTGTTAACAAGCTGCGCTGAACAATATGACTTGCTGTGCTTTGATTTTGGATGCAAATTCCCAATTAATATTGTGGGCTATGGCTTATTAAAATTATTGTATTAGGTATCAGTGTTTCTCGGCAGTTGGTGAAAAGTTTACATTACGGAAAAAAGGAATTGTTTGCCCCAAAATTATTTTTAGATTGTAGTTTGTATTAATCGATCTTGTTATGAATTATATTAAAAGTATTTCAGGCCAACCTTTTTTGTTGTTATCAGTGGAAACTTATAAATGCCTTTCAAATGCGTATTATTTAAGAACATTGTTTATAAGCTTTAAGTTTCCCTAAAAAAATAAAATACTTAGTGTTTTCAGAGTCAAATTGTAAGTTTACTGTAAAATCAAAACTAGAACAGTAGAAACGCAGAAAAATCTTGTTTTATGATTGAAATGTCAAGCAATTATAAAACTACTTAATTATTGAATGTTTCTTGGTAACAGTTAGTCGCATAGTTAGAAAAATACACATTACATCTCGCTTGTAATCCCCGATGAGTTAGGTAGAGGTCTAACTAATAGTACACCAACATTTCGCTAGTTATGTTTAAGTCACATGTAATAAGCAAGGCTATTGCCATCAATCGGGCACAAATGCAGGCTCCATGGCTGCTATTGAGCAATTTCTGATGAAAACCTCAGTCAGGAACTCGAACTCGGAACCTCATGCTCAGTAGTTTCGATTGCGACCAACGAGACCAACGAGGCAGTCTTTGATTTGAATTAGTCATGAAATTGACTTGAATTGCAAAGCACTGTTTTAAAGAAAGTTCGGCGAAAAATCTTAATAAAGTTTTAACTTATTAATCACTCAACCTTAAAATCAAACTTCTACCCTCCATTTTTTTACTAAAACTTCGCCGAAAAAATCGTGGAAATTCCAAAAATCGGTCGTATATTGCCGGGCGGATGGGTTGCCTGGCAATCGACGCCATCCACAGTGCAGGCTTTGTGATGCAGATAACCTTAATCCCTGTCTGTCGGCTGCGTGTCAACACCAACCGCAGACGGGCGGTGGAAACGAGGGGATGCGACGAGGTGATCTGTTTCAGAGTTTTTGGGGAAAACATTACAAATATGTTGTATCCCAGTTGTATACGTCCCTATGTGCCTTTTGGCCTTGTTCTGTTCTGTCTCCTACTGATATGGAGGGTAGTGGAAATCATGTTTTTCCTACTCCTCCGCTGTTCTTATCTGATTAATTTCGTTGCGGGATCCAAGACAGTTTAAATGGTTTCTCTGGGACTTTGTCGAGCTTCATTGTGTCGTCGACTTTCTGTTGGTCGCCACTATTGATTCTCGCTTTCAGGAGTTACAGTGGTTTGGGAATAGTGTGGCGGGCTTGTCTCAATATACAAACGTGTTGTTTGTTGAGATAAAATATATTTTAACTAAGAGTAAAGCCTATATACCTATTTAAAATTATTTTAAACTATTGTGCGTACATAAATAATAAAATCAACAATAGATATAATAATAATAATAAAGTTGAAAATCTATTCAATTAATTGCCAGATAGTAGTACCTTGATGTACTGGCGTCTGTATATTTGCACTTTGGTGTGTGAATTATGCCTACGCCTTTTCAGCGGTTACATTTTCGTCCTTCGAGCCGGATATGCAGCAAAAATCATTTCTAATCCGGACCGCACCACCATTAACATCAACGTTTCCGAGCGCCAAGCAACAGTGCGAAAGGATTATGAAGGGCTGAGATAGCAATTTGCGGCGTACTTAATTACAAGATAAATTACTATGTAAATTAATAGCCTGTTCTCCTCTCCTCGGTGGGTAAATATCACGCGCCGTTTGGAATATTCCAACTTCCAAGCGTCGGAATATTCCAACTACCGAGCATTTCCTACTGTATTCCTGTGACGTATTTTAGCTGTCGTTTCTGAGAATTTCATGTTTGTTAGGTGCTGTTAAAGCTAGATAGTCTACCGTTGAGTGGGTAAAGCTAGTTTATGGTTTTAATGTATATGTTGAACATTAAATTATTAAAGGTAATTTCGCATGGTACTGAAGTTTTGAGTATGACTTTGTATGACTATTAATAAAGTAGAGGAAGATCTATGAAACGTTGGATTAACTGCGTGTCGGACTGTCGGCTGACTGTGTTGCTAGAACTGTAATCACTACTGATTTAACCAGTAATATAGAGTCATGGGACAGAAGACATGGCCGACCCCTAATAAATTAGGTTATGAGCACGAGAATATTGTCCCGAGAAACTACTGTTTCCGAAGTTTAGGCTAACTATTGGTGTCTGAGGGCTCTGATTTCTGAACTCACATATTTTTTCAAGATAGCAAAACCAATGTAAGGAGATAAATGTAGATCGGCGGTGGCGACCGATCGGCGGTGGCGACTGATCGGCGGTGGCGACCGATCGGCGGTGGCGACCTCTCGCGCCCGGCGCTGGTGCAAGCCATGGTCCGGGGCGAGGAGGAATGGGACGCCGTCGCCTCCTTCTGCGAAGCAGTGATGCTAGCGAAGGAGGCGGCGGAACGTGAGAGGGAGAGAACCTCTCGTCCCAGTCGCCGCGGGATTCGCTCCGGGCGTCGGGGGCCACGTGATGGCTTCCGGCCACCGTAGACGCGGGCCTGTGGACGGTGAGTGATGGGTATGGGTCCGTCCGTCTTATGACGACGACAGGCCGTGTCGACGGCGCGTTCGTGTTCCACGCGCGCCTCAAAGAGATGTCAGCAACATGATGGAAGGGGCCCGCAAGGGCCGACGCCTGTCGGGGCTTCGGGTTGTTCGCAGATACCGCGGCCTCGACATGAAGGGCTAAGAAGGAACACGGGTGGTTTTTAGTCAGTAGAAGTCTGACACTCCCTTTCGCTCTGCCCAAGAGCGGGAGGGGTTATTTGATGATTTCCCACCCCCCCAAAAAAAAAAGAGATAACCGTACAGGCAACCATGCCTTGCTTAGTGAGAAGCTCTTAATTTAAATATTCTTAAGTACAAATAATTACTTAAAACTGCATTAGTATTCTCTAGAGAAGTCTAAACTAAAGCTAACCGAACATTTAATTCACGATCCATCACAAGTAGTAATTAATCAAACAATTATTTGCAAAAGCCATAATTTCCACCCTCACATTAAATAACTACTTAAGGGGGAGGAAACAAGACCAATTACAAAAATTATATTTGCACAATACCCCGCATTTATAAAGAACAGTGTGTTTGTTCATATAATATTAATAAAGATTTGATTTTGATTCCGCTATCGGCGCCATGTTTATTTAGCTGTCCAACTTCGTGAGCACGGCGCATGCGTGGCACGTGTCGTTCAAATAGAGTAACGTTTTAATCTAATAGGCCTAAGATTGCATGTTATAATGCCAGGGGGCGAAAAAACACGATCCTGTTGATTTTATGCGGATTCATCTTTATTAAAAATAACTTTTCTGTATGATTTTGACGAGTTCTCACGATTTTTGCGGTGACTGCATAATGAGCGTGGGAGCTCTTGTCTAAAGCTAGGTGAGGTAGTTAATTTAAGTAAATAAGGTATTGTAACAAACAATATGTTAATGGATGGCATCCACAGAACTTTATCAAGTTTCATCACGAGCTTGTCAGAGAAAAATAACAGTTTGTTTTTCGTACATTAATGCTCTTCTTCTTCACCATTTAGCGAGCCAAGGCTGCGTGTAGGTCTGTTCCAAATCTCTCTACTACAAATCTGTCTTGGCTATCCAGTTTCTTCCGGCCACTTTAGAAAGATCGTCTGTTCACCTAGTTGGTTGTCTTCTCACATTGGTCACCACTCAAACACTTTCTTCCCTCATCTTCCATCCAGTCTAGGGCATATAAGGCTCGCCCACTTCACATTAAGACTGTAAAAGTTCAACAATAATGTGGGTAGGCTTTTAACTTTATTGCATGGAGTGGAGACAAAAGACGTATTTCATACTTCCTTTGGTGACCTTTAGTAGCCTACTTTGATGACCTCCTTGCCTGTCCATAAAACTGAAGTAACTAGTAAAATCTATACCTACAATCAAATACGAAAATAATATGATATCCCCATGTCACATCCCATTCATATCTCACAGCCACAATAATAATTTCCGCAAACAAACAAAACAGAAATTGTTTAGGGTAGATGCACCGATAAAAAGCATCCTAATCAAATAAACAAGGGACGACGATCTGTCGACGCAAATACGCAATCTCTGGCCAAAATTGTGATTTGATATCTTATATCGACGCATCACCCCACAGTGTTGCCATGATAATAATCTGTTATAACATTTTCATCTGTGGTGTCAGTTTGTGGGTATTATTTTACAACCATTGTTCGTATAATTGACTTTTATAGATCTATGGCGCTTGGATTTTTTTAGTAAAAGTAAAACTAAGTTGATATGATGTAGAAGCATATTATCTACATAGATAATCTTAAGAGATTGGTATTTTTTCAGATATTGATTATATCAGGTTTTAATAATCAAAAAGCCTCATCAACCCCCATCTAAGTTTTACGCATTCTATAACTGGCCGATAGATAAAACAACACAGTAAATATTTACAAAAATAACTGCTGGTAAACTACTTTTTTTTGGTGTGAAAAAATAGTGTTGATTACTGCGTGCTTTATAGTGCCCTCTAACGCACGGAAAAAACACAAATAGGCTGACAGTGATAACTTTCACAGTTGGACAATGGGCGATGATTGCTTTCAGCTTAGAGTTGAGGACGAAAAGAAAAACTAAGAGACTTTACTCATTTAACTTCTATAATTTACAAAACCAACCATTTGACAAACAAAATAAAAAAAACTTATCTGTCAACTTGACAGCCAATTTAAAACAAAAACCGGTTGCCTATTAGCGCGCAATTAAAGGCTGCGTTCGCAATTTAAATCGGGAGCTATTGTTCGCGCCCTCCGTTAATTCGACAGTTTGGGTGCGTTCCGCGCTGCACTTGCCCGATAGCTATGACATTCTCTGTAAAACATAATGGAATAAAGAAACAGTACACTGGCCTCCCTTGCTGGGGGAACACTTCGTTATCTCAAGGATAGTTGGACTGAATGGTGTTGGTACTGGCAGTTTAAGTGTTGTTCTTTATTTGAATCAACGAAAAAACTAATAAGTTCTTGAATGGAATGCTTTTTTTAACACGGGTCCATTCAACGACGTATAAAACTCTATTGATTTTTCATTAATAAATTAATATGTTTAAAAAAGATAGTATCGCGTTGGCTTTTTCATAATCAAGAAAATTGTTGAACGATGGATGAGCTAGCTAATTAATTAAATCCAGTCTGTAGCCTATAACAGAATGTGTGGTGGAAGCGATAATAAAATTAGCATAATATTACTTCGTACGAGCACTAGCATGCATAAAAGCGTCATTTACTTTGACATGTCTATCAGAACAGAACTTTAAATCTTTCTTTATTAATATCTACTCTTTCCAAGTAGGTACTTAAATGACGTCTTATTTTTAAGTTTTTCTTATGTTTAGCTTTTATAGTTTTTGGTTAATTGTAATTTTTTTATTATTTTGTTTTGTCCTGTGTGAGACCAATAAAAACTCTTTCTTTCTTTCCAATTATCCAAATAAACGACAAATAATCAAGACGATACAACCAAAGTATACGCTAAAACCCATAGCATAGGTAGCACCATTCATAACGAATCACCGTACAAAATGATATTATTTGTAACATAATCCGCGAACAACTACGGCACGAGATTGATTTTACGCTAGGGTGATATCGACATTAATTTATATGGATACGGTTTAAAAATGTATAATGGGTGGGTCGCCGACACTAATAAAGTCCCTCGAGGCCGCCATGTTGCCAGTGACACTTTTTGGCGCGAAATAAATTACATATTTCACAAGAGCATCGCGTACGCAATTTTATGAGTAAATTCTTTTATTGGCACTGGCTATTGGGTTCAAAATTCTGTGGCAAATGTTTTGACAGCAACGCGGCTTTTGGTGCGAATTTGTTTGGATGCGTTTGGATGATTGATCGGCTAATTGCAGAGGATGACGCGTTAAGACACGTGCAATAACATTTATTTCACATTACACACTATTTACTTCTTCACACAACGTTTATTCACACGAAAATTTTTTTATCAGTGTATTTCCTATAAAAGAAAGTTATAACGGATTGATTCAAAAATAACTTAAGTACTTAATTTAAATAAAAATAAAATAAACAGAAAATACAGATAAAGTTATAAATTAAACTTCACAAAGCTAATAATCGAATAGCTATGTCAAATCGTTTTTGTGACTAATAAAGGGGATTATGCAAATAAGCAGGATTCAAATCACGTGTCCATGTACAAATCAAATATTAAATAATTGTTAAATAGCGTGTAAACATGCGTCTCCTTTGTATTCTAAACTAGACAAACAGGGATAATTTTATAATTTCATTTTGGACGCCATATTTTGCATTCAGAGTCAACTGCGTGTAAAATCTAAATAAACGATTTAGCGCTAATGCACGTTCGAATTTTGAATTTTGACTTTCCTGACGTCGCGGTTTCGACGTCTTTATTCAAATTTCGAATAGCGAGAGATCGGTCACGCGCCAATGAACACATTCATATTTAAAGTTCATTCGCAAACGTTTCTGTATTATTCGAAGTTATTATATTAATTAATGGATTCTGCAGTCGCTTGTGACAAATTATCATTTAATTGGCGAGTTTGACGTGATTTATTGTTGAATTTAACGCAGGTTTGCATAGAGTATTATGTTATTAAAGTTGTGCAAACTTGCTGGCGAAGCTTAAACTGACTAACACTGTTTGTCTTATGAGCATTGTTATAAAAACTAAAGATACGGTCGTCCGAACATTTGCTCGACGCGTTCGCCATACAGAGAATCGGTGTAGTCTGCTCGTTAACGTAACCTTGTATAAGTGGCGTGGTATTTTCGAGGTATAAAGAACACAAATAAAGCTTTTAATAAAATTTACGACCGCACCCGAAGAGAGCCGATCGTGGACTAGTTCACTTCGGCTTAGGAAAGACCGTTTTAGGACCAAGTTCGAGGCGTCATTGTAACATGCGGTCCGCCCAGTCCTTACGCAGTAATATATAAATCAATGCTTATGAGTATACAAATTACAATTATACAAATTGCACATGCACACCTAATTTTAGAATTATTATTCTAAGCACCTAATCTACAGTGCCACCGAATCCAAGTACAGCCTGTTAAATTGATTTGTATTCAAAAGTTTCTGTTAGATTTCGTCTGACGCAAGAATGTTGCCAATAAATAAATCTGCTACCTTACACAATACCAGCATCCAATTAACACAGCCCCCTAAAATATATCCCAGACAACTATACCGTCTAATTACCCCTCATCGGAGACAAAAACACAACACCTAGTGTCCCAAAATGGTGATAAATCACGTAAAAGTAAAATATATATCCTTTGGGACCGCTCGAAGCTGTCAGATGATATAATAGGGTCTTTTATATCGCGATGTCGCGATAACGACCGCGACTAGTGACGATCAGTGTACACTATTATGTTTTTTGAAAAAAGAGCCCGTTCTTTTTTGTTGTCTGTGTCTTGGTGTCGGTTGATAATTTGTGACGGAAAATATGGACGGTGTTTTCTTTTTGAATAATGAACACGAGCTTTGAGTAGATTGCATTACGTAATAACAGTTTGCCGTTTTTAATTGATTTTATCTATGATTTAAAGAATGAAGTTATTATTTAATTCATAGAGATTAATGCTATAAACATTAAGTTTTCAAATTCTACCATCATTATCTTCAAATAATCTGTTTTGAAACATACAACACAAAATGTTTACAGTAAAAACACAACACAATAAAATATCGCAACTTATGGACTGTTCGAAACAAATAATCTCGTCTCTGTTTCGTACACATATATTTTTAAAGTTAGGATCCAGTAATTGACTGACTTTAACTCCATAAAATACTTCTCTGATGACACCCAAAAAATAATATCAACACAAAACCAAAACACAAGACAATCAAAAAGTTCTTCCTACAAAATAAAGAAAAAATGTTCAAATTAAAGAGATCTCATTACAAAGCCAAATCGACACGTGTCCATCTAATTTGCCCCACCGCTGGGCAGTCGCCAGTCGGCATTAAGACTCCCTCAGGATTAGCAGAATCAATGACTGGCTCCTGTTCGCTATGCTATATCCCCTAGTGGAGCGGTACTCAAGGTTAGGATGGAGTGTTCGAACCTAAATGATGGGTGGCGAATGGTGTCAGGACAAAATGCTGTCAGATTGACGAAGTGTGGAAGAAATTGGGAATAAAAAATCCTTATTTCGAAAAGTTTTCTTCAGTCTATCAATAGACTTTGTATAAAACAGGATTTCGAAAAAGTTACTAATATTAAGTTAGCCACAGGCAGTCCAAAGGAGGGACTTCTTTCATAAAAAGAAACAACTTATCTAAATATTTCTGTACTGTTAAGACAGTGTTTCTAAAGCTTATGATTTTTAAGTTACGATCAATAAACAAAAAAGCTGTAATTTACAATCTGAAATACATAAATAATTCTTGCATAAGTACTTATTTCCAAAAGCAAAACATTTGTTACGATATTACTTATGTACCTAATCATATAAGATTCGTAAAAACAATGAACACTGTTTTCCATCCCCACATTCGCTACGTCCAAAGTTAGACGGACACCCCGTGCAAAAGAGTGTCGAATCACGTGACATTAACAACAGTACCAACACGAGGGGTCCACATGCGACTGCACAATGTCACAATGGTGACAACATTGATTTATAGAGGCCCACCTGTTTGAGCTGATTATTTCAATGTTGCTAATACGATATCATGTTGCCTTTGTAATTGTTTAGTAAAGATTTTTATTTAATGTAAGTTAATATCACTGTAAGGGATAGCCCTCCCCCGTCGGGGCTGCGGGTTGTTCTAAAGAGATACCGAGGCCCCGGACCCAAAGGGCTAAGAAGGTTCATGAGTGGTTTTTAGTCAGTAGAAGTCTGATACTCCCTACCGCTCCACCCAGAGCGCGAATCATTTGATGATTAACCAACCTTAGTAAAAAAAAGCCCACAAACGTAGAATTCTTTTATCGATCGAAATATTTTGTAAAATACCGATAACGATAACAAAAAACAAAATACCAAATAATTAATTAAAATAAAATAATTTTTGACTTGGCACTTTTGTAGGAAACAGCTTCTTTTAGAAAAATTTAAAGTCCTCGCAACTTACATTTTTTTCAGAATTATGTACTGAATACAAGGTAACCGTTTTGGCCTCGGTATATCTCCCACCTTGTATCATCATCATAAGTCTATAATCTTCCCACTACTGGGACTGGCCTCCTCTCTAGGAGAGGGATGGGCAATAATCCACCACGCGTGTTCATTGCAGGTTGGTAGATGTCATATATCTTCGATTTTTTTGGTTCTAAGACGTTTCCTCACGATATTTCCCTTCACCGTTTTGAGAGCAGTGGTGATGAACAAAATTACACACAGGATTGCGCTGGTAAGTTGGGGCCGCAACCACTGGGCCAGCACTGCTCTCAAATATTAATCAATATTATGAAATTTTTAAAGTGTTCCTTAATGCCATAACTTTTCACAATCATGTCTAGATTCCTGCTCTCTTAGAACCCATTAGTATTAACTGGATCATTGCTTTTTATTTGAAAGTTGTTTAATTTGAGGTTTTGGCAAGAGTCTATTGTCTTAACTAAAGTGCCGTTTTACCCGAGCAAGTACCTAGTACTTAAGTAGGTCCTTACCCACTTAATTTTAAGAGTACCTAAGTTTGGGAGCATTTGTTCTTGAAGACCAAGATTCCCTTAGTAACGATAACTAGCAAGAAAAAGGAACATCACGCCTGTAATCTCGACGGGATAGGCAGTGGTTTACTCAATTGCAAACTCACATTTCGCCAGTTATATTTACGCCACATGGCGAGCCGATTGCCATCAAACCACAATGCCAAACGTCGTGGCTGCTACGAAGAAACTCTTGATGGAATAACACTTTGACCTGCCGGGAATCTAACCCAGGCCCACTAAACCAACAAGGTAGTTACCATAACAAGCACAACAAGAATAACAAACGAAAACATCCCTCAAACATCCTCATATTCCCAATTGATGAAAAACCTCATTTGTCACTGATATTCGTATAATAGAATCACATTATGCGGTTAGGGTGGGGTCCCTAGAGATGGGACAACATCGATTCCACGACTCGAATAGTCGAATTATGTAGCGTCAGTGCCCAGCATTACCTGAGCCCTCACATGAGAACAAGTAGTGTTAGAAGAGGGGTCAGATAATACTGGCCTTTGACTACTATTCGGTTCTCGCAGCGATCCGTATCGAGTGTTTGTTCAGCTCATGGTAAAGGAGTGTAATTGAAGATGTCGTACTTTTATTTGGTTTGTTTGTTAGTTATTTGGACAGGGAAATTGGTTTTTAAACAGGCTCGGATGACCGTGTCAATAGTGCGGTTAAAAGTCTGGTGGAATACCACGCTTTTCAGTTCTGTTGAGTTTTGTAATACTACCTTCATCTTCTCTTTCTGTCTCGTGTGGTTCACTAGTGTAAAAGTATTTATGCCACCCATAGGCCTTTTTTTTATGGTGGGTGGAAAATCATCAAATAACCCCTCCCGCTCTTGGGCAGAGCGAAAGGGGGTGTCAGACTTCTACTGACTAAAAACCACCCATGTTCCTTCTTAGCCCTTCATATCGAGGCCGCGGTATGTCTTGCGAACAACCCGCATACCCCGTATGCCTCTGATTTGGCTTAAATGCAGTCGAGAAATATCCCTCAGGTCTGTATGCTGGTTTTCTCACGATATTTTCCTTTACCGAAGCAAGTGCAAGTGCTGTGAATATGCAGTACGCATGTGACCCTGAAAAATCAGAGGTGCACATCTAGGGCTCGAACTGGAGACCTGTAAAATAAACTAGTTTACCAGTTTTAAGAGCAACTCTGGCAAATAATGTACTGATATAGCAGCTACTAGCTACAGCTAGTCCGCTATTTGTCCGTACCTGTTTTACGAAACTTACTTTACATATTCGACCAATTCTAAACTTGAATAAAATTAATCAAATCGGGAGCGTCGGCCACAGGTGCCTCGACCACTGGGGGCCTAAGCCACAAGGGCCTAAGTGAGAGAGATACCACGGCCCCGGACACAAACAGCTAAGAAGGAATATGTGGGGTTTATAGTCAGTAGAAGTCTGACACTCCTTTCCGCTCCACCCAGAGTGAGAGGACTCATTTGATGATTTCCCACACTCTAAAAAAATAGAATAAAAAAAAACATACAGACGAATTCAGAACCTCCTCCTTTTTGGAAGTTGGTTAAAAAGGGCCTAAGGCACGGACCCAAAAAAATCAGTGTTGAATTCTCATAATATCTTGGAGCTCTAATTCTAACAAATCTTCTACGAGAGGTAAACTCATCTTCACCATGATGAGTCTGCAGGAGTCCACTGCCTCTCTAATCGTGCGCCAATCATCACGACTCTCTGAAACCCTCCAACCTCTTAAAATGGCTAATGTAAAATATTTCTTTCTCTCTCTAGCCAAAGATGAGATGACACAACCACCAATGTTTAAAGTTCAGTTATGTTTTAAGCTCCACGGAGAACGAGCCTATTGCCATCAAATGCCTATTGGCACAAATCTAAACTCCGGGGCTGCAACTGACAAATTACTGATGAAAAACTGAATAACATTTTGCGCGTTTCGGGAATCGAACCAGCATGAGGTTCGAGTCACCCTAGCGACTACTCAACCAAAGTCTTCGACAAACTGTCCTGCAATTTGGCAGAAGATTTGTATTAAACCACTCATGTAACTTTGTTGAAATAAAATAAAAAACGTTTATCAAAGCATTAAATCCCAATTAATTTTACTTCCCGATCTAAGCAAGCGCACATCTAATAAATCTATAAACTACATACAATTACCTATAGTTTCCATACCTACCTACTTACTGGACAGATTTAAGCAAAAGATGCAAGGGGGTCCACCGAAGGGGTCCAGCGAAGGGGTCTATCGCAGGGGTCCTGGTGAAACGTTAATCGAATCTGGACGTAATGGGATTTCTTTCTTGAGGGGCACATTGCTAAAGGATTAATTTATATCAATTTAAATGGGAGCTGTGTGTACAGGATGATCGTATTTATGGGAGTTCTTTTTATTTGGATTTGTGGAGCTAATTTTGAGTTTATACCAGGTTTTGTAATAAATGTCTGGAATTTAGTCTTTTTTTTTCAGATAATATTTAGATTTTTGATTACCTAGTATTAACTGGGTTGTGGAGGTCAGATAGGTAGCTGCTCCATGTAAAATACTGGTATTCAGCTGCATCCGGTTAGACTGGAAACCGACCCTAACATAGTTGGGAAAAGGCTAGGCAGATGATGAATATATAGATTTTTGAGCATGCTATTTACTGGCTGCTATTATTATGTTAACTTTTACTCATGATTACAAAGAAATAAAGTATTTTATTTTGTTTGGGAGAATATCTGGTAAATACTTGTAATTTGAGTAGGCTCAGAATCTCTATGGATTGGTTCTAGTAAAACCTCTCCTTGTGCCATACATACACAATGACATTAAACTAATAACATTAATAATGTGTATTTTGTGAAACAATTTTATAAACCGTTTATTCACGCTTGATCTTTCCTATATCTTATTGAATTTCAAGTCAATTAAAAGTAAGTGTCAATTCAAAATTGTGGTCAAAATACAGTAGGAATCTATGTTCCTATTGCAATTTCCCCACGTTTTTTTCACCGTTTTCACTCGCACCCTGTATACAGCCGCTCCGGGGAAGGTCTAATCCGCAGCGTTTGTTTGTGTCCCGGTAATGTATGTGAGAGCGCGCGCATGCTGACAAATTAAAAACATATCCTGGACTATCGTTCAGGAGATATTGTTAGAGGTATATCCGATGGGAAAAGAATTAGAGTGGCTGGAAGCTTTTTGTAGTTCTTTAAGTACCATTTACTATTTTTGTGAGTCACTAGCTGATGCCCACGGCTTCGCCCGCGTTGATGTCAGTTATCGCGACCAAAAGTAATCTTTTTTTTTACGCTTATTTATAGTTTATTTCCATTTTTTATATATACTATAGGGCATATATATTTCCATAGCTATAGTTTAATTTAATTTTACTTTTAATTTAACTGATCTTTTTTGTGTTTTATAGCATCGTATTGGATGATTCCGTAATGTTGCTATAATTAATATTAAATAAATAAATAAAAGGTCACAAATAAAAATCGTAAACCGATCGTCGACCAGAATAACCCCTAACATCTGTAAAGGCTGTCAGCGTCGTTTTTTTGCTACCACTATCCGCTTACAAAGAATCCAATCCATGTCGCCTGCTTACCACCCTGTGGCACATACCACGGACATCGATTATATGCAGACTAGTAGCGTTTATTTTGTTACAACGACATTTTATGAAAAAAAATCATGTGAGTGCATTTTTTTTTATTCTTATGCATTGATTGTAAATATAATATAGGAGCTTGTAGCTAGATAATAACGGCTGATTAATGGTCAGAACAATCTTCAGGTTAAGCCTTACTGGCCAGGTGGGTCTGTGGATGGATTACCACCCATAACATACCGAGTTTCCTCTGTGCCTCGATGAGTACGTTAAGTTATTGGTCACGGCTGCCATATAAAGATCTATGGCAGTCGTTACAGGTGACCTGAAAGTCTAAAAACCAGTCTCACTAAGAGTTATTATATTACCGAGTAATAACTGAGTTGTGGAGGTCAGGTAGGCAGTCGCTCCATGTAAAATACTGATATTCAGCTGCATCCAGTTAGACTGGAAACCGACCCCCATATAGCTCAATACAGGCTGGGCAGATGATGATAGTGAATACAAGGCAAGCATGTGTGTTGCCCGTCGGGGATGCGGGTTGTTCGCAAGAGATACCGCGGTTTCGTCATAAAGGGCTAAGAAGGAACATGGGTGGTTTTTAGTCAGTAGAAGTCTGACACTCCCTTTCGCTCTGCCCAAGAGCGGGAGGGGTTATTTGATGATTTTCCACCCGCCAAAAAAAAAAACAAAGGCAAGCATGTGTCACGTTCACCTTAACCATCAACTGAGATAGAATACAAGAATCCAAAATTCATCATCATTCTCCTACCCTTATACCAATTTATTCGGGGTCGGCGCAACATGTATTCTTCTTCCATACTTCTCTATTTCCAAATGACAATATTAATAAAAGTTAAAATTATTTATTTAAAAACTTTTTTTTCGGCTACGCTATTACGACTTCGAAGCAGCTACGTAGACGTAGACCGGGCCTACGAAATTGGTTAATTATAGATATCCAGGTATATGTTTACTTCTAAAGCCTAGTCGTTTCTTACTTAATGTATTGAGGCTGTGGTTTGCTTTTTATTATTGTGTGATTTGATATAATACATACCTACATATAACTGTGTAATAGTAAATAAGTAAAGTTGTTTTATGAATAATCAATGTAACGGCAAATTTCGACCTATCAGCGATCAACTACTCCGTCACCATTATAATAATAATAATCTCCATTGTCAGGAGGTTCCTCTCTCAAGAGCCCTGACCACCGGTAGCTCGGACCCTGTTCCCAATGCCGGTGGGCTACTACTTTTTATATTTTTAAATATTTTTTATATCTTTTTTTTTAAGAAATATTTAAAAATGTATTTAGTAAGGAAAGAAAATGAATAAAGGGAATAATAATAATAATACATTAAAAAGTCCCTAAACCAGGAGACTTACAGACAAAGATCAAAAAGTAGTTCTCAGAAACTAAAACACAAACTAACCTGAGGTTCGCCGTAGCAAGTCTACGACTTCGTAGCTGCTACGCCGTAGACTAGGCCTACATAAAACTATTGTTTCGATTTCGAATCAAATATACGTCATCTGGTCGTCGCTGATGGGGCTGAGAAGTTAAGGAATGGTGGCCGCGAACCGGAAGACGTTGCGTTGGAAGGACTGGTGACCTGGTGCATATATCGGGGAGCCGCTGGATGCGAGACGCACGGAACCGGTCAATGTGGCGACACTTGGGGGAGGCCTACGCTGAGCAGTGGGTGTCTTTCAGCTGAAATGATAATGTCCTTCCTTGACATCCAATCAAAATAATTTCTGAAACGTACAATGCATTCAGAAGTAAAATAGGCGTAGCGAAGCTGCTACGACGTAGCACATTCGTAGCCGTGGAGGTATGTTACATTTTATCACATATTTAGGTAGATATTTCATAATATATCACGCCTATAAGCCCCGAAGGGTTAGGCAGAGGTATACCTAATAGGTATCACCCACATTTCGTCAGTTATGTTTAAGTCCCATGTAATAGGGGGCGAGCCTATTGCCATCAACATCGCATAAATCCAGACTCCGTGGCTGCTACTGAGAAATTCCTGATGGAAAACCGAATAACACTTTGCTCGACCAGGGAATTGAACCCAAGACCTCATGCTCAGCAGTCACGCTTGCGACCACTAGACCAACGAGGTAGTGTGTATTGTGGATACCTAAGTATAATAATGTAGTTACCTACTATTATAGACAACTATATTAAATTGTATGGTGGTGGTGTGCCGTATGGTGTCAGACGTAAAGAATAGCACCATCCGACACCCACGGGAAGATATGGTCTTCCCGTGGGTGTCGTAAGAGGTGACTAAGGGACTTACCAGAGAATGGGCAGCAGCGCTCTCTGTGCCTTGTGACAACCCTACTGCGACCGCCAACTATGGTATGGCAAATCACCCCCTTCTGGGGGAGGCCTATGTCCTGCAGTGGACGTCTTATGGCTGAAATGATAATGATGATATTAAACTGTACTATGTTGAAAAGTTTTAAACCATAGTCTATTACATCTTCATTCTTTCTAAGTGTAATTTTATTTTGAAATAGCTGAACTGGTTCGAACGTGGCTTTTCAAGTTAGCAATATTTATAAAATTTATAACATACTTAAGTAAAATAAACCAGATTGCCTTTTGTCGAAGAACTAAACCAACAGCCAAAACACGCCAATCATTCCCCCACCAATCCCTTTGTACTTCCACCAAAAAGTTTTTGTTTCATAAAACCTTTTCGCGCTCAGATCATGGCGCGCTAACCGTCGTTTAACTATGCAAAACGTTATTCGGAAAATGGAATCCGGTTCAAAACCGTGCAGCTACCATTTTGTTAATAGTTTAATCTGCAGCGGTGATCCGCGGGTAGCCGCATGGAATAACTACATGTGAATATTTTACTAGGCTGTTCAGTTAACTGCCTTTGCCTGCGGGCCACGAGTTGCGATATGTTTTTCCGTCGTTTATGGGTGATTCGTTTTTTAAATATTGGTGAAGTTGGTGACTTGATTGTGTATACTGTGTGATGTGTATTCTGCTTACAATGAGAGCGGTTTTGTTCAGCGGGTGGACAATTACACAGACACAGAAAAACTTCTAAAAGTTGTCGTTTGATTATGTTTTACTTCGCATCTAATTGTACATACGAGTAGTTAGTTAAGCTAGTTTTAGTGTTTTTTGTATCATTCTGCTTGTTCCTGTAGCTGTTATTAGATTTATTTTATTTTATTATGTTATTGTCTTAATTAAATTATACTACGTAAAGTGATGGCCTGAAACACAGGTTTAAATAAACCTAGACCGGGGAGGTCACTATACAAAACTTATATATACTTGTAACTCTTACATATATTTTAGTTATAGTTTACTTAAAAGTACTAATTATAACTATGTAGGTGAAGCAACAGTACTGTACCTAAATGTACACCTATTTGTATTATTTTTTCTTAAATAAATTATTCTTATTCTTATTAATTGACAACTAGAAAATTTTATTATCAATCTAAATAACTATGTTGTAGACTGCCTCGTTGGTCTAGTGGTCGCAAGCGCTACTGCTGAGCATGAGTTCCTGGGTTCGGTTCGCGGGTCGGAAATGCAATATTTACAAACTACAATTTACAGAACTAAAATTATAATAAAATATATACAAGTATCAAAAAGAGAAGAATTACATGGCGTCAAAAAACTCATCCACACCGCTGTCAACAGGAAAAGTGCCCAGAAGGCTGGCAGCATTCCCACGTTGGATGGCAATGCTGATTCTTTGGCCAAAGAACAGGCCAGCCCTCTGGTCACGTGAAGAGTCGACCAACCGCTTGGCAATTTCTTTAAATATTAGGTGAGCACTCGGACCCCAAGGCCCTAGTGTTTCAACCCCAAACGGCTCAAACACATAACTGCCAATTAAGTTGTTGTATTTGCGCCGTTTGAGGTTTTCAGCACCTGCAGCAGCCGCTCCGGCACAGGACACCGTGCTAGGAAGATGGGATGGCGCAAGGGTGTCGACGCAAGTTGCGTCCCACACCAAAGGCCTACCCAACTTCCATGGCATTATGGTCATACCATCTGGTCTCTTCCCATCGACGCGTGCCAACCCATTGGGTTCCAAAACAGCAGGCACACCGGCGGTGGCCAGAGCACGTTGAATGAGATCATTAATGCTGGCGTGCCGGGCAATTCGAATTGCAATTGCTGCCACGCTCGGTCGTCCAGGGCCACATTAAGAATGGATGTTAAAGTGTGGTGAATAATTTGGTCAATTTTGTCCAAAAGTTGTGGTTTCTTCCAAAGAGGAGAAGAACGAAGAAAATACATAAAATTTGGACCAAAACAACAGTATCTGATAAGAGTGAAAGCCGAATGTAGGTTAATATTGGAAAGTCTATCCGAAATATCATGAAAATGTTTAATTTTGTCATCGATGAAATTTAAATAAAATCAGTCGGAAATTCAAACTCAAAGCATTAATTTCCATTAAACCATTACAGGCACTTTTGAATGTCAGAAGAACAATTCATAAAACCAAACTAAACTACGAGTGCAATACGTCATCCCGAAAGCCACCACGCCAAAGTGTTATTGGGTTCGCAGACAAAGTGTTATTGGGTTTTTCCATCAGGTATTTCTCAGTACCAGGGACGGAGTCTGGGTCTGTGCCCGGTTGATGGCAATAAGCATGCTCCCTATAACATGGGAATTAAACTTAACTGGCAAGCGAAATGTGAGTGTACTATTAGGTACACCTCTGACCTCCCTTTCGGGGGTTACAGGCGTGATGTTATGTAATGTTGTGTATCTAGAATAGTACAATACTATACTCAATTAACTATTTACCACGATGGCTCCTAAAGAAGTGATTTTCCTTTTAAAAACTTTCATCACAACAAAACATAGCACTGCTTTACTAATTTCACGATATTTACTGATCCAAATAAACATTTCAAAAAGATAAGCTCCAATTTGGCCCGTCGAATTTATTTCAGAAACTATAAGCATCCACCATGACAGTTTTGCGCGGTTGCCTAGCAACGTAACTTAATTGGCGGCAAATCGCCGGATGGATTACGCGACACCCGTTTGGCGTGAAATTGTATAATTTGAGGATATTATTCCGTCGACTACGTTTGGATGTGAACTATTATTTATTATTTGATGGTAATATTATGGCAATAAGTTATTGAAATGTAATATTAGCTGCATTGGAGCATAATTTTTTGATATTGTGAAACTTCGGTCCAGTTTAGATGGATATTTGCTGAAGAATTACTTAAAATATTTAGAGTGGACTATTGCATCGAATCGCATGTGACTAAAAGAGTGATGAATGAAAAATAATGTTGATGAATGGAGAGGGAGAGGAAGACCAAAGAAAAGATGGATGGAGTGTGTGAGGAATGATATGAAAGAGAAAGGAGTAAATATCACCGTGACGTCTAACAGGGAAGAATGGAATAATAAAACGTGTTGTGCCGACCTCAAATAGAATGGGATAAGGGCAGGAAGATGATGATTGCTGATAAAAAATTAGGCTGGACGATACGTTAAGGTTTATTCAGAATGATACCGGACTAGTTGCGGACTTTGACAGATATTTGAGTACATATTAATCAAAATTCCGATAATTGCAGCAATTACCTATTTACGTCTGCCTACGTAGATATCGATTTGATGATGATGATTATTTTACCCATAAACAAACAATATGGTCTAGATACAGAGACATTTCAAGTGACCGATCCTAAGATTTTCTAAGTTGATTTATTAATCTATACCTTTTTAAAGACGTGAAATGATCCAATTTAAAAAAAAATGTTGCTGGCAGGAAACTGCATTATTCGTGGGAGTTATATGTTATATATTTTGCATATTAGCTGTGCTATCGCAATGATTGCGGACGAAATCGCGGGCGAAATGGTAGTACGAAATAATCCACAACTCTCTATCTCTGTTTTAACAAAAGTTGACACCCGTACTACGAGATAACACGTGTCTAATCCCAGCACACGTGTTTCAAAACATCTGAACAGGTACAATCGACACACGTATGCACAACTAGTTGGGGTGGATCAAGAACTATTGTACTACCTTGCGTTACACCTGTTTAATACTAGGGAGTCAGTGATTCAGAATATTTAAATTGGTATTAAGCGATGCGCTTTTTGAAAAGATTTTTAGTTAAATTAAATCATGCGAAGTTAATTTGTGAAGGGCCATTTTTTGTAGGGTTTAGTTGTTCAGATACGAAAAACACAAAACTGTTTTACTTTAGTCACATAACCATCTCAGGTCCAGTTGAAAACCAGCGTTGGGCCTACCCGGCAGTTTGCTGAACTGGTCCTTTTTGGCGCAGCCGTGAGATGTTTAAATTTCTTTTTCAAAATCTTCGAAATAATACCTAAATGTCTGGAGGCTTGCTTCGGTGAATCAATACATCGTTAGGAAACCAGCAACAGCATGCCTAAGAGATATTTCTTCTCGACGGCATGTAAAGCCCAGACCCAGACCTGACCTGACCTGGCTCCAGACCTGTTTGCAGGAAGACTTTTAGCCGAAAGGTGTCATTTTCCGTCGTTTCCGAGGACGGTTACGCGAAACCTCGCAGCGAAACACGACGCCGACATTACGTGTTTAGTTATTAGGTTTACTGTTTTACATGTATTAGTTTGTTATTATTGTTTAATATTATTGTGTGTATTTTACCTATGGGCCTTAGTTGTCTGAAATAAAATGATTATTATTATTATTTATTAAAGCCAAGTCAGAGACTCATGGGTTGCAAAAATATTCTGACACTAGGTTAGGCCACGATAGGCACTCACCACACGATGATTGCTTCTTGGTATAACATCATTGAAGGTCAACTACAATTCTTCAAGAATATAAATTAATATATAGTATTTTTTTATTTTTTACGAGAAATAAGCGATAACAGACGTTATTCTTGGAAAGGGTTATGATATTAAGAAAATAATTTTTTGATAAGTATACAATCCCATTGTGTCGTCTATGACCTGCATGTACGAATTTTCTTTATATACCTATTTCAGCAAATCCTTTTTCTCACTGCGCTGCTTCGTTCTATATCATGTGGTGGTTAGTCCCTTGTGACGGAAAGGGTGTACGTGGCGCAGGTTATAAAATAAGACCACGTAACCTCGTCAACATAAAATATATTTCAACAATAAAAAGGGGTGTGGGCAAGTTTGTGGTTCACAAACCCAAAGATTGTCTTGTAGGGGAGCACAGTACTGCCCTGATAGCCGGTGTGGCGATGCCCGCAGCGAGGTGCCACGCTGGAAGACACTAGGGCTCAGGTGTCGGTGTCGACCCGATGTAACTCGACGCGGCCCACGTGGCAGGTATGCCCAACGGTGGGATGCCGGAACAGGCGACGGAACCAAAACGGGTTCCAGTAGCCGCTGATGTGCAGCCGAACTGACGGGTGTAACGGGGTACGTCAGCCGGAACCTTGGATCCCAGTATGGGGTTTTCAAAGACACCGAATTTAAATGCTCGATGGCGGAGAATAATTCGGATTAAGTTATGTTTAGGCCCGGATAATGGCGAGTTAAGACACGTGTGTAATTCACTGGACAATTAGGATCTGGTGAGACGTGTGATCGCTTCGGGACTAAAATTCCTTATCTCAAACGAAAAGATGGAGTTGGCAGCTTATGTAGCGATGGGACATATGCGAGCCGTAGACAAATCCTCACTTGCGCGACCGATATTATGCATTATCTGGCTTTTAGTAAGTATTGATTGTCACCGCACTACTTATTTTTATCTGTGGCTCGTCCTTGTCAGTTGACACATGAATGTAAACATTGCATCTTTGATGTGTTTTTATTGTTATTATGCTAATTATGTTAATAACTGAGAAGTGTAACGTACTACGTTACAGTACCCCGCCGCTTGGTGAGGGTTTTTACTCCAGTAAAAATCCTTTACTCCCATTGCACTTACATCTGTTTTTCGACCCCTTTTATTCTTCATCATTCATCCATCATAACTCATACTCGTATTCCTTGCATACTGGCAGACCACCTTAACATGAGGTGAGTCCGCGCCCTAGCAGCTATGTGAGAGTTCCATGTCCGTAGTTGACTTGATACTCGCGGAAAACAGAAGTGCAAAAGAAGGCAAAAGAAGTCTACTGTGACTATAAAATTGAGATCGATTAAGGCTTATTTAAGGAGTAATCACCCGCTCCTGCAAAGGCTTTATTATTGAGTTGCAACCCGCTCAGAAGTTATTTTTGTGTATTAAAAGAAAATTGGATGTTGGCTTATTTTAGGAGTAACCACCCGCTCCTGCAATGGCTTAATTATCGAGTTGCAAACCGCTCAGATATTTTTATTTACTCCCGGTAAAAATGTACGAGTTAGGCGACTACCCATTCAGAGGTTCCGATTAAAGGTGGAGAGACCACGGGTAAGGCACAAGACAAAACAAGTGAGCGTGGTTCTCCATCGGGGCTGAAATAGGAGGCCGAATAAATGACGGATTAAGACACGTATTATGTCACTGATGAGGACATCGAGTGAGCGTGTCGCCGTCAGAGGATAATATTCATGCACTGGCTTATGCAGTAGCATAAATATATAAATAAAAGTAAAAAAATTAAAATGTTAAAGATGTTACTTATTAACTCCTACTAATTTTAAGTCCTTTATATGCCAGGAACCTAAGTCTTTACCTAACATATCCTGCAGAACATAGACCAATGGTGATTTCTTGGCTATGACTTTTGCCTTAATAAACTTTGGAGCCAGCTTTTTCGTGAACCTGTTCCCCTTGTCACTCAAGAAATAAGCGCGTTTCATGACCACATCACCAACGTTAAACTCTGCAAATTTTCGACGCAAGTTGTAGTGCGAAGTGTTCTTTAAATGAGCTTGCCAAAGTCTGGATTGCACCGTATCGAAAACGCTAGAAAGGCAACCTAAGTTTTCGGCGTAAGCGTCACGTGGCAAGAACACTATCTCGTTGCCGAGGTCGTTGTTCGTGTAATGAGTACCGCAAGTTACGAGTTCGCGACCGAAGACCAGGAAAGCTGGAGTAAATCCAGTGGCCTCGTTAACGGAGCTGTTCATGGCAAATTGCACCTTAGGGATATATAAGTCCCAGGATCTGTGATCATCATCCACATACGTTGAAATACATGTTATTATCGATCTATTATAACGTTCCACTAAGTTGACCTGCGGGGTATATTTTGGAGTGTAGAAAACGTTTGGGATTGCATATTTCTTAAACAAGGCATCTGCGACCTTCCCTGTAAATTGGGTTCCATTGTCCATTAGTATAGCCTGCGGTACACCGTGAACGAGAAACACAGATTCCTCCAAAATTTTGGTAATGATCTCAGCGGTTGCTCTTTTTATTGGATATATTAAGCAATATTTTGAAAAACAACATGTAATAACTAATATGTAATTATTTTGCTTTCGCGAAGTTGGAAGTGGACCCATAAGATCCATTGATAACATTTGGAATGGTCGTGAGCAATCTTTTGGACGACCCATTTCTCCCAGTGTCTGGTGATTTTGGGACTTGTAGGCTAAACATTTGTCGCAAGTACCTATGAATTTTACTACTGCCTGGTACATGCCTGGCCAGTAGTAGCGTAGAGCAAGACTACGATATGTTTTAAATATGCCCATATGTCCAGCCGTGGGTACTGAATGGTTTTCATGTATGATTTGCTCACGTAATTCGGTTGGCACGACCTCCTTCCACGCGAATTCTGAAGTTAAGTTGTATTTATTCTTCGATAATCTATATAAAGCGTTATTTTTAATTATGTAGTTTTTAAATTTAGTAGGATCAATTAAGCAACCGTCATAAATATTCCTGTACCAAGAGTCTTTAGTGTCCAAATAAGAGTTGGAAGTACTAATGGCACTAATTGGGACGATCCTAGATAAAGCATCTGGTATGACGTTATCCACGCCACGCCGATGTTTGAGAACAAAATTGAATGCTGACAAACGAACTCCCCAACGAGCCAAACGACCCGTTGGATTGCTTATTGAGAGAAACCACTTGAGCGCGCTGTGGTCAGTGTAGACAGTGAACTGTTGCCCATTTTCGATGTAACAACGCCAATATTCTAGGGCGGTTACGACGGCCAGCGTCTCGCGTTCGGTAATGCTGTAATTTTTCTCAGCCCCGTTCAATGACTTACTCATGTAGGCAATTGGATGTTCTTTGCCATCAATTGTTTGGGTGAGCATTGCGCCGAGGCCAAAATCGCTTGCATCCGTATGCACCTCAAACGGTTTATTGTAATCTGGACATGATAAGACTGGAGCTGACACTAGACTTTCCTTCAATTTCTGGAAAGCGGCGTCGGCCTCTGATGTCCATTTGAATGGCGGGGTACCTTTCTTAGTCGATGTTAATTTGTT
The DNA here is from genome assembly GCA_949774965.1 of Diarsia brunnea. Classification (NCBI taxonomy): domain Eukaryota; kingdom Metazoa; phylum Arthropoda; class Insecta; order Lepidoptera; family Noctuidae; genus Diarsia; species Diarsia brunnea. The sequence continues at coordinate 4,774,636 of OX459019.1, forward strand.
TAAGGGACCAGCTATAGTACTGAAGTTAGGAACGAAACGTCTGTACCAGGTCGCCGTACCTAGAAAACGTTTAAGTTCCTTCTTATTGGTTGGTGCTGGGTACTTTAGTATAACATCGACTTTGGAAGGATCAGTCCGCAAACCTGAGGCATCTACTACGTAGCCTAAGTATTTCAATTGCGAACTAAAAAAATTACATTTCTCTAAGTTGATTGTTAAGTTCGCCTTTTTGAGCTTTTCTAAAACCCGTAAAAGTAAGTTCACGTGGCTATTGAAATCGCTACTAATTATTATTATATCATCTAAATATGCGAAGACCTTAAGATCGAATTCAGCGAACAGCAGGTCAACTAAACGCTGTTGAGTGGCCGGGGCATTCGTAAGACCAAAAGCAGTCCTTTTAAAGCGAAAGGTGCCCCTGCCCGGAACATAAAATGCTGTTTTATCGCGATCCTCCTCAGCTATCGGTATTTGCCAAAAAGCCTTCGATAAGTCAATGCTGGAAAGGTAACGCGCGTCCCTGAGGTTATCTAGTATCTCTGAGATGTAGGGTAAGTTGTATGCATCGCGTTTAGTGACTGAATTTAGCTTCCGACTATCTAAACAAAATCGAGGTTGTCCGTTTTTCTTGGTGACAAGGAGAACCGGTGATGACCACGCGCTTTCGCAAGGCTCGACTACATCGAGAGAAAGCATCTCGTCCACCTGTTCTACCAGGATACGTTGTTTTTCAGGAGATAATCGATAATAACGCTGACGGATTGGTTGACTGTCACCTGTATCAATGTGGTGAGTTATTAGATCGGTTACTCCGAGACCCTTGTGCTGTGATGAAATGTTCTCATACTGATTAATCACATTATCTGCCAAATGCTTTTGTGATTCCTCTAAGTTGTTGTAACCCGTAATTGTGGTACGATTGCTGCTCTCTAGAGTACAATTTTCCAATGAGTTGTTTGAAATCATTACACTACCAACATACTTGGGACACAATTCAAATTTTCGCCAGAAGTCCACACCTAGAATGAGATTCGATTTGATATCTGGTATTACAAAAGCTTTAAGTAAGTGGAATTGGTTTTCAAAGTGAACTGGTATATGAATGTAACCGATGCTTTGCAAATTTTGTCCGCCTGCTGCCCTAACTGCAATGCAGTCGTCCGTGATAAGAGACATTCCTCGGTCTAATAAAACCGTATGAGCACCGTTACCCAAAATTGTGACGGCTGAACCCGAGTCTAAGAGTCCAGTGGCTGGTACTCCTTCGATCTGTACTAAAACATAAGGTCTGTTATCTAAATTATCTTTTTTATCGAGAATTGTGTGTACCTTGAAAGACTTGTGGAACCATTTAACTGTGTGCAACCACTTTTCCCAGTCTTGTCTGTCAAAGTTGTTAACGACACAATTCTCGGTGATTAGTTTTTTTTCTTACTGGGACTGTTCTTACTACATTTCTTGCAGGCAGGACGCTTAATGTCCTTCTGTCCGCAGCCAAAACAAAAGATCTCGTCCGTCTTTACAGTACAATTCCTGTAAGCATGCTCGTTACTACGACAGCGTGGGCAATAAGGAATCTTTTTATGTGATCCTTTATTTATTGCATGAACATAGTTAGGGGATATGGAGGAATCGTTACTGTTATGTGAAACTTTTTCTTCTGTTCCATTATTACTATTACTGTCTTTATGTCTATTGAACTGATTGAATTTTTTGTTATAATTATTGTTACTTTTACTTTCTGTTAAATTTCCCGAATATGCAAACTCGGGTGCTAAAGTACTTGATGAGGGTCTTGGTGGTTCTTTAAATTGAGCAAGGCGTGATTGAATGTTTTCGTAGTTACGACAAAGAGTCCTCAGCTGTTCGATTGATTTTATTTCGGCAACTGATGATAAGATGTTAGCATAGCATGGACGAATGTTATGTAAAAGTAGTTCTAGTTTATCATCCTCCGATAGTGCTTTTGTCAACCTCGAAAACAAGCCTGTCATTATTGACAAGTAAATAACTATGTTTTCTGACTCCCCTTGGGTTCGTGCTCTGATTTCAGTTAAAAGTCTATAATCATAGTCAGACTGATCAAAGTCGCGTTTTAATAAATTTGCAAGTTCATCCCAGCTAGATACTGAATCCCTAATGCTTCTGTACCAGTGGAGCGCGCCGCCAGTAAAAATCTCGGTCGCGTGAGTGAGGATTTTATCCGTTGGTATTCCTTTGGCAAGACAAAGTTCATTTACCCGCTGTAAGAAGGAACGTACGCAAGAATTTTCCTCGAATTTTAATTTTGCAAATCTATTTTGACCACCATCACATGACACTGACACGTGAATAGGAGAAGCCAAGCTATGTGTGGATAGAGGTTGATTACTAACTGATGATAAGGGGTCCGAAGCTGATGCGAGTAGTTCACTTGATTTTATCACCATCGACTTATATAGGTTTACACACTCATCGTACTCTGTTTTGTTTTTACTTCCACATGTTATTCTATTTAATCTGTGGTAAGCATGATTTAAAAGATTTTGAATTTTCATTAATGACTGTTTGTCTGTAGTTGGTGATTCTAAACTATTATCTGCCTTAGTTAAAACGTCTAAAACTCCACTTAAATCTTCCGATACTTCAAATGGGCTAGTGAGAATGTCCTCAGATGGAAACATTGGTCCGCATTTTGCAATCTGTTTTCGCAATTCCTGAACAGTAGCGGCGGGTGTTTCCCCTCTGATAGCTACTTCGTATTCGAGCTCTGTTTTTTGCAGCGACATGAATTTTACTGGATAAGCCATGTTGAATTTGGTTCAAAAAAAGTAATTATGTTATTTGTAATTGAGTTTAAAATTAAAAAAAAAACCTGAGTCTGGTAAGTGTTGGATAGCAATCAGCAAGGTATTATGAGCGTCAATTACTCCGACTGTTACAAAATATACTTAATTATAACGTCTTGGTTGTTGGCCGTGTGAAGTGAGGAAGCTACGTTAAGAAAAGAAAACAATATAAAAAAAAAAAATTTTTTTTTTTTTTTTTTTTTTTTTTTTGTTGTGAAAAAAAAAATTAAGTTCCAAAAATTTACTAAGTTTCTATAAAAAAATCGGTGCAACTAATGTGTACGCTTCTGGTATTTAATTCTGAAAAGATGACAATATTATTTTGTGAAATAAAATATGAGTCACTATTGACATCCAATGACAAATTTTTGCTGTTGACTGTACTCAGTATAACAATAATGAACAAGGTAAGTGGTATCAAGTTTATAGGCAGGTAGACAGTTAGTAGGAAAAATTATTAAATAATATGTAGGTAGGTATGTTAGGTTGTCAGTAGGTTGGTTGGTTAGTGGATAGGTTGACAGTAAGTAGGAATTGTATTGTGGGAAACAGCTGTTAATTCAATGAAATAGTACTGTATTTTTGAGTCGTCAACAATAAAAATGTTCACTGCTTGGAACATTAGTGATCCAGGTCAAATGTATACAAGTACAAGGTTAATTGATATTATACAGGCTTTAATTCCAATTTACAAGTTTGTAGAAACAATTTGTATGTTACTAAATTTTTAGTATTAAGTTGTATTACTTGATTTTAATGTTGTTGTTTTTTATGATTTACTATGAAGTTAAATTCTTATTTAAATTGATGATAAATGAATCTAAGTTAGGGTATAATAAAATACCAAAAAAAAAAATTGTTGACACTTATAGCGATATTAGAGATATTATTAATAAACGCTAATTGTGTCAGCAGTAGACAAAGTTATTATGTCTATAGTAGCCAGTAATTGAAAACCCGGCAACCCAATCCCTTCAACCGGCTCACAGCAAGCTGCTTGCCGGTAGAAATAAGAAAGAGCGTGGTACCTCCCCGGGGCGAGCCGTTACTATTAGCTCTACCACTACTGGGGAACGGTAAATTCGTTCTTACAATATCTGTACAACATAAAAGTAGATACAACGGGACAAACCTGTTCCTACCAATTAAAATAAACTAAGTAACCGCAACGTACACCTTAGTTGCTGGCAACCGTAACGTTTTACATAAAACAACACACCACCAAATACACCACCATAGAAAAAAAATACCCACAAGACAACCCTTAGGAAAATGTGACCACAAAACCACGTTTTTGGGCGCCAATGTGACGGAAAGGGTGTACGTGGCGCAGGTTATAAAATAAGACCACGTAACCTCGTCAACATAAAATATATTTCAACAATAAAAAGGGGTGTGGGCAAGTTTGTGGTTCACAAACCCAAAGATTGTCTTGTAGGGGAGCACAGTACTGCCCTGATAGCCGGTGTGGCGATGCCCGCAGCGAGGTGCCACGCTGGAAGACACTAGGGCTCAGGTGTCGGTGTCGACCCGATGTAACTCGACGCGGCCCACGTGGCAGGTATGCCCAACGGTGGGATGCCGGAACAGGCGACGGAACCAAAACGGGTTCCAGTAGCCGCTGATGTGCAGCCGAACTGACGGGTGTAACGGGGTACGTCAGCCGGAACCTTGGACCCCAGTATGGGGTTTTCAAAGACACCGAATTTAAATGCTCGATGGCGGAGAATAATTCGGATTAAGTTATGTTTAGGCCCGGATAATGGCGAGTAAGGACAAGACACGTGTGTAATTCACTGGACAATTAGGATCTGGTGAGACGTGTGATCGCTTCGGGACTAAAATTCCTTATCTCAAACGAAAAGATGGAGTTGGCAGCTTATGTAGCGATGGGACATATGCGAGCCGTAGACAAATCCTCACTTGCGCGACCGATATTATGCATTATCTGGCTTTTAGTAAGTATTGATTGTCACCGCACTACTTATTTTTATCTGTGGCTCGTCCTTGTCAGTTGACACATGAATGTAAACATTGCATCTTTGATGTGTTTTTATTGTTATTATGCTAATTATGTTAATAACTGAGAAGTGTAACGTACTACGTTACACCCTAACAGAGAAAAGAGTGTTTTTTGCATGGGTCCAATAATATTTAATAAACTACCAGACAGCATTAAAAATTACACTCTTCATCAATTTAAAAATAAACTCAAGTATTTTTTGATACATAAATGTTTTTTTTTTTTTTTTTTTTTTTTTTTTTTCTTCAGCCTACACTGTCCCACTGCTGGGCAAAGGCCTCCCCCATGGCTTTCCAAGTTTTTTTACAATCTGCCTTCTCCGTCCAATCCGTTGAGAATGAGTCCAGATCGTCACGCCAGCGTTTCTTGGGCCTGCCTCTGTTACGTCGGCCGTCTTCAGGCAGGCAATAAATGTTATTATTCGGTAAGTGACTGCTTGAATGACCCTATGTGTGACATTTCAACAGATTCATAAATATTGACATCTTTTTTTTTTTTTTTTAATAATTATATTCTCTCGACTTGTTATAAAATAATTTATTTGAACTTCTTTTTGTGATTATTAATATATTTTTTATTCCTGTTTGTGACATTCTAGCAATCTCGTATTATTGACATTTTTTTTAATATACTTTTTTTGCCTTATCTGGACTTGTTATACACACATCAAAAGTGTCTAGGGATCAAGCATTTTTATGCGGATTTCTTGAGATTGAGATGTGGCTTTGTAATAAATTTATGATTTTATAAATTTATATGGATCCTTTTTGGTGCATTTCATAATTTGAATCAGGAACTGTGAATCAAATTCGAGTAAAAGATGAAAATCAGCTGTCAATATTTTCCCTATAAAAACATACAACGCATTGAAGACATTATTAGTGCTACTGTTTCCCTACTACTGATTAAAACCAACGTTATTATGGAGCGGTGACGTCATTTAAGCAGGGAAGAAATGCTCAGAGCCGTGGGAATGAGAGAAGCTGGTTCCCGGCAACGTACTGTGGCTTTAGCTCTGAATACAAGTCAGAGTGTTATCAGTCGACTTTGGACACGTTACCGAAGCACTGGTACCGTGGCTGAGCGCCATGGAGGACGGTATCGCTGCACCACACGGAGACAAGACCGATACATTCAAATCTTAACTCGAAGAGCTCCAACAATAACCGCCATGATGTTAGCCGTGAGGCTTCATCACTCTTCAGGGAACTTAATTAGCGACCAAACAGTCAGAAACCGCTTGCATGAAGTGAACCTTCATTCCCGAAGACCGCTACGGGTACCACCTATAGCAATGCACAATCGTAGGATTCGATATCAATGGGCTCTTGAACACAGAAATTGGGCAGAAGAACAATGGCGTTTCGTGTGCTTTTCTGATGAGTCTCGTTTTGGTATGAGACCGGATACAAGACGTATACGACACTGGAGAACCCCTGGACGCCAACAGCGATTAAAATCCTGCCAGGAAGTCCATCCTTATAGTGGTGGAACCATCATGGTATGGGCGGGTATTTGGATCGGCGGAAGAACTGAGTTGATTTGGATCAGAGGCAACCTCAACGCTCAAATTTATGCTGAGACGATTGTATCAGACGTCATCGTTCCTCTACAAGTGCAAATCGGTCCCTTATTTCAGTTAATGCATGATAATGCACGACCGCACACCGCAAGAGTTGTAAGACAGACTCTCGCCGCAGCTAACATCAATGTCCTGCCCTGGCCTGCTCAGTCGCCAGACTTGAACCCGATTGAGCATGCATGGGATATGCTACAGAGAAGAGCTCTGCCGAATATGGAGGGTATCCAGTCGCAAGAAGACCTTTTTTTGTTGTTGCAACGAACATGGGCGGCCATTCCACAGCGTGATTTGGATGAACTCATTTTGAGTATGCCAAACCGATGTTCTTGTGTTGTTAGTGTTCGCGGTAGAAACACGGATTATTAATTGTTTAAGTTACCCAATAAAATTTTAAAGAAAACTGTTATTTCAGTCTTTTTTTCGAACTTTAATGTTAGTGGTTCAAATGTCAAAAATCCCTTTATTAGGAAAATGGCAAATTTCTTTATTAATGCAAAGGTGACTTGGTTTATCGTTACTGTGACAAACGAAAACACTTTATTTGATGAATCCTTAAAGAAAATTTTAATTAATATCAATCAGGAGAAAAGTTATTGCAAAAATATATGTTGATCCCTAGACACTTTTGATGTGTGTATTATGTATTTAGAATTGTACTCATTCTCTTTATTTTTTTGAGAGTATTACTAACAATATTATTGATAGAGATAATTATTAATTTATTTGTTTAATTTTGCGTGCCTAAACTCAGGCAGAATGTACCCGGCTCACTATATTAAAAATTGTAACAACATTATTGTATTGTACCTACATTCTATGCAAATAAATGATTTGATTTGATTTGATTTTAACTGGTGTCAGTGTTTTTATGCCAGTCATGTTACTTAACTTTACATGCCGTCGAGAAATATCTCTCAGACATACTAGTTTTCTCACTACACTAGCCCAAAAAAGTCCTGATAAAGGCATTAATTAAGCTCGCTAATTACGGGCCGGTTATCACGCTCATTGTCCCGCTACGATTACCAGCGACATAAATTGAGCTGCGAATATTTAATAATAATTGGCTCGGCTTTGTTTAACGGGGTGCGGGGCGCGGGGTGGCAGGCCGCCCACTTCTGCCACCCTGGGTAGCGATAGCAAGCAACACGGATGAAGAATAAAATAATATTTAGTTTATTTCTTCTTTTGACTGCAGCAGTTACGAAAAAAGATGATGTCTTGGTGGAAAGAGATTACTAGAGAAGTTTAACGAGTGGCCTAGCTCAGAGCAACGATGATTTTCATTGTAACTTTCTTCAATTCAAGCAAGAGGAAATCAAGACTTAGAGAAAACAATTCCTTGATAGCAAGCTTGCAAGTAGAGTTCGCTAACCAACTAGGCCTAGACGGCTAAGCTACGACACAGAAACTTTCAAATGAACAACAAAGTGGCAAAGAAAAGTAAGGTGATTGTCACAAGATACCGCTGGACTTTCAAACTTCCTCTAACATACTCTTTCCTTACTTTTCCCAGTCTTGTCACAGCACACAAAACTCCACCAGGACCTGTGCCATAACAACGTTTTTTTTTTCTTTTTCTTGTATATCTGCAATCAGCCTTGAGTAATATTTTATGGATAACCGCCCATTTTAAGAGCGACTCCTAAATATTGCAAAAATACTCGCCTTGTTCTGCCGTCCCTACCCGGGCATCCGGCTACACAGTTAAGCCGGTTATGAACGGCCCGTAATGACGGTGTCATTTGCGTGGTGAATTATAATTGGCCCGATAACGCCAGGCGCCCGACATTAATAGACAACTTAATTTAAACGCCCTGTATATAACGCCCGCTGTATATAAGGGGTATGTAATATGCTGACGTGGAGTGTGGGTGGATGATACAGTTTTTTGCGCAAAAAAATTATGAAGTGTGTATAATATCGATTGGGATTTTTATGCAATGGTGGTTCTCGATATTTAAAGGATACCTACGATACACAGTCGTTACGGGCAGTTCTTCATCTTTGCGTTTCAATGTGGTCCAATAATACCCGACCACAATGTGTAGGTAAACGAAGCCGTTATCCAAGCATTTTTATACATCAAATAAAGTAACTTTACGCAAAAAATATTGCTGGGAAAAGAATTTTTTTTCTAAGTGAAAATGAAGTTCTCACTCAAAACATTGTGCAGATTGGTTCATTAAATACTACGGGGGTCGTATTTAAAATCAAAAACATTAAAAACTTGTACGAAAACTTGTAAAAAGTTCGAACTTTGACCTCACCATACCGGAAACCTTTTAGTTGACCAAACAATGATCGCAATGACGAAAAGGACAAGACAGTATAGTCACCTGCGCAGCTCTTTCGTTGAAGTTAGAAGCCCGCAATCAGGAAACAAGTCTTACTAAGAGATACCGTGCCGCCCGTCGGGGCTGCGGGTTGTTCTCATGAGATACCACGGCCTCGACATGAAGGGCTAAGAAGGAACATGGGTGGTTTTTAGTCAGTAGAAGTTTGACACTCCCTTTCGCTCTGCCCAAGAGCGAATTTGATGATTTTCCACCCGCCAAAAAAAAAAAAGGGATACCGTGCCACCAAGAAACTTAGTTGTTCAGATAGACAGTACAGTTCAAATTCAAATACAAATTATTTCAAATTATTTATTGTTAACCAGGTACATAACATAACAATTAGAACGGTGATCCCCAAACTAGACGTTAGTCTGTATCTTGGGGATCAGAGTTGTAGTTGATTTTTGATTTGTTAATTTGTGGACAAGTGCTTATTGACTCTATACATTTTGTTTGAAAGATTCCGACCTTTAACACAAAATTCATAGGACCACTATCTTTATACCATCACCGCAACACCACCACCAAACAAAACCCATTATAAAACGTCACATGTGTACGCAGATTACAATCATCAAAATCACAACTTAGTGGCATTGTTCGGAATTATTTAGTGGCATTAATATAAACGAGTGGCAATAAAAACAACGGCTCCGTTGAGACCTGCAGCTCTGAATGCACCCTTATTATTGTTAATGATGGCGTTTACAAGGCTCGCATATGGCGGGTTAGGGTGTTTGTGATATAACACAAGTTATTACTTATTAGCATTGATATAAAAACTAAAGATACGGTCGTCCGAACATTGGCTCGACGCGTTCGCCATACAGAGAATCGGTGTAGTCTGCTCGTTAATGTAACCTTGTATAAGCGGCGTGGTATTTTCGAGGTGTAAAGAACATAAATAAAGCTTTTAATAAAATTTACGACCGCACCCGAAGAGAGGCCGATCGTGGACTAGTTCACTTCGGCTTAGGAAAGACCATATTAGGACCACGTTTTAGGCGTCATTTTAACATGCCGTCCGCCCAGTCCTTACGCAGTAATATATAAGTCAATGCTTATTAGATACGTAATGTAACTTGAGGAGATCGTGATTAAATAAGAACAGATACCTGATAATTGATCTTCAGTTTAAACCGCTCTTGCCTAGGTTGTCACGTGGATGGGTGACCAACCATTACCTACCGAGATTCCTCCGTGCCTCGCTCGGCTATCATCATCATTTCAGCCAAGAGACGTCCGCTGCTGGACATACTCGTAGGCCTCCCCCAGGCCATTTGTAGATATTTGACAGCCCGTTTTACCAAGATATATAGTAAAAATCAAATTATTTTATTTGTTGCTTCTGCGACAAATAAATTTTGTTTTTCTTTATTTCACATAGGCCTACATGGGCTCTTATAAAACCTTGAGAAAAGGTACATGGTTCGGGTTGGTCGTTTAAGAAGAACCGGTAAGACACTCCGTGGTTACTCTCTTAAATTGATTTCGTTTAACAATATTTTCATGTTACACTAAGGAATGGGGCGACCACGTGGGTCCGACAATAAGTCGTAGAGTACTACACAAAAAAGGTAAAGACAACACCGGGGCTGCGGCTTATTCGAAAGAAATGCCGCAGCGTCGGACACAAAGGGCTAAGAAGGAACATCGGCGGTTTTTAGTCGATTGAAGTCTAACACTCCCTTCCGCTTCGCCCAGAGCGGGAGGAGTCATTTAATGATTTCCCACCATACTATGCAAAAAAAAAATTGTGCCTAAACATTAACAGCCGTTCGGGTCGGTATTCAGGTAAACCCGCACTTGCCTAGGGTGTTTCGTGGATGGGTGCACATCCATTACATATCGAGTTTCCTCCGTGCTTCGTTCGAGCTATCATTTCTAGATCTTTGACGGTTACTTTTGTCTATTACTCATATTTGCAAAATAAAACTCTATTCAATTTTAATAAGGTCCAAATTAACTTAAAGTAGTTGTACCTACCTATTGATGATTTTAATGATTCTAATAACTCTGTAAATAAAGTCATATTTATAACGGCCGCAAATCATATTTTAATCAATATATATCCTGACACTGACTAGGGGGTCTAAAATGGCCACATTAGCAGATCATAATACCAATTGCGTTAAAAAGCGTTAAATGGACCTTTCATAAAACTGCGACCTGAATCTGTGATGATTTTACGAATTTTAACGCAATTCATATTATTTTCCTATTATGATCTATTTTCCTAAATGGTCACAGACGCAGTTTCTATTATCATCATCATTTCAGACATAAGACGTCCACTACTGGACATAGGCCTCCCCCAGAAGGGGGGATTTGCCATAATCGCCACGCTTGGCAGTTGGCAGGCGGGGACCATTCTCTGGTAAGTCCCTTAGTCGCCTCTTACGACACCCGCGGGAAGATTTGGAATGCTGCTATTCTTTACGTCCGACACCATACGGAACTATTATAAAAAGTACATTTTACGATTTTAATGCAATTCATTTATGATCTCCCAAAGTGCCCATTTTCGACGCCCCGCTCTGCGTATTGCAAATAAAACTTCGCAAGCTACCCTGACTGACATAGAGCAAGGTCATTATAGATACTTAGTTATTGTTGAAAATAGTATACTACAATTTAATCGTTATTAATGATTGTGGATTAAACCTACGTACTAACAACGTGCACCTAAACTGTTGCAATATTGATTAATAGTTTAGAACAAATACACGTGCGGATTTTAAGAGGGAACAAGGCCAAAAAATTGGATTTAGGAAACCATTGCTGTCAAACTGCGTCTAGCCTGTCCGCGTATAGTCACAGATTACGTATAGTGCGATGGGGCCAGCTGCAGTTCAGACCGATTATGTCACAAAAAATTGACGAGAACGACGTTTGTATTCCCCGAAAACCGAACCAACTTAATTATTTATGACAATAAAATTTTAAGAAAGAGGTTCTCTGGGGTTTCTAAATTTTTATTGTGTTAAAAATTTTTTCGAATTTGTCTGGTAGTGCCCGTAGTCCTGTAAACGCCTTCGTAAAAATGAGGGATTTTTTGTTATGGAAAGTTACTTTTTCTTTACTTGGCTGAAAAAAAAGGAAATGAGAAGGACGTGTCTATGGTATCATATGGAATGGACCTTGATGTTATGAAACAAAAATGATTGCTCTAGAAGTAAGAAAAAAGGGAAATACATTTGTTAGGAGAATCGCACCACCGACCGAGTTCCGTCTTAAAGTCAACATGAAAGTTAGCAGATTTACTAATGTATATTTAAATGTATTAACACAACGAAGAAGAAACCACAACTAAGTGCAATAAACAACATTATTCTGACTGTATAAAATATAATAATAATATACACCTAATATAAAAACAGTAACTGAAATGTTAGAACCTTTTGATTTTTAAGAATTAGTGACTGTGAAATTCATCAATAAGGCTTATATTTCTTCCAAACACATAAAATACAAATGAATCTCTTATTTAATTCTAAATCTAAATTAACTACATCAATTAAGCGAGTAATATTGAGCAAAAGATTACGTAACAAATCAAAGACCCGAATATTCCCCTACCTGTACAGCGTCGACAATACAAGCTTAGACCTACCCTCGTCAAACCACCCTAAAAATACCAACAGAAAACTAAAACACAACCCTTAAACTAAGCAGAGAAGGTCTAAATTTCAACATTTTGAGGTTATGTAACGGTATCATTATGTTGGTAAGGTATTCCCGCCACTTCATTTGCGAAAATGTTGGTACGCCTGGCTTAAGTGTTGCACGCTGTTAAATTAATGAGCCAATCTCAGTCGGCCGGGGTTGCCACCTCTATATTTTACAAGGTGGTAATGTGCCCTAGTGTGGTGCTTTAATATTGCCTTGTTTTAACAACAGTGAAGTACATTAACGTAAAATATGTTTGGAACTTTCGCTATTAAGGTGAAAGCATTTTTGTTTTGATTTATTTGGCTTGCATTTTGTGGTCTATTCTTATATTGAGGGAGGTAAATGACCGTAAAAGTAAGGAGGGAGATATATACATAACTATTTCCGTAATCAAGAATTTTATATGAACCAATTTTCAGACGGAGTGTGTCTCATAAAATAAATCGTCTTGCAAACTTTTACACGGTCAAAAAGCCAGACCAAGTAACATCTTACTACTAATAATAGTAATAATGAATATGTTATTTAACTTAAACGAAAGTTTGTGAGATTGGTTGGAAAGATGTTTGTTATTCTTTCACGTAAAAAAAAATTAAACGGAGTTGGATGGACTTTGGTACACAGATACTTTATCACATTTTTTTTTTGTTTGGGTTCGGGGGAAATTATCAAATGACTCCTCTTGGGCAGAGCGGTAGGGAGTGTCAGACTTCTACTGTCTAAAATCCACCCATGTTCCTTCTTAGCCCTTATGCCGAGGCCGCGGTATCTCTTTCGAACAACCCGCAGCTCCGACGGCAGATACTTTATCACCTGGATTAACATTTAGAACAGTTTTTATTCCAGTAGTACGATGCCGTGAGACAATTGCCGAACGACGTGGGCATAATCTAGGTAGTTCTAAACTGATCTGACTTCATCATTTTTTTTAAAGATGTCTAGGTAATTAACCTCTTAAAAATAGCACTTAGCACTATCATGGTTGACTGACTTTACTTTCTCCAGCCATTTTGTGTGGTGTGTCTATTGTTGATCAAATTGGGGAAACAACGAGTTTTTATGCAATCTATTGTGATTTAAACGGTTCGCAGTTAAATGATGACTAACTAGATCGTATTGTAGTCTTTTTGACGATACGTGAAAGAATTTCAAGTTTCGATAGTCAATTTTATAAATGTAATTAGGTGTTTATTTTTCAAAACGTTGCGTTTTAAATTTTTACTTAAATGAAACATGTAGGCTCTTCTTACTCATCATTCATATTCTTATATCTCAATCAATTTGAGGTCGGCGCAGCATGTCTTCTTCCATACTTCTCTATTACTCGTCATATCATGAGACACCTCCTTTCTCTCATACTCTTCTTACTATTGCTTAGATAAAATAAAAATACTCATGTTCGTATGGGCGATACGAATATGAGTATTTTAGGTAGGTAGCCCGTTAGTTTTTTTTGCAATTTGCAGGTTAGTGTCAGGAGACAAAGATACCGCTACGTAATAAAAAGGCGACCTTTTTTCTCTTCATCCAAAAATATAAAAAACGTTTTTTATTGTCAGGAAAATCTTCACATGACAAATAATTTTTTCTACGCAACCTTATGCGTAGAAAAAATAACACTTAACGACCGTGTATGTGGGCTGGAAAAGTACAGTGCAACGCATGCTGGGGACAGCTAGTTTTCTTATAACTTTCCCAGTTTACATCATACCAACATAATAATATTTCGTCCCACTAAAGAAGCATGTCGCCTCACTAGGGGTCCATATTCGCTGGTGTTGTCAATACATAATTTACTAACCGCTGCGGGGCTAACAATGGACCAGGTTTAGAGGAGCCGGGTCTAATGAGACCTCTCGCGCCTGAAATAGGTTGGAGTGTTGGTTTGAGAGGAGCGAGCAGCGGGGAGTTAAGACCGCTGATTAGTTGATAAGGGTAATTGCTAGTTTTAGGTAGAATATAGCGCGTTCCAGACCGGATAATGGAACGGAAAATGAAAAAGTCTTCTAATGAGTGTAAAAGTACCTTTAACGAAGCTGAAAGTCACGTCTTGTTCTCAAACTCAAAGCATTTATTTCAATTAGACCACTACAGGCACTTTCAAATGTCAGCAAAACACAGAAAGCAAAGCTACAGTCACATATTGTGTGACGTGAAATTACTGTAGTTGTCCATTCCAAAGCGTAGATCTCTATAGAGAAGATTGGACAAAAATCTCCATGGACACTCGATAACATGTTAATTCTCATCATGTTCAAAAAGAGAAAGAACACAAAATTTTGACCCAAATAAAACGCCCAAGAATTCGCTAATCTACCCACCGTGCCACCTCCCTCATACAACAAAGGTATCTATTGTGTGGGTAGCAGGGTAGTTTGAACCTACAAATGTGGCAATTAGCCGGGTCCTGACTGATGGTCGCCCAACCGTGATTAAGACGGACCCGAAGATAACGAATACACTGGGGACTTGGTTACGTATGCAAAAGGAGGTTGCTATCCGGATGGTGATTGCTATGGATGAAAAGAAAATTCTGTTAGTTTTTACATAACTATTATATAATCCCCGAAGGGAAGCAGAGGTGTACCTAATAGTACAACGTCTTTTCGCCTTTTTTTTTGTTAATTGGGACAAGCCCGCCACACTATTCCCAAACCACTGTAACTCCTGTAAACCAGAATCAACAGTGGCGACCACAAGAAAAGCGCCGAGACAATGAAGCCCGACGAAGTCCCAGAGAAACGATTAAACTGTCTTGGATCCCGCAACGAAATTAATCAGAAAATAATAGCGGAGGAGTAGGAAAAACATAATTTCCACTTCCCTCCATATCAGCAGGAGACAGAACAGAACAAGGCCAATAGGCACACAGGGACGTATACAACTGGGAACTGGGGCTTTTCGCCTGTTATCTTTAAGTCCCATGTTATAAGGAGCTCGTGGCTTATTAAGAACTGCCACTCGGGTCGTTTTTTAGGTAAAGCTGTGCTTGCCTAGGTCGGCCTGTGGATGGGTGACCGCCCGACATACCGAGTTTCCTTCGTGCCTCGGAAAGCACTTTAAGCTGTTGGTCCCGGCTGCCATATATAGATCTTTGGCAGTGGTTACAGGTAGTCAGTGACCTGAAATTCTGACATCCAGTCTTACCAAAGAGGTATCGTATTACCTAGTATTAACTGGGTTGTGGAGGTCAGATAGGCAGTCGCTCCATGTAAAATACTGGTATTCAGCTGCATCCAGTTAGACTGGAAGCCGACCCTAACATAGTTGGGAAAAGGTTAGGCAGATGATGTTATAAGGAGCGAACCTATTGCCATCAACCGGTCACACATCCAGACGTCGTGGCTGCTACTGAGCATTTCCTGATGGAAAAACCAATAACACTACAACTCAAGTTTACTTCGGTTTGGTTGACAAATATTTTTTCGAATTACATAAATACAGCTTGTTAGTGTAGGGAACGAGACTGAAAAACATATTTTTCGTGTGTTTTTCACACAGGGTTCGAAACAGTTTCTGTCTGTTTCTGTATGTGAGTAAACGATACAAGGGTAAATTCCAAGTGGGGCGCAAAATAAACCAAATCAACATTTTAGCTGTCACGCTTAACAATAGCAAAACCGGTCTGCTTACCGTGCCTAAAAAACAAGCCTCCTCTATGCAAGAGAGAATAGCGAAGGACCTATAGAATAGCAATAGCCAATAAACTCCATTCCAACACGTAACAACGACCCCAAGGATCACTCTTTTAGGCTACCCCCCCCCCCACCGACCCCCACCCCTCCAGTTGATAAGTAGTGCCGTGTCGTCTTATTTGTTCAGTTTAGACTACACTCTGTCTCTGAGCGTACGCTATTAATATTGGCTACCGATAGATGATAGCAATCCTGCAGGTAATTTGTGGCCAAATTAGGTGATTAAACATTTACTGGGGATGAAGATGGTAGTTAGGGATTCGGGTATTGGTAGGGCTAATCATCTATTTGTTAAATTACTAGTCTGATCAGAGGATCTAGATTAATTAATATTGTATCAGTGATAATTTGGGGAGATTCTGTAGAACAAAGTTTTATTTGTCTACACTAATATTAAAAAGAAGAAAGATTTGTTTGTCTGTTTGTAACGAATAGGCTCCGAAACTACTGAACCGATTTCAAATTCTTGCACCGTTGGGAAGCTACACTATCCCCGGGTGACATAGGCTACTTTTTATCCCTGTATTCCCACGGGAACGGGAACTACGCGAGTGAAACCGCGTGACGTCAGCTAGTTCCCTATAAAACCAGTCAAACCAATCCCATTCATAAATGAAATTGAGTTTTTTTTTCATTTAATGTCCATTTCGTCATCATCTCATCAGACACCACGTTTCTTGCCAAATCATTCTTTATACAGTCCGTCCATCGCTTCTTTTGTCTTCGTCTACTCTTCACACACTCTGCAATCCACATTAATAGGTACTCAAAACTTTTCTTACGATATTTTTCACATTCCTCCGCATCACAATACTAAGACAACCTTTGAAATCTTGTTTATTATATCTATGAAGACAACCGATTGCCAACAACTTTTCAGTCACCGGCGTCACTTTTATACTTCTTCTTATAAAAACTAAAACCATAATGCGCAGCATATTTCAACTCTCTTACTCTCCCCCCGATATTAATTAAGTACTTACCTAGGTATCAAAATAGAAGAACGCAAACCTTTTCTAAACCCCATACGCTCTTAAAAAGCCAAGTAAACATGCTCGTTCAATTTCAATGGCCACCGATATCTGGGACCTATCACAAATTGGTTCGACAAGACTTTCCGACCACCGGCAAATCTAGAATCGTACCACACCCTTATTTGATAGTCTCTAAGGTTTATAATGGTGTAAGAAGAAGGCGATTCAGTGGTTGCTAGAAATTGGTGTCGTATAACGGTAGATTCACAGATATAGATATGCCTAGATAATGCAAGCATCACGATCCGTATGAAAACCAATCGTGGCACTAATTAGTTACTATACAAAAAAGACTACGTTTTTATTATAAACTGGCACTTCGCCCGCGACTTCGTCCGCGTGTAAATTATATACTAAACCCTTCCACGAGAACCACTCTATACATTAGTGGAAACAGCATGAAAATCGGTGAAGTAGTTTTTGAGTTTATCGCGAACAGACAGACAGACGCGGTGGAGGTAATATGTAGTGAAACGTCTAGAATTAAGATCTTGAGCTGTAACGGTGTATCGTTGTTGATTGAAACAAATTAGCTTGCTGCGACAATAACCTCATCATCATCATTCTCTTGCCCTTATCCCAATACATTTGTGGTCGACGCAGCATGTCTTCTTCTTCCATACTCTCTATTACTCGTCAGCTCATCAGAAACCTCTTTTCTTCCCATGTTATTCTTTACACCGTCCATACATTCGTTTCTTGGGTCTTCCTCTACAAATATATCTCGTTAAGTATAAAATACTTATGCTGGGCACGCAAAGTAGGTGCTCTTGCGTTATCCAGGTATATATCTATATCTGTGGGTAGAGCTCACTCAATTCGCAAGCCATGTTTGATCGCCAAAGAACCCTTGCTTCTGAATCGTATCTCGCGCACTTGTTAGTTTACATATCCTTTTTGTGAAGATCAGTTATTCGTTTTTAAATGGAATTATGGCTGTAGTGTGTCTTTTTAATAGATATGTAAACACTGTCTCAGCCACAAGTAGTCTGGTAGCTGTCACTCGAAATTTGATTTACCGGCCAACAATCGCGCTCACACTGACAGCGTACGAAGCTCCGCGAAAAAAAAGAATTATGCCATCTTGCGCTATTATAATGTGTCGGAAAAGAAGCCAGGGTGTGTAGTGTGCCTCGAGAAGGGATTTCTTATCACCGGTAAGTCCAAATACCTTAAAATACAAGTAATATTTGTAATTATTACAATAGTATTATGTAGTTGGTAGAAAAAATGATACTGTCGCAAGCAGTTAAAAAATTACGTACATTGCTTGCAATACGTGGGTACCATCTTGTACTGCGTGGGCGATTGCGCGATGTATTTCGTTCACTGCGAACGTCACGTACGACGAGCCAAAGCTTGAGTTCTGCAAAATCTATGCGTTTCGATTGTGTTGTACCAAGTTGTAAACAATGTCGATATTTAGTATGTGTGAATGTATTCAAATGATATTATTATGAATATGATTAAATAACTTCGTTTATTACTGTCAATTATTGTTTATTGTGGGTTATTAATTTTGGTTTTCGTCTAAAATTTGTTTTGAGGTTAGTCATTTATAATGGAAACATAACACAACAAAGTTTTGTTTTTAGGTTTCCAACAGATCCAGATACAAGAACACTATGGCTAGAGGCAACCGGTAGAATTGAATAGATACCTACTAACTAAATGTAGTAATTAATTGAATGTATGTCTTATTTTTAAGTGTTTCTTGTATGTTTACTTTTGATTTTACTTTTTTAATCTTTAATTTTGTATCTGTGTGAGACAAATAAATACCTTTTCATTCTTTCTATCCCGTTCCGAAATTAAAGCAAAATATTGCAAAACTTAAAGTTACAAAACTAAAGTAATTTTATCGACATAAATTATCGACCTTTTGGTCGCTGTAACATGTATGAGAAATTAAAGCGTGTGTGAGTGTACGTCATACGCAGTGTTTGCGCTAGTGTGACAACCAGTAGCAAGCTCGCGATCTAAGTGAGTGCGGTTTATTTGTGTGCGTTATGCGCGTACGTAGTAGCCTCTTGCTTGTAGTGGATATAGAGAGTGGGAGACAAGCGGCGACAGGCGTTCTAATACAAATCAGGAACTATTTCCTTTCTAATCTCTTTTATCTGTTCTGTGCTGTCACTAATGTCAACTGTCAGACACCACGAATGGCGGAAAGTTGAAACGTCAAAGATACACTGAACTGGGGCTTGGTGATGATAAGATGGTGAGCTTGTGATAAAGTTAGTACATTGTGTTATTAACTTGATAGCTCTGCTACAAGTGGATACTAAACTGGCAGAATAATTATCTTTTTTTTTGTTGCCTTGTCTTCTTTGTAGAACGATAGTGACACAATGTTTACTTTTAATTTTGAGTTCCCGATATTTCGGCGCTGTTGCAAGCACCATGATCACGGATAAACTGAAGGAAACAAGGGTTAGATGTCCTTCTTTCTTCCACGTTTCGAGTTAGTAATGTTATTATTTTGTTTGAAGTTCGTCTCATTGCTTTTCAATATGTAGCTTACTGCTGATTTCAAATCAATAGTTTAATAATAAAAAAATAATAATATTTCTTTATTTCGGATATCAGGGTCCGAGGGAGTTTAATCGTTATTATTAGTGTTGATGGAACATGGCGTTCCAATATGCCATATACCTTTGTACATAGTCAACATTGAACTTTTTGGACCGGTAACTTTGAAAATGTAATTAAGCAAGACGTTACTTTTGGAGTCAGGCTAATTATTACCTGTCTAGCTTTTTCCTACTATGCTGCGATCGGCTTAGCAGTCTAACCGGATGCAGCTGAATACCAGGTTTTTACATGGAGCGACTGCCTATCTGGGCTCCAAAAACTAGTTAGTACTGGGGAATCCCTCATAATAAGTCTGGTTGTTACGATTTCGGGCCACTGACTACCTGTAATGACAGTCAAAGATCTTCAAAATGAGAGCGTCTTAACGTGCTTTCCGAAGCACGGAGGAAACTCGGTATGTAAGGATGCTCCAACCATCCACGGACCAACCTGGCAAGTGCGACTTAATTCCTACAGCCAGGCTAAACATCATGGCTGCGGATTGTTCAAAAGAGGTACTGTGGCCCCAGAACTCAAAGGAGTAAGAAGGAACACGAGTGTTTTCCCAAAAATAAAAAATAAATAAAAAAAATCTATAAGTCTTACAAAATGGTCAATACAATAGATGATAAGAGACGTGTCGGTAGATCGTCTTAAAAACCTGTAGTTAAAGTTATAACCCAAATAAATATACATATAACATAAACCTACATCACCCCACACATCTCTCAGTTCAGTGAGTACATAAAACATGAAAACGTAACTGCCGAATCTCGCGACGTTATCAAAACGTTGCGCTAAAGGGAGGCTCACGACGAGTGAGCGCGCCAAATAATTGATGAGTGCATTAGAGACATGTGTCCACCATCTTTTATTCAAGCGCGCGAACTCGGTTCCTGAACGAATGGCGCGAAATGTGGAGCATAATCTGTATGAATTTGGAATATGTTGCCACAGATAAGGAAGGTTTAGTGTAGGGGTGTGTCTAGACGTGTAGTTTTAAAGCATGGAACTAGTTAGTACTTTGGTGTTAATAAGGAATTACTGGTTAGAGAGTAGGTGGTTCATAATTGTACATAATGGTATGCAATTTAATAATACATTCCGATGATTGGATGCCTTACCAAATCTGGGGTAATTTATCTCACTTAAATGAAAGCGAGTCATAAATGCTAAAATCTACTCAATGAAACAAAAACGTGTTATTCTTTTTTGTACACCCACAATAAATATTCTTTCACCCAATCAATATACAAACACATCCTATAAAGTTGACCGTAAATCCCGACAAGTTTTCGGGCAAAGCTTTTTAATTCGCACATCCACTAGGTGGACTCCTGGGCCCAACGAAGCACCCTCTTATCTGAAGCACTTAGTAATTTTGTCTAATCCGATATACAAGTTTTAATACCCCGTCCCGTTCGCCCGCGGCTACAAAAAAGGGACTGTGTTAAGTCTCGAAAAACTGCACGCTTTCACACGCCCACACTCTTGTATTGGGACCAGATGGTAAAGATTTTTTTGGGAATGTCCTGATACTACTAGGTAGTTTGATTTGGTATTGTATTGTGTGATGATCTTGACCTATTTGTCCTCATGTTACCTTTAAGATGTGTTATGTCCAGGCCCGATTCAACCTCGCAGTTTTATGGTCGATTTGTGAAAAAAATTAAGTAAATCAGAACTTTAAAAAGACGCGTTCCCTATTTATTGAACACTCTGCCTGCTGACCTCAAGAAGATAATAATAATAATAATTTATTCTCAGACAACACAATGATTCATAATGGTTAGTAACAATTGGAACTTATAAACTATGTTAGTAGGCAGGTAATAATTTGACAACAAGACTGATAGTGTTAGTAACAATGTTCTTACAAACTATGTTAGTAATACACTTACACTTGTGACATCATTGCTGCAAGGTGACAGGCCCAGCCGAAACCTTGCAGCAGTGGTTCACAAACACACAATCAAGCCTGCTGGCTATCATAGACAGGATGCTGTTGGGGCTGCTCCGCACCCTACGCACCAAGGACGCGCATCGCTTACGCATGACGGCGTAGAAACAATCTACGTGAGCTTCAGCAAACATCCCTGATGCGCTGCAGTATCGGGGCAACCCCATCAGCACCCTGAATGCGTTATTGTATTGGACGCGAAGGGCGCCGTATGACTTTTGAGTAAAATGAGCCCACAGACTGCAAGCGTAAAAAGACGTGCAGTAGGCACTAAAAATAGTACGCTTAACCTCTTTAGAGGCACGCCTGAATCTGCAGGCAATCATGTTAGCTCTCACACACAGCGCCCTTCGTTCCCTATCAAGGAAAATTCACAAGCAAACTAAAAAAATATTTATCAGATATAATTATGTAGGTATAGGTATTAAGAATAATTATGTGTATAGGTTATAGATGTACCTACATGATATTAAGTTTACTGTAAGAGATTCTGCGATCTCACAGTTAAACTGCGTAAGCAGTTTATCGGGGCAATGTACTTAGTTTACAGTTTAAGTAAATAAATAATTCATTCATTCATTTCAAAGACACCTTTAGATTTATAAGTAAATGTTTTCCTAACAGTAGGATGCTGTATGACATAGGCAGTTAGGGGTACCTAAGTATTTTAAGTTGAGAAACTGTCAAACTCCTCTTCAGCAGCATTCCTTTGCAATCAAAATAACAATTCATTTTGATATAACTGGGAAACTTTGTTATTGCAGTTGATGTGGAATTCACACCCGAGCCGCAGCCGAGACTGCTGTAAAAGTGTATTAAAAATATTTTTTTGAGTACAGTTTGACAGGTTCTAAACTTCAAACACTTTATTCAGAAACCGACTGTGAATAATATATATACATCTAAATCTTAGCCCACATTTTAAACCAACTAGGTGCTGTTAAAATAACAGGATTTTCGTAATATTCTTGAAGTAAAAATGTACACCAGAAGCATGGCATGCTTTATTCCACAAAAGCACCGGAAGATTGGTAAATTTTATTTTTTTAACTACATTTAATGAGAGTTAAAAAATCCCTTTGTTAACTTTTGCAGCTTGGTGATCCTACTCCTGAATTACGAATGGAGATTCGAAACATTCATTCCGTGTCTCCATCTCTTTCTGTCGCATGCATTATTAAGAGACGACGCATAATATAATTGGAGTTATTTTCAGCTGGACCTTTCATATTAGAGATATATAAACGATTCAGCATTTTCGGACCCGATTGTGCTCCTTTATAATTGACCTTTGATTTCAGTGTAGTCAGATTCTTTTGATGAAGTCTATATTTGAGGTTTTTCTATGATATTTAGGTGACGTTTTTATATAAAAACCGCAGACCGAAACTCACTAAAAACACAGCAGTGGTCTTTGAATAGGGGTCTAAAACATCTGAAACCGTATAAAAATCACACTGCACACAAAATCTATCTACAGTTACTTATTCCAGACTCTAAAATCATAAAACGCAAATGCAATTAAAACCGCTCGTAAACTCAGAACGCGACTCAACTCCAGCACCCAAAGTATAACAATGTTGTTTTTCGCATCGCATAAACCACGACCGCAATCTACAAAAGAAACAAGTACGAACTTGGAGCAGTCAGACTCGATACAAAGGGGGAACGGTTCCCGAGCTCGTTACCATTCATAATTCACAGGGCAAACTCTTCGTACGTTTTCCCATTAGAAATTTTATAAGGTTTTTATTGCGTCGCTCTCCCGCCAAAAGTTCCCGCGCTCCCGTTTGACAGTTGTGAGCGCGCCAACCGTTAGCTGCGTTCACAAATTCATTCTGCTTTTTTAAATTTTAAAAAAGGTTTAGCAAAGGAATTGTTCCTTTGAGACTTGGTCTAGATTATGCTACTATTTCGTTGAATATATATTTAATTTGTTTTTATCTTAACATAGACTAAGCATTATTTGGACAATAATCGTTTAATACTATATTCAATTTATAAATATGGACGTTTTAAAACATTGCATTCGTACTTCCTAGGTATTATGGGATTAATCTGGCGTTAAATTAATCACGATACGGCAGCCAAAAAGTGAATTTGTGTTCTTAATTATGTTGATGTTGCATACAGACTAATTGCTCGGTTAATGACAATGAGCTCGCCCCCTTCAAGTAGGACTAAAAATAACTCACGAAATATGGGTTTACTCCGGTCTACTATAGTCTTACCCTTCCAAGAATACGAACATAACGTTGTGTTATAAAATAAGCTAAAAACGAGTAAGTACTTGAGAACAGTCTGTTAACGAAACAAACATAGAAAACGAACTAAACTCTATGAAAACGTCCTCCCCCCTGTTCCGAGGGTTCTACCTACTTCTAGTTGATTGCGGTGCCAGCCATTCTCACGGAGCTACCGTCGGCAACAACTTTTGATAAGACTTCGCGAAGTTCACGAAGGGTTCTGACATTTTGCTAACTTACGTAATGACCCGGGGTAACATGAGTTTAATTTTATGACAGCCGGTGACGATTAAAGGTCTAACGAAATAGGCGCTTGTTTTAAGTCAGACACTTAGTAATAATTTTTTTTTTCGGCATCTTTATAGCCTAATGTCAGGGTATATTAGGGTCAGCTTCCAATCTATTCCGATGCAGTATTTAACCTGTATTTTAAAGGGTTCGAGCAGCTGCTTATTTCGACATGGTGGACCATTTATGGACCTCACAGCTCCCAGTACTAGATAACACTACGACACCTATTTTTTTTACAATCATTCATACGAATCAGGTAACAACTATCTTACATAGAACTCTTTTTCGGAGAATCTGTGATTTCCCCTGAAAATCTTATGGTTTTAAGGGTGGAGATTGTGGCGTATTTGCCTAAGTTAAATGCTGCAATTGGCCTGAAAGAAAAACGCATGCACGAAGCCTCCTCTGTTTTCTTGAGTACTAAAAAGATCATCTTACCCCGCCAATCTTCACTGGAGAATAAACCTCCCTCACAATATTCATACTACTTCCTCAAAACTAGCTCCCAATTTCTATCTCAAATAGCTCCAGGTGAACTCAATTTGTATAAACGAAGTGTTAGTAGTTAGTTCACCTACACTACGTGTATTCAAAGAGCTCTAATCTGTCGCTCGGCCAGATAACTAAATTCTGACCTGATTTATATTTCTGCGCAGATTTAGTTCGGTAACTTCCCGTGTTTTGGACGTTGGCGACAGAATAGGGGTGTACGGATATTTCGCAGCGTTTTGAGCAGCGGTGGTTCAGTGGTGGCAACCCCGACTTACGAACAGTAAGCCGTGGGTTCGATCGAACCCAGACAGGCGCATTCCTTTGTGTAATTTATTTCATCATCGCGGCTCTCAAAACGGTGATGGAAAACATCGTGAGAACCAAAAAATTCAAAGACATAATGTGACATCTACCAACCAACGATCCACTGGGCCTGCGTGATAGATTATAGCCCATCCCTGTCCTATAGAGTACGCCTGAGTCCCTACAGTGGGAAAATTAAAGACTGATGATAATGGATATTTCGACTTCAGGGTCTTATTTTCCTGTATTACAGTACGCCAGTACATCAAGCTAGCCGAAACTGACAATTTTTCCCAGTCAACCTTGAACCTAATGCTTTAGATCGATCTGAGCACAAAGTTGAGGTCAATAATAGGCCCATCTAATATTAGCATTGACTTATATATTACTGCGTAAGGACTGGGCGGACCGCATGTTACAATGACATCTCGAACTTGGTCCTAAAACGGTCTTTCCTAAGCCGAAGTGAACTAGTCCACGATCGGCTCTCTTCGGGTGCGGTTGTAAATTTTATTAAAAGCTTTATTTATGTTCTTTATACCTCTAAAATACCACGCCGCTTATACAAGGTTACGTTAACGAGCAGACTACACCGATTCTCTACAACTTACTTATTTTATTAATTATTTTTCAAAACCCTCATATTTTCATAATAAATTTCCCAACCCCGTGAAAACGTGACAACCCTACACTAGCCGGCGACCTCTATTAATTAAAACGCTGTGTAAACCGGGCTTTATCGGCGCACTGGCCACGCCACCCAATTAGGACAGCCGACGAGCCTCGCGCCAAAAATTATGCGGCTTATCAACTGCCGCGTAATTTTGACAAACGACCGCTCGTTCGGAAACACGCTTCGGTGGGCAGTGATCGATTATTTGTTGTATTGTTTAAATGTTGTGGACGATTTTGTGTTCTAATAAGCATTGGATGTTGGTAGTGAATGGCTTACACAGTCATATGTTTTAGAATTTATAGAGAATAATGCTAATCTTGCAGCAATAGTTTTGATACTCACACCTAGGTATTTATCTATGTATAAAAAACTATATAATTATGCTCAATTACCAGGATATTTTGCTTTACACGTTTTTGCAGTGAGTCCAACAGTGTTACAATAATAAATCAAGACGGACTACCATCCCTACTCCGTACAAACTCTCAGACTATGATATTTTCAAACTAGTCTGCGCTACGAAACCCGTAGCAATATAGTATCGTCGAACTCTTGTAACCGTACATTTTACACTCACGAAGTAAACCAGTTTACTGATTCAATTAATAAACGAAAATGTATTAAAATTTTAGAAAATATCTTAACTTACTTCCCATAAGTAATCATGAACCCTACTTCTTATCTGTATCGAAGTCTATGGATCTTAAACTTCTCAAGCAATAACTTAAGCAAAATCTTACCCAAACCCTACGTTACATCATCTACTTTACCAAAATTAGAAACAACATCCTCCACTTCTCTCACATCTCACCCCTTACTAGGTTCGCAGGATTTCGCCGGCATCTATAACATCATACCAATATGCCATTCATCAGGCGAGGCGTCGCTAAACACCGGCGGCCGCGCGAGATAACCGCGCAGTAAACCGACAACAATGCCCTGACTCGCACTCAATAAAAGATGATAACACATGAAATATGAACTGACGACACCCCTCGACGAACACACTTAAGGAAACCTAAAGTCGACTCTATCCTAAGCTAACACAGTTCGGATTTAGTCAACAGTATCTCCAAGTTATGATATTTTCAAAGCGAAGACAGCGTTAGCATAATAAACGCGCTCCAATGAAAACAAACCGCATCCAGCTCACGAATACAGCCAAATTTCCCAAAGAAAACATACCAACGTTACAACGTTTCGGAACGAAGCGGTGACGGCGCGAAACAAAAGCGCGGGAATCGCTGCCATTGGCGGAGGAGGTGGGCGGACTCCCGGATAATATGGCGGAAATATTACGAGCCGAGGAGGTATTCAAGGTGCACCGGGAGGAAGGGAGGCCCGGGGGAGAGGGAGGACACCCCCCCGAGAGGTTAATTACCCGCCGGCCGATAAGGCAGCGGCTCGCTAATTACGTACTTATGGCGGACTGAAATTAAGTTATCGTCGGCGGGAAAACGACGCTCACTTTGTTTGCGTTCCGTTTTACGGATAATATGTATTCTGCGGCGCTCGAGAGTAATGGAACAAAATTGGCGGCTATTCAGTTTTATCTTTTATGTCTGAGTAGAGGAAGCGTAGCGTCGTTCTCAGATAATGGAATCATTGTTCAAACAGTGAGAGCTCCGGGGACTCTTTTTAATCGTTTAACTTAATTTTTGCTTTGTTTTATATTCAAACAAGCTACGCCGATTTGCGTTTCATTAAAATATGAATGCGCCTTTTGATATAAAAGCAAAAAAGAATAAGAAAGTTGGAATAACGCGTGTATTTATTTGGGAAGAATTTTATTTCGCGGGAGTCGTTCATATTTTAAGTAGATATTAGATAGATAGCGAAATATACTCGAGTGCGGCAAACAACACGACTCGACTGGCAGCTGAGCACCCAAATAAAATACGATAAAATAAAAAGATGCCGGCGACAAAACGTAGATACTTATACATGAGCCAACTTACTTGCGTTGTGGGAAAGATATTGTGTGTCTCATGGTGGTTTAAGAATAAGAACCGAAATGGGTAAGCAAAGAAGTTGATAAAGCGCAGATGTAAGTTTGTAAGTTTATACATATTTACCACAAAAGCGGCTCAGCGAGAGATCGCGGGATCTGTTCTCCAGTTTTATTTTTCCAAGCTCTAAATGGAGTCGGTGGAGCATTTAAATAAGCTTCGCCGCCTGAAGTATGGTAATGTTAGTAATACGCGGAAAGAAACCGCGCCGTTGCTTTCAGAGGCGGCCATTTTGAATTTCCTTTTATTTTAGTCCTCTGAGACATGATCCCTTGCTATGTGATTATTTGATAATGTAAAGGAAAATTGTGTTTGTCTTGGAAGAAATAATGTTACTCCAATCGATTTAGGTAGGGAGTTATTTTGAATTGTGTGAATGGTTATTTTATTGCATAAGCCAAATTTTACGATGACGGTGGAGTATCTGATCTAAGACCCGACCGAACGACTGAGACCTCAGGTGATGAAACTTGTGTTTAGCGACACGCGGGTTATGCCACGATTTCCTTCATGTGAGTGCCGTCGCATCGCAAGTTACGTACACATCAGGCAAATTGCGGTCAAACGTAAGCTTATTTTTAATTAAAAATAAAATAAAAAGTCGATACGCAGTGAAATGTGGCTAGTTCTAAACAATTATTTTATTTGGTCCCTCCGCAATTGCTGTCGCAAGACGCGATTAGGTACCCCTTTTCTAAACTGTATCCAATAATTTCCACCTTCAATATTAGACTTCCATTATTATGAAAATTATCGATTTACCTCGTTCCTTCTTCCTATTATTAACCTAATCATGTCAAACAAAGCATACACTCTACCCATTAAACAAATACCCAATAAATTAAACCCATAACTGAACATTCCAACAGAGATTCCACTCCATTCCTAATTATTCCCGAACGATTAATTAATATAACATGTAAACGACATGTTCTAAAAATGGTGGCCATATGTCTCCGTGATCAAAGACACCGTCTGTTTTTTGGCTCATAATTAGTAACAAATTATGTAACAAAAACTCCTTGGTATCCTCTCTGCGTACCCTCGGCTGTGAGAATGGCGTGAACTTAGTCATGGATCGTCTCCCGGAACGCGTTGGAGATATTTAAACACAGAGTTCGTAATGGCTGTAGTCTAAACTTGCTTTCATTACTCATCTTATATAATGCCTGGCAGTTAAGGGGAGAGTGAGTGGCAAGGGAACCTGGGCGAACAGGTATGCTTGAATACTAGGTACTTTAACATTATCAATTCTCTAAAAATCATGTTGTTCGGCGAATCAAGCAAGTAGACCTCAAGGCACAAGTAGGTTTAAAACAAAGCCCTTTTAAAAGCAGACCTGTTAACGTTTTTTTTATGTTGTTTAATGAAGAATTCTTAATAGAGTCTTCATAGTTTTCATCTTTTCAAATTATAAACTAGCAGAAGTAAAAAAAAACAATTTTACAATAATTTCAATAAAGCAACCACTACCTATACAGTCTTACTTAGTTGCACGCCTGCACCATCTAATCGTTCCCAGTCCTGAAAGCGTCACGTTCGGATGCACGCGCGGCGCGCAACCGGCCATACGGGCCCTCCTCCCAACTAATTCAAACTAATTAGCTTCCGTAAGCTGTAAATCTCACGAATACTGCGCCGACGTCATCGCGCGCGCTTTGATCACGCGCGAAGTGAAACGGAACGCGACACGTGAATGAATGAACTGAACGATTTTTGAACGGAGCGTTTAATGTCAAATGTGGCGGGAATTCCGCCGGCCCTTAAGTTTTATGACTTCATTCCGCTGGTGATACATGGTTTACAAGAAATGAGTGTTATATTGTCTGTCGTAAATGCACCTATTAAGTTTGGAAAACTTGCGTAACAGTGCTGATTTTTAATCGTCACTGTTACGTCAAATGTATCGGGAAATTATGTTTTGCTACAGCTGGAAATGCCAGAACATAAACGATTAATTTATTCTCAGTCATTAGCGAGTAGCTAAAATTATTCCATTTCAACCATCAGCACCATTCTCCCGCCCTTATTCCAATTTACGTGGTGTCAACGCAGCATGCCTTCTTCTTCCATAATTATATCTAAACCACATAATCTCATCATTATTTTTCCCTTATCCCAATTAATTTGGAGTCGGCGCAGCATGTCTTCTTCCATACTTCTCTATTACTCGTCATTTCATCAGACACCTTTCTTGCCATATCATTCTTTACAGTCCATTTATCGATTCTTTGGTCTTCCTCCACATTCATATCTACTCAAAACTTTCCTTACCACATTTTCCTCGGAATGAGGAACCACTTTTCACAACCGATTTTCTCAAAACTTTTTAGTCACCGTCACCAGACAGAGTCAGACTTTCTCTACCTACCTCTACTCTATACTACATATCTATTACTAATCATCAATTTCCATTAAACAACCAAATATAAACCATCTTACACACCACGCACAAATCACACGGTCACGCAGCCGTTAATCGTTCTATCATATCAATCATTCGTCCAGAAACAATCAATTAGAACTCGATCCCCTTTCAATTATACCCTGCATCGGTAGGTAATTGCCTCCAGCTCACCTAGGGGCGGCGCGGGGAACCGATTTGTGTGACGTGTGAAACGTGATGGACATTCTATTGCCTTGATGGTGGTTTGATGACGTATCTAGCGAAGATGGGTGGTGTAAAAATAGGTAGCGGTATTGTGGTGAGAATGTGTGATGGATAAGGATGTTATGGAATAATTGTATCGAGAATGTCAGCGGGTTTGGTCGCGCACTGGGCAGTGATGACTAAGAAATTAGTAAGGGTTCCGTTTTTATTCCCTTTCGTCTAAGTTATGGAGTTTAGATGCCGTTGTTGTCAACGGTTATGTTTTATAATATTTTTTTTAGGGATTGTGATTAGCCGAAGAATAAATGCGAATTAAAAACACTAGATCCTAACATTATTAGGATTACTTAATATACTTGGACGTTAAAATGATACAACCTTTTGGATAGCTATACTAAAGATTTGATTTTATCAATCACCCATAAAATCTTCAAAATTCACTTCATACCTATCTCTTTACTTTAAGACACCAGGCGACTGCGTGGTGTTTCTTTAATCAACAATCCTCCAAACATAATATCTACATAACCTCACGCATTACTTCAATGGACAAGGTAGACACCAGAACGCCATCTTTTACGATGCTTACATGCTCCTTTTGCTACGTTCCAATACCTTACGTACTCCAAAATCCAATCAAAACATATTTTGTTCTTCATCCAAATCATTCGCTCCTTTTAAGCCCCCTATTTATATAACCTTACCAATTAATTAGCTAATCACGGTTGATTTACGCCCTGTTTTAATAGCACAGTTCTATCGCCATAGCGACACGTTTCGTCCTCGTATCGTCCCCGTCTCGCCACCTCAGTCGTCGACAGCAGTGATGGATGACGCATGATGTCAGCCCCCTGATCTGAGTCACAGAGTAGGTAAGACAGAAGGTTCTCTATCGATGTTACTTCCATATTTACTGGCCCGTTGATCTCGTGGTGGGCACAAGCGCGACTGCTAAGCGTGGGTTCTATTACCGGGTCGGGCATAAATTGCTATTGGATTTTTCCAGTAGAAATGTCACAGTATTAGCCCGAAGGTTGGAAGTCGGCGGTATGATACACCCGTCCCTCGGAAAGCACGTTAAACCGTTGGTCCAGCGCTTGGTCTTTCCCCGGTCGAGACGGATTGAAGGCCCATCGGACAATGAGAGTAACAAGATCAGAACCTGTGTCTGCACTCACACTTGTGCACTATACAGGGTGGTGCCGACAATACGACAATAAATGAAACCACTGGTAGTTCTAGTTCATAGGAACATTTTTAAACTATCAAATTAATCTTAATACCGTCGTGGTGCCGACGATACGACAATAACCTAAATATCTTTGCCAAATGTTACATTTTATTTCCACACGTTAATCGGTGCAAAGTATTCCTAAGGTTAGTAAACCAATATTTGTTTGTAAATTGTAATGTATTTCGTTTACAGTTTTATGGTACTTAGTTTTATTGTTTTTTTTTCAAGTTTTTTATTTTGGTGTTAAGATTTATTTGATAGTTTAATAATGTTCCTATGAACTAGAACTACCAGTGGTTTCATTTATTGTCGTATAAAAAGTCTCTCCGCCGATGGCTAAGATTGGCCACCGTAGTCGAAAACGGTCAGGTTGCGGGCTAGTATTCGGTCAACATCGCCGTACGTATGCGTGAGTCTTTTTTTGGGACAAGCCTGCTACTCTTTAACCAACCACTAGAACTCCAAAAAGTCAGAATCTACAGTGGCAAAACGCCGTGGCAATGAACGTTGACGAGTCCCGGACCCGAAGAAACGATTGAACCAAGTTGGACCCTCGTCGAAATTTCAAAGAACAGAGGAGAAAGAAAATATCAACAAATGTACCTACACTTCCCACTTCCACCTCTATAATTCTATATCAAGCAGGAGTTAGAACAGAGGCCAATAGAAAAGTCTACAACTGGGATATGTCCAGTGGCCTAGCATCACAGATTAAGTCGCGTGTGTGAGCCCGTTTTCAGTGGTTGTTTGGAGTTGACCTTTTGGAGATACTCTTCCGAGTTCAAGTCCTATGCCCAACGCACTGCCCTGCGCTATCCCCGTAATTAAATTTAGATTATCATGGCTTGTTCTAATGATATTGTGGATCCCTGATTTGTTGAGGTCAAAGTGGGATATAAATTTGGGTGTTCTTCTCACCTGGATGTTCAACGAATGTTTTGAGATACATATTGTTTGTAGGTAGGCACATACATACTTTGTTGTTCTCTACAATGTATTCCATTCAACTTTTTGCCATCGAATAAGCGGTAATGCAATGTGGACTACAGTTAAATCTTGTAAATAAAATGGATTCTTTGACTATCGGAGTCTGAACCTTGCGATCCGGATTTTGTCATAATTTTTACACTCTCGCCATCTAATAAATTTTTATTTAGAATTATGGTCCTAACGAACAACTCCTTGCACACGTCTAACTAAAACCTCCTTCAAAATCGACCAAAAAAACATAAAAACGTCATTCCAAATCCAAACATGACAACTGTCATGTGACAAAAACAAGCAAACATGGCAGCGCCGTTTTTAAGAAAATCATAAGTAATGACCTTCGTGGTATAATGATAGCCGTCCGATATGAATAACATCGCTCTGATCTTTGTGGGTTTGAGTTTGGTTCTTGTCCTGGTCATACTCGGTCTTAAATGGAGAGGGAGATTAGATTCGGCCTCTGAGGTAAGGACTTTCAAAGTATCCATAGAAAACACCGTCATATTTATTTAAATCTAACAGCAGCAATTTACAACCTTATCTTTTCGAGAATAAGATCACAGTCATTTTGTCAGATTTGTCGATGGCGGCAACCATGTAGCTATGAGAATACAGATCACTGACGCTGATAGTGATGCTGACCAGTTAGTATAACTGAAACCACTGTACCTAAAGATACCTACCATATCTAAGGTTAACCTGGCTACCTGGTAGGCCCAAGTAATTTGGTAATACTTACCGATACAAAAGAAGATCCATAGAGATTCAGTTTTACAAGAATCTGTGGCTGTAAATAAACTATTGTAGGAAAACATCATCATCATCATCTGCCTAGCCTTTTCCCAACTATGTTGGGGTCGGCTTCCAGTCTAACCGGATGCAGCTGAATACCAGTATCTGACCTCCACAACTCAGTTAGTACTGGGTAATACGATACCCTTTGGTAAGACTGGTTGTCAGACTTACTACAGGTGACTGACACTTAACGAAGCCGAAAGGCATTTGTTCTCCCCGTCACTGCGATATTTTTTTGTTCTCGATCGTAATTGGGAACCTCCTAGTTACGGATATATTGGGGGTCAAAGTTCCAAATTTTTCACAGCAGTTTTTTTAAATACTAGTTTTTTAGGTTATAACTTTGCTTAAATTACCTCTATGGCCCGTTTACGATTCAAAGCATCCACTAGCACAATGTTTCAAGAGTGTTTCATTGAGTTTTACCGTAAAATGTGATTCGAACCCCAAAAAAAAAATCGTTTCCCAGCAATATGTTTTGGTTGGGGTACTTAGTTTAATGTACTTGATGGTTGGTTGACGGCTTCGCGAAGGGTTCGTTTACACCCTGTATGGCAGCCGGGACCAACAGCTTAACGTGCTTTCCGAGGCACGGAGGAAACTCGATATGTAATGGGCGGTCACCCATTCACAGGCCAACCTAGGCAAGCGTGGCATACTACGGCGCGGTTTTCCTACTCCTCCGCTATTCTTTTCTGATTAATTTCGTTGCGGGATCTAAGACAGTTAAATCGTTTCTCTGGAACTTCGTCGAGCTTCATTGTCTCGGCTCTTTTCTTATGGTCGGCACTGTTGATTCTGGCTAACAGGAGTTACAGTGGTTTGGGAATAGTGTGGCGGGCTTGTCCCATAAAAAAAAAAAAGCGCTGCATAATCTAAAAATCTGCTATGTGGTTCGTTCAGATTGTCATCATCGTCTACCTACCTAGTCTACCTTTAAGTTAGTCTCAAAACAAATTGAGTCGCCAAAATGTGGGAACCCCTCAGCCTAAACGTTCGAGGATGAACGGCATTATCACAATGTTATGCGATGTTACGTTGGGGCCGGCTTCCAGTCCAGCCCGATGCAACTGAGTGTCAGCACTTGACATGTAGCAACTGCCTATTTCAATAAGTAAGCTATCATCCTGTTATTTCGGTGATAAAATAATATCATCATCTCCCTACAGTTAATCTTGTCCCGTGTTACATGAGGCCAGCGTAACACGGGTTTTCCTTCCATTCGCGATTGACTGCCTTCACACTTTTATTTGCTCCTTTCTTTTATATCATTCCTCATATAATCCATCCATCTTATTTTCTTTTCCTTCGTCTTCTTCTCTATCCGTCAACATTTACGTTCATCACTCTTTTAGTCACAAACCAGTATCAAGACAACGATTCCCTTTCAACTGTTCTGTATCTGCGACAACTTTCAAACTTCCTCTGATTTCTGACTTCTTCATTGTGGTAACTCCTCACATCCGACTCATCTTTCAACAGTCTCACCTTAAATGCCGTATTTTCTTTGTAAATAGTATCCGGTGTCGGAAGTAAACATCGAACAAATACATATAGTCCACCGCCTTTGTCCTCAGCGCACCGAGGTGCAACCCACGCAACAGTACAACGAGCTCGAAATGAAGGACTCCCTCGATGAACACCTCGATGTCCTTACCAAAAAACTCGCTGATAAGGTACTACCAGAACCTTCTCTTATCATCTGGTCATTGAAAAATACTTTTTTGTAAAATAAAAAACCGAATTTAAATTTGAAAAACTCAATTTTTCACTTTTTGTGTTTCTGTTTTTTTTTCACTTTTTTTGTGTTGTTGAGGTCGGTTTTTTTTTTGCAAAAAAGTTTTTTATTATTTTTCCATTTTTAGTAGTAATATTGCTATACAAATATTTACTATGCATTTAACATTCAATCAAGAAACCTAACCCTTAGGTAACCTTCAAGATTCCCTTATTATTTCTTTCAACTCCTTACCTTTGAGGAGTATT
The DNA here is from genome assembly GCA_949774965.1 of Diarsia brunnea. Lineage (NCBI taxonomy): Eukaryota > Metazoa > Arthropoda > Insecta > Lepidoptera > Noctuidae > Diarsia > Diarsia brunnea. The sequence goes on from OX459019.1 coordinate 4,809,973, forward strand.
ACCTTCCATAAAAGATTATGATTATCAGACGCAAATACTCAAACAGCTTTAGAAAGTATATGAAAAACGTAATGTGCCTATAAAATTCGAGGGTCGTCCTCGATTATTGTTTCGAATAGAAAAATAATTTTGGAAATCGGTCCACAATTGACGGAGATATCGGATATACATAAAAAAATAAAAATAAATACATTCACACCATATACGAATAGAAAACCTCCTCCTTTTTGGAAGTCGGTTAAAAATGAGGAAGAGGTTAATTTTCATGGTTTTCAAAAAAAAGTCACCGTGTGACGAAAACACGATATTTCCGATTTGTTTATCCTCGTTAATCGCATGATCTCTCTCGTCGTCCTTTTTCATTTGTCTACATTTAAGTTTTTTTTATTGTTCTTCAAATAACAACATCTTGTTCGCACTTGTGCCAAATAAACATGTTTAATCTGTCTTATGAGGGCCCTAATAAAACCTAAAAATATGCCAACAGGAGGGTCGCCTTCTCTTATCCAAGAGTAAGATTCGAGAATCGCTAAACGAAATCGAGAATCTTCACGCCATCGACGAGGAAGTCAAGACCCGCTACCGGGACATCATGGAAACTCTTCGTTTGGAACTTCAAAATAATGAGAAGGATTGTAAGAAACTTCAAGAGCAGATCGAGTGGGTCTCACATAGGAGGGCGGAACTGGAAGATGAGGTACAATACTTTTGGACTGTATTTGTATGCTTTTGTTAAGCACTTTTTATTATGGCAACAGGGTTACTGTCACCGTTCCAGGACCAAAGTGACGTTTTCAAATAGAGAGTAAGTAGTAAGTCTTTAAGTAATGCAACTCGGTGGAGAAGAATTTTGCTTCATTGCTAATGGACTTTTGGATGAGAATCTGAATCCGAATATGTAAAACTATACCAAATGGCTAACCTCTTATTAAAGAGGAGTCGTAATTTCACAAATCCGCGGCAATAATATCAATGAACCACAGTTCACGAAATCGCCGTGCTATTAGATCAGTGCCAGAGACGGTGGTGCTAATAAAAATTACATTTCCGAGATGGGCTGCACCGCAGGCGACACTGCGGCTTACGTATGACCGCAGTGCTGCCTGCGGTCGCGGTTGCTTTTATTCCAAGTGCGGCGACATGCCGTGGCTGCAAAAATGCATAGACCTCAGTCACTCCAGAAAAAGAAGTCTCTGCGGTTCGCGACACCACCAGCGCTGCAGTCTGCAGGCCCTGCACGCCGCGTCCGCACACTGCAGTGTTGCCGCGCTCGGAATCAATTTCGTAGAGATTCATATAAACCTGTGGTGTCGCTTGCAGTGCGTGGATTAACCGGACAAATCCTGTGGATGTCTTGAGTTTAAGGCCTCCAGCCAAGGAAACTACAGAAAAAGAAAACATCGACACTTTTGTAAGTACGTGACAAGTGTGAAGTGTGCGGTTCGCGACACCACTGGTGTTGCAGTCTGCTGTCGCGGCTACAGGCCGCAGTGTTGCCGCGCTTCAATTTCATCAAAAATTAAAGAAACCAGTTGTTTCGTTTGTAGTTTGCGGTCTGCAGCCCATCTCGGACTTGTACCTTTTACCGACTGCCTTTAAAGTTTATATAAATTTGGAATTTATGTGCTAGAGTACGGTCACCCAAAGTGCAATAATAACAATAATAATTTATTTTTACAAGTATCAAATCCCAATTTACATAAAAATACAAAATTACATTACATTTTATCAGTTCAATAATAACATCATTCAATTAATTCAAAACAGGTATCATACATTCATTAAAATATATATATATTATTATAATTATGTCATATTATATAATATAATCACAGTAATAAAATCAAAAATCTCGTATTAAAAGTCAAGTTATAAAATCCTTACCTTCGGTTGACACTCCGGTGAACTTCTAGCTAATACCTGCGAATCGGACTGTTCCAATTTTCACTAACGACCCTTAGCAGTTGATTAGTCGACTTTCTCAGAACACTGCTAAACGAAGCTACGCGCGAACGTATTACGGCATAGAAGTCTCTCTCTCTCACTCTCGCCTCAGCGAACATGCTCGACGCACTACAGTACCGCAGAAATTTCATAAGGATGCGGTAAGCATCGTTGTACTGTAGACTGTACACGCATAGTACTTGGTGATACTCGTTTAAATTTCGTCTTTCGTCTTAATTTGTCACGGGGTTAGTAGGCACGGTAAAAATAGCTACAAGGTAAAAGCGTGGTAAAGGCGTGCAAGTATATTGCACCGAACCGAGAGTGCTCTTTCCCTTTCCACATCGGCGCCGTTTGTAAGATCGTCAGTAAGGATATGGCCCAGATATCGAAACTTTCGTACAACCCATATTGGAGAACCATAAAATATGGACTTCGGGGACTTTCTCCGGTCCCTTTCCAGCTCTAAAAACTAACATCTCTGTCTTACCGACATTATAAATTATACCGTGAGAACTGGCATAACGCTCACAAATAGCTAAAAGCTGCCTAACGAGTCCTTATTGAGGGCCTCAAGAGGACCATGTCATCGGCGTAGCTGATATTATTAAAGCACATGCCGCCATGGCAACCGACACCTGCCCTCTTCAGCTCCTCAATAAGATCATTTATATAAACGTTAAAAAAGTCCGGAGCAGTCAGCTCACCCTGACGTACGCCACATTTTAGCCTGTACTCGCTAGACTGGACGTCCCCCCATCTAACACTGTTAGTTTGGTTTCCGATACCAGTATTTAAGCATACTTACTAAGCCTGAGTGGACCCCTGAGTCGTCCAATTTGCCCCAGAGAATATTATAATTTGTACCAGGTCAAAAGCGTGACTCAGGTCCAGGAAACAAGCATAAATCGAGGTGTCACGACTTTTGTAATAATTTACCGTATACTTCAATGATAAAATCTCTAGGTCAGATAAACCAGGACGGAAACCAAACTGACCATCATCAACATCTTTCAACAGTAAGGGCTGCACAAGACGCTCCAACACTTTGCCTACGACAGTCCCAAGAGAGATTGGTCGGTAGTTGGCAGCAGAACTGCGATCCCCTGTCTTATTGTGCGTATCTGACTTCATATCAACAAGAATTCACTAAGGTGCGTTTGGGTGAGCGTTAAAGTCACTCAACATATAAGGAGCACACACATCGGATTCATCTATTATTGCACTCATGCGAGCGAGACAGTCTGTGTACTCAGTTAAATTGTCTGATTTATCTGTAGGCAGATAGCTAAACACAACAAAAGAACTCGCGCCGCTGTAACACGGATCGCAATTAACCTCTCACCCAATATAGTCACATTTGGAAATCGTTGCTTTCTCCACATTAGTGCAAGCCCACCGTAAGGTCTTCCGCGTATACCGGCCGATGTGTCGACGGACGATTTAGCTGTAGGTACATCCAAAATCCTTATCAATGTTGTGAACAAAATCTAGATCGTGATGCAGTAGCCAGGTTTCCTGCAACGCCATTATATCTGCATTACCACAAAGGTGCCTTATTTGCTGCACTGATCTTTTAATCGATTTACAATTGAATGATAACATAACTATCTCGGAACTTGTACTATTCATTTTTAAGCAATGGAGAGGGCTATGTATGCCCTGAGTTTCCTTACTTGATTTAATCAGAAATGAAGACTTGCCAAACTTAAGTGACAGTGGGCAGGGCACAATGCGTCTTTCGGCTGAAATGATGGTGGTTCGGTGACACGTTTCGTTTGTATGGGGAAATTATGGAAAATGCCGTCTACAGCAGTGGCCGCTAAGGCGACTCTGTGCTCCGTTCCTCATCTTAGAGCAAATTTCCACCCATACCTAGGTACTAATTAAAATATTTAATGATCAAGATCACGTTACGCGGTCGCAACGGTACGTTCCTGCAATCAATCGTCCAGTTCCTGCAATCAATCGTCACTGTCCTCAACGAAGAAGTCGGTGTTATCATGCAGGGGCGTAGCTACCACCGTATCAGCCGTATCAAATATTCGGGGCCCCGGGCAACAGGCAAGCAAAACTCGTAAAACACTATCCATAACCTCACTTGAACTAGGCCGCACGTACCGAGAAAAAATCATACAGGTACTTGAAGAAAAAAAAAATGTGCCCAACGTGCCGAAAGAAGTTTACTTTAATAATTACGAGAGTCAAAAAAGGAAAAATCTTTACTCTTCATTTGGGTTCCCCAACAAATTTCATTCAGGGCCCGTCTAAGGCACGCTACGCCACTGTTATCAATTATCGTGCAAGAAAGCCGAAATAATTGTTTTTTTTAAAGTCAGCTATTCCTGCCTGAACTGATCAAATTACCTTCTTTCCTTAACAGGTACACCAGGAACAGATGATATACGAGGAAGCTACACCAGAATTATCAAACAACCTAGTAGAAATATCAAGTGGGAGGAAGTCCGACCAGGGAGAATATTATCACCCAAAATTGATGGACAAACCCAAACTTCAATTCCAATCCCTCAATACTGTGAGATGCCGGAAGGAACCATATTTACCCTCACCAGTTCCCGCACTAGTTGGTAAAACATCTCATCATCACTCCTCTGTCGAATCGATGTTGGTTGAATGATTGCGTGTTGCAACATGTTATTTAATGGAGAAATACGTGCAAAATACAAAAAAATCTTGTTCAACAATCTTTATGTCTAACTATTTATCTACAAAATTACATGGTTTAACTGATGCTCACAGACGCGTAGGCCATGCAATTGAAGCCACGAAACATGATAGACTCTAGCCAGTTTAAAATTAATCCTATCATTTTGACCATCTGTTATTTTGTACCTATTTCTCAAATAATAAATCCAAATTTTGCTGTGAATATTTATACTGTTAATAATATATTATTTATATTTTGATAGTATTTATTTTTTATGATACTTTTGAATCAATATAAGTATCTACAAACGAAATCATTCGTGAGTTTCATTGTTGCTTTAGTTTCGACACTAGATACATATTAATTCGTATTAATTTCCGAAAAAGAAAAAACGAGGTTTTCCTCAACCATATTAGATATTTCAACCTGTAGTACCTAGGTATCTACTTGAGAGAGTCTATTATAAATATATTATACACAACTACTCACACTTACGCCCCCTGGATAATTTTTGGCCCACTGAGATGCCCTATAAATAACTTCAATTAGGAAATCACAAACAACGCAATAAAACCTGACGTCAGCACGCGCATCGGAAACAATGACAAACCACCGCAGCGGACTCGATACCGAGGTTCCTTTTATTTTATATGTCTCGTTAATTCCGAGGGTTAAAATCCCCGAAAAAGTGAGCACAAGGCAAGTGCTAACATTTTCGGGGATTTTAACCGGGGAAATCCTGTGGATGTCTCGAGTTTTAGCCTCTAGCCAGGAAAACTACAGAAAAAGAAAAAGTCGACACTTTTGTACGTACGTGACAGACAAGTGTGAAGTGTGCGGTTCGCGACACCACTGGTATTGCAGTCTGCGGTCGCGGCTACAGGCCGCAGTATTGCTGCGCTCGGAATCAATTTCATAAAGATTCAAAGAAACCAGTGGTTTCATTTGCAGTTTGCGGTCTGCAGCCCATCTCGGACTTGTACCTTTTACTGACTGCCTTTAAAGTTTGTATATATATGGAATTTATATGTGCTAGAGAACGGTCACCCAAAGGGCAATGAAGAGGGGCTATGTATGTTCTGAGTTTCCTTGCTTGATTGAATAAATGAAGACTTGCCAAATTTAAGTGACAGTGGGCAGTGGGCAGGGCACATTGCGTCTTTCGGCTGAAATGATGATGGTACGGTGGCACGTTTTGTTTCAAATATGGGGAAATTATGGAAAATGCCGACTACAGCAGCGGCCGCTGATTCGACACCGTGCTTTTTACCTCATCATAGAGCAAATTTACACCTGTCGAGAATATCAGCCGCGCCGGGCGACCGCGGGCGGGAGCTGAGGCGCGGAGCGGGCACTCCAGCTGCGAGCGCGCACCGGTCGGCTCGCCACTGCGTCAACGTCCTTGCCACCGAGCGCATCTTCAATTCTCGCCTAATCAAGTTTTAGAAAACCGTTTGTTTTACCTTCCTGTACAACCTCTTAAAATACAGTCCACACTAATTGAAGCCACCGTCTTTCATTCCTCGTAACACCTGGAGGATATTAGCCCACTTCTCTTCATGGTCCTTCGACGTGAAATGACCAGTTACTGGGAGTAGCAGAAGATTTTCAAAATTTGAAAACGGCCGTTGGAAACCAAATCAAGACGACTTCTCTCGCCCTTCGTGCGAGCCTGGTTCGAGTCTTCGGTCATCATCATCGCCCTTGTGAAGAGGAGTATTCGTTGGAGCAAGCAGTTCTTCAGTGGTCATCATAGCTGGGTCATCGCAGCGTAGCAGCCCAAGCAGTGCCCAAGAACATCGCAATCCATCGTTTAAATCAAGAAAACGTTTGGTTTTGGACACGCAGTCAACGGATTTCGTGAGATCTTTCCATATTCATACTAACATTGTACATAATTCACATACTAACTTTCATTCCACTAGAGTATTAGATAGTGCTTTAGACCAGTGAATCATGCAAAGTAGTATCTATCCGTATTAGTGATTATTCCATTCCATTGGTTAATAATTAGTTTACATAGTAGAAACAATCATACACTCTTAGTTCGAGTTATTTCCTTTAATATTGTAGTTTAGTGTATTTCCCATTACAGTAGAACCCTACCCATTAATAGTTGGTACTTAATTAGTGCTTATTAATCTAGTTTTAGCAATTAACATAGTTCTATAAGCATCTTCGGTTTTTTTTTCTTCTTTTCTCTTCACAGTTTGACACTGACAGTTCGGTTTGAATTCAAATATTTTTTCCTAACCGCCTACTGGTTTTGAGTAGCAACACATTCTTCGATCAGCTGTGTCTTAGTTTTAACAGGCGCATCATAACTGTACTTTTCAGTGCTTTTAGCATCTATTCTTTAATTAGTATTATTTCCTTTCTATTTGCATTTCCTTTAGCGCTTACTGCTACCTTCTTATTTAGCCATGGCCGAGGAAATGAAGATTAAAGAGCTTACAAAAAAGCGTGCCTCAGTTAAATCACAGCTTACTCAATTCACAACTTTTATAAGTACCACTAAGTCTTGCGAACAGCTTAGTGAGGAACAGCTTGTCGAGTTAGAGATAAGAATTGAGAAAATAGTTACCTTATATGCCACCTATGATCAATTTCAGAGTCAATTGGAGTACCTGTCTACCAAGCCCGACGAGCAATTTTCTGAACGTGAGCAATTCGAGAGCAACTACTACAAGCAGCTTGCATCTGCTCGCGCGCTACTGTCAAAGCATCGCGCTCAACTGGCGTCTAAGGTAAGCTCCAATGAGCAACTTTCTGTGGTTACTAGACATAATAATGTTAGACTTCCTAAAATAAATTTACCTCACTTTAGCGGCGGCTATAAGGATTGGTTAGAGTTTAAAGATATTTATATTTCATTGATTCATGAGGAGAAAGGTATAGATAACATCAATAAATTTCACTACCTACGTTCGTCACTTAATGGCAGCGCAGCACTAGTCATTAAAAGTTTAGATTTCAGAGGGGACAACTACGACAACGCATGGCAATTGTTGTGTGAAAGGTACGACAATAAGCAATTACTAATCAATAATCATATGCAAGCTTTATTTAACGTAGAACCACTTCAAAAGGAATGTAGCCAAGGTTTACGACAGATTATTGATGTAACCAGCAAAAACCTGCGGTCACTGGCAACACTAGGGTTGCACGTACAGCATTGGGGTGAAATGGTTGTTCATTTAATGGCATCTAAGTTGGACCCTGTTTCTAGCAGACAGTGGGAGGAATATAGGAACTCTATGAATGAGTATCCATCCTTAGACATGTTCACTAGACTTATTTCTAACCGCTGCAATCTTCTAGAAACGCTTGAGGAGGCTAGGAACTTAAAACCTAAGCCAGAGTCATCGCACAGTAAGCCAAAAAGCTTTGCTGTATCATCAAGTAAGGGAAAATTTAATATTTCATGCCCTCTTTGTAAACAAAGTCACTACATATTTAGTTGTGATCAATTTAAGGCGCTCACAGTCGCTGCACGCTTATCTAAGGTAAAAGACTTTAAACTTTGTTTGAATTGTTTACGTCCAGGTCATTTAGAGGCTACTTGTAAACTTGGTCACTGCAAGTATTGTACAAAGAGGCATAATACAATGTTGCATTCGCATGATGATGATCCTAGCTCTAGTAAGGAGCACATAACTTTAGCTGGTACTAATCACGATTTTTCATCTCGTCATGTATTGCTTTCCACAGCTTTGGTAAGAGTCACGGACCAATCCGGGATGCCGCATAGCGCCAGAGTCTTACTTGACAATGGGAGCACGGCAAACTTTGTTACCAAGGACCTTTGTGGTAAGCTACATTTACCTATTCGTAATGTAAGCTCACACGTTGCAGGCATAAACAGTCAAGTGTCTACCATTACGCAATCTTGTGCGCTACATATACAGTCGTGTGATGGGTCGCATCACATAGACATTGATTGTTTTGTCTTGCCCGACATAACCACTCATATACCTCATACATACTTAGACATAACTGACTTGCAACTACCAGAAGGTGTAAGTCTGGCCGATCCATCTTTCAATGTCCCTTCCTCCATCGACATACTTGTTGGAGCCGACATCTTTTGGAGTGTGATTGGTCGCAATCGTATTCAGTTAGGTAGACATATGCCGACGCTCTTCGAGACCAAGCTCGGATGGCTCTTATCAGGTGTCATGCCTCAACCTAACAGCACTTACTCATCAGTGTGTATGTTCGCGCATGACAGGCACACCCCACACGTACAAACACCAATGGATCTTTCCAGATTCTGGGAGCTTGATTCCATTCCACCTAAGTTTAATTTCACATCCGAGGAGCGAGCATGTGAACAGAACTTCATAAACACTACTAGGCGTAATGCTGATGGTCGTTTCGTAGTCACCATCCCCTTAAAGGAACCTGCTGAAGCATTAGGTAGCTCCTTTGAGATGGCTAAACGTCGCTTTCTTTCTCTAGAGCGTAGGCTTGATAGGGACCCAACTCTTAAGCAACGCTACGTAGAATTCTTGCAGGAGTATGAAGCATTAGGTCATATGAGTGAAGTATCTCAACCTTATTCATCTCTTTCATATTATCTTCCACATCATGGCGTTTTCAGAGAGTCCAGCACAACGACCAAGCTTCGAGTTGTCTTCGACGCATCAGCCGTCACAACTTCTCATAAGTCGTTCAACGACATTCAAGGCATAGGACCAACAGTACAGGATGACTTAATATCCATACTGTTGAGGTTTCGGCAGCATAAATACGTCATATCGTCAGACATCGAAAAGTTCTTTCGTCAAATCGTAGTTGACGAATCGCAGCGACATCTACAACAGATATTGTGGCGCTCTGATCCATCATTACCTCTTAAAACATACACGTTAAACACTGTTACTTACGGAACAGCATCAGCTCCGTTCATCACAACACGATGTTTGTCTCAGCTGGCAAAGGAGGCAACACACACACGTACACAACAATCAATACAACGCGACTTTTACGTCGACGACTACCTGTCTGGAGGTGACTCTATAGAAAGCACTATAGCACTTTGTAGGGATGTCACCAACATACTTAAGACTGCACAACTCAATCTTCGCAAGTGGCAGTCTAATAACACACAAATACTTCAGGCAGTCACTACACACACACAGGATTCAACCACGCATACCACATCATCCACACATTCAGACATACCTAACACAGACAGTTTAAGTATTGATGAACCAAGTAAAACCCTCGGTCTTAATTGGCGTTGTCATACCGACTGTCTTACATTCTCCATTCATATACCGAAATATACAGATACTACAATCACAAAACGACACATACTTTCCACAATAGCGCAAGTATTCGATCCTCTGGGTCTTGTCTGTCCGTGTATTATCGAGGTCAAGGTAATAATGCAGAGATTATGGGTAGACAAGTGTGCTTGGGACGATGAGGTCAATGCAGACATTAAAAAGTTATGGCTGAAGTTCATACAGACTTTACCACAGCTTAATCTTCTCAGCATACCACGGTGGGTGGTGTGTGATAGCCCTATATCTGTGGAAGTACATATTTTTACAGATGCATCGGAAAAGGCATACGGAGCCTGCATATATATTCGTTCAGTAGCCAGTAGCGGCACCGTTCATACACATCTGCTCACGTCCAAAAGTAAGGTTGCACCAATTAAGGCGACCACAATCCCAAGACTAGAGCTTTGTGGTGCCCTGTTAGGAACTAGGTTGTGTGCAAAAGTACTAGAATCATTAACACTCAGACCTGACAAATGCATATTTTGGTGTGATTCTATGATTGTCTTAGGTTGGCTGTCTGCTTCTCCTAGCACGCTTAAGGCGTTTGTTAGGAATCGAGTTTCGGAGATACGGGAAGGCTTTGGTGATTACACCTGGCGCTATGTGCCGACCAAAGACAACCCTGCGGATCTTGTCTCCCGTGGTCTGAGCGCTGACCTCATAGGTCAATCCTCCATGTGGTGGTCAGGGCCTTCGTTCTTACTTACAGATCCAGCTCTTTGGCCTTCAATGCCCAACACTGATGTGAACAAAATATTACCTGAACTATTAAAATCACATTCCACTAACATACATAATCAGTCATTACTTACTTCTAATCCTAATAATGTACATAATAATTCATTTCAAACTTTAATTCATAATTCGTCTAATTATTCACATTTACAACGCCTATTAGCATACGTATTTAGATTCATAAATCGTGCTAAAAGAGTACATAATCGTAGTGTTGCTCTCACTAATTCAGAATTGGCCTACAGCACTGATTTCATAATTAAAACAGTTCAAAGGGAAATGTTCCCTGAAGAGTACGAGCTACTTTCATCAGGTAAACCATTACCGAATAAGAATCGCCTTAAGAAATTATCACCCTTTATGGAGTCTGGTATTATACGAGTCGGAGGCAGATTAGACAATTCTTGCTACGACTATAATGTTAGGCACCCAATCATTATTTGCAGTAAACATAACTACAGTAAGCTTATTTTCAATACCTATCACCTACGCCTGTTCCATGCTGGTCCACAGTTACTCTTAGCCACAATACGACATGAGTATTGGCCTTTGGGTGGAAGAAATCTTGCCAAATTAACCTCTCATAAATGTGTCAAGTGTCAGCGTTTCAACGGTAGAACTGTCCAACCCATCATGGGTAACTTACCGAAGGAACGAGTTCAATTAGAGTTTCCTTTCTTAGAGACGGGCACAGACTATGCCGGACCCATCCTCTTAGCTGACCGCAAAGGTAGAGGATGTAGATTAGTAAAATCATACATATGTGTTTTTGTTTGTCTAGCCACGAAGGCGGTTCATCTGGAGCTTGTCTCAGATCTAACAAAACATGCCTTTATTGCAGCACTGAATAGGTTTATTGCTCGTCGTGGTAAACCAAATACCATTTACTCAGACAATGGTACAACCTTTATTGGCACCTGTAACGAAATAGCTGGCATACTAAAACAGGACTTTTCTTCAGAAATGGCAGAAACAGGTATCAATTTTAATTTTATTCCGGCTTACACCCCGCACTTCGGTGGCTTATGGGAGTCTGCCGTAAAATCCACCAAACATCACCTCAGACGTATATTAGGCCTCGCACATCTCACTTACGAAGAGATGTCTACGTGTCTGATTCAGGTCGAGGCAATTCTAAACTCTCGTCCCCTCACTCCACTTTCCACTGATCCATCAGACCTATACCCGTTAACTCCTGCCCACTTCCTTATTGGGAGATCTCTCACATCCCTGCCGCATCCACAAGTCATCAACCAGAACATATCCAGCCTGAAACGTTTCCAGCGGATTGAGCACCTCAAGCAACAGTTCTGGAATAGATTCTCTAACGAGTATATCTTTTACCTCCAACAGAGAACCAAATGGACGGACTCCGATGGGGTGCTTGAAGAGGGAGCCTTGGTGGTGCTCAAAGAGCAACAATCACCACCACTGATGTGGCCACTCGGTCGCATCGTGCGTCTCATAACTGGGAGAGACGGGATAAGCAGAGTCGCAGACGTACGGACGAAAAGGGGCATAGTCCGACGTGCTTTCAACACCATCTGTCCTCTTCCAGTCTAACCATTGAAGACCAGTCTTCAACGCCGGGAGCATGTCGAGAATATCAGCCGCGCCGGGCGACCGCGGGCGGGAGCTGAGGCGCGGAGCGGGCACTCCAGCTGCGAGCGCGCACCGGTCGGCTCGCCACTGCGTCAACGTCCTTGCCACCGAGCGCATCTTCAATTCTCGCCTAATCAAGTTTTAGAAAACCGTTTGTTTTACCTTCCTGTACAACCTCTTAAAATACAGTCCACACTAATTGAAGCCACCGTCTTTCATTCCTCGTAACACCTGGAGGATATTAGCCCACTTCTCTTCACACCCATACGTACTGATTAAAATATGTAATGATCAAGATCACGTTACGCGGTCGCAAAGGTACGTTCTTGCAATTAATCGTCCCGTTCCTGCAATCAATCGTAACTGTCCTCAACGAAGAAGTCAGTGTTATCATGCAGGGCTACCACCGTTTCAGCCGTATCAAATATTCGGAGCCCCGGGCAACAGTCAAGCAAAAACTCGTAAAACACTATCCACAACATAGGTTGAGAGCTGAGATACTTAATAAAAATGTGCCCAACGTGCCGAAAGAAGTTTTTCTTTAATAATTACGAGAGTCAAAAAAGGAAAAATCTTCGTTTGGACTCACCAACAAATTTCTTTAAATGCAGGGCCCGTCTTAGAAAGCACGCTACGCCACTGTTATCACGCAAAAAGGCGAAATAATTGTTTTTTTGTTAGTCGGCTATTACTGCCTGAACTGATTTACCCTTCTTTCCTTCAGGTACACCAGGAACAGATGATATACGAGGAAGCTACACCAGAATTATCGAACAACGTAGTAGAAATATCAAGGGGGAGGAAGTCCGACCAGGGAGAATATTATCTCCCAAAATTGATGGACAAACCCAAACTCCAAATCCAATCCCAAAATACTGTGAGATGCCGGAAGGAACCATATTTACCCTCAGTTCCCGCACTAGTTGGTAAAACAACTCATCATCTCCGTCGAATCGATGTTGGTTGAATGATTGCGTGTTGCAACATGTTATTTAATGGAGAAATACGTGCAAAATAAAAAAAAATCTTGTTCAACAATTTGATGTATAACTATATATCTACAAAATAATCCAATAATTTTGCTGTGAAAATTTATACTGTTAATAATATATTATTTATATTTTGATAGTATTTATTTTTATAATATGATACTTTTGAATCAATATAAGTATCTACAAACGAAATCATTCGTGAGTTTCATTGTTGCTTTAGTTTCGACACTAGATATTAATTTCCGAAAAAGAAAAAACGAGGTTTTCCTCAACCATTTTAGATATTTCATCCTGTAGTACCTAGGTATCTACTTGAGAGAGTGTATTCAAGGAAATCAGCGTCAGGTAGTGCACATTGTGTTGCCATTTGGCATTATGCTGAGCTGAGGCCCTTTTGGCATTATAAGTTTTAATTATATTGAATTTGTTTTGTTAATTTTTAAGGATTTTTTGCTAAAATCTTTTTCTTTCTATTATAGATATATCTTACACAACTACTCACATACGCCCCCTGGATAATTTTTGGCCTATTGAGATGCCCTATAAATAACTTCAATTAGGAGATCACAAATGAAACAACGCAATAAAACCTGACGTCAGCACGCGCATCAGAAACAATGACAAACCACCGCAGCGGACTCGATACCGAGCCCCCTTTTATTTTATATCTCTCGTTAATTCCGAGGGTTAAAATCCCCGAAAAAGTGAGCACTTGCCTTGTTTACAAGGTTTTAGATTTTAATTTAGATTGGGGTTGCCGTCACTTCGTGTGCGAAACGACGTAAACGTCAAACCGTTTGGCGGGGAAATTGGGCTTTTTTTAGTTGCGCGATTAGGTCGCTGGGTAGCCCGTAGCTTACGAGGGGCGCTCTCTGGCTATCCATTAAAATCGCATTCGTATGTGATCACCTAATACAATATCATCAAGTCCGGACCCGGGGTGCTTTGTGAATAATTTCGCGGCAATCTGCTCCCCCGTTTGTATCGGATTTGTATAATTTCATAATTGCTACGGTTCAAGTAACTTTTTGTTGAGTCAATCTTTGTGAACCTTTGTTGTAGGATATCGACAAAGTAACTTGGAAGTCAGTGAATTAATTAGAATTATATTTAATGCTAAGGTAATGTATTTTATCGTTAGTTCGTAGCAAAAATGATTATAAACCTAATTTTAACTGAACATTCATAGCATTTACTTAAATTAGAACATTACAGGCACTTTTGAATGTCAGAAAAACAAAAAAACCGAAGCTACAGTCACAATGCATAATAACTTGTGAAAGTACCTACAGGGGGTCTAAAATACTTTACTTAAAATTCGTAAAATTTTCATAAATCATAATTCATAATAGTAACTGCGTCTGTGACCATTTTGCGAATTTTAACGCAATTCATATTGCGATCCTACTTAGATCTATGATCTGCTAAACTGGCCATTTTAGACCCCTATTCTAGACTAGTTGCGCATTCCAAAGCGTAGATCTCTATGGAGAAGAATGAGCAAGAATCTCAAGGCATTGACTACATAACCTTTATTTACACTCAAACGTAATTATTAATAACAAATAAGCAGCGACAAATAAAGAAAACAATTTAATTAAGAGCCAACACCACATCTGTCGCTTTTTTAAACGCAAGAGCAGCACTTTTGTCCTCTGTTTGCTTTCCTTTGCCTCACATTTGTTCCGCTGGGGGCGGTCCACAAACAAAACTACTCGAACTTGTACTAATGTGTCAATCAATACGACATGCTTCTGGTTATTTAATTGGGGTTTATTTTTAGGGTTCCGTACCTCGAAAGGAATAAACGGAACACTTCTTCGGCCATCTGTTTGTCTGTGTATCAAGATTTTTTCTCAGGAACACGTGGAGGTATTAAGCCTTTGTTCGTTTGGTTATAGTGGTTCTTTGGTGCTGTAATAATAATCAACCTTCTTTAATATAGTCGCATATAGTAGCCTAGTTTTGGTACACGAACAGGGTGTAAAGGTACTCAATACTCTTATGAAAAGGGAAGAGATCCTTCGACCAGACTAGTGTTGTCTGGTAGGCTAGGTAGGTACTGCCCGATAGTTGTCAGGTTTTCCTATTTAGGTCGCGGATAACTTCAGACTTTAGATGTTAGTTCTTCATTTGTGGCATAGAAGGCGCTGCAATAGGTGCTTTTGGAACGAAGTTCCTTATCGCGCGTTGCGAAAGGGGACTAGACGGAAAAAATTAAGACCAAAAGTTGTAACGACACTTTTTGCTATAGATTTTTTTTTCCTACTGATTAAGTTTATATTACATCATATTTGTTAATAATAAAAAACATATTATTATAACTTAAAAAAAATAATTTCTTTCTTCTTCTTTCTTTCTTTCAAGTTTTTTGTACTATGTTTTGTACTGTTACACTACAGGATTACAATGAAATCAACGGTAACAATGTACGTAGGTACATACCTAATACTCTCACGTTCAATGATTGATGGTTGGATTTCCAGTATAACCTGATCTCTCATTGCGCAAAAACTCTGCACTATGCGAGGTCACGAACGACAGACAGAGAATCAGATGCAACGCAACGTATCCTTCTGCCGCCGAACTGGTAGCTCATTTAACGGCCCACTTGCTTGCAACACTGCTGGACAGGGCTTAAGTTTTATTTGTATATAACTATTGTCTATACGGTTTAGGGAAGAAACTGAAAAATTTTGATAATAAACATTTTCGTACACGTTGCTCTTCCTATTCGGTTCGATAATGAATCGTCGATGGATGTCAGCAATTACTCAAATCATTTATTTTTTAATCTATGGTCCTCTAAAAATCCATCATCATAGTGTGGCCGCCGCCACACTTGATCAAACTCAACATAAGTACACATAGAGAATTTCGTTGTAAGATTAACATGAAACTTTTACTTGGCACAATTTACTCTGCATTTTCTGAATGTCAAGGTTAAACACAACATCTTGCCCTTTTCTGCTTCGTCAGCAAGGTAGGCAGAGGTATAGTTGAACGTAGGTAGTTTACACCTTCATTTTCCGGCTACTACTTAAATAAACACCGATGAAAACCTCTAACTCTGCACTCCGCAGATCTTCAGTATGCTAGATTCTACCCTCAGTAACCACGCTTACCCCAAGGAGGCATTTAACAGATTTTTCAAAAGAAAACGTTGAATCATTCAAATATTAAATAGAACTCAAAAATTATGCAAATCAAATTCTAAAACACATTTAATCCCGGTTAACAAGCAAAGGGTTGAATGTAACAAGCCATAAAAATTCCGCTTGCAATCTTAGAAAATTGAACGATCCCCTAATTGTAAAACGCTTTACGGGCAAAATTATCAATTTGTGAGAAAGCAGCGGCCATTGCGAATAATTTAATGGAGATTTAACGAGATGACTAGTTCACGTTTTTGTATGGTGCCTTTGCGGGCCTACCCTAGGCTAATCTTGTTCTGTCTGTTTGTTTGTTTATTCCGGCTAATTTACTCGTAAGTACAGAAACTGGACTTTAGGTACGCGTTATCTCGGGAGTGAGACCCTTTCTGTCCATATCGTAAGCGTAACATTATACAAAGGAACAAACTCCGTGAGGAGCCCGTGCATGGCTAAATAATAACAGCCGCTCGGGTCGATCTTTAGGTTAAGCCGTGCTCGTCTAAGTCAGTCCGGGTATGGGTGACGACCCATTCATTTCATACCGAGTTTCCTCCGTACCTTTGACAGTCGTTACAGGTAGTCAGGGGCCCGAAAGTCTGACAACCAGCCTTACCAAAAGGTGTGATCAGACAGGCAGTCTCCACATGAAGAATACTCTGTTATTCATCTGCATCCGATTAGACTGGAAGCCGACCCTCAACATAGTTAGAAAATACCTAGGCAGATTATAGCGCAGATACAAAAGTCCATTAAGCACAAAACACTCCCCCGTGTTTTGCTCCAATCAGTTTTTAAATTCGCTAAGCGCCACACACGGACAATGTTTATATTATAAACAACCCTGCTCCTATTTACTATTCATATAACCACTTGTCACACAAAAATAAACTTTATGCACTTGAAAATAAGGTAATGGAGTGAATTTTATAGTAGCCTAGTTTGTACTCTTATATCTACAGGATATTAAAAGTTGGGCCACCCTTCAGAGTAGAAGCTTTTTTCTTTTTGTCCTTAATGTAAAAAGAAAACGCGAAAAGTTTTGGGACGCGGCGAGTTTAAATTTTTCCACCCCTAATGCGCTTATTACGAGGGGGGGGGGGATTTGATGGTTCCCAAACTTTTCAAATAAGTATGGACGAGTTTTTATTATTGTGTCTACTGACTGAAAGTTTTTTTTATGCTCATTGTCAGGCAAATGAAGCGAAGAAAATTTAATCGTGTGTTAAAATTATGTTTCGCAACGAAAGATGTGGCTGCACATAATAATATTCAGTATTCTCTAGAATCTACATGAACGAAAAACTGTTATTTCAGAATATTTTAGGTACATTTTTTTTACTTTTAGGTACCTTTTCCAAAATCTACTTTCATACGAATGAAGAAGACCGGAAATGAAATGGTCCAAGATCCTTTGACCACCTTATACCGATATAAGTTTATTAAAAGATGAAACTTATTCAGCGATTTTACCTTATCTACATGTTTGTAAGCACAATTATATATTAATATGTAAGATATTTATTATATTGATGTTTAAAATTAATGTGAAGTTTAAAAATGTATCAAACAATAAAAAAATAATTGGATATTATGAAAAGTCGATCGTGGTGAATCTGATAGATAACGAAGGATAGCTACCTTAGCTACTAATTAGCTGTTATAAGTTATTACATCATATCTACCTACTATTAAGTGTATAATTATTTTGATGTTTCATCATAAGGGCATGATCATGATCCACCTCTGCAATGCCAGACTCTGTGTGGTGGCAAACCACCGCCAGACACCTATAATGATACGATAAATTATATTTGAAGTTTTACATTTTCGTCTTTGTTTTACGAAGAAGACCACCTGTTCATGTGGTGCTCTTCGTAGGTTCATAGCTAACTACTGCCACCCATAAATAACATCACTATTAAAGACAGACATCAAGTGCTCTACGATATAAACAAAACAAGAAACACCCCCATTTTTCTAGCGTCCACATTGAGATACAACGGCCGGGTAGAAAAATCATCCACACTGCACGCCCGCGCCGGCTCCGCTCGTCATTTACATTTTTATTTTATTTACAGCTGGCAATACCGACGCACAGATAATTTCGTCTAACGCGGATAGAATAAATTGGAAAGTTACAATAAGGCTTTGCCTACAACCGGAGTTAAGTAGACAATCAGGAAGGATTTTAAATTCATTATTATGTATCCTCGCTAAGGAAGCGTCGATTTACGTGAAGGGCTAAGATATCGCAGTGAAGCTTTTATAGTTTTCAATTCTGGCAATTTCGTAAAATTCATGAGTGCCTAACCTGGTCTTGGGTTTTTAGTATGTGCCTATGCCTTGGCTTTACATAGGTACCTTTGAGAAATATGTCTCAGGAATGCTGGTTTCCCCACGGTGTTTTCCTTTTCAGAAGCAAGTGATATTATAAAATACGCACATGAATAAATTGGAAAGTCGGAAACACTATAATCATCACATTTTGCAAAAAGGCACGCAACTTACCCAAAACCTCTTCACAATAAAAACAAAAATTAAAGACATTAATAATAATTAATCAAGATAATATTACCTCGTTGTAATAATTGTGCTGTCTATTATTCCGTCTTTTATATTGGCATTAGGATTGGGTAATAGAGACCCTGTAGAAAGATATCAAATAATCGAAGCGTTATCCGACACTTTCCGTGATCCAAAGGCAGAGTGACAATGTCACTACTCTCTTGGGCACATTATCGAGACACCAGTCGACTTAGTTTTATTTTTCTACTTTGATTTTAACTGTGACTAGAAAAGTAATGATTAGGTATAACCTCTAAATCTTGCTGGTATATTCATTCTTCCCGAAAGGCTATACAGGGGGTCCCGACAATACGACAATAAATGAAACCACTGGTAGTTCTAGTCCATAGCAACATTAAAACTATCAAAAAAGTTTTAACACCAAAATAAAAAAAAAACAATAAAACTAAGTAGCCTATAACTGTTAACAATACATTACAATTTACAAACAAATATTGGTTTACTAACCTTAGGAATAATTTGCACCGATTAACGAGTGGAAATAAAATGTAACAAAAGAATTTGGCAAAGACATTTAGGTAGTTTGTTGTCGTATCGTCGGCACCACGAAGGTGTTAGGATTTATTTGATAGTTTAAAAATGTTCCTATGAATTATTGTCGTATCGTCGGAACCATCCTGTATAACGCAATAATACTTACTAGATACCTTCTGGTGTTTTAGCTCATCATCATCATCATTTCTTGCCGAAAGACGTCCATTGCTGGACATGGGTAAGGCTCCCCACTGTTGCCGCATTGACTACCTATTGATTCACACTCATTATAACTTTTACTATAATACTCAATTGAGATTTACTTTTAAACAAGAGCATGTAAAGAGCCCCAAGTTGATGTAACCCACAAGCACAAAACAGATAAAAACGTCCCCTCTTGAGCTCGCCGTGTCGTTTTCATTAGTATTTTATTTTTCCACATTTCGCGCGCCACCACTCACCGCCATTTTATTTTTTATCGGGGAAAACTTTTTTTTGTTTTGTTTGTCTGAGCTTAGCAAGAAATGGGTGATTTTTTTCAAGACATAGTGTTTTGATTACCTAGGTACTTATGGAAGTACAAGTTGATTAATTTTAAATTGATAAGTAGTATCTAGATTAAGTTCTTAAGTAGTAGGTAATTACAACGGAATGCAAGAAACATAACATCACATCCAAAGGCGTAGGTAGGTGTACAGTTTGTACTTACCTAAATCAGCCGCATTTCAATGGCAGATAAAACTGACGTATCTATCATAAACCAGTGCAGTAGTAGAATATTTCCCCTAGGTGGTACTGCATGCTACCCTTATGTAAACTGCGAAAAATTATCCTAATTGTTAAATATTTCCTTTATCATGTAAATCAATTAAGTGAATGCCCGGCAAAAACAAAAAGCACCCTACTTTATATAAAATCGCTAAACATGTCAGAGGTGTTTTGAAAAGCTTTCGGAATTTGAAGGTGAAGTGGTCGTTCATCCACGGACCTACCTAGGCAAACACCGCTTTACCTGGATATCGACTCAAGCGGCTGTTATTATTTAAACATGCGCTCGACTCCACAAGGTTGCCATTACGTGGAAAAGGCTTTAGACAGGAAGTCAATAGGATGATGTTTTTTTAAACGCCTTCAAAAATAAAGTTACTAAGTATTATCATCACCTACAGAATCAGCAAACTTCATTAATAAATATTTCGCAAATATTGGTAACGAATTGGCAAAAGACGTCCAACAAACCGTATCCCAAAATGACCTAAATCTATACCTACGATCCTTACCTAGTCTCCCTAAATCTTTTGTTCTGCTGGATACAGATAACACTGAAGTAAATAGTACAATAAACTCTCTAAAATCAGATAGTGCCCCAGGATGGGATAATATTTCTACTGGGTATCTTAAACACGTAAAACATGAAATCATTCCAATTATAACGCATTTAGCCAATCTTTGTTTTAAACAAGGCACCTTTCCTAACCTTTTAAAGAAATCAATAATAACCCCCATATACAAGGGTGGGCAGGAGGGTGATGTTAGTAATTATAGACCAATTTCTGTCATTCCTGTTATAGCAAAAATATTAGAAAAACTTTTAAATTCCAGATTAATAAACTATCTTCAAACCAACAACATTTTATCTCCATCTCAATTTGGCTTTAGACGCGGTATTTCTACGGAAGACGCTATCACTTCTTTAACTACATTACTAACAAAAGAACTCGACAATGGAACTAGGTGCTTATCAGTTTTTATAGACCTAAAAAAGGCCTTCGATACGGTTTCTATCCCCATCCTCGTCCAAAAATTAGAAAAAATTGGTATAAGAGATACACAACTATCTATATTCACCGATTACTTGACAAATAGAAAACAAAAGGTTAAGCTGGACAATTGTGTCAGCGAGGACATTGATGTAACATGCGGCGTACCTCAAGGAAGCGTTCTGGGTCCTACATTATTTTTAATATATATAAACGACTTATGTAATATGCCAATCGATAAAGCAAAAATATTTTCGTATGCCGACGACACCGCAATCGTCTTCACTGGCTCAACCTGGGCTGAAACCAAAACCAACACAGAAAAAGGTATGTTACAAGTGGCTTCATGGCTAAAAACCAATCTCCTCACGTTAAACACGAGCAAAACCAATTACAGTTATCTTGTTCATTAATGATTTGATTAACTACATCTTAAAACACACTACTGATACTGAACTCGTTCTTTTTGCTGACGATACAAATGCCATTATAACCGCAGAAGATCTGGAAACTCTTAGTAGTAAGGTAAATAATGTTCTGGCTCTTTTTCATTCTTGGTTCACCGTTAATAACCTCATCTTAAACACAAATAAAACGAACGTTATGTTATTTCGAACAACGACGAGAAAAAAGGATTCAATTGATATTACCTTGAATAATAATAGAATAATATTAGTAGACAACGTGAAATTTCTAGGTATATATATTGATGAAAGCCTAAATTGGAAAAAGGAAGTATCAGCCATAGAAAGTTCAATTGGTTCGGCTTGCTATGCTCTTAGAAGCCTTCGAGATGAGATCACTATCGAACGATTAAAAATAGTATATTACTCGCTTGTTGAATCGAAACTCAGGTACAGTATTGCTCTATGGGGAGGTAGCTATGCGTACAATCTAAACACAGCCTTTATAATACAAAAAAGAGCTATAAGAACTATGGTAAGAATTCCGCAGTGGGTATCATGTAGAGATTACTTTAAACAACTACAGATTTTAACAGTCCCTTGCTTGTACATTTTGGTCGTACTAACAGACCTTATGAAAAAACTGCGGGATAACGAGACACTTGAGGACAGAATTAGACGAGAAGCTACTAGACGTAAGGACTTACAATATACGATACAACCGCATTTGAAAGTAGTCAGTCATGCTGCATGCTATCAATCAATTAAACTTTTCAATAAACTACCCGTAGAATTAAAGACAATCTATAATATAAATCAGTTTAAGGACCAGCTAAAGTCATTTCTAAAAGAAAAATGCTATTATACACTTGATGAGTTTCTCAGGGATGACAATTTCTAGATGGTGTACCACCTTTTTGACATAATCTGTAATTTATTGTTTATTGACATGTGTATGACATTAACATTATTTTTGTTTTTTTATTATTAATATGATTTTAGTTTTGTTGACATGCTTCTTAAATTTTTATTATTAATATGATTTTAGTTTTGTTGACATGGTTCTTGATTTTTTATTAATAATATGGTTTTAAATAACTTTTATTGACATAATTTTAGATTTTTTTTCATATTGACATTTGTGTGTATGAAATTAACATGTTTTTTATTTTTTTATTTATTTCTTATTAATGTAGTATAACTGTAACTCTCATTCACTAGATTTTAGATTTTTTTTTTATTAATATGCTTTTACTTTTATAGACATGATTGTTGAATTTGTTATTTATATGGTTTAACACCTATTGACATAATTTTTATTTTTTTTATTTATAAGACTTACGATTGATTGATAAAATATGATTTAGTGTTTTATTAGTTTTTGTTTTCACATATTTTTTATTGAAAGTGGTTTTTTTATTTTTATTTCCGTGTTGTGTTAGTTTTAATGAAATTTCGATACAATGTAAAAATTGTTTGTGAAATAAATGATATGATATGATACATCTGCTATTCAATATATAAGAATGTTCAACCAGATACTAATTTCAACATTAAAATACATGAGTGTAGGAGAACAGTTGGTAACGACTGCAACTGTCCAGCTATCAGTAAAGTTAACCACGTCAAGTACTTAGGTATAATGTTGGACCAAAGTCTATCTTGGTATCCTCAAATTGACCAAATTACTGCGAGAATACGAAAATTCATTTGGATGTTTAAAACATTACGATACATAGTCCCTAGGAGTGGCGTAGCAAAAAATCTTTTAAATGAAGTGTATATCTCACTAGTTCAATCTGTTATAATATATTGTATCTCCATTTGGGGGGGCGCGCGTAAAACACGTTTCTTGGATGTTGAAAGAGCTCAACGGACATTAATAAAAGTAATGTATTTCAAAAAAAGGATCTTTCCCACGTTTGAGCTATACCAAATTTGCAATTTATTATCAGTCCGAAAATTATATATTACACACATAGTATTAAAAAAATATAAAACCCTTCCCTTAGATCCTAATGTGTTAGCAAGAAGAAGGAAACATGACATTGCTCCCACCACTTATGTAAAAACAGAATTTGCTAATATCCAGTACGAAAAACGCTCGTCTTACTTATATAATAAAATAAATAAACAAATAGACATACACACTAAACCATATAAAGAATGCAAATCGTTGTTGATTACCTGGATCAACAAGTTGTGCTACGATGAAGTAGAGAATCTTTTATTAAATATAAGGTAAATCCGTTTCCGTATAAAACACACACACGCATACACACACACACACGCATAAAAACACACAGACGCACACGCATACACACACACACCTACACACGCACGCACACATACACAAGCATGCACACATATACAAACACGCACCAACAGACAATGATATTAAGTTAAATATTAAATTTAAACATCTTTTAAATTAAGAAATCTTTATTTATACTTAAACTTTTTTTTTTTTCTAAATACATCCTTCTTAAACTTTTTTTTTTTTTTGTTTAGCAACGTGTTACGCATATGTTAAAATATAAAAGAGCGGCGCCTCCTGGCACAGGCATCTATATGCTTAAAAGGAGACGCCACCAACTGTGTAATGTACAATGTGTTGTTATGTAATAAATATTTTTGATTTTTTTTTTTTTTTTTTTTTTGATTATGTATATAGGGTGTAAAAGTACCCTTAACGCAAACGAAGGTCACTTATTCTCCCCATCACTGCGATAATTTTTTTGTTCTAGACCATGCCTGGGAACCTTCTAGTTACGGAGATATTGGGGGTGAAAGTTCCAAATTTTTCACAGCTGTATAAGGATAGGGAAGTTTACTGACCAAAAAAAATATGATTCTGTTTAGTCCGTCTATTATCGAAAAAAAATGGATACGTATTTCTGTTTTATCAAATTAACCTCAAAATAACCTACGTTCCATACAAAAGGTTAATAAATATTGACGAAAATAAAACGTGTCAAAGATCATGAGTGGGGCTTGTGACGTCACTTTCTGGTAAAAAATCTACCAAACTGTGACGTTACACGACTTTTCGAAGCACTGTATCGTCTTCATTTTTGTTTACGTGAAAAAAGAAAAAATAGTGTCCAATATTTGTTGGAAATTTTTTTCGTCAACTACCCTATTATTGGCAGGGTCACAAAGACTGACCAACATGTTTATCCCATTGACTGCAATGGGCCAGTACTAACAAAAAAATCTGTATTCAGAGCATGCAAAAATGTATAGGTTTTTTGACTTGCGTATAAAATTATGACACTAAAAGGAAAAACAAAATAAAAAACCATAGGTTTTCATGTTCCATGATCTTTATTCATATCCTAAATAATATCCTCTTCGAACGAATTACTAAAACATTACCATAATAATATTATGTTCTGAACATATTTGAATAATAGCTTCTGGAGCTGTCTTACATCCAATATTTATATTGTATTTCAATCCCAATCTTGATACGATTCAAAATCCTTCCCCACTTTCTAACCAAAGCGCCAGGTCGCAATACAAGATTGTTGCATTTATTTATGTCTAAAATCGCGATGCGTGGTCATGTGTTGATCGCTTTCGTTAGGACGCGGTTTCAGATTTGCTTGCACTTGTAGTTTGACAATTGTGCGACCGTTACCGGTTACGGACAAAGATCTGGATTAAGATATATAATTATTTTAGGGCTTTAATACATATATTACAACTAATACAAATAACTTATATTACATATTATCGTCGCTGAAAGAATTAAATCAGTTTAAATTACTTCAAAAATTTCAGACAAAAACATATATGAAAAGATTATAATTATATCTGATCGAGTGGAACTTTGGATTTGCTTTAATTTTTTTTTCATTCAATTATATGCACAAATTTATCCTGCAGAATGTTTATGTAACATTTAAATCGCATAATTCATATACATTGTATTAAAAGCGTGTAACATGTAAACCAACTACTTTGAACGCTTTTTCTTTTTAACTAATTCTCACACACATTATGTGCGTTAAATTCTTACTGTTAAAGACGACATACAAATGCCTTAGTGTTTCTAAAAATAATACCCAAAAATAATGATATCAAAGCAAAGGAAATATACCACATTGATTACTAAAATTATCTATTTACAATTACCTTACAATCTTAAGTATACATATGACATGTAAATACCTATGTATAGTTTATTTTGCGATGAGTACATAAAAGTTAAATATTTGAAGAAGCAAGGCAACGAAGATTTATTAATTAACGTGTACAATATCAACCATTTTTTCACTATTTCAGTAATGTAGAGTGAGTCTATCTACAATATTATATAGTATTGCATAATTTAGCGACAACATCAATTTACTTATAAAGGTACAAGTCCGAGATGGGCTGCAGACCGTAAACTGTAAGCGACACCACAGGTTTCAATGAACCTCTATGAAATTGATTCCGAGTGCGACAACACTGGGGCCTGTAGTTGCGGCGCATTCTGGCGTGCGGACCTGCACCTCTAGCGTAATCTGAGTGAACCACTTTTCAGCTACCAGGTATTTTGTAACTAATCTATAGCAATTCTTCAATTGAGCACAGAAGACAAAACAAGCGAGTATTGGTCTGCTGTTGTCAGTGACAAGGGCATTATCAGTCAGCTTCTCATAGACATTATGCAAGTCCTTGTTGAAACTAAACATATTCTACACATTGGTAATATCTCCATCTTTGAACTTCTTCTTCTTATCGTGTGGGCAGTTATTCTACACATTAGTAATATATTCATCTTTAAACTTCTTATCGTGTGGGCAGTTATTCTACACATTGGTAATATCTCCATCTTTAAACTTCTTATTATCGTGTGGGCAGTAAGTCTAACGACCCCACACGCCTTTTTTTTTTGGAGTGTGGGAAATCATCAAATGACTCCCTCTACTTTGGGTGAAGCGGAAGAGTGTCAGACTTCTACTGACTAAAAACCAAGCATGTTTCTTCTTAGCCCTTTGTGTCCGGGGCCGCGGTATCTCTTTCGAAGAACCCGCAGCCCCGACAGGATTATCAGTCAGCTTTTCTTAGAGATTATGCAAGTGCTTGTTGATACCAAACATATTCTACACATTGGTAATATCTCCATCTTTGAACTTCTTCTTCTTATCGTGTGGGCAGTAAGGTCTAACGATCCCACACATCCTACTGTCCGAGTTTCTAAACCGCCTTAAGGGCCTCTGACATGGTTTGACGACCCCAATTTGGCGGCTTGGACCTCCGGCTTATACGTGCCTTCCGAAGCACGGAATCATCTTTTTATCAGACAATCAAGTGATTCAAGCCTGCAATGTCGTAGCCAAACTAGAAACAACTTTACAAAGTATGCAGTAAGTGTCTTTGAACTCAAAAAGGATCACTTGTATAATATTTTATCTCAGACAAGTCTAGATAGACGTAGTATTTCTTTTCGCCGCGTCGCTGAGTCGCGAACCGCTGAGAGTTCACACGATTTTTTCGGAAGATGATGAAGAAAAATTAACAAGTTGTCATCATCTTCCTTCTCCATCAAAAGACACATTAGTAAGCTATCGGTAGCTTTGTCCTGCATTGTCTCGCACGATGGTACTAGTGACTGGCATGGTTCTATGCATTGTGCAGCCGCGCTTGGAATAGAAGTAACCGCGCCCTCGGCAGCACTCGGACTTGTACCTTTAGAATACACTATTCCAAAGAGGGTCACAATTTCTATTTTTATTCAATCAATTTAGCCTTACCACAGTTGTCTATATTACCAAGGAGTTTAGCATTTAGTTAAATAAAATTATACATTTCAATTTTTCTAATTTAGACCCCACCCAACCACATACTAAATAAATGCTAAAATACGATGCTCGAAAATATCTTGTTTTATTAAAATATATAAACATAACATAATCATTACCCGAACGGTTCCGTACACTCACATTTCGCCAGTGCATGTTATAGAAAACGAGTGCCTAAGAAATTAAATATAACTACAAACTCTTTTAAAGATTATTAGAGAATTACTTTAAAACCAGTCTATACATTATTATATCATAACATCACACTGTAATCCCCAAAGGATTTTGATTTGTGACCCGGTTGTTTTTTTTATTTGAGAAACCGCTGTAACTCCTGTTAGCCAGAATCAACAGTGGCGACCACAAGAAAAGCGCCGAGACAATGAAGCTCGACGAAGCCTAGAGTAACGATTTAACTGTCTTGGATCCCGCAACGAAATTAATCAGAAAAGAAGCGGAGCGGAGGGGGTGTAGGAAAAACATAATTTCCACTTTCCCGTGCCCGGTTGATAGCAAAAGACTCGAAATGTGTACTATTAAGTACACCTCTGCCTAACCCTTCGTGGATTACAGGCGTGATGTTAACAATATTATATTCCTAACCTAACACTATGCATTATTTATATATGTCTCAGATGTTTACACAGTGCGTGTATCTTTTCTTTAAACTTTTATCTCCAGCACATTAATTCACTGCCATTTTTTGTGATTCCAATTTAATAACAATCGTGAATGGGATCATTAGTGCTTTTATATAGAGGTGTATAAGTTATGCTACGTTAACTCTGCTTAAACCTACTCTGTTTTGACGTCTTCGTCCATGCAGAACTCAGCATCTAATACGACCTGGAACAAATCATAATTCGTTAGCGATTACAAACAATAAAGTAGCTTGGTCCCACTGGAAAAAGACGCTGGAAGAAGTGGTGGGTTGATGACATCGTGAACACCGCCCAAGACAAACAAAAACGGATAAAGTTGCTTTTAGTGGAGGAAGGTTTTTACCCTACAGGGGTTATACCATTCCGTCGGAGCTGTCTGTTCGGAAGAGATACCGCGGCCTCGGCACAAAGGGCTAAGAAGGAACACGGGTGGTTTTTAGTCAGTAGAAGTCTGACACTCCCTACCGCTCTGCCCAGAGCGGGAGAAGTCATTTGATGATTTGGGTAATCATCAAATGATTCAAAAAAAAAAATGGGATTATACCATGAAATACAGGGTGGTGCCGACAATACGACAATAAATGAAACCACTGGTAATTCTAGTTTATAGGAACATTTTTAAACTATCAAATAAATCGTAACACCGTCGTGGTGCCGACGATACGACAATAACCTACCTAAATATCTTTGCAAAATTCGTTTGTTACTTTTTTTGTCAGTAGAAGTCTGACACTCCCTTTCACTCTGCCTAAGAACGGGAGGGGTTATTCGATGATTTTCCACCCGCCAAAAAAATTTGGTTGTATTGGTGATTTTAATCATTATTACTCAGTAAAGTCACATTTGTTACGGTCGCGGAACCTATTTTTTTTAACGTACAACCGGACATTGATCGGCAGATTGCAAAAATCGTAAAAAAAAATGTCGAATGTCGCGGGCTACCCTTAGGGTTTCACCTTAATGACAGTGTAAGTTTAGTTAAAGCTATTTGTTTAAACTCGGTACTCACCCCTTGCATGCCAGCGACAGCGCGGTCGGTCTCCTTCTCAGAATCATCACCGCCTTCTTCCTCATCTCCTTCTTCCACTACTTGCATTTGTGCCTCCTCACCTCCTTCTAATGACAACAACAGTTGAATTAAACACTGTACCATTTGAAATAAAAATGGTGCAATTATTATTTATTAAACTTCATGTACAATAGTGGTACAGTCAGCGTCAGAAGTAGTCAAAGTCAAAAATTCTTTCTTTTAGACTTGCTAGTTATTACTCGTGACTAACAAGTTATTGAAGAGTAAGAAATATTTTAAAGAATAATCTTCTGAAACATTAAAAATCATAGCTGGAGCCCTGTACATCAAATAATTAAAATTCGAAATGTTAAGTTATTTATGTTGCTGACCGTACATAGGCTGTCTTAGCACAACAATACATTCTCTGCCAGCCAACCTTTGGGTCAAATAGAACTGCGTTGTGATGGAGTAAAAAAAAATAGGAAAGATGGCATATTTTTAATTTTGTAGATGTTTTTGTGTAGTGTCCAGACTCAAGACTGACATGCCATATTAACTTCCTGTAATAAACACCCATGTCCCGTTTTCCTCGAGTTTCGGGTAATGTCTTTGGACAAGCGCTATGGCTCTGATACATGCGTTTGTCACAGCAATGACTCGCGCGTATGTGCTTTAACTGTTGGGTTTCATACGGAAACGCTGAAAAGAGCTCCTATTGTATGTAGGCTACACCAAGTGTGCGCGCCCCGCACTAGGGCGAGCGAGGGAACACTGCGGGCCGAGGGTCAAGCGC
This sequence comes from Diarsia brunnea, assembly GCA_949774965.1. Classification (NCBI taxonomy): domain Eukaryota; kingdom Metazoa; phylum Arthropoda; class Insecta; order Lepidoptera; family Noctuidae; genus Diarsia; species Diarsia brunnea. Next base: position 4,839,849 of record OX459019.1, read on the forward strand.
AGGCGTCCGACACTGCCTGAACTACGACCGACCGCGCCTAACGTTTCATCATTTTAAGAATTTATGTCCAATAATAGACGCATCAAGTTTTACCGGAATAATAGTACATTATGGTATAAGTGTGTAACGTTGGTGATTACCGCTGAGGCGCCATTGAGACCCGAGCCGTTAGGTGAGGGTCTTAAGAGAGCCGAGGACGGTAATCATCAAAACACACGTGTATCATACGACGTTTTTCAACACACTTGTGAAGAAAATAACACAAAAAAATCATTTTCAACAGTTAAAATGAGTTGTGAAAAAAATTTCGCCATGGCGGGAAAAATTAATCAGTTTTCCTCCGATCGACCTCCAGATCAAGCGTCGCAAGTGGAGTTGGATCGGCCACACGCTCCGAAGGGACCCCGAACACATACCCAAACAAGCTTTGGACTGGAATCCCCAAGGGAAAAGAAAGCGTGGCCGTCCTCGTCAAACTTGGCGCCGCACAGTGTTGGCAGAAGCAGCGAACATCGGTATGACGTGGAGTGAGATGAAACGTGAAGCTCAAGACCGATCGCGATGGAGGACATCTATCGACGCCCTCTGCCCCATCTAGGGGACATAGGGCATTAAGTCAAGTAAGTCCTGCGCGCGCATCTAACAATGGCAATCGGCCATAGACTAAAAGGATGAGGTTTCTTTTTTTTGCTTTTTGCGGATAGCGTTTCAGCCACGTACAAAATGAGAATTTCAAAGTTTTTTTTATTACAGAGAAAACAAAAGTTTCATTTATTGAAAACGTATATACAAGTTGAAATTATCTATTTATATTAATAAGTTTTCCTGAGCGCGCATCTAACAATGGCGATCGGCTATAGACTAAAAGATTAAGTTTTTTTTTTTACTTTTCGCGGATAGTGTTGCAGTCACGTACAAAATGGGGAATTTTTTTTTTTTACTACAGAGAAAACAAAAGTTTTATTTATTAAAAAAGTTAAAATTATCTATTTAAAATCGAAGTTGCATGAAATGAGCAAGGAATAGGTACATTAATTTATTTGTAGTATTGAACACAATCTTTTTAGTATCGAAACTTTTTTAAGAACAAAGCAACTCAATCAAAAAATTTAAAAAAACCTGTAACTCACTTGTGAACAACGACCATACAGCCACTAGACGCCTAATAACGGGCGACAAATGTCTGTCAACACATTAGGGTAAAAATCTTATGCATGTCGTCACTCACAAAGTTCGAATTAGTATCGACCACTTCTGTGAGCCGTAAACACTTCCGCACTAAAATTCGAGAAAATAGACATAATATGGCCCCGAGTACAGTACGTTGGTTTGATAAAGAAAGCCGAACTTCAAGTTTCCTGAAAGACGGTATCACATTTCATCGGTAAGTTAATAGTTCCATAATCTAAATAAGATTAATTTTCTGACATTATTTTTCGGAGTTCATCGTATACTGGTCATAGTTGATGTCTTTTATGATTGCGTCTCTTTCTTTTGAAAGTATTTTTTTCGCCATCTCTTTTCCTCGATTTTAAGCAAACATAATTAGTGATGTTCCAAATCGTATGACTACCTCTGTTATCGATAAAGCAACAAAAACCTATAAGTAAATTTATTTAAGCAAAAAATATATTGTTAATAATTAAAAATTACAACAGATACAGCTAATAAATTATTATTAAGAAACTTTAACGATTAATTTTGATCCTGATTTAAAAAATAAATGGGTAATTGCAACCAAGCGAGAGAACTGGATTCCATCTACTTATAGTGTAATATGTTCACGTCATTTTACCGAAGATTATTTTTTGAGTCTTGCCATTTTTTACTTTCTTCTCACTTATTTTTTATTCATGAAAATATATTATCTCTTAGAAATATGCTGTGTGTGCGATAACTGTGCACCCCACACCACACACTACCGTATTTCGGAATTTATATAATCTGATAATGCTTGTGATTGTGAACAAGATATTTTGTATTTTGGTGAACAAAACATTTCGGCTTGTTTCTCATCTAAAATTGAATAATACCTAAAAAATAAGCCACAAATACAATAAAAAAATATCGATACTTTCTTGTTTGATTTAAACCTGTCCCATCCCTAGTGAAATGCAATGAACTTGAAAGGGCCAATCAGAACGCAGTACCCCGTTCCCCCGCACCTCAGCAAGTTGACAGAATTTGTTACGTGAATTAGATCGAGTATTAGGCGTCTAGTGGCTGTATGGTCATTGCTTGTGAATAATGGTAATGAAAAATTCAGTTTGATTACAGGTGTCATTACATACCTAATTGCGGTGAAATTAGCGCCACTTTATGAGCAAGTGTGTTGAAAAGATTGTTTAATTTATAAACATTATGTTGCCAATATTTTAAACCAATACCACAGAATACATAATAGTACTACGTACAGAAGGGACACTCCCTTCTCCGCACTCATATTAAATACCGCACCTCACCCCGCACTTCGACGTATTCGTCGCCGACTCTTGTGCAATCGTAAGAACTCATTCGGTTTTCGCGACGCAAACCGTTGCAATTTCCGCGCCATTTTTTACGCTACGACAACCCTACTAGAGTTTACGCACACATTTGCACGTGCACAGTGTGCATACACGTTATTTGATTATGTAGTAGTAATAGGCAATTATTTTACGAGCGTGGTATGGAGTGTCCGAGGTGTGCCAATACTTAAAAAAAAGTGCTATGGAACACTTATTTTACTTTTTTATCTGCTACGTTTTGGCTTAGTTTTCAACAGATATGGCTGGTTCAATGTGACACAAGAAAAGAGTACCTGGCATGATCATCATCTGCCTTTTCCCAACTATGTTGGGTTCAGCTTCCGTAAGACTGGAAGCTTACGGAAGCAGATGCAGCTGAATACCTGTTTCTATTTTACATGGAGAAACTGCCTATCAGACCTTCATAACTCAGTTAGTACTGGGTAATACGATATCCCTTGGTAATGACATGATATGGCTATTAAATATTTAAATTAATTTCTCTCACCATATGACATAGATTCACCTTCAGACGCGGCATGGATGAGCTGCAGCGTGCCGTCCACGATCTGACCGGAGATGACGCCGGACAGTCCGGACACGTTGATCTGTTGGCGCATCTTCCTAGCCTCGAGCTCCAACTGTTGCTTGATGTATACTTCTTTGTGGTGCACCTTGTTGTGGTATTTTAGATGATGCGCTTTGGTGAATTTCTTGTTGCAAGGGAGGCAGCTAGAATAGAAGTTAATAACAACAAATTGTATAACAGTAGTAGTTGTTATTTTGTTTTATCCAGGTAGCAATGTGTACGATTATGCCATACAAAACATATTAGGTGATTTTCTGGGAGTTGAACAGTCTTAATACGAATTTATCTAATCTTGTCTTGTAAATAAATCATAACTAATCTTAAAGCAATATTTGTAATCACGTTCTTGAAAACGGCTCTTACGATCTCGATGTAAGTTGCAATATACATAGTTGTTTGGAGGAGCGAAAAATCGATCTAGCCAAGTCTCATTATCTGGTTTTCCTGTACTTTCATACGAGCAGAGCTAGGGTAGCCATATCGTATCGTAAATTCTTAAATTTTAGAGGCGAAGAACCCAATGTTAAAAATATTTAAAAAAAAACGTTTTCATTTCCCTATTCATTTAAGACGAAAAGCGGGCACTTGCTCCTGGTCAATAATATGGCTCATTAAATCACATTTAAAAACCCAATTCGCTGTATTTTCACCACGTAACATCCAAGGGATAGCTAATTCCTACAAGAATTTTAACTATAAACGATTAACTTACGAGTACTTCTTCTCCCCAGTATGGGTGAGCATATGGTTGGCGAGCACATACGAGTATGTGAACGACTTGCCGCACAGCGAGCACTGATATGGACGGACACCCATGTGTAACCTGTGTGAAGAATAAAGAGCTATTAGTATTGGGGAAACCATTGTGGCCACAGCGACATCTATCGCAACACATGCGAACTAATTTGACAAATCCTACATCGCGCTATCAAAGTTATCCGCGACATTAGCTCATATAGAATATCCCATCATCATTCTCTTGCCCTTATCCCAATTCATTTGGGGTCGGCGCAGCATGTCTTCCTCTTACAATATCCCGAATATCCCGACTTACATAATGTCGGGCAGTTAGCCCACCAGACACAACACCCGTCTGGTCGGAGGATCCTCCCTTTTCTATGGGGGATGAGGAACTGTACACCCTGTTCTTCATACCTCCCAAATCATTTTTTATAAGACGCGGAAAGACCTATTTACTCGCATCCATTACCATTACATAACGCCTGTAATCCCCAAAGGGTTAGGCAGAGGTGTAATCGTACACCCACATTTCTTCAATTATGTTTAAGTCCCTTGTTATAGGGAGCTTATTGCCATCAACCATCACAAATCCAGACTCTGTGGCTGCTACTGAGAAATTTCAGACCCAATAACACTTTGCCTGACTCAGGAATCGAACCCAGGACCTCATACTCAACGAGGAAGTCAAATCGAATTGAGTTGAATAAATTATTTAAAAGTTTAAATACATAGTTGAACAACATGATTAAACATCTGCGTTTTTTTTGGGTACTGCCTTATAATATAAATTATTTCCTTTTTTACCTTTCATGGTTCTGTCGGTCAGAAGTATGACCGTATACTGCACCAAAACCCTCTGCATCTTATTTCTCAATTAACAAAGCCTAAATTCGCCTACCTTTCATGCTTCTGCCGCGTCCCGTAGTCTCCGAACCGTCGGTCACAGATCCGGCACTTGTACGGCCGCTCTCCGGTATGGCGTTGCATGTGACGTTTCAACGCCTCCCGCATCACGCACGCGAAACCGCAAACGCTATCGTATTTTAGAACATATACGGTAGAAAATCGTATTTCTACCGTGTTGTTCACCTTTGTGTATTTGTCGATCGTCTCGTTCGAAGCACTGCACGCGCTGTTTCAATTTTGTTTTGTTTTTGATGGGTTGTGCTGCTGTGTGTGTTTAGGACTGTTATTGCGATATTGTAACGGTCGGAATGACCGTCTTTTGTCACGTCTACTATGGAGAATTTTAAAGAAAAAATCATCCGTGTTGGCAGGTCTAACCCCGAATATACAGGATAAGTAAACTCCCGCGCATGGAGAGCTTACTGGTCGAATAATGTATTTGGTATACAGCCAGCTTGCATTTACTTCTAAGATTACACAGATACATTAAGCTACTGATGTGTAATGATACAGCATTTGACATAAGTCTCTTAAAGCCAAACGTTTTATAAAACAAAATTGTAATCAATATTGTCAGTGTACTAGAATTATAAAAAATCTGCGTGTATACCAAATAGCTTGTTCGACCGTACTTGTATTGCTAGATGTATGACAATATTTGGACCATTGCCTACCAACAGTAAGGCAAAAATTCCTCCCTTTTCAACGGAAAAAGCACCGCAGTCGCCTCCAAACACACAGCACCTAGTCCAGTCCATTTTTAGTCCAAAACCCAATAACTATCTATCTCTGCCACTCGCCTCTCATGTTTCTGTCGACTGCCGAAGTCCCCGAAGCGTCGGTCGCAGACCCTGCACTTGTAAGGCCGCACGCCCGTGTGACGCATCATGTGACGACGCAACTCCATGTTCAGAACGCACGCGTACCCGCAAACGCTGCGTACAAAATGCAGCGGGTGAGTGTGGTTGTATACGTTACAGATTTTGAATTTCTATCTAAATAATTGAAGATTGCTTTTAGTGTGGCTATGCTTTTCTTTTAAACAAAGAAACGGATTTTTAAGCGGTAGGTACTTATAGAAGTTATTTAGGAATCGTTACATATAAAAAAGGCTTCATGTTTTGAAAAGACAATTCTAAAGTTCCTGCTTGAAATAATTGCTTTGATTTTTATTTTCAAGTCATCAACGTCAACGCCACATCATCACATATCAAATATTTGGTAATAAGGTGTCCTTAAAATATTAAAGCATTCAGACATTGCCTATATTAACTTGCATAAAAAAAAACAGGAAATAGCTGACATTTAGCATGTGAGCATTTCAAATTACGAATGATTTGTTGTATTTAGTAAACAAAGTGCTTGAATGCCGTTGTTTTGTAAATTTCGGTAATATCATATGATTGCGGGAGATTATCTTGATTTTTTTTTCATTTCGCATTGAGTAAAGTGACTCCAGAATATTAAAAAATATTTACTAATATTCAACTTTTGAAGCTAGATGCAAACCCATGGAGACAATGATAGTGCATTGTCTATAAGTGCATCAGTCCAAATAAAGAAATTCAATCATCTGTTTCGTATCAATCTACAACACTGCTTCAGGGTTGAAAAAAATAAAGGGTAAAAGTATAGTAATAGATAAATAAGCAAAATCTGACGAGAGCAGGGTGCGGGTGCGTTCATGAGTACTTTTGACGAATTTATTTATTTATATTATTTGTGTAGAAATTTTATTGTAGGTATATTAAAACAGCGTGTGCTGAAACGGCCGACAAAACATGGGCGCAGGTGTAATATATAATTTGAAATATTTTTTTTTAAATAATGTATTATAAAGAGACCCCACCCGCACCCATATCTCGTTAAATACATAAAAGTGAACATTATAAGTATATACTGAAACGGAAGACAATTATTATGAAATGACAATGACTAGTCAGTAACACACATATTAAACATTTCAACTCATCATCTGCCTAGCCTTTTCCCAACTTTGTTGGGGTAAGCTTCCAGTCTAACCAGATGAAGCTGAATACCAGTATTTTACATGGAGCGACTGCCTATCTGACCTCCACAGCCCAGTTAGTTACTGGATAATATGGTAACCTCTGTAACGAGTCTTTTAAGCCTGTTACATACTATTGAATTCCTTGCTTTGATTTGTAGGCTCTGGTTGGTGTTGCCTTATGAAAATTCATTTTTTGTTGACTTGGATTCGTGAAGTGGTCACACTGATTTTTATTTTCGATGCTGTCAAATTGACTTTGACATTTCTTGCTTTTCGACCTACAGCCTGGAATCAATGGAGTGATTTTTGAGCGCTCCAATAAAATCTCAAAATATAACTTGAGATGGGCGGCATCTAGTCCCTAATTATGTGGTAGCCGATTGCCCTTGTCATGATCCTAATTGGATAGCCTTTATTTTTTAAGGTAAGCGAATTCTTTGTGATTTCGGTCCGTTCCGCGTTGTCATGGCTATTTTGATAGCAGACGCTAATAGTTTCCGATATTTAATTGTTTCAGGATCTTTTATCTTCATTTGATAATTATTTGCTTGGATTAATTCATCTACTGATGACCACATTTTGATTTTTGGAAGAAACGGTGAGTTTAATTGTATTTGTTCGTAACGACTCCTGCGTCGAATCGCCATTTTTTATCCGCTAACGATTATTCATGTTTGTTTTCAGCCACAAGGCGTTTTTTTCCATATTACTTAAATTTTTGAACGCACGCCTACCAAAATGCATATAATATCTTGGACCGCCGTTGGCAATCTCGGCGAATATCACCAAGATGCTCTTGGATAATCCATCAGGTTCCTAATTTAGTCGACGGAGTTTGGTATGGTTTATGATACATAACTTCAATTTATTTTAAAAAAGTGCAATAATGACAGGTCTTAGAATAACAGCGATGTCATCTTAATTTTACACATTATAGCTGTTAGCTTTAGAATTAGAAAGGAATTTTCAAACCAGCAGCCTTCGGGTAATAAAGTCGTTCTTACTTTTCATGATCGATTTTTATTGATACCTTCCCGCTTGAAGATTAAAAGTCTCAAGCTCCCGCAGGTAAGTCTATCCTTGGCATAGTTTTGTGTGTACTCCAGGCGCCCGAATTTTCACTTTTACTTATTTTTATTTGGAGCACACCACACAGTTTAATTTCATTCATCTCACTCTCTTCTCATCTCACACACTCCTTTTTTTTATTATTACAATTGTCGCTCAGCGAACAGGGACTTGAAGTAGGTTTGTCTGGTACCTATATACTGTCATTATTGCACAATTATTAAATAACTTATGAGTCTATTGTTTGCATTAGTTTGTTCTACATTGTTACTTCAATAACTTTGTGTTTATTTTAATTTTTGACTCATAAGTAGTACTTAACTTAATTTGGTGAATCTTTGTAAACAATATTTGGTGTTTACTTATTGATAATTTTGTTTATTGACCTGTTTGTTTTAATAACATGTTTTTTTCTTAGCAAAACCAACAGAAATGTATAGCATTGACCGTGTTTTGTTGTTCTCAACAGTAAAGTTATTTTAAAAACTAAGTTTAACTTTTAAAGAAAATAATTTAATCTAATTGTTAGTACAATATTGTACATTTAATTTATCTAGATTTAAGCTGCTTGTAAGTGATTATTGCACTTTTAAAACGATAAAATTAACTTAGTAATTTTTCATGGGAATACCACATTGACTTCAATACTTAACCTCAAACTTGAGAATTTATTTTCAAACTTTTAACTTTTTGAAATTTAGTTTTTGCTTTTCGTTTGCTATTCGCCTTGCTGTTTGTTAGTCATGGACAAGGGAGTTCAGTCTCCGCCGCTTCAGGATTCGGGTGATGTCGATACCTGTACTGCTGTTGATGCTTATGCTCTCAGTTAATATCATAGGAATTCTACCTAAAACTTATTCTGGTCATAGATACATACTTTCGGTTGTAGACGTTTTTACTAAATATTGCTGGTTCTTTCCAATGATCAATGCTACCACTAGAGTAATTTGTAAACATTTTGAAAAGGAAATATTTCTCAAATTTGGTTGTCCAAAAATAGTAGTTTGTGACAATGGAACTCAATTTACTTCAAAACATTTTGTAGATTTTTTGAAAGGTTTTAATATAACCAAAATATTTTATAATACTTTGTATACACCTCAAAATAACCCTGTTGAGAGATATAATAAAACGGTCGAAACCTGCATATCGTGTTTTGTTAAAGATGATCATAGAACTTGGTCAAGTTTTTTGCCCAATGTTCAATTAGCTTTAAATAATAGTGTAAACCTTGCTACTGAGTTTACTCCTAACTTTCTGATGTTTGGTAGGGAGCTTATTCTTGATGCGTCATTACATCACTTTAGTAGTTCTGTTGATAACTTATCTCAACTAGAAATTTCAAATAGGAATGCTTATGCAGTTTCTCTTAATTCATTTAGTGATATTTTTGTTAAAGTTCAAGCTTACTTGTTAAAGGGGTATAAGCGAAATGCCGCTTATTATAATAAAGGTCGGAAAGTCATTTCTTTTGGTGTGGGTGATATGGTGTGGAGAAGAAGTTTTGTTCAATCTCATGCTCCTGCATATTTTTCAGCTAAGCTTGCACCTAAGTTTGTAAAGTGTAAAATAACTGAAAAGGTTTCGGATAACGTTTATGTTTTGAAAGATTTAAATAAAGGTTCAGTGGGACGTTATCATGTTAAAGATATTATTAAATTTTAATTTGGTTTCCAAGTGTTAGTCTTGATTTTGATAAATTCTGTTTGAAGGCTGCTTTTGATAGTGTGATGTACGAGGGGATGGATGATAGGTTATCAGCAGTTTGAAAGATGTATGTTAGGTAACTTCTTATAAATTTATTGAATTTGAATTCTTAACATTCTAAAAATAAAACTTAGGCCATTTTTGTTAATTAAATACAATTTTTTTCCACACTAAATGTTTTTCACACCGAAGGATCTTATTTTATGTTTAGTTCGTTTTTTGTTGGATTGTATAAGATCTTATTTTTTTAAGGGTAACCTTTTACCTGTTTATATTTTATTAGGATCTTATATAACCCTACACTTCAGGTTATTTTTACCTTGAGATCAAAAACTTGAACTCAATTTCAAGTTTTTGTAATCTTTTTTTTTCATAGTTTGAAATCATTCTATTTTCTCTTCGTCATAAATAGTAATCGATTTTTAAATCTATTTTGTGCTGTTCATTGACAGAATTGTTTCTCATTTTTACTAGAGTTTCATTCTCTTTAATGATCGGATTTGACTTTGTTAGTAACGCGTTCATCCTGGACTTTACTTTTTAGGGTCATTCTGTAACCTTTGTTACAAAATGCCTTATTATTTTTTGAATCTTGGTGTAACTTTTGACCTTGATTTCGACTCTTTTTTCCATTGTGCTCGGAAAGTCGGTGGTGTTGTGCCGATCACAATGTGGGATTTCGGCCCCGGCCATATTTTTTCCTTTTTCCATTGTGTTGGACATTGTTGTTCCAATCACAATGCGGGATTTTTTTTTGACTTTCGTCATTCTTTTTTCTTTGCGTTCGGAAGTTCGGTGGTGATGTGCCGATCGCATTGTGAAACTTTGGCTTTCGCTTTTTCGTTATTGAGATTTCTCATTGGAGATCTCAATGATTTTTTGTGTTTGTCTGTGTTTGGGAGATTGGTAGTGTTGAGCCAGTCACAGCAACATTCTTTTACAGCTATTGTGTTCGGAAGTTCGGTGGTGATGAGCCGATCACAATACGCTTTCCTTTGTTTCATTGCAGGTTGTGCCTGTAACAATATTTTAAATAAGGCCTTTCAGCTTTATTTAAAAAACTTGTTTGGTGTTTCAAATTTTTTTGGATTGTTGGATACGGAGTTAGTCAGTGGCAATAGAGCCTAACTGCACTCATAGAGATGGTAGAGTTGGAAGCAGTTGACATAGTAGTCAGTGGCGATAGTGCCTAACTGCACTCAAAGTTGTACTGTTCCAAGTGGTTTGAAATTTTTAGTCAGTGGCTATAGTGCCTAACTGCACTAAAAATTGTAGTTTGTATTGGTAATTTGTTCGAATTCGTTTGAAATTTGTAGTCAGTGGCTATAGTGCCTAACTGCACTGTTTTGGAGTTTAGAAGCGCTAAGAGATTTCTCTCTTCGTTTCATTTAACTAGTTTTTATAACTTATATTTTTTCCTGTTTTTCACAGATTTCATTTTTGACTTTTTGTCATTTGCATGTTTTTACTTTTATTAAATTCTTGAGACCTTGTCGTTTGACATGTTCAGAATTCATTTACACTTCGAATCTTTTATGATTCTTTTCTTTTTTTGGATTTAGAAAGTTGTTAAGACTGGTCTATTGTGTTGAAGATTTCTTTCTAATAAAAGAAAGTTCCTTTCTTTTATTTTCGGGGAGGGATGTAATGTAACGAGTCTTTTAAACCTGTTACATACTATTGAATTCCTTGCTTTGATTTGTAGGCTCTGGTTGGTGTTGCCTTATGAAAATTCATTTTTTGTTGACTTGGATTCGTGAAGTGGTCACACTGATTTTTATTTTCGATGCTGTCAAATTGACTTTGACATTTCTTGCTTTTCGACCTACAGCCTGGAATCAATGGAGTGATTTTTGAGCGCTCCAATAAAATCTCAAAATATAACTTGAGATGGGCGGCATCTAGTCCCTAATTATGTGGTAGCCGATTGCCCTTGTCATGATCCTAATTGGATAGCCTTTATTTTTTAAGGTAAGCGAATTCTTTGTGATTTCGGTCCGTTCCGCGTTGTCATGGCTATTTTGATAGCAGACGCTAATAGTTTCCGATATTTAATTGTTTCAGGATCTTTTATCTTCATTTGATAATTATTTGCTTGGATTAATTCATCTACTGATGACCACATTTTGATTTTTGGAAGAAACGGTGAGTTTAATTGTATTTGTTCGTAACGACTCCTGCGTCGAATCGCCATTTTTTATCCGCTAACGATTATTCATGTTTGTTTTCAGCCACAAGGCGTTTTTTTCCATATTACTTAAATTTTTGAACGCACGCCTACCAAAATGCATATAATATCTTGGACCGCCGTTGGCAATCTCGGCGAATATCACCAAGATGCTCTTGGATAATCCATCAGGTTCCTAATTTAGTCGACGGAGTTTGGTATGGTTTATGATACATAACTTCAATTTATTTTAAAAAAGTGCAATAATGACAGGTCTTAGAATAACAGCGATGTCATCTTAATTTTACACATTATAGCTGTTAGCTTTAGAATTAGAAAGGAATTTTCAAACCAGCAGCCTTCGGGTAATAAAGTCGTTCTTACTTTTCATGATCGATTTTTATTGATACCTTCCCGCTTGAAGATTAAAAGTCTCAAGCTCCCGCAGGTAAGTCTATCCTTGGCATAGTTTTGTGTGTACTCCAGGCGCCCGAATTTTCACTTTTACTTATTTTTATTTGGAGCACACCACACAGTTTAATTTCATTCATCTCACTCTCATCTCATCTAACACACTTTTTTTTTATTATTACACCTCTTGTACTAATTTAGTAACATGACAACAGTTTAATCTTCTTTTAAAAGGTCTCCCATTCAAACATTAACCCAAGCTCAAAAAGAACTTGTAAACTGGAGCTGTCGTAATTTAATCAACAGACTACTGTATGAAGTTATGTTACTGTAAGCCTGAATCAGTCCACTGCTGGGCAAACTAGTGAATTCATATTTTTTGTTGCAAACGCACCCACGCTACAGGAGAAATTCGTAGTGTGCTACTACGAATTTGTCCTGTATCGTGGGTGCGTACAAACATTTAAAAATCTGACATACACCACCCAATTCATTTAGGGCAGCGAAACATGGTCTTCTTCACACAAATCAAACAAATCAAACACCTCGAACAATTATCTATAGGTCATACAAATATTTGTTCCGTGCGGGGATAGAAACCGTAACACGCAGTGCAGCAGTCAATCGGTCAACCACTGCGCCAACCGTGCGTTTATGAGGTGCCTTTGTGGAAGAGAAATAAATGTTTATTCATTTATTTGTGTCACGGAAATTGTACATACCTGCAGACAAACGGTTTGATTCCTAAGTGACGGCGAATGTGAGCTTGTAACGACGCATTGGATGTGAAGGAAGCGCCGCAAGTCTCACATGTGTGTCTGTAAAAAATAAAACAATATGACTTTGTTATGTAATTTAATTTACTGCATTCTCTAACACTAAGAAACAAAGATGGAGTATAAAAATTGTTTTTAACGGAAGGTTTAAGTACTCTAAAGATATGTGTCTTCAAATGTATAAAGACATCATCATATTAGTCCGGAATCACCCATTCCTAGGTAGACATAATACTTGAAAATGTCACTTCCACAGTTCTCTTTCTTGCCATATCTTCCTTAAGTGGCATCTCGCAGTTCAGTCAAGGAAAGTGACTACTGCTTAACTGGACAAATCCTGTGGATGCCTTGAGTTTAAGGCCTCCAGTGAGGATCATTTTGGGGGTTCAGAATGATGAACAAGTGGTATACATTTCTGCGTCAGTGTCGAATCCACTCTGTACGTGTATTATAACATACTTACGTCTTCTCATAAGTATATTTCTTCTTTTGGGAATACTTCTTCTTAGGCTTAGGGTTCAGGATATGTTCCGGGATGGGCTCCGAGAAGGCCATGATGGTCTCCTTAAGCAGAACATCTTCTCCATCGTCATGTTTACGCTTGGGCTTTGTCTCTTGCCTGTTTGCGTCTTGCTTCCGTGGCCTGCCGCGCTTGCGGGGTGGTGGTTGCTAAAAAAGACAAACTGACTTGAATAATAACCCTCCTTTTGGGCTTTGCCGCAGACGGGTAAAAATAAAACCGGGTTTCGTAAAAGAAATAGGTATGACGATGGCTGCCCCAATTAAATTGAACTAAGGTCAACAATGATAATGATAGCACGACATGCGCATCCGGTTAGACGGGAAACCAACCCCAACATGTTAAGAAAGGCTAAGCAAATGAGAGGCAACGAAAAAAACAAACCGGCCAAGTGTGAAGGGTTCCGTACCATTATCTAAAAAACACGTTTGTTGTATATAAAAAAATTAATTAAAGAACATAAAAACATTTTTTATAAATAAATCAATTTATTAGCACGTACAGCGCTGAAAAGATGACAAGAGAGAGAGAGAAGAGACAATCAATCTTTATCCTATAAACTATAGATAACCATAAAGTGCTAAAGAACTCCTTATGTTATTTTGAATTGAACATAAATTGGCGGGCCAACATGACCTTAAACGCCTTTAAATATTGAACTAACTATTACTTATTAAATATTAAGTTAAACTATTCTATCTTTATTGTAAGTACTATTAATATTTTCAATAAAATTAATTACCCACTTAAAAAAATATATTCTGTTTATTTGGTATTTGTTGGTGACAGACGGACAGACAGGCAGACGGACGGACAGCGGAGTCTTAGTAATAGGATCGCGTTTTACTCTTTGGGTACGGAACCCTAAAAAAGGAGGATGTGATTGACACATACCCATATAATAAAAAAACTTTCGTTGGGCGCAGTGGCTGAGCGATTAGACTGCTGCGCTGCGTGTCGCGGGTCCTATCCCCGCACAGAACAAATATTTGTATGGCCTACAGATAGTTGTTTAGGGTCTGGGTGTTCGTGTACGTGAGTTTAAATGTTTCTAAACGCACCCACGATACAGGAGAAATTCCTAGCGTGGGGCAACGTTTTATAAAAAAAAAACTAATAGTTCAACGTGGCGTCAAGTCGCGTCGTCCGTGCCGAATGACATCTACAATTTCGCTTTTATTGACATGAAGCTTTTTCTAACCATCTCCAGTCGATCGTGTGGCGAAAGGTGGGGGTCACACCTTCGCATTCACAAACACCAATGTAATTGCTTAGGTTAACAAAAAATAATATTAACAATGTAGCAAAACTCAATACACACATTTAACTTGAAAAATGCATGTTACTTTGTAATGCGTTACTGTACCCACTTAAAAAAGTAAGAAACATAACTATCATGTCTCCTCTGTTGCGTAGTGGGTATTCACAAACTGTTTGCCAATTACATTAACATAACATTGCACCTGTAATCTCCGAAGGGTTAGGCAGACGTGTACCCATTAGTACACCCTCATTTCGCCAGTTATGTTTGCTTTAATGAATCACTGTAGCAATACTGTAATTGGCTATTTGACTAGTGTTAAAAATACACGAAAATGTTACGTTATTTCAAAGAACTAACAGAAATAACACGATGTGTGAAAAAAGTAATAAAATCGATAAAAAAATGGCTTACCTATAACTGATTTTAAATGACGTGCTAGACAAAGACAGCGCCACAGAAATGTGATGTCACATTTCATATCGCCCCATAGTTACGTAGTACCAATGGCCGTTTCGTGCGACAAGGATAGAAAGCGCCCCAACAAAAACTTCTAAAGCATGTAGCTACTCCATTTTTTGATCGATTTTATTACTTTTTTCACACATCGTGTTATTTCTGTTAGTTCTTTGAAATAACATAATATTTTCGTGATTTTTTAACAGTAGTCAAATAGCCAATTGTGTTTGTCAGATTTTAGCTGTGTAGAAACAGCTTGACAGAAAACTGTGTGCATCTTAGTGAAAATTTGAATTGTGAATTATAGTAGATAATAAAAATGGTAAGTACCATCTCCTTAATTTCAGGCTCAGATTCATGTTCCTCTTCAGCTGTAGGCTCAAAGTCAGGATCATCATCTCCACCAAATTCTGTAAATGTAGCAGAGCATTAATTTTTAATACAAATTTTAGGAGTTGACAACCAGTCTTTCTCATAGGTAGGGTAGGGTCAGATAGGCTATTGTTTCTTGTGAAACTGGTATATTATCCAGTTGCAGCTGGTCAAGACTGGAAGTCAACCCAACACACATAGTGAAAAGCTAGGCAGGTGAGAAAGATTTTTACCTTAGTTCTATTTAAATAACAGATTAGCAGTGCTTGGCCAAAAATAAAACGTTTTGTTGGAAACAATGGTTACAAATTAATTATGAATAAAAAAATTGTACAACCCTGTTAGTTTACTAGTTAGGGAGATTTTACAAAGATAATTAAGATCTGTATTAATGGCAACATAAACAAGGACAGTAAAGTCTCACTAATGCAGGACTATTGGTTATTGGGATGCTTGGATTACTGGATTGCAGGGACTGAAAGCGGTTATGGTTAAAGGTAACTCAAAAAATCGAGTCAAAGAAAACCCAATTTATTCAGGTTTAGGTACCGCTACCGATACATTTATAACGGTTATGGTAATTATACTGAAATATAACCGGTATGCATTTCAACCTCAAAATTCCGCTACCGAAAAAAATAACGGTATCGAAATATTTCGGTAACCCTTATTTAACGGTATGACGTCATACCGAAATTTAATGGTACCGTAATTTTTGGGTAATTCAGTCCCTGCTGGATTGTACACTCAAACTCAAGATGAATAAAGTTGATAAGCATGTGTGTACTACAAATAACTTAGTGATAGCAGCAGAAGGTATGTTTTTAAGAGGTTAATGTGTGTAGTGGTAAGTGCGTGGCTTTTAGCTGCTTAGTTTTTAGATTACACTGACGCACAGAGAGGGCCAGCGGACTACTGGAAGTGCCGAATTACTGAAGTGCCAGGTTAGTCAGACTCTACTGTAGATTTCAAACTAGCTCTCACAATTCACATAATATTGTAGATCACTGTTACAGCAGTCTAAATGCTACATCATTAGCTGTATACTAAAGTGAAAATGACCGAAAAACTGAAAACACAAAAAAGAGTGTCCCTACGAATCCTTCCTTGAAGAAGGATGTTCATAGACACATCAGTAACCCCACCATAAAACACACCCAACATTAAAACAAAGCGGAAAATACATTACCAATGTTATACTGGTGACCCTCACCATCGTGACCAAATGCGTCATCTTCGTCGTCTATTGGTTCCTGTTTTAGGTCAAGTGAGCCAGTTGCCAGTAGTGTGGTCAGGGCTTCTGGTTCCCTCTCCATGTTCTTGGGCTTCTTGCGTTGGTATGGTGACAGTTCTGAGAGATGAATAGCTAGTGTAAGTATTCTTGGTGATAATTTAGGAAGCAAAATATGTTCCTGCAAGACCTACATCTATCTCTGGCTGTGAGATCTTTAGTATAGTTTGTTGATGATGAAGTTTTTTGTTTTGTTCTTTTAATGCTACTCTTGTATTTTTTTTTTAATCATTGTTATCTGAAGCAAACTTAAGCAAATTGGATACTCACGGCAAGGATGTGCCAGTGAAAAGATAATATGGATGCATCCCTCTGAAGTTTTGTTCTAGTATAAAATCATAATATTATTATCACTGTGGCTATGGATAAAATATGTTAGTCACACTATTTTTATCTCCATAACAAAAAAGTCATCAATTCATGTATGTAGTTTGATCCCAGATTGTATTCTTACTGCAGTACTCAGAGATATTTAATGATTATTTAAGCAGTCACTTAGTAAAAATTTGGCATACTTTTGTATGACAAAACTGTCAAAACCTTTACTAAGTGATGGTCTAAGTAATCATTAAAGCTCTCTGAGTGCGGCAATGAGTCTCATAAAATACCTAACATCTAGGGAGTTAACAAAAATACTATTAGAATGTAGCAAAACACAATACACACATTTTAGTTAAAATAAATGCATGTTACTTTGTAATGCGTTACTGTACCCACTTAAAAAAGTAAGAAACATAACTATCATGTATCCTCTGTTGCGTAGTGGGTATGTATAATCCGATGGTCCCGCCCGGTCCCCAAATGAGGTGGTTTAGAAACTCCCACACTAGGGTGTGTTAGGTCGTTAGACCATACTGCACACACAATAAGAAGATCATCCTATGATGGTCACACCTCTGGGACACATGACTCCTAGACTGCAGACTTCCTAGACGACATAATATTATAGAATTTTTGGATCAACACATAAAACAATTTGTTTACATACCAATCTGCCCCTGTTCATTTGGGTATTTCCGAGGTCTACCTCTCTTTCTTGGTCCTGGAGCTTTAGTAACAACGGCACTGCTCGGAGTCTTGACCAGGGTGCGGGTCCAGTGACCTTGAGGGTCATGCTCCACTGGCAACTCATACTGCAGCAGCAGGCCATTCTCTTGCTTGATGGTGATAGTTTCTGTGTCTGCTGGAGAATGGATAATTTTGTTGGTTAGTGATAAAGAATGCTTGCTGATGATGCCACGTTTTTTAGTTTTTTTTGGTTGGAATAAACAATATAAATAATTTGTAACACATAAATGCAGCGTCTGTCAGATACTAATGAAATATTTTGGCGGGAAAATAATGGGTACACCGATTATGAACAAGCTATTAAATTCTAACCTTTCGATGTGCTGCCTCCGCCTGACACAGCATCCGAACTCTTCTTGAATTCCTCCAAACATTCTTTCAGTGTTTCGTTGGAAGTTAAACACTGCTGCTTGAATTGAAAAGCGTATGTTAGCCGATCTACGCAATTCAAGCATATTAGCGTTGGCAAACAATCACTTTTCGACACCTAAAATGTAAAACACTATTTCAATATTTTGTTTATTTCGAGTCAAATAATAACTTCAATAAATTTAGCTTCTGGGATGTCAGCAAAAAATCCAAAATTTGCTACAAATAAACCAATATAGCAACATTATTGTAGTAAAAAATCATATAGGGTGGCCATCGCAACCATTTTGATGTGGTAATTTTTACATACCTCAACGCCGCAGCAGAAGGTGTACTTGTCGCCAAGTTGTTCGTTATTTTCGTCCCAATCAAAGAGGGAAACCATGTCCCCAGTTTCTAAACACACTCGACATGTTAATTGCCAATCCATTTTGTAGCAGAAAGGGCGTAATAGCCTCAAGTTTAGCTAAAAACTCAACAAAATGCAGCGTTTTCTCAAACCGGAAGTTTGACCATTTGACAGAATTACCAACATGACGTAGTGGTGTTTCTGTCAAAACGCGGCAAAGATTCCCCCTCTTCTGCCTCTATGATCAATGTTCACTTAATTTAGTCTGCTTACGTTGGGCTTTTGTTTTATTTATAAACATTAAATTATTGACTAAAAAATCACTATTAGGCAAAAGCACAATTTTGTAACAAAATATTAAAATGTTTTGATATTACGTGAGTGGACCGCACCAAAAAGTAATGATGCCAACTTTCTAAAACTAATCAAGATACTGCCCCTTCCCCTTTCAATAAACGTCAAATCAGTGCAAAATACAACAATAATAAACACGATGAAATTAAATCGAAACGTATTGAACGTGTAATAAATCTAGCCAAAATGGAATTATTTCGATCAGAGTCTTTTTACATATTCGTTAGAAATGAATCAAGTTTATGGTGGAACAGGATAACAGGGGCATTTTCAGTCCGATCAGGTGAATGTTATAAATCTTTAAATTTTTGGCAACTGCAGTGATATTTGACCTAATTTTTCTTAAAAACATGATGCAGAGTAATTATTTTAACGTCATAAACTTTTAATTCTTACCGAACCAGTGATATTTTCATTAAATAACCGATTTAAAATGACTCATAAATTCTGATTGTAATGCTTTGTTTTAGCATGGGATCTGTCTGATATTGAAGACATAGAATGCCTAGGGATCACTGATGGCATAATAGGCAAGGTGGAGCACACCAATATTTTCGAACCACGTCTAATGATTATAAAAGAGAGTGCTCCTGTTGGTACAATTTATTTCCACCATACAATCTATAAAATCAAGTCAGTATGCTTTTTGAATATGGGACCTGTGAATCAAGAGGTAGATCTGTGTGCTTGTACAAAACATGGGTCTATGACTGCTGTAGCGAGTTCAAATAAGTCTTTGAATAAAAAGATGGGGGCAAGACTGTTTGAAAACTCAGCATTCTTGAATAAAACTGTTGGTGCTGTGAAAAACGTCAGTAACACCATTAAGACGACCACACAGCAAGCTGCTACACAGGTATGTTCTAAACTTTATTATTATGTAACTTACATGTGCATTGGAAATGTTACTTTTAGGGACACATAAAATTAGCAATGACCCGTTAGTGGGTAATTTGCTGTGTCCAGTTACTAGTGATTATAATCATCATCATCAGCTGCCTAACCTTTCCAATCATGTTGGGATTGGGGTGAATATATAATGTATAAAATAATAGTTTTAAGCTAGCTACATCTTCTCAGCTGTTTTCTGGCTGATGAATTTTTTAAAGTTTACATTTCAGTTACAGTAAATAATGAATTTGTTTAAACTTTCTGCTATTGTGATAATATGTAGAAGATCTATTTTCTTTATTTATTAAAAATATGTATTTATTAATGTACACAATATTCTAACACAGGATATTACATTAAGATAGAAGAGCACAACATGCAAGTTTGTGCTTATCATTGAAATCAAGTTGTTTTTAAGAATCAATTTTTTCCTCTCATCAATAGTTGGAAACCAGTACTGAGTCATACTGATAAGCTATGGTAAAGATGACTATACATGAAAGTAATGTGTGTGAATGAATGATTCTTGAAAATGCAATACCATGTTTGGTATTAAAACCATTACAACACTGTCTGTGCATTACTAATTACGCTGATTTAAAATTATAGTCATTATAACTACAAAAGTAGTATAAAAAACATATAGCCTGTATTTCAGGGAAAATATCAATTATAAATCAGTGAATAGTTATTATAATTACTCATCTATGTATTGTTATAAAATAGAGGAAAAAATATGATATTATGACTTTGCAACCTAGCATATGCTTGTTAATATAATATTATTTATTGGCCTATAATGATATGTTACTTATCAAAACAGCAATTGCATGAACTTATATGAGTAAGTTACCTGTTTATATAGTTACACAATTTTTACAATGGCTTGGGTAATTGCCAATTAAAATTGCCTTGAACTAGAACAATAACAAACTGCATCATAAAATGTCACTACAGATCTTCTGCATTCTTCTTTTATGATCATCCAATAGTACAGTCACAGCATATCAAGCTTCCCGAAACTGTCCAATTTTTCCAATCAAACTTGAACCTAATGCTTGAGTGATGTAGTTGAAAATCTAGTACAGAAATTTGAAAGTACTGTAGTAGCTTGATGTGTTTGCATCTGTACCAACAACCCATGATTTGGCAGTCCTCCAGCCTTCGTAACTGAAAGGTTTGAACAAAACTTCAATTCATATTGTTAACTCAGCATAATATATGTTCAACTTTCAACTTTAGCATTTCACAGTCTTAAGTTGATTTTAATGTGACCATTACATGGCCCAATTTTTTTCACTGCAATGGAATTTGAACATTGCCATTAATTATATTGAGTTTCTTATTCCATAACTTCAAGTTATAGGTCACCTGAACCCTAGCTATAGATATCCCATTATATGGTCATAGGGTGGTGTTTATACTGATAGCAAGTTCCTGTGGTATACTTTCTGACACCCAGATGGTAAAGTCGCAGGAAAAAGTTAGTTTGCTATAAACCATTAATCTAACTAACTTATAATCTATACTAGATGTTGATGCCAGGAACAAGCTGTGGCTTTTATGAAGCTCACACTCACACTACCATTCACGCAATGAAAATGGTATGATCATTTTTTTTGTAGTATAGAGTATGTACTAACTGAGTACTTAATTCATGTTAGACTGACCGGTGCCTTTATCAAGGGCGACCATATTGTCCGCACAGTACGTCGATTGACGCATCCTTGCTTCCGTATTAGGGAAACAATGTTAGTGGTCAATTAGTTCTATATTAGTTAAAAAAATGTACATTATTGTTGTATAAGTATATAACAGTGTGTAGGTAAAGTCTTTGAAAATAGTGATCTGTTATAAATTATTATTATCTGTAGTAGATCCAAATATAAGATGTATATTCAATTAAGTACTCGGTTTTAACCATACATTCTTTTTCTTTCTTTCTTTTTTTTTTAAAAACGTTGCCCCACACTAGGAATTTCTCCTGTATCGTGGGTGCGTTTACAAACATTTAAATTCACATACACAAATACCCAAATACCTTAAATACATTGAACTATACAGTAATTCTTTTTGCTTAGTAGTTAACATAAATGTTTGTTTTTGCTTAGTAGTTGACTAATCTATCAAAGACAGGGCTCAAAACCTACTCCTCCATACAAGGTTCCGTATCCCTGCATCAAGGTGCTACCTCATAGTCCCAGCCGAAGTTCTGGATTAGCACGGGATGGAATGTCACATGATAAGGGAGCTTTGGCTGATCAAAAATGCGTTAATCTGTGCAGAGAGTATCTTTCTATACATACATCGCGCGCAACCGAAGAAAATCGCCATCACCTTTAAATTCTCTATCTAGTGGGCATTTTAAGCAACACCTTCAAATACTTTTCCCAAAGCTAAAGCTAAATAACACATGATTTTATCCCCACACAGGTAAAACAATCAGTAAAGAAGCAGCGAGATCCGAAACTAGCTGAACGTTTCGAGAAACGTCTGACCGACGAGCTCCTCAAGATATTCGACGACTCAGAAAGTTTCTACTACTCCCGTACATTAGACCTGACCAACACTCTCCAGAGGCAGTATGAGATCGAGAAGATTCTGGAATCAGAAGCTGGGACTGGGAAACCGGTGGTGGACATCACGAAGTGGTGGAAACATGTCGATGATAGGTTCTTTTGGAACAAGCATATGCTGAAGGATATCATTGCACTTGGGGTAAGTAATTAAAGCAAAATTTAAGCATTGCGATCCTTTTCAGAAGTTCTAAATTTAGTTTTAGGTATTCTTTTTTTTGACAACCTTTACTGTCCCATCTCAGATCAAGTCTACTTGATCTGAGTGTCCCATTTGGTTAACAAAGCAAAGCATTAGCAAAGCTCTCCCTCATACCTTTCCGATTCTTTTTAGGTGTGACCTTTCGGTCTATCCCCACAAATCCCTCTAAGTCACCACGCCAGCGTTTTCTAGGCCTCCCTCGGCCATGACACCCGTCTAGCACTCTCTGCGTGCCGACTATTATTTATAGCCTACCTCCCTTAGCTGTATGTATTCTACAAACATGTCCCACCCACTTCAGACTAGCAAGCATCGTCTAAAACGCACGACGTTATCCGAAGTCGTGCAATTATGCAGGATCTAATGTACTCTGTGTGCAGGATTCTCTTCTAATTGTGTGTAAGTGCTATCCAGTGAGGTTTAACGATGCTTAGCTACCACAGCAAGAATTATAAACCTCTGCATCTAAATCTAGTTCAAACAAAGAAATAAATAACGCAATAAGTACTTTGACCATGAAGAAATCGCACGAAAACGCAACAATCATAAATCAAATATTATGTAAGGCACGGTAGTTACGTTTGTAAACTTCAAACTACGTTTTGAGCGAAATTATATGAACCAACTGTTGGTATTTTAAGCCTTATTTCAACACTAACTTTTGTGCAGTCGATAAGCTTCTAATCTCTCCGTCAACAAAGATACGGGCTCTTCCGAAAGTGGCTTGAAACTTTGAAGTGAACCCTACTCCCTATTATTTTCGTATCCGATCCATGAGTTTTGAGAACACATCCGGAGTTGCGACAACTGTCCAATATTGTTGTCATTCATGCTTAGTTCGGACCCCTAACTAATCTTATGTTCGTCGTAAAGGATACGGAAACGCCCGTAACTTCGTTAGGGAATCATGACTTGTTGACTGTCTACATTGTTGTATAAGGCTCTCATTGTATGCCCGTCGGGGCTGCGGGTTGTTCGCAAGAGATACCGCGGCCTCGACATAAAGGGTAGGAACATGGGTGATTTTTAGTCAGTAGAAGTCTGACACTCCCTTCGGCTCTGCCCAGAGCGGGAGGGGTTATTTGGTGATTTTCCACCCGCCAAAAAAAAAAGGCTCTCATTGTAGCAAAGGCTTTCATTGTAGTAAAAAGCGCTCACTGTAGTATAAGGCGCTCATCTTTTTATGAAACCCAACTGGAAAAACTGCTTCGGTCGGCATATCAAAGGAAGTGTAAGCCGTACTTACTGTCAAATTCAAACGACTCTTCAGAAATTCTCAACAGCCCTTCTATCGCTTTCAAGTGCCAGCAAGAGGCTTAACGAGGAAAATTCGGCTGCTAGTATATATTTCAATGATACCAAATGATCATAATATAACTAGGAGGAGGAGGATTGCTTTTTTTTTAATATTCTTGACATACTCTGTGCCTGAATGTGACCAGTAGTATGGAAAAAAACATGCTGCGACGACCCCAAATAAATTGGTATAAGGGCAGAAGAGTGCTGATAAAGACTGTTCATTTTTATTTATTTATTTAAACTTCATGTACAAAAGTGGTACATAGGCGGACTTACTTCACACGAAATTAGGGATTGAATGCATTCGTTCGGTCTAAACCCCGCCCGGTTCCCTACTAAAGGGAGCGGTGCAAAGACGTGCAAAATTAGACCAATTAGACCAAAAAAAAACCACAGAAAAGACAAAAGAGGTGATATGGATTTCAACCGTTGTGTTGGGTCAATCCATACGTCTCCTCTCCGTTCAGCTTCTGTACATCACCTTGGTGAAAACCGAACCTTACATCAAGGTAGATTTTTATAAAGGCTGGTATAGTTGATTTTATGTTGTGCTATCATCAATTTTTAACCAATTTCAAGTTTTTCCCGTCGGGGCTGCGGGTTGTTCGAAAGAAATACCGCGGCCTCGGCGCAAAGGCTAAGAAGGAACATAGGTGGTTTTTAGTCAGTAGAAGTCTGACCCTCCCTTCCGCTCTGCCCAAGAGCGGGAGGGGTTATTTGATGATTTTCCACCCGCAAAAAAAAAAAAAAAAGATAGGACGACGTTGTGTATTCGACGAGTATTTTTTTATGTATTATCACCGCTTTCTCCGTAACTACTGCGCCGATTTATATGATTCTTTCTCACCAAAAATGTCCTCCTCTTGAACAGAGTCCAGGCTGCGACGAATGGGTTCTCCCAATCATCCAAGGTTACGTCCACCTGTCTCAAATAGCAGTGGAGCCAGCAGATGGCGTCGCGCTGAATACGGAGTCTCTTAGCAACCCAAACTCCTGCGATGAAACCTTCACGTTGGGGCTTATATCGAGGCGGTCCAGATACCAAGCTGGGACTAGGTGAGTTATCTTTTGATGGAGGAAGTTACAAAGTACCTGAAAGCCTAGAAACGTTTCCCAAATACGACGGCACGGTTGGCGCAGTGGCAGAGCGTTTGGCTTCAGCTCTGCATGTCACGGGTTCGATCCGCGCACGGAATAAATATTTGTATGACCTACAAGGTAGTTGTTCTGGGTCTGGCTGTCGTGTATGTGAGTTTAAATATTTGTAAACGCCCCACAATGCAGGAAAAATTCCTAGTGTATGACTTTTTTTTTAATCGAAGACACGACTGTTCTATATCAGCTTGTTTTTTTTCGTGAAGCACAATAAGTATAATATAGCTTTTACAAATATCTATGGATTATTCCATAGATATTTGTAAAAGCTTTACACTCATTATCTGCCTAGCTGGTTCCCAATTATGTAAAGATCCGCGTCCAGTCTAACCGGGTGCAGCTGAATACCAGTAAAGGCTTTACACTTAACTAAAGAAATTATATCGATATCACCCATAATTATAATTCTAAACGCGTCTCCAATAGGTAATTGGAGACGGGTTTAGAATTCATCAATGTTGAGCTTCTTTTCGTAATTCGATTTTGATTTACACGCCTATAACATGTGCATCCACTCGGATGATATTATGTCCAATTTATCTTTGCAACAGAATTTGGTTTTCATTCATCATAGACCGATGATTCAGTGATAAATTCAAAGAATTGTTATCATTTATTATCAGGCTGTTAACATTGTAGTACAAAATAAACAAAGTTGAACGTACTCCAGATAAAAATAAATGGATTCGTTACTTACACATAAGTTATTATCAGTTTCATAATCTATACTATTAAAATTATCAATGCGAAAGTTTGTATGGATGTGGTGACAATAGGTAGTAATATATTATAATTATACCCTTGATGTTTCATAATGAACTTCTTGATTAGAATGTCGTCCTTGAATCAAAGGGCGAGATTCACTGACCGAACTTTGCTGTAGAGATTCACAGGAATAAGAACCTAATATTTTTAGGAGTAATGGTCATATTGGGCTGAGAAGAGCTCGTGCTTGGGCAGCCACTCCGGTCGTATTACCCAGTTCTAAGTGGGTTGTGGAGGTTAGATAGGCAATCGCTCCATGTAAAGTACTGGTATTCAGCTGCATCCGGTTACACTGGCAGCCGACTCCAACATAGTTGGGAAAAGGCTTAACGTTAACAGATAATGACGGTCATGTTGGGATGATTGGCGATGAGATATTACTACTACTACTGGCCCATAGGTTAAGTCCACTACGCGGATCCAGAGCGAATTTGAAGATGTGTTCCTTCACCGTTTTGACTTTCAAAATGCGGTCTGTTAATCTCGCCCTTAGACCTCCGTTATTGTAAAGTGGTCCCTAATTAATCTTATAGTTTTATCGATTCTATTATACTTTATAAGTTTGTTATCTCTGGTTTTTTGCATAATTCATGTCATCTGACTTTTGAAACAATTTGGCTTCCGGTTTTTTTTCTCAACGGAGATCTACGTCCTGAACCCGGCAACTAGCTCCAACTTGCTGATTACTTATCGAAGAAGATTTATTTTTTATTTTTTTGACACCTCTTCCTAACTTTTCGAGGATCACAGCATTGATTATTTACTCTCAGGTACAATCGTCGAGGCATAGAACCGGACGGCAAAGTCGCCAACTACGTGGAAACTGAACAGATCGTCTCCATCATATGCTCTGACAGCATACACAGAGCTTCATTTGTTCAGGTAAGTTTAAATACTTTTGACTAGGAATATTTC
Source organism: Diarsia brunnea (assembly GCA_949774965.1). NCBI lineage: Eukaryota > Metazoa > Arthropoda > Insecta > Lepidoptera > Noctuidae > Diarsia > Diarsia brunnea. The sequence continues at coordinate 4,866,578 of OX459019.1, forward strand.
TTGTGTAAAACAGACCTAGTGTCCCCTGATAGGTATTTGCATTAAGAGGACTCGGTACCTCGTCGATTTGTGGTCATTCCCTAACTAATTTTAAACCAGTGGATGTGAAACCGTCCGAAATCGATTTCCTGTTCGATGCCCTAGGCCAAACTAGGACTCATCACAAAATAACGATCATAGAGCAAACCAGGCAGGCCCTACCGCTCGAAGAACCGACAACGGATGGGGAAGAAAGGTTCTCGAGTGGCGACCCCGAACCGGAAGACGCAGCGGTGGTAGGCCTCCAACCAGGTGGACCGACGCCATCGTGAGAGTCGCGGGTGGATGCAAACGGCAGCTTGCCGGTTGTTATAACGTTCTATGGGGAGGCCTTTGTCCAGCAGTGGACGTCTTATGGCTGATGATGAGAGCAAACCGTTTAAATGGGTTAGGTTAGAACAGAAACCAACCACATCTCATCAGATCAGCTACATCCAGGTTGGGTGTGGGTGCAGTGTAATTGCTTTGTTTAGACTCGTGTATATCCTGACACGATCAAACGGTTTGCCTTTTTTTGGAGGGTAGGAAATCATCAAATGACTCCTCCCGCTCTGGGCGGAGCGGTAGGGAGTATCAGACATCTACTGACTAAAAACCACCCATGTTCCTTCTTAGCCCTTTGTGTCGAGGCCGTATCTCTTTCGAATAACCGCAGCCCCGACGGGAACTAGTTTTGCCTGAAATCGGGTTTGGCCGGTAAAATATACACAGTCTAAATATCTTTTCACAATAATTACATGTACATCACATTACACAGTCCTTTGACTTATGTTAGTTAGTACTGTAATTATAAATTAAAATAAAATGCGAATTATTTTAGTACCTATAACAAATGGCTACATCTAACTACTTAGTAATACCGTTACTTTCGGACGTTCACGTAGTAAAATGTTATGCACCGGTGGGTTTAGTGGGCAAGTGAGATTTTTTCCTGTATTCATTACCTGAACATTTATACCTTTTTTGATGTTGGAAATACACGAAGCTTTGCGTTTGGTTGTGGTTTTTAAAAGGTTTTGAGTAATTAAGAAAGCTCTTTGCGTTATAAGTGTGTATTAAGGTTTTAAGATGATTTAAAAAAAAAAGCATATCAAAATAAAAAATCCATTAGTGCCAGATTATTTTAGAGATCAAACTAACGGGTGCCGTTAGTTTGATCTCTACTATAAAATAACGTCAAAATATCTTACCCCATATATGACAAAATGATTAAACTTGGACGAAGTAAAAGCAGTATCTTAGGATCTTAGCAGGTGGTGTTCTGTAGTTTCTGCTTACCCCCATAGCAGAAAGACATGAGTTTATGTATGTATGTAACAAAATTCATTAATTGTAAAAAATAATTCATAAGTGTACGTTTTCCAACAGGTCCGCGGCTCGGTACCTATCTTTTGGAGTCAACCGGAGTACAAGTTCAGACCACCTCCGCGCCTCGATCGAAGTAAGTTCGACTCTCCAAAATTCACTTATCTTTACTCTGTAGTATATTGTAATCCTTCTCTGTTAAACAAATGTCAACTTTATGCATGTGTAGGTAAATGAATTGATTTTAGACAGAAAATGTTTGTTAAAGTGGATGTACAGTCGAACAAGCTAATAAGTACAGAGGTAAAGTTTTTTATAATTCTAGTACACTGAAAATATTGATTGCAATTTTGTTTTATAAAGCTTTTCGCATTAAGCAACTAATGTCAAACGCTGTATCGTTTAGCGTCTCTTAATGTATCTGTATAATCTTAAAAGTAAATGCAAGTTAGCTGGCTGTATACTTATAAGCTTGTGTGACTGTACTATTAGGTACACCTCTACCTAACCTTTCGTGGATTACATGCGTGATGTGATCCACCAAACCCAAACCAATCCCTTCTTTTTCAGGTGAAGAAGAATCCCACGTAGCATTCAGGAAGCACTTTGAAGAAGAGTTGAAACTATACAAGAGTGTGTGTATAGTGAACTTGGTGGATCAACAAGGGAGAGAGAGGATCATTTGGGAGGCGTATGGTGAACATGTGCTGAAGTACAACAGTCCTGATGTTATCTATGCTACCTTTGATTTTCATGAGTACTGGTGAGTTTAGATTTCGTGGATTGGTAACATTTTACCAGGTCATACACGTAATAGGGTAGTTGACAAAAAAAAAACTAAAGTCCGTCAGATAGTTTACCAAAAATTATTGGACACGTATTTTTTATTTTTCACGTAAACAATAAATGAAGACGATACAGTGCTTCGAAAAGTCGCGCGACGTCACAGTTTGGTACATTTTTTACCAGAAAGTGACGCCACCAGCCCCCACTCACGATCTTTGACACGTTCTAATTTCGTTAATTTTTATAAATTTGATAAAACAAAAAACACGTATCCAATATTTTTAGATAATCTTAACAGGCGGGCTAAACAGAATCATATTTTTTTTAGTCAGTCAACTACCCTATTTATCATCATTATGGTACTTTTCCTACCCTTATCTCTTTCAATTTGTTTGGGGTCGACGCAGCATTTATTCTTCTTCCATACTGCGCTCTCTATTACTCGTAGAGTGTGTTTAGTGAACTTGGGGGAGGGAGAGGATCATATGGGAGGCGTATGGCGAACATGTGCTGAAATATAACAGCCCTGATGTTATATACGCTACCTTTGACTCTCATGAGTACTGGTCATCATACATATATCAGTGATCGCCTAGTGGTGTACCTACGTCTGATTTTTCGGATTCATACGCGCTGAGGCCGCAGAATTGCCAATGGGCCTACCACACGCTCAAGCTTCACCACACTTTTGCCTGCGCGATTACACGGTGCACACAGTACATCGCGCGTGTGGTTGGTTATGGTAATACAGTTTTACCAACCATACGCGCGATGTACCGTGTGCACCGTGCAATCACAAAAAAAAAAAAAAAAATTAAAACAATCATCGTAATTATGTCAATCAAATAATATTTTCTTATCATTCCATTACTTTTCCTCTATCCTTAGCCGCGGCATGCACTACGAAAACGTGAGCATCCTGATCAACGCGCTCGCTGACGTCATAGGGGACATGCGGTTCTGTTGGCGAGACGACCGCGGCCTCATCTGTACGCAGAGCGGCGTGTTCCGCGTCAACTGCATCGACTGCCTCGACAGGACCAATGTGGTGCAGGTATGTGACGTTATACAATAGGGGAGACGCATTGGCGCTTTATATAAATCTAATCACAATATATTAGGCTTGCCTTCTATTACATGGGACTTACTGCAGTACTCAGAGATATTTAATGATTACTTAAGCCGTCACTTAGTAAAGATTTCACATACTTTTGTATGACAAAACTGTCAAAACCTTTACTTAGTGATGGCCTAAGTAATCATTAAAGCTCTCTGAGTGCGGCAGTTAGTGTTACTTAGTGGTCGCAAACGCGGCTGCTGAGCATGAGATCCTAGATTCTATTTCCGGGTTGGGCAAAGTGTTATTTGGTTTTGGCATCAGGAATTTCTCAGTAGCACCCACAAACTCTTTTGGGACAACAGGCGTGAGTGATGTTAATATACAAGGTCATATTAAATTAACCAGCCAGAACTTGACAGACGTGATTCAACCATCCTATCCAAAATTATTTGATAATTTAAACAATATTTTTCTTGTATTTAATGTATCTTATATCATTTCACAGACAGCGATAGCAAAATACGTGCTGGAGCTACAACTGTGCCGCCTCGGGCTAGGCACACCTGGCCTCGGCCTGCCTCCCTCGCTGCGACAAGCCTTCCTCACCATGTGGGCAGACAATGGAGACGTCGTGTCCCGCCAGTATGCGGGCACTAAGGCGCTGAAGGTAAGGTCTGCCTCGGGTGAGGCACGCCTGGCCTCGGCTTGCATCCCTCGCTGCGATAAGGCTTCCTCGCCATATTATGACTTGGCCTATCACCCGTTTCCGGCTTAAGGTCGACTTCTGCTACATATTGTATTCGAAATATTAAAAAAATAATGGAAAAATAAAAGCTACGTGAAGATACAGTCAGCCAAACTTTAATTTTGAAGGATAAACGATTGGTAAATCTTTATGCAAGTTTCTATTTTGGGCCAGATTAATTTGCCTTACTTCAAGTATTGTAACGGCTCTTATAGGTTATACTAGCTGACCCACACAACTTCGTCTGCGTCACATAATATAGCTTATAACCTTGCTCGATAAATCGACTATCTAACATATTAAATTAAGTTAAATCGTACTCGTAACAAACAAAAAATCTTACCTTTCCTCTTTATAATACCTATTAGTTTAGATTGGCTTCGATTATATTATTAAAGTAACAATTACTATAGGTATCTCTTACTATTTAATATACAGTAAAACCTTGTACTTGTAAATATTATGGTGCAGTAAATATTTTGAATTTGAATTTCTCCGGAGCCCCCAGAGGCCAGATTCCCCACGTACCTACCTACCGCACCGAACCGAATGACTGCCACGCGCTTAATTATTTTGTCGCCCGTATATTTTTACATTGCGATATCTTCTAAGATATTTGTTTAAACTGTATAAAGTAAAGGGCTTAAATATTCTATATTAAATTTCCGTGCTAACAAACACATTTATTTAGATATAGATTAATACCATATGGGTTAAATAAGCTTCGCAAAATTTCATTCTTTTAAACCTAACATTTTAATATTAAAAAATGGTTACAGTGAGTCAATCTTAAAAGATAAACATATGCTGTCGCGGACTTTTTTTTAGAACTTTTTAAGAGGAACAATTCCGTCATACATGATATTTACGTAACTTAAACCGTTTTAGCAACGCACGCAACGGAAGCTCTCAAAAAGGAATATCTTTTCCCGTTTTTGCAACATTTTTTATTTATGCTCCGCTCCTATTGATCGTAGCGTGTTGTATTATCCCCTTAAGCCTTCCTCGATAAATGGACTATCCAACACTAAAAGATTTTTTCAATTCCAACCAGTAGTCCCAGAGTTTACCGCGTTCAAACAAACAATCAAACAAACAAACAAACTCTTCAGCTTTATAATATTAGTATAGATTGTCAACTGGTTCTTAAGTCACATTTTTCTTTACAGGGTGACTACACAAGAACAGGCGAGAGAAAATTCACAGGACTAATGAAAGATGGCGTTGCATCCGCTAACAGGTAACCCCTTACTACCAAAGAAACCCACCCATATAACTTAGGGTCCAGGGTACAAAAACCACAAACAATTTTTCAGATTCATCATCCGCCATTTTAACGACGAAATCACACAATGTGCCATAGACATCTTGCTCGGGCAGGAAATCAAAATGGCGACGGTTGAGACGTTTGACAGTTTTTGGCGCGATGTTAAGACTGCTTCATTGATGTTGGTTGAGAATATGGACACAGAGAGACCTAAATTAGCAATGATGCCGAGTTACTTCGGCCATGGGTTGACTAGCGAATACGTGGGTGCAGAGATAGCATACGGAATGGGGAGGTCAGTCCTTTGGAGTACTTTTAGAACTAATCGAATTTAGTTTTCGCTTTTTTTGACCTCCTCTCCGTTAACTGTTAGATAGCACTTTGCGGCTGTGAATTGAGTCTACTTGCACTGTTATCAATTTTTCTGTTTCTTTGTCTCTTTCTGAATTCCTCGTTGGTCTACGTCAAGCTTAGCTGTAAGCAAATAAACTCAGTGTCCTTAACCTAGTCCCACATCTATCAAAGTGGTTTTTAACCAGGGCTTTCTCAGTAGTAACCTTAGAGTATTGATATGGCCTTTCCATTTTATTTGAGTTTGGAAGCTATAAGCTCGCCCCATCATCATCATTCTCCTGCCCTTATCCCAATTTATTTTCGGTCGGCGCAGCATGTCTTTCTCTTCCATACTTCTCTATTACTCGACATGTCAGCAGTCACTTCCTTTCTAGGCATATCATCCTTCACACAGTCCATCCATCGTAAGCTCAGCCCATATTAGATGGGAATAACAAAACTGGCCAGTTGTGGGAGTACTGACTGAGTACACCTCAGCCTTACCTTTTGGGGATAAGTCAGTGTGATGTTATTTCTTACTATCTTTGAAGATCGTGAGCACGAGAAGAAAGAGATAAAGATACAGAAAAATACTGATAATAATGTGCATGTTGTGTGGTTTTACACTAAACTAACTAACTTCCAAAAGGCTGTTAACGCTATTTTATAACTTTCTGTAGTGTTACACGTTTAAAAAATTAAATGACACATAAATTATCACCACTTTAAGTATGCAGTTCAAAGTGGCGCTGCTTGTCAAGAAAAATACGCATCGATATGTCGAACTTGGTACATTTATTTTAGTTCCGTGTTTTCCTGCCTGCACAGATAACTTGGCTGAAGTATACCTGTGCTTTTGTCACTTCTTACCCTTCCTCTGACTAATAAATTTGCTGTGATATTGTAACGTAGGCTTTTGTAAAAAGGGTTTCCACAAATACTCGAACAATTCTGAACCACCTTCGGCTTATTTATCTGCTGCTTAACTTTCAACTGTGTGTGTGTATATTTCATTCAACCTAAATCTTTAGTCCTATTGTGGGCTTGAAACCACACCAAAATGTGTCTCACAATGATTTCAACTTTTATTTTATCGACAAAAGTTGTGGCAGCTAAGTCACCATTTATCAATTAATAATTGCAATTAGACGTTTGACAAGCGTTTGAACTGTTAATGAATTATTTTAAAATAAAAAATCCATATTAAAGCATTCCCGTCGGGGCTGCGGGTTGTTCGAAAGAGATATCGCGGCCTCGGCGCAAGGGCTAAGAAGGAACATGGCTGGTTTTTAGTCAGTAGAAGTCTGACACTCCCTTTCGCTCTGCCCAGAGCGGGAGGGGTTATTTGATGATTTCCCAACCCCAAAAAAAAAATGCATTTATTTCAAATAGGCCAGTAATAGGAACTTCACTTCACTTCACTTTTTTTTATTAGAACTGGCGAAACACAGACCAAAATGAAATAAAGCAACAGTCCCAGTCACAGGGCAATAAACTGTGAAAGTACTGTAGTTGCCCATTCCAAAACGTAGAACTCCATGGAGAAGAACTGAAAGAAAGTTCATGGACACTATTTTACATCAGAATATTGTAAACAATATTCTGATGCATTATACAGGGTGGTGCCGACAATACGATTAATATTGGTTATATATATTGGTTTACTAAATAACCTTAGGAATAATTTGCATCGATTAACGTGTGGAAATAAAATGTAACAAACGAATTTGCCAAAGACATTTAGGTAGGTCATTGTCGTATCGTCGGCACCACGACGGTGTTAGGATTTATTTGATAGTTTAAAAATGTTCCTATGAACTAGAACTACTAGTGGTTACATTTATTGTCGTATTGTCGTCACCAGCCTGTATAGAAGATGTGAGTTTACACAGATATTTGTACTACGAATTGCGAATAAACCAATATTTTATTGAATCATTCGAAACTTCTTCCAGATACTATCTCTCCACATTCAAAGACGCTCTCCGTCAAGTAGCCATAGACGTGATGACAGGCGAGTCGCGCACCATCCCCGACCAGCTCATCGTGCCCGACGGCGGTCGCTGCACCTCCGTCAAGGTTCTTATGTTCAATGTGCGTGCATGTGCAGCTTGTCTGTAGGTGTAGTTAGTATAACGTGTAATATACGCACGAGATGGCTACAGTCGCGCACCATCCCCGACCAGCTCATCGTGCCCGACGGCGGTCGCTGCACCTCCGTCAAGGTTCTTATGTTCAATGTGCGTGCATGTGCAGCTTGTCTGTAGGTGTAGTTAGTATAACGTGTAATATACGCACGAGATGGCTACAGTCGCGCACCATCCCCGACCAGCTCATCGTGCCCGACGGCGGTCGCTGCACCTCCGTCAAGGTTCTTATGTTCAATGTGCGTGCATGTGCAGCTTGTCTGTAGGTGTAGTTAGTATAACGTGTAATATACGCACGAGATGGCTACAGTCGCGCACCATCCCCGACCAGCTCATCGTGCCCGACGGCGGTCGCTGCACCTCCGTCAAGGTTCTTATGTTCAATGTGCGTGCATGTGCAGCTTGTCTGTAGGTGTAGTTAGTATAACGTGTAATATACGCACGAGATGGCTACAGTCGCGCACCATCCCCGACCAGCTCATCGTGCCCGACGGCGGTCGCTGCACCTCCGTCAAGGTTCTTATGTTCAATGTGCGTGCATGTGCAGCTTGTCTGTAGGTGTAGTTAGTATAACGTGTAATATACGCACGAGATGGCTACAGTCGCGCACCATCCCCGACCAGCTCATCGTGCCCGACGGCGGTCGCTGCACCTCCGTCAAGGTTCTTATGTTCAATGTGCGTGCATGTGCAGCTTGTCTGTAGGTGTAGTTAGTATAACGTGTAATATACGCACGAGATGGCTACAGTCGCGCACCATCCCCGACCAGCTCATCGTGCCCGACGGCGGTCGCTGCACCTCCGTCAAGGTTCTTATGTTCAATGTGCGTGCATGTGCAGCTTGTCTGTAGGTGTAGTTAGTATAACGTGTAATATACGCACGAGATGGCTACAGTCGCGCACCATCCCCGACCAGCTCATCGTGCCCGACGGCGGTCGCTGCACCTCCGTCAAGGTTCTTATGTTCAATGTGCGTGCATGTGCAGCTTGTCTGTAGGTGTAGTTAGTATAACGTGTAATATACGCACGAGATGGCTACAGTCGCGCACCATCCCCGACCAGCTCATCGTGCCCGACGGCGGTCGCTGCACCTCCGTCAAGGTTCTTATGTTCAATGTGCGTGCATGTGCAGCTTGTCTGTAGGTGTAGTTAGTATAACGTGTAATATACGCACGAGATGGCTACAGTCGCGCACCATCCCCGACCAGCTCATCGTGCCCGACGGCGGTCGCTGCACCTCCGTCAAGGTTCTTATGTTCAATGTGCGTGCATGTGCAGCTTGTCTGTAGGTGTAGTTAGGTATAACGTGTAATAAAAAACGCACGACTAAATGTGTAGAATTCATACAGGTTAATTTTAGCTTGCTGTCATGGTTTTGTTCACACTGAAATCTTACCTATCCTTTTCCGTTATCATGACTACATCGCAGTTTTCGTTTATTACCAAAAAAAAATTTTAAACATTTTAACAAAAACATTTAAAAAAAATTGTTAACATGCTTGTGCTCGGAACGGTAATCATAATCCTAATATAAACGAAGTCTCAATTATTCCTTAAAACATCGGCTATCTGCCTGTAAAAGTCCCATTAAAATCTCTCTCCAATATTAGCTGCAACAAACATAATATACAAACCTTTTTTTTTAAACATGTCTTCACTAGTTAATTTGTACTTGCAGATGTTTGTGTGCAATATAAACTGTCTGTATTTGGTATGAGCTCGTGGCTTAATTAGAACTGCCACTCGGGTCGATCTTTAGGTAAAGCTGTGCTTGCCTAGGTCGGTCTGTGGATGGGTGACCGCCCGACATACCGAGTTTCCTCCGTGCCTCGGAATGCACGTTAAGCTGTTGGTCCCGGCTGCCATATTTAGATCTTTGGCAGTCGTTACAGGTAGTCAGTGACCTGAAATTCTGACATCCAGTCTTACCAAAGGGTATCGTATTACCTTGTATTAACTGGGTTGTGGAGGTCAGATAGGCAGTCGCGCCATGTAAAATACTGGTATTCAGCTGCATCCGGTTAGTCTAGAAGCCGACCCTAACATAGTTGGGAAAAGGCTAGGCAGATGATGATGATTTGGTATATAATAAAGACGATTTCACCCATCTATCAAACCAACCTAAACATATTTGTTACAGGACCAATCAGAGCCCGACACGGCAGCAATGGCACAACACGTCAAGTCTTTGATAGATGACTGTAAGAAGCTACTCGTTGACACGGAACCCGTGCTTGGATCCTGGGGGCTGATTGATGCGGACCCCAAGTAAGTTGATGGAGACTTTTCTTTATAAAACTGTTGTGTGTTTTAAATTTAAACTACGTACGACACGTATCATGAAGGCTGCTTCTAGTTGACACAGGGGAAGAGTACCTGGAAGGATATGAATGAGGCATTGCGTCAAAAATGTTACTTTAATGAACAAAATAGGTTGTATTCTTCACCTACGACTTGGACTTGGATAGTTTGTCCTGTAGGTGGGTTTCTTCAACCTAAAATATAGCTTTGTGCAAAACTGAATTTTATGTATAATTCGGAACAACGAATACCTTGTCTTGAAAGATGTGGCAAAATCACGTATTGATGAAGAATACAACATACAAAATTACAAAGCCTTTTTTTTTGGGCGGGTGGAAAATCATCAAATAACCCCTCCCGCTCTTGGGCAGAGCGAAGGAGTGTCAGACTTCTACTGACTAAAAACTATCCATGTTCCTTCTTAGCCCTTCATGTCGAGGCCGCGGTATCTCTTAAACAACCCGCAGCCCCGACGGGAACATATAAAGCCTTACGTGGAGAAAAATAAAGAAGATTATAGTTTTGCATGAATAGCAGGTCTATTTTCTTGTTCGAAGAGACAAGAAAATAATATACTGCTATTATATTCTTACATGTCGAAAGATTAACCCGTTTTTACTCAATTGCGTCAGAAATAATAGCTCGTCAATCTTATTTTATATGCTGTATGTTTAAACCTTTAGAAAGTTTTAACGACTTATGCCAACAAAAGATTTTTTGTAATATTTACCTTGATTTTCAGTACCGGCGACCCTCAAGAAACAGAAATGGACAGCGTGTTAGTGTTGACAAGCGACGCGTACTACGTAGCGGACTACGACGAGACGTCGGACCGACTGCTGGGCGTACAGCGCGTACCGCTAGCTGACGTCACACTCATAGAACTGGGGCCCTTCGACGCTAACTGTACTACGGTGAGTTTATTTATTTATTTAGACAGATACTTGCTATACTTACTGCCAAAGCGTGAAGTAACGCAATAATTTAGCATAGCTTTATTGCCACTCGTAATCTAAGATCCGGTTCCTAAGCAATTAGGGCATTTAGTAAATTCTTCGCCTGGGTTGAGGACGCATATCGACCAAACAAGCCTTGTGAGTTACAGTATAATAGTACATTTTGATGTAATCGGGAAAACATTATTATTGCTGTCGAGGTAGAATTCACACCCGAGCCGCAGGCGAAATTGTTATGGAGCGAACTGCAAGCAAAAAGCTAATTAATTCATAGTTGTAATCACAAAAATACTTTTCTTCGAAACGGCATTAAGAACGTAATTTGATACACGTATTCATTTGTTCTGCAGTCCTCAGCTCTCTTTGATCGATTTCCCCCCAAAAGTCCCAACAACTACCTTTAAATTATCCTTCTTACCTAACTCTTTTGCCTCCAGCTCTTCAGCGTTGGCCGCAAGAGCGGTACGGAGGCGATCTACTGCATCCGCTTCAACTACAGCCAGGGCGGGGAGGCTGGCTACTTCCATATGTTCCGCTCCACAACGCTGCGGTTCTTCAATAACATGGCCGTCGTCATCAACACACGGGATGAGATGATAGGTATTGTAGTTGGCTGATGAGAATCTTGATCGTATGTAGAAACTTATCATGCATAAGGCAACAGGGTGTGGATTTGACCCTCCGACCCTTGCTCGAGCCCGCGAGTAGTACCCCAGTAGTTTTAAACCAGCCCCTAAATAATTATCTCAGTCAGATCCAGCCTATCCCCCAGAGACCATAACCTATACCAAGTCTCGTACGTACCCCACAGGAGTGCCCTGAAAGTGTATTCACTTTTTTCATAAGTTTCTGTGCTCTGGCTGGAGGCCTTACATTCAAGCACCCATAGGATAATCCGGTTAAGCAGACGACAACTTCTTTTTTTATATTCAAGGGTTTAAAGTCCTCATGAATGTCCTCCGCTCTGTGGCGAGCGAAAGGCTCTGTCAGACTGTTACTGACTAAAAACCACCCCAGTGTTCCCTTCCTACACTTGTACCGGGAATCATGGGAACTAGGTTTGCCTTCCATGATCCTCGGGACGAGAACCTCCTAGGTTGATCTGCGAGACACCAAATTCACGAAAAAAACAAGCATAATAGTTTAATATAAACCTTTTTCAGAATCGTTACACGCGATCTGTGAGTCGCTGATGGTGGCACGAGATGTCGCCAAGTTGCCGCCGATACCATTCCATGATGGAGGGAAACTGGAGAAGAAGAAATCCAAGGTAACTCACTTTTATTTTTAAAGTTTATAAAACTTAAATTATGGCTGATTTTTCAAATGGATCAATGTAAACATTTATCAATCCAGTCTCAAACTCAAACCATTTATTTCAATTAGACGATTACAGGCACTTTTTAATGTAAAAATACAGCACAGCTATAGTCACAGTCGCAAGGCATAATAAATTGTGAAAGTACTGTAGCTGCCCTTTCCAAAACATACATTGATCTGTATAGAAAAGAATGGGTAAGAAATTTCTAGTCCCTTTTTTAAATCAAAATATTGTTGAAAAGTCAAAATCGTAGTAGATTTTGTCTTTTCAACAGGACTTTTAAATAGGACTGAGTTTGAATTCTCAATTTGAGTACTGGATAAGTTTAAATCTAATATTACGGCCAAAAGTCTTCCTAAACTAAATATCAACGTCCGCCACTCTCAGGTGCCGCCGGGCCAGGCAGGCAGTGCGCGTTCGTCGCTATACCTGGATCTGTCGCGTCTGCCCACACTCACGCGCAACGTTAGCGAGACGCAACTTGTCGCCGATATACGGAGTGTTGGTGAGTTCATCAGCATTATTTAATGTTATGTTCTACCGCACCCACTATACGAGCACACAGCTGAGTCATGTCCCTAATCAGTGTTGTACCCACAGAACAGAAAGAAAAGGTAGAAGTGCTAAGTACGCATGGCACGGCTGTCATAAGTGCTCTCTGTGTCGCCTACTCTCAGATTTTCAATACCAGTCGTGTTTTGTTCTTTTTTGTTCTCGAAAGTTCCATGCTACTCAATTAGTGATGTGGTTAAGATCAGTTGCAGATTTGATCGATAGATGTCGATAAAATAAAACAATGTTATACTTACTGTTTAACATTTCAATACAAAGATCCTAACATTCATACACAAAATTTATTTTGAAACGTGTACCTGTGTAACATTAAAGTTACATTACAGATGTTTTGTAGCTAATATAGAATCAAACTTTTACATAATAATTTTCACAGAGCGGAAAGAACAGTAGAAGTGCAAAGTAAGCGTGGCACGCCTGCGATAACTGCGCAGTGTGTCGCGTACTCTCAGATTTTCGATACCAAACAATACCAGTCGTGTGTTGACATTGCTTCGAGTCGCTAGTCTCCCGAAAATTATTTTTTGCAATAATATGCCGTATTGTTACATTGCCCGAATATTAATTAAGAAAATAAACTGTGACGTCTGTGTTGAATTAGTGCATTAGTGACACATCATTTTCAGCCCTTCCACAAGTTTATAATAGCAAGAGATCGAGGTGGCTTATTGTATCCTTCGCCAGATGTGGTGAAGATATGTCAAACGGCTGAAACATTTAAAAAAAATTTTGATATTGCAATTTTTAGAAAAGAAGTGGCCCTAACCATAATCATGCGCAAGTTTGTAGGGACCCTTTTGTTCAACAATATTGCCTCCCATCAATTAGGCGAATTTCCTGCATCCAATCACGTCACTGATTTGATGAAGGCCACTGTTGAAAAATATATAAATGTTCGTATACATCATTTATTGAAATTAAAAGTACGACTTTCGAAACGTCAGTTTTTAAACAAGTACTTTTTATTTCAAGGTCAATAAATAAAATGTCAATATAACTTCTCTTTTATTTTAACTCCTTAGAATTTTCTAATATAAACACTCTGGTAGTATTTATTTTTATTTATTCTAACCTGATTTTTATTGTTTGAAAACTGACGTTTCGAAAGGCGTACTTTTAATTTCAATAAATGATGTGCAACAAGTTTTATTTAACTTAAAATGTGCTTGTTACTTTAGTAGTATTTATTTGTTTGGGTTTGTTTAATAAATAGTTTTATTTAAGCAATAAAATATTGTATTTTATTTTTTGTATTATTGTCTATTTACATTTATTATTAGGTATAATATTTGTTCATAATACTACAAACTTTTTTTTCAAAATAAATTTGGTATCTATCGATATCGATGATATAGATAAAAGCTCATTGTGTCACTTCCTTGACCGAGTAGCAAAAAATATAGACCAAGGACGCGAAGATAATCCTTATCGCTGTAGTCATTAAGTTCATAATTGCTTCCATTGAAAATACTGCCATCTATGGGTGAGTAGCGGAATTTACTTGGCATTTGTTTCTAGTTTGATTACCGATTACAAAACGATGTATATTATTTCTGCCTAAAGCAAAAAGAAACCTATACTAACAGCAGGAAGGTATATTTTAAAATGTAAACGAATTGTTTATATGTAGTGCAGTGTATGATTGATGGTTTGATTGTGTTAGTTTGGCGACACTGGTTCCGATACAGATTTCGTCGCTTAGCATTTCTACCTGTTTTTTCTGTTCTGTGGTTATACCCATATTTATACTGAAAACGGGATATTTACCATATTTACTTATATTGTTTCGAGTTCCCGATATTTCGGCGCTGTTACAAGCACCAAGATCACGGATAAACTGAAGTCATTGCGGGTGAATGTTTATGAGCAGACAAATCGGTCTACCCTCTTTCTTGTTTGTTTTTTTGCGTTCGGTACCACTACCATTGTCACTCACTACACGATTCTGTTCCCGAGACACAAAACTCACTGTGTCCACTCGCAAACTTAGCTTACTTATAGTACCGACTCAAGTCTATTTTTGTACTTGGGTCGACTGTCGTTGTCATGACAAAAGGGAGACATCACGCACCAAATCAATCCTAGCATTTTTGGCTGCAATTAGCGAATCTTCAAATATGGTACTTCCGTATAATGTGCGATGCCTCCTTCATCGGCCATCCTTGTCAAATCCATAGTTGCATTCTGCTTGAATAAGTGTACACGTCATATTATGTCACTGTAATCAATTTTTACGATGACTATGTCTTTTTTTATTGAAAAGTGTGCCTTTATGTCAAATTATAAACAAACTGTAGCTGATAGTATATATTAAGTCTACCCATTTAAGCTAATCTGTCAAATGTCCATGTAATTAGATATCTACAAGAATATCCTTATCTAAGATCATTCCTGTTTCATTCTAACCCGTCCCTACCGTTTCCTTTCTCCCTCTATTCTACCAGAAGAGTGTTCGGGATCGAAGAAGAGAATCCCAAAGGGCATACTAAAACGGGTGTCCCAGCCGATGGTACTACATCGCAACGTGGTCGCAAGTACGAGTGAAGTAACGCATAGTGGATCGCAGACTGTTAGTACATCTATTTTCACACAACCTGTTGGGTAATGTCGAATTGTGTAACAAGCGAACCTAACGTAAAACAAGTTATTATAGCTCTAGAGTCTAATCAGGCCAATAATTTGATTTTAATTTCTAACCTCAACTAAAAATTAGTATGTTACACTATACCACGCAGTAGGTGCGATAACTAGAAAATTCTGCTCTGAGAAAAATGTTCGACTTTCTGGGCGGCCTAAAATATCTCGCCGCAGTTAGAATTCTAGTTCTCTCGCTCGGTGTGGGAAAACCTTAGACCCTTCGTTACGTGTACCCACGAAATAATACACTGTATTATCCCCTTGGTGTAAAAAAATAGAATATAGAAAAAAGGCTAGACAGATGACCACGTTGTGTTACAACAAAATATGTATAAACTAAAACAAGCAACATAAATCAGAGTCATTTCCATGTCGTTTTATATTATATGTCGTAGGATTATCGAAAAAGTCGTCTCTTTGCGAAAATTCTAGGACCATTGCAAAAAACGCGGATGCGTTTTAGCATCTAAGAAAGATTTCCGTAAACAACCGAGCTATCTCCAAAATCCGGCTTCTTTTAGGTAAGTCGCGAACAAACCGTCACGTAAATAAAAAAAGAATATTCCCTTCATACATCCTAATACCTATTGATCCCAGATGTTTCTGTCCGCCGTCAACAATAGATACCTAATTTAGCCCTTTTAGACACATCTGCCAAAAATTTTGCGACGCTATTTCGGCCAGATTTGTCAACAAAGTAATCAAAAAGTTTTCCAGGCGTAACCACGCCGAACTCAACTCTCCGTCGCGTCATTCGGCAGATTTGTAACTCCACTTATTAAAATAAAATAAATACTCTCATTCTAGGATCCAAAGCCCTGACCAACATGACGGAACAATTCAGTAAGTTGAACAAACTGAGTCACACCCTAAACGCGCGCGCTCGACCTAGTCTACAGCTCAAATTTGACCAGAGCGCCTCCCGCACCAAGAAGATCTTCACACTCGGACAAAATAAGGACAACAAGAAAAAGGGCAGCCTCTCCGATGGCATGAGCTCTGATTACTCCTCGGATGACGAAAATAGAACCAACATCTTCGAACCGACTCTGGACAACTTTGAGAACACCCAACATTATTTAGGGAAGCCCGGACAGAAGAGCGAAGCAGAAAATGACTGCGACCTCATTCAGAATCCTTTGTATTCTTCCAAGATTGAACCACATGATACGCAGGTTTTCAATCCTTCGGAAATGATGACGAACGTCGATAAGCAGGCTTCGAAGACGCCGAGTAACGTGAACAAGATCAATCCGTTTAACATAGATTCGTCGAGGACTCCAGAAATTCAGGTGGACAGTGCTTTCGCTAAACCAGCGCCTCCTAACTCCTTGCTGTTGACTCAGAAGCTGTCACACAGCTCTAACGAGTTGAATTTGGATGATAGCCAACCAGATGGAGTGAATTTCCACGTGCGTTCGAACTCGCAGCATGAGATCACGCTGAATATAGCGCAGTCCCACAGTGAATCGGCTTTAAGGCAGTTCAAGAATATCGCTAGCCCCGTTGGAAGCGCTACTAAGGATATGGTTCTCTCACCGCTTACCAAGTTGGCTAAGGGAGTCCAGAATCTTGGCGCTAATTTGGATCCGAGGAAAATGAAGGTGAGAAAATATTCGAGTAACTCGAATATTTTTGAGTAAAAGATATCACATAAAGTCACATATGAAAATAAAAATATAAATTTTACTGCGATCAAATTTTGAATGCCCAGATAATAAAACAATAGTTCGTTGTGTCGTGGCTTTTGCCGTATATTTGTATTAAAAGACAAACAAATTTTGATTTCTGTTCCTAATATTTATAAACCGAAGTCTAATTCTACCAACAATTTAAGTAAAATTAGACTTCAGTCTATCAATATTTTGTTTTGAAATATAACATTTGTGTGCTACCAAAGACACTGAGAATATATAAATGTTATTGTAGAATGGGTTTGCAGAGACCACAGACACATTAATAATAACACTTTTATTATTTCTCACTAGGCCGCACCCGCCGTAAAACAAGTATCAGAACAACAATACGAAGACCACAGGAAACTGCAAGAAAAATGGCGCGGCTGTAACACAAGACTCGTCGCGCTCTAATGACAGTGTTGCCAACGCCAACCCAGTGTTACCAGGTTACAAAAATATTCCGTTGTTTTGTCCAAGGAGGCCGCATACCCAGTGATATATTTTCTTTAATTTATTTTATATTTCGTGTGCACAATTTCGTATTGTTAATTAATAGCGTAGACGTAGTCTGCAATGTACAGTTGTGTTTCTATTCTCGTATAGTGTGTTATTATAATTATAACCATACAGTATTTAGTAAACTAATTGAAGGTAGCTTACGATGTTCAATGATACGAATAGTTTGCAGGGTTGAAACGTACGGTCCTTTAGCGTTAGGAAGTTTGTAAGACAGTTTATTGGTAACCCATCTTGCAATCTAGAGGGGATGACTTGCAGAAATAGTCTCAAATCAGAATTTGCGCATGCGATACCATGATGGAAGTTGTATTCAAGAACAAACTCACACAGCGTATAACGTGGTGGGACATATGAGCCTTAGTCCACCACACAGATCCAGTATATTACTTGAAGTCGTTTTAGTTCAGGCCCCGTCTTTACCGACGTTGATTTTCATCTCTTCAATGAAAATCAACGTCGGTAAACACCTCACTATTTCATTTGTTGCCCTTTAAAATCTGATAATGGGTCCCTGTCTGCGGGGCGCCTATTATAACTTTCAGATATAGTTTTGACGTTCTCTCAATACACTTAGTTGAGTTTTTAAGCTGAAAGTGCTTAATGGCCTTTTGGGCTACCCTACGATAAGCAAGCCATTCCCTCTGATTTGTTTTTGTGTGTCCCTTCACTAAAAAAAATCCTGAAATTCTTCAAGCTCGTGCAAGTATGCTTCGATTACCTCAATATTGATGTATTTTCCTGTTGTTAACCGACTTCTTTTTCCATGACTTTTATACGTATTAATCTAGTACAAGAGGCCTACCATGTGCCCTTATACCAGTATTGTTTTTTTTTTCGGTGTGAGAAAGAGATGGAGCTGTCGTGTATAGCTCCAACTTCTTTTAACATAGTGTAATACTGTTATAATAGTGATTGTACCGGCCCAGGCTTCTTCGTTGGTGGAAGCACTAGGGTAGCCCGCGGAATCCAAATTTCAGTACGTTTTGCTGCATTTTGGCGGTCAGTGTCAGTTGTATGTTAAACAAAATGGGATTCGCGCACTTAATACGTATGTGTTTATAGAGATATAATAGTTAAAAAAACATAACACTCTTTTTTTTGGGGCAGTCGTGTAATAATGAATACACGCCTCTTGAGGTCATTTAATCCCATTGAAAGACTATTTGATAAAAAGTCATTCAATGGGGTTAAATGAACTAAGACAGTTGTATTAATGATTTTAATCATTGTTACTCAGTAAAAACGGTCGCGAAACATATTTTATCTACATTTAACCTGACTCTGAAGTGCAAATTGCTAGAAAACGTATAAAAATTGAATTTCGCTGGCTCAACCAGCGCTTCCACCTTAAGTTGTTAAAGTTTTTGAGCACATATTACTATAAACTATCAGCTACAATGACTTTCTACTACTTTCCTATAAACATTTTACCCCAAAAATCACTATTTTCTGGAAAAAAACAGTTTCCATTTAAAATCTTTACGTATATTCTTGCTATTTTATTTCTTCTGAAACTTTATCAGGAATATGCGCGTAAATGCTTTGATGTTAACCATAGAGCATTAGAAAGTTAATTCTAGCTCAAAAAATTAAAAATATAGCGCAAAATGTCTATTATAAAAGCTGTACTGATTAGAAGTTTTGACAAAATTTTATAGCTGATAGTTTTGTAGAAAAACATAGGATTGACTGATATTAGTGACCGATATTTATAACAAACAACTTCCCAAATAAACATTTTTTTTTAATCATTATCTATGAGCAGTGGTGGCCAAGTGGTGGCGGCCCCGACTTACAAACACCAACTCGTGATTTCGAACCCAGGCAGCCGCATTACGTTGTGTAATTTATTTCATCACTGCTGCTCTCAAAACGGTGAAGGAAAACATCGTGAGAAACCGGCATGTCTTAGAACCAAAAAATTCGAAGACATGTGACATCTACCAACCCGCACTGTGCCCGCGTGGTGGATTAAATCCCATCCCTCTTCTAGAGAGGAGGCCTTAGTCCCTGCTGTGGGAACATTATAGGCTGATGATGATATATTGTTATAAAAAATAATGTCCAAAGACTATGTGTTTGACATTGATAGTAGTCTGTTAAGTTTTCTTTTAGGGTGAGGCCAAACGAGCGTTATTTTGTGAGTCGTGAGTCGCAGAAATTCTATTGGGATACAGACGAGCGCAGAAGAACTCTTTTTGCGTCGCCGTGTGAATCAAATAGGACTTTTTTTTATGAAATCGAATGCAGCAGAAATTCTGCGACTCACGACACACAAAATTACGCTCGTTTGGCCTCACCCTTAAGATGCAACGTATGTCCGCAAAACTGAAAAATATCTATCGCGCCCGAATTTCATATGGCTGTTGTGTTATTGTGATAACAGTGAATCCGGATAAAAAAATGGTTCTTTGAGAAAGTTATCCTGAGTACAATCACGTGTTTAAGTATTGGTCACTAATTACCAGTCACCCTATTTAAATAGTTTGAACTAAAAGTTTATAATAAATGCGAATATTGATAACTGCGCTGTTTCTCTACTTTTATAAAATAGACATTCCTAAATAATATTAAAATACTAATTAAGGCCTCATTTAGGTAAAAACGGTAACGAGATTAAAAGTTGACTAAACACTGTAATTAAATATTCATCTAGTAAATATAGTATTGAATTAATGTATTGTCACGTCACGACGACCAATTAAGTTATACGAAACCAGTTTATGCGCAACTCTCATTGTACGGAAAATCTGTACAAAGCGAGGCCATGTTATACTGGAAATGTAAAGCTTGATGTGTCGTGTGTTTATCTCTTTTAATTTCTCTACGTAGAAGTATTTCTTCAATTGATCTGTGTCTCAAGGAGACTATCTGACATAATGCTGTGAAATCAATCTTTATTGTTAAACGCAAATAACACAGTAGAAGAATATTGAAAGTCTTGTTTTTATTTATACTTAACTGTTACCAACTTATGACTGTGGCTCGACAGTATCTATACAAATAAATAAAATTGAAGTGTCTGTTTGTAATTTCAAAGTAACATCTGTACTGTATAAAGTTTGCAATTTTTTAGTTTGTCTCATGTCTGTCTGTTTTGTTCCGGTAATCTCCAAAACGGCTGGACCGATTTTGACTAGACTTTTACCAGCTGATAGCTGATGTTAAAGCCTTGAAATTATCAACAAAATCCGATTTAAATTGGGCAGTAATATTTTTATAACACACATAAATTGCTTTACATACACATATTTTTAACCGACTTCAAATAAGCAGGAGGTGCAATATTCGTATATATAAACTGTCATTGGAGTAATGATTTGTATGTTTATCGAGGTTCTATTATTCGTTACGCTCGCAAATAATTCTTAATTATTGCCAAAAAAGTTGCTTTGCCCCAGTCCTAAGATGGAAACTTCTCAAAAATAACCAAATACATTGAACATAGTTTATGTAGCTATTATTAAATATCCACTCGTACGATTATATTAGTGAGATGCAGTATTATATATTTAAATCGTTTAGTACGTAATGTCATTGTATAGTTGTAAAAAGCTGATGAAATCGCCAAGTCACGTCAAATCTAAGCTTGTGTTCAGATAGACGGCGTCAAAACAATATCATGAATACCTTCTTACTCTTTATTCTACGGAAATGTTTTTTACCGACTTCAACAAAAAGGTGGTTATGTCCATATCAGCATAATTGTCTTCTGATGCAATAAAAACATCTTTGGGCAAGGAATAAAACCACAATGATTGAGACTGGCAAATGTTTTGAATAAAACAGTACTATCGGAAAGCCAGTATAGATATTTAAAAAAAAAAAAAAAAAAAACTTCACGTATAAACTGCCGTTTCTTTAAAAAAATCAATATAAAAGCTTGTATTATCTAAATAATAAATGTCACAATATTTCTGTTACAATATACATAATTATAATTGCATCGATTTATTAGACAAAATGTTAGTAAATATATTTTGAGTAGTTAGTGTAATTTTAAATTAAGTCCTGCATAGATTTAGTTGTTTTACTCGAGGAATTGTTAATACAATAATTTATTATCCGTAGGTACTCCAATCTTTATGTAATAACAAAAAGTATATTTACATTTGTATTCAATTTTAACGCTATTTTTCATTTGCGCAAATTATAATGTTTAATTTATCTAATTATTCATAAAATACATATTATTATTTAAAGTTTAACAATGCAAGTGAAAATGCCGTCTCCACAATCATCTTCACAAAACATTTAAAAGTTCAAAGTGAGAATTGAATAGTTTTTTAGTCATTCCATTTAGCATTAAAGTTTTAGTCGATAGTTAATTTTAGTACGTACGTCACATTATTATTTTTGTTGTTTGTCACGTCCGTGTTGCATGTTCTAAAGAAAGCATAAAATGACAAAATGTATAAAATCATCGAATTTACCTGCTTTAAATTCGATTAACGGATGCTCTTGAGTAAATTTCAAATATATTTCTAAATTGTTCAATATTATACTCGGGCTTCTTACAAAGTACGCATGCAAGTAACTGTCACAAACTGACAGTTTAAGAGATGTAACCCCCGCAAAAAACTGTCAGTCATTCCATAGAAACACACGTCCAAAGTTATGAAGTGAGTCTGTTCGTCGCGATTCGGCGAGTGTAAGATCTAAAGTGTAGTGCGAGTTCTAAGGAATCTAAGGTAATGTGTCGAGTGTTAGCGGCGTAGGAGTTTATATTAGCTTTATAATCGACGACTTGGTAAACGGTTGCTCTTGACAAAAAAAAAGTATGTTGCACTGCACGGTTTAATTTTTTTTTAATAAGGCTGGGATCATACTGCTACATTCTGTTGTTGATTCATTTATTATCGAATACTGTTAAAACTATAGTGTTACCTACCTATAACTATAAGATTACAATTCTCTAGTGTCAGGCAACTTTCGCCAATAGATGTTAACTTACAGACTAACATACATAATGCAGTGTAAAGTTAATGCCATAAGTGCTGGCTTCTTAAAACTTTTGGACTACTTATATACTCGGAGGCTACATCTTTTGTTGAACAATTTATAGTTTCTATCATATTTTTTACAAATAAATCAAAATATATTCTAATAGCACTATGTATCTACCGCTAGTTCTAAAGTTACTGATAAATCGTTTAAATTATTTTCGCTTCATTTAAACGAAAAAAAATCTACAAAAATATTTTCCGGTTTTTCTCACTTTTGTGACCAAATAAGCTTAATGACTGATAGTGAAAAATGTTTATAAAATAATATAGATGGCTACTAGCGAATGGAAGTATCTAGAATGTTGTTGTCTTAGTACAGTGTTTGGGCTTTAGAGAACTTCGTATTCAACATGTATGGCTTTTATATGGCAATATAAACACGTTATCTTCCATAGTAAAAGACAGCTGAGCAAATAAAGAAAAAAACAATATAATGTACCTAGTTACTAAGCGTTCTAAACATTAAAATGTTACAATAGCTGCTGTTATAGTGCTGCATGGTCTTTTTGGCGCGAAGTTCGGACGCCGCCATCTTGTTTTTTCAAAACAATTAGATACCATAGACAATTCAATTTCACAAACGTTCACCTGTCAATGTCAATCAAACGCCAAAAGAACCATGCTGCACTATCTAAATCGATGTTAAAATTGAATATTTAAAAGCTACTTAGAAAGTTTTTCGGTGTGAAGTAATCGTGATAGAATCGTTGAATGAACTTATTTAATTTATCCTTTATTGTTGTTACAAATCAGTTCTAATTTAAATATTTTAATAAAAAAATAACTCAAAATAAAAATAACTTCTATGACACTAGTTAGACGGAACTATTTGTTACAAGTATTGGATTACGATTTTCCTCGTCTTGTCCCGTCTATTAATAATATAATACATTAATTGGAAAGAGTAGGTATCTTTTTTTACCCGACTGCAAGGAAAGGGTTGTGTTTTTCACGACTGTCTTTGTTTTTTATTGATTTTTTTTTAAATAAGTTTTCTGAAGGTCGTGTGAGCCAATATGAATAGTGGGATTGGGATATCCGGATAGTAAGGAATGATTAGGTATTATCAAATATTGATTTGTAACTCACGTCCGATGAATTGAGAACTTGTCAAATGCTTTAGCACTACTTAAAGTGATTCCTTGTGTGTTTTCTTTTTCTTTATGGTTATATTTATGAGCGAAACTCGAAAAAACTCTACTTCAATTATATTCGTACTCGGCTCACAGTAAAGCATTAAAATGTGGACTTTATATCGACCCTGATATAGTTCGGGAGTTACAAGTAAATTTTCATGATTTCCGAATAAATTAAAACCATGTGTGAATTTACAATGATTTCATTTCCATTCCAAGTGTCTTTAAAAATCCTACCAAAACGCGTAAAAAAACTGTTGTAATCATCTTATTATATTTTAAAAATCGTAATTTTTCGTGTCATACCCAAATCTTTGTTATGGTTCTATACCATAGTAGTAGGTCTACCTACTCAGATTTATGTTACCTCTGAATTTAAATTACCGTTGCAATAAGGTTGATGTTGGTTTACTGCTGTCACGCTGTCAGAGGTAGAATAACTGAACAGACTGTACCTAAAGGGATTGCAATCCGGTAAACCGAATTCGGTTGTCCAGGATCATTGAACATTTACCGAATCCGGCGCCACTAAACAGGATCCTGTCGGATGGAAATGGCGCCAGATTGCAATCCCTATGTACCTTGTTTAGATTTTTTTGTACCATGATATGAAAAATACTTAAATAAATTCAAATTAAGTCGGTCAAAATGCGATCAAAATTCGTCTACACCTTTGATCAAATCGTGACCACTATCCGTAGTATTCCGTGTGCAAACAAAGATCTGAAAATGTTGGTAAAATTTTTTGTTAATTTATTTTAATTAAACTTACATAGACCAGCAAAAAAATAAAACTGTCAACTGAGTTTTGTCTGTGATTTATTTTATACAGAATTGTTTGGTTATTATTTATTATTATTTGAACATAAATAAATAATGCTTTTGACGAACGCGTTGTTTTGTTTCATTTGTCTGCCATGCATGGTTGGAGCTAGTCCTTTAACAATGTTAACAATTAAGTATTTGTGTGCGATAGTCGCATGAGGTTCTGGGTTTGTTTTCCAGGCCAGTTCAAATGTTATTTGGTTTTTTCCGTATTTATCATAAATGAAGGAGTAAATGCCACCGTAACGTCTAACAGGGAACAATGGAAAAAGAAAACGTGTTGCGCCGACCCCAAATCGAATGGGATAAGGGCAGGAAGATGATGATCAGGAATTTAGCAGCCACGAATATTGAATTCGATGGCAATAGAGTCGCCCTCTTAATACACTGGCAAAATCTGGGTGTACTAATGGCTACACCTCTCCCTAACCCTTCGTTGATTACAGGCGTGATGATAAGTAATCATAATTTAAAGCCTGTTCCCAACTATGTTGGGGTCAGTTTCCATTATTACCAGATGCAGCTGAATACCAGTAATTCACATATAGAGCGAGTGCCTATCTGATCACAACACAATTAGCACTTCTGCACTGGGAAATTAATACGATATCTACCTCTAACTTGATATGACTGGGATTTCAGTTTTTCCGGTCACTGACTACCTGTAACGACTGTCAAAGTGCTTCTCGAGGCACGGATGAAACTGTAAGTAATAGGTGGTCACCCATCCAGAGACCAGCTATGAGCAATTTATGAGTTTTTCTCTATATTTTAGTTTTTTTTACATTGTTTTCTAAATATGTTGTTCCGTTCCAAATGCCATCACACCCTATTTACTAATGCTTCACGCCTAAAGTAGTAAATACATAATTATATAAACTGTTAACTAACGTATTATTATAAGCCTATATTGTCTCACTGCAGTGTAAAGCATAGAATTAGCACTGGATGGATGAAATGGCGGCAGGTCACTGAAACAATTTGCGACTCCCGCATTCCCCTTAAACTCAAGGGGAAGATTTATAAAACCATGGTTAGACCTGCTGTCGTGTATGGATCAGAATGTTGGGCCACAAAAGGGATAAATGAAAGGCAATTGCATGTGGCTGAGATGAGAATGCTAAGGGGGATGTGTGGTGTGCCGCGAATGGATAAAATAAGGAATGAGTACATAAGAGGAAGTCTGAAAGTGGCGCCGGTAAATGAAAAGTTGTGCGGTAATCGATTGTCGTGGTATGGACATGTGATGCGAAGGAATGAAGAAAATGTTGTGAGAAAAATGTTGAGTATGAATGTAGATGGCTATAAGAGTAGAGGAAGACCAAATAAACGATGGATGGACTGTGTGAAGGATGATATGGCTAGAAAGGAGGTGACTGCTGACATGACGAGAAATAGAGAAGTATGGAAGAAGAAGACATGTTGCGCCGACCCCAAATAAATTGGGATAAGGGCAGGAGAATGATGATTGTCTCACTGCAGGGCAAAGGCCTCCCTTCCCTCCTTCCACTTTTCGCAATCTAGTGCGATAGTAGGCCAGTCCTTTGAGATGAAGTCCAGCTGATCCTGCCATCTGCTTTTGGGCCTGCCGCGTTGTCATTTCCTGCTCTGTGGTATCCACTGAGTGGTAATTTTTGGCCAATTGCTCCTCCGACATGCGACAGATGTGCACAGCCCAACTCCATTTTAACCTAGCAGCTGTTTGGCCAGAATCAGCTATTTAGGTTTCGGAGCGAAGTATGGGGTTTCTGATGCGGTCCGTAAGTTTGACTAACGTCTGTTGTTCATTTATTATAATTTTTCTAATAGTTTTAATTTTATTTGTACATCAAGTTATAATTATGTAGGTATCTTACTAAAAGCCTATGGTTTTTAAACCTTTGTCTATGTTTGACTGTCAGAACGTTGCCAACAACTTCACAGTTTATCACTTAGTCTATGGTTTATCATTCCATCACATCACAGCAGGGCTGCCAGATGTACGATTTTAATCGTACTCCCACGATTTTTTAGCATTTTTACTCATGTACGATCGCTAGACCAAGATCGTACGGAAATGTACGATTTTTATATACCTGGCAAGTCTGGCAACATTTCATAATCAAAACTGGCACAATTTGCTTTGAATTTGTTATGTTTGCCCCATTTTAGTGCAGATTGTTAACACCATGCTTTACCTTGTGGAATGCAAATAAATGAATATGAATATGATTGCGAAAGAGCATTGAGCGAAGTAAACTTAATCAAAACAAAACTTCGAAACAGTTTATCCAATAAAACACTGAAGGGAACATTATTAGCCAAGCAAATAATAAGAAGAAACGAAAATTGCACGAAGCTTAAACCAACAAAAGAAATGTTAAACAATAATATGATTACAGTTTGTATAAGTCCATAAATAGTTTTATTGCATTTCTTTTCTAAAACTAAACGAATTTTAGTTATTTTTAATAAAAACTTTGTACTTCTAGGTTGTACGATTTTTTCATTTTAAAGTTTTCTGGGCATACGATTTTTTTTGTAGTTGGCGTACGATCACATCACACCTTTTTTGCACCTGGCAGCCCTGCATCACAGTATCACAGTCACACTCACAGCCAGACAGTGTTGCCATATACATATACAGATTTCTCCGTATTTATACAGATTTTTGATGTGTAATACAGATTAGCACTGGATACAGATTTATATACAGAGTTTTCTAACTGGATTAAATTACTATAATAATCAACTCAAAACAGAACGAAGCAATAAAAAGTACACACATCATTGAGTACACAGAGACACAGAGTGGCAGTTTTTGCGTAATAATAAAGATCTAGCGCCTGATGATTCAGAAGACGTCGAAATCTACTGGTGTAAAGTCACTGCAGCTCGTGATCCTGCTAACTACAGTAATCAATTATATCCTACACTGTATAAATTTGTTTCTGCAATCTTAAGTCTACCTCATTCCAGTGCCGCCGTAGAGAGGATCTTCTCTTCTATAAATTTAATAAAGACAAAACAACGCAATAGACTTAATACAAATACTATTGAAGGTCTTTTACATACAAAACAACTGATTGGTGCAAAACCTTGCTATAGCCTAGAGATTGATAATAAATTACTGTTAAAATTTAACAAAAATATGTATAACTGAAAATAATAAAGTAATTATTATTTTCAGATAAGCAAATGTTTGAGTTTTAATATGTTGTTTGTTTAAATTAATGTTTTTAATTTTACAGTAAGTATATTGAAGTACTTAAATAAAAACACCCGGATGGAACGAAGTTATTGTTATTATTTTTTATTATGTAAAAAAAAAAAAAAAAAAAATGTAGAAATGAAAATCTGGCTTGCTTTCTATAAGAGAGAGAGAGACAGACAGAGAAACATGCGACGCCGCACAGCTTACAATAGCTTACTATAGCAAAAAGTGTCGTGACAACTTTTCGTAAGAATTTTTTCCGTCTAGCCCCCTTTCACAACGCGCGATAAGGAACTTCGTTCCAAAAGTCAATTTTATTAATTAGTGTATTGTTTTATTTCATATACGATAATCAAACCATATCACGTTAGTTCTTCTTCTTATTCGTTCTTTACTCGTAAAAGAAGCAATGATGATGATTAATAATTCGATTTTGGTTTATTTGATTATACAGATTTTACAGATTTTAAGTTAAATTATCATACAGATTTTATACAGATTATAGCAGTTTCTACTACAGATAAAAGGTTCAAGACATCTGGCAACACTGCAGCTAGATATAGATACATTCGGGACTTTTTGGCGGGAAGTCAAACGAGGCGGTAATTTTGATTTCACAAAAAGTTTAATTAATTATTAAGTATACAGGAATATGTATCACATAAATAAAAAGTTTTAACATCTCCGACAACCATGAGTGTCACCAGTGGCGGCGAAGAGCCGCCAGACCCGAGGAACACGAAAAAAAGAAGGTTCACCAATACAGAGTCTAACAATAAGTATAATATTTATACAAAACTAAATTATACAAGACAATTCATAGAAAATAGCAATAATGAATACGTAGTTTACGTCGAGTCAACAGAGCAGGAGAAGGTAGGGAATAAAAATCCTATCACACTCACAAACCTTTTATCCGACAATGTTATTGGAGTCATAGGAGTACACAGAATAAATGCACACAAAATAGGTATAACTTTTAAAAAGGCGACTGCAGCTAACAATTTCCTTAAGATGGAAGACTTTCTGAGGAAAAATAAACTGAAAGCGTTTATACCATCATATTTGACCGAAAGAATTGGAGTACTGAGGTTTGTACCTAAAGAACTTTCCAATGAAGAAATTTATAAAAATATTGTATGTGACTCTGAAGTAATTTCAATTAAAAGATTTATGCGCAAGGTAGACGGAAAACTGGTACCTCTTAATACAGTTGCAGTCACCTTTGCTTCAACATCTCTACCGCAATACGCCTACATTAAACTTTTTAGATACGAGGTGAGAGTGTATATACCTCCATTACTGCAGTGTTATAAGTGCCTTAAATTTAACCATTCAGCTAAGGCTTGTAGAGGTGAGCAACACTGCTCTTCTTGTGCTGGTCGCCACTCCTATAAAGAGTGTGATGTGGAGGAAATTACATGTATAAACTGCTCTGGCAATCATCTTGCCATTTCCA
The DNA here is from genome assembly GCA_949774965.1 of Diarsia brunnea. Taxonomy (NCBI): domain Eukaryota; kingdom Metazoa; phylum Arthropoda; class Insecta; order Lepidoptera; family Noctuidae; genus Diarsia; species Diarsia brunnea. Next base: position 4,895,864 of record OX459019.1, read on the forward strand.
GAGATTGTCCCATTAAAAAACAAAAGATGGAAGAGAAAAAGGCCAAGTTTCTGCAAAAATCGTATGCCACTGTAGTGAACACACCCCCAACCTATAATGAGAAATCTTTCCCGGTTTTACCTAAGGTTGCTGATAAAACTAACAGCAATGACTCTTTAGATATGAAACAAGTAGCAAATAATGATATTATAATTAACGCAATTGTTAAATCGTTGGTTGCATTAGGAAACAAGCGTGACTCTGATGGGCCACTCACACTTAGGAAAATAAAAGAAATATTTTTATCAAATTTAATTTAAATATGGATATTTATTTAAACATTTTACAGTATAACATACAAAGTTTACAGAGTAAAAAGAGCCTACTACAAAATTTATTAATTGAAAAAAATATAGATGTCTGTCTTCTTAATGAGACTTGGTTCAAAGCTAATTCTATAATTCCACACTTTCCTACATATAATTTAATCCACAAAAATTCCATAAATACTCACAATGGAGTTGCCATTTTGGTGAGTCATCGTTTAAAATACAAAGTAGTTAATACACACTTCTCAGAATCTATTCAAAACTTATGTATAACTATAGAAACACAATTTGGAGCGATGGCAATACTTTGTGTGTACAGTCCTCCAAGTATCAGGTTTGACTCGGCAAAGTTAAAGGACTTAATCAATAACATACCCAAACCTTGTATAGTTATGGGTGATTTTAATGCTCATAACATAGCCTTTGGATGCCATAGTGACAATAATAGAGGTAGATGTTTATTTAATATAATTGATGAATTAGACTTATGTATTTTAAATGATGGATCACCAACAACTGTTCCTTATCCTAATAGACAAGCTTCAGCGATAGATCTTGCCCTTGTTAGTTCTTCAATAGCTCATTTATGTAACTGGTATGTTCATGACGATCCCATGGGTAGCTATCATCTTCCGACTTTACTTGAGATTAACATTCAACCATCAATGTATGACTCGTCACCTATAAATCAAGAGAAATATATTTATAATAAGGCAGATTGGGATGAATATTATAGCCTATCAGAGACTTGTTTTTTCTATTTGAACTCAATAAATGATTCCCCTATCAACTTATATAACCAATTTGTAGAGACATTAAATGATTTAAGAAATAAAACAATACCAAAACGAACATTAGGTGCAAACACTGCAATAAAAAAACCAGTACCATGGTGGAATACAAAATGTAGTGATGCTGTCGCAAAATCTAAAGAGGCATTAAAGTATTATTTTTCTCAAGCTACCATAGAAAACTGGATAAGGTATAAAAAACTAGATGCAAAAAAGAAAAGAATACTAAAGGAAGAAAGTTCTACTTCTTGGCAGAATTTATGTAGTAGTTTCAATAGGTTAACACCAGTTTCTAGGATATGGGGATACATTAAAAAATTTAAGAAAATTGGAACAAATCGAAACAAAAACATAAATGATGAGTGGGTTCCAAGCTTTTTAGATAATATGGAAGACTCTACTGAAATAGATGTCAATAGGCTTGAGTATCTGTTTGAACATGCTACAGAAAATGATGTAAATGTATTTCTCAAGAACAATTTCATTATAGAAGAGTTGTTAATATCTGTAAAGAGTAGGAAAGATACTACACCGGGATTGGATGACATACCTTACATGTTAATTAAAAAATTACATTTAAATGCACAAACAACATTACTTAATATTTTTAATAAATTATGGGATGAATTAGTTATACCTGAGTCTTGGAAAACACAGTGCGTCATTCCAATTTTAAAACCAAATAAACCTGTAGATAGAGCCTCTTCATATAGACCTATTTCTTTATCATCTTGTTTGGGTAAAATCTTTGAAAATATGATTAAGTTAAGATTAGATTATTTTGTTGAATCACAAAGTTTGATACCATCAATACAGTTTGGCTTTAGAAAGGGTAAAAGTTGTTCTGAAAGCTTTGTATCCTTATTGTGTGATCTGAGACAGGTCAAATTGAGTCACTCCAATGCAATCTGCGTGTTTTTAGATGTAAAAGGTGCTTTTGATAATGTAAACATAGAAGAACTTATGCAAGTTACTCACGATATTGGTATACCTGGTCATGTGCTAAAATGGCTTTATTCATTTTTAAACAATAGAACTGTATTTGTTAAATATAATAATAAATTGCATGGCCCTAGAACTGTCAACAAAGGCACAATGCAAGGAGCAACTTCGTCTCCTTTACTTTATAATATATATACTTCTGAAATTTTAAGATATGTAGTTGTACCTGGTGTAAATATCCTGCAATTTGCAGATGACTTACTTTTGTACAGCATAAATCAAAACATAGATATAGCAATAGCTAAAATCAATGAGGCCTTGTCTCAATTATATAGTTACTATCATAGTAAGCTTAAATTAGAAATAAATCCAGAAAAAAGTTCAGTTTTAATTATCAGTAAAAATATTCATAGCAATGTTAAAATTTCATACAATGGACATTGATATAAAAACTAAAGATACGGTCGTCCGAACATTTCCTCGACGCGTTCGCCATACAGGGAATCGGTGTAGTCTGCTCGTTAATGTAACCTTGTATAAGCGGCGTGGTATTTTCGAGGTATAAAGAACATAAATAAAGCTTTTAATAAAATTTACGACCGCACCCGAAGAGAGCCGATCGTGGACTAGTTCACTTCGGCTTAGGAAAGACCATGTTGGGACCACGTTCGAGGCGTCATTTTAACATGCCGTCCGCCCAGTCCTTACGCAGTAATATATAAGTCAATGACAATGGAGTAGAAATTCCTGTTGTTAAACAACATAAATTCTTAGGTGTCATTATTGATGATAAATTAAAGTTTGATGAACATATTAAACACATATGTAGCAAAGCATTGAAAGGTATTAATCTATTGAGACATTTAGCAGGAAGCTTTTGGGGATCTGACCCTAAAGTTATGAGTATGCTGTACAAAAGTATAGTGAGAAGCCATTTTGATTACAGCAGTTTAGCTTACATGAATGCCAGTAGCACCTTGTTACGAAAGTTAGATGTAATTCAAAATATGGGACTAAGACTTATTTGTGGTGCTATGCGCACCACACCTATTAATTCATTAGAAGTTGAGACATGTATACCTCCCTTAATATTACGAAGGTTGTTGTTGGCTGAGAGATTTTTATTAAAAGTCATGTCATCAAATGATAATATTTTACTCAAGAAATTAACTATATATTCCGAGATCTCTCAGTCAATAGCTTCCAATACTATCTCTGCTTCTTCTTTGGTTGGTGGAACTCTACCTGAAATACCAACAATATTTGAACATGTTAATAAAAAATCAAAAGATATTGTATTACACAATATTTGGCCTCTATACAAAATTCCCTATAATAGTATTTTTAACAACTTTGCAATCCATTTAGACACGGTGCACAATGAATTTGAATTTTTACAGTTTAAAGACAATAGACCAGCAGGCTAATTCACGTAACTAAAGAAGTGCAGTTTCAGTGCAGTTTAAGTTAAGTTTCGATCAAAACAACGCTTTTCGTATTCTCTACCGATGACAGCAGCTGTCATACACGCTCGCGTCAAGTTCGCGTCACGCGAGCGCATTATCGGCATTCTACTGCTGCGCGTCTTTTGTGCGTGTTTCGAAACGCAACATGATCGGTATTCTACTATTCGTTTGACGTCTCAAAATGACAGTTTAGAAGTTTCAAATCGATCAACGTGCAGTTTTGGTTACGCACAAGATAAGTTCCTCGTTATTTACTTTTGTTGGCATAAAATTGTATTTTTTGTCAATAAAACTGTTTCTAATTGATTATTGTATGTAAACAAGTTAACTACAAGTCGTTTTCAATAAAATTCTAAAGGTTTTTTTTACTTTTTAGTTAATATGAGTTTCCAACTTGGTTTAAGAATTTTATCCCTCGCTGCCGAAATTGATGACCGAGAACGTCGTCAAGCAATAAGAAGACAAAGGTTTTCTGTGGATCCATTCCGTATTCCAGACCGGGAATTCCAGAAAACCTCAAACCTCTCATCCAACGGGGATAAAGAAGTGGGTACGCCTGGCCCTCCACCGGTACCCCTTTGATTAATCCTAATCTGCTTGGTACGGTTGATTAAGCGGCACTTATAGTCGGTATACCACTAAAAATATTACAAATCTAGTTATTTACCCAAGTATAATGTACCGATACACAGTAGAATATCGATAGAATCTAACAGACCTTACTCCACTCTTTGGGAGTTCTTTGATTCCCGTCTGCCTCGGCATTTAATATATTGGCGCACTCTGACCAAAGGCGTGATGTTAGGGCACTCCCCTCTCTAGACCTTAGTCTGCCACGGGCAAGGTCTCTGTGGTCCTCCAAATATTCCACCAGCAGCTCTATTTGCCGCACAGAAACGCGTTTGCGTGAAGTCACCTACTAAAGAATCAGGATAAAACTTATTGTGATGAATAAAGATCATAGACACGGAGGCAGGCCCGCGCGGGAAAATGTGTCACTGACAGCTGTCACTCGAACCGAGCGGGCTTGCACCCGATTGCTATTTCAAACCACCAAACTATTGTTTTATTTAATAAACTATTTGTGCTTACCCCTGTGACTAGTGGACGTCACACTTATAAGAAAGAAATTTAAACGGCTACTTCATCGTTTCTTTAACTACATCCTTAAATATCATATTATTAATAATCATAATCATTTATTATTAGAATATAATACATGCTTACCATCAAAGTATAAATCTTCTAAAGGTTTATAACTGCACCTGTGAATTGTGATTTGCACTGAGTCTTGAATGGTCTCCTATTTATTATTTTGCCAGATTTGGTTTTATAGGGCAATGATAGACCACATTCAGCCAAATTTTAGCAAAATATTTGTTTGATTGTGAATCAAAACATAATTGTTTGTTTATATAGTAATAAAAAGCACTAAAATGTTTGCTGGGGTATTATTTTAATATTATAATAACGCCATATTCATTGAAATGTAATCGATTCTATTCGATTATTTAGTGAGTAAAATTTTTTCTCTCATATGGCCACACCATAAGTAAGTTTGGTAGAGTTTGGTTGTCGTACAGTTGACGTGAAGTTTACGCGCAGCTTACGCGCAGTTCAAAGATTACAAGAATACCGTTTATCACTCGAACTTGAACTTAACTGCAATTGCACTGCAACTGCATCGGTGCGTCATAAAATTACGTGAATTAGCCTACAGAACATTATATTTTATACACAGATGGATCTAAAACAGACCATATTGTAAATGCAGCTTTTTATGATCCACAGCTAGACTTCACCAAATGCATTAAATTAAACAAGATATGTAGCATTTTCACTGCAGAATGCTATGCTATTTATTGTGCACTGCAGCATGTAAATAGTCTTGTAAATAATGTACAGAATATTTTGATAGTTTCAGACTCTAGAAGTGTTTTGTCTGCTCTAAATAATGTAAATATTACTTTTAAGCTAAATTATATTATTTTTAATACTAGACTTATTATACTCAAACTACATCATCATCATCTTCCTGCCCTTATCCCATTCTATTTGGGGTCGGCGCAACACGTTTTCTTCTTCCATTCTTCCCTGTTACACGTCAAGGTGGCATTTATTCCTTTCTCATTCATATCATTCCTCACACAATCCATCCATCTTTTCTTTGGCCTTCCTCTCCCTCTCCATCCATCAATATTTATATCCATCACTTTTTTAGTCACATGCGTTTCATCCCTCCTCATTACATGACCATACCAAGATAAACGACTTCCTTTCAATTTTTCTGTAACAGGTGCTACTTTCAAACTTCCTCTAATATACTCATTCCTCACTTTATCCATTCTTGTCACTCCGCACATCCATCTCAACATTCTCATCTCCGCTACATGCAATCGTTTTTCATCCATCTTTTTCAAAGCCCAGCACTCTGATCCATACAGTACGACAGGTCTAATCACGGACTTGTATATTTTCCCCTTTAACTTGAGGGGCATCCGTGGGTCGCAAGTTGTTCCAGTGACCTGTCGCCATTTCATCCATCCTGAGTTGATCCGTTGCGTTACGTCCCGGTCTACTTCACCATCTCCTTGGACAAGCGACCCGAGGTACCGGAAGTTGGAGCAGATCGGTATGGGAGTTTCGGCAAGAGTTATAGGCACAGGACTAGAGAGACCGCCGAAATCGCAAAACAGGTGTTCAGTTTTGGTTCTGCTCAATTTCAGGCCAACACTCTCCAGTCTTTGCCACCACACCTCCAATCTGCTCTGGACCTCTGGGCCGCTCTCGGCAACCAGCACAATGTCATCGGCAAACAGCATACACCAGGGTGCCTCTTCCTGGATATCTGACGTGAGAGCGTCTATTATCATCAGGAAGAGGTAAGGGCTGAGGGCCGACCCTTGGTGCAAGCCGACAGCCACATTGAAGCTGCCGGTAGTGCCCGCTGTAGACCGTACTTGCGTACTGCATCGACTGTACATCGCACGGATCAACTGCACATACTTCCCAGGCACACCTTTCTCCTTAAGGGCCCACCACAGAACCTCACGTGGTACTCGGTCGTATGCCTTTTCGAGGTCGACGAACACCATGTGCAAGTTTTTATGTGCACTTTTGTATTTCTCGCACAACTGGCGGATAGCAAAAATGGCATCCGTCGTTCCCCGACCAGGCATAAAACCGAATTGGTTCTGTGAAATTTCGCTCTCTTCTCTCAGTCGCCTTTCAATAACTTTCTCCCACGCTTTCATACTATGTGACATTAGCTTTATTCCTCTATAATTGTTGCACTCCAGCACATCACCTTTGTTTTTAAAAATGGGCACCAGCGAACTGTTACACCATTCGTCAGGTATGGCTTCTTCCAGCAACAGTTTATTGAAGAATAAAGCTAACCACATCCATCCATCCATCCGCAATAACTTCCATACTTCAACTGGTATCCCGTCCGGTCCTAATGCCTTACCATTCTTCATTCCATTTACTGCATTCCTCACTTCATCCACACTAACATTTCTCACTAGTCCCTCATTCACTGGTTTATTTTCAAGCACGCCACTCCAGTAATTCTCTTCATTCATCAGTCTTTCAAAGTAACCCTTCCACCTATCCTTAATTTTCTCATCGTCTGACATAACCATCCCAGCTTCGTCTTTTACACATTTAACCTGACAAACATCTTTCGCCTGTCTCTCTCTAGCTCTTGCAAGCCGGTAAAGGTTTTTCTGGCCTGCTGGACTATCCAATGTGTCATAGAGTTTATTCTGGGCGTTTGCTCTTGCTATAGCCACAGCTCTTTTGGACTTTTTCTTAAGAGCATCATACTCACTCTTCTTTTGAGCTTTTAAACTTGCATTCTCATTTCCAACACTCTGCCATTCTTTGAACTTCTTCTTTTTTTCTTTCAGCACATTCTGTATCTCTGTCGACCACCACCATGTATCCCTGTCTATCGTACCCTTTCCTTTTGTCTCTCCCAAAATATCTTTTGCTGCACTCCTAATACACCGAGCCATTTCATTCCAACATTCATTTACACTTTTATCATTCATATCACCCATCTCTATCATTTTATCTACCACTCGTTCTGTTAATTTCTTCGCACAATCATACTTCTCTAGCATATGCCATTTTATTTTAGGGGGAGGTCGCTCTTTTTGTTTAAGAAGCCTTATTTGTACGACTACTTCCATAACTAGGAGTCTATGTTGTGAGACCAAGTCTTCTCCCGGTAGCACTTTACAGTCTTTGATGTGCTTTAAGTTGTTGCGTCTGATGAGGAAGTAGTCAATTTGCGTGTTATGCAAACCACTTTTATATGTTATAAGGTGTCCATCGGCTTTTTGGAACCAAGTGTTGGCTATTGCCAGGTCATATGCAGTAGCTGATTGCAATAGAGTTTCCCCCTCATTGTTTATATTACCAAATCCCCATCCCCCGTGTATCCTTTCATAACTTCCTCTCATTCTTCCCACGTGCCCATTAAAATCACCTCCAATTATCACTTCCTCATGCACAGGGACAGTCATCAAAACTGTATCAAAATCCTCCCAAAACTTCTCCTTTACCCTTTCTTCACAACCTACCTGTGGAGCATACACACTAATTACATTCAAGACAACATTTTGCAACATAACTTTCACAACTATTAATCTGTCATTAATCCTTTTTACATCCATCACAGTTTCTTTTAAATGACTATCTAATACTATTCCCACGCCATTCCTTTTTCCGTCACTTCCACAATAATAAAACTTGTATCCCTCACCAATTTCTCTCGCTTTTGTACCCTTCCACTTAGTTTCTTGCAAACACGCTACATTTATTCTTCTTCTTTTCAACACACCCGCTAACTCTCTGGCCCTTCCAGTCATTGTCCCAACATTCCAGCTAGCATACCTCAATCTTACTTCCCGAGCTTGCTTCTTACGTTGCACCCGCCCGGGGTGGTGCAACAACCCTTGTCCATTTCCCGCGGGGGCCAGGTGCTGCCTCTGCGCGTCGCCTGCGGGGTACGCCCTAGCTCTATCGCGCATATCATTTTCTCCTAACATGTTGCTTAAGGTTTTGGCTTAGGTTTTATAGTCGGCCGCCTACCAGACACTAACCCTCCTTGGGAATGCTTTCGTTGGTGGATTACCCGTCACCACTCGGTCGACCCATATTGTGCTGGATAGTTTTGCACGGGGTCGTAAGTTCCCTTAGTCGCCTTTTACGACACCCACGGGATGAGGATGGGATGGTCGAATTCTTTAATTCCGCGACCAAACTACATGATAAGTATATAAAAGTAGAATTTGTATGGGTACCTTCACACAGTGGCATTCGTGGAAATGAGGTGGCTGATGCAGCGGCCTGTTCAGACCATGACGAGGATCGATCCGAGTTGCTCAAGGTCCCATTTACTGATTATTATAGCCTTTATAATGAACTTAATAGACGGTTTTGGAAGGAGTATTGGGACATAACACAGGAAACGAAAGGCAGATGGTATGCTGGAATACAAAATGAATTATTGACTAAACCTTGGTACCATAACTTCAAATACATCACAAGAAGATTTATAACTGTTATATCACGCATGAGATTGGGACATTGCTTAACACCAGCTCACCTGAATAGGATGCACATAATTAACAATAGCCGATGTCATCATTGTGGAGCAGAGGATGCTGATTTGGATCATGTTATCCTAAAGTGTTCAAGTTTTAATATTCAACGTTTGATTTTGGTCAGTGAATTAAGTGAAATAAATGACAGTGACATTGAAAATGAAAGTGTTCCATGGTGTCATAACTTAGAAGAACCTGATAGAATCGTCAAAAAGTTTCTTTGCACAGATCAATAGATGGCGCTACTTAAACATTAAAATATAAATATTTTTATTACACTGGTATTACTGGTTTTTTTTTGTTATGGCTACAACACACTATCGTTGTCATGTGTTTATTTCTTTTCACGCAGATGACGCAGACACGTATTTCCATTATCTTTGGCAGAAAAAAAAACTTCTCAAAGAAAAGCAGACAAAAAAAAAATACTTTTAAATTTTGTAGTTAATTTACAAAAAAATGATAATAAAATAACTACTAATAACAGAAAATGTTAATTATTTATTGAAATAAATTTCAGTTACAGTGATTCATCTGGGAATGGAACGTGTTATTGACATTGACATTTGAGTGTTTGTTTTCCAATCCGTATTTACTTTTGAGGTGAATGGATTCTTTAAATTCTTTTCTTATATGTTTTGTAAATTTTTATCCAGCTATTACCGCTATCATCGACTGACCTGTGGCTAACAATTTGGACTCACTGTTTTGCTTTGTGAATTGAATTGTCGACCATGCCTATGAAAAGATGTTGTGCCTGCAGCAAAACACGTAAGTGCATTTAATATTACAACCAATATATTATGATTAGTTAATTTTGGTCTTCTAAGTACATAATAAAATGACTGGATGATAAATTAAAAATATTTGTTACAGGTAAATTGAAGAGGACTACTTTGTATAATCGTGAGGTGGTTTCATTGAATAAGGAAATATAAAATCTTCAAAGTCGAAAGTGACAATGGCAGAAAAGTAAAAAATAAAACAGATTTTTGTATTATCTATTTCGTTTTATTTAATTTACAATCACAATGCCATTTTTTTAAAAATCGTACAAGTACTAAAAGTGCCTAGTGCGAAAGTACCTTGCACAAAGCACCAGATGGCGCCACACGCCATACATTCCGCAAAATGACATGAGTGACGACTCTATACCCTATATACAAATGTACTCTGTGAAAGTGTTCCCCGCTCCGTTCAGGAATTATTAGTTAGTAAGAAGTATTTTATTGTGTTGTATAAATATATTCGTAATACTGTAGGAAAAATTTAACTTATTTTGAAATTTTTAATGTTTAGGATAATTAATAGTAATTTATATTTTTAATGTTTAGGTTAATTAATAGTTTAACTACGATAATATCACTGAGATGTACCCACCCAACCCGAAAGGGCGGCAAGTTGGTAATTTAGACACAAGTTAATGAAAAATATTTTTATAAAAACAAGGTTTAAAAATATTTTTGTATATTAAAAGTGAGAAATGTGCATTAAGTATGAAACTGTATGTGTAATGTGTATCTCCTAATGTAATATTAATTTAAGCTAAGACCCATTTATGTTTTCGACTGAAAGACTTGTATCTATGGTCATGAATAAAAATTATTAAAAAAAAAATATAGGGTAAAAGGCGGGAATCGTTCGAACAAATAGGCGGCAATTTCTAAGCTAATTCTATTAATTAATTAACTAATCCTTAGAACTTCATAAATAATAGTTGTAAATAGCTTATTTATATCAGTGTCATTGTAATTATTGTAAATATGGGGAAAAGCGGGCGCAAAAGGAAAAAAAAAGAAGAGGAGGAAAGTTCCATCGTCGACGACTCGTCTACAGAGTCAGACTCGTCGTCGTCAATTGATGAAAAACTGGACTACGTTCCATATAATGCACCGAACTATATAAGGAAGTATCCTGATAGCAGTATTGGTAATGTAGAATACATTGTATTCCTTTCACATGTTGAAGCTAACCAACCAATCACCGAAGGCACCCGAATGGGCATCTCGCGCGCAATCCGGAGGGATTGTATAAGCGGCGTCCAACACTTACGCACCATAAATAAATTTAAAGTCGGCATTGTCTTCGATAATGCCAACAATGCCAACATGTTCCTCCAGGGGAGTAAATTAACTGTAGAACATAAATTAAAAACCTCTATACCTGCCTCTGCCACGGAGACCACTGGGGTCCTAACTAGGGTCCCCATACAATTGTCTAACAAGAAAATTTATTCTCTCCTGGCCAGCACCAGGAACATCATACAAGTTCGAAGATTTATGCGACGGGTAAGAACCGGAGGTGCAGTGAAGTTGGAGCCGACGCAGACTGTGGCCGTAACGTTCTCAGCCACTCAGCTGCCCGACCATGTTTACCTGGATCACTGGCGCCACGAGGTCAATACATACGTCCCACCGGTAAAACAATGTTTGAAGTGCCTCAGGTATGGACACATTGCTAAATATTGTAAAAATACAGAAAAATGCTCCATCTGCACAGAAAATCACAATTTTAAAATGTGTACCATTGACTCAGCCAATGCAAAATGCTACAACTGTGGAGGCAATCATATTGCTATATCTTCTGTCTGCCCAGTTAAAAAACAAAAAATCACGGAATTGAAAAAAAAGGCCATGTCATATAAATACTCAGATATTGTAAACGAAAAATCTTTTCCATCTCTTTCTTCACCAGACAACTTTCAAAACATTCTAAATTCAGATAAATTCATGAACATGCTTGTTCAATCTGTCATACAGATCATTACTTTACACAAAAATAAAGAAAATGTTAGCTCTAGTAGCATCAAAAAAATAATAAATGAAACATTTAATAAAAATTCAAACAACATTTAATTATGGACATTAACGTGATACAATGGAATGCACAAAGTATACTATGTAATAAACTCCTTTTACATAATTTTCTACTAGATAACAACATACATATAGCTATTTTATCTGAAACCTGGCTTAGGCCAGAACAACCATTTAAACTTAGAGGATACCAAATAGAGCGTAATGATACTGGTAATAAACATAATGGAGTAGCCATTCTCATTCACAATAATATTAAATATTCTAAACTTAATACTTTCTTTGATGACTCTTTACAAAATATTTGTGTTCAATTGCATGTTGCTGGTCATGTCATCAGCATTGTTAGTATGTATTGCCCAAGTCATACAGTTCCTAGATTTAATAAAAATAAATTGGATTCATTCATTAAAAGTATTCCTCATCCTTTAATACTAGCTGGTGATTTTAACGCACATCACATCTCCTGGGGATGTAACTCTACTGATGCGCGTGGTAGAGACATTTTGGACGTCATTGATGAAAATGGTTTGGTATTACTTAATAATGGTCAGGTTACTACTGTGGGCTCCATGACCTGGCGTCCAAATGCTTTAGATCTCACTATTGTATCTCCAACATTAGCTCTTTCTTGTGAGTGGTCTGTTCATGATGATCCGCTTGGTAGCTATCATTTACCTGTAATCACAAAAATTATCTTTAATTGTAATAGTAACAACAATAATAACAGTGTTGGTAATGACTTACATTTATTTCCTAGTTATAAATTAGTCAACTGGGATAAATATTCTAATGAAGTTGACAGTGCACTTAATAGTTACACAATAAATCCTCTGGATCCTCAAGCTAGCTACAATGAATTCTGCTATATACTACATTCTGCAATTGAAAAGTCCTTACCAATACATCAAAAACGTAACAGATCATTTTCAACATGCAATAGAAAGAAGTCTCGAGTTCACCTCCCATGGTGGAATCAAAAATGTAGATCAGCTGTTGAAGTGTCTAGGCAAGCATATTTACAATTTAAACGAGATCCTACTGAAGTTAATTTCCTTAATTTTAAAAGGTTACAGGCCTTAAAAAAAATTACCTTGAAGAAGGAAAGAGATGCTAGTTGGGCCCACCTGTGTGAGTCATTTAATCGAACCACTCCATTATCCATAATCTGGAATAATATGAAAAAATTTAATAAAACCTTCACTTATAGCAAATTTATGAGTAACAACAATAGTAATTGGATACATGAATTCTTAAATAAATATACACCAGACTATGTTGATAATTATATGACTGAACACTTTAATGGAGACAGCAACTCTAATTCCACAACCAGTTTTCTAATAGAACCCTTTTCTTATCAAGAACTCAAATCAGCAATATCCTCAAGAAAAGATACAGCTTATGGATTGGACGGTGTACCTTATACTTTTCTTAAAAAACTTAACTCCAAATCTCTTAATATTTTACTTCACATTTTTAATCTTCTTTGGCTAAATAACGAAATACCTTCTCAATGGAAAACAGACTGCCTTATCCCAATACTTAAGCAAGATAAAGAGGAATTTAATCCTGATTCTTACCGTCCCATTGCTCTCACTTCTTGTATTGGCAAAGTCTTTGAGCAGCTCTTAAAACAAAGACTTGAATTTTACATTGAAAAGCATCATTTATTACCATCCAATCAATATGGCTTTCGCAGAGGTTATTCAGCCCGTGAAAGTATAAGCACTTTACATCTTGATCTTCAAAAAAGTATTCATAACAATGAGACAGCTGTTTGTGTATTTTTTGATATAGTTGGTGCTTTTAATAATGTTGATCATAACATTCTCACAGAGCAACTTAATCTTCTTGGTATACCTGGAAAAATGATTAATTGGATATTTAGCTTCTTACATGGCAGGGAAGTTTATGTTAAACATAACCAGAAGCTTATTGGGCCAAGATATTCCTATAAAGGAACCTGTCAGGGCAGTATTTTGAGTCCTTTGATATTTTTGCTTTACATTCACAGATTAAATTTTGTTTTAGATAATGTTGTAAACTTGCAATATGCTGATGATTTGACTATCTACTGTAGTGGAAACAATATAAAACATGTTGAATTAACTTTAAATAATGCATTGCAAAAACTTCAGCATTATTTTTCTTATTTAAATTTAGACATAAATGCAATTAAAAGCAAAGTCATGATATTTGGCAAGAATAAATCTTATAATATTAGAATTTGTTATGACAAAATCACAATTCCAGTAGTTACAGAAGCGAAGTTTTTAGGTATCATTTTTACAAATAATTTATCCTGGAATAAATATGTTGATTATATAGTATGCAAAGCTCGTAGGGCTTCTAACATTTTAAAAGTCCTATGTAGAACTTATTGGGGTGCAGACCCTAAAGTCATGTTAATGCTCTATAAATCTTTGGTAAGGAGTCATTTTGAGTATGGTTTTCTTTGTTTTGCTTCCAATGGCAAGCTAATAGACAAATTAGAGAAAATCCAGAATAGTAACTTACGCCTTATAACCGGTGCTTTTAAAACAACTCCCATTGTTTCTATGCAGCTAGAATGCAATATTCCTCCTTTATTACACCGCTTTAGATTCCTAAAATCAAAATTTCTCCTCAAACTAGCTGCCATTAAATCACATCCTCTTCTTATTAAACTCAACCTTCTTAAAAACTTTCCCGATTGTTGCTTTATTCTTCAAGATTTTTCTGAAATAACACAATATATAGAGTCAATGAACATCTTCTCCTCAAATGAATGGCCTTGTTACCAGGGAACATATAAAAGTAAATACCCACAGATGGATATTATAATTGATAAAGAATTGTCTGAAAAACATGAAGTTTACGACAAACTATCTCACTGGGCAGATTATAGACATGTCTACACAGATGGATCTAAAATATCTGGCAGTACATCCATAGCCTTATACGATTCTACTTTGAAAATAGGTGGAGGATCCAAAATCAACAAATATTCTAGCATATTCACAGCCGAAGCTACAGCCATTCTATCAGCACTTGAACACATTAATAAACATACAAAATCCGCAATAAAATGGGTTATTCTAAGTGATAGTATAAGTGTACTTACTGCGCTAGAAAATCACTGCCTGAATACAAAGTCTAACTATTTGATTTATGAAATTAAAAGAGCATGGAAGTTGCTTCAAGACTCTGGCATCATTGTTATTTTCTTCTGGGTTCCAAGTCATAAAGGAGTGCAAGGAAACGAGAATGCAGATTTCCTGGCGAGGTCAATAAATTCCGTTACGAATACAGCTGTCACTTATACTAGTGTTGCCCTACCGCACACAGATATTATTATCGAGCTAAGAAATAAGTATTGCGAAGATCTGAATCGACATTGGACCCATATAACAACAGTGGAACAAAAAGGACAATGGTATGCAGGTATAGAAGGTACGACAGCAAACAAGAAACCATGGTTCACGAAATCATCAACTTTTTTGAATCGAAGATTTTACACTACAATAAACCGCTTACGCCTGGGTCACTGCAGAGTTAACTCGCATCTATATCGGATGAAAATGATTAATACATCGGAATGTAATTACTGCCAAGGAGAAGAACAAACATTAGATCATATCATATTTGGATGCCCATCCTTTGGCATTGACCGCCTTGTGCTTATGGATGATCTATTACAAATCTATAAGGTTGCTGAACAAATCCCGCGCTCAGTTCAGCAACTCATGGGAAATGCACAAACATTTTTACCCATTTATAACTTCATTCGCAATACAGTTAAGGAAATTTAAAACAAGTACTTGACAAAGAATTGAACATATAAATTAAGGAATCGACTAAGAACTGGACTTAAGAAATACACAAGGATTCGACAAAGAATAATAAATTGAACATGAAAAACAAGGAATCCATCGGACAAGAAAAACAAGGATAAAACAAAAAAACGGATATAATGTATACAAGGATATAGGAATTTAAAAAGAAAAACATGAAGAATTTAAACCTAAGACTAGGCTATCTTGCCTTATATAATTAATAACTATGTAAAATAATAAAACAAAAGAACAGGCTGCATGGGCTAGATCCCTTTGCCTTCCCAAAAGGGAAAAGAAGATAAAAAAAAAAAAAAAAAAAATATAGATACATTCATGGCGACTCAATGGCGAGCAAAGTGTGTGGAATTACTTACAACAATTTATTGCTCTTGATATGCAATTTAAAGTTTAACCGTTTATTCTGTGCTTACAAATAAAATTTTGTGTTATCATTCGTTTATGTAACCAATGTCAATCAATACCGGTGCTGTAATCAAATTTGCTTTAAAACTTCGATAAACATAATAAACAATGCTCCCACGTAATAAACCCCGTGGTAGTTCAATAACTAATAGAACAAATGGGCAGAAATTCTCCCCTGACAAGTGCAGAATATGTTTGAGTGACGGTGAGATACCAATATTCGGCGATAACGACATTTCTAATGATGTGACGGAGTTTGGACAAATTATAATTCGTAAAGATGATAACCTACCACAGTATTTATGTGGTGAGTGCCATATGCTGCTAGAATCGGCTACTTTATTCCGAGAAACTGCGAAACTATCAGATGAAGTACTCCGGAGACCGGTTATAGATAGTGATACAGAAGAGTCAGATTTTATACTAGAAGATGAACCTTACATTAAAAAAGAATATCTTGAGTTTAATAATACTTCTGATTCAGAATCTGAATTTAACTTTGAAAAGGGGAAATATGACAATAAAACTTCCAGATATAATAGGATTATAACTGCTTCTAAACCTTATACTGAAGACAGTAATGTTAGTAAAGGCTTCCAAACACATTTACTTCATGTAAAACGAGAGGAGGATGGGTCCCTGACTGAAGCAGACAGTGAAACAATCATGATCAATGAAACTTCCAGTTATAATAGGATTATAACTGCTTCTAAACCTTATACTGAAGACAATAATGTTAGTAAAGGCTTCCAAACACATTTACTTCATGTAAAACGAGAGGAGGATGGGTCCCTGACTGAAGCAGACAGTGAAACAATCATGATAATTGTTTCTGACAAAGATAAACAAAAATTGCAGCAGAACAAAGATGATAACAGTAACAGTGATAGTGATGAAAAATTAACAGAAAATGAAAAATCTGTTGGAAAAGCACTACCACATCAAAGAGAATGTGAAGTTTGCCATAGCATAGTGCCAAAAAGTGCATATGGAAAACATCTAAAGATACACAGAGAAAAATACAAAAAGAGGTATGACAAATTATATGGCAAAATAGAATGTGAACATTGTGGTAAACATATAAGCAAATCATACATTAAAATTCACATGAAAATGCACGGTACTCCTAAAGAAAAAGCTGAAAGGCTCATAAACTGCACTATTTGCAACAAAACCTTCAACATGAATTATTACAAAAGTCATGTTTTAAAAATGCATCCAACGAAAAGTGATACAAAACAGATTGAAAAAAAAAAAGAATCACCACCACCAACACCAGCAAAGTATAACAAATGTCCCGTGTGCGACCGGGACATTAAAGAAAGTGAATTTAAATTGCACCTTCAGAAGCACGATGGCCCACTGAGACGTTATATTTGTGACAAATGTGGCAGGGTATTCAAACACCCATCTGCCTTCAAAACTCATTGTCTAACTCACGG
The DNA here is from genome assembly GCA_949774965.1 of Diarsia brunnea. NCBI lineage: Eukaryota > Metazoa > Arthropoda > Insecta > Lepidoptera > Noctuidae > Diarsia > Diarsia brunnea. The sequence continues at coordinate 4,913,485 of OX459019.1, forward strand.
CAGTGAATTAAAATTTAAATGTCAGTTCTGTCCGTATCGCGGACTGCATCAAGCACTTCTCAAAATTCACGTGAGAACACACACGGGAGACTATAATTACAAATGTACTGAATGCCCAGCTAGGTTTATAACCAAGAGTAACCTATCTAAACACCTTATTAGGCATAATCGTCTTTATAGCTTTAAATGTGGGGACTGCGGCAAAGGTTTTTACTCTAAACGGGAACTTGAAAAACATGAAGAAATGAGTCATAATATGACAGTTAAAAGTCATATTTGTGAGGTCTGTGGAAAAGCATTTGGACACCGTGACAATTTGTTGAGCCATCAGCTGAAAGTGCACAAACGGGAGAAGATCCCCAGAGGCCGAATACCCTCATATATAAAAGCAGATTTAAGGAACCTCGAATGATTCTATAATTAATTGTAATTTTTATGTTTTTACCTGACTGCCGGGGTTTATGTTTCTCTAAGTATTATCTATAGATATGCCAAATATATATAAATATATTTTCATATTGTAGTCTATAAGGATTGTTTGATTTCCCATTCCAACCTTCACAAAAACTGTACATTCTTCATTTTACCCCTGAGAATAAACCATTATTTTTGCAACCAACACAAATCGAACGACGTATAATTTATCCAAATCCGTTTAGGAGTTATGAGGCAACAATGTAACACTACTTTTAGACTTCACCGCAGTCGGGTAAAAAAGATGGCATACTATAAATAAACTCAGAATTCAGATGTGTGGGAGGGGGTGTCAACCGGTGTTATGACCCCGTGTAGAACGGTTCAGGGGCAGCAGAGATCAAAATCAGCAAACAGATCGGATAATTACTGCATTCTTATTGCCTACAAGTTTTTTATGAATCATCCATAATCATCATCCTGCCCATGTTGATTGGGGCGGTACATACAACACATTCTTTTCTTCCATACTCTTTTGTCTAATCTGTTCCAACTCCAACCTTTAGCTATATAATTATGCAATCGAACATGATTATAATTATGAAATTACATAAAAAAGAACTAAAGCAATAAAAAGTTAATTAAATAAAAATATTTTATATCCTGATTTATTGCTATTGAAAAAGAGGGAGCAATAAATCTGTGGCCCGCGCCCCCGCCCCCCCTTTGTACGCCACAGTCTATATGGGAATTAGGAGGATCAGGAAACAAACAAAACGGATATACACTGTACCCTTTAGGCTTGGCCGCAGTAGAGGCGACAATTAATTTTAGGACTTTTGGGCGTCTAAAGCCCGGGTGACACGAGGCTAGCATTTTGAAGCTAGGATAGTAAGCTAGTAAGGGGTCACTAGCTTGGTTTCTAGCTTACCTACTAGCCTGGATTGTAACCAAGCTAGTGCTGTCTACACGAAGCTAGGAAATTTCAAGCTAGTCAAGTCAGTAGTGAGTTGTGCTTAACCTGATAACACGTATACGTAAAAATGAACAGTGTGCGTAAGAGAAAAGCAATTCTACTAAGAAAGTTAATTCGGAAGTTGTGTCAACATGCGCTAGATGAAATATTAGCTCTGCTAGAAGAAAAGCGTACTTGGACAAGACCCTGGATCTTAAGAAGACATAGTCATGGAGCATCTGCATTACTTTTAAAAGAACTGCGATCTGAGGATTCCGGCGAATTCAAGAGTATTTTGCGAATGACACCTAATATTTTTGACAATTTACTGAATCTAGTGGGACCACAAATACAAAAATTAAATACTAATATGAGAGAAGCCATACCGGCTAAAATAAAATTGGAAATAACTCTAGATTTTCTATCATCTGGTGTCAATTACAGGAAGTTAAGTCACATGTATCGTGTTTCAAGATCTACTATATCTAGATTTATACCAGAAGTTTGCAGTGAAATTTATAAGGCATTAAAGAAAGATATACAGGTATGTAGAATTTTATTTATTTCAAATTAAAGTAGGTACTTTTACGCTTACATAAATGGCGAGATTAAATTCTAAATTACAAAATGAGAAATCATAAATGACGACAAAATGTACGTTTACGCTACATAAATGGCGAGAAATGTATCAAGCATTTTGAAATGCTTGATAGATGGGATCTTCATCTTGCTCCAACTCTTGCTGTGGTGGCGGATGGATGATGGGTTCATCACGTTGCTCAGTCTGTTGTAGTTGTGATGGTGGATTAGTGTAGAGTGGACTTGCTGCAGAACTATTGTAAGAAAATGTGGTTGACATATTGGAGTCTGAAGAATTGATAGGTGACTGGTACGAAAATGTAGTATTTCCGAAGTTTAAATCATACATCCGACAGCGGGATAGTGTTGCGTTGATCTGATCCCTAGCTAAAATGGCCTGTCCGGGTGAAAGCTTTTTCAACTGACTTGCTACATATTTTGCAAATATCTCATGTTCATCCAGCTCTGGTTCCTGAAATTCTCGTGAACTGTTTAAATCCTCCTTAATCACCTTAATTTCATTTATCAATGAACTCACTTGCGAAACCTTCCGTTTCTTAAATTGCGGAATGTTACTTCCGGGGGAAATAAATTTAGAAGTTTTATCTTGAATAGACGACATTTCGCTTGCAGGTTGAGACATTTCAACTGTCTTTTCTGACAGATTTTCTGCTACGGGTGGTTCTAATGACTGACTGTTGCTTGCACTGTTGTCATGTTTATTATTGTTTGGAGAATCTTGATTGTTCTGAAAATAAAAAATTTGTTAAAAATATTGTTACAGATTCCAACTACAACTGAAGAATGGGCAGCTATAGAAAATGGTTTCAGAGTGAAATGGAACTTTCCAGCGTGTTATGGCGCCGTCGACGGGAAGCATGTTCAAATCATAGCTCCTGGCAACAGTGGAAGTTTGTTTTTTAATTACAAAAAAACATTCAGTATTGTTCTTATGGCTATTGTTGATTACGATTATAATTTCATTTATATTGACGTCGGCGCCTGTGGAATGGCATCTGATGGAAGTGTTTTTAGGAATTGCTCCATATATAATCAACTAGAAAATAACCTTATACCACAAGGCGGAGTAATTTTGGCGGATGCTGCATTCCCATTAAAATCGTATATTATGAAACCGTACCCAGGTGACAATTTAACACATGAAGAAAAAGTATACAACTACCGGCTAAGTAGAGCCAGAAGAACTGTAGAAAATGCCTTTGGCAATTGGCAAGCCGATTTCGTGTTTATCAAAGACCAATCGCAGTTGACGTAAAAACAGTAGACAAAATTGTACTAGCATCATGTGCTCTGCATAATTGGTTACGAAAAGAGCAAAAAAGCACTTATTGCATTAGTAGTGATGTCGACCAAGAAGACATTGAAGCGGGAAACATTATTCCCGGTTCATGGAGAATGGAAAATTTATGTTTACCCAGTATCAGTCGACAGGGAAGTAACCACTCTTCTCTGTCAGCTATCGAAAAAAGGGAGAAATTTAAGAGATATTTCAACAATGATGGAGCAGTACCATGGCAAGCAAGAATGATTCGTTAATTCAGACAAAACTACAAGAAAAATTAAAAATGCCGACGATTATTAATATTTCAATAAGTACTTTTAAGGTAAATAATTGTAAAGAGTAAATAATATTAAAATAACTTACCGAAGTTTTTCTCTTCATTGGCACCTTTTTTATGAAATTATGCATTTCCTCAAACCAAATAATTTTTGGCTTAAAGACTTCTGCAGTTCCTGCTCCAGACCTCTCAGATTTTTCTATCTTTGTTAATTCTTGACAATATGTAGCTCTTAGATTTTTAATTTTCTTTTTAATCTCTTTTATCGACATTTCTATTCCATCTTTATTTAGTATGTCGCGTATTTTTTCTAGTGACGAGTCTCGCATTTGCTTGTCCTTGTAAGATGGAATACTTGCATTCCACAAACATTCCTCTTCTCTGTACAATTGAACGAATTTTAAATTAATTTCGTCCGCTAATTTCGGCATTTTAACAAATTGCACGCACTCTCACCCACCACGCTCTCCGACTGCACACTAGCTTAGCCCTTAGGTTCGCTAGCTTCGCGGTTGACACGAAGCTAGTAACGAAGCCAGGATAGTAAAACGGGTGGTGGGGGGCGCCTACTAGCTTGAAAAATAGAACCCCAAGCTATTAAAACTATCCTGGCTTGAGGCACTAGCTTGCTAGCTTCCACACTAGCTTACTAGCTTGTAAACGAAGCTAGTTCCGTCTACACGAAGCTAGTGTCACTAGCTTACTAGCTTGGCAGCACTAGCTTGGCTCACTAGCTTGATTTACTAGCCTCGTGTCACCCGGGCTTAACGCTTAGGTTAGGTTAGGAGTATTAGAAGAAGAGAGAGAAGGAAACTAGGAGACTCCACTCTTTCATAACTTACAATAGCAAACTTGTTTTGTTAAAAAGATGTATAAGTTTACTGTGGTGCTATGATTTAATCTATGTCATGCACGGACGGCGTCCGCTGACGTGTAGACGTGTGATGAACGAACACAGTCAAACGTCAAAGTCAAACAGAGACTGTCAAGTGTCAAAGTGTCAAAGCAAATCATTACAAAACTCAGCTTTGGCTGAGAAAAAAAAAAAACGTGAATTGAATAAATATTTATAAAACTACAACCAACCAAACGGATAACCCAGTTATTATACTGAAAACTAATAAAAAATTGCTGAATTGAATAAATATTTATAAAACTACAACCAAACGGATAACCAGATATTATACTGGAAACTTGTAAATAATGGTATCAACATACCACATTGTAAAACTGTTTAAGAAAGCAACGTACGAAAGGTATCACAGAAGTAAAGCAGATATAGAAACTCCAGTTAGCACTACTAGACCAGAAACAACCGAGGAAATATGCAGAATATGTCTAAAGAAAGGTACTTTGCCCATTTTTAATGACCAAGGACCCGATATTTACGAAGATATTCATACTTTCGGCGACATACAAATAAGTGAAGACGACGAACATCCTAAGTTCTTATGTGATTCTTGTTTGAAATTACTAGATGCTGCTAAACTATTCAGAAAAACTGCTAAAATATCTGATCAAGTTTTGAGAAAAGCTTCAGCAAAAAGCAGGAAACCCTCAAGCAATGCCTGTGACTTAAAAAATGAAGTGACTGTGAAAATAGAAAACACAGACAATTCTTCAAGATCTCTGTTGCAAAACTTCTTCTCTTCTGTTGAGAGTGACAATGAATTGAGTAGTAATAATTCTAAACCTATGAGATACAGGAAGAAGATACCTAAAGTACAGTGTAGGATTTGCTTCAAGATTGTCACAAAAGCCTACTACAAAGAGCATTTTGCTCTCCACAACCAAACTGCGCCCAAATATGTTTGTGATATTTGTGGCAAATCATTTCGCCAAAAATGTTCTTATAGAAACCATTACTTTACACACAGTTCAGAATTTCCATATAAATGCACAGTATGTCCGTACAGGGGACGTCATTCTGGACTCTTAAAAACTCATATGCGTACTCATACGGGAGATTATAGATATATGTGCACAGAATGTCCAGCTAGATTCTTAACAAAGAGTAATTTGAATAAGCATGCACTTAAGCACAAAGAACCAACATTCAAATGTGATAATTGCCAGAGAAGGTTCCATTCTAAACTCATTTTAGAAAGACATTTCGAAGTAGATCATTTGGGAATAAAGAATCATATTTGTAATGTTTGTGGAAAAGCATTTGGATACAGAAAGGCAATGATGAGACATCAACTTGATGTTCATAAAAGACAAAAGAAATCTAATGGGAGAACACCAGCCTATATAGAGGTAGAAATAAATACATTAGAAGAAATTTTAAAATCATAAACAAAAAAAATACAAAAACAAAACAAATTCATCATCTTCCTGCCCTTATCCCATTCTATTTGGGGTCGGCACAACACATTTTCTTCTTCCATTCTTCCCTGTTACAAGTCAAGGTGGCACTTACTCCTTTCTCATTCATATCATTCCTCACACAATCTATCCATATTTTCTTTGGCCTTCCTCTCCCTCTCCATCCATCAATATTTATATCCATCACTTTATTAGTCACATGTGTTTCATCCCTCATTACATGACCATACCAAGATAAATGACTTCCTTTCAATTATTCTGTAACAGGTGCCACTTTCAAACTTCCTGTAATACACTCATTCCTTACTTTATCCATTCTTGTCACTCCGCACGTCCATCTCAACATTCTTATCTCCGCTACATGCAATCGTTTTTCATCCATCTTATTCAAAGCCCAGCACTCTGATCCATACAGTACAACAGGTCTAATCACGGACTTGTATATTTTCCCCTTTAACTTGAGGGGCATCCATGGGTCACAAAACAAAACAAATTATTAAGTCAAAATATTTTGTCTTTATTAATTACACGAGTGTGAATAAATAAATAATTTGAATAGAACTTATTTATTTTTATTGCATACCAACAAAATACAGTCCTTGCTGTCCTCCCCCATCACCACCTTATGCTGGGGCTCCTACTCCACATGTCCCCTTAGCCCCTTAGGTGCCCTTAGCATGCAGTTGCTTAATTTGTAAGTTTGTCCTGGCTGGAAGCATTACACTCAGGCACCCACAGGAAAGTCTGGTTAAGCATTTCACAACCTCCTAGGTTGAACTGCAAGACTTTCCTAAATCACAAAAGGGCTTTAAGTCTCTTGGCCACATTGCAAGCATACAAATCAGCTGGTAATGTGCCCAAGGAAGGGGCCGCTTTGCCGAATTGTATGGCAATACTTAGCCTCTGGCCAAGGTAAAAGCCAGCCTTTGAGTAACAGGAAGCATCAACAGTTAGTCTGATTATCAAAATGTATGGAATGATGGTAAGGTGAGGAACAAATGCTAAACCCACTAATTTGGTTCATTGGCTTTTAATCACAAGTAATCACAACTACCTCATAACCCCACTTAGTATTTTGTTTACATAATGACTTAAGTAAAAAAAATGACTATGAGATATTTTATTTGAGATGAAAATACACAAGTATAATTGAGACATTTTGTATGTGACATTATTATCTTAAAATTAAGTTGATTTTTCAATTTAAGTATTGTGATACATACTTATTAAAAATGTAACTTATATTGATAGTGTAGTAAAAAGGTGATATTAAATTTCAATCTGTCATTTAACATATTTTACAAAACAACTACTTTTGCTAGCTCATAATCCACCCAATAAAGCATAATTAGCTTAAGAAGATCAACCGGCAACTTCAGTCAAGATGCAGTACACCTCCATCACACGCCATCCTCATTTCTGTTCAGCTTCTAAATAAGCTGGCATCCGACCAAATAACAGCTTTTTCCTTTTATGAACATGCCTCTGATGCTTCATCATAGCATTTCTGTATCCAAATGCTTTCCCGCACATATTGCAGACATGGTTCTTAATGCCCAAATGATCAGCTTCATAATGCCTTTGCAACATCAGTTTTGTGTGAAAAGCCTTTTTACAAGCATCACACTGGAACTGTGGTTCTTTATGTTTTAAAGTGTGACTGTTCAGGTTACTCTTAAACAGAAACCTTGCTGGGCATTCAGTACACATGTACCTATAGTCCCCAGTGTGGGTTCTCATATGGGTTTTGAGTAACTCGGAATATCTTCCTTTGTATGGACAGAATTGGCATTTATATGGGAATTCATTGCCGTGTCTGAGGCTGTGGTTGTGGTAAGCACATCTCAGTCTGAATGACTTTCCGCACACATCGCAAACATACTTCTTATGGTCGGGGTCATGCATGGTCATGTGCTCCTTGTAGTATGAGCGGTTTATGACTTTATTGCAAATTTTACAAGTTACTTTTGGTGTATATTTGATTTTTGGTTTCTTTTCGTGTTTCACCTCGGCAAGGTCTTCAATTTCCATGTCCCACTTCGCTGGCTGTTTCGTATCATAGAAGCTACTGTCGCTAAAACCTTGATCATATTGTTCATGTTCATCAACTCTTTCCTCTTTCACCGGCTTTTTAAGAATGTCCTCTGATTGTCTCGCAATTTTTCTAAATAATATAGCTCCTTGGATAAACTCGTGACATATATCGCACAGAAGGTTTGGATACTCGTCGGCTTCATTCACTTCTATATTCGAGAGAATTGCTAATGCTTCTATGATAAAAATCGACTCTACATTCCCGAAAATCGGCATAGAACCTTCTTGTAAACAAACTCGGCATTTAGACATCGACCCTCCCCTAATTTTTATCGAATGTCCGTCGTTATTTTCATGTATAGTTTTGAAATATTCGATAGCACTTAATTTTTCAGGTTTTACTTTTTCTTTCGATTTTTTCATTAGGTAGTATAATGTCAGCATGGTACTAATTAATTAATTTGAGTGTTTAGTTAGGGTATGTAGGTATTTCGGTACAATTACACGTAGGTAATTTTGTTTCAATTTGCTCACATTAAATTATTCCAATTGCAATTTGCGAAAACAACAGACTCTTTTCGGTATTTCTAATTTTCTACTCTTTGCTGTCAGTCAGCCTGTCAGTCAGTCTATTTCTATGGCATTAGATAGAAAAAACATGGAGACGCCGCGATATTCTATAGATACATTTGCTTATACAAATATAAGTGAAATAGGATACAGATGTGAAATATCGTTTTGTGTCGTTCTTTCTAATGCAGTAATCGTATTTGATGAAAGAGACAACAATATTTCAGTTGTTGCTCATAATGGCAACATTTGGTGTTACGAGTCACACAAATAGTCGGTAGGTGTCGTTTCCGCCATGTTATGCGGCGAGTTTCGTGGTAGTTCTGCTGTCAAATGGTTGTTTACTTTTTGTTTTATTGAGATTTGTGAGAAAATTACGAGGAGTTTACCTTTAAAACTGCATGTACATGTTAGAAAACAGTAATTCAATATGCCTGCATGTTGTATTGTGAAGTGTGGTGCAAGAAAGAAGGAAAATCGGTGCACAGGTTAGAGAAGCCGGTTTTCATGCAATAGTATCTAGGAATAATACACTTTCGATGAAAAAAATGCTAAGCGATCATTAATTTATCGCTTAAGTGTTAATGTTTGGGTTTATTTCCGTCCCAGAGACCTTTTTGTTAATTCATAATTTCATTCGTTGGTTTACAAACATGAATAGTGTTGTACCGTTGCCGTATTAGTCCGGTACTAGTTCCTTCGTTGCGCTGAAACGATATCTGTTCGAGTGACCGTGCTCTGGCCCGTGGTTCACAGGACCGAGATACCGTCCCACAGACTTATAAGATTGTTATACGTGATCTGAAAATAAGACTTCAGCATGCTTGCACCCACTGGACGGGTCCACTAAAATCTGTGTGGTGCTTTCTTCAAATGACCATCTCAGACACTAATCTGCATAGTCTCCATGTATGTATTCCAAGATTATGTCTGGACTTCAAAAGAGACCATGACCTCTGAGTTTGTTTCGGAAGTTTCTTCTCAAAGTAGTCAGAAACGAAACACCGGCCCCATCTAGTTTTAATAAAAAGTGACTTGTAAAAGTGTATGTAAAAACCTATTTGCAAAATAAACATCATTCATCATAATTATCACACCAATAAACAGATTTAATAAAAATCATTCTTATTTTATTTTACTCTACCAGTCAGTATGTTAATCATAATAGAAACATAATCGTCTTCCTATTGGAAGAATTTGTTTTTCACTAAGATCTGCATACCTACCAGAATCCACAGATCTTGACATTAAAAAAGATACGCAATAGCCGTGCAGATATAACCGAAAGTGCAAACGTAAAAGCATTCTTTGATTATGTTCAGAAAAACCACTTTTAAGTAATTTTATTCTCAGGTATCAGAAGGAAAGTAAATTTACTCATGATTTTCTGTTACAACGGACTGTTAATTATAATTCAACCGTGATATATACTAATACTCGTAATGCTATTACGTAGTACTAGTATCGTCTATCGATACTCGTTACAGTACTATGTTCCATGATTGACACAACCCTAGCATTGGCAGCCATTTTGAGTACCGTTCTAGGTTGTAGATATGCACCTTTTTTTTATAGGGATGTCCAGTCCATACTTTTTATATGTTTATGGGTTTGTGCATTTAGCCAATGTCAAGTTTTATTTAAATTATAGTGTAGGAGACAAAGGTAGGGAAACTGGAATTTATCCAAATTATTTATTATTTAAAACGGAATTTGGGATATAGGATCAGTAGGATTATATATATTTAATAATGAATGATGGGATACAATTGGCGAAAAAATATATTACAATCTAATATTGACGCGTCGTCACAGTTCAGATCAGACGGTTCGTTCAGATGGTTTCAGAATGTCTCACGGACGGACAGTGTCAGTGTTTATGTCACTCATGTCATAGTCATAACTTATGTCATTCATTCGCAATAATTCGCATTCGAAGCGAGTGCGCGACCGTTTACAGCTGATTTCGTTTAAATCATGTTTTGAACAAAATAAAAACATCGATGAAAAATGTCAGGTTCTTACTTTATGTTGCAATTTCTGAAACAAAATCTGCTTAAGAAGCAGCAAGGGCAACGGGTAAATCAAAATACTACAACTCGCCAAGAAAGCGATGTAAAAACAATCCCGACAAGTAATAAATGTAGGCTTTGTTTAGAAGAAGGTAACAAACCAATTTACAATTCGGATAGCTCTTTCAACATTGTAAAAGCTATAAGGTCATTTACAGATATAGAATTAACTGAAAATGATGCATATCCTAAGCACTTGTGTACGAAATGCCACACTTTTCTTCAGAATGCAGTAGTATTCCGGAAATCAGCTCAGGACATTGACAAACAAATTCGTCAGACTCCAACTCCGGACTCTGGTGGAGAATCATGTGCAGAGAATGATCCTGGTGATAATAACGGTGACACTGAAATTCAAAATATAGAAATTGCCCAAAAAGCTAAGTACAGTTGTAAACTGTGCAAGCTCAATTTCAAATCATCTAAAGAATTAGTTGCACACAGAAGATCAAGGATACACAAGAATGTTCGCATTCGATGTCCTGTGTGCTACAGATTGTTGACAGCCCAGTTATATCAGAAGCATGTCGCCAGACACCAGTCTGCATCTCACCTTGTTTGTGATATATGTGGTAAAGTTTACCGCAAAGATAATTTAGTCAGGCACTTACAGCTTCACAGCTTCGATCTACCCTTCAAATGCCAGATCTGTCCTTACCGAGGACGCTTTATGGAATCACTTAAAATCCACATGAGGACACACACTGGTAACAAACCTTTTTCATGTGACAAGTGCGAGTTAAGATTTTTAACTAGAAGCAATCTGAACAGGCATCTGTTAACTCATAAGAAGGAAAGACCTTTCAAGTGTCTTGAATGTGGAAGAGGTTTTTATACTAAGAGGGATATGGACATCCATTTTAAGGCTGATCATGCTGGTCTCAGGGAGTTTGGTTGCAAGATGTGTGGCAATAAGTATGGCACTAGGAAGGCGCTGATGAGACATGAACTGAGAGTTCATAAGAGGGATAAGATGGCAAAAGGCAGAATGCCGCTGTACCTTCAAGCTGGGTATCAGAAACAAGATGAAGTTATGTCTAGCACATTGGTTGCTGTTAAACTGCTGTCAGATATACCTACTACAATAATATAATATTACTTATTGGAACTCTTTGAGAAAATATAATTAATATTCTAATTTGAAGTAGGTACCAATAGCAGGTAGTTTAGGCTTTTATATGTAATAAATGAAATTATATAAGTTCATTGCATAAATATTTATTTTCATAACTAGACAATAAGTGTTTATAAAAACAGTTTATTAAAATCTGTAATATTTGCAATTAGTTTAAATGATGTTTAAATCATGTAATACAATTTCATTGGACTAGAATTTTGTATAGATCATTAAATAATACATTTATATTGGACTATAATATAATTATATAAAGTTACACATAAAGACAACACTAAGTACATTTTTGTAAATAAAAATCACACACATTTATATAAATCTTTGGTGTAATAAAACTACTGAACAATGGAAGATTTTTTGATAGTAACTATTCAGTATAAATATCTAAATAAAGGCCACAATATCACTTAAGTTACACTTAACGGATGGATACAAACAACAATGAGGAAGGCTTCCATGGTCTCCTAAAATTTATGTTTCTTATGTTACAATACTGGCCGCAAACATTTAGCCCCAACACCCTTAATACTTCAGTTCTATACAGTCATTGCATATGATAAAGATCACTGTCAAAATGACGGTGATCTTTATCATAAATGTAGTTATGTAAAATAACTTTTTTAATTTTCCTCCTTAGAACGAATAAACATAAGAGTATGATGGTCATTAGGCTGAGCTAAGCCAATCACAGCTTTGCAAGGGCTATTCCAGCATAACAAGGAATGTTCTCCTAAAGAAATATAAGGCTTGATTGGGGGGTGGGGGTACAGTATTGCTACTCTACATAGTAATAGTTAGAGGTAACAGGTTATTGGCAACATATTCATAGAGGAGGAACAGTTCAAGGAAACAAAACAAAATTTTTGGATTACATTAAATTCCAGTTTTTGAATTAAAAGATGTAAAGTGCAAAATTACAATACTGTAAATCTGAACATATAAACTGCCTTTGGCAAATAGTAAATGTGTAACATATTGTAGATATTTCGAAATGTATTTTGTAATGTCTAGATATTTAATAATTATTTGAATAATGATAGTATCAATATGTGATGAAAAAATATGTGATTGTTACTGACTAGAAGTTCAATCTTAAAATAGTTAACAGTTTCAAATTCATTATTTTGTTATTTTTTCCTACCTACATTTGTATTTTATTTATTACATTATAGTGACTCGAAATAGTAATATTTCCACAGTCTTGTAATATAAGTAACAAAATAGTGACTATATCTATATTTGCCAACGTCAGAAAATGGAAGAGGTAATGCATTGATTTTTTTTTTCTTTGTCAATATTTGCTATTAATTCAACATTTTAGTGTGATAAGTTTTTGTGCACCACACTGTACTTTTCAAACCTTGTGCCACAAACAATTATGTATATTTATTAGATTTATATCACCCCAGCTTATTTCCAATATGTTGAGGTTGACAGATATTCAACTAAAATGCTAAATATTTTAATATCTAGATAACATGGTAGATTACTGTAAAATGTTTAGAGGGTAAAATAGTAGTTTTTAAGTATTCAATTTCCATGACCTAAATTGTAATTAAAATATAATATGACTAGTGAAATAAAAGGATTAAAGCAGTACATGGCTAAACTACAACACAAAAGCATTTATAGATATAGAAGATTGAAAGATTTTGCCAGTCATTTTTCTTAGGCTTAATACATAATATTAAAAACTATAATTATAAATATTGCATGGCATTACTAATATTGCCTACATAATGGCTTGCATTAGCACTTAAAAAAAATCAAGATTGTTCCACTCTGCCCACTCAGTCCCATCAGTGGACACCAACATTTTAAATATTCATTCTACCAGTAGCCAGTGGGCCAAATTGGTGGAATAATCTAAAAATCACCATCATTTTAGTAACTTTCGTTTCAATAAATATGTTTATGAGTAGGTATATTTAAAGGGTGTTTTTTGCATCATTTGCCAAATCGAATGGGCCAAAAAAGGGGGTTAATTGCTATCTCTTCAGCCCAAAATACATTCTTCTACATGTTTCTATCAAATTCAAACTTGGTTGCAGATAAAATCTAGGTTTATTTAAAACTAGACTTTAATATTTAAAAAAATGCCGATTTTTTCAAAACAAATTCAAATGACGATTTTTTCGAAATAAATATGAAATAATTGAAATTAAAAAAGGGTCAGTCAAGGATAAGTTATTGGGACTGCAAATGACCCTTACTTTTGGCCTATTAGATTTGGCAAGTGATGCACCAAACACCCTGTATGTGAGACGTTTATGTGGAATATGTGGATGACTGTATTTACTAATTTGGCTTATATGGTTGATGAATGTAAATGAAGGGCAGCATATTGCATTCAGAATGAAACTATGAATCATAAATTCCTTCATAGATTTCAACTGAACTGCTGTAATGAAATTCTGAGAGAGTGATGTCACAAGACTTTATTCTTATTTTTAATCAAGTCATGTCTTTGGTCTTGCTTCACAAGATTTCTATCAAATTTTTCACTATGTATGATAAGTTTATGGCAAAATACCTTCTTAATTATTATTTGTCACTGAAAGGCAGTATAGTTAAGATAACAGTAGATAAACAGGGCAATTTCCAAATTTCCCATACACATTCCTTTTATGAATTTCTATTAAATACTCATTTCTTGTAAAGCTATTTTTGAATAACACTGTCCCAAAAATTTGTGCTAAAGGCACTCAGTTCCTAGTAAAAGGTACTCTTTGGTCTTGTACTTTTTAGTCATAGGAGGGTCCTCGGCACAAGGAAACTATGAACATAGACGCAAATACAAACTCGAGCATCTGTATGCTTAGCATGAGGGTACACCAGATGTACTCTATTCTCAATACTACTACCTGGAAACTGAGGAGGTATATGACACCCATGATTGATGGCAGCGTCAGCAGCACTGAGAATATTACTGGTAAATCTGCAAGAGATAAATTATTCTTTGCACTAAAAGATGGTGTAATTATATTAGGACACAGAATATATTAAATTGATTCAAGTAGGTACAAATTTTCCTTCTAAAGCAAGTCACATACCTACTTGTATTTGTGTGAAAAAATCTCATTAGAAAAATGGGTATGTATCTAAAAACTACTTACCCTTTTCACTCAGACTCCCTTTTCGCCCCAATATAAGGCGGGCCGCTTCAATAATGAACAAGCCAACAAGCACTCCATAATCTCTGCCTATTTTTGTTGGATCCTTGTCTATCTCATACTTTTCAATAATTAAAACTGACTTCAGAATAAGAGTGCCCAGTTCACATGTCGCGAACAGACCAAAATAAAATGAATTTATGTAGAGCAGTATTTCGTATGCTAAGCTTGAATTAACCATTTTGACGCCGTATTTCACTTATTTGTAATTAAACTATTTTTATAATTTAGTTAAAACAAAGGAACTTTGGCAGGCACTTGTAAAATACGTAAAATTAGAAGTTTTAATTCATTCTAAATCCTGAATTATTTAAAAATAGAACCTCTACGCAGAGAGGAGGATAAAATGACGACGAAATCGACGAATGACACTTGTTTGCAGTGTTGCCGCTTAGGGAAAAATAAAGTCACCAAACTCCTACTAAAATGTCACTAGATTGGGTGAAAAATTAAATTCAAAAAGTCACTAGAAGTCACTAAATTTACTGATTAGAAGTAACTTAAAAAACATGAAAAATCAACGAACAATAATTTTAATTAACCCAAAAACACTGTTTAAAAATTATTTAGTTGCATTAAATCTTCATCTAATATCACTGCATTATCTTCGTCCAGCATGGTGGAAGTGGACGGCTCTGTAGTTGCCGTGGAAGTCGAAGCTTGCGCTTGTAATATGGTAGTAGATGGCACAGTACATTCTTATTTATGTTTTTAACGGTTTTCGTCATTTGGGACAAGAGTTCACTTGGTAAAACATAAATTTTGCAGGTTTCTTTTAAACATTTTAGCTGATTCCGTATCATCAGTATTGAATTCAGAGTTGTTGTTGCTAATCTATTTCGTAGTTTCGATTTAACAATGTTCATTATACTGAACGTCCGCTCTAATTCTGCGTTCGAGTGGGACAGCGACAAAACTGCAATGGCTAAATCTCGATAATAGTAATATTTGCAGCATTTTTGTATTAGTACTAGTAAGTATACAGAATTTTCTGGCTAATTAAATATGGATTGCATCAACAGGATAAATAATTATGTAATGTTGTGTCGATCATGAAAAAGTCGCTAGAAGTCACCAGACTTTTTTTTGTCACTAAATCGTGAAAAAAAGTCACCATAAACCTCAAAAACTCACTAGATCTAGTGACAAAGTCACTAAAACGGCAACACTGCTTGTTTGTTGACAGTTTACATAATGTTGCTAGGATACTAAAATCTTCATATCTCTTTTTATCAGCTGGTGTAATCCTCAATGTTAATTATTGAATAGATAAATTAATAAGTAGAAATATTATAATAATCACATTTTTTGTTACACCATCTTTATTCTAAAAGGATTCTCATTAATAAAATAACTTGGATTGATTAGAATATTCAATTGTTGTAATGTTTGGGTTGTAGATTAAAACATTATTATTTGAAATAAGTAAGCGGCGTTTATTTATCTTCATGAGTACAAGTTTAGTAGTGATGGCGGCGTACATAGACAATCGACTCTAGATGGCTATGCCATAGATAATCTATACTTTACATCTCCCTTTCTTTGAAGAGAAACTGAAAACATGAGTTTACAGTCCATAATTAAGTTACATTTTAAATTTATATAAATGTTAACATGTACAAAGCTTACATTGTAACACAATTCTAACACTTTAACTTATCTTACATTGTAAATCAATGCTGACCGCTCATTAATAATTAAGTAACTAGATTCTATTAGCTTTTCACTAGCAACATAACATAACTAATATTTTAAATAATGCTAACAGTTTAACTTAACTTACATTTTGAACTATGCTAACATTATAACAAGACTTATGTTAATACATAAATATTAATCATTCACTAATAATTAAGTAGCTAAATTCTTTTATTAACTTTTACAGAACTAGGTTTAAAGTCTAAGTTTAAATATGTACATATGTACTTAAAACAAACATGGAACATAGCATAATAATAATGTGGTCTATGTCAAGATGTACATAGTACATTACACGACATTGTGTATATCAATTTAGGTACTTATTAGAGATTAAGTCTCTTTACAGGTTTAATTGTCCTACCAGATCTAGATACATGAAATGTTGGTTGAACTGGGTTTGAAAGTTGGACATGATTTGGAATGCTTGGTGAGGAATGTGTTGTAGGTGGAAGGAGTTTAGGAATAGCTGGTGATTGAGCAGGAACCTGTTGTGCTGCTGGTTCATCTGGATATTTGGTTTCGGGTACTACTACTCTGTTGCTAGTAATATCTGCTTGTGTCTTATGCAAATGGCTAAAGTTTCTTCTAAAGGTTTGGCCTTGATCTGTTTGGATGATTACTGACCTTGGTAAGCCATTAGGCTTTTCTACCACTCTTGCCCCTTCCCATTGTCGATGACCAACTTTGTGTCTGACTTTGTCATTGATTTCAAAGTTGACTGGTTTTGCAGTGTGTTGGTTACTGTAGTTTACTTGTTTCTCTCTTAATCGTTGTAGTTCAGCTGTAACTCCTTGAATTATTTTTGGTTTTAAATTATTGTCAATTGTAGGTATTGTTGATCTAGTAATTCTGCTGAAAAGTCGTTGGTTAGGTGAACCTAGTTGATCATTTCTTGGTGTGTTTCTCCAATTTAACATTGCAAGCTGAATATCGGACTTATCAAGGCTGCATTTTCTTAATATATTCTTAGCTGTTTGAACTGCTTTTTCAGCAAGGCCATTGCCTTGATGGTGATGTGGACTGGAGGTTACATGATTGAAAGTCCACTCTTTTTGGAAAACTCTGAATTCCCGAGACATATACTGTGTTCCATTGTCAGTTTGGAGCTCTTCTGGTACTCCATGTACTGAAAACCATTTTTTTAATTGTTCAATTATTTCATATGATGACTGTCCTTTTAGTTGTTGAAAATCTAGATATCCAGAGTAGCTGTCACATATTACTATGTAAGTTTTTCCTTTAAACTCAAATAGATCAGATGCAACTATTTGCCAAGGAAGTGTTGGAATCTTTTTGACTAGTACTGTGTCTTTGATGTTGTTTCTTTGCGTTTGTTCACAGACTGAGCAATTTCGTACTAGCTTGATTATGTCATTGTGTTGTCCTTTCCAGTAAAGAAATTGTCGGGCTCTTCTTAAGCAGCTTTGCATCCCTAGATGTCCTTGGTGAATACTCTTTAACATTTTAGGTATTTGTGATTTAGGTACTACTATTTTATTACCTTTGAATATAATTCCTTTCAGATAGCTTAATTCTTCTTTAAAGTTAAAATAATGTTGTATCTCTGTAGGAAGTTCTTTGACATTTTCTGGGAATCCTTGCATTATTGTCTTAAGAAGTAACTGTAAATGTGGATCTTCTTTTGTAGCATTGGTTTATTCTTCTGTAGCATCTAATGACATAGGTAGAATAACAGCAATTTTTAGGTTTTCTTCTTCATCAAATTTCAGGTTGGATGCATCACAATCTCGGCTAAGAAAGTCAGCCAATGGTATTTCACTTCCCTTTTTGAAAATAACTTTTGGTGAGTATGGTGACACATTATACATGATGCGTTGTAACCTTGCTGGTGCAGATTGTATGTTTTTCTTGAAAATTGTTTCAAGCGGTTTATGGTCTGATTCTACTGTCAGTTCTTTACCATAGACATATTCATGGAACTTCTTACATCCAAACAGTATGGCAAGTGCTTCTTTTTCTATTTGTGGATAATTCTGTTCAGATTTGGTTAATGCTCTGGCTCCATAGGCTATTGGCTGTCCGTCTTGTAGTAGTGCTGCTCCAAGATTTTTTGAGCTTGCATCTACGGTTAAAGTTACTGGTTTATTTACATCATACAGTCCCAGCACTGGAGGACTCTGTAGTACTTGTTTTATTTTATTGAGAGCTTCTTCATGATGACTTTCCCATGTAAAATTCACATCTTTATGTAATAAATCTCTTAGAGGATTGGTTAGGTCTGACATATTTGGTATAAATTTGTTTAGGTAGGTGACCATCCCTAGTAGTCTCTGTAGCTCTGTTTTATTTGTTGGTGTTTTCATTGCCCTTATGGCTTCCACTTTGTCTGGGTCAGCTTCTAATCCACTGGCTGAAACAATGTGTCCTAGGAATTTTATTCTTTGTGCTTCCAAAATGCACTTACTTTTATTAAGTTTGAAGCCTGATTTATTTATAACTTCGATGACTTCACGAACAGTTTTTTGTAGGTCTTCTTTGGTTTTTGCATGTATGAATATATCATCGATGGACACTCTAACGTTTTTGAATTTACTGAGCAAGTTTGACAATATTTCTTGGAATATTTCAGGAGCTGATGATACACCAAAAGGGAGTCTCTTGAATGAATATCTTCCCCAAGGGGTAGCAAATGTTAATATTTTTTGTGTTCTTTTTGATAGCTTGATTTGCCAGAATCCTTTAGTACAATCTAATAGTGCGAAGAATTTAGAACCTTTTATGTCAGCTGATATCTCTTCAATAGTGGTAAGTGGAAAATGACGTCTCAAAATGTTTTTGTTCACATCTGATGGATCTATACAAATTCTTATTTTACCTTTTTGTCTGACGATTACCATCGGGCTCACAGCAGGAGTAGGCTCTGTTTCCGGTTTTATGACTTCTAACTTCACCATTCTGTCCAGTTCTTGCTTCACTTCATCTCTTATAGCATGTGGAATTCTTCTTGCAGGTTTAATTTCAAGCCTAGGATTTTCAATCAGGTCAATGTCATATTCATAATTTTTATAACAGCCTAATCCATTAAATACTTCTTCGTCGCACTGACTTTCTTTCAATGTCTTAACTCTTGCAACTAAACCTAGCTTCTCACAAGTTTCTAGTCCTAAGATTGGTGTAACTTTCTCTTTAACTACTTTAAATATAATTCTAGTTTCTTCATTTTTTAATTTACATAGTAACTCTGCTTCGCCTAATACTGCCATTTTGTCCTCAGTATAGCTTATTAAATTTCTAGTTCGGCTTGCTTTCAGTCTTGTCTTTGTTTTGTCGACCAAATGTTGTGGTAACACATTGCATTCTGCCCCTGTGTCTAATTTAGCGATAAAAGTCAAGCTACCAACCTGTATTTTTTCCGTCCAGGTTTTCTTCTGTCCGGTACTTATAGTTGAAATATATATGTCATCTTCTGAGCTGGAGCTTTCTTCTACTGTATTCACTTTATTTTTCTTTTTAGAGTCGTATTTCTGCTTAGTTTTGCACATTTTAGCGAAGTGACCGTTTTTATTGCACTTTGTGCACGCTTTATTGAAAGCTGGGCATTCCCTTGGTTTATGGTTAGTGCCACATCTTCTGCAGTCGAAAGTTTTGGTATTTGTATTTTTCCCCAATGACACTTTGTCTAATTTACTTTTGCCTTCAAACTCGTCGAGTTGTTGAGAAGCTTGTTCGCTAGTTTTACAGATGTTTATTGCCTTAGTCAAATCTAATTTATCTTCTGTTAACAATTTTTCTCTAACTTGATGCGATTTTATGCCAAAGACGATTTTGTCTTTCAGCATTTCGTCTAGTAAGTTGTCGAATTCGCATTTGCTTGCTTGAGTTTTAATTCTCGTTAAGAACTCGTTGACTTGTTCGTCTTCCTCTTGTGTGATTTTGAAAAATATATATCTTTCAAAAGATACGTTGGTCTTTGGCGCGAAATAGTCTTCGAACTTTTTTGTGATGACTTGCAGGTTATCTTTGTCCTTTTTGCACAAGTTGAAACTATTGAAAATATCGATCGCGTCTGGGCCTATCACAGCCATAAATGTTGCTGCTTGAACCTCGGCTGGCTTTTTATCTAATTGTATAGCGATGGCGTACCATTGGAACTGTTGTATCCATTTTTTCCAGCACGTGGATTTGTTCGAGTCGAATTGTAGGTTAGCTGGCGGCTTGATACCAGATACTGCGTCGTTATTATTTGACATTTTGCTTCTTTCTCACTTATTGTCGGTTCTGTGATAGTTTTGAACCACTTCTGACACCATGTAATGTTTGGGTTGTAGATTAAAACATTATTATTTGAAATAAGTAAGCGGCGTTTATTTATCTTCATGAGTACAAGTTTAGTAGTGATGGCGGCGTACATAGACAATCGACTCTAGATGGCTATGCCATAGATAATCTATACTTTACAAGTGAGCTGTTGTCAAATGAGGTTAGCGTTTTTATTTTGGCAATACAAAATTAAGTGCAACGAACGACGCCAGCGGGGGTGGTTGTGCGGCACGTGTTTTTGAATTCTACTGTAATGCAGTTATTATGAATAAGAAAGTTTAATTTAGTTTTAAAAAGTGTCATATTTATATAATTAATTCAAAGTTGTAGTGCCCGCAATTTATGTTTTGGTAAGTGTTGAAAAATTAAATGTTTTGACGACCACGCGCTCAGTGGAGGCACATTTTAAATTGTCTTTTTGGTGTCTAACGGGATGATATATCTTTTAATCATTTAGTAGTTTGTTGTCAGTGAAGCAGTGTTCGAACCGCGTCTTATTTCGTAATACGTGCTTTGATATGTGGAAGTGTGATTGCGAGATAATAAGATACAGTTGATTCTTAACACATAGTGAGAATGCGGTCTTAGAATCAGTATGTTTTTATTTTGTGAGAAGTGAACGGTTAACTATTTTCTCCGTGTGGGTCAATGTACACTGATAAAGCTTTGGAAAGTTAGATGCCATTTCTTTTTTAGATACATTTGATTCATGAAGTACACTCGGCCAGTTTTTATAAGGTTAGTAAGTTAAGAATGTTCTAAATAATGTTAGTACTATTCAATTAACATGAAAGAAGTCTGTACTTCTTAATAAAAATACTATGTTCATACAGCAAGAATAATAAAAATCCAGACATTTCTATAAAACAAAAAAAAAACCTGAATAATCCTATAAAAACAATCGAGAGTATTCATAACAAAATAATTAAATACCTATTAATTAAACCTTGGAGGATAGAATGTAGAACTGAACCATTTTATTAAAAAAAGAAAATACCTAAAAAAATATTATTTTTTAACTAAATTCCAAAAGAAAAAGTTGTCTTTAAAGATCAAGTTGTATTAGGATTTGTTTCAAAGTTTTTAAAGCTTAATTTAAAAAGTTGAATCTCTTTAGATCTATATGTATGTGCATAATAATTGTCATACAATATATTTAAATCACTTTTTTGTAATGCACTGTCGCAGGCGGTTGCACATCCTGCCTATTATGTTTTATACAAAGAGTGAAGAGTGACTCACAATCATTATTATAATGACTTTCTTTGTAAAAAGTGTAACACAAAGAATTATTAAAATGGATGTCTTCATTTTGTTTTGGCAGTGCAGAATGTATGGAACTAATAAGTATGAAGTAGATCCTTTGCAGAATGTTAATGTCCTTTCTGATAAAAACCACCTAAGCTCATGGTTTGCATTTAAAAGTTTTCCTCAGAGAAACTTGTATGTGTTAGTTTTCTACGAGGAAACCACTTAATGTAAGTAGGTACTTACTTGAATGTATTCGAAACAAGGATAATATGAAAGAATTAGCAGAAATATACACCCACAAATTATATAAACAGAGCTTCTGAATTGTAATAATACTTTGGTATACTGATGATAACAATAATATTATTAAAAATACATAGTTTTTGTTAAAACATTTGTTGAATATTACCTTGAATCTTATCAGTATCACACAATAAAACAATGGCTATCACAACTTAAATCATTTTAATATCATTATTATAGGTAATTATTGCTCAAGTAAGAAATGATATCAAATCAATATATATACTTTAGATAACATACTAATTACTTTCTTATCATCTCAGTTATCGTAATAAGACACATGAATTCATATAAAATAAGACCTGCAAACTAAAGTTACTCTAAATGGTGGGTACCTATAGGTAGGTACCATGCAGTCTTACCTAGGGGTAAGACTGCATGTCTGTCTCCTTATCTTCAGATATCTTTATCCAGTAGCTAGCTAAAACATTAAAGGTGTCCCTTGACTACCTTATTTCAATTAAGGTTGTGAGTAACTTCAGAGGGGCCAACTACTTTAATCAATAACACTGAATACATGCCAAACAAGCATAATTATTTTTTGTAAGTATATGTATTATAGTAAAACAGTTATATGTACCTAATGTACTTAATGATTGACTCCATAAACAGTTTCGATAAAGCTAAAAACATGTAAAATACTTACATAAAACTGAAAATGTTTCTTTTATCAATATTCTGGAGGATACCATGACGAAAATCGTAAATGACTCATTATAATCTGTGTAGTTTTCCCAACTATGTTGGGAACTGACCCTATTGCCATCAAATGTGCACAAGTCTAGATTTCTAGCTGCTTGACAGAAGTCCCTATTTTTTTTTAATTAGCCTATTGTGTCCCACTGCTGGGCAAAAGCCTCCCCCATTTCTTTCCAGCTCTCCTGGTGTTGTGTCTTCTCTGGCCAATCAGTCACGAACGAGTCCAAATCGTCACGCCAACGTTTTTTGGGTCTGCCTCGGTGACGACGACCGTCTTCAGGCACCCAGTGTGTGACGATTTTGTCCTGACCTCTCCTGGAAATGTGGCCCACCCAGTCCCACTTTAAGTCCGAACTAGAAGTCCCTTTATGGACCCAGAAATCGAATCCAAGACTTCATGCTCCCCAGTAGTATTTGGGACCACTGAACCAACGACGCAGTCTACGTCTATCAGTCTGCAGTCGTAATACTCTGACCCTTGACCCTTATCGTACCTCATTAAAAACAATCCATTTTGGCTTCGCAATCGTAAGTCAAGGACAGGCCAATGTCCGAAAGCATATAAGCGTAGATATTTCCCTAATGTACAGTCATGAACATCTAAATGTACACTTTTTTCAACGGTTAGAAGCACGTTTTGCCTACTGTATTGATTTAATTTTCATGTCACGTAACGAAACTAATATTTTGTAACCCATATCATCTTAAAGTAGGTGAGTCAGTTGCAGTCGTTATTTCACGAGATATTTGTATAAGATCTTTGCCAAGTGTACACAAATTACTGCTCCTGACTGTACTGAGCTTGAACTAAGTGATCTCCGATAATGCAGACGCACGCGTTGGCATCAATTCTCTTTTTGTCTTTATACGCAAAATATAGTCTATGAAATTATCATTTATGGCAGGGTGCGACTCATGCTTGGTCGTCACATTGTCTTTACTATTCGTGGGGGGTAGTTTTTTACGACACTATCTTTTATTGAGATGATTAAAGTTACGTTGCACCTTGTCAAAGATACAAACATTTCGAAATGTGTGCGCATTCGTAACTGTTCGTTAAATTTCGATGCTTGCCAGAAACTTTCAGCTAAAAGATCCCCCAGCCCACGACCAACTCGTCAATGGAGAATTCCGAGGTGTTGAATAATCGTTCCGGACTACTAAAGCTATAAAAAGCGAGACCACATCAAATGCGACAAAACAATACGTAACATAAAAAACAGAATGACTTAACGTGTCCTGTATTAGCTTAATTATTGTTTCTGTTTTGAATACAATAGCCGGATGAGGGCATTGGAAAGTTTGAATACCACAGACAGACGAAACAAGATTATACTCTTTATTGCGCCACAAAATCGACTTGACGATCATTCAATAAAATATCACTTGATTGACCAGTCTTTATAATAACCCCAAGTTTACGTAAAAACTGGTCTAAGTGCAAGTCCGTCTCTAGCACTAAAACTAAAAATGAACTTAAAAAACTCTCATAAAATCGATGCACTTACATACTTACTTATAATTTAAAATTAAAATCATTGTTTGTTTTTTAGCTATTAATATTTTTGGTACTTTTAACTTCTCTTTGAAACGTGTTATTAATATTTTGCTAGTATGTATGCTGTGAATAACGCTGTTGATTACGTAATTGTTAGTTTTAAGTTTTGTGTCTGTATGCCTTATTTTGTAATTGTTTGTTGTTCCAAATAAAATAAAATAACTCAAGGCAACTAATGAATGAGTTAATGATGCCGTGACGTCTGACAGGGGAGAATGGAAGAAGAAAACATGTTGCGCCGACCCCAAATGTGGGACGGCACGAAGATGATGACTACCAAAACCGTTTAGTTACCTGCCATAGTAAAAGCTTTTATAGTAGATGTTTTCTGTAAAAAATTCTTCCTATATACAATTTATTCAAATAAGTATACAACCTTCTGAAATTATATCAGATATTCCGACAAACAGAGTACGCTTAATAATTAGGGACTAGGGACCCATTATCCTCCTCTGGTTACAGAGCCCATAAAAAGAGTAGGTGGTAACATACATAAAATGATTACCGGTTAAATTTTTTCAAGTTTACCGAACCTTGGCGATAGTCCCATAAAATATGGCGCTATATTGCCTAATTACTATACGAAACTACGCATTACGATAACGCTGACTTAATTTGTAGGTAGAACTAAACATAGGTAAGTACAACTATTGTCTGATAAATGGTGGTATACTATGGAAATGTTTTAGCTAGGTACCTAAGTAAGTGCTAAACTAAACTATATATTCGAGTCGTTTGGGGTTGAGACTCTGGAGCCGTGGGGTCCGAGTGCTCATAGCCTGTTTAAAGAAATTTCAAAACGCGTAGTTGACGCTTCTCGTGACCCAAGGGCTGGCTTTTATCTTGGCCAGAGGCTAAGTGTTGCCATACAACGTGGCAATGCCGCCAGTCTTTTGGGCACATTACCGGCTGACAGCGTTGAGGAGCAGTTTTTTATGCTTTTTTATAGTTTCTTGTTAGTTAATTTATTAGTTTTTAAATCTGACTATGTATTAGGTATTAGGATACTCAAATTACTTTAAGATCTATTTTAGTACCATTACTTATTGCAAATAAATTATAGGGATGTTTCCCGAGTAAGTGCTTTAATATCTATTAAGAATTTGAACTCGTCGTTATTCATTTTCCTGCCGTTTTCGTAATTTATTTGAGGTCGGCCTGGAATGTGTCTTCTTCCATACCTACTTCTGTATTACTCGTAATCTCGGCAGTCTACACCATGTTTCATCTTAGCCCCACGGTGGGGCTAAGAACGTACATGGTAGTTTTTAGTCAGTAGAAGCCTGAGAACGAGAGGGAGGTATCATTTGATGATTTCTTAACCTCCAAAAATAAAATAAAAGTTTTGAAAAGCTGCAAAAAAAGTTGAAAGCTGTGAGTAAGTCCTCAATGATCTAAAATAAATAAAAATAAAACAATCCCATCGCAACCACAACATAAATCAAACCGTGTCAAACGCTCGGTCAACGACCAACTGTAGATTATTCAATCAACAAAATAATGAGCTGTATTCAATTCAATATGCTGATAAATAAATATTCTACAATTGTATTACAAAGGGGGACTGCTGTTACTGCAATTTGTATACGTATAATATAAAATGCTTTGTCTGCAAAACCTCGGTGGTGAGTGGTCACAATTTGTTTTCATAATACGCATTTATGTGTCAGGAAAAGTTAACATCGTAAAGAAATTATAATACTATGTACAACATTAATTTGTCTGTAACAAATAAAAGACATACCGATGAATCATATACTATTATTTGCCACATCTACACTAATCACTACATAGTATAAAACAAAATCGCTTTCTCTGTCCCTATGTCCCTATGTATGGTTAAATCTTTAAAACTTCACAACGGATTTTAATACGGTTTTTTTAAATAGATAGAGTGATTCAAGAGGAAGGTTTTAGTATATAATTTGACCGACATCCACGCGGGTGAAACCGCGGGCATCAGCTAGTAATATTATAAAGAAGAAAGATTTGTGTTTTTGTGTGTGTGGTATGTTTGTAATGAATAAACTTAAAAACAACTGAACCATTTTGGATTCGTTCCTTACTGATTGGCCAGAGAAGGCAAAACATCGGGAGAGTTGGAAAGGAATGGGGGAGGCCTTTGCCCAGCAGTGGGACAAAAAAGGCTTGTTAAAAGTAAAAAGTTTGATAGAACCTAGCGCTATTTATAGACAAAGCGATAAAGCGTCTAGATAAGACATTATTACACAACACACTTGATTACAGTTAGTGTAGCTTATCTAGTAACCAGCTCCTTGTACTACTGATAAGCTAAGCTGTGTAGTAGCACTCTTACGTTTATCTTTTTAATTGTTATACAGAATTTTTGTTTCATTATAGATAAGAATAAAATAATGCCTCTGTCGAACTCAATATCGTTAATGTTTTATTCTAATTTAATTACTAGGTAGGTGAAGTCTTTGCCCATACAATCCTATTGAACTGAATTTGTATAGCTTGATTGTTCGTCCCACGTACACTGTAGGTTCAGGTTGTAAAAGTGTGACATTATCTGCGATAAGCATCAAAAAGATTGATTGCTATTTGCTACACATATTTTTGTCGGGCTATCAAGTGTGTAGTGCGGCACCTTTTTTTGGCGCTTGGCCTTAATCGGAACTCTTACCGCAATCTTATTTATTCAATACAATTTCACAAATTATTGTAAGGTTTTTCAGAAAGGACAGGGTGCGTAGTAATCGCAACCGGCGTGCGCGTGCGTGTATGAACAGATGTATGAATGTGGACGAGGCAACCGGGAGTATGTAAGGATCGTAGCAGGTGGCGTTCTATGGTTTTTGCTTACCCCCATGGGAAAAGGGCTTGAGATTTTGTATATAATTGTATCTTGTTTAACGAATTTTCGCCAGCGACCAGGTTCCTGACAACTTCTTTCAATCGCTTAGAAAACCATGCAGCACCAAATCCATATTTAAACTCCCATCTATAAAACTGACAATAAAACAAAATGCACATCACAATTTAAATGCACAAACACTTGAAATATCTTGAGATCCAGAACTGCACTCTTCAACGATCTAATTTTGTCTGCAGACGCCGTCGTTGATTGCGCGACCAAGACCACAGATGCCCGTATCAGTTTTATGATATTGGTAGTGCACCTGTGAGCCATGGAGATGTCACACCAAGGAGGGACGGAGGGCGAGAGCCTCCTGCGACAGGAGAGAGGAGCCGTCGTTATGCCCGGACAGAGAGGACGTGAGTACATAGAATTTAAAAATTTACAGCTCTTGATTTTCTTCACCGTGTCGTTCGAGATAGTTGAGCTTCGGCCAAACCTCTGCCATTTTAACAGGGTCCGGAAGCTTTCAGAGGTCCATGAACGTTTTCCTTGGTTCCTTCCGTACTTGATGGGTGCTACTGAAGGTGTCAAACTCTTCGCTAAATTCTTAACCGATTAAAATTAGATCGCCATCGACACGCTAAATAGTAGAATACTCTTGAGATATTTTACTAGTCATATTAGAGATGTCTGAAGCGGGAGTGTTCGCTGGACCAGAAGTACAAGAAATATTTTATAAGACTAATTAGTCTATACGTAATTTTCCTTTAAACTTTAAAATTCGTGGGGAATTCGACAAATTACGAAACTCCATTCGTTTTAGCCTGCCTAATATTTTAAACAAAGCAGAACTCACTGGAAGTGCTAACCACTATCTTTGCGGAAATATCCGATAAGCCACTGACCATGACCTTATCATGGGAATACAAGAACTCCTTTATGCTAACGAAGTAAAGTCCACCTTACAGGGTAGCTGAGCTGGTCTAGCGTAGTCCGGAGTTTTAATAGAATAAATGGTCAGGTTATATTGGGTATTTTACCACTGATGTGGATGACGGACGCACAGGACCAGGAATTTTGGCAGAAAAAAAAAGATACCTCTATCTAGCTGTCGGTGATTTGGGCTGAAATGCTGGCGAGGTCGTGAGGCCTACTCTATTCTTCTTTCGTATCGATGGTACACCCACATCAAGCTATACATTTAGAGTAACATGGACCTACTTTGTATAGATTATCCCTATAATGAGAGATCCACATAAACTGGTTTTATTTAGCTTGATTGGTCCTCGTACTTACAACTTATCAGACTTCTTAACTCCACTACGTGTTGTAAAGACTCCAGTACACGAACTACTACAATCAAATGTTTTAAAATATATTTTCAACTTTATCGCTAAAGGGTAAGGTTCAAGGTTGATTGGGAAAGTTTTGGGTAGATTGATGTAATTATGTACCACTTCTATAATAAACAAACAAGATTTCAGGAAAAGGTGATTCATCTAGTAATACACTCACAGCATTCATATTACATGAACGGTCACACATCTCGTGATGTTTGCCAAACGTCACGTGTCCGACGTATAGGACAGGAGTGTTCAAAAATGTTTGCCGAAATGAAATCACGTACGAGTCATCGTTTTAAAAGCAGTTTAAGGTTATTAAACCACAACACTGTGCTAAATGCGTATGGGTCTGACCTTGGGGATCTGAATTGCTTTTCCTAATCTGAATTCATGAACATTTTTGTATGATTTTAGAGCAAACATTGGGAATATTTATTATGATCATCATTTTATCCGAAAGACGTCCAATGCTCCAGCAACCATCACCAGGTTGGGAATATTGTGATATTTTTTTTTTAATCCTAAACATTTTCGATTTTGATATAGGTACGAATGCTAATTCACAAGCGACGACACTAGGCAGACTGACTTATTACTATGTAGTAGCAAGTATTGGATTACGTTTTTCATCGTCTTGTCTTTTGAGTTGCTTTTGTGTTATTGGCACTTATTGGTGATAGTTTGAAGAGTTGATAAATAGGTTACGTGTTAAGGATCCACATTAGAACCATACTATAATAAGAGAAAGCTTGATTGAAGATCCAATTGTGTCCGTTTTTTTTTAGCGAAAAGATCAATCTTTCCTTATCTTCAAATAATGCTCTTTGGTTAATAAACACACATAATTCGAGGTGTAAAGCTAACGTCATTCTTTCCACAACCTTAATTAGTATAACCTTCCTACCGTAGTCGGGTAAAAAGGGGCCATGCTAAACGTTCCCAAGCAATGTAATTACATTAATTGTTTCATAAAGACTACACAAAGGCTTTTAGCATTTTGTAGCACGAACTTGGTCTTTGCACAACTGCATTTAACTTTGGGCTGCGGGTTGTTCGCAGACTTCAACGAGCTGTACCTAATGGTTAAAGTCAGTAAGTAAAATGTCTGCTAATTTTTTTATGTATTCAGGGGGTTCTAATAAATCGAATTATTTATTATTATTTTTTATTGACTTAATTAAAGCTACGAGCAAATGATTTAGTAGAGCTTTTTCATTTTACATTTTAATATCTACCTCTTGTCATAATGCAGAGCCCTAGATGTCTCCCTCATAGATTTTCTTCGTTATCAAAATGGTATTGACCATTAACCCCAGAGGCAGACACGAGCAAATGATTTAGTACCGATTAGAGAAAAACGCACCAACATACGATCTTAATTCCTTAAGAAAATTTTGTCGTATTCATCCGAACTCTAATGCCTATCAATACGAAGTACGAGCAAATCATAAACTTTAATGCTCGCCAGCTCCCGAGCTAAAAGAGATACCGCGGCCTCAGACACAAAGGGCTAAGAAGGAACATGGGTGGTTTTTAGTCAGTAGAAGTATGACACTCCCTTCCGCTCAGCACAGAGCGGGAGGAGATTTGATGATTTCCTACCCGCCAAAAGAAATATTGGCATTCTCTTTGATAGTTGAAAGTAGCGGATGAAAGCCCTATATAAAAAAGCAGTTGTCACGACAAAGAAAAGGTACCTGTATCTAAATTGGAAAGTTGTCACAAACGAACATGTACCGTCGAACAAAAAATTGGTTATTCTGACAAAAGGTATAAAATTGCCCATAACTGTGCCGTCCGCTTTTCTAATAGCCAACTGTGTCTATCAAAAATAGTTGACTGCAATACTGTCGCGTGTCTATCCAACATACATGGAATTAGAAAGCAAAAACTTACAGTTTTTACATCGTCTTCTGGGTTAAATTTTTTTTGCCAAAAACCAAACTGTTGAGTTGCATTAGGCAAGATGTAAAGACTATGCTGATTCATCCAATATAAGCTAGTTTGACCTCGTTAACGGCTAGTCCTATTCTCATTTTAACCCTTTTATTTGGCCATAAGTAAGAATTATAAATCGCCTTTATATTTGTATTGTTTGCGTTCGAGAATGTTTGCAAAACTTAAAATTGCTACAAATAGACTGCAGCAAAATGCAAAATCCCTATAAGTTTTCTCATAAAACTACAATAGAGAAACTTTGTGTTTATTTAATACTGCCATTACTTTCTTCGCTGCTGTTGTAGTCAGTTTTATGTCTATTCCAATTTTCAAGTATTTTTGTACTGAATCCAGAGATGCATAATATGGCACTTCGGGCTTTAGAGACTGTCACAGGGGTTTTCTTCTCCTCGAGTCGATTTTTTGGTCTTACCAGTACATAGTTACCTGGACACTAGAGAGCTTAATCAATGGCCTCATTTAATTCTTGGAACCTTCCAGAACTTAAATAGGGCAGAAAAACGTCCTCCTGAAGGTAGACAAGACAACAATGTTTATTTGTCGCAGATCTATACATGGTGTGTACTAAAAGACGAAACGAAAAAGTAAACAGCTTGTACTTTCTGACTATACGGCAAGGAGGTTACCACTCAGCATGATGCTGTGCTATGGGGGACCCACAGCTGGTTTTCAGTGGTCAGCCGTGAAAAACTTAAGCTCTATGTGGCAAATTACTGACACACACGTCAATATACCACACGTGTGGTCCGAACAATGGCTCATCGTACATTATTTACTAATGTCTCACATGTCGTACATTTTCCTTGCTTTGCAAAATATTATAATTCCATGCCACTAGATCTTATACCTGTAATACCAGCTAGTTTGAGCCACGTATGCACTATGCAGAAATAGTTTGTGTACTCGCGTTACTGGCATAGTGTCGTTGCTGGAAATTGTGCTATGTTGCAAAACAATTTGTGGAGCGGTTATCAAAGCGAAATTGGGATACCTTGTTGTGATTTTAGGCTACTTAATAATATTGGGATGTGAGGTTGTCCATTCATAATTTATAAAGGGAGATGGATGCGATTAAAGCCTCGTTGTTCTATTGGTAGTTTTCGCGACTGAGCATTGGATCCAGGGTCAGGGATTGCCATTAGGTTTTTCTATCAGGAATTTCTCAGTAGCAACCACGGAGTCTGACTCTGTGCCCGGTTTATGGCAATAGGCTCGCCTTGCATTTTTTATAAATAATATGTTATATGGGACAGTTCGTCTCGCCGCCGGCCGTGTTGCCGTTTGCTGCTCTTTAGGACCCATTGTGTGGTTACTTTAGCCAATAGCTCCTCCGGCATGCGACAGATGTGGCTAGCCCAGTTGAGCCTGGCAGCAAATTATCGACTACCTACCTACGAATATTCGTTTCCAGTTTTACACGTGTTTATTACAATCGTTTAATATGCAGGTTGATAAGGATAGGTTTGTTAATTATACATTTTCCCTGCATTAGCATTGAGGAAATATGCCATCGTGGTAAATTTTAGGCAATGACACTTATCGGTTAAGTACTTGCGGAAAAATTTGCTTTTCAGTAATAATTATCAAAGTGTTTTACTTTTTCAACTATGTAAAAAGTCTCTTTATTAATAATAATTATAAAGGGAAATATCCTGTTATAACAATGACAGTTTTTGCGGTTTTATCGATATTAAAATTAATAATTTAATTATCAGAATGGTTATTGCCATTTCGAGTCTTAACCGCCAAGCACCTATTATATGTATCAGTCTTGTTTACAGAAAATTATTTAAAACTTCGTTTATTTATTTACAGACTACATTAATTTACTATGAACTTTCATATTAATTAAATGTACAAAAGTCTAAGGCCCAGATCTTTAAACGTTTCTTTGGCCGTATTTCTAGGCCTTATAACTGCAAGATAGAGACGGAATCACGCCTTAGACAAACCATTTGCCAATTCGTTTTTAAAGATCTCCTCAACAACGTTTCATTCAACCTATATCAGTTTTGCTGAAATAATAAGCAAACACACTGACACGTTTTCATTATGGCTACAGCACTTACTGCCGCACTCCAAAGACGTTATGCTGTCACTTAGTAAAGATTTTATAAAAATACTCTGATCTAACTGCGGTACTCAGAGATATTTAATGATTACTTAAGCCGTCACTAAGTAAAGGTTTGACATACTTTCGTATGACAAAACTGTCAAAACCTTTACTAAGTAATGGCCTAAGTAATCATTAAAGCTCTCTGAGTGCGGCAGTTAGAGTTAGAGGTACTAATGATTAGGCAAGTCCCATGTAATAGGACTCAATAGGAGGCGAGCCTATTGCCATGAACCGCGCAGAAATCTGGTCTCCGTAATTGCTACCAAGAAATGAGGGAAAAGCCCAACCCTGTCGAGGCTGCGGGTTGTCCGCAAGGGATACCGAGGCCTCGACATGAAGGGCGAAGAAGGAACATGGGTGGTTTTTAGTCAGTAGCAGTCTGACACTCCCTTTCGCTCTGCCCAAGAGCGGAAGGGGTTATTTGATGATTTCCCACCCCCCAAAAAAAAAAAAAAAAAAAGGGAAAAGCCCAATAACACTACTTGATTTTGGAATAGGGATATTTACTGACTAAAAAAATATGATTCTAATTAGTCCGTCTGTTAGATTATCGAAAAATATTGGGTACGTATTTTTTGTTTCATCAAATCAATAAAAAATGACGAAGATAAAACGCGTCAAAGATTTGAGTGGGGGACCTGACGTCATTCACCGGTAAAAAATGTCATACTAGTGTCTTACAATATGACGTCACACGAGTTTTCAAAGCATTGTATCGTCTTCATTGTTTGTTTACGTGAAAAAAGAAAAAATACGTGTCCAATATTTTTTGGAAATCTATCTGACGGACTAATTAGATTTTTTAGTTAACTACCCTATTGAGCCTAGGGCCCTCACCCTCCGCAGTCGTACTAATACCAAAAAAATACCAAAATCCAAGGTTATAACGAAGACGACGGTCTTGACAGTAGATAAAGACCATAATTTTAGGCTCGTAAAGTCAAAAGATATACTAGACAAGTAAACACCTCAGTCTTAACGACGCGACATAAATTTTATAGTTGAGGATAAGGGCTTAGCCAGTAGGCACACCGTAGCTTCCTTAGTTCGACGGTTCTGGAGCTCAGATAGATCGGAATCACATTTGATCCAGGTAAAATACTAGTATATATGTAGGTATATAGTTGCATCTCGTTAGACTCGAAGCCGACCCCAACGTAGTTTAGTGGGATAAGCTCGCCACACTATTCAAAACCCATTGTAACTCCTGAGAGCCAGAATCTACAGTGGCGACCACCAGGAAAGCGCCGCTACAATGAAACTCGACGAAGTCCCAGAGAAAAAGAAATACTGTCTTGAATCCCGCAACGAATATAACATAACATTTATTTATTTTCAGGCTACTTTGGCCCATAGATAAATACCTTACCACCTACCTACCTACCTTACCTAATATAATCAGAAAGAATGGCGGAGGGGTAGGAAAAACGTAATTCCCACTTCCCGTAACATAGTTGAGAAAGTCTTGCCGCATGATGATGACGACTGGATTTTCAACTCGGTATTGCACCAAAGAATTAGAATCCACCAGAACGTCATCCCGCAGGGTGCCAAAAAAAGCGTCTTCGAATTTTCGCTCTCAACGCTAAGCAGTTGAAAAATCATTATCATCATTTCAGCCAAAACACGTCCACGACATAGGTCTCCCCCAAGTGTCGCCACATTGACAGTTGAAATACCAGTGCGAGAGAAAACATGGCTCGTGCGGACGAGGTCTAAGAGTACTTCGAGTGCTGTGGCATTTACTACGCATTTATTCGCACATCCGACACACACCGTTCATTATAAAGCATCCTTATTACTTGGGATAAGTCAATTGCACGATTATAAGATACGACCATACGAGCCAAGAGAAACAAGCCGGATGATTATTATATTTAATTTAGCATATTCAGTTTCATGGATATTAATCTGATGAGCAAACGGATTGCTTTTATAAATGTATAAACTTGGTTATGGGTATACTTGACGATCGACAGTTATGTTAATAATTCGAATTGAGATAAGCTGCTTCTGGAGCTGATTCACTGCTGGGCAAAGGCCTCCTCCTCCATTCCTTTCCGAATCTCCCAGTGTTTTGTCTTCTCTGGCCAATTAGTCAGTAACGCGTCTAAATCATTACGTCAACACTTCTTGGGCCTGTCCCGGTGGAAACGACCGCCTTCAGGCACCCATTGTGTAACGATTCTGGCCCATTTGTCCAGACCCATCCTGGAATTGCAACCCACCCAGTCCCATTGTAACTTCGCAGACTTATCGTCAACATCGGCGATGCCGTAAAGTATGTATTAGAAAATATTTGTTTCTGTAGTAAGTTTAAAAAATTAAAACTATTCTACTCGTGATCTTTTAAAACTTACAAAAATCATTCTAGCCTGATAACGTATTTTGTTCTATTCTAGTCGTTCCATCTCAAATTAGCACCTATTCGCGAAAACGTGGGTTACGTCTTCAATATGTTTTCATTCTACCTTGTGATGTTCAGTCTCTCGTCAGATATTCGTGATTGAATCAGCACCTTATGTAAGTGAATCTTGACTGAGATGTTTTATTACTTACTACTTAAAGCATTTTCACCATTATTCTCCTGCCTTATATCAATTTATTTAAGGCGGCGCAGCATGTCTTCTTCATTAGTCCCCTGTCTAGACAAATCATCTTGCACAAAGTCCATCCATCTTGTCGTCTTACCTTTATAGCCAACCATAATCAAAACTTATACTTACACTAGCGGACCTGGCAGACGTCGTCCTGCCCGGTCAGCAGCGCCACCACCCGGGTCCAATTGTGTTTTCAAACCATCCAAGAACCCATTAAAATATCCCCAGAAAGTTTCATCCAAATCGGCCCAGCCGTTTAGGAGGAGTTCAGTACACACGTACAGTAGAATTATATATAAAAAGATTACTATTAGTACCATCATCCATGCTAAACCGCATTCCTCTAAAGAGTATTTTTTTCAAAAAACCATTTAAAAAAAGAAAAATGTCTTCATTTTATTTCAAATAGATAAAACCTTCCCAAAGAAAAGATAAGCCTGACTG
Organism: Diarsia brunnea; assembly: GCA_949774965.1. Lineage (NCBI taxonomy): Eukaryota > Metazoa > Arthropoda > Insecta > Lepidoptera > Noctuidae > Diarsia > Diarsia brunnea. The sequence goes on from OX459019.1 coordinate 4,949,404, forward strand.
ACAGAAACAAAGTTCCAAAACATTTTTATTACCGAGATCAAAATTCATGATGCGCGTGACACTTAAATTAAGGGAGGACAGGCTTTCGTATAATTAAATAAAGGTAAAGGTGTAGATGTTCTATATAGGATGACACAATGCAGAACCTGACCTTCACAGGTCGATGTTCCGCGTGGGTTGGAGCAGGCTAAGTGGCTTTTGTTCAAGATATCATACCTACATATATGCGATGTATGCATACTTTTGATTACTGCTTGGCCACGAATTACACGCTCTAACGACACACATCTTGCAACAGTGACTGCGAGACAAAACCTTGAAGAAATATTTTAGAGTATGTCGTATGTATATTACTTCGTGTAAGAAGGTCAATTAAAAGTTTTCACAGACAATATATTATTAGGGTTGCACAGAAAACAGAGGACAGACAAGAGGAAGTAAGAATAAGTAAGCACTCTGAGAGAATGAAGAAAAGAATGAATAGGTTTTAGTGATCTTTTTACATAGTATTTGTTTTAGTTTAGGAACACTGGTGGTGAATAAATCAAGATCTTAACTAACTTACACATTGATCACTTTGACCGCTCAGTCTCAATACACACGCGAAGCACATGACTGACACGCGGGCGTATTTCTAGACCCAAGTCGCGTACTTATTTACTGACACATGTTGCATCGCCCGAGACCGTGGCTTAGGCCTAAGGGGCTTTTGTTTGAGCTATCGTACACATACCCGACGTATACATACTTTCCTTTATGAAAGAGGAATGTGAAGAACTTTGAGTGGCTGTGGGTGTAGTTATAATGGGTAGATCAGTTTTGCTCCAATAAGATTGAGGAAATTATTACTGGCAAACTTGTTCCAAGTAATATAAGGTTCGTGCGTGTAGAACACGGTGCTAAAGTATTTTTTGGTGCGCATATTCCGATTCCTGTGGCTAATTCTGAATACCCTTTCCTGACCTTTTAGATATGCAAAACAGGAAAACGGTTGAATGCGATACTCGTTATTCTAATTCTCAATATTAAACAATGAAATGCTTATCCTACGTGGTAAAACCACTGAGGTGATAAATAGTGGGTCATTAGGTACAAAAGGAAGTATAGCATCCTAAGATATATGACTAACATACAAAACCAAGCATTAAGCATGAATAGATTTTTCATTATGGAAAAATTAATGACCCACATTACAGGGCGAAATCTCATAGAGAGAGACCTATCCTACCATCATCATTATGTACTTGCTATTATATATATTATATATTATGTACATACTACTCACCTAAGTCACCTACTAAAGTATGGACAGAATTCCTCAAGGTATTTACGTATGGACATCCAAAATTTGAGCCAGAATTGTCTCACTACTAGACCTCTCCATTCCTTTAACTTTTTTCTTCTTTCTTCCGGCTTAGGGTCTCATCTAGCAGATTCTTGAGGAAGCCAATCAAGGCGTCACGCCATCTGCTTCTCATTCTCCTGCTACCTCGTTTAGCTTTGCCGAAAGTCAATAGACTTGTAATGTGAACTTTTGATTTATAACCTCTCAAGTGGCTCACTGCTGGGCGAAGGACTCACTTTTGTTTGTCCTTCCAAACCTCTCTATCTTCGTCGTCATGATCGCCCTCGCAAATCTACATCGTGACACCATCTCCACCACGGTGTACCTCCACGGCAATTTCCTCCGTCAGGCGTTCTGTGGGTGATGATCTTGGCCCACCTCTCCGAGTGCATTTGTGCTACGAGGCCAGCCCACTCCCATTTTAGCTTCGCTGAAGAAACAAAAATGTAGAAAAAGAAATCAAGCTAGTACTAGCGAAAATGATTCCACAACTGATAAGGTCATAGGTTGATCACATCAGTGGAACAATGCAATCAAAGAATGCAAAGAGCAACGCAGAGGCTAGGTAATAAATCAAATGATGTGAACACTCTGACGTTATCAATGAGGCGACGGGAGTTGTGAACTAGCTGCTCTGCCTCTAGGTACATGTGGTCGGTTAGATAAACATTTACTTACACCGTGTCAGTTGACGGGTTTTATGACGCGAACATGTGTGGGTTTGTACGACCTATATGAACGGCCACAGTATACTGATTGGTTATGCTGCCGGAATCTTCCTCTTCGATAGAGGAAGCTTTTGCACTAGCTGTGGTTATGCGCTGTTAATTACTGGAATCAGGATATGTGAAGCAGTAAATTATTCTTCTTCCTTCTGAAGCTATCTACTGATGGCGTCTTGTGTGCCCGAAAACATTTTCAGTATCGCCACTGTTGGTGGCTCTTTTTCTCTTTCTGTGTATTGTGCATTATTCCGTCAGCTTCAACTAACGCTCGTAACGTGTTTTCATTAATTAGATCTTTTTAATGACTAGCATAGCTGTTTTCGAAAATATTATTTTACTGTTCAACTGCTGTAGATCAGTGATAGTACAGGCTTCGGGAATACGTGAAAAAAGTGCGAAAACAACTAATGTAAGTGAATGTTGTATGTAACATACCACCGTGCATGAGACATTCGAGGTTATTTGGACTGGGCCTGGGTTGAATACCAAAACAGAAGGGTTAAGGTCATTTAGGTTAAGTCATTGTGAACGAACACGTGCTACAGAAATTGTTGAACATTCCCACTGCCTGTTTGTGTACCGTCCCATTAGCCTTTGGGTCAAACTTTAAGAGGATTACGCAGGACCCGTGATTCTAATTTTTGTTGTTTTTCTTCACTTCGTCCTCAGACCTCAACATATATCGTCACGTAATAGAGAGAGCTGTCCATGTCTTTTTTAAATACTTTAGACCTACACATCATTATTATAATTGAATACAAATTCCAATCACTGATTTTACAAGTGTTAGGTTCTTGGAAGATATGAATTGAGACCCTTAGCTTATTCTTTTACTCTCTGATTTCATGATATCATATTATCATATGAAACTTGATGAGTGTACTTGTCTGTATGAACGGTTTAATATGCCTGTTATAGCAATATTCAAATAAGGAATCAACTATCTGGAAACATCACGAGAATTTGGAAAACTTTGTGTATGAGTACTCCATGGTAATGTTATATGGTTAAAACTCCTCAAACCGGAATGATAACTGAAAAATTTTAATTTAAAATGTTGGTACCTAAGTTTTTGCTCCTCGCAGAAAATAAGACGGCAACTTAAGCTTTCGCCTACAACAAATCTTATAGCAACACTTGTAGCAAGCCGTTATTTCAGAAATGAAAGCCAGCCAAAACCAGAGGCGAAATAAATTCGTTAAAGGTTTTACACAAGTAGGTCAGAGAATCTACACAAATACTTTTTGATATTTCTCGCGCAAGTCTCTCCCTGTAGTCTCTGGTTTAAATGTCATATTTATTGTGACGTCTGTCGTCCAAAGGAGCCATATTTGTCCATATTTATTTTGTGAGTATGTGTTTTAGCTGTTTTGGCGTGTTATTGAAAGACGGAGTCTAGCAGATTCTGGACTGGCTCCGTAAGTTTAAAAATACAATATTTGTGACGCAAGATTTTTCGTGGAAAGGTAAGTCAAATAGGTTGAAGGATGATGACCGATACGGCATATTGTGCTATCGTATTCTGTGGGCCTTGATGGTCTAGTCGTCGCAAAAACTACTGCTGGCTGTGTCCAGCAGGGCTATTGCGTATCTTTTTAAATGTCTGTGGCTATCATAGTGTCCATCGATTAACTGTCAGTTTGGTACAAAATGGAACCATGTGACAGTTAATCGATGGACACTATGATAGGCACTGACATTTAAAAAGATACGCAATAGACCTGCTGGAGTCCTGAGTTCAATTCGCAAGCTGGACAGAGGTAGTGGTATGAAGTTTTTCCGTCAGAAATGGCTCAGTAGCAGCCCGTATTGCCTGGATTGGTCCGGTTGCTGGTTATAGGGCTCGCTGAGTAGCACATAAGGACTTATGGGCACACGCACAGGCTTCACCACAGTCTTGCCTGTGGTAGACCATACGTATGAAACAAGCAGGAGAAGTAAATTAAGCTGGTGCCTGCAGGCAGTTTTGCTAACGTAGCATTCACATTAACTAGACGTGGAACCGGTGGAACACAGTAAACTGTGTAGTTTATTTTAGTCTCGCGTTTACATTTATGTGTGTGACTAATAGGTTATGGCTTGTGGAGTTGTGGCACGCACAGTACATTGATTGACAACTTTGCACGAATTATATTTGTAACTTCATTCAATTAATTTTTTAGGGTTCCGTTGCCAGATGGCTAAAACGGAACCCGGAAGATTCCCCCTGTCTGTCTGTCCATTTGTACGTCACAGACACTTGACTCCGAGACTGTTTGCACCATAAAGTCTTCTATGAACTGCTAGACGAAAGTGAAGTGAAATTGCGCATAAAAAGCACGAGGCTGTTGTATTTTTTGTTACTACTCGAAATGAGACGTATAACCACAAAACAGTTCAAAAGTGAATAAAATGCCGAATTCGGCTTTCATTCAGCATCTTGCAATACCGTTACGTATGATCAAGGCATCGGAGAATACTGCGTTTGTATAGAAAATATCCGCTTAATTTTTGTTTTGTTACAATTATGATGCACGATTGGGGCGATGATCTCTGCTGGGATAAAAAGTCAGGAACGTAAAAACAGATGACAGTACTTACTTAACTTCACCTTTATTTTTTACCTCTTTCTCGTGAAATAAAGGAAATGTGTTACTTTCTGACTTCATACTTACTGCATAAGAAGCTTAGTTTCGCTTTTATTAAAGCCATTTTTTTTGGTGACATTTTTCCAATTCACAGTCAGGTATTTAATATTTGGCCCCCACAGCGCCATAAATACGGCAATACATTTTTATTGGTCGTAACTTAGTTTCTAGGATTTACCGCGTCCGTACACTCGTACGCAATATTCTTAATAAATTATCATCAAAATATTTAAATTGTCGCTTTTAGGTGCTGGTAACATTATTTCGGTGTAGTTTATTATGTATTTTAGTGTTTTATTTCAAGAGCTTTATGTACTGTGTGCGTGTGACTGCTTCGTTGGTCTAGTGATTGCAAGTGCGACTGCTGAGCAAGGGGTCCTAGATTCAATTCCCGGGTCGGGCAAAGAGTTAGTGGGTTCGATTCCCGGGTCGGCCAAAGTATTATTTGGTTTTTGCATCAGGAGCTCAGTAGCAGCCACGGAGTCTGGATTTGTGCCAGGTTGATGGCAATAGGGCTTGCCCCCTATTGCATGGGACATATCTGGCGAAATATGGGTGTACTATTAGGCACACCTCTGCCTAACCCTTCGGGGATTACAGGCGTTATGGCAATTATGTATTCAGGTTAAAAATACTGATGCTTGCTTGATACTATTTTGTTCATTGACCTAATTTTCTTAACGCGTATCAGTAACGTAAGTAAATGAATGAGGTTAAGGTTGGAAAACAGAGTTATCGAATGCCAGATTGTTTAGACTACAATTTATTATGGGACGGCAACATTTCTTTTTAAAGAGACACGTGCAAGGCGTTTAATGTAAGCTTGCACGATGTCACTGACTCTATGCGTTGTACTTGTGTCGGTGTCAATGACCTTTGCATCGTATACCTACTATAATTCCCTTTCTTTGTATAAATACCTACCAAATGTTTTAATTGATGGCACAGCAATCGTTTTAGGGTTCCGTACCCAAAGGGTAAAAACGGGACCCTATTACTAAGACTTTGCTGTCCATCCGTCTGTCTGTTGGTCCGTCCGACCCTCCGTCCGTCCGTCCGTCCGTCCGTCTGTCCGTCTGTCTGTCAGTCACCAGGCTGTATCTCAAAAACCGCGATAGCTACACAGTTGAATTTTTCACAAATTATGTATTTCTGTTGCCACTATAACAACAAATACTAAAAACAAAATAAATAATATAATATTTAAGGGCTCCCATACAACAGACATGATTTTTTTGTCGTTTTTATAGATATGGTGTCGGAACCCTCCATGAGCGAGTCCGACTCGCACTTGGCCGGTTTTTCAAATCCGATTTTACATCGTTTTTTTTTTTGTCTTTTTCTGCTTAACCCTTTTCTTAAAGGTTTTGTTTGGCATTGTGCCATTCACCCCGCTTGTGGGGATTTCTCTGTCACTTGTGACTTGTGACAATTTCTGATTTTTTTCTTTCTTTCGTTTTCCGATCTTCAAGTAGGTATACTTCTACCTTTCAATCTGATATAGCCGTTAATCAGATTTCTCTCCATAATCCACTATCTCTGTACATAATCTGATTACCGACTCAGCTGGCTGCTTTTATAGATAATAAATACTCGCATTGAGTAATTTATACAGCGTGTACGGTAAACTTTATTAACCCTTAATTGGTCGCGTGGGGTGTCATGCACCCCAGAGCAGGTTTCCAGGCTCACAACTTTTTAAAATTTGAATTTAGCGCGTTGGCCTTCTAGGTAGCTTCGTAAACACGTAAAACGTACACGATTCAGTTGCGAGCGACGCTCTGTTGTGAACAGTTGGACTCGGAGAGCATGTTTGGGGTGCACGACACCCCAGGTGACTGTTTGTGTGGTCTAAATTCCGAGGTAGTGGATCATTGTTAATTTCATTATATCCGTTTTAAAACATTGTAATTTGACAAGTAATAAATGTTAAAAGTGTAAAGTAAAGTAAGGACAGGAAAACAAAGACCGAATGTTCGAAATGCCAAAAACATGTGTGCAATGACCATATGAATATAGTCTGTCAAAATTGTGACGATAAAAACTAGGATTAGTAAAAAAATATTTTTCATATTTAAAAGAAAGTTAATTATGTTAAAAATACGTTTAAAAGTTGATTAATATGTAAGTTCAAATGTTCTAATTAATAAAAGTCTGATTTTGCATGTATTTCGTATTTTATTTAATTTCCTAAATCTGGGGTGCCAAACACCCCTCGCGACCGCTTATGCAACTTTTTAGGCGCGCCCAATTAAGGGTTAAGTGTGCCATTTTTTTGCACAGAAAAAATGTCTAAATTGTATTTTAATATTTTCGAACCACATAAATACACCATTTCCTAGTAGAAATGTAGAACTAAAAATTATTGCGTTCTAATACAGCCTCAAATAAATAGTTTTGCTAACTTTAAAGTCGACATTACCACACCAATAATTTTGATTTCGAAAAAAATTATCTTGCGCTAAAACGCGACAGGCAGCGGGAGTTAGGCCAGTATGTAAGAAAGAAAGCTGACTGGCTAGTATGTAAGAAAAATATCTTAATAACGTGACATTAAAGCCTTTTTTAATCGTTACTGTGTGGTGGGTGAAGACTACGATATAGTCATATCCCCTATCCCTAAGAAAAGTCTGTCTTTCACCAACAACACCATCTATAAAAATACAATCAATTTCCTTGCCACTTTAATCTCTAAACGTACAATATCCACGATAAGTGGAAAGTTCAGTGTTATTGGTTACAAAATGGGTACAAATTGATAAGGAATCTTTGTTATCGTGTATGTGTACTATGGTAATAGTCGGTCGGTTGTCAAAGGGCTTGGGGCATAATGGTAACGTGCACGTGCTCAAATAAGTTTGACCTGGTTTGGCCTGACAGAATAAAGTTGGGTATAAATCAGTCAATTCATTGTGGTGAGTAGTGATAGAAAGGGCCATTTGTTTAGCCAGTTATGTTTAAGACCCATGTTAGCCTATTACTGAGAAATTCCTAAACGAAAAACCCAATAACAAACTTCCCGACACGGAAATCGAACCCAGGACCTAATGCTCAGCAGTCTCGCTTGCAACCACTACACCAACGAAGCAGTCACACGCACACAGTACATAATATTCTTGAAATTAAATAAATAAACTACACCGAAATAATGTTACCAGAGCCTAAAAGCGTCAATTTAAATATTTTGATGATAATTTATTAAGAATATTGCGTGCGAGCGTAAGGTAACTAACGAGACTAAATGCCGCACTCAGAGAGCTTTAATGATTACTTAGTCCATCACTTAGTAAAAGTTTTGACAGTTTTGTCATACAAAAGTATGTCAAACCTTTACTCGAGTTCCAAACCCAATGATCAGGAAAATAGACAACCTAAACCACACCTTCCACTCCCTAAAGGCTCAACGGAATATGAAATGTAGTCTAACACACCCTTTATCACAAAACAACCGCAAAACTTACTTAGACTTTCAAAACAGAACAAGATTCTTCAGATGAGAAAAACAAAGGCGGCCTCTCTCTTTTCTTAAGTCCGTGTGGATGAATATCTTTCTCAAAGTGATGTCTCCCGCAGCTATTCAATCTCCGTAATCGCATACCAACTCGTTTCCGCTTCCCTACTGACCTATAATATACGATAAGTAGGGTAACCATGTTTACTAGGCCATTGAGGATAAAAGGGATTTGATATTCATAGGAAATTGATAAGAAATGGTAGGTGTAGGAACTGTTGAGTAGAGTTGTCGTTTTATTTTAAAGCAATTTATTATAATATATAGATATTTAATTACTGGAATCTTAATTGTACAGAGGCCAGCACATTTAGCAGCCCGATACTGTCAAATTTCCCCAATCAACCTTGAACCTAATGCTGTAGCCACAAACAATATTATTATTTTTGTTTAGATTTTTTTATTTTTTGTCGTGTGCACTTGTGGCGTGTGCCAAATATATATCTTTTCTTTCTTTCTTTAGTCATAAATTTGAAAATCAGAAGATATAAAAGAAAGACAGATAATAGTAGCTTTATGTGCTGGCGTCTGTACATAATTTAAAATGAATACCGTCTAATAAACTTTGATATCTTTTTAAAAAACACCACAATTTATGAAACGGTTACCTCGCCTTGTTATGCTTTAAAATATATACTTCAAAGACTGATTCTGACAACCCATATCAGACAACACCATAAAAATAAATCTTCCTATATCTAAAACACCAACACCGATTCACATGTTGTTGAAAACGTGAATTAATTAATCGATAGCTAACCCAAGCGTTATTATCGTGTTATTTCGAACGTAAAACTGTCATGTGGGCATTATCGGGTCGACGTCAATGCACTTACCTATGTAGCGTGTGAACTAAATACATTGCACCTCATTAAAGTAATTATTACACTGTTGTTAGTGTGGCTATGGCTAGTGGTCTATATAGGGTAAAAATTTGATGTGGGACTACTGAAACAATTTATTTATTTTATTTATTATTACATTTAGTACAGCTTAAGCCATTTATACTAAATTAAGTAATCCTTTTACACGGTCTTCTCGCAGAACCACAAACATTCTAACAGTATCGTCTTCCATTCATCAGCAAACAAATCCAATCCACGGTTGATCTCCACGAGCGCGTTGAGCATCGTTAGCATACGCGGTATAGGGGAGGTGGACCGAGCTACAGTGCGACAAAATGGGACATTAAACAATTTATGCTTTCTAGAGCGATTATAATTATTATTATATTACAATGATAAGTAGGGTAAGGTCACGGGGGAAAGCGTGACGTAGTAGACAAAGGAACCGTGATGAGATCAACTATGAACTTTTATTGCATTTCCTTCTTAAGCCTGTATATTTTAAACGCATTATTTTACTTTGCATCACATACAATAATTTCCCACAGCAAATCACCACGGTTTGCCAGTCACACTTCTCTACACACTTTCCATTTCATGTTTTTTTCTTATAATACCTTCTAATACCGAAAGTTGAGAATATTTAACGACATAGTATAGGAAACTGGGTTCCTAAAACTCCGAAGCGGCATAATTAGATGGAATTTCTTGCGGCCCCTAAACTCGGTCAGGCATGGTGCCTCTAGCGATAACTACTGACTAGGGCTGAGATACTTATTTCAATAACAAGTAATTTAAAAACTGTCCATTGAAAGTACTTGTGATTGAAATTGGACACTTGACAAAAAAACTAATTAGGCCGTCGGATAGATTTCCAAAAAATTTTGTACACATATTTTTTCTTTTTTCACGTAAACATAAAATAAAGACTGCTATTAAAGACGCTGACAATTTTTGTAATTAGTATTTCCTTGTCCTAGTTTTATTTTGGGGCTTCATAATACATTTTACATGGAAAAAGTGGTAATTTTAGTCAAATTGTATGCTTTCAAAGTTGACTGATAAGTATGGGGTTCTTTTCTTGGTATTAGGGTACAAAATGACAATTTATTGCCATCTAAAGTTCTGAAGTAATTTCTATTTTGACAAAAAAAAAATTGTTTTACTGTTTTTTATTATATTTCAAAACTACGACTAAAAGATACGCACACTCATAGAAGTATTTTATGTTTTTTATCAAAGTAAAACCATTTTTTTTTGCCCAGCCCTGCTTCTAACTATAAATAGGTACTTGAACCCACTACAGACTCATTGTTTACTTACTGCATTTACTAAAGATAATGCGAGACTAACTTCTGTAATCAGCGCATTCAGCGCCTAACGATAATAGGGACGGCTTATGTTAATTAACCTTAATGGTAGCAAAGTAAAAATTAACTGACGATTTGGGAGCTAAACATAATTGTGTAGTTAACTGGTAAGCTTTGTTCAAAGTGGTGTTAAGATAAGAAAAGTTAGAATAAAAAAACCTGCCTAAAATGTTATGTCACATAATGTCGTGGGGCTTTCGGGGCCGGGACCGCGGTCCGGGGTTCCACCTAAAAATGCAATAATTATTTTTATGTAATATTTTGGGACCACAAGAAAAAAGAAGTAAGGTACAGTTAACAAAAAATGCTGATATAGTATTTCAATCAATAATTACATAATTTGAAAAAACTGCATTGTTTCAGTTTAGTATCTTTACTTCTAGTAAATGTACTTGTTTGTAGTAAGATAATACGGAGAATCAAATAACATAATTATATCGGTATTTACTACTTGATCTGTCCAACCTTTTGACCTCGGGTCAATGCATATTATAGTAGTAATCATAGGCTTTAAATATTGTGTTAGGTCGCCTTATTTAGTCTATATGAAATATATTATATTATGTCGGAATTTCAGCTCCTATAGCAAATAATTCGTGGACTAACATTCACCAACCCTTTACTAGACCCGCGTGGTGCCTTAAGTATGGCCCACTCTTTTTCTCACATAATAGGAGGTCTGAATCCCAACTGAAGACACGGAACAGGGAGATTAATGACGTCTGAAAAAAAAGTGTCAAACATATTTCTTTTCAAATGGAAAAGCCAGGGACAGGTCTAAAATGGCCACTTTAGCAGATAGCATAAAATGAACATTTCATAATAGTACAAGTGCGTCTGTGACCATTTAGGAAAATAGATCATAGGAAAATAATAATTTTTGACGTTCGAAAAGTGCTGATTATCAGCCTAGTTTGAATAAATGACTTTAGATTTTGAATATGAATTGCGTTAACATTCGTTAAATGGTCACATACGTGATCTGCTAAAGTGGCCATTTTAGACACCCTAATCTCACCCTTTAAAAATAATTGAAATATGGCGCTATTTATTTATTTTAAACGGTTAGTCAACAAATTATTACCGACAAAGGTTTTATGCATCGTCAAAATGTGTAGTTATGATGTAGTGAAGTGATGAAACTTGTGTGTTGGCGCAATTTACCGTTGATGAATAACAATTCATAACAAGATTCTGCAACTTGAAAGAGCAACTTTTTTTATTAGTGCCGAACTGTCTAACGCTATTATAGAAATGGAATTATTTTAGTTTGTGTGCTGTCTATCGTAGAGACATGACCATCTATAATAAAAGTTATCGGGCATCTTTTACCAAGTTCTACAAATCGGGACAAATTCACTTCAGTTCTATAGTTTGTGAATAGGGTGTACTTAACTTTAAACCCAGCAACTTATTGCTTAAAAGTCTGGTATTCTGACAGTAATAAAATTTACATGATAGCGTGCTGACTTGTATCGTTTTTGCGAAGGCAAAAAACATTGTGTAGGCTGTTAATCAATCTCCAAGATCAATAATAGAACGGAATTACTAATTTACATAATTATAATATAACTAATGCTATCAGTATCAAACCGGAGTTATTTGTGTAGTTAGTGTTGTGGTTCGTAACGAGAACACGTCTAAATGTGAGATGCGGTGTGATTACTGATTAGTAATGCGTTCGTTAAGACATTACAACGAATAGAATAGAAAACATGGTAAATATCCCGTTTTCTGTGTTTTTGATAGTGTTAGTAACCATGCCAGTTTAAAAACTTATATTAAAAATAAGCTATAGATAAACAAATATGGTGGATAACTATGGAACATTTGCCAGGAATAATAACAGAAGTAAGTGTTGTCTTTTTGTTGATAAATTACGTCTACGTGACGTCACATTGGAAAAATACGAAAAATATGTATGAGCGTAATAAATTGAACTTGTTACAATTTATTACGCAATTTCATCTGGTAAAATGCTAGGAAAGTTTTTTCTATAACAATTTTTGTTGTGTACTTCGTAATTAGTGTAACCGCCCATGGGCGGCATAAAAACTCCGACACCAGGTTAAGACACTAACCACACGATAAGAAAGAAAGATTCGTCTAATGTTTGATATAATCATTTTATGTTAATGTACTGTCAGCTCTGAAGCTATATAAATAAATAAATAAACTTGGACAAAAGTATATTCGGAAACAAAATACCTTTACATTCAAAAACATGCTTGCTAATATGATTAGAATTTTAATGGCAGAGTTCGGTAGGTTCTGTGACCCGTAAATTATGACCAGTGCAGCGGCGGTAGCTATAAAAATATGTTATGTCCCACCGATAGTGCATTTTATAGGCGAGTGAAAATTTTCAACAGATTCTATATTATTTATTCCTCATCTATCACTTTCCCATCCCCATTGTGTCATGATGTCTGTGGGTAAATTAACTAAAAGGAACTGTTTCATATATTATATCCTTTCCTTTATCCTGTTTCAATTAGTAATTACCCGACTGCAAGGGAAGGGTAATGTTTTTCGCGACTATCTTTGTTTGTAATATTCTTTTTCATTAAGTGCTTTGACCTGTTAGTGTTTCCTCTTTATTAAACAAACCAGTGCTATATGTCTTTGAAACAAAGAACCTGTTAAACCGGCCTGGCACCGCACTGTAAGAACGCTACTAATCTGTGACAGTACCTACAAGATTTTTTAAGATAATTCTGGTAATAAGGATCCAAAAGCAAAAGCAGCAGAATCCAAGAGCGAACGAAGTATTCCCATGTTCAATATTCTGCCAAGTGTGGCAGTAAATTGATTTGAACTTGGTTTGAGAAAGGTCAAACTCAACCTACTGAAATAAAGTCTATAAATAAATTTATTATAGCCATTCTGACCTTTAGAACGCTATTCGTGACACTGATAGAAAAGCAATCTAAAATGATAATGGGAATCCTCGTTTCATACGAATCAAAAGCACCGAACGTTAAAAAGGTTCTATTTGTATTTGAGTTTACGTCAAAATATTGCAAAAAATCGATATTGACGTGTCCGAAAACAGGCTGACGATAACGTCAGTGACAGGAAACACGGGCAAGGGTCACTAAGGCCCGGTTTTCTCCAAAAACCGAGACGAGCGAAGGTGGGCCAATCACAGGAGAGACGAGAGACGCCATGTGGATTTCAATGGTTGTGATTGGTTGATACCCGCAGGTCTCCTCTCCGCTTCGGTGGGAACCGGGACTGAAGCCGGAAGACTCTTCGAAAAGAACGAAAATCTTAAACTATGAAGAGCAGTTTACATGATAAAAGGTATACCGCCGCGAAGCGGTTACCATGTACTAGGTACAACATTCAAATTTTTTCATCGACATCAAAAAGTTTAATTGGTAATTTAATAAAAAATCGTTCTTCACATGTTGATTGTAGGAACTTTAGACTCTTCCACCTTGAATGATCTCGTGTTATTATGATGATGAACACTCAACAACCAAGCTGTTGGTTGGTGTTAAGCTGTTGGTCCTGGCTGTCATATATAGATCTTTGGCAGTCGGTACAGGTAGTCAGTGACCTGAAATTCTGACATCCAGTCTTACCAAAGAGGTAACGTATTACCTAGTATTAACTGGGTTGTGGAGGTCAGATAGGCAGTCGCTCCATGTTTAATACTGGTCTTCAGCTTGCATCCGGTTAGACTGGAAGCCGACCCTAACATAGTTGGGAAAAAGGCTAGGCAGATGATGATGATGAACACTCAACAACCATTTAAAGATAATACATAATAATAATAAAATAATATTATGCCGACCCAAGGCAAGACTCATTTGTTCCTAGGAGCAAAGCGAATCTAGCACTATCGCGAGAACCTATTATTGATTTAATTTATTCACTAAGTCTAGTGAGAGAGAACCTTGTCTCTTAGTTAGCACCTCTTGTTAGATTGATTCTAGGTTATTTTCCCATACTTATCAAGTTTTGCCTCATTGGTCTAGTGGTCGCAAGCGCAATCAAAGCTCTCACCCCCTCCCCCCATGTTTACGTAAACATTGCTTAATTCATTTTTCTTATAATGTGTTCTGTTTTTTTATTGATTCAAGGGAATACCAGCAGGGCTATTGCGTATCTTTTTAAATGTCAGTGGCTATCATAGTGTCCATCAATTAACTGTCAAATGGTTAGTTTAGTATACCAAACCATAACCATTTGACAGTTAATCGATGGACACTATGATAGCCGTGTGGGTTGCAATATGTGTAAAAAGTAAAAAACTGTACGAAATAACCATGTAGACCCCCCCACCTCCAATGTCATCAAAAATAAGCAAAGTTAAGACCCTCTCGCCCCCCTATAGTGCTTACGTAATACTTGAACGGCCCCTAGGGCAAGTGTCATTGGGTTTTTCCATTAAGAATTTCTTAGTAGCATCCACGGAGTCTGAATGTGTGCCCGGTTGATAGCAATAGGTCCTTATTACATGGGCGTCCATTGGACTTAAACATAACTGGAGAAACGCGGGTGTACTATTAGGTACACCTCTGACAAACCTTTCGGGGATTACAAGCGTGATGTTCCGTTATGTTAAATTAATATAATTCGCAAACAGTTTGTGAATACCCACTACGCAACAGAGGATACATGACAGATGCTGATATGTTTCTTACTTTTTTAATTGGGTACAGTAACGCATTACAAAGTAACATGCATTTTTATAACTTAAATGTGTGTATTGTGTTTTGCTACATTCTTTATATTCTGTTATGTGTATTGTATAAGTACAGTTTGTATGAGCAAGAGTTCTTCATCCAATCGTCTGTATGACACATTTCTACGATTTCCAATCAATATTACCTAGTGACTAGTGTCTCATTTGATTATCTAATTGGTTACCATCAAACATCCTTCCCCTTGGCTAGAGTCAAAGGTTTCTCTCAAGATAAATATTTGTATGGCCTACGTTTGTTTGATCAGAGTTGGAATATTTACGCATGTGATTTGTGGCGTAATGCTAACATCACGCAGCCAACTGGTGACATAATGAGAGTAAATCAAGTAAATATTTATGTTTTGGAATTGGAAAAATGTGTCACTTATAACATCACGCCTGTAATCCCCGAAGGGTTTGGCAGAGGTGTACCCAATAGTACACCCACATTTCGCCAGTTGTGTTTAAGTTCCATGTAACAGGGGCGAACGTATTGCCATCAACCGGGCATAAATCCAGACTCCGTGGCTGCTACTGAGAATTAGTTGATAGAAAACCCTTTTTTTTTTTAGGTGGTCGGAAATCATCAAATCACCCTCCCGCTCTTGGGCAGGAAAGGGAGTGTCAGACTTCTACTGACTTAAAACCACCCATGTTCATTCTTAGCCCTTTATGTCGAGGCCGCGGTATCTCTTGCGAACAACCCGCAGTTGATAGAAAACCCTAATAACACTACCCGACCTGGAAAGCGAACCCAGTACCTCTTACTTAGCAGTCGCGCTTGCGGCCACTAGACCAACGAGGTGGTCAACTTGATAAGTTTTTCCCTACGAAAACTAAGTAAAACAGTATTCTTTATTTTTAACTTTATTCACGAAAAATGTATAAAAATCAACTTTATGTAGAGTTGACTTAAAAAACATTTGGGACAATTTTGAAGTTGCCTGATAAAATTATGTTAATCTGAAAACTTTTGTAAGATGGTCATGTTATCTTGTAATTGCTTTTTCATGAGTTGTTTTCTGAGGAGTCTTATAAGCTTGTCATTTTCATTAACCTTCTAAGAGCGAAGTGCCCACAACCTTTTTAAGGAAGTTCGAAACGCCTTGTTGACGCTTCCTGTGACCCAAGGTCTGGCCTTTTCTTTGACCAGAGGCACAGTTTTGCCATACAACGTGACAATGCCAGTCTATTGGTCACTTTACCAGCTGACAGTGTTGAGTTAGGTATGAGTAGGAGTTTTTCGATGACCTTTTATAGTTTGTTTATATGTTTAGTATAGTTAAGTTTAATATAATACCTCTAATAATTCCGTCATTTAACAAATCTTTCAAATATCTTCTCAAGAATCTTTTTTTTCATGATCCGAAACAAATTCCAATCAAATCAGTGCAATATGCGACCGGCCAATAAAACATGCGAAAAGTTTATTACAACTGCATTATCGCTGGCATTGTTTATCGATACACACAAAAGCGTGGCTTAGTGCACCTCTAGTTACCTAAGTACTTTAGTTCCGTGCATAGAGTGAGAAAATTACCCTGCCGCAGTGTTTTTTAACCAGTTTTTAAGCGGCACGTTCGGTAAATGCTTTAAACATAATAACTAATTATAAGTTTTGTGACCTACATGTTGATTGCTGGCGAAAGTTCACGTTTTGGCCGGGTTTATGAGCAAGGGGATCAGTATTTGGTTTGGTTGCTTGAGCCTGGATTTGTGGTTGAAAGTTCTGCCTTTGTGGTGTGGTTTTCCGTATTACGTTAAAATGTAGCTGAATTTTGGAGGTTTTCGTATACTTACAGGCATTCAAACTCGTATAATAATTTATGAAATAAAGTAGTTGACTTTCACGTAAATACTACAGAGTAGTTAATGTGTGAGTAAAAAATATTGAAAAAAAAAATCCACTTATTTTTACAGACACTTTTTTGATAATACAAATCATAAGAGTAAAATACCCACGTGAGCTGAATAATTCATTTTTCATCCTACTTTACACTGGCAGGCGTAAAACAAACAAATCGTACAGCTTTAGGATAAGTGTGAATACGATAAGAGTCACAATATTTTCATTTTATCCTCATTTGTAGGAAGTAGCTATTTTAAACTGACATTATAATGCTTGTTTCAGTCCTTATTCTGGACCGACTTAATTTACAGCCGTTTTCATTCACATTTTAAATATGTTGAAAATATATTAAGTAATCTAAATGCATGCAATACATGTTTTTCTTGAGCAGCTTCCAGTTTTCGAGGACAAGAGAAAGAAAATTCTGCAAAAAAAAAATGTACAAGGGTTCCGTTTTGTTTGCCATTCGGCTACGGAACCCTCGAAAAGACAGCAGCCACTCACAAATTTATCTAAATATAATTTAAAGCTCTCATCTACTAAATAACTAAGTCATGTTTATAAGAGACTAGCTGACCCATGCAACTTCGTCTGCGTCACATAATATAGCTTATAACAAATCATGTCAACTTATATTGAGTTAAATCGTAACAAACAAAAAATCTAATCTTTCCTCTTTAAAATATTAGTTTAGATTATATTAAAGTGTGAGTTACTGTATCTCTTACTGTGAAATATACAGTAACATCTTGTACCTTGTTAACATTATGGTGCAGTAAATTTATTATTTTGAATTTCTCCGGAGCCCCCGGAGGCCAGAATCCCCACTAACCTACCGCACCGGACTGAATAACTGCCGCGCGCGTAATTATTTTGTCACGCGGATATTTTGATATTGCGATATCTTCTAAGATAATTGTTTAAACTGTATAGAGTAAAGGGCACAAATATTCTATATTAAATTTCCGTGCTAACAAACATATTTATTTAGATATAGATTAATATCATATGGGTAAAATAAGCATCGCAAAATATCATTCTTTTTAATCTAACATTTTAATAGTAAAAAATGGTTACAGTGAGTCAATCTTAAAAGATAGACATATGCTGTCGCGGACTTTTTTTTAGAACATTTAATGAGGAATAATTCCTTCATACATGATATTTTCGTAACTTAAACCGTTTTCGCAGCGCACGCAACGGAAGCTCTCAAAAAGGAATATCTTTTCCCGTTTTTGCAACATTTTTCATTTATGCTCCGCTCCTATTGGTCTTAGCGTGATGTTATATAGCCTAAAGCCTTCCTCGATAAATGGACTATCCAACACAAAAAGATTTTTTCTATTCCAACCAGTAGTCCCTGAGTTTACCGCGTTCAAACAAACAAACAAACAAACAAACTCTTCAGCTTTATAATATTAGAAGAAGATAATAAATTACGTTGAATTAGAAAAAAAGATCGCCTTCAAGACGCTAAGAAGACGACACGTCTTTTGTCACAACGAAAATTAGACTAACATCTGCCAAAATGTCGTCTCATACAATTTGTATGAACTCAATTACATCAAATTTTCCTTTCCGTCTCAACATTTTCTTTTTATTAAACCCCTCGTTTTAAATAGGGCGATTTAAAAACGTTGTTTCGCTAAGCGCCCCTCGTGTCGAGAGGGAGGTACAAACGACCACACCGCTCCCTCCGCGTTGAGACTCGAGTGTCGTAAATAGCACGCGCTCCTGTAGTTTTTAAATGTTTGTTGTATTAACTACATGCGGTTTACTTTGTTGTAATGGGCGGGTTTTTAAATGATGTGGTTTGTTGAGGATTTTGCTAGAAAGCTCAAGGCTGAGCTATAATTACTACAATACTTATTTGACCGAAATCGAGCTCGAATATTCGGCCGAATGTCGGAAGTTTTCTTCTCGAAACTGGAATACGGTCAGGCCCCAATTTCGTATTCTGCTGATTACTAATTCTTGTAATTTTGGTCAAATAATGCGAACCGTTCCTACGGCTAAATAAAATACCGATGCAAGGAAATACTTGATGGGCTCTCAGAAAACAGTAGTTATTCAATCGTTTACAGCAAAAATACGATTTGTGATAAAAATCTTTGTATGTGTTATTAAATAGGAATCTAACACCTATGGACGAAAATCACAAAAGTAACTGAACACGGTCAGATTCATCAATGTAATAGCACATTGACACTTAACAGCTTTTGAACGCGGTTCGTCGCCGAAACCGTTCAAACTCGAGTAGTCAATACTTCGTGGTCCATCGATAAACAGATAGATAGCCCTTGTGTCCACTAGAAACTTTACCAGGATTCCCGTAAGCGGTACTATTTATATTGTGTTGTTGTCCCAGGGTTTTCATCCGTAACTTTAAGTGCAAACAAGTTTGTCCCAGACATGAAGATGGATTGGATTACAAGGGTCTAAGTTCGAGGCTTTGTCCCTGACCCTCTTATAAAACGAGTTTTTTTTCGATCAGACGAATCATTCTGGGTACGTGTGAGATTTTTTTGGCAGAACTAGTTCAAAAGATTGCTTTTATGGAAATGAATAAATAAAACGACGTATGTGTTTATAAACATCAATACATACAAAATAACAAATATTTATGAGTCAAGATTATTTGCGCTATTGATTTAAGTTACCGGCTCACAGGTCTTTGTCAGGTAGTGAGCCCACACGTAGGCCCCACACCGATTCTAAACTTTTCAACTATTCATTTGTCGAGGATTTTTTGTTTAATAAATAATTGCACAAATTGTTTGCCAAATACATTGCTGTTAATCCTCAACGAAGTCCTTCCTCATCATCATCAGGCAGCTCTGTTCCACTCACTGACGAGTTTAAACTTTCCCTCTGTTGTGTGATGCTTCCTCCTTATGTGCAAATGTCTTCCTCCAATAATTCCAAACATTACCTACGATCTTTTGTAGGAACCTTTCTTTTCTCAACGAAGTATCTTTGGTTTATTTAGGACCTTGCAAACGATTGTTTTATTTACACTAAAATAACACCCTTCCCAGCGTAAATCTGTTTTCTTTATTTATTACTGAGGTCGAGATTATTTGAGATTCGAAATGTCAGATTATCTCGACTTTTAAGGCTTCAATGAAAACTGTTTTATCTTTTTGCTGTTTTTTTTTAGTTGCCTCACACCAGGAATTTCTTCTGTGTCGTGGGTGCGTTCACAAACATTTAAACTCACATATACAAATACCCAGACCCGGAACAACTATCTGTAGGTCATACAAATATTTGTTCCGTGCGGGGATCGAACCCGCGACACGCAGCGCAGCAGGCCATTGCTTGAGCCAGGGCGCCAACCGTGCCATCAAAAGCCGCCCACCACAATTTCTATTTTTAGACAAAAACAAGTCTTCTCTCTATCGATTATAAAAAATGTTAGGTTGCTAGGCAACGAAACATTCTTGTCCGAGCCTCAAAACCTCTCTGGAGATTCTTTGAGGTAAAGTTTTCCTTAGCTTTTATTTTTGACGCAAAAGTTACACTTTAAGAACGGAGAAAAGAAGTGCTTTGTGAAGTGTAAGACGGTTCGTGTTCTTGGAACTTTATTTCCCTAACTGGACATTTAGAAATAAAGAAAAATGAATATCAATTTATTGTAAACACTTACATATTACTGAGGATAGAGTGGTTTCCACTTCAACATTTACTAACCTGGTTAAGATTATGCCTTTGTGAAATCATCAAATGATTCCTCCCGCTCTGGGCAGAGCGGTAGGGCATGTCAGACTTCTACTGACTAAAACCACCCATGTTTTTTCTTAGCCCTTTGTGTCGAGGCCGCAGTATCTCTTTCGAACAACCCGCAGCTCCGACGGGGCTAAGAAATACCTGAAAAAATTCGCGACTGTAAACTTATTTTATTTTAGATTTTTTAGTCTTTTTTTGGAAGTAAGGTCTTTTTTTTTTTGCAAAAACTTTTTTATTTTACTAGCTTTACTTTACTAGCTTTAACTGTCTTCAAATATATTTTTTTAATTCATATCAGTACACAACCTTTGTTTATGCTACTGTAAATTATATATAAATACTCAGCTAGGTTCCATTTTGTATTGTACCAACGTAATGCAAGATGGATGTTCCTTAGTACGTGATTCGCGTTCCCAATAATAACACGCAGTAATGCAGGCATTCAGTATTTATGTTTAGGGTTTATTTATGGAAATGTAATTGACTTCTCTTGTCGGTTCGTATATGAATGGCGTTATCTTGGCGTATCAGTTAGTTGTTGAATTGGAGAAATCGATTTTGGATTATAAAAACTGTTCTTTTAAAAATCTGTATTTTTTTTAAGTGATGTAGATGGACTATCTTATCATCGTCATATTATAGCCGAAAGACACAAACAAAGAGTCCACTGCTGGGCATAGGCCTCGATATATTAAGTTTAGACTCTTTCAAAGAGTTAGAAATGTCAAAGTTTAAAACAAGTAAATTAACTATTTCTTCAGATTCTTTCCATTCTGCCGCAGAGGAAAAATTAGATTTGTGTGTTTCTTACTTTTTGCTGTGAACTTAATTTAATCAACTTGGTGACCTTCACCCGAGTTCCACTTCCATGTTATCACCACTGATTCCAAAAGGTCACAGATCACGACTGTTATACCACTTACTTTACGAGTAAATCCATTGATTACTCAATAAACAAGCGCAATTGAAGCGTCATTCGCGGCAAATTGCTCTTGCGTGAATCAGATTTTCAGACACTACACTGTTAAACTATTGTGCAGTCAGTGTCCAGCATTGCCTGACCCCTCTCCTCACACCACTTTCCCGTCTTCTTCTTTATACGGGGGTCAGATAATGCTGGGGTACTGACTGTACGTTTGCCGTACATTAGTCCAAGCGTGAATTTACCAGGAAAGTAGTAAACCGTAATTATACCATTTAGTCCATTTACCATTACGCATGCTTTCCCGAATGGCTTAGACTATCGTATAATAAATATGAGTCTGTTATTAAAAGTAGTAATATTTTATAACTGTTCTAGGCACGTATGTAACGTGCGTGTGTAGACAAATGTCTAATGTTAATGTTACGCATAATCCCGCTTGGACATGCTCTTTTTTGTTTTGCAGCAATGTGCATGACTACATTCTCCGGACTAGTGTACAAATGACAAACCCCAAAAAAGGGATGTCTGTAGCAAGCGGCCAGGCATATCCGTCAAAAGAGGCTTTAATATCCATAACGTCCACATCTTCAAACAGCACCAGCCCTTCCTACAACTGCCCAGAAATACTGATTCGTTCGTCTTCACATCGTGTATTTGTGTGTATGGCGATCTAAATTAAGTTGGCCCAAAAATTTGGCTAGGAGTTTGGCTTGTTCAGTAGCATCCATCAGTTCGTGTAATGGCAAACACCTTATTAATGTGCTATAAGTTTGCAACAAACTATGCGACTCTTATCAAAAGGATTGGGCCCAAACTGCCAAAGGGAGCCCTGCTGTGGGACACATCAGGCTCATAATAAATAATGCGGCCAGCAATGGCCGAAATGGTTATTTCTATCCGGTGAACAAATAGTCTCTCGTCTGCTTGTGTCCCATCGTTCGTGTAACCGCACCACTGACTCTGTTTCATTGCTTGTCCTCAGGTTGGGATTCGGTGGAAGAGAAGGCGCCGTTCCTTCGCAACGAACCGGTGAAGCTCACACCTGCGTGGGAAGGCAACAACCTGCCAAATGACACTCTCAACTTGAAAGGTAAGATGCTTCTTCTTCTTTTGCTAAGTATCGATGAGCCTTGTGATTTTGTTAGATGAGCTGACCAGATTGGTGAGGTTCCTCAGAAAGGAAAGGCGCGTTGTACTCGCAGCCGGCGTGCGTATATGACCAGATGTATGGATGTGGACGAGGCAAAAAGAGTATGTAAAAGGGCGTAAAGTTTTTGGGTGTATTAGCTTCGATCGAAATTCCGCCAGACAGAATTATCAATGTTTTGCAGAGCCATACAAACGCTAACCTCGAAACCTCTTGTCGTGCTCTTTGTGCAAAGTTGTGTTTACCGTCGTATACTTTAAAGCTTCATAGTGCTTAAGTGCGGCTGTTGAGCGTGAGGTCCCGGTTTTGATTCCCAGGTCTAGCAAAGTGTAATTGAGCTTATCCAACAAGAATCTCTCAGTAGTAGCCACGCAGTTTGAATTTGTGCCCGGTTGATGGCAATAGACACGCCCCTATTACATTGTACTGTAAGAACAAGAGGCACTAGGCATAACCAATAAGATCTAATACGAGTATGTCCTAAACTTGACTTACCATTTATCTCAATTAAGATATCAAGCTATTCATAATCCCCCATGCTTTGTCCAAAGTTAGTCGTGTGAATAAAATACGTAGGAACCTCTGAAATTATTAGAAGATTCCATCATGTATGAAGGACTCGACGGGGATGTGATTAAATGTCCAATTTTACGCTCAACTTGAAAGGTAATCTGCTGTTAACGCAACCAGATTTGTGTCACGCAGAGTTATGGAAAAATGTTGAGTTATTTACCGATTAAGATATGTGTTGGAGGTGTGTCCTGAGGGTACTAGGTATTACACTCAATATATGTTCGGGGATGATTCTGCACGGCCGGGTGGTAAAATCGGATAAATGTTTTTGACCGTTTTCTAAAAAAGACAGTTGTGCCGAGCGTACCTGTAGAAGAAAGAGCAGCGGTAGCCTAGTGGTGGCTGCTGCCTCGACTTGCGAGCAGTAAGTCGTGGGTTCGAACCCAGGCAGGCACATTCTTTGTGTTATTTGTTTTTCTTTGTGTTCTCTCTAACCATGAGTCAGAGATGGCAGTTTGCCAATCGGCACTAGCCTTATTAAAACCAAAAATTCGTAGGAATCGGGGCGGTTGTGCGTTCAAAAATACTGGCGATCAACCAGAATAAGTGTGTAGCGCCACTAATTGCGTAAGGGTGCTGTGATTGGATGCCAAATTGACATGCTCGATTTAAAAGGTTGTTAACATGAGGGGAAAATCAGCTTTCACCGCTTGTATGAGAGGAAAAATCTGCTGTCAACTCAACAAAAGGTTTAAAAGGTTTTTTTATGAAGCCTGACTGGCCTTACTTTCGCTATTTTATATAATTAGCGGCCACTTACAGTTAATTATTGATAACTCATATCTCGATATGACACTTTAGAACATTTTGTTTAAAACAAAACAAATAAAGTTTTATGCGTGACTGAAACTTTGAAAATAATAAAATTCCCGGGAGTTAAGCAGGCCATTTAATTCAAACTCCTGTAATCTTATGAAGCTGTAGGGGTCTGATTCATAGTCTCATAAATTAACTAGTGTGATAATATTGTGTGAATTTGTGTGTGTATACTTGTGTGTTCCTTTTTTTTTGTGGTAGAGACCACAGTGCTGTCCTATTTGACTCAAATGTTGACTGGTGGAGAATGACTTGTGGCATTAAGTCCGCCATGTACCACTCTTGTACATGAAGTTTAAAACTTTAAATAAATGATATCCACAAGTTAAAAAAAAAACAAAACTTATCTTGAGAAGATGGCAAACAAGCCCTTGACATTGCCGTGCTTAGCTCAAAAGCGGTACCTCAAAAAAAAGTACTAATTACCCATTAGTAAAATTAAACAATAGATTAATAACTATGGATCGTTTCATTTTCCTTCCAACGATATAATGTAAGATCATCGATAAAAACTTGACACTAAACACGCCATCTAGCGGAACATAACGGAAACTTTAAGTTCTACATCGCGCAAGCAAAGTTTTCACGGCGCTTGGCATGGCATAGCTAAATTCGACCACGTGTTTACTTGTCCAGATAGCCCACTTCCCAACGCAGTGGTTTCAGTTCCATATAACTGCTTATCACATATTAATAACAGTGGGTAGAGTAAAGCTTCACTAAAACACATGCAATTTCTAATGAAATTGTGTGCACCTAAGTATTGCGACATTCTTTTTTTGGCCAAAATGTGGAAAAATTATGATAAAAAAAATATATTTGTTGTTCTACGGTCATTTCCATGTAAAATTGGACATTAAAAAACTTTTTTACTGTTCAAATAACATGGAAACAAGAATTTAATAAATCCAAAAAGAGCTTGTGTAACCTGGATTCGAACTTGCGACTTTTGCCTCCTATCAAGCAATTTGGTTGTGAGTTCGAACCTCAGGCCGAGAAAAACTTTTTGTATGTTTTTTTAAAGTTGTTCAATATTTTAAGATTACTGCCAAAATAAGTGCAGTTTTGAGACTTTTCACTTTTATAATACGTAATCAACATATTTTTCTCAGTTGGTCAATTTTTATTTAACCATAAAATCACAAAGGATGGTTGCCACCAGAATTCGCGCTTATCCGTATGACGCCTTTACGTGACAATGAGATAGAGATACTCAAAAACTCTGATCCCTGCGTGTAAATGTGATTTCACCCTTAATTAATTATTTTGTCGACCGAATGATGTAGTGTGCAACTGTGCACCTTTTGTCGACGTTTTTTAAGTGCCTGTGTAGGCCAATGTGAAATATTTTGATTTTGTACGACAATATAAAACCTACCATTTTATTCCTTAACACAACTAATTCACACCCTCGATTTCAGATATAGCAATGGACTTGCGAGCTCCCAAAGACAAACTGAACATAATATTCCTGACGTTACTGCTGCATGGGCTCGGCGCCCTGACTGCTTGGAACGTGTTCATCACAGCCAAGGATTACTTCGTGAAATACAAGCTGGCCAGCGCTCCGGAATACTCAGACCACTACCTTGCGTATGTGGGCTGGGCTAGCCAGATACCGAACCTACTGTTCAGCTGGTGCAATATGTTTATTAAGACAAAGTATGTAATTTTTTTCTTATTTGCTTTTTACCCGACTGCGGCGAAACCCTAAAGAGAGCAGTGGTGACCCAGTGGTGGTCCAGTGGTGGCGGCCCCGACTTACGAACAGTAAGTCTTGGGTTCGAACCCAGGCAGGCGCATTACTTTGTGTAATTTATTTCATCACCACTGCTCTCAGAAACGGTGAAGGAAAAATATCGTGAGGAAACCAGCATGTCCTAGAACCAAAAATTCGAAGACTTGTGACATCTACCAATTCGCACTGGGTCCGCGCGTGCTAGATTATAGCCCATTCCCTCTCAAAGAGAGGAGGCCTGTGTCCCAGCAGTGGGAACATTAATAGGCTGTTGATGATGATGATGATAATGATGAAGTTAGGAAACATGCAAACAGGAGAATAATAACAACCTAGTGAGCATACATACCACTAGGTGGACCGACCTTGTGAAGGTTGCGGGGATCCGCTGAATGCGAGACCGGTCAATGTGGCGACACTTAGGGGTGGCCTATGTCCAGCAGTGGACGTCTTTCGGCTGAAATAAAAATAAAATCATTTAATTCAGACAAAAAAGTCCATAGGCAAGGCAAAGGTTGTTAGTAACAAAATTTTTGCTTATAACTAATATTAGTAATTAAAACTAAACACAAAGGAACTAGGCACACCGTCTGCACACCCCTGCACAGTAGGCTCATGACATCAACACATGAAGTTCAGTGAACCTACTGAGCAGAACAGTATCGGATCTCTCACCAATCATTCTCAGGACGCTATTTGGGCTCCCACGTAATGATGATGATGAATTTGATGATGAGCATACATAGCAAAAAAACAGTACATAGTTGTACGGCGGCGCTTTAGCGTACCGAGTAGGCAGAGGCGGCTTGCCAGACTTTTTTTTCAACATATTTGCATAAGTTTCGCGCGCGAACGGGGTGGCTGCAGAATTAAAATGATTAAAAAGTACGCACGTGAACATTTTTGTTATAAACGTGGTAAAGTTACGAGGGTAAGTTTTAACGCTGTAGCGGAATTTCCCCTTACTAAGTGGGAATTTAAATTAATGTTAGCGGTAATATTTTTGTGGGATTTGCTTTGCTTCAAGTATTTAAATGAAAGGGATTAAGAAATTGTTGCGAAAATTATGGTTCTGTGCATTGATATAAAACCTAAAGATACGGTCGTCCGAACATTTGCTCGACGCGTTCGTCATACAGAGAATCGGTGTAGTCTGCTCGTTAATGTAACCTTGTTTAAGCGGCGTGGTATTTTCGAGGTATAAAGAACATAAATAAAGCTTTTAATAAAATTTACGACCGCACCCGAAGAGAGCCGATCGTGGACTAGTTCACTTCGGCTTAGGAAATACCATTTTGGGACCACGTTCGAGGCGTCATTTTAACGTGCCGTCCGCCCAGTCCTTACGCAGTAATATATAAGTCAATGGTTCTGTGCCTGGTTGATGGTAATAGACTTGCGTCGTATAACACGGGGCTTGAAAATACGTAACTGGCGGAATGTGGGCGTACTATTAGGTTCAGGAAAGAGTCATCACGACTTTGGAACGCAAAGGGCATTAGGAGGAACACGGATGGGGTACTAAGTCAATAAGAATCTGTTAATCCCTTTTTTTTTTGGGGCTGGAAATCATCAAATAAGGTCCCGCTCTTGGGCAGAGCGGAGGGGAGTGTCAGACTTCTAATGACTAAAAACCACCCATGTTCCTTCTTAGCCCTTGCGCCGAGGCCGCGGTATCTCTTTCGAACAACCCGCAGCCCCGACGGGCATCTGATAATGATTAATCTAGAGTGGTAGGAGTTATTTGATGATTTCTCATAATTTTTACCTCTGCCTAACCCTTTGGGGATTACAGGGGATGTGTTGCGTTATGTGCTTTATATTTATGTAAGGAGACAACGTGCCCACTACCCAACGCAGTGGTATTCAGCATTCAATCTGATTGATCACTATATAAAAGTGGGCAAATTAATGCTTTACTAAAACACACGCAAGTTTTTTTTCCATGAACTTGTGTGCACCTAAGTCTAGCTACAAACATGTTATAAGTACGAAGTAAGTAGTAAGTACATAAAATAACATCACACTGTAATCCCAGAGGGGTTAGGCAGAGGTGTTCCCATTAGTACACCCTCATTTTGCCAGCCACGTATGTATGTTTAAGTCCCATGCAGTGGCAGTCCTAGAGCCCTACAATACGGCAAGTGTTTCCAAGTCCCGTGTAATAGGGAGCAAGCCTATTGCCATCAACCGGGCACACTCCAGACTCCGTGCACACAGACAGTACAATCAATAAAAAATAAATTGATCGTTACATAATAATATTTTCCTAAGTTAATGTAAATATTATCACAATATTGTTCTAGTAAAACGATGTTTCATTCCCAGTCTCGATATCTACACAAACCCTTGGCCATTAATAATTTATGAACTCTAATGGCTTTTCGACCGTGTAACACTTGAACAAGAAAGTTATAATGTAGACGTTTCATAGGAATATTGTAGTGGGTATTGTGTTTAATTGTTTTTTTTAACTTATTGATTTGGGCCTATTGACTTAATGCTATTTATTGTCATTAATATGATTGACGGCGCTGTTGGAGGAATGCTGCGCTGAGTGTCACGGGTTCGATCCCCGCAAGGCACAAATGTTTGTATGGCCTACAGGTAGTTGTTTCGGGTCTGGGTGTGTTTGTGTATGTGAGTTTAAATGTTTGTAAACGCACCCACGATACATGAGAAATTCCTAGAGTAGGCCAACGTTACGGGTACTCGAAAAGCTTTCCCCGAATAGGGATGTTCCCGGACTAAAAAAAAATATGATTCTAATTAGTCCCGTCTGTTAGAATTTAGATTATCGAAAAATATTGGATAAGCTATTTTTTGTTTTATCAAATCAATAAAAATCGACGAAGATAAAACGCGTCAAAGATTTGAGTGGGGGCTTGTGACGTCACTCGCCGGTAAAAAATGTCTTACTAATGTCTTACAATATGAGGTCACACGAGTTTTCAAAGCACGGTATCGTCTTTATTGTTTGTTTACGTGCAAAAAGAAAAAAATATGTGTCAAATATTTTTTGGAAATCTATCTGACGGACTAATAAGATTTTTTTTGTTAACTACCTACACTTGGACATTAGCCCGTACACGGGTACTCGAAAAGCATTCCGCGAATTGGCACCGGATGTATTTATTACTCTACAAGCACAACCAAACAAGATTGACAGAATACATCCGATTTACACTTGTTGGTTTTCCAAATTGCATAGCTTTTTGATACAGCTCCATATGTTCCAAGTTTTAACGCAACCTTCACCGGATATAGCAATTTTATTCTCCTAGCTGATTTGTTTCGAGTATATTTATTTATATTGTATGAGTTTAGAATAGTTTAAGTTATGATGAGGGTGACTGGCCTTTGAGGATAAAAACCTCCAATAAAACAGCAAAAAAAAAGCTTGTGATTCTTTTTATAAAATATGTTTGTCATTTGTTACAGGGGTAACCTAACAGTCCGCATCGTGTGGTCCCTAGTCATAGAAGTGTTCATCTTCGTTTGTAACATCATCCTGGCTATGTTGGACACCTCTGAATGGCCAGCAGGCTTCTTCTGGCTCACCATGATATCTGTATTCTGCTTAAACGGTAAGTTTTTAATATTAGCTATACTAAACCAGTTTAAGCTGATCTCTCATTGTACGGGAAATCTAGTCTCTTATTGTACTGGTAATTTATAAAAAGCGTGGCCATGTTATACTGGAAATGTAAAGCTTGATGTGTCGCTGTTTGATTGAACTACCGAGTTCACTGATGGTCTGCCATTTTCATACTTATGTTCTAAGTAATAAGAGTGGTCGACTATCCGTGAAATCGGTAGTACTTAGTAGGATATTTTTGAAAGTCGTGACTTGTTAGTTACGATCGGAAAACAAAAGTACCTATCTAGTATCAGTCTGAAGCCTTAGTATTTTGTTCACTTTTGTATGGGCCATCCTTTTATCACTATATTTCTACCATTCCCACTACGCAACAGAGGATACATGTTAGTTATGTTTCTTACTTTTTTAAGTGGGTAAAGTAACGCATTACAAAGTAACATGCATTTTGTTAACTCAAATGTGTGTATTGTGTTTTGCTACATTCTTAATATTATTTAAAACAATTTGCTAAAACATGTCAACAATATTATATCTTTAGAAATTTCAATAATTCGCAATCACTCAGAGGGTCATTGACCATTACTACATCAATTATTATACATTTGATGTCGGGATATCGAGAGCTCCGATTTCATGATTGACTCCGATCACTGAATTAATTACAGGCGTGATGATATGTACCAAACACTATTAAACTACTTTTAATATTAGTAAAACGTACCCAATATATGTTCAGAAATCTCAATAATTCGCAAACTCGCAAGCTATTATTCGGAGGGTCATTGACCATTACTACATCAATTATTATACATTTGATGTTCCTATCGAGAGCTCTGATTTCCACGATTGACTCTGACCACTGAATTAATTACGGGCGCGATGTTATGTATCAAATACTATTCCAAACTACTTTTAATATTTGTAAAACGTGCCCAATATACAAGGTGGTTCCGACGATACGACAATAAATGAAACCACTTGTAGTTCTAGTTCATAGGAACATTTTTAAACTATCAAATAAATCCTAACACCTTCGTGGTGCCGACGATACGACAACAAACTACCTAAATGTCTTTGCCAAATTATTTTGTTACATTTTATTTCCACTCTTTAATCGGTGCAAATTATTCCTAAGGTTAGTAAACCAATATTTATTTGTAAATTCTAATGTATTTCGTTAACAGTTTTATGCTACTTAGTTTTTTTTTTTCCTTTTTTTTTTATTTTGGTGTTAAAACTTTTTTGATAGTTTAATAATGTTCCTATGGACTAGAACTACCAGTAGTTTCATTTATTGTCGTATTGTCGGCACCACCCTGTATGTTCAGAAATCTCAATAATTCGCAAACTCGCAAGCTATCGTTCGGAGGGTCATTGACCATTACTACATCAATTATACAGTTGATGTATATCGAGAGCTCTGATTTTCATGATTGACTCTACGACAGAATTGAAACAACGTACAAGCATTCCTTTACGTTTCAATTGTGATTTAAATTAGATGTGATTTATTGAACTGTTGAACTGATATATTGGTAAAAAGTTAAACTAATATTTTTATTGCCTATACTCCGGTCAAATTAGACCAAAAAATAGGGGTAAGGTTACACTAATCCCCACCCGGCTGAAAATTTATAGGATTGTTCAAAACACCATTATAAATGAAATGTAAAATGTCCCCATCGATCCGACCCCGGGAAAAAAATATGATCAAAGGTCACGAAAACAGGTTTTTCGCAATTTTTAGCAAAACGGAAAGTTTTATCATAAAATTTGCAAAGACAAAATTATAGATCAGATAAATAATCTATAAAAATGTCTAAACACTTTCCTTTCTCAAAAACGGTGGCCAAAATCCACCGTTATATTCGTCCACATAATAATTTATTTAAGAGTTATTCTCCAACTCCTGACCGTTAAGGAGTTATACCTTCCATCATCAGCTCATCAACATGAGATGATAACTGCCAGATGCGAATACTTGAATAACTTCATAAAAAACACGTAATACGTGCCTATAAAATTTGAGGGTTGCCCTTGATTTCCCTGAGATTCCATCACCAGATCTTGACAAGTTGCCAATGGGACCACTTCGGGAGTATAATAATATTCTTTCGAATAAAAAAATAATTTTTAAAATCGGTTCATAAATGACAGAGTTATGACGTTTCTCCCCTGCATAGTTTCGATTCCTGCCCGTCGTAACTCGATAAATGCGGCTTACTGTACCCTGGTTCCATGGTGTTTTCAACAATCTTACCAATTTTCAGCCGGGTGGGAATTAGTGTAACCTTGGATGTCTAAATTGACCGGACTACTGGAGATGCTTATTTCCAACTAAGCGTTCCGCGTAAAATGATTATAAAAAATATTACTTTCCCTATTTGGATCGCTTTTGTTAACAATTTCAAGGCTTTTGTTTTTTTCTGCACGTAGTCCAATCTTTTTTCAAAAATACAAGAAATCTAAGTTATTCTTCATAACATCAGCTATCTGCCAATAAAATCCCGAATTGGGATTCGAAATCGGTTAGCCGTTTCGGAGATTAGTTGAAACAAACAGACACAAAAAAACCGTAAAAATTATTCGTTCGTTCATTAAAAAGCTGTTATTTTTAAATTACAAACGAACACTTCAATTTCATTTATTTCATACATACATACATAAACGCACGCCCTTTTCCCATGGGGGTAGGCAATTATAGGCATTTCAATAGATATAAAATATCGTTTCGTTGAAAGGTTTGATGTTTTTTGTCAGACTGAAACTCTGAAAACATACTAGAACTATTTAATCCCCGTTTCAACTGTCAAATTCTACGCTAGTCCAGTCGGAACATTAGTAAACTCGAGTGAGACATAAAAGCCACATCTAATTTATATTGTTTCAAATATTTCAGCTCAACTATTCACAGATCTATTGACACAGTTTCGTTTGCGTTCTGTTTAGGTCAAGATAATTTCGTTGGACTATTTCAGTTTTAGCTGGCTTTTAGTTAGCTGGTTTTAGATTGACATCTTTAATTTATTTCTACAGTTTCACGTAATATTGTGTGGTTATCTCGTTAATGTAAATACCTAATGACGGTATAAGGCCGTGTTCTAACAGAAGACGTTCGTCGCG
Organism: Diarsia brunnea; assembly: GCA_949774965.1. Classification (NCBI taxonomy): domain Eukaryota; kingdom Metazoa; phylum Arthropoda; class Insecta; order Lepidoptera; family Noctuidae; genus Diarsia; species Diarsia brunnea. The sequence continues at coordinate 4,982,024 of OX459019.1, forward strand.
ATCAACCAAAAGTTTCGTAGACACGGAGACATCAAACTATACATTCCTAGTATAACATGGCCTCGCTTTATATAGATTTCCAGTATAATGAGAGATCCGTATAAACAGGATTTGAATAGGTTGATTGGTTGCCGTGTGTAACTTCAATTTGCATTGAAACTGAACCTCAGCTGTCTGGTGACAAAGATGAGAAACTATTATTCTATAACAGACAAGTAATGACAGTAATTAAAGCAAAATTAAATGTACACTGCTATCAGTATGTAATATATCTTTAAAAGGTTAAGGCCCCGTGTTATCAGCAACTATTCACGTTTTGTTTGTGTTTTTGTGTGGTCCACATCTTCTTTCCTTTTATATAATTGTTATCTTGTGTGGTCATAATACTATTATTTATTATGCTTTGCCTACTATGATATAATGACGGCACGGTTGGCGCAGTGGCTGAGAGATTGGACTGCTACGCTGCGTGTCGCGGGTTCGATCCTCGCACGGAACAAATATTTGTATGGCCTACAGATACTTGTTTCGGGTCTGGGTGTGTTTGTGTATGTGACTTTGAATGTTTGTAAACGCACCCACGATACAGGAGAAATTCCTAGTGTGGGGCAACGTTTTTTTTTTTTTAAAAAAAACAAAAAAACAAAAAAAATATATATATATTATTTTTTTTGTTAATTATTTATTTAATTTGTTAATTATGATTTGACGGCACGGTTGGCGCAGTGTCTGAGCGATTGAACTGCTGCGCTGCGTGTCGCGGGTTCGATCCCCGCACGAAACAAATATTTGTATGGCCTGCAGATAGTTATTTTGGGTCTGGGTATTTGTGTATGTTAGTTTATATGTTTGTGAATTTGTTTATGTGTCGAATTCATAGTGCGGGGCAACGTTTAATTTTTTTTTTTAATAATCATATTATATTGAGGTGAAGTATTTTTCAAAGCAAATCCATAGCCAACTTATACATTGACTTACTGCCGCACTCAGAGAGCTTTAATGATTACTTAGGCCATCACTTAGAAAAGGTTTTGACAGTTTTGTCATACAAAAGTATGTCAAATCTTTACTAAGTGACGGCTTAAGTAATCATTAAATATCTCCGAGTACCGCAGTTAGAGTGTTATTCGCTTAAAAAAAGCTTTAAATTTCCTTGACGGCACAATTTCATAATGGGTAAACCGGCTTCTTTTTAATAGCATTTTTCGCCTCTAAAAATCTACATTGCCTTCTAAATTACTAAGTAAGCCACAATTAACGAGCATCTAAGTATTCCTATCTTAGCCACTAGTTAAGTTCTATCTGAGCCACTCTAAATATAACTCAGCATGGTGGTTATTTTTTACCCGACAACGGCGAAGTGACGCGCGCTCGCTTCGCTCGCATATTAAATAACACTAATATCTTCTGTCCCCGAATTGCCGGGCCTCCGCCGGCCTCCTTCGTCGGCCTACGGCCCGGTGCCCATGCCGCCCATTAGGGTGCTAATTAAACCGGCTTCTTTTTAATAGCATTTTTCGCCTCTAAAAGCAATACGAACGCGCGGTCGACAAAAATAAATACACGATATTGTCTATGGTCGCTTGACTTGTATTTTTTTGAAGACCTAATGTTAAAGCTATAAAATGTAAAATGGTTATGAGATATAAATTCCGTGGCTGCGTTAGTAAATTAGGTGTCTATGTAATAAGTACAAGTTACGATAGTTGATGATCTTTATTTGACGCTTTCTGTAAGATATTTAGTTGGCATTGTAAAAAGTTGAATTAGCTTTTTAGAGGCTATCTTATTTTCCCGTGGCTTAGTCATAAAATTAGAAGTTTGATCACGTGGCCATTAAAAAAAATCTGTTGCTCGATTTATTATTTCCCTTTCATAATCTCACACCTTTTCTTTAAGGCCGTTGCGTTGCTAAAATCCCAAAAACGACGTATGTTTAAAGAAATTTGTTGAGGAATCCTTCCGTACGATTTCCATATAAAAAATATATGTTATACATAAAGTCATCATAAATAATTCGTATTGTTTAAAATTTTAATAAACCTTCACATTATTTAATAAAAAATCGTAGTATGTCTTAACCTAAATCGAATTTTGTCTCTGTAACGGCTGAATAGTTCGGTATGAATTTTATACCCAAAAATACGTAGTGATGTATTTATCAATCCGTATTGTTTATTTTCTCTGATTTGTAATAAAATTTTTAAATAATAAATTAATTCCCGACATTTTGAGGCAAATGCGGCGCGAGACCCGTCGCGCATACTCGGAACGCGCTGCGCCAGTGTCTCGATGACTGTTGTCACGGGTGGACTGCACGCATGTTATTACTTCACAAATAAAATTCAAAAGTTCACGTTTTTAATGTTTTCTGAATTAAAACATATTGTAAATTGTACAGTTATCAATATTTCGTAAAATAAGAACAGAAAATAAGTTTGTAAATATATTTAAAGTAGTTTGTAATTTCGTTTTGTTGTTTGCACCTATCATAGACTAAGCTGACTATGCCTAATAAACGTTAAGTGACGCGTGGCCGAGCTCTCCAAAACTATTGGTAAATTACCCACGTTTCTTAGTAGATATTTTGGTATATAGATATATCTATGATATTATTTTAATTTTGGACTGCCTCGTTGGTCTGTTGGTCGTAAGCACGATGCTGAGCATGAGGTCCTTTGTTCGATTCCCGGGTCGGGCAAAGTGTTATTGGGTTTTTCCATCAGGAAATTATAAGTAACAGCCACGGAGTCTGGATTTGTGCCCGGTTGATGGCAATAGGCTCGCCCCTATTATATGGGACTTAAACATAACTGGCGAAATGTGGGTGTACTGTTAGGTACACCTCTGCCTAACCCTTCGGGGATTACAGTAGGCGTGATGTTATGTTATCTATTTTGTCTTGAGATTTTCGTTTGATGGAAGATGGAGATCTAGATGACTGATGATGTCTCGTACCTAATGATGGTCTCTCATACTACATGATACATTTTGAAGGTCTGATGAAGACCAGGTAACTGCTTATCGGTTCTCAGTCACGGAAATAGTCAGAATGCTCCAACTTTCAGCTTTTATCTCATTGAGCACGGATGCTACTACATGATACATTTTGAAGGTCTGATGATGATCAGCTAAGTGCTTATCGGTTCTTAGTGACGGATGTAGTTAGAATGACCTTGCTTTCAGATTTTATCTTATTGAGCACGGATGCTACTACATGATACATTTTGAAGGTCTGATGATGACCAGCTAAGTGCTAATTGGTTCTCAGTGACGGATATAGCTAGAATGACCTAGCTTTCAAATTTTATCGATCTGAGCACGGATGCTACTACATAATACATTTTGAAGGTCTGATGATGATCACCTAAGTGCTTATCGGTTTTCAGTGACGGATGTAGTTAGAATGACCTAGCTTTCAGATTTTATCTTATTGAGCACGGATGCTACTACATGATATATTTTGAAGGTCTGATGATGACCAGCTAAGTGCTTATCGGTTCACAGTGACGGATATAGCTAGAATGACCACCATCAGGTAAATGGCATCATCAGTCTCCAAGGCCTCTTCGAGCTCTTTCGAATGAGTCGTGTGTGGACACGACGGTTCTACGTGGTGCCGTCAATGAGATCCTATATCCACCTTCGGAGTCCACCATCAGGTACGAGACATCATCAGTCATCCAGATCTTCATCTTCCATCAAACGAAATTCTCAAGACAAAATAATTAAAACGATAAAACAATTAACACCATTAAAACAATAACATACATTACATAACATCGCGCCTGTAATCCCCAAAGAGTTAGGCAGAGGTGTACCTAATAGTAGGCGTGATGTTATGTTATTATGTATGTTATTATTTTAATGATGTTAATTGTTTTATCGCTTTTAGCGATAAAACAATTGTAGCAAAGAACAATTGTAGTCGTTCTTGTAGCACGGATGCTACTACATTTTGAAGGTCTGATGATAACCAGCTAAGTGCTTATCGGTTCTCAGTGACGAACGTAGTTAGCATGACCTAGCTTTAAAATTGTATCGATCTGAGCACGGATGCTACTATATAATACATTCTGAAGGTCTAATGATGACCAGCTAAGTGCTTATCGGTTCTCAGTGACGGATACAATTATGATGCCACAGCTTTCTGCTTTTATCTTATTGAGCACGGATGCTACTACATGATACATTTTGAAGGTCTGATGATGACCAGCTAAGTGCTAATTGGTTCTCAGTGATGGATATAGCTAGAATGACCTAGCTTTCAAATTTTATCGATCTGAGCACGGATGCTACTACATGATACATTTTGAAGGTCTGATGATGACCAACTAAGTGCTATTGGTTCTCAGTGACGGATATAGCTAGAATGACATAGCTTTAAATTTTTTTCGATCTGAGCACGGATACTACTACACGATACATTTTGAAGGTCTGATGATGATCAGCTAAGTGCTTATCGGTTCTCAGTGACGGATGTAGTTAGAATGACTTAGCTTTCAGATTTTATCTTATTGAGCACGGATGCTACTACATGATACATTTTGAAGGTCTGATGATGATCAGCTAAGTGCTTATCGGTTCTCAGTGACGGATATAGCTAGAATGACCTAGCTTTCAAATTTTATCGATCTGAGCACGGATGCTACTACATGATACATTTTGAACGTCTGATGATGATCAGCTAAGTGCTTATCGGTTCTCAGTGACGGATACAGTTATGATGCTACAGCTTTCTGCTTGTATCTTATTGAGCACGGATGCTACTACATGATACATTTTGAAGGTCTGATGATGACCAGCTAAGTGCTAATTGGTTCTCAGTGATGGATATAGCTAGAATGACCACCATCAGGTAAATGGCACCAACAGTCTCCAAGGCCTCTTCGAGCTCTTTCAAATGAGTCCACACATGACGGTTCTACTCAGTGCCGTCAATGAGATCCTATACCCACCTTCGGAGTCTACCATCAGGTAGCTGGTATCATCAGTCTGCAAGGCCCCCTCGAGCTCTTTCAAATGAGTCCAAACACGATGGTTCTACTCAGTGCCGTCAATAAGATCCTATACCCACCTTCGGAGTTTACCATCAGATGCGAGACATCATCAGTCATCCAGATCTTCATCTTTCATCAAACGAAATTCTCAAGACAAAATAATTAAAAGCGATAAAACAATTAACACCATTAAAATAATAACATACATTACATAACATCACGCCTGTAATCCCCGAAGGGTTAGGCAGAGGTGTACCTAATAGTAGGCGTGATGTTATGTTATGTATCTTATTATTTTAATGGTGTTGAGACCTCGAGGACGCCTTGGAGACTGATAATGTCATTTACCTGATGGTGGACTCCAAAGGTAAGTAAAGGATCTCATTGACGCCACTGCGTAGAATTGTCGTGTTTCAACTCATTTGAAAGACCTCGAGGAGGCCTTAGAGACTGATGATGCCATTTACTTTTGACGGTGGACTTCGAAGGTGGGTATAGGATCTCATTGACAGCGCTGCGTAGAACCATCGTGTTTGGACTCATTTGAAAGAGCTCGAGGAGGCCTTGGAGACTGATAGTGCCATTTACCTGATGGTGGTCATTCTAGCTATATCCGTCATTGTGAACCTATAAGCACTTAGCTGGTCATTATCAGACCTTCAAAATGTATCATGTAGTAGCATCCGTGCTCAATAAGATAAAATCTGAAAGCTAAGTCATTCTAACTACATCCGTCAATGAGAACCGATAAGCACTTAGCTGATCATCATCATACCTTCAAAATGTATCATGTAGTAGCATCCGTGCTCAATAAGATAAAATCTGAAAGCTAAGTCATTCTAACTACATCCGTCACTGAGAACCGATAAGCACTTAGCTGATCATCATCAGACCTTCAAAATGTATCATGTAGTAGTATCCGTGCTCAGATCGATAAAATTTGAAAGCTAGGTCATTCTAGCTATATCCGTCACTGAGAACCAATTAGCACTTAGCTGGTCATCATCAGACCTTTATAATGTATTATGTAGTAGCATCCGTGCTCAAATCGATAAAATTTTAAAGCTAGGTCATGCTAACTACGTTCGTCACTGAGAACCGATAAGCACTTAGCTGGTTATCGTCAGACCTTCAAAATGTATCATGTAGTAGCATCCGTGCTACAAGAACGACTACAATTGTTTTTTGCTACAATTGTTTTATCGCTAAAAGCGATAAAACAATTAAAATCATTAAAATAATAACATACATAACATAACATCACGCCTACTATTAGGTACACCTCTGCCTAACCCTTTGGGGATTACAGGCGCGATGTTATGTAATGTATGTTATTGTTTTAATGGTGTTAATTGTTTTTTCGTTTTAATTATTTTGTCTTGAGAATTTCGTTTGATGGAAGATGGAGATCTGGATTACTGATGATGTCTCGTACCTAATGGTGGACTCCGAAGGTGGGTATAGGATATCATTGACGGCACTGAGTAGAACCATCGTGTTTGGACTCATTTGAAAGAGCTCGAGGAGGCCTTGGAGACTGATGATACTAGCTACCTGATGGTAGACTCCGAAGGTAATTATAGGATCTCATTGATGGCACCACGTAGAACCGTCGTGTGTGGACTCATTTAAAAGAGCTCGAAGAGGCCTTGGAAACTGATGGTGCCATTTACCTGATGGTGGTCATTCTAGCTATATCCGTCACTGTGAACCGATAAGCACTTAGCTGGTCATCATCAGACCTTCAAAATGTATCATGTAGTAGCATCCGTGCTCAATAAGATAAAATCTGAAAGCTAGGTCATTCTAACTACATCCGTCACTGAGAACCGATAAGCACTTAGCTGATCATCATCAGACCTTCAAAATGTATCATGTAGTAGCATAACCGTGCTCAATAAGATAAAATCTGAAAGCTAAGTCATTCTATCTACATCCGTCACTGAGAACCGATAAGCACTTAGCTGATCATCATCATACCTTCAAAATGTATCATGTAGTAGCATCCGTGCTCAATAAGATAAAATCTGAAAGCTAAGTCATTCTAACTACATCCGTCACTGAGAACCGATAAGCACTTAGCTGATCATCATCAGACCTTCAAAATGTATCATGTAGTAGTATCCGTGCTCAGATCGATAAAATTTGAAAGCTAGGTCATTCTAGCTATATCCGTCACTGAGAACCAATTAGCACTTAGCTGGTCATCATCAGACCTTCATAATGTATCATGTAGTAGAATACGTGCTCAGATAGATAAAATTTGAAAGCTAGGTCATTCTAACTACATCCGTCACTGAAAACCGATAAGTACTTAGCTGGTCATCATCAGACTTTCAAAATGTATTAAGTAGTAGCATCCGTGCTCAGACAGATAAAATTTAAAAGCTAGGTCATTCTAACTACATCAGTCACTGAAAACCGATAAGCACTTAGGTGGTCATCGTCAGACCTTCAAAATGTATCAAGTAGTAGCATTCGTACTCAGTTAGCTGAAAGCTGGAGCATTCTGACTATTTCCGTGACTGAGAAGCGATAAGCAGTTACCTGGTCTTTATCAGACCTTAAGAATGTATCGTAGGAGTACCTGTGCTCAGTGAAATAACTAATGAAAGCTAGGTTATTACTTCATTAGTCAAAGTGTATAATTTATTATTAAATATTTTATTCATACATTATGATGTAGATACTCCAAGAGAAACAAAATATGTTAGGCAAATACGATGACCACTCTGCGACACATTTCTGTTCTTTGTTACGTTTTTCTGTAGTACAGTCGTTTGCCGGTAGGGGCCGAAAAATTAACAAAAGCCAGTACAGAGGTCAAATCGTCAAAGTCATCCACTGCTGTGATCCCCTTAAGCTTAAAATCGAATCATCATTTGTGTAATCTAAAATGTTCGTCTACTAGCCAGAAATTACCATAAAAACACAGAGATTCATCAAATTAACAAAGTAATCTATCATTTCAGGTTTCAACGCGATCTTCCAAAACTCAGTGTACGGCGTGGCAGCCTGCCTGCCCGCCAGCTACACCGGCGCGGTAGTCCTCGGCGGCAACCTTTGTGGGCTACTCATCGTGGGTTTGGACTGGCTGTCGGTGGTCTTTGATAATCCGCGCACGGCGGCTATCTACTACTTCATAGGCGGCATGTTTGTGCTGCTCATTTGTATTGATACATATTTCGCGTTGCCCTTGAATGTGAGTATGGATTGACAAAACATTCACGCTTGTAATCTTCGGATGGTAAAGCAGAGGTGCACCTATAGTGGGGAATATTTTTCCAGTTATTTTAAGATCCTATTCAATAGGAGCTGCCATCAATTTAAGCGGCCACAAATCCAGACTACGTCTGAAATCAACTTGTGAATCGAAACTAGACCTCCATGCACAAAGTATTGGTTGCGAGAACCAAATAAAAAAATTAATAACTGCCTCGTTGGTCCAGTGGTAGCAATCGCGACTGCGGAGCATGAGATCCCGTTTCGATTCCCGGGCCGGGCAAATTGTTATTTGGTTTTTCCATCAGGAAGCAGATACGGAGTCTAAGTCCTAATGCCATCAGGCAATAGGCTCGCTCTCTATTACATGAGATGAAAACAATGTAATTCACAGTTTGTAAATACCCACTACGCAACAGAGGATACATGACAGATATGTTTCTTACTTTTTTAAGTGGGTACAGTAACGCACTACAAAGTAACATGCATTTTTATAACTGAAATGTGTGTATTGTGTTTTGCTACATTCTTAATATTATACCCTGAAAAAGTACAATAAATCATGCTAAAAAGAAGAATAGAGAGACTGACTATCTGACCACCGCACACCAGTTGTTTTCAAACTTGATTTCAACACCGATCTCTTTTAATTTTTCCAGAAATTCTACCGCTACCACGAGCAGTTAAGCCAGTCACACAACGACGACCGGGGCCCGGCTAAGCCTGTGAACCAGACTTCCCGCTTCACGATATTCAAGCAATCCTTCGTGCAACTGTACAACGTGTTCATCATCTTCTTTGTGACGCTGTCTATATTCCCCTCCGTTTGCTCAGGTGGGTACATCATCTTCGTATTCTGCTTTTCTCCCATATTACACGGATTCTGGAAAGAGAACACCTGTGGCCAGTGCTGGCAGTCCCGACTTACGAGCGTGCTAAGTCGTGGGTTTAAACCTTAAACCCAGGCAGGCGCATTACTTTGTGTAATTAATTACATCACCGCTGCTCTCAAAAACGGTGAAGGAAAACATCGTGAGAAAATTAAAATGTTTTTAGAACCAAAAAATCAAAGACATTGTCATCTACCAACCCGCACTGGGCCTGCGTGGTGGATTATATACATATAGGCCATCCCTCTCCTAAAGAGGAGGCCTGAGTCCCAGCAGTGAGAACAATAAATGCTGATGATGATGACACGGATTCTGAGCATCACGTTTCCCGCCGAATACCCACTACGCAACAGAGGACACATAATAGATATGTTTCTTACTTTTTTAAGTGGGTACAGTAACGCATTACAAAGTAACATGCATTTATTAAACTTAAATGTGTGTATTGTGTTTTGCTACATTCATAATATTATGTCCTGAACGAGTCCAATAATGATTGGATGCGAATAAAGGGTAGCACTGCAGTGGTGTGCCTAGGGGCAACAAACAAGTCCATAAGGCAAGCTGACTGTTCAGAAACCCTAACATCATGAAGTGTAGTAGGTTATAAGGGCAAGCCAAGCTTTCAGGATTGTATGACAGTACCACTACTAGACAGCCAGTTCGCAACTACACCCGGTCGGCTCTTCTAACTAATGTATATGTAATTTTTTAAACTGACGTGGTTGCTAACATTATTTTTAACACTTGTAACGGGATATTTACCATGTAGTAAACATGGTCATATCATGTAGTCATCTGCCTAGCCTTATCCCAACTATTTTGGGGTCGGCTTCCAGTCTAACCGGATTTAGCTGAATACCAGCATTTTACATGGAGCGACTGCCTATCTGACCTCCACAACCCAGTTAATACTAGGTAATACGATACCATGTAGATGTTAATAATAGTGTACATGTATGTGTTTGTCATTTATATAATGATGATGATAAGCCAAAATGAAGGGTTAAGATTTTAGCGATCCATGTCTGTTTGTCACATTATTGTGTCCCACAATAGCGCCTAGAGTAAACCAATTTTGATAAATAAGGCGTTAATCTATTCGCTATTACTTATGGTTCGGGTGACATAGGCTTCATTTTTACATAGAACAAACTGCCTTTATTTAACAGGGATAGGCAGAAACCACAGGCGCTACCCGATCGTTATATACTCCTTCTGTTTTATGTGAACAAAATCAATATCACTGATATAAATACAAACAACCTGGAAGTCTTTAAATAGACTCTGGACCCAGGTTTTTCGCAGCAAGGTAAACCTGCTGAGGTGGAGATTCATAGATGACTTTGGACTGGAGTGTAAATGTGGTGCTGTTCCTCAAACAATGGGGCACTTAAAATCTTGCGGTGCGTGTCCTGCTGTTTGTTCACTTCAGGAACTGATGGATGCTACAGAAAGCGCCAAACTAGTAGCTCAGTTCTAGACCGACACAATAGGGATGTTTACTGACTAAAAAATATATGATTCTAATTAGTCCGTCTGTTAGATTATCGAAAAATATTAATACGTATTTTTTTGTTTTATCAAATGAATAAATTTACGAAGATAAAACGCGTCAAAGATTTGAGTGGGGGGGTTTTGACGTCACTCACCGATAAAAAATGTCATACTGCTGTATTGTCTTAATTGTTTGTTTACGTGAAAAAAGAAAAAAATACGTGCCCAATATTTTTTGGAAATCTATCTGACGGACTAATTAGATTTTTTTAGTTAACTACTCCATTAAGATTGCTATTTAAACGCTAATAAGAAGACCAACAACTAACAGAGACTTTTTTTATTTGTCGTTCACAGACATTTCGCCGGTGAAAGTTGGGTTCTTGGGCGCCAATTTCGCCCGCATCACTTGCTTCTTGACGTTCAACATCACCGCTACCCTCGGTAACATCACTGCAAGCACGATTCAATTTGTAAGTAATTCTTTAGTATATTCTACATTATTTCTTTATCGTGTGTTTAGTTTCTAACCTGGTGTCAGAGTTCTGTGTCGCCGATGGGCCTCTGACTTGAAAACCTCTTCAGTTCAGAACATAATACACGTTTACATAGAAATTTTACGTCGGTTTAAAAAAATGGCCCCAAATTTTGTTCTATTACCCACTACGCAACAGAGGATACATGACAGATATGTTTCTTACTTTTTTAAGTGGGTACAGTAACGCATTACAAAGTAACATGCATTTTGTTAACTTAAATGTGTGTATTGTGTTTTGCTACATTTTAGCGACGACCCACCAGGGAATCGAACTCAGGACCACATGCACCCCGTCGGGGTTGCGGGTTATTCGCAAGAGATACCGCGGCCTCGACATGAAGGTCTAAGAAGGAACGTGGGTGGTTTTTAGTCAATACAAGTCTGACACTCCCTTTCGCTCTGCCCAAGAGCGGGAAGGGTTATTTGATGATTTTCCAATCGAAAAAAAAAAGAAAAATAAAAGGACCACATGCACAGCCAGTCGCTTGACCACTAGACCATCGAGGCAGTCTGTTTTGATAAAACAAGACAAGAGAATACTATTTTGTTACATAAAAAAAAAAAAATGTACTCTAGCACAGTGCTGCCCAGTGCTGTCCTATTTGAATTTTTACAAAAAAATCACGAAAAACAAGTAAACAGTAGTCAAGTAGCCAAAGGGATGTTTCCTGACTAAAACAAATATGATTCTAATTAGTCCGTCTGTTAGATTATCGAAAAATATTGGATACGTATTTTTTGTTTTATCAAATTAATAAAAATTGACGAAGATAAAACGCATCAAAGATTTGAGTGGGGGTTTGTGACGTCACTCACCGGTAAAAAAATGACATACTAATGTCTTAGAATATGACGTCACACGAGCTTTCAAAGCACTGTATCGTCTTCATTGTTTGTTTACGTGAAAAAAATATGTGTCCAATATTTTTTGGAAACCTATCTGACGGACTATTTTTTTTAGGTAACTATCCTATTGTACATGAAGTTTAAATAAATAAATAAAACAGCTAAAACATTCGTCGTAACCTTCCAGCCTACCCCCCGCTGGCTAGTACTCTTTACAACAGTCCGTCTGCTCTTCATTCCGTTTTTCCTGTTCTGCAACTACAAGCCAATGGACCGCACCATCCCGGTGCTGGTCAACAACGACTATGTCTTCTGGATCGCTTCGGCGCTGTTTGGGTGGAGTTCGGGGCATGGCAGCTCGCTTGCTATGATGTATATTGGACGGTAAGTAATAGAATAATGTTAATAAATAAAAAAACTCATCATAAAGCTCAAAGTCACCAAAAGGAGAATGGAAAAGGCTATCCCCGGAGTTTCCTTGCGGGATCGCATCAGAAATGAAACAAGAGAACCAAGGTCACCGCGGTAGCCCAAAGAATTGCCAAACTAAAGTGGCAGTGGGCGGATGGCCGATTGAGCCGAAAAGTTCTGGAGTGGCAACCGCCAACCGGAAGACGTTGCGTTGAAAGGCTTCCCACTAGGTGGACAGATAATGAACAAAGAAAGAAAATTGAGTTTATTTGGGATTATTCACAAAAATACCAATTTTTTTTTTACAAAAGAAACACTGATTATACCAAAAGGGCCTCAGCTCAGCATAATCCCATATGGTAAGCCAGTGTGTGCACCATCTGACGCTGATTTTCAGCTGCTGCCCACGGATGCCACGGATACGGATGAAGGTTGCGGGGATCCGCTGTATGCGAGTTGCACGGGACCGGTCAATGTTATGATACCTGGGGGAGGCCTATGTGCAGCAGTGGACGTCTTTCGGCTGAAATGATGATGAGACAAATACAGAGATAGAGTAATCTTTTTGTTACCCGCTACGCAACAGAAGATACATGATAGATGTTTCTTACTTTTTACACGACTGTTCCAAAAAAAAGAGTGTTATTTCAAACTCAAACTCAAAGCATTTATTTCAATTAAACCATTACAGGCACTTTTGAATGTCAGAAGAACAATTCATAAAACAAAACTAAACTACGAGTGCAATACGTCATCCCGAAAGCCACCATTTAAGCGGGTACCTACAGTAATGCATTACAAAGTAACATACATGCATTTATTTTACTTAAAATGTGTGTATTGTGTTTTGCTACATTCTTAATGTTAGAAAAATATTATTAAACAAGGCCATTATTGTAGGTAAACGGGTACGCCTTACAAAAAAAGATGCAGACATTCCACCAACCCGCACTGGGCTCTCGTGGTGGATTCCCTCTCATAGAGAAAAGGCCTGTGTCGCACGCAAGAGAGACAAATTGCATGCCTATATAATTTATAACCTATCTAGCTGATGCCCGCGGCTTCGCCCGCGTGGATGTCGGTCAAATTATATACTGAAACCCTCCTCTTGAATCACTCTATCTATTAAAAAAGCCACTTCAACATCCGTTGCGTAGTTTTAAAGATTTAAGCATACATAGGGACGGACAGACAGCGACAGCGACTTTGTTTTATACTATGTAGTGATGATTAATAGGCTTAAATAAGAATATGAACACGTATCGAAAGTAACAAAACAACGCTTTATAGGCATAAGAAATGAGTCTGCAAAAAATACATACTAATTCTCGCAATCCCTTTTTCCAGCAAGGTAGCCCCCGAGAATGCCTCTCAAGCCGGCATGCTGGGCGGCGCAGTGCTAGTGACCGGCATCGTGGTCGGCATCACCTTCACGCGCGTGTGTCCTCTCATCGTGACAGCCGACTTCTGGCAGAGCGCCTAGCGATCACTTCACTACGTCTCTACGGCGTGGGATGTGCTCACAAGGCGGCTGGGACAGTGAGGACTGTCTAGTGATGTGTTTGTGATGGATAGAACAGTGACTTTGTGTAGGGAAGTGTTAAGCTTAGTGTTTGGTAGGCTGGGTTGGGGCTCACAGCTGAGCTTAAGAAGTCGACCGCTAGGACACTGGGACACAGGCTTCCTCTCTGTGAAATGGAGTGGGCGTTTAACCATCACGCAGGGCCAGCGCAAGAATCCTCCAGTATCGACGGAATCTATCGATAGCCCGTCCCAACCTGTCTATGGACGCCTAGCGTAAGTCTTAAATAAGTTACAAGATCATGAGAAAAGAGATTATATATAATATATAACAAAAATGTATGTGAGGTTAAAAGTTAGCGGTCCAGTGTGGTAACAAGAAAGGAGCCTGGATAACAGTGATAAAAAGATTGTGACATTGACAAAATGTGTTCTTTATATATTATATGCAAGTTATATAATTTTTTGTTGTGTAGTAGGTTGTTAAACAGTAATTAAGGAGATATGAGATACAGTTTGCCAAAAACTAATAGTTTTATCGGTTCATTGTTAGTTTGTGTCTTATTTATTTGCTGTAAGGACTATTATGCGTTGCTTTTGTGTGGTTTTGCTTTAAAACTGATACACATGCTAGTAACTTGTACAAAAGAATACAAGTACCTTGCATGCCATAACAACACATCTGACCATATGATGAAACAGTGACATGACATGCAAGTAACAGCACAATTTGGTTCAGGCTACTAGCATGCTTAAGATTATAATGCATTTACTAGTATTCCCATCTCAAGTTTAGTATTTCCATCTCAGTTTAGTATTCCCGTCTCAGTTTGGGTAAAGTTAACAAATTAAGTTGAAACCAAATATTTATTTGTCTCGAAAAAACGAAATTTAATATCTTATCATTGGCAGTTGATTTAAAAAAACACAAATAATACGAACTACAGTATAGGTTGTTTTGGTGCTTATCAAGTAGTAATATAAATTGTTTGATCCTATAATAGCAGTTGACTACTCAAACCCACACAGGTTATTGACATGTATAGGGGTTAATATGGTATTAGAATATAATATTATAGATTAAGGTAATGTTCACTATCTCTCCGCCTTGAGGCTAATTTAACGACAATTCAAAATGCAAACAAATCTCGACCTTTATACAAAAATCTCTGACCAACGGAATTGTTAAAATGCAACAAAATGAACACATAAGAATATCCAAATATTTCTACTAAAAATTGCTAAAATATAAACAAAAATAACATATAAATATGCTATATAAATTGATATATGTAAAGTTAAAGTTTGTAAGTGTATAAAATATTTAATAGGTAGTACAATGCCGTCGAGGTGTATGAAGTTATTATCATATATTTGTTAGTGTTAAAATTTGTAACGAGTCTTTTAAGCCTGTTACATACTATTGAATTCTTTGCTTTGATTTGTAGGCTCTAATGGTGGTGTTGCCTTATGAAAATTCATTTTTTGGTTGACTTGGATTCGTGAAGTGGTCACACTGAGTTTTATTTTCGATGCTGTCAAATTGACTTTGACATCTGTTGCTTTTCGACCTATAACTTGGACCTAATGGAGTGATTTTTGAGCGCTCCAATAAAATCTCAAAATATAACTTGAGATGGGCGGCATCTAGTCCCTAATTATGTGGTAGCCGATTGCCCTTGTCATGATCCTAATTGGATAGCCTTTATTTTTTAAGGTAAGCGAATTCTTTGTGATTTCGGTCCGTTCCGCGTTGTCATGGCTATTTTGATAGCAGACGCTAATAGTTTCCGATATTTAATTGTTTCAGGATCTCTTATCTTCATTTTATAATTATTTGCTTGGATTCATTCATCTACTGATGACCACATTTTGATTTTTGGAAGAAACGGTGAGTTTAATTGTATATTGCTTGTAACGATTTTTGCAACGATTTCTAAATCGATCGCCATTTTTTATCCGCTAACGATTATTCATGTTTGTTTTCAGCCACAAGGCGTTTTTTTTTCCATATTACTTAAATTTTTGAACGCACGCCCCTACCAAAATGCATATATCTTGGACCGCCGTTGGCAATCTCTGCGAATATCACCAAGATGCTCTTGGATAATCCATCAGGTTCCTAATTTAGTCGACGGAGTTTGGTATGGTTTATGATACATAACATCAATTTATTTTAAAAAGTGCAATAATGACAGGTCTTAGAATAACAGCGATGTCATCTTAATTTTACACATTAGAGCTGTTAGCTTTAGAATTAGAAAGGAATTTTCAAACCAGCAGCCTTCGGGTAATAAAGTCGTTCTTACTTTTCATGATCGATTTTTATTGATACCTTCCCGCTTGAAGATTAAAAGTCTCAAGCTCCCGCAGGTAAGTCTATCCTTGGCATAGTTTTGTGTGTACTCCAGGCGCCCGAATTTTCACTTTTACTTATTTTTATTTGGAGCACACCACACAGTTTAATTTCATTCATCTCACACACCCTTTTTTTTATTATTACAATTGTCGCTCAGCGAACAGGGACTTGAAGTAGGTTTGTCTGGTACTTAAATACTGTCATTATTGCACAATTATTAATTAACTTATGAGTCTATTGTTTGCATTAGTTTGTTCTACATTGTTACTTTAATAACTTTGTGTTTATTTTAATTTTTGACTCATAAGTAGTACTTAACCTAATTTGGTGAATCTTTGTAAACAATGTTTTGTGTTTACTTATTGATAATTTTGTTTATTGACCTGTTTGTTTTAATAACATGTTTTTTTCTTAGCAAAACCAACAGAAATGTATAGCATTGACCGTATTTTGTTGTTCTCAACAGTAAAGTTATTTTAAAAACTAAGTTTAACTTTTAAAGAAAATAATTTAATCTAATTGTAAGTACAATATTGTACATTTAATTTATCTAGATTTAAGCTGCTTGTAAGTGATTATTGCACTTTTAAAACGATAAAATTAGCTTAGTAATTTTTCATGGGAATACCACATTGACTTCAATACTTAACCTCAAACTTGAGAATTTATTTTCAAACTTTTAACTTTTTGAAATTTAGTTTTTGCTTTTCGTTTGCTATTCGCCTTGCTGTTTGTTAGTCATGGACAAGGGAGTTTAGTCTTACCTGACGATGAAATTACTGACCCTTGGTATAGAAAAATATTTATCCATTGTCAAAAATCTCCTAGAAAGTATAAGAATTTTAGAGTTGAAAATAATACTTTATATAAATTTTGTAGAAATAAATATAATCCTCACAGTCTTTTAGACTGGAAGATTGTTATACCCAAAGAGCATATTTTAGATACTATTAGATCAAATCACGATGATGTGAATTCTGGACACTTAGGAATACATAAAACTTTGAAGAAATTAAAACAACATTATTTTTGGAAGGGAATGTTTAATGATATTCATCAATACATTTTGTCTTGCGATACCTGTAAAGCTTATAAACATACTACATCTCCACCTTTTGGTATTATGATTAATCCTAAAAAAGTTGATCGTCCCATGCTTATGCTCTCAGTTGATATCATAGGAATTCTACCTAAAACTTATTCTGGTCATAGATACATACTTTCGGTTGTAGACGTTTTTACTAAATATTGCTGGTTCTTTCCAATGATCAATGCTACCACTAGAGTAATTTGTAAACATTTTGAAAAAGAAATATTTCTCAAATTTGGTTGTCCAAAAATAGTAGTTTGTGACAATGGAACTCAATTTACTTCAAAACATTTTGTAGATTTTTTGAAAGGTTTTAATATAACCAAAATATTTTATAATACTTTGTATACACCTCAAAATAACCCTGTTGAGAGATATAATAAAACGGTCGAAACCTGCATATCGTGTTTTGTTAAAGATGATCATAGAACTTGGTCAAGTTTTTTGCCCAATGTTCAATTAGCTTTAAATAATAGTGTAAACCTTGCTACTGAGTTTACTCCTAACTTTCTGATGTTTGGTAGGGAGCTTATTCTTGATGCGTCATTACATCACTTTAGTAGTTCTGTTGATAACTTATCTCAACTAGAAATTTCAAATAGGAATGCTTATGCAGTTTCTCTTAATTCACTTAGTGATATTTTTGTTAAAGTTCAAGCTTACTTGTTAAAGGGGTATAAGCGAAATGCCGCTTATTATAATAAAGGTCGGAAAGTCATTTCTTTTGGTGTGGGTGATATGGTGTGGAGAAGAAGTTTTGTTCAATCTCATGCTCCTGCATATTTTTCAGCTAAGCTTGCACCTAAGTTTGTAAAGTGTAAAATAACTGAAAAGGTTTCGGATAACGTTTATGTTTTGAAAGATTTAAATAAAGGTTCAGTGGGACGTTATCATGTTAAAGATATTATTAAATTTTAATTTGGTTTCCAAGTGTTAGTCTTGATTTTGATAAATTCTGTTTGAAGGTCACTTTTGACAGTGTGATGTACGTGTGGATGGATGATAGGTTATCGGTGATTTGAAAGAGGTATGTTAGGTAACTTCTTATAAATTTATTGAATTTGAATTCTTAACATTCTAAAAATAAAACTTAGGCCATTTTTGTTAATTAAATACAATTTTTTTCCACACTAAATGTTTTTCACACCAGAGGATCTTATTTTATGTTTTGTTCGTTTTTGTTGGATTGTATAAGATCTTATTTTTCTAAGGGTAACCTTTTACCTGTTTACATTTTATTAGGATCTTATGTAACCCTACACTTCAGGTTATTTTTACCTTGAGATCAAAAACTTGAACTCAATTTCAAGTTTTTGTAATCTTTTTTTTTCATAGTTTGAAATCATTCTATTTTCTCTTCGTCATAAATAGTAATCGATTTTTAAATCTATTTTGTGCTGTTCATTGACAGAATTGTTTCTCATTTTTACTAGAGTTTCATTCTCTTTAATGATCGGATTTGACTTTGTTAGTAACGCGTTCATCCTGGACTTTACTTTTTAGGGTCATTCTGTAACCTTTGTTACAAAATGCCTTATTATTTTTTGAATCTTGGTGTAACTTTTGACCTTGATTTCGACTCTTTTTTCCATTGTGCTCGGAAAGTCGGTGGTGTTGTGTCGATCACAATGTGGGATTTCGGCCCCGGCCATATTTTTTCCTTTTTCCATTGTGTTGGACATTGTTGTTCCAATCACAATGTGGGATTTTTTTTTGACTTTCGTCATTCTTTTTCTTTGCGTTCGGAAGTTCGGTGGTGATGTGCCGATCGCATTGTGAAACTTTGGCTTTCGCCTTTTCGTTATTGAGATTTCTCATTGGAGATCTCAATGATTTTTTGTGTTTGTCTGTGTTTGGGAGATTGGTAGTGTTGAGCCAGTCACAGCAACATTCTTTTACAGCTATTGTGCTCGGGAATTCGGTGGTGATGAGCCGATCACAGTACGCTTTCCTTTGTTTCGTTGCAGGATTGTGCCTGTAACAATATTTTAAATAAGGTCTTTCAGCTTTATTTAAAAACTTTTGTTTGGAGTTTCAATTTTTTTTGGATTGTTGGATACGGAGTTAGTCAGTGGCAATAGAGCCTAACTGCACTCATAGAGATGGTAGAGTTGGAAGCAGTTGACATAGTAGTCAGTGGCGATAGTGCCTAACTGCACTCAAAGTTGTACTGTTCCAAGTGGTTTGAAATTTTTAGTCAGTGGCGATGGTGCCTAACTGCACTAAAAATTGTAGTTTGTATTGGTAAATTGTTCGAATTCGTTTGAAATTTGTAGTCAGCGGCTATAGTGCCTAACTGCACTGTTTTGGAGTTTAGAAGCGCTAAGAGATTTCTCTCTTCGTTTCATTTAACTAGTTTTTATAACTTATATTTTTTTCTGTTTTTCACATATTTCATTTTTGACTTTTTGTCATTTGCATGTTTTTACTTTTATTAAATTCTTGAGACCTTGTCGTTTGACATGTTCAGAATTCATTTACACTTCGAATCTTTTATGATTCTTTTCTTTTTTTGGGAATTAGAAAGTTGTTAAGACTGGTCTATTGTGTTGAAGATTTCTTTCTAATAAAAGAAAGTTCCTTTCTTTTATTTTCGGGGAGGGATGTAATGTAACGAGTCTTTTAAGCCTGTTACATACTATTGAATTCTTTGCTTTGATTTGTAGGCTCTAATGGTGGTGTTGCCTTATGAAAATTCATTTTTTGGTTGACTTGGATTCGTGAAGTGGTCACACTGAGTTTTATTTTCGATGCTGTCAAATTGACTTTGACATCTGTTGCTTTTCGACCTATAACTTGGACCTAATGGAGTGATTTTTGAGCGCTCCAATAAAATCTCAAAATATAACTTGAGATGGGCGGCATCTAGTCCCTAATTATGTGGTAGCCGATTGCCCTTGTCATGATCCTAATTGGATAGCCTTTATTTTTTAAGGTAAGCGAATTCTTTGTGATTTCGGTCCGTTCCGCGTTGTCATGGCTATTTTGATAGCAGACGCTAATAGTTTCCGATATTTAATTGTTTCAGGATCTCTTATCTTCATTTTATAATTATTTGCTTGGATTCATTCATCTACTGATGACCACATTTTGATTTTTGGAAGAAACGGTGAGTTTAATTGTATATTGCTTGTAACGATTTTTGCAACGATTTCTAAATCGATCGCCATTTTTTATCCGCTAACGATTATTCATGTTTGTTTTCAGCCACAAGGCGTTTTTTTTTCCATATTACTTAAATTTTTGAACGCACGCCCCTACCAAAATGCATATATCTTGGACCGCCGTTGGCAATCTCTGCGAATATCACCAAGATGCTCTTGGATAATCCATCAGGTTCCTAATTTAGTCGACGGAGTTTGGTATGGTTTATGATACATAACATCAATTTATTTTAAAAAGTGCAATAATGACAGGTCTTAGAATAACAGCGATGTCATCTTAATTTTACACATTAGAGCTGTTAGCTTTAGAATTAGAAAGGAATTTTCAAACCAGCAGCCTTCGGGTAATAAAGTCGTTCTTACTTTTCATGATCGATTTTTATTGATACCTTCCCGCTTGAAGATTAAAAGTCTCAAGCTCCCGCAGGTAAGTCTATCCTTGGCATAGTTTTGTGTGTACTCCAGGCGCCCGAATTTTCACTTTTACTTATTTTTATTTGGAGCACACCACACAGTTTAATTTCATTCATCTCACACACCCTTTTTTTTATTATTACAAATTATACTTTAGTTGCTCTGTTAGTAATGTTGTGTATTTCTTGTGTCCACAAAATGGTGATGAACTTGCCCTTATATCGTAAGAACTAACCGGTGAACTGTGTGTTAAACCTTACCCTTAATTTACCCCTCAGGGGTCAAATAATGTGTTCGTTTGTTTCATATGACTAAATATTAATCCAAAGTGCTTGTAATATATTGACTAAAATTAAGTTAAGTAGTGGTTGATATGACCCGACTTTTTGTCTTTGCACAACATGTTTGAACAAGACACCATGATGACATTTGTATTATAATGAAATATTAGGTTGTTGATCTTGTGCCTGTTTTTGCAACAAAAAACCTCCTCCTTTTTTGAAGTTGGTTAAAAAGATCAACTGACATTTTTATACTTTGTGGTTTTGTTAATGTGTGTAAAGTTAAAGTAGATTTTCTGCTAAAAGTTCCTCGTTTGAGAGAGTTGTGGTTTTCGTAA
This sequence comes from Diarsia brunnea, assembly GCA_949774965.1. Classification (NCBI taxonomy): domain Eukaryota; kingdom Metazoa; phylum Arthropoda; class Insecta; order Lepidoptera; family Noctuidae; genus Diarsia; species Diarsia brunnea. The sequence continues at coordinate 5,003,595 of OX459019.1, forward strand.
AATGTCATTCATGTAATATTTATTATTATAGGTAAATTCTAACAATTATAATTATGTATGTTTTACAGACTGAAACACTAACAATCATTTGATTTTAGATAATTATAAGATTCCTCGTGATTTTTCAACATTGCTAGGTTTTAACGAAAGTATGTGAGGCATTTGACAAGTTATAAGTTATTTATACGCCGTAAAATTATAACAATGCCAATGAGTGTTCAATACAACATATTTGAACAATTAAATTACTGGCTGGTTTCCCATCCCATTTGAAATGGAGACACAAAAAGAACTAAAGCACAATCAAAAAAATACGTTCAAATAGGTTGTATTAAACAATGAGCATTATCTTATGCGTAGGTAAATATAACTGCAGCTTTATGTCTCGACTCTGATATTATTTTTTACCTTTTTGTGTTCTTTATTGCAAGCCAAATATTCATAGTCTAAAGTAGAACAAAATGCTTCTAGCCAAAGCTTATGGTCGGTCTGAATTTGAGGTGTATCGGAACCAACCAAAAAGTAAGTGTAAAGACTTCTTGAAGACATCAATCGAAGCTAAAGAATCCAAACCTATATAGTATAATTAGAAGTGGGTGATTACGTGAAACAATAACTATTTAGTTTCAAAGATTTGCTTCTACCGGGGCTGTGGGACTGTTCGAAAGAGATAGCAGTAATTGTATTAGTTATCGTAGGCAATCGATTTTTAAGCCGCACATGACACGGATATTGATCAAATCAGACTGATCCGAAGGTAGAACTGACCATAAAAGTTATTCCGGAAAGTGGAAATTATGTTTTTATTAGTGTCGAAGAATTTAATTTGCGACCTTGGTTGTAGTTTTACTAACATAACATTCATGTTTTTTTATTTATCTTGCGCACTTGTTTTTCCAATTCGCTGGACTTTGACAGAATAGTCGACATCGGCTTTGATTGTCATTAAACAAAAATAGAATAGAAAGTTGTGATTACTCCGCTGTTCGTTGCCTCGACGTTTTTTTGGTGGTTTGGCTACCACTGTTTATTCTAACTTTGATGATTTGGTTGGGTATAATGTGGCGGGTTTGTCCCAAGATAATATCTTGTGGTACCTTGACTTCAGACCGGTTATAAATATTGGCCAAAGTTTACCCTGGTTTTAAGTTCTCAATTCCTAGCATGACAGTGTTAGTCCTATTTATTTGAAAGTAAAATGTTATTTTTTAAATTTTACGTTTTTTATTTTATTTTCTCCTTATCCCTTTTACATAGGATAGTATATAATGTACCATAAATATACACATTCAAAATAATATCGTTAAGTAGAAGTAGTTCGGATGTGTTAAATGGAGGATTTGTCGAATAATCTTTGTAATCTGTGTATGAAAAAGAAAGTTTTATTTGTAATCATGTATTCACATTAAAATTTATCACTATCAGATAGCCCGCACGACGGCCATCAAGCTATACAAAACCAGTTTATGCGAATCTCATTGTACAGGAAATCTATACAAAGTATACTGGAATTGTATAGTCGTGTGCCCGTGACATACGCAAATAAAAGTAATATCGAAGATTGTAAACAGTTTCCGTTTAGAAAGAATAAAGTGCCAATAGTATCAGATTTCCAAGACAGTCGACTTTCATACACAGTTTCCTAAGTTTTCCTATAATAAGTACAAAAAGAAATATTAATTTAAGCTAGGAGGACGAACTTGGTTTGATTGGAAATTCAAATTTGAACTTTGATTTCGAAACGGCTCTTCTTACATAAGGCTAAGCAAGTCTCCGATACTCCTAAAGTTAAAGGGTCTTGGCGACAAGTTCAGTACTGAAATAATGTCAGTAGGGGAGTGACCGTACTTATTGACTAGGAATCGCCCTTGCGCCCTTGATCCGGTTAGAAAGAGCAATAAAACCGAATATTAAACGTGTTTTCGAGTCGTCTGACTGGCTCAAGTCTGTTCCATGTCGATAAAGTGTAGTCACTTCCAAATGCGTTGACACCCTTTTGCCTCCGCAAACGAATGTGGACCCTGAAAGTTCTGATAAAAAAATATTAGTTTTTCCGGAGACACCTAACTTCGTCGAATAGACGAGTACGCGCCAAAAAAATCCCTGACTCATCAGTCATCACTGAGTAAATCTTTGTCGCATACTCGTCAAATCGACGAAAGATGCCTAGGGTTAAATACCCTACCTACCCTACCCTTAATGACCTGTTGCATAAAGTTCAGTATATCCAAAGCCCATCGTTTGTTTTGCGCGGAGCCAAAATCAAGTATTAGAGGCTGCGAAGCATTATGTATGAAGAAGTAAAGCTTAGATTGGTGTACCTATACCCTGGTGCCTTATACATCTTCCATTGGTTTGTAACACCGCGTAGAATAAGAGATCATTATTTTGCCTACAAAACAGGAATATTTATTTTAAAAGGAATTGTATTGTTAGTGAGCTAAAGTCCAGTATATCATACTTATGTATTGTGATGAGGTTCTGGTAATATTGCTGTCGACAGCTCGTTGTGGCTAAACAAAAAAAACATTTTCGTTTGTCCTGTGCGGGGTTAAATTGAATTAGCTAGCAAAACTCCGTAGACTTAACGAGTAAAGATGTCCGAACATGATAAAACAAAAACAAATTTCAGACATTGTCCATAGTTGCATCACGTCTACGGATTTTCAGTTTTTTTAATTTTTATTTTCAATTTGATCCTTTATTGGGTACATGAAAATGTATTTTTTTGTACAGTGCAGTCAACATCAAAAGGAAATGAGGGCAAAAAAAAAAAAAAACCAAATAGTGAAGGGATTCTGCTTGCCTCAGATGTTTATAATTAGGTATATTTGTACCTGCATGAGTTATCTGCTGATCCGACAGCTTTATTACTGTGAATAACTTTTGTTTCAAAATAATCTGATGACAATAAAGTGGATTATTGAAAATTGCCATAAATATAGAATTAGGAAAATGTTACCAGAGAAAATATTTAATAGTAGCTATTAAAAAACAAAAAATATATTATTATTAAATGTTAGAGCTGACTACATCCCTTCTGATTATATTATAGGCAAAAGATGTTTGTTCTCTACTGTTACTCTAATGCCCGTTTTCACTAACCGTAGGCAGCACACACTAAGAAATATCTAAACAAAAGTAAGCTGTCAGATTTTCAAGCCTTGGTTTAGCGCCGAACAGCGTGCTTCTATTTAGACATTCGTTAGATTTCACCCTAATTTTTAGAGAAAACGGCTACCTTCCAACATCTTTTGTCTGTATCAGAAGTGATGAACTAAATTAAATAACTATATCCAGCACTTGTAATACTTCCACTTGACTTCCTATGACTTTAACCCATCTTCGACATTCTATCACTAATCTATAGTTATTTAGAAACTTACAAGATGCTCATAAATGATTATAAATAGGTACTCATAACATTAAGAACTATTTATAACCCAAATATTTATTTATTTGTTATTTATTTTGATACGTTAGTCCAGGAAAATATATAATATTAGAGAACTTTACGGCAAAGTTAGAAAGTAGTTCGGGAATCTCCACCTTAATAACTGGCGTTTCTTGACGCCTAAATCCGACTGTCAATGTCAAAATGTATTAAGTATTTTGTTATTATATTGTTTTATGAAAAGTTCTAAAAATACAACGCACAATCAAGCGCACAATACATTGACGTTTTAAGTTTTTTCACTACTATTTATTTGCTAATTGTTACGTATGCCGTTATGTTAAATCTATCTATGTATTTATTAGGGTACGATTCAAACGCGACCGCAACTGACAACGGCAGCAATACGAATGGCAACAGTCGACAGTAGCGCCATCTATGGAAGATTGAAAGCGCTGCGCTGTCATTGAGTTACGCAGAACTAAACTAGCCATGTCGTTGCGGTTTCCATTGTGTTTTTCGGTGGTTGCGGCCGCATGTGTAGGTACCTTTAAGTAGTTTTGTTTGTTATATTGCAGATTTGAACGCTATGTACCTATATGCCATCAAAATAACAATATCTGCAAAATATTAAATAAAACTACCCTTATTTAACTTTAAATGAATAAACAATACTTGCGTAAATGTAAAATATTTAAATCCTCAGATGCCTATAATTTTAAAACTATTTACACCGAGGTATGTGAGCTCACGCATCCGATATGAAACGCAAGATAGGATTCTTTGTATGAGTGAGCAAGACGATTCAAATGTCAGTGTCAACAACGAAATAAACGTCAACATTTTTTGACGCTTGAAGTTAACCATACGCTGTAATGATTTAAATATTTAACAAATATGCATACCTATTTATAAAAACTATGTACACTCTAATCTTCTCTTCTGGCTGTTCACTTTATAAAGAGTACCTTATGAAGCACCTCTTAGTCGAAGGCTGTGAAATAATAGCTTTAACCTACCCATTGTAGATATCACAACCATTGTAGCTCTGTTCAGATGAAATAATTTAAACTTACCTATGTAGATATTGTATGTTAAATCCTATTGGTATTTACAACAGTATCAAAAAGGGAAGAATTACGGGGCGTCAAAAAATTCGCCCACATCGCTGTCAACAGGAAAAGTGCCCAGAAGGCTGGCAGCATCCCTACGTGGGACGGCAAGCTCATTCCTTGACCAAAAAATAGGCCAGCCCTCTGGTCACGTGAAGAGTCGACCAAACGCTTGTTTCAATTTTCTGAAATTAGGTGGGCACTCGGATCCCATGGCCCTAGTGTTTCAACCCCAAACGGCGCCGTTTGAGGTTTTCGGCACCTGCAGCAGAACAGCCCACCGTGCGGATGGCGCAAGGGTGTGTAATAGATTAATAATACCTTCATATTATTATGTATGAAGTTTCATGTTTTCATCTGAACAGTAAATATTCCTATCATCATCGTTCACCTGTTTTATAAGTACAAAAAACGTTTTGTTGAGTTAATTCATTAGTAAATACTTTTTACCCTTCTAGTAAGGTAAAGTTCTTATGTACCTATTGTATGTAGCGTCCTTGTATATATTTAGTGCATTTGTACCGTGTTTATATATCCACTGTAGTATATGCACGAATATTTCTTAAACTTTCGTACTTGTGACCAAACCAACCAACCAACCAACTAAAGTTTTCGCAAGTTTTGTGAGTGTAATAAATACATTTTGTAATAAATAAATCCAATTTTACTATAGCCGACCAAAACAGGCAACTGGGTGGTACAGTCAGTGAGTCCGAGTAAGGCCCGGTTTCCACCAAAGCGGAGAGGAGCGGAGACGAGAGGAGATGTGCGAAAATCAGCCAATCACATTAGTTAAAATTTACATCTGGTCTTTCGCGCTTCCTGTGATTGGTCGAATTTGGTACATCTCCTCTCCGCTCTGCTCGTCTCCGCTTTGGTGGATACCGGGCCTAATGAAGGTCAGTTTCCCTCACTCGTCAGTTTCACTGATTAGTCAGATTGGACAGTTTTGTGAATTAGGCAGTTTCTGTGATTCAACAGTTTGGAACACCCAAGGAAAAAAAATGTCTTTAATAACTGGCGAATTAAATTAGACTGAACAGTGCTACGCGGACTCCAGTCAGTGCCCGGCGAAAACTTAGCTTCTATTCTTTGTTAGGACAGGGGTTTAGAGTTTCAGGACACTGAGTTTATTTTATGAAAACCAGTTTCAGCTGACCTCACATTGCATAGGTTTTTCATAATGAGAGGTCAGCTGATACATACTTGAAATGTATAGTTTATTTACTTAGTTTAAATGCTACCTAATAAATGTAATAATGCCACCTAATAAATAACCTTACTTTTGTTTTCTTCAGTAATAACATTTTTTGTTAATGTATTTATTACACTCTTTAAGTTATCCATTTTATAACAAAAACCTAAAAGTCCGTTGTTATACCTACCAACACACAACTAAAAAAAAAGTACGATTTAAAAATCTTACCTTTTATATCAATACTTATATTTAGATCCCTTAAAGAAAAAAAATATGAATTTATCGTAGCTATAGTAACGAAAACCATACATTTGTGACAATAATGATGAACTTAATACAATCTTTATAACCCCTGTTACCTATTTTTCCACTTTTCCACACATTTGTGTACCTACTGAAATTATATGAAACACTCTCACTTCCATTCTTCACCAGATAATGTGCTAATCGAGTTATTAAAATGAATATAAAATAAAGAAAAATGATTATTCAAAAAGAGCCTTTTATTTTATTTGAAAACCCAAGTAACAAACCCCCGTTTATCTAGCTTAAGAAGATATTGTATGTATTTGTTTCAGTTTGACCACCCATTAACTTGTAATGAGATTTGCAATAGTCTCTAGTCCTCTAAAACCTCTATGTGTATAACCTACCCCAAGAATCTGCTTTAGTTCCTCCGCTACAAATTGAAATATTAGCATTACATTCGTCATCACCATTAATCATTCTCTTACCTACCCTTTGTAATGTAAGTAAGTACCTATGTAAATTTATTGAGGGTCTGTGCAGCTTGTTTTCCTTTCCCCTCCACGTTCTAGCCCTACAATAGGTAGGATAAGATCATTTTAAAACTTACTTCACGATACCTTATAGTCTCGGCCATAATTTTACTGCCGATGCCGTACTCAGAGATTTTTAATGATTACTAAAGCCGTCACTTAGTTAAAGATTGGACATACAAAACCTTCACCAAAGTGTCATAATCTTTACTAATTACTTCCGCACTCAGAGAGCTTTAATGATTACTTAGGCCATCACTTAGGTAGTAAAGGTTTTGACAATTTTGTCATATAAAAGTATGTCCAATCTTTACTAAATGATGGCTTAAGTAATCATTAAACGTCTCTGAGTGCGGCAGTTAGTCAACTATAGTTACTGCCAGTTAAGATCGCAATGGCGGTCACTGACCCACCTACATTTATTAAAGTTCTTAACTTTGAAATCCAAAAATAAGCCTGTTCATAGTGTTCATGTCTTGAATCATCTATCGTGATCCTCAACATTTTTTCTAATGAAAAACGATACATGGTTCATTTGTTTTGGTTCGTACGAAGAAATATTAGGGCAATGGCAATGACCGCTATTGCGATCTTAATCGGCAACAACTATAGCGTTAGCTAGCATAAACGGTTTTCGCATTACGATAATAACTTGGCTTAAGTGCAACAGTACCCACAAATCTGTTTAAAGCCCGATAATGTACCTATTCTTTACATAAGCGAAAGTTCCAACTACTAAGTAAGGGACAAGGCGTTGACTTGCGATCATCCTGTTGTGAACTCACTCCTACTTATTATAAAGTATAATAGAACTAAATTGGAAGAGCTCAGTAGAAAACTTACTAAATAGGTACTTCTGACAGGATCACGTTTGATTAGTTGTTTTACGCATGTGTCTAAAATAATGATGAATATAATGGTAATATGTTGATGGTTGGAGAAGGAGATGAGGACGGCCAAAGAAAACCCGGATGAATTGTGTGACGAGTAATATTGTAGAAAAGGGAGTTAACAATAACGTGGTTGTTGATAGGGGAGAAACTTAAAAGAAAAAATGTTGCGCAAGCGCCAGCCCAAAGTGATATGGGACAAGGTCAGAAAGTTGATGATGGTCTGAGAAAATACAGTCAGAAATGATGCAGGATGTCGAAATAGTACATTTTGATACAAGTGCAGAAAGTTTTTTTTTTCATGGGACAAGCCCGCCACACTATTCCCAAACCACTGTAACTTCTGTAAGCCAGAATCAACAGTGGCGACCACAAGAAAAGCGCCGAGACAATGAAGCCCGACGAAGTCCCAGAGAAACGATTAAACTGTCTTGGATCCCGCAACGAAATTAATCAGAAAATAATAGCAGAGGAGTAGGAAAAAAAGTTGCGGAAAGTTTGTTAATGCGAATGCATTAAGAAGCCGTAAGAATTTACGGCTCTCGTGTTCATGGGGTCCAGAATCGAGAAGTGCATTAAAAAATTCCCACGTGTATCAAACGTCGTTTGTCAATATTATACACTTTCGAAGAAATCTATACTTATAATAAATCTGTAGAGAGGTCAATTCTGTACATGATATATATTTTCAAAATAACTATCAGGGGGTAATTAGTGATCGATAGTGATGCCAAAAATGCAATCAGTAAAATTTTTGTCTGTCTGTCTGTCTGTCTTTCTGTCTGTCTTCCTGTCTGTATGTTCCTTATAGAAACAAAAACTACTTGACGGATTTTAACGAAACTTGGTACAATTATTCTTCATACTCCTGGGGAGGTTATAGTATACTTTTCATCACGGTACAATCAATAGGAGCAGAGCAGTGAAGGGAAATGTTGGGAAAACGGGAGAAGTTGCTCCATTTTTTAAGCTTCCGTCGCGTGTGCAGCCTTAATGGTTAAAGCTACGTAGAAATCATTTATGACGGAAATGTTCTACATAAAATTATCTAAAAAATATCCCACAACAGCATATGTCTATATTTTATGGTTGACTCACTATAACACGTGTAACTCCCGATAGCTTAGCAGTTCGGAGCTTTCTGATTATATTAAAATTTGTTTACTCTTACGTTTATAATACTCTCACTCATACGTAATTAAAAGAAGTTAATATTATTACCTATTCAATAAAAAAAGAATCATAGTAATCGGTATAGAAACACCAAACCTATAAATGAAATACGCTAATAAGCCATCGCGCGTGAATACTGAATCATGCCATAGGGATTATTTTTGTGTAACGGTTGCCGCGCTCGACGCGGGTCGTGGCGTTTTTAAGTGAAGTAGGTATAGGTAGATAGTATTTTTACTTTTTTTGCACAGGCGTTTCAGCTTTATTTTCATTTCTTTTTTGTTGTAAGTTGTACATATTTCTATTCTGTAAATTCTATTAGAATATTTTAGTTTAAATAGGCACTTAGATTTTAAGTGTAAGATAGCTATAGTTAGGACCTCTAACGTAGGTTATTTTGTTAGGTAACTGACAGCCTTTCCGTTACCGTCGATAAAAAATAAAACACACAATGCCTCCTAAAAAACGATTATCTTTATCTCGAACTTCGAGTAAAGCTAAGAGCATGAGAATAACGCGTTCTCAAGAATCGGCAGAGGAAAGAGCACATCGGTTAAACTCTATGAGACTTGGTGCCTCAACTTCTCGAGCCAATGAAAGCTCTCCAGAGAGAGGAATGCGATTAGCAGCTGACAGAGCGAGACGAGCTACATCACGGGCGTCTCAAAGCTCTTCTCAACGAGAGCTAAGGCGTACCATTGACCGAGAACAATATGCGTTATCCCGAGAAGCTGAAACTGCTGAACAACGAGAATTACGGCTTACAGCTGACCGCGAACGGCATACATTATCTCGCGAGTCCGAAACCTTCACTGAGAGGGAATTACGTCTGACAGCTGACCGCGAACGGCATACATTATCTCGCGAGTCCGAAACCTTCACTGAGAGGGAATTACGTCTCACAGCTGACCGCGAACGGCATACTTTATCTCACGAGTCTGAAACTTACACTGAGAGGGAATTACGTCTCACAGCTGACCGCGAACGACATGCATTATCTCGCGAGTCCGAAACCTTCACTGAGAGGGAATTACGTCTTACAGGTGACCGCGAACGGCATACACTATCTCGCGAGTCCGAAACCTTCACTGAGAGGGAATTACGTCTCACAGCTGACCGCGAACGGCATACATTATCTCGCGAGTCCGAAACTTACACTGAGAGGGAATTACGGCTTACAGCTGATCGCGACCGTCATATTTTATCTCGAGAATCTGAAACTTTTACTCAATATCAAGACCGTTTGACAAATGATAGGGTGCACCATAATATTATTCGATCTCTTGAAGACGAACATGAGCATGAACAACGACTAGAGTCGGGACGCGATTATTACAATTCTTTGAGACAAGAACGATTAATAACTTTGTCTAATGAAAGATTAAGAATTGAAAATATTCGGTCTCTTGAAACAGACGATCAGCGAGAGGCCCGTCTTACTGCAGACAGATTTCGACATAGTCTTAATGACTTAGATGTACACATAGAAGATCAAGCTACAAATTCGGTGGCGTGGTCCGACAAATATAAAAGTGGGTTTGCTTATAACCTCTCAATTGATTACAGATCATCTTCTGTAATAGGCGATATGAACGTAGTATGTTCTTTTTGTAATGCTTCAAAGTGGAGTAAGGAGTCTGCTGGTTTCTGTTGTTCTGGAGGTAAAATAAATTTGCCTTTGTTCGAAGACCCACCGGAACCTTTGAAATCACTACTTTTAGGGGAACATATGCAATCTAAACAGTTCTTAGACAATATTCGAACTTATAATAGTGCATTTCAAATGACATCCTTTGGTGCTCAACAAATCTCAGAAGGTCCTTTCATGCCTACTTTTAAGATACAAGGTCAGGTTTACCATTTGATAGGGTCCCTTTTGCCTGAAGACCAACCTAAATTTCTTCAAATATATTTTGTATCCGACTACAACGAACAGTCGAATATAAGAAATCAATATTTCCCGAATTTAAATACTGAACTCATTTCACAACTTCAGAACATGTTGCATCAGGTTAATTCGTATGTATGCAGTTTTAAATCGGCATTAGAAGCTCTTCCTCAAGATGGTGATAACAATTATAAAATTGTTATAAATGCCGATAGGCGTCCAACTCAGGAACACCCTGGGCGTTATAACGTTCCATCCACGAATGAAGTTGCTGTAGTATTGGTCGACCAGGAATGTGATAGGCGTGATATCGTTATACGTTCCAGAGACAATCGTTTGCAACGTATTTTCGAAACCCACAGGGCTTACGATAGTTTGCAATATCCTTTGATATACTGTCGAGGGGAAGATGGTTATAATTTCGCTGTATACCAAACTGATCCGCGTACAGGCGCACCTAATTATAATAAAAAGGTGTCTTGCCTTCAATTTTATTGTTACCACTTGCAAGTGAGACGGAATAGATTTGTATACTTTCAACGTTTTCGTGGCATATTTAATCAGTTTATTGTTGACATGTATGCAAAAATTGAAACCGAAAGATTAGTTTATATACGATCTAATCAAAGGCAGCTGCGCGCTGAAGAATACGTGCACCTTCGCGACGCCATGCAGCAAGATAATGATACTGTGAATATGGGCCGTATAGTTATTTTACCCTCTTCTTTTACTGGTGGTCCACGCTACATGCACGAACGTACTCAAGACGCTTTTTGTTACGTAAGAAAATATGGACGTCCCGACTTATTTATTACTGTAACTACCAATCCCAAGTGGGATGAAATCACTCGGGAGCTTCTTGAGGGTCAAGCACCGCATGACCGCCATGATATAATCGCAAGAGTTTTTCATTTAAAATTAAAATCAATGATAGATCTACTTACAAAAGATAACATTTTTGGAGAAGTATTGTGTTATATGTATAGTGTTGAGTGGCAAAAACGCGGCTTACCTCACGCACATATCTTGCTTTGGTTAAAAGATAAGGTTCGACCTAATGATGTAGACAGTTCAATCAGTGCTGAAATTCCAGATCCGATTGCAGATCCCCTGTTATATGACATTGTTAAAACTCATATGATACATGGTCCATGTGGTGCATTAAACAGGAATGCTCCTTGCATGAAAGACGGTCGTTGCACTAAAAGATATCCAAAAGCATTAGTAGATGAAACTGTAACAGGACATGATGGATACCCATTATATCGTCGCCGTTCAAGAGACAATGGTGGTTTTACAGTTGAAAAGCGAGTGTCTGGACAACAGGTTACTTTAGATAATAGGTGGGTCGTTCCGTATTCGCCTGTGTTGTCTAGAGCATTTCAAGCTCACATAAATGTAGAAATGTGTAATAGTGTAGAGTCAATAAAATATATTTGTAAGTATATTAATAAGGGCAGTGACCAAGCTACGTTTGCGTTGAGAAATGAACATGATGAAGTTACTAGATTTCAGTCAGGCAGATATATCAGCTCTTCAGAAGCTGTGTGGCGGATCTTAAGTTTCAATATTCACGAAAGATATCCACCTGTGACCCATCTGGATGTTCATCTCGAAGGCGGTCAACGTATATATTTCAACGCCGAAAATGTTACAGAACGATTAGAGAACCCTAGACAAACAACTTTATTAGCATTCTTTCGACTTTGCCAAACTGATAATTATGCAAAATCTCTTTTGTACGAGGAAGTTCCGTCGTATTATACCTACGATAAGCAACGAGGTGTCTTTAACCGTAGACGCCGTGGCAGGTCTGTAGATGGCGAGTCAGGTATTTTCAAAGAACATGTTCTTGGTAGAGTGTATACCGTTCATCCTAACAACGCCGAGTGTTTCTATTTGAGATTATTATTACATACAGTGCGAGGACCAACATCATTTATAGATTTGAGAAAAGTAGACGATGTTGTTTATCCAACTTACCATGCAGCTTGCCAAGCGCGTCGTTTGCTTGAAAATGATCAGCATTGGGATGACGCTTTAGCAGAATCCTGTGTTAGTGATAATCCACGACGGTTACGCCATTTATTTGTAACATTGCTCACATTTTGTAATTTGTCAGATCCTGTCCAATTATGGGAAAAATATAAAGAAAAATTTGCAGAAGACTTTCTTCGGAATATATCTCACAATGATGAAGGCGCAACTAATGATAATTTCCGTGATCTTGCCATAAATCAGTGCTTATTAGCTCTTCAGGAAGACTTAACAGCAGTAAGCGGTAAATCACTCTGTGAATATGGTTTGCCAACACCAACCTCAGTCGGAGAGGTTACCAATAGGGAATATTCCGCAGAGATTGGTTACAACTCAATGGAACTGCTGGCAACATTAGAAAACGGTGTCCCAATGATGACTGCAGAACAGCGTTCAGTCTATGATCGCGTGTGCGAGAGTGTTCAGAATAATTTGGGAACAATATGGTTTTTAGATGCACATGGAGGAACTGGCAAAACCTTTTTGACTAAATTAATATTAGCTTATGTTCGAAATCAGCGTAAAATTGCTCTTGCCGTGGCTTCATCAGGTATAGCTGCAACATTGCTACCAGGAGGTAAAACTGCTCACACTATGTTCAAAATACCAATTGATTTAGATCGCACGGAAAGTCCAACCTGTAGTATTTCAAGAAATAGCGACAAAGCTAAGGTATTACGTGAGTGTAATTTAATCATATGGGATGAATGTACGATGGCCCATCGAAAAGGAGTAGAAGCGGTAGACAGAACTTTAAGGGATATAAGACAAAATGATCGACCAATGGGCGGTATCACAGTTTTATTTTGTGGTGATTTCCGACAAACCTTACCGGTAATACCACGGGGAACCCGAGCTGATGAGGTTAGGGCTTGCCTGAAAAGCTCTTATTTGTGGCGTGATATACAATCGGTGCATTTGACTATAAACATGCGAGTGAGAACTGGAGATAACCCGGATGATCGTGAATTTTCTGATATATTATTAAAGATTGGTGAAGGTACCTATCCACAACTACACCAAGGAAAACTTATTCTGACACCTGAGTTATGTTTTATAGTGCAATCCCAACAACATCTTATATCGTCGGTTTACGGTGACGTAACAAATATATTAAATAGGCACAATTCTTGGCTATGCGAAAGGTCCATTTTAACTCCTCGCAATGACCAGGCATCTGAAATTAATAATAAAATACTGTCGAATATCCAGGGGGAAAGCAAAGTTTATAGTTCAATTAATAGAATGGTCGATGAACAAGAAACCACTAATTACCCCATAGAATTTTTAAATTCTTTAAATATGCCCGGACTTCCTTCTCATGAAATTTGTTTAAAAATTGGCATTCCGATTATTCTGCTCCGAAATTTAAGACCACCACAACTTTGCAATGGAACTCGGCTAAAAATAACCCAGTTGCAACAAAATGTAATCGAGGCTCAAATTTTAACAGGCTGCGGTGCAGGAGAGACCGTCTTTATTCCCAGAATTCCCATAATACCAAATAATTTTCCATTTCAATTTAAAAGAACGCAATTCCCAGTATCAGTGTGTTATGCAATGACAATTAATAAGGCACAAGGGCAGACTTTTCGTGTTGCTGGAGTAGATCTCGGTGTCAGTTGTTTCTCGCATGGTCAGTTATATGTCGCTCTTTCCCGGGTTAGCAGTTCTAGAAATCTATATGTTCACGTGCCGGACGGGTCAACTTTCAACATAGTTTACCCGGAAGCTTTGCGCTGAAGTATTTTCAATATTAATATAATATTATCAATACATTAACTAAATAACAAGCAAGGAGTTACACGCTGACGGAGTCGCGGGCACAGCTATTAATAATAATATTCTGCGGTTCCTTATTGCGGTATTTTTCAACAGTATTGTGGATTGACATATTATATTTCCCTACTAAAATACGAAAGTTAATCTGTCTGTTACATCAAAACCACTGAACCGTGAGGAAGGACATATGAAACGACGGAAACGCGGACGAAGTCGCGGGCAAAAGCTAGTACACTAATAAAACGATAAGTATTTTTGTCATCAATTTTTAGGACATTATGATTTAATTTGCTTTTTTTCCGCGGTTTAATTTCGTTAGGTTGGAGGAGAAGCCGCTAAACAGCCTCACAGGAAAAAATATAAATTGAAATATTTTTTAATTAAGAACACAAATAAATGTTAACTCAAGTTCATAACAGTAAATATTTGCTTAAATTATTCATGTTTATTTAAAGTGTTCTTTATAAAAACACAATTTAATGATTCAAAAAATATTTAGGCAGTAAAGACGCAAATCAAAATGACGAGACTAAAAAAAACACCGCCGACTCTATAGTCGGTGGTGATTTTTTTTTTAATTTCCTATGTTTTAATCGATTTGGACTTAGTTTAGAGGTATAGTTATCTGTGGTAATTTTCTTTTCCGCCCTTGGTTGTGGAAAAATAAGAAAAACGCACCCGTGCGAAATACATTGCATGTCGAACCTAATCATAGTGCAATAAGGGCCAGTTTTCGAGGAAGTGTATTGAAATAGTAGATTGTATCATAAGGAAGCAAAATAAAAGTTTTACGGCGAGGGCGCTTTTTTGAATCCAGATCGAAGTGAGGGATTCTTTGGTAGAACCCTGAACGTAGCGAGGGATTTTATTGTAATACTAGCTGACCCACGCAACTTCGTCTGCATCACATAATATAGCTTATAACCTTTATCGATAAATCGACTATCCAACATAATAAATTGAGTATCGTACTCGTTACAAACAAAAAATCTTACCTTTCCTCTTTATGATACTTTTAGTTTAGATTGGCTTCGATTATATTATTAAAGTAACAATTACTATAGGTATCTCCTACTGTTTAATATATAGTAACACCTTGTACTTGTAAACATTATGGTGCAGTAAATACTTTGAATTTGAATTTCTCCGGAGCCCCCAGAGGCCAGAATCCCCACGTACCTACCGCACCGGACCGAATGACTGTCACGCGCTTAATTATTTTGTCGCCCGTATATTTTTACATTGCGATATCTTCTAAGATATTTGTTTAAACTGTATAGAGTAAAAAAAAAAATCCGTGCTAACAAACACATTTATTTAGACATAGATTAATACCATATGGGTTAAATAAGCTTCGCAAAATATCATTCTTTTTAACTTAACAGTTTAATATAAAAAAATGGTTACAGTGAGTCAATCTTAAAAGATAAACATATGCTGTCGCGGACTTTTATTTAGAACTTTTAAAGAGGAACAATTCCTTCATACATGATATTTACGTAACTTAAACCGTTTTCGCAGCGCACGCAACGGAAGCTCTCAAAAAGGAATATCTTTTCCCGTTTTTGCAACATTTTTCATTTGTGCTCCGCTCCTATTGATCCTAGCGTGATTTTATATAACCTAAAACCTTCCTCGATAAATGGACTATCCAACACTAAAAGAATTTTTCAATTCTAACCAGTAGTTCCAGAGTTTACCCCGTTCAAACAAACAAACAAACAAACTCTTCAGCTTTATAATATTAGTATAGATTATTATTTAATAAAACATAGAGTAATAACTAAATTGAAATAGTACCTAATAATAAAACAACTAAAAACTTATTATTATTTACATTTGAAGAGGATTAAAAACTCATTACTGCCCGCTAAAAGTGTCATAGAGAAAACACCACCTTTGGGTGCACTTAAAGGCGAACCAAGTCGTCCTTTTCGAATAGATGGAATGAAAAGTAACATGCCTTTTCTCCAGTCTAGCAGACTTCCGTAAATGTCAGTAAGTTATGAAGGATCTAAGAGTAACGTATCTGCGTTTTACTAGTTCATATCCAACCTATATAGTTAGGTAACAAGTCATTCACTTTATCTGTTTTTAAACATATAATTATCTACTATGATGACTACGGCAGCCAAGGCGCTAAGCAGACGGGTGAACATCTGAACATTTCATCCAGTTGCTTACTTACTGTCTCATACTTTTCTATTATTATAATATAACACACATAGGTCCCCACAAAGCCAAATATGATACCTGTCCCAAATACGACTGACCTGCCCATCATAAGCATGTCAGGAAAAGGAGGACAATATCATTGCATTGTTTAATATAAGTAATGGCTATCGGTGAAAGTTTATAGGAATGCAGTTCACATTCACATGGTTAGGTTTATATGAGGCTAATGCTATTAAAGCCCTAGGGAATTTTTGTGGCACAATATACTAGATTTCACATGCCTTTTTTGAAGACTTGACCCGGATTTTGATCCCTAGATCATTGATGTCTTCAGTTTTGTTCTTTGTTGGTGGTAAGGAGGTATTAAATAATTAACCATCAGTAAAACGACAGTTTCTTTATTGTTTCTCAATAAATAATAATAAATTAAATCGTCAATAAATAACTCTTCTAGACCCTAGCCGTTTCATTGGTGCTTGCGTCAAAACACTATGTACAATGCGTTTCCCGTGCGTATTTACATGAGGTAGTATTCGTTTAGTTTGCTGAAGAGGCTGATGCTGATGGAGACACTGAGGACACGCTGGAGTAGCTCGGGGACTGGTTCGAGGCTGCTGACGAGCTGGAGTCACCAGGGTAGTATGAGCTGTAGGCGAGTTGCGACGGGTCCCAAACTCTGGCGTAAGGACCACCGCTAGCTGGCTCCCAAGCAGGACTGTAAGAGTCCTGGGGGGCTGAAGGTGCAGAAGTAGAAGGAGGTCCGTACTGATTGGCCGGGGGACCGTATTGGGGTGCGGGAGAGGCGTCGGCAGGCGGCATCATCATCATGGGCATGGCTGGCAATAAAAAGAAAAATAACATTATTTAAATTTGGAAAAAAAATAATTTGACAGATTAGAATTATCGTTTGATATCTAACCTCCTTTCTTCATGATCAAGTTGTAGATCAAGAATCCGAGGACGAGAGTGATGGCCAGTTTGCTGAGGATCAGGGCCTTAATGGACTTGATGCCGATGATGGCAACCAGGATGGGCATCAGAGCCTTCATCTTCAGTTTCAAGAGTAGCAGGACAGGGAGCAGGAGCTTCTTCTTCAAGATGCCTCGAGCTGGAAGAAAAAAATTAATAAGTTCCATGTCTAATCCTAATGTTCCGAATTCTGGTTCTGATCAACCATTACCTTCTCCGTTTTCACTGTCAGTCTCAGGGAATTCCACATCCAAACCCCTGTCGGCTCTGTAGGAAACCTCAGCACTGTCGAAGAGGAACTCAGGCATCTGGAACCTGACTTCATGGTTGCTCAAGTACCGGCCGACGCGGTCAAAGATCACTTTGTCAATGTTCTTGTCGTCGAAAGCCCTCGCAGATTCCGAGTTAACTCCAATTTTGGTGTCTAGGAACGACAGAACTTTCACTTTGAGGCATGACAGCGGGGATTCAGCTTCAAAACAATCACTGATCACACTCTTCAGCAACTCATCACTTGTTCCTAAGCGCGCCGTTTGAATCTCATTGTCCTTGATGCTGTAACCACGCACGAGAGCGACGGAGGCCAGGAGTAAACACAAACACTTCATTTTAGTTTTTCTCACTTTGTCATTAGACTTGATTAATTAAACGTTCGGCCCGGCCGGTTAATGGAGCAACAATGATTTAATTTTTCAATGGGCTTGGTTTTTATACCGTGATCCTTTGGACGGCCAGGCACGCGGTCTTCGCGCGTGGTGAGAATCTCAATCGCGTTCATACTTGGCAAACTATTTATTTTCATTTAAAGAAAGTCCTGGTGGTGAGAGTGATGTATTTTGGTGATGATAATTCAAAATATTAATATTTTTATTATTTTTTGGAATTTATGTGCTTATATTCAGTACTTCCAGAAAATGTTAGTATTTTTTTTTAATTACGTAATATGAGCAAAATTCCGTATTTTCACAGTTTACATTTATTTAGGTTATTTACAAAATGTCTACCATTTAATTTCCCCAAATCATGAGTCCAATCGCTGCTTGAACTCATGATGCACACGGTATCCCTTTTCTGCCGTATTCATGATGAACTCATTTATAACCCAAGCATCAACTTTTCTGTAGTTTATTTGTCTCTATTTTTTATGCCTAAGAAGTAGTAAACAAACACTATGGTATGTGGTTAATGGGATATAACCTTTCTAGTCACGTTCATTTTACTACAGGTTTTTACGTAATGTTAGGGGCTACTATAGTGGCCCATAGGATCATAGGTATATTGTCATAGTGGTATTCAAGTGTTTTGAGCTAGGTACATTTTGGCGTTTAAGTTAAGGAACTACTAGAGCTCATAGCCAAAGTTTTATTCTATCAGCGATAGCTATGATAGAGTAGTTAAAAATGCATGACATTGACCAAAGATTTTCGGTAGTTCTATGTAAATCCAAAGTTTTAATTGTTTTTCGAAACGCTTATCTATCTATACCCTCAGATGAAGCCTATTTCGCCTGTCTGCTATTTCCCATAATTTCAGGTTGGGCACAAAATGATTCCATCAAATCATTATTTCAAAATATAGGTCAGTAACAATATTAAAATACTAGCGGACGTCACGCGGTTTCACCCGCGTAGTTCCCGTTCCCGTGGGAACATAGGGATAAAAAGTAGCCTATGTCACCCGCGGATAGTGTAGCTTCCCAACGTTAAAAGAATTTTTGAAATCGGTCCAGTAGTTTCGGAGCCTATTCGTTACAAACAAACAAATCTTTCCTCTTTATAATATTAGTGTAGATTGGTGGCCATTGTCGACTAAAGTATCCTGGGGATGAGTATGAAATCAAGGATAATTATAATTATGAATGTTATTTGTTGGATAGTATGAGTTTTGTAACCGTTGAGTAGTGAACTCCTTAGGACTTTGTCATCATCATCATCATCTTGTGTCTAGACTTTTCCAAACTGTTTTGTGGTCAGTCAAACTGCATGTAGCTCAAAGTAAGTAATTTTCTCACGTCAATTTGCCGTTTCATTCAAGTGTCAGTTAATGACAGTTGTGATTTGATTAAACTGACGATTTTTATTACGATGTGACCACTTTAGTCAGCCGTTCAAGGTGGCATTGCTTGTCAAGGAAATTCGCATCGATATGTCAAACTTACTTTTATTTTAATTCTGTGTTTTCCCGCCTGCACAGAAGTGTCAATATGTCAATTTACCTAACAGTTAATGAATTATTCTGACTAGACTTGACAGTGTTGCTACATTAATTAATTCTACTCATTTCTCCGAACATTGGTTTAACCCTTAAACCCTACCCAGGGGTCCAGCAAACCCCAGAGGATGACTATTTCTAAATATTTTTGCAATAATTGAACGTACTTTTATGTCACTCGAGTCTAATCTCTAATGACGTCGGCGGACATCTTGTCATTAGTCGAGCGTCAGCGCTTTCACTGTTTTGACGTATTTATTGCTATCTACGGGTTTGTCAGACCCCAGGGTAGTAATAACGTCATTTCTTTTCGTCGATATATTGGTGAATGCTGTTATTTTTTATATAATATTATAAAGGGTAAGTTTAATATTTTGATGTAGTTATTACAATAACAGTGGTATTTCACGAAAAGAGCTACAAAAAGACGTCATTTCTTGAAAAAACTTGCCTTAGATCTGATCACCCCTCAAATGAAAGAACGATTTACATGGCCCTCTTTGCCCATGAATCTTCAAGTTCTCCTAGGTGGAATCTTGCAAAAGAAGCGGCCATTGCAAGAACCAAGTTCTGCTCCCACTGCGAAGAAAAGATGTGCCATGTGCCCAAGGGGTAAGGACCGGAAAACCAAGGTCACCTGTGGCAAGTGCCAAAAACATCTTTGCGGTGAACACACTGAGGCTATGTGCCAAGAATGTGTTACCAAAAACAATTAAGTTTTTATTTGTATTGTTAAATAAGCACTTAATAATATTAAATAATAATTTTAATTAAATTGTTTTTTATTTTGTAAGTATATTTTTTTATGTATTGGGGTCCTTAAAACCCCTGGGTAGTAATAGTGTTTCTCCAGGAATGGGTAGGGTTTAAGGGTTAACATCTTCAATTATGCGGAAACAGTAGCCAATTGCTTAATAAGTAACCGAAAACAATCGAATATGTAAAACTGAATTCATTCTTCAACACTTCACGAAGACATACGTAACATCGAAACACGAAACATGTTCGATGTCTTTAACCTTCTTGTTCAATTGTTGGACACAGTGTCTGTCTAGACTTGCAACAACCGTGCCACTTACAGCGACAAAAATGTCGTTGAGCAGTGGTTGAAGGGGGGATAAGTATTTCGTTGTCAGCCCCGACCTTACCTACTGCAGCAGTAGAGCAACCCAAGAAATGCACCTTTGATTTTTGGGATTCATGTGCAAGAAAATATCGTGAGGATACCAGCATGTTTGAACGACATTTCTCGACGGCATGTAAACCCAAGTTAGAGGCCCGTGGGTGGCATAAAACCTCTGACAACCTGTGTTAGAGTTTTTAGGCACTAACCACACGATAATGAAAGAACCTACTGCTGAATATAATCGTCTATTTGCTTGTGCCATTCTCGACTTTCATGAAATTAATGAGATTGGCATTGTTATTTAATAGGAAACAAGTCGACAGCTTACTTGGTTGGATGTGCTCATTGTTGTCTATGTACATACGAGGTAAAACTGAAAACTCATTTGTTTATAATTAACCCAGGATGTTTACGATATAATATACTTTCCCGCGTCGGATGAATGGGCCTCCGAACTTTGAGAGTCGTTACAGTCAGTGGTCCGAAAGTCTGACAAACAGTCTTACCAAAGGGTATCGAATAACCCAGCAGTAACAACTGGGTTGTGGGGGTCAGATAGACAGTCGCTCCATGTAAAATACTAGTTGCCCAACATACAAAAGCTAAGCTGATGATGGACTTTATTACTGCTATAGGTGTGAACGGAACTAAGCAAACTTAAACATATCGCTGTAGCATGGTCCGTCTACTAGGACTAGGACCGATAGTCAATCAGCTGGTTTATTATGCAGTGTCGGACTATGCTCTCACCAGCGGCGTGTACATACCAATCAAGCGACACATCGCCTTTGTAATGTCATTCATTTGCTGTCAGACGGCATTAGACTTAGTGGCATGGTCAATTTTGATTTGATCAAGCGAGCTTTATCATAATATTTATCTCTTATTTTACCGGACTACATATTTTATTGGGTAGGACATATTCGATTGGGTAGTATTCGTCGGCTAGACTGCCTCGTTTTGGTCGCAACCGCGACTGATTTCAGCATGAGGGGTTCGATTTCTAGTGTTTTTCCGGTTCTTCTCCATAGAAAACGACCAACCCGAACCGTGCACTTTTTGTCAACGTTTTATAAGTATATGGATGTACTGTTGGTGTACCTAGTTTAAATAAAATAAGTGCTCTCGTAGGCCTATGTGAAATAAAATATTTAGATTTTTTTATTTCAACTCGGGTTAATTGATATTGGGTTTTTCCATCTGGAATTTCCCAGTAACAGCCAGGATTCTGGATTTTCGCCCAGTTGGTGGCAATAGCCCCCTATTACATGGGGCTTATAATAAAAATAAATAATAAAAGTAGCTATCATCCTGAGTGATGTTTGGGTTGGTTGGACACAATTCAAACTTAGTCTGGCAGCCTATTTTCTAAGGCAATTTTTGCGGAGACAAGAGAGGGGTGCTCAACATACGGTATAGTTCCGTATGTTGAGCACTCCTCTCTTGTTGGATACTTAGACAACATGAAAATTTTATTTGGGAATAGTTGTAACTATTCATATTTTTCTTTCCCGCCCTTTGAAATAAGCTCTTTTCAATCGGTTGGTGATGACCATCGAAATTAGGTCATGTCCCGGATTGTATTTTAGTTGATTTAATATTTCGGCAATATTTACCCTCAATCACGAAATCTATTTACAAAAGCTTCGATTGCAGCATCAAACTACAAGTTATGTAAAAAGCTCCTGCATAGTTTTACAACAAAAGTGAAACTGCTCCGCTTTAGCAAAATGTTCGCGCACATCTCCATTATGCAATAAGGGTTGACATTGCGAATGCAGCTCGTGCGCACATTACCATAGCCCGCCATGTCCGGATTGTGAAATTGCTTTTTCACTTCCGTTCTGAGAATGTTAGGCTATAAATCTACGGATTGGTGCCGGTTTAATGACACTTTAATAAAGGTAGCTGTGTGTATGAATGAGCCATTTTAGGTTAATGGTCATTTATCATCATCCTCCTGACCTATTTTTATTTTCTTTTGATCGACGTAGCGTGTCCTCTTAGTTCTTCCAGCCATTATTACCATTGTTTTAAAACCCTTCTTGATAAAAACATCTTTCTGAAATTCTTGCTCGTTTCTTTGGTCGTCTCCAAATCCTATAGCCATAGAAATTCACGCTCAAAACTGCGTATTTAGAATATGTTTTAGAAGTGTACAATACCCCCAACAGGGTCAAATTTAAAATTTTCTAAATATAATGATGGGCGGAAGTATGATGGGAATTAAAAACACGTTCCGATATTTAACAACCAGTTATTTTTAACACTTACACTTCTTTAATTTGCAATAAGAAAGTAAGTAAACAATCTATGTCGTCCGTATTAGGTAACAGTCATCCACATAACACTATCCACCTACAAACATTGCGCTCGTGACAAACATACAAACAAGCCCGAAACCCCATCATCTACTTCTACATACAAATAGACAAATTAACCTTTGCCATCGCAGAAACGATATCCACGCGATTCTGAACCCTATTCCAATGATATACTGAAAATATGGAGCACTCTGAAAGGATTTGGTTGTGTCAGGAGCGTTTGATAAGGTATGCATGCTATAAGAACCTAAAAATAGTTGAGTTATGGTTCTGAATCCGTGCTAATGTGTGCCTAGTGGGTCAGCGGGGTACAGCAGGTATGCCGGGCGACCGCCAGGCGCATCCTGCGTGAGGACTGTGCATTATAATGAGGAGTGCCGCAGGGCTCCCGTCTGGGCCCCCCTAATTATGTCGGTGGATTGGTTCAAGTTGTTGATGTAATTTGGATATTTTGATTGATCT
This sequence comes from Diarsia brunnea, assembly GCA_949774965.1. NCBI lineage: Eukaryota > Metazoa > Arthropoda > Insecta > Lepidoptera > Noctuidae > Diarsia > Diarsia brunnea. The sequence goes on from OX459019.1 coordinate 5,027,115, forward strand.
AACTGAGTTATTATGATGCCTAAGAAATTATCTTTAGAAGCTAAGGCCTTCGAGTAATAGCGTGACTTTTATAGATTATTATTTGTTAGGGAAATCCCAGGAGATTTTGTCGTTAAATTATTAAATAACGCTTAGAATATAAACTTAGTTTTATTTGGTTCGATATTTCAAACAGTAGGTGCTTTAACATGGGGTGCAACCACATGCAGAATCTTCCCCAATTTCTCTTCGTAGTAGGAACTAAGTTTTCGTCGGTAGGATTCTGACATTTCCGTGAGGATAGTATATTTTTTATAAGGTCAGATATACGAGTAGTCAGTTGCTCTATGTAAAGAACTGGTATTCAACACCGCCCAATCCCAACATCATTAATCATTTTTTCATCATTTCAGCCATTAGACGTCCACTGCTAGAAATAGGCCTCCCCCAGAAGGGGGGGATTTGCCATAACCGCCACCATTGGCAGGTGGGTTGGCGATCGCAGTATGGTTGTTACGAAGGCACAGAGAACGCTGCTGCCCATTCTCTGGTAAGTCCCTTAGTCGCCTCCTACGACACCCACGGGATTATATGGAATGTTTTTTACGGCCGACACCATACGGAATAAAATAATCCCAACATAGATGGGGAAAATGCTAAGCAGAATCAAATGATGAAAACTAAGTTCTATTTTTAGGTGAGAAGGATTCCAGGTGTCATCAGCATAGGCTGATGCTTAGAATAGTAACTACACGGGAGATTTAATTAGGCACTGTTTTACATGAGCGATAGTAGTCATTTAAATAAGGAACATACCGGCCCAGTTTTCTACTATTCTCTAAAGGCTACACACGTTACGTTAAATCGTTACGATTGGACGGTACAGTTCAAACTGCAACGATAAATCTACATGTGTGTATGAGAAAACTTGTACAGTTTGTCCGATTGTGGGCACTACGAAAACTGTGCAGTTTAAACTGTACCGTCTGATCGTAACGATTTTTGTTTCGATATTGCCGCTTATCTTGCGGAATCCTGGTTTCGCCACCTATCGAAGTTACCCCAATAAGTGTGTGCTTCTAACAAGCAAAAGTTTTCCAGTTAATGTAAAACGAAGTAAGCATTGACTGAAAAAAAAACAATTATAATTTTATCATTTGTATTGTATGTCTGATTTATGAAACAATTAACTGTGTATGTGACTATGTGTACCAAACAATTTGTATTGCATTTCCTGCTCCTATGATTAACGCATGCCGCGGCAGCCTTTAATTAAGGCTACACTTTAGTAAGTAAGAAATTATGAAAACCTTAACATGTATTTTTAGTGTATGCTTTGTTGGCTGTCCTAAATAAATAATTAAAAACTCTCGTCTGAATGCTTCAAGACCAAGGACTTGTTTAGGTACCTAGTATTTTTCGTGTAATAACAGGATAGATGGTTGTTAACGGGTATTTATCAAAAAAGTGTTTCATTGTTAAATAAGTGCTAAATAAACACATACAATGGAAAAACTGCATTTCATCAATAGAGATTATATGAATAGAATGTGAATCTCTCAATAAGTATTTAATAGCATCTAATTCTATATGTTTTAGGTATTTTTACCAAACAACCTTCTGTGGTAAGATCTTTCTTTTCTATCCTATATAGGTCTAATTAAAGACATTTCAAAAGACATTAAAGTTTAACCAACTATTAAATATATCGGTTTAAGTGGTTCTTTAACAATATTTACTAAATTCTAGTTAAACACGCTGTTGTGCTAACTATGTTTTATTAACAAAAGAATAGTTATCCAAGATTTTATCTTGGCGCAAAAACAGAAACTTCAAACTGTGCAGTTTGGAGCGGTTGCAACATTTGAGGTATATGGTCCAAGTACTCAAAATGCTCTTCGAGTCTTTCAGGACTTTGTTTAGCGGTTGGTTGATTTTTGATGTGACCACAATTTGACCTATTATAAGGTCAAAGTATCAGCATTGTAATGTGGCGGTGCTGTCAGCCTATTGGGCACCTAGTTTCTTTTTCTTCATACTGAAAGTGATATCCTCATCATCTTCTTGCCCATGTCCAATTCTATTTGAGGTCGGTGCAACACGTTATCTTCTTCTATTTCACCTTTGTCAGACGTCGCGGCGTCATTTACTCCTTTCTATTTCATACCATTCCTCACACAATTCATCTATCTTTTCTTTGACTTTCCTCTCCCTCTCCATCCATCAACATTCATATATTTCACTTTTTCGTCACATGCGTTTCATCCCTGCTCATTACATACCATGCGTACTATAACTACAACATTGTTCTTTTATTCTAAGAGATTTAAAACAAACTACTCCAGAGCCCAATAAATCGACACAGTCCATCAATCAGCTGGCTCAAATCCTATCACCGGATCAAAGTAAAACATTGTACGTGACATTGATAGCATCTCCTACGTGTTCCTCATTGCAGATGAGCACAAGTGTCGGTAGAAAGCGATTGGCACTTGCACAGAAACTTAATGTGTTGCAAATGCCACCTCGTATCGAAATTTTCTTCCCTTTTATAGAAAGTATTTTATTATGTCCTGCTTTTATTCACCTACATTTTTCCTTGAATTTTCTTGCGTTTCATTGTTGTGTATGTGTGTGGTCTAATTTCATGGATGGCGAAGGTACTTTGTACATAGTACTTTATATTAGTATTTTGTTGACCTATATTTGAACTTATCATTGTAATACTTTATTGGGTTACATATTTTTAGACGTGTGCAACGATTTTGTGAAAGTAATTCTTTCTATTTCTTCTTGAGCAGTGAAATGCACTCTCTGAATTTTAATTGGTTGCATTAAAAATGTGCCACATATCTTTAAATTAATGGTAAAATTACTTCCGGAAAAAATGTAATTGGGTAAATTTGTTTGAGTAGTTATTTATTAATAATATAGCTTTGCAGAACTGCTGCTATAGTCTTGTATTAACTGTCTACTGTGGTAAATTAACGCTAGTCGGATTACATGACTTTTCAATGAAAACCATCAGTATATTTCATCATATTATTTTTATTGCATGATGTGGAGAAGGGAACACCAAATAAAATAATAGAATAATTCTTCAAAGATTTATTATTAAAATAAAAATAAATAACATCAGTCATACATCACAATCACACGCTCTCAAGCACAATATTTTAATAAATAAGTTGCATTACATAGTATTTACACGGTCTCGATTTCTGGACGAAATCATTTATTTGGTCTTTGTTATTTGTGTCCGTCAACCAGCTATCAAAAAACCGGCGGGAAAAACGGAGTTCGGATACAGGTCGTTAAGGTGGGGTTGCGTTCGGATAGCTTAGTGGTAAGCGTTATAGGCGAGTTCCTGGGCCTGCTCCTGGGGCTCGGCGTCTCTCCTACGGCGGGTGGCTGCGTACGCGGCGTCCCAGGGACCGTGCGCGGAGATCTGGGGGTGCGAGTTGTCCGCCGCAATCTGGGTAAACTACAATGTTAGGCTTATGGATAGTAGAGTTGTGAAAGAAGGTTAGTACACAATAACACTTCGTTTATTGGGTGGTAAACTCAGTGTCGAATTAAATTATAAAGTTAATTGTGCTAATCAAGTTCATACGGTGCCAGCAAATCGTAAAAGTTGTGCCAAAGGTGCAAATAGTTCTGGGAAAGTGCGGTGCTTTCGAAATAAGTCAGTGCCACTTTAAAGATTTTGCATTGATGCTAAGAGAGGACTACATTGTTATTGAAAAGCGAAAGCTTTAACTCACCTTTTTGCAAAGCTGGAAGATGGCCAGAGCGACGGAAACCACGAAGGAGAAGAAAGACAGCTGCAGCGCGTTCCAGGCCTTCAGACCAAGGACACCAATAGCCAGGGGGATGAGGGTCATAGCCTTGAGGAGCACGAACACTAGGATGGGTACGATGATCTTCTTGAGCTTGGCCTTGCGAGCCTCACCGACGGAGCGGGCACCCTCCTTGTTGAACTTAACGTTCAGGGACAACTCATCATTATCAAGGTTCCTTGGGCTGACAGTGATCTTGGTGTCAGCGATGGGCAGCATGAAAGTCACATCATGTGACTGGATGAAGCTCTCAATGCTGTCGAAGAAATCGCCAGTAGAGCGCCCAGTGACATCGTTGGCAGCACCATTCTTCGTCACTTCAACGGCGTCGGAGATCTGAGGAGAAAGCAATTAATGGGTTAAACTTTCGATTGATTGGAAAGTGGAAATTGAAACTTTTCGAAAATAGAAAGTCGGATACCTGGAAGGTGTCCTTCTTGAAAATGGAGTCCAATAACGACATGACCTTGTACTTGATGCAGGCGGTGGGGTCTGATCCTTCGGCACAGCCAGATCTCATCTCCTCCACCATGCCGTCCATGGGTGTTCCCTTCCAGAAGGCTTCCTTCGCAGGCTGGGCAGCCGCGCTCCCGAAAAGGGCCAGAGCCAACAAGCACACTACTTTACTGGACACCATTTTGCTGAGCTCCTTGTGGTGTTCACTGACTGAAGGTTGGATTGTTTGTGATAGTTTCGACAAGGACCCCGTGGTTTTTATACAGCTATTTCAAATTCAGCACGTAGTGTGCAGTTCCGGTACGCATTGTCTTTCAACGTACGAGTTGACGTGCACATGCGTCCTTCTGGCACGGAGGGGACCCAAGTGTAAGGGAAAGCTATCTGATACGAATCCTCGTTGAGATATGGAATACAAAACGTCCTAAGTTCTAACATTGTCAGTCGCTTATCGTACATTTTAGAATAGTTATTCGTTTGTATGAAGCGCCTTTTCTGTTGTTTGTGACACCGTACCCTGAATCGAAGAGCCATGATCCAGTTGATTTGTTTCTTTTTGACTTATGGGGAGTAGGGTAAGTGTGAGTGAGAGGTGCGACTGGTCAAGTAGTGAGGTATTTGATATGGAGGAGCAGATGCGTACACGCGCGTCTTTGCATACGTAATGGTGTATAAGTTGATATCATTGAACTTGTACGTCTTGGAGATAATGACATTGTTGATCGAAGGATCATCATTTTGTTCTTGAACTTCAGAGAGGTTTATGACCTGAAACATATACCAGTTGTCGAGCTATCTAAAAGTTTCAGCCTTATGTTTCTTCTATTCTGAGTCTACTTTGCATTCAGTTTACAGAGTTGTTAAAACAGTATGAAAGTGAAAATGGATAAAAAGTGAAAAGCCTTCTTGAAAAGTGGTTCAAGACTTTTACCTTCAAGGATATTTTTGTTAACTAAACTCTTTTCGATTTTGTTAGTGGTGGCGGATTCAGTAAAGGATATTATTAGCAACTCAGCCAATCTAAAAGTAAATAGGTGGCGATTGTTGCTTTGTACTCATAATTTATGTCTCTTTACCCATCTAAATAGAGTCTCATGCTAGGTGTGTGAAGTGGAGCTGTGGGTGATGATGTAGTGCCTTGAAGGCTTCATGAAATATACTAGGAAGAATTCATCTCGATGTTTGATGATGGACGTTTCATCGCATGTTATTCTTGAACGCTTTTTCGACGACAATTTTTCTTTTTGAAAAGATAGAAAAGACGCAAATCATTTAATCCTGTTAAAATTGTGATAGGTTAGCTTTTAAATAGATGTGACCTAATATAAATGGTCGTCGATGACCAAAGTATGCATTATTTCGTACTAGGTTATCTATCATTAACATTGAAAACGGGATATTTCCCATGATTACTGTGTGTTTCGAGTTCCCGATATTTCATCGCTGATCGCACCACGATGACGGATAAACTGAAGTTATTGCGGGTGAATGTATTAATGGTACTATAATGTTAGCAAGGGTTATACCATATCTAATTAAATAGGTCACAAAAATGCAATAACCTTGGTTTGGAATATTCAAATCTGTCTGATGCAAACGATGAGTCAGGTGGATTAACGGTAGTGTTTGCACTTTATCAGGCAACGCACCGGGTATACATTTTTACGTATTCATGCCATGCAGATATTTCTATACAGTTTCTGCTGAAGCTGAACAATGAAACCTTAAGATAAGCATGCATTTGAATGCTATTTGTGCGAATTGTATCTAAGATACTTCACTAAGACAAAAAAATGCCGTTTGGTGTAATAGTATAAAACGAAACGATGGATGGACTGCATGAAGGATGATATGGCTAGAAAAGAGGTGATTGCTAAGATTACGAGTAACAGAAAAGTAAGGAAGAATAAAATAAATTGGGATAAGGGCAGGAGAATTATTTTGTTATTTAGTTTGGTGGAATAGTTTAGAGATCAACTGGCTTCCTGGTTGGCCTTAGTGTTGAGTGTTATTGCTGAACATAAGATCTTGGATTCTATCCCCGGATAGGCTACACTGATATTGAACGTTAAATTATGTAACCTGTGTTTCTCATCCGAGTGAATTATTGTATTCTGTTTTTGAGAAATAAACGTCTTAAACCATAATTAAATTCATAACCATAATTATAAGTCACGGAGTGTGGTTTTGTGCACTGTTTTTAGCAATCACATGAGACTTAAACATAACTGGCGAAATGTGAATCAGATCCACATTGACAACTAGATATTATGTTTTGTTGTAGGTACGTATGACTCCTAAGCTATTTAACTTAAAGTGCCAAATATTTTTTGTTAGAATTGCTATTTGTTTATAGCACCTAAGTAAAAGAATTTGCTAGTGATGGAATTTCTTCTGTATATTTTTTTATGCCTGGGTAAATACTAATTTAGTCACCACAAGTAAAGACAGCCGTGCCAAGAGTCGATGATGATCGTTGATTGGTTTGTATTGATCTGACAGTCATACGAAATAAGAGAAAATTTCTCGGAAAACACTGTTTTCTGATTAGTTTGATAAGTTTGTTGCCTGTTGATTTGGTATTGGAAGATTTCTGAAGTGTTCAAGGGGTGATTTGATTATTTCCAATTATAAGTTTTCTTCTTCAAGTTTGTAGTAAAGACATTATAAACATAACACAAGCCCGATAGTACGACAACCAGTCTCACTAAGGGTTATCATATTAACTAGTACCAACTGGGTTGTGGAGGTCTCCATTGTTGCGGGGTCCAAGACAGTTAGGTTGGTTGCTTCTCTGTGACTTCGTCTAGATTTATTGTCTCGGCGCTTTTCTGGTTGCAGTGGTTTAGGAATAGTGTGGAGGGCTCTTTCCAATTTAAAAAAAGTATGGTCGGATTCTACATAAGAAAGGGCGCCTGCCTTGCTGTGAAGTTTAGAATGATATTCAGGCAGAGACTTTTTGAAAAAAAGCATTTGTTACACGTACGGTCCTTACGGAGCGTTCAAGTATTACGTAACGCAATTTTTTGAGAATTTTGACCCTCGCCCCCGATCCCATGTAACGCGCCGTAAAGTTTTACTGTATCCCCCCCTCCCCCTAGTAAAACGTTACTTAACCACTAAGTGACCATTTATACCTAAAGAAAAAAACGTTTTGAAGAAAAAGACGTTTCAGAAAATGGGCTCTACGCGACCGTTCTGAATAGATAAAAAACAATGTTACGTAGTTCAAGACCTTTTTACAAGACCCCCCCTTCCCCCAAATACGTTACGTAATACTTGAACGCTCCCTTAGTAACCAATATTTAAAAAAACTAATTCAATAACTGACACAAATACTTCGCCACAAGTTAACGGGTGATATCCAATTATTATTGATCCGGCGTTGTGTGGCAACACTGAATACCAATGGGGTTACCATTTGTGTCCCATAGTTCCGCCATGGTGAAAGTGAACGACCAACTATTAATTATATTAATGAGTTACGAATTTTCAAAGTTGCGAAGGTGTTTGTGGTTTGGGTTAAAAACGGTGAGGTTTAGAAGTTGGCTGTTAGTTTAGGTGGTGACATGATGCGGGCAACAGAACTGGCCCGTGTAGTAGAGTACTTAAAAGGTTGATAGCAAAAGAAAATGCTGGTGGAATATAATAATCTCGTCTTTCAGACGTCGCGCGTCGTCGGTTAAAAAAGTGCACCTGGCGGGTTGTATCCTTCGAGTCATAAAAGGGATGTCTTTGAAAGACACATAGGCATAGGTCGTACATACATAGGTATATGAATTTTACTGTGTGCTATTCTTTCTGACAAAGAGTTATTTAATTGTCTTAGACTAAAAACAAAACAATTATACTATCACTTCTCAATCGTGTGTCGTATCTACTATGAGCTGTATGGTGTATGTTGTTTTTCAAATCCAAGCACGAGTAGTAAAGTTTAATAATCATCTGGGAAATGAGAGATAGTGTTGAACGTTGCCAACAATCTTCACTTTTGGCCTCAGTATATCAGATTAGAAGAATGTGTTTATTTATATTTATTATTTTTTTTAACTTGTAAATCTTTCTATTTAAACTGTAATTGATAACTTCGTTTTACATGACAATATTTGCGTGCTGAATTTTAGTTACAAGAGTAAGTAGAACTTCTTTAAAACCTCACCTCATAAAGATTATTCTATTCTATGAGAATGTAATAATTAATCCTAGCCATGGAAAGAAGCCATAGAAAAAAAAATATCATAAAAAGTATGTACAGAACAGACCTGACTGAAGTTAACTATTATTTTGTGAAATAAGGGTGCCAGAGAGAACCTCTCGTCCCAGCCGCCGCGGGAGGCGATCCGGGCGTCGGCGGCCACGTGATGGCTTCCGGCCACCGTAGACGCGGGCCTGTGGACGGTGAGTGATGGGTAAGCTCGCCGTCCGTCCGTCTTATGACGACAACAGGCCGTGTCGACGGCGCGTTCGTGTTCCACGCGCGCCTCAAAGAGATGTCAGCAACATGGAAGGGGCCCGCAAGGGCCAACGCCTGTCGAGGCTGCGGGTTGTTCGCAAGGGATACCGCGGCCTTGACATGAAGGGCGAAGAAGGAACATGGGTGGTTTTTAGTCAGTAGAAGTCTGACACTCCCTTTCGCTCTGCCCAAGAGCGGGAGGGGTTATTTGATGACTTTCCACCCACCCAAAAAAAAAAAAAAGGACGTAGTAGTTTTGGGGCACTGTCACTTGCAAATAAGTAAAGTAAAGTAAATTTTGACGTTCGAAAAGTGCTGATTATCACCCTAGTTTAAATAATAATAATAATACACACATCAACACTGTCTAGGGATATTTTGGATTTACTCAATTTACTCAAAATGTATTAAAAATAGCATACAACATGTATATATTTTTATAAAGCCCATTTATCAGACTACGTACTGTTTTTTTGCGTAAACAAATTTTTATTCAAATAAAGAAAAAACATGAAATAATGGTAAAACTAACAACGAATGTGTTTCTCAAGAAAAATTTACAAATAAGGAAAAAATAATTTGTTTTTAACAGTTCTGTGAAAAATCAGTAGTCAGTAAAACCACCCATGACGTTAATAACGGTCCTGCAACGGTTTTTCATGGTTTGGATTAAGTTATCCAAGTCTTGCTGCGGTATATTGTCCCAGGTCCGGCTAAGATGCAAAAAAAGTTGCTCTTCCGTCGCAACGTTTGCAGGGAAATTCCTCAAAGCCCTTCTTTGGAGCATGTCCCATGCGTGTTCTATGGGGTTTAGGTCAGGCGATTGAGCGGGCCAGCCTAAGACCGATACATCGTGCTCCTGCAACCAGCTCGTCACCACTCTCGCTGTGTGCGGACGGGCGTTATCGTGCATGAGCGTGAATTCTTGGTCCATTTGTAGTCGATGGGGGTAGATTATTGGTACTAGCACCTCGTTACGGTATTTTTTAGCCGTCATGGTGTTTCTGATCCAAACGAGGTCTGTTCTTCCACCAACACGAATTCCCGCCCAAACCATAATTGTCCCGCCGTGGTATGAATGGACTTCCTGAGGATGTTGCAGACGGCTCTCACGACCAGGAACTCGCCAAACACGCACTCTACGTGTATCGGGATAGAAACCGAACCGGGACTCATCGGTAAACAGCACTACAGACCACTGGTTTTCTTCCCAGAGCAAATGTTCACGAGCCCACTCTAGTCGTCGTCCACGATTTCCTCGGCGTAGTGCTGGAGTACGAAGCGGTCTGCGAGTATGAAGGTTAGCTTCATGCAGCCTTCTCCTCACAGTTTGGTCACTCACAAGCAACTGGTGCTCTGACTGGAGCCTCTGAACCAACTGCATGGCCGTAACATTTGGTTGTCTTCTCGCGGCAACTTGCAAAAATCTGTCTTGTCGTTGAGTGGTTATGCGTTTCCCGCCTGGGTGTCTTTCAGCCACTTCACCAGTAGCACGATAACGTAACCATAACCTTGATATCACTTTTTGTCTTGTTCCAAACTCCTCAGCAATACTCCGTTGAGTAGCCATCGCGCTCGGCTGCCTGCAGCGTATTGAGCGATGAGTTGCATGGATTCATAATTCATAATAGTGCGTTTAAAAGTTGAAAGTGTGCGAAACAGGTTTGTTTCAATGCGCCCGTTTCATTTCATTTATTTGGATGCCTTAGTTGCTCTGTTTTGTTTTAGCTTACACTTTTTATCATATTTTTATCTTTATTACTAAGTAGTCTCATTAGTATATACACCTATTTCACATAATTATATAAGTACTTACTCATACACACACATAATTATAAACACAAAGTACAAAACTGTTTCACATTCGTCACTTCACCATGTCAGGGCCAGTTGAAAACCAGCGTCGGGCACTACTGCTCGGCTTTTTGCTGAACTGGTTCTATTTGGCGCAGCCGTGAGATGCACACACTGTTTCAGTTTAGATTGTTAGTTTCTTTTTATATTTTTTATTGTCTGTTGTGTGCACTTGTGGCATGTGCGAAATAAATTTGTTTTCTTTCTTTCTTTCTTTCTTTTAGCCCCAGCTTGGAGCATGCCTACTGCCCTTAACATTTCTTCTCTAGTTAAATGGCGCCGCTGCATGATGCACACAATAACATTAATTCGGAATTAACCGATAACTTGTTATAAAACTTAAATTGGACACAAAAAAATAGCCACAAACTACTGTAGGTAAATGAAACCTTCGGACTTCGCTACCATTATGCCGCGTAAATCTTTTGTTTTTAATGTATTTTTTCAAATTCAAATTTAGAATCGTTCAAAAAGGCTTACAAAATAAACTTTCTTCAAAAGAATTTAAAAGTGGCCAGTATTTTTTGAGTTTAAGAACTTTATACAAAATATCCCTAGACGGTGTTGATGTGTGTATTTATTTATCAGACTACTAAAAAGTCAAAAAAAAAAAAAAACAAAAAGTCAAATGACTTTTGATTTTATACTGGAATATAAATTATGTTGATGGATGGAGAGGGAGAGAAACATTGGTGTTTCTCTCCCTCTCAAACGATGGATGGATTGTGTGAGGAATGATATGAAAGAAAACTGACCAAGTGCAAGTCGGACTTGCACATGAAGGATTCCATAACATTGTAGTAGATATTGAGAGATTTTCCATCTTATTTTAGCACTATAGACTTCTTATAGGTTTTCCTGTGATCTATATGTCAACACATACCTAATACATAACTAATTTCTGTATTTTTTTCAAAATTTTAAGCTCAGTAGTTTCGTAGATAATGGTCGGACAGACAGACAGACATTCGAGTGATCATATAAGGGTTCAGATTGTTGCAATTCGGCTACGGAATTCTAAAAAGGAGTAAATGATAGCGTAACGGTTAACAGAAGAAATAGAAAGAAAAAAATATGTTGCGCCGACCCCAAATAACATGGGACAAGGGCAAAAAGCCGTCGGGGCTGCGGGTTGTTCGCAAGAGATACCGCGGCCTCGACATAAAGGGCTAAGAAGAAATATGGGTGGTTTTTAGTCAGTAGAAGTCTGACACTCTCTTTCGCTCTGCCCAAGAGCGGGAGGGGTTATTTGATGATTTCCCAGCCCCAAAAAAAGGGCAGAAAGACAATGATGATGTTTAGTATACTCGAATATGGTAAGTTCCAATAGTAAATTCCACACTCATGCCTAAGTGACATAGTGCTATAAATACAGACTAAAACTTGTAACTCCCATATTCCTCACACAACAGTGATAACATCTAATGTAGGCGATGCATTGTGAATGTAGACATCAAGTGTCACCTGTCCATCATGTGTAAATAGCCTTATATGTAGTGCACGTTTGTATGTTCATTGATAGCCACAGGTTATGTTAAGTACGAGTATAACATAACATCACGCCTGTAATTCCCTGCGAAATGTTTGTTGCTTCAATGAACTAATAACATGGAGGACTAGTAAACCGGGTGATAGTTTTAAGTGGTACAATATGAGGAAATTCGAATCCTCAAGGGATACCAGAATAATAATACCATCACTAAGTTAAGTTAAACGAGAGACTTATTGAGGGAAGGTACTCAGTGTTCGATTCTCTAATCTATAACCTTAATTTGTGACGTTCCCGCACGCGTTGTCTTTGAATTGAAAAGTTTTCGCGCAACTGCTTCAGTTATTAGGTTATTTCTTTAATATCTCAGAAGCAGATTGGAGTCTGGATTTGTGCAATAGGCTCGACCCCTAAAAGCGGAATGTTTGGTGCACTACTAGGATCACCTCTATCTAACGCTTCGGGAATTACCGGCGTAATGATAGGATATCGGTGAGTGCAAGTAAACTTAAAAACGAGTTAAAAACCTCCGTTATTCTGCTTAAACCGAGCTTAATTAATTCAGTTTACTTTGTTGAACCGGAGTATTGACATTCACAATTACCGCTTGAACATAATTCAAATATTCCATTATTTGTTCAAGTTCTAATCTAGTGTGGGTTGTGGGTTTAAAGACGTGATTATTAGTTTGTGAAAAAGCCGATTTGGTTCTGTATTTTTCCATATTCTGCTAGTCCAGTAACTAAGTAACTGACCCTTTTGGCGTGAATATTGAAAGAGGCATTTCGGAGTCACCTTTAAGCTAAGACAACCAGGCATAAGTCTTGTACTCACACTGGATTGATCGTCTACACGACTCCAGTTGCGCCGGATTGAAAAGTTGACCACCAATCTAGTTACTGGACTAGATCTTACGTTAGACCCTGTGCATTCCAGAGACCATACAGATTATTCCAATTGCAATACAGCGCTGAAATGCTGTATCACTTGACTGGCATGCTACTGACGGAATAATGTGAACCGGTTACCTATCTCTATAAGACCGAATTTGTAAGAAATCTACGATGAATATTTTACAGGCTCTGAAGGATGATTATTTGATTACATAATATATTGTATACATTCTTATCGTCATCAAAAAACTATACGTGCGCACGTCTGTTTTTCTTTATGATATTGTTAAAATTGTATACATAAATGGACTGCGTCGCAATTAAACTCCTGGTTTTAGCTTTGCAAAAGTAGACACCATAGTTCACGTCACTCATTTCAGTAGGTTCTCCAGGTAGGAACTGATACTTGAATTAAAAATATTTGACTATAAAGTAATTAAGGAACAGTTCCAGATATCCTTACAGCTTCTATCTAAATATAAATTGTAAACGAAATAACAAGAAAACTCTTTAGAGTTTTATGATAAATAAATCAGCACTATACCCTTAAGTCATAACTTCCACCGTTAACTTTATCTCAAACGTTTGCTAAAACGTAGTAATGTCAACATTATAATTCAAACTGCAATAAGGCCCACGCAGCCAATCAATACAGCTTATAATAAATTCATTGCCACGCCTAGGAAGCGCTGACAAACTAAAAGTAAGGAGCGAAACCCACACTTGGCGCGGTGAGGCCAACCATTCAACATTTCATATGACTGCTCACTTAGTGCCATGATCGTCATCACAGTGGACACAAGCGTCAGTGAAAAAAACCAGTTCAGTGATACGAATTTTCATCGCCATATTTAAACACATACCTTATATAGACCTAGACATGTCTAAGTTGACAGTAACAAATTTCACCAAGAGAACTGGAAGCCCCTTCCAGAAAGGGAAAGAAACTCCTGAAGATATTAAAATTGTGCATCAAGAAGTCATAGAGAAGGGCACTTTTGAGAAACAGAAAGACAAACAAAGTGAATTGATTCAGAAGGTGAATAAAAAGGCGGCGGAGTACCAGTCTAATAAACCAAGTTCTGGTGTATTTACCGAGGTGGTGTCACATGGAGCATTTTCAGCAAAAAAGGGGAATACAAACACTCCAAATACAAACACTCCAAAAGTAGAAAGTCCGACTCCTCCAAAGTCTAACGGATCGAATGGCTCCAAATCCTTGCTCGGGTTCCCATCATCAGCCAACGATTTAGCTCTACTCGCCAAAACAGATCTGGAATCAGACGCAAATATATCAAAAGTGGTGAAAGATAAAGTGATAGAGAAACTATTTGCTCTAGTCTCAATGGTACAACACACGTACGAGTCTAAAGTGAGAATAATGACAGAGTTTGAGAAATATAAGGACACACACATGAAGAATGAGATGCGACGAGAAAAGGAACATTCGGAACAATTGTACAAGCTTAATATGAATTTCCAAAATGAAGTGGTTCAAGCAATCCAGAGGTTGAAAAGTGAATTGGATATTTCAAGAAATGTTAGTAAGAATGTGGAAGAAAGTAACAAAAGTGCCAGTTTAAAAGATACTTCTGTTGATTTTAATACTTTTGATGAAGTACAAGATAATGATTTGGATGACAAAGGTGATGATACTGTTGATGAATCATCGGTCCCTATAGAACGTTTCGAAGATGAGAATGCAAACAGTGATGTAACTAAGAATGAGTAATTTTGTTAAGTACCTACGTATTAGAATTAATTTAATATCATTAGTAATTAATAAAAGTATGCTGTGGTTTTTTTGGTGTTTTATTTTGATGATGACATTAAGGAATGTCAATAATCTATTACGTATAACTACAACGTAAGTGGTTATAAATATTACTTACGTTAGTTTAACGAATTATAATTTGTTTCCTTAAGGATATTGCTTTTTTGGCAGAAAGCCAAATGGCATTATAAGATCCTAGTAACTTGAAGCTTTATCATTCATGTTTAAGATTAAAAGTACAATAACACAAGATACCATTACCTATAATATTATAGTCAATAGATTTAATAGGTCAAGGCTACATGGTGTTAATGAGTTTTAAATGAGTAGGCGTGAGTGGGAAGCATACTTAACGCTTTGGAATTTACGCACTAAGATATAATCAAACACTGATAAAATAGGCAATCTATTTGTGAACCACACCATCTAGCGTACTTAGCAAGTACTACATTCTGATGTAGATGCAACGTAGTGAGACAATGTTTTCGTTAGTTTTCGTGTTTATTTCTGCAGGCAGATGTAGAGTCTATTATTTTTCTTAAATTATTTAGACATTTGAGCATATACTATAACGAAGTCGTTTCATCGAAGAAAATACCCATCTTAATTAACTACAATTTGTGCTTATTTATAAATATAGAAATACGAGTAGCATTGTCACCTATACGATGATTAATAAAAACAGTTTGTGGTTACGGTGTTTTCCCGAGACTAGGGTCAAATTCCAGTTTAACTAAAAGATCTGGCTGAGTTTTCCTGTTTGATTTAGGTTTATTTTAATATTATCCAAATATCCATCCATCCCACCAATCATAATGGTTGTTCCGTTAACAAAGTTAGTGAGATCTCTTACGACTGCGTCTGCGCGTCTTGTTGCTTTAAGATTTTACGCAGTCACTTCTTGAATTAAGACATTTAGAGAGAAATCCCAATCAATTTTTGTTTAATAGCGTTTGTAGCTTCTTAGTAGGTAATATTGCCGTATTCATTTCTGATGTTGCAATGACATGACAACTATGAAGATGGAAATGAGGAACAGTGAGAGGTTCGCACTATGACCGATCAAGCTATGCAAAACCACGCTGAAGTGTATATTGTTATAGGCTAGTTAACAAAAAAAATCTAATTAGTCCGTCAGATAGATTTCCAATAAATATTGGACACGTATTTTTTTTTTCACGTAAACAAACAATGAAGACGATACAGTGCTTTGAAAACTCGTGTGACGTCATATTCTAAGCCATTAGTATGACATTTTTTACCGGTGAGTGACGTCACAACCCCCCACTCAAATCTTTGACGCGTTTTATCTTCGTCAATTTTTATTGATTTGATAAAACAAAAAATACATATCCAATATTTTTCGATAATCTAATAGACGGACTAATTAGAATCATATTTTTTGTAGTCAGTAAACATCCCTATTGTCATACGCTGATCTCTTATTGTACTGGAAGCTCATAGAAAACGAGGTTGCGTTATGATGGATATTTATAGCTTGCATGATGTGTCTGTGATGTACCGTACTTGAAATAGGAGAGTATAGGTCATACCTACATTTATTTTTATTTATTTAAAACATGATGTTAAACCTTGAACTAGATTTCCCATTAGCAAAAATAACAAACTTTCCCCTTTAGGGTATGATTTGAACATCCTTCCTCACTTTCGTTGTTACATTCTTGTGTAGAAACTTATTATTTCATTCTGCGTAGTCCGTTAGTATTAGATTAAGATGTTTCAAGTAGGTATATTATGTGTTGGTGTAATTCAAAATATTGGGGTCATTATCCCAAAAACTACAAGAATAACTCGTCTATCGCTAATTGACGATAACTCTTTAATATCTCGCGAAATTATTCACATAATGCACGAATGCACTCCACTAGCTGTTTATATATTTCTGCTAAATGAATGAATGAAACAGGGAAAACCCAAACCACAAGAAATATCAAGAGAGGTACATGACACTGGACTAACTTCATTTAGCTCGCTCAGACCGGCTCTACTACACGCGAATCGTTCCTGAACTTATTATCATCTCGTTTGAGAAATATTGTGATAATTAATTTAAAACGTCTGTTTATATTTAAGTGTATTTTGTTAACTATGAGTTGATAACCTCTGTGTCAAGTGAATTTGTGATATTAGTGGCGAAACTGGAGATTCAGGCAATTTGTGAGGTAAATAAAGTTTTTTTTTTTAACAATATGACTACTTATTTTAGTTAAAAGTTGTCAGAAATCTGTGAATAATGCAAATAAGGAAAATACAAAGTGCTAATTGCTTGTATGGGCAAGTTTTTTTTCCAAAGTACACTTTTTTATTTTGTCAATAACATCTAATTGACTAGATAAAAACTGAACGTCTGAACTTTAGTTCTACTAACTAACTTAGGATTAAAGTGCAGACGTTCTTACCAAATTTTACTATACAAAAACAACAAAAGAGTTTTAACAAGGCAAACAACAGAATACCTTATTTCGCATTTACATATTAAGACAAGTAAAACTTTGTTTTTTTGTATAAACAAAGTCTGTAGGTAAAATAACATGTAATGTAATAGTGTTTTTTGCTGTGATTTCAGATATGGCTGCACTAAGAAATACTCTAGCTGCTCTGCTAGCAATACTAGTTATCGCTGAAGCAAAACCTAAATGTAAGACTCATAATGAAAAAGATGTCGTCTGCACAGCAGCAAAATCTGATTATAAACTTGTGAGAGGTCTGATATCAGACAATAATAAAACTACAGGGATTACACTAAGAGCGTGCAGGATATCTGATGTTGACTTTGAATCATTTAATGATCTTAATTCATTGACATACCTAGATTTGTCCCTAAACAAGATACAAAGTTTGAAACTTGGTGTTATAGATGAACCCAAGAAACTGACATATCTAAATCTGTCATACAATCAACTCACAGACTTTCCGTTAGGACTATTTGATCAGCTTACCAATCTAGATCTTCTAGATTTGAGGGGAAATAGGATAAACAAATTAGAACTGGGAATATTTGATCCATTGACAAAGTTGAACTTTGTCGACCTATCAAGCAATGCGATTGTAGGGAAAGACTTCAGTCCTTATATATTTGATCAGAGTCCGCACATAACATTCATGGATTTCTCCAGAAACAATATGGAAGATGCTCCAGATAATTTATTGAACGCATTTCAGTCTTTAGAAATCTTAAATCTGGATAGATGTTTCTTAAAAGAAGTTCCTGCGTTTGCGACGAAACCGAATATGGGGACTATGAAACAATTGATTTTGTCTACGAATCAAATATCGTCGCTTGATAATCCTGCAACTTTTGTTAATCTGGACAGTTTAGAGCAACTAGATTTAACTGCCAATGTGATTGAGACTATTAATGATAACATTCTATCACCATTAAAGAATCTGCTAAAAGTTGACCTTAAGCAGAACAAGATCAAAGTCATACCAGATAGTCTGTTCAGAAATATGCCGAAACTGATATCAGTCGACTTGTATGGAAATGAAATTGAAGAAGTGCCAGTAAATGCTTTTAGAGGAAGTCCTTTGAAGAATTTGAACCTTTCCAGCAATAAAATAACATATTTACCAGATAACTTTTGCCTGGAGCTGAGAAACTCTGGAGGAAAGATAAAGAAACTGCTGATGGACCCAAATCCATGGCAATGCGCATGTCTTAATGACTTGCTTAAAGAATTGAAGAGGCTTGGAATTGAATACAACAGTGGCAAATATGATGGTAGTCGTCCAGTTTGCGTGACAACGGCTGAATTCAACTGCAAAAGACAACCAAGCTTTAATGAAATGTACCAAGACATGTTTAATGAAGTTAAGAAAGTCCATTTCAGGAATGTAAGAGCAGCGTAACGCCATCTGTCGAAAACGCTTTGAACTGCAACGCAATATGGCCGCCGAGAGGTAAAGTAGCGCCATCTATCGTGATCTATATTAACAATGGACTACTACTTCTCGTTTACTTTGTAAGATGTCTCTGATTAAAGACTGAATGTATATTGAAAATTGTTTTATCTTCACGCCTGTTGTCCTTGAAAGGTTAGGGAGAGTTCCATACGAAGTACATAATTATAGTTATGAGCACCTACATTTTCAACCGCTACATGAAATAGGGGGTGAGATTTTAGTATTTCGTAAATGGTTCTAATGTTGCTGATATGTTTCTGACTGGGATGCATACTCGTAACTAGGTAGCACGATAATGAGAAAGGCCTATCATATCATAGTGCTGGCTCGTATTGTCCAAGGGAGTTGTCGTCATCACACCGTTATAAGTCGGTGATAAAATCTGCGATGAAGTATAGCGCATATATACTATAACTTTCATAAACTAGGCATATATATTATATCTATACTAATATTATAAAGCTGAAGAGTTTGTTTATTTGTTTGAACGCGCTAATCTCAAGAACTGGTTGGAATTGAAAAAATCATTTTGTGTTGGGTAGTCCATTTATCGAGGAAGGTTTTAGGCTATATAACATCACGCTACAACCAATAGAAATGAAGCATAAATGAAAAATGTTGCATAAATGGGAAAATAATTATTTGTTTTGAGAGCTTACATCGCGTGCGCTGCTTAAACGGTTTGAGTTACACAAATGTGAATGTGAATGATGGAATTGTTCCTCTTTAAAACTTCTACAAAAAAGTCCGCGACAGCATATATCAGTGCGTATAACAGCGATTAAAATTGTGATATGTGATAGATAAATCTTAGTTTCCAGTGTTCATATGTCGCCGACCAACTATGCAGAGAATCTGTGTGAGTTTACGGACTATCTGAGCAGGATTCATGCTATTATTGAGGAACTGCAGGTAGGATCTACATATATTCTAGGTGACTTTAATTCCCACCCCAGTGAACTGTTTGATACAGAGTTGCGCATATTTTGCGTAGAACAAAAATGAATGTGTGCCGACATAAATACGTTAGGTGCTGTCTCTGGCACATATACTTTCGTTAGTGAGGCTCATGGGTGTCAAAGATGGCTCGACCACTGTGTGGTGACGGAATCAGCCTATCAGTCAATTACTAGTGTCAATGTTAAGTATGATGTGGCTTGATCTGACCATTTTCCCTTATTTATAAATTGTAATTAAAATTTTGTTAATCCAATTCTAAATTCTATAAACAATAACAAGAGTGAATTTAGCAAGAAATTATGGGGTTAATAGACATTTGCAACAACTGACTTTATTAAATGAATTTTGTTATAATGACTTAAAATTTATTGATTTTCCTGATGACTTCCGTAATTGTTGTGACATGAATTGTAATATATTAGAACATCGTTTAGTTATTGACAAATTATATAATAATTTAGTAATGATTCTGAGCAAAGCTTCAACTACTTCATTTGATGGGCCGGTTTGTAATAGAAAAGGAAGTTATATTAGAGGCTGGAATCAGCATGTTAGCGGGGCTCATCGGGAGGTCAGACTAAGTTTTCTAGTATGGGTGTCAGCAGGTAAACCGTCACACGGTGAAGTGTACAATAATATAAAAAAAGAAAAGAATATCTAGAAAAGAATTTAAAGATAAAATTAAATGGTGTCAAGACCACCAGGACCAAATAATTATGAATCGGATGGCCCCGCAGCACGAAAAAAAATAGTTTTCGGGAATTTTGGAAAAATGCACCAGTCCAGGTGCATGGTTAATGTTTTTAGTATGTTGATCCACTTCTGGGACCCTCGTTGTCGTCGGGTGACTCTGAGTTTAGTACCACGCCACCACAACCGACAAATCTTACCATAAGGTTTACATCAAAGAGGTCAAAAATGCTATTAGTCAGATGAAACGTGGTAAGTCATATTGTTACGGCGGACATCAAAGATGACCTTGATGTGGAAAGGGATCGAAGAGCATTGGCGGTTCGATGCAACATGCTTGTGCGGAGGTTTGCTCGTTGTACGTGTGGAGTTAAAGTGACGCTTTTTAAAGCATATTGTCAAACATTGTACACGAGTAGCCTCTGGACAAGCGCTATATGCAGAAAGCCATCAATGCTCTTCGAGTCCAGTACAACAATGCATTCAGGATGCTGCTGGGGCTGCCACGCTTCTGTAGTGCGTCGGGAATGTTTGCCGATGCGCACACTAATGGCTTTGCAGCAATCAGACGTCAGCGTGCCACATCGCTGCTGCAGAGGGTCCGGGGCAGCTCGAACAGTCTCCTGAATGCCATTGCGGGGAAGTTTGATTGGCCGATTATAAATTCTCTGTCTTATTTTTATGTTTACTTACAATCCATGGATGCTATAAATCTGATATAAATGATAATAAATAAAAATAAAATACACACATCAAAAGTGTCTAGGGATCAAGCATTTTTATGCGGATTTCTTGAGATTGAGATGTGGCTTTGTAATAAATTTATGATTTTATAAATTTATTTGGATCCTTTTTGGTGCATTTCATAATTTGAATCAGGAACTGTGAATCAAATTCGAGTAAAAGATGAAAATCAGCTGTCAATATTTTCCCTATAAAAACATACAACGCATTGAAGACATTATTAGTGCTACTGTTTCCCTACTACTGATTAAAACCAACGTTATTATGGAGCGGCAACGTCATTTAAGCAGGGAAGAAATGCTCAGAGCCGTGGGAATGATAGAAGCTGGTTCCCGGCAACGTACTGTGGCTTTAGCTCTGAATACAAGTCAGAGTGTTATCAGTCGACTTTGGACACGTTACCGAAGCACTGGTACCGTGGCTGAGCGCCATGGAGGACGGTATCGCTGCACCACACGGAGACAAGACCGATACATTCAAATCTTAACTCGAAGAGCTCCAACAATAACCGCCATGATGTTAGCCGTGAGGCTTCATCACTCTTCAGGGAACTTAATTAGCGACCAAACAGTCAGAAACCGCTTGCATGAAGTGAACCTTCATTCCCGAAGACCGCTACGGGTACCACCTATAGCAATGCACAATCGTAGGATTCGATATCAATGGGCTCTTGAACACAGAAATTGGGCAGAAGAACAATGGCGTTTCGTGTGCTTTTCTG
Source organism: Diarsia brunnea (assembly GCA_949774965.1). Classification (NCBI taxonomy): domain Eukaryota; kingdom Metazoa; phylum Arthropoda; class Insecta; order Lepidoptera; family Noctuidae; genus Diarsia; species Diarsia brunnea. The sequence continues at coordinate 5,048,891 of OX459019.1, forward strand.
ATGAGTCTCGTTTTGGTATGAGACCGGATACAAGACGTATACGACACTGGAGAACCCCTGGACGCCAACAGCGATTAAAATCCTGCCAGGAAGTCCATCCTTATAGTGGTGGAACCATCATGGTATGGGCGGGTATTTGGATCGGCGGAAGAACTGAGTTGATTTGGATCAGAGGCAACCTCAACGCTCAAATTTATGCTGAGACGATTGTATCAGACGTCATCGTTCCTCTACAAGTGCAAATCGGTCCCTTATTTCAGTTAATGCATGATAATGCACGACCGCACACCGCAAGAGTTGTAAGACAGACTCTCGCCGCAGCTAACATCAATGTCCTGCCCTGGCCTGCTCAGTCGCCAGACTTGAACCCATTGAGCATGCATGGGATATGCTACAGAGAAGAGCTCTGCCGAATATGGAGGGTATCCAGTCGCAAGAAGACCTTTTTTTGTTGTTGCAACGAACATGGGCGGCCATTCCACAGCGTGATTTGGATGAACTCATTTTGAGTATGCCAAACCGATGTTCTTGTGTTGTTAGTGTTCGCGGTAGAAACACGGATTATTAATTGTTTAAGTTACCCAATAAAATTTTAAAGAAAACTGTTATTTCAGTCTTTTTTTCGAACTTTAATGTTAGTGGTTCAAATGTCAAAAATCCCTTTATTAGGAAAATGGCAAATTTCTTTATTAATGCAAAGGTGACTTGGTTTATCGTTACTGTGACAAACGAAAACACTTTATTTGATGAATCCTTAAAGAAAATTTTAATTAATATCAATCAGGATAAAAGTTATTGCAAAAATATATGTTGATCCCTAGACACTTTTGATGTGTGTATCTATCTTTTAAGATTGACTCTCTATAACCTTTTATTCAATTTCAATTTTAGGTTGAAAATAATTAAATTTTGCGACGCTTTTTTAACGCATATAGTATTAGCCTATATCTAAATAAATGTATTTGTTAGAACGGAAATTTAATGAAGAATATTTGTGCCATTCACTCTATATAGTTTAAACAAAAATCTTAGAAGATATCGCATTGTAAAAATGTCCGCGCGACAATATAATTAATTAATTATAAACTCGTCGGTGCTGCGGGTTGTTTTAAAAAGATACCACGGCACAAAGGGCTAAGAGGAACATGGGTGGTTTTTAGTCAGTAGAAGACTGACACTCCCTACCGCTCAGTACAAGACTATTCAGACAATTTTAGAAGTTGTGGACCTTGGTTACTATGTAGTCCTTTCAATATGTACAAAAAAAACCTGTATACATTTCATAAATTAGTGCAAAAGTAAATTAGAGCTTTTCACATTAAGTTTTCACTAATGGTCCAAACTAAAATTATGAACACTTCAAAGGTTTATCGACGGGCTTAAAATTACGACATTTTAAAACTCAATTTAGCAAATGAACTAATAATCGTAAACAAAGTTTCGCGGCCATCATTATTTTGGATCGTTTTCTATCCGTTTGTAATTAAGTAAGGCTATTTTTATATTTTTGGACGATTTCATAGATTTAGAGACCGCACACTTGAGTTTATAAAAAAGTGTGTGAGAGTAATGTGTGTTGGGTTCCGTGATCCGTCGACTTAGGTTTCGCTGATGTTGAAAATATTTTGATTTCGTGTTAGTTGTTAAGTAGGCACATATAACAAGTAGAAGTGCTGATTTTTCTATTGTTTTATTGTATTTATTTGAAAGAGAGAGAGAAGAGAAGAAAGAGAAAGAGAAAACATATTTATTTGGCACATAGGTACCACAAGCACACACAACAAAAAAAAAAAATATAAAAAAAACAATAACAAAAAGAGATAATAATTATTATTGCGTGTCTCACGGCAGCTCCAAATAGGTACAGTTCAGCAAACTGCCGAGGAGCTAGTGCCCGACGCTGGTTTTCAACTGAACCTGAGATATGCAACAAATTGATAAATTACTAATTTGTTACTTAATAAAGATAAAATTAATTTCGTTAATATTACTTACCTATTTCAAAAATATTTTTATCCGCTGAGCTTGGACTACTTCACAGTTGAGATGAAAATTAAAGGATTGCTTTTTTCAACTCCTTCAGCATTTTTTTAGACTCCAATAAATCAGTTTCGTACGTCATCATTTAAGTTATAGTGATACATTAAAGAAACTTTGCGAATGTTAAAGTAAAAAGGTCAACTAAATTAGAATTACCAAAGAACCCTGAAATATCAAAACACGTGCAAGAAATTTATAAAACCAACATCTGCGAAATCGTATTTTTTTTCAACAATTTCTTTTGAAGTTTTGATAAAAAACGCGGGCTATGCTGTTTTTTAGCGCTTACAACACATATCCGATAGATTCGGTGCACGTATGTGACGGGCCTGTTTATACGGCGTGGTGCACTTTTGAAAAAATAATGCTTTTTTTTAAGTGTTTTAAAACGAATAAAATTGTTGTTTTTGGTCATTTGTGTAAGCTAGTTTAGTAATAAAGTTGGTATTTTAAGTTAATAGCTATATGAATTTTGAAAATAAATAAATTGTTTAATAAAGTTGTATTTCTTGATGATTAGTTTTTGAAATTGATCAGATAAAATATCATCTTTCTCCTCTTCTCCACGATCCAGTTTGCTTATCCTTTCAGTATTAATTATTCATTTGATAAATTGTTTAATTTACAAAGACAATTTTTAAATAGATTAAAGAGTGAGAGAGAGCTATGTGAGTTTCTAAAGTTTTTGTACAAATTCTCAAAAAATCTACTACCGACTTGAATAACATTCTCTATTTATTATTAATAATAATATTATTATATTCACCATATAAAACAATCGTAAAAACTTTAAAACAGCCTGTACACATACAATTTAGACAACTCAGGTAAAAAAACGTTTTTTCGTAATAAATACCTCAAAAGCCTTAATTATCTAGCACGAGATCGCACAGTTTTTTTTTATAAATTCTTTTTTTTAAGCTCTTGGTGCAACGTTCCGCGCCATTTGGTTGCACATCATATTATTGATCTTAAACTTAATCAGTTGTTTATTAGTTTAATCTGTATGGAATTATGCTGTCATATGTTTTTGAACAATGAGATTTTTGAAGGAACATAACATGACGCCTCTAACCCCGAAAGATGAGGCAGAGGTGATCCTAACAGCTAGTACACCAACATTTTGCCAGTTATGTTTAAGTCCCATATAATAAAAAAAAGAAGAAAAGAATAAACGGCGAGCTTATTGCCATCAACTGAGCACAAATCCAAACTCCGAGGTTGCTACTGTGAAATTCCTGATGAAAAAATTCCATTAACAATTCAAAACCAAAATCAAACTAAGCGTAGTTTACGACCACCCTTCGACATTTCCTAGTCAGTCCAATATGCCCAACCCAGGAATAGAATACTGGATCACATGCTTGTTTTGGTGGAATTTGGTTTGTATTTAAGTTCTTACTAGCCTTATTCGCACCACACAGAGCTAAATGTGTTTAACAGTATACGTTCCATCCGGGATCTCGCAGTAGCAGCTACGTACGGAGTCTAGATTTGGGTCTGGTTTATGGTAATAGGGTCGTTCCGAATTACATGGGAGTGGGACTTAAACTGAGGAAATGTGTTTGCCAAACCCCTCAAGGATTACAGGCGTGATGATGTTATTTATTCGACATAATGGATTGACCTCTGTTATTTTCGACAGATCCACATTTTAACTGCATTCAACGTATTAAAGGATGTGTGGTGCAGGCGGACCTTAAGCTTTTAAAACTTACTCACTTAATTTAAAGGTACCTAGGTATTTAGGTACTCGAAACTGTAAAATTTTCCACATCAACCTTGAACCTAATACTTTAGCGATAAAGTTGAAAATGTTTTAAAGTTTGACAGATTATAAGAAAGTGTTAGGGTATGTACCTACACAATTTTACTCATATCATAGTCTAATCTAAAGTCTTAACAATAGTGTATAATAAGTTATGTAAATGTTATATGTATCTATAATCATTTCTATAAATGACACAAACATCAAAATGAATCCAAATTCTACTGCTTTTCGCGGAAGTCGCATTCGTACGTGGTAACAGTCACGTAGTTACATACGGAGTACGGAGGTATCACCGAGACGAACATTTTCACTATGTATACAATCGCAAATTAATTCTGCTTTAAAACATAATCTTCTTTATATCTGCTTTAAACAGAGCCAGAGCAGAACGAACATGGTTATCCGCAGGTTTGCACGGTGCTCTAGTGATGTTAAAATAACCCTTTTTAGAGCCTACTGCAATACAATGTACACGTGCAGCTTGTGGACTGACTATACGCAAAAGTCATACAGTGCCCTTCGTGTCCAGTTCAACAACGCGTTCAGGATGATGTTGGCGCTCCCCCGCTATTGCAGTGCATCGACTATGTTTGCAGAAGCGCGTGTGGATTGCCACGCCATTATGCGCAAGAGAAGCACGTCTTCTCCCACTGTTGTAAGCGACGTGTGGCAGGCTGATGCGACAGTGTATATATTATGTATATTTTTTTAATTTGAATTGATTTATGTTTTGTGTGTTTTTGTTGTGACTAATTGCTATGATTTAATTTAATTAACCTCTCTAGTCCCGGGCGTACCGAAAACGGTGCGGTGGGTGCAGGCTAACTTAAGCCTTATTATTACAACATAAGGTTTAGGCTAGCTTGTGCCCGCTGTGCCAAATAAAATTGTTATTGAATTGAATTGAATGTTAAGTATGTAATGTGACTGTGTGAATTTATTATTATTTCTATTATGAATCAGTGATACTTGAATTAAATGATTTTTATTTTATTTAAAATATGTAAAAGGTAAAAGTGATTGACTTATGTATCAATAAACGCATAGGCTTCTGCTCTAAGGGATTGGCCTTAGGGCATAGGCCGTAGGCATCCACAAAGGAAGAATTTTTCAAAATTTAACCCCCAAGAGGGTGACCCCCCATAAGGGATGAAAGTTTGTATGGAAAATCGTCATTTATGATATTTCCGATATTGACGCGGGCGAAGCTGCGGGCAAAAGCTAGTAATAAGAGCATTACAATGGCTGGTTCGCACGGAAACAGTGGCCAACGACTTAACTTGCTGTCCGAGGCACGGAGGTAACTCGGTATTTACTTGGTTGCCTCTGTGGGATTTCACCCATCCAGAGACAGAGGCAAGCTTAACCTGAAGATTGATCCGAGACTGTCATTATTTAGCCACGAGCTGATCATTTTATAAAATCCTCTATAATAATGTATTTACTGATATAATACAGATGAAGACTTTGTTGGAACGTGCTAATCTAAATATAAGTAGAATTTGAAAAAACCATTTTGCATTTGATAGCCCAATTCTTCACAAAGACTATTTGTCATCATGTTACAGTCCTTAAAATAGAAGCCCAGCTAGGCCGTAACAACCGTATCCGGTATTGATAATAATGACGAAAAACTATTTTACTTCACCATCATCATCATTTTAGTCGAAAGAGGTCCACTGCTGGACATACTTAGGCCTCCACCCAGTGTCGCCACATTGACGGGATCCGTGGGTCTCGCATTTAGCGGATCCACGGATTTCTGTTCAAATGTTCGCAATCCTGGAAATAGTTAGTTTTAGTTTTGACGGAGCTGTATTTTTCTATACAATATACAGTATTAAGGTTGTATTTATTGACTTAATATGTTTTGTTTTGTTTATATGGTGGTATGGTATGGTATGAAACGATATTTAAACAATGTGTGTAGTGTAGAATAAACAGTTGCTCAAATAAAAGGTGGCACAAGTTGATACTTACTTACCTAAACAAATATATAACTGTGCCAATTCACATATTTATTGCGGAACTGAAATATGCTAATGGACAGTTTTTTATTACACAGCCAGCATCACACCTATTGTATGGACGTGTACCTATATGTCGCAGGTATATGATAAAAACAAATCCCTCTAAAGAAATCTAGTGATTTGAACAAGTCCCAAAATTGATTTAGTGAAATGACAAAAATAACTTTTCTGTGGTATTTGAAAGTTTTATTTTGTAAGATTACCTACTTAATTACAATAATCAGGTGTACAATGCAATATTGATCTCAAAAGTCACCACTAGAACATAATTATTTGAAAAAAATGAACAACAATTTCTTAAAAAATTTAAAAACCTTTTAATAATTTTTTGTAATATTAATTTATTAGAACAACAGATTTGTGGCAACGTGAATTACACAGAACATTATTTTTCTTACAGGCATATTTATTCGTTTTGCATCGTGCTTTGGACTCTTGGCAAGAACACTGTTTGAATCCTTGACCTCAAAATAAAGATAATTTTCCTGCAATTTCACTCAAACTCAGCTTAGTCGGTGGAACTAAATCGGTTAATGTAACTGTAGATAATTAAAGAGCGTTTCTAGGAAGCTTCTTTAAATATAGTACACCTGCACTTCACCGGTAGCCCCATAATTATAAATTATAATGGAGAGCAAATCTATCTCAATTTATGTGCCATTTCCGTGGCAGCGACTAATAAATTCCTGATGAAAAAATCAAATAAGTAACACTGCTCGAACATGGAAAGGAAGCTTGGACCTCGTGATCAACAGCCTTGGTCGCCACCACTTCACTGATGATAATATTATAAATGAGAGAGAAAAATATATAATAGAATTAGGTATAGGTTTATGTAAAATACAATTTAGTAACATAGCATGTAAGCACAGTCTGTTACTAACCACTAACTACTTATGGACTGCTTAGGTCTGAAATAAAGATATTTATTTATTTATTTAATACTTATGTAAGAAAAGATAGCTTTTCTAGGTATTAGAAAAACTGACATAAGAGATAGGCTGCTGCGGAGTTTATGCACCGTTAGTGCTTATTGGTGGACCATTTCGGGATCGGTAAAGGTAAAGCCTAATCGCGGAGTATTTGGCAAAGTCCGTGTGCACAGCCGCTCCGCCAATTGTGCTTATTAGTTTGACTGATATTTTATTTTTAAGGAATAAAGAGACATTATTCTAAGTTGTCACTTACTTTCGCTGATTATTATTTAATTGAATGACAAAGTATAATATAATATTTTGGCGTTCTTCTGAAAAAATCTCATATAATATGTTTGGTACGAGAAATTCGGACACATTAATTCTAAGCTATGTCTTTATTTTGAAAAAGAATTCTATCAAAATTAGGTAACTATTTTTGAAAAATAATTAACAACTTCATAAAAAGGTATCACATTTAATTCTGTGGACATACATAAAGGTGATGGCTTTCAAAGTTTGTATCGCATTCTCACAACGACTTTTTCGATAGGATTGATACAAAGTACTGTACTCAGCTAAGCTGTACCTATACTTTTAACTTTTCCATAATATACACCTAACGCTGAATGAGTGTCACTTTGTTTTTCTTCTCATAATCTATTCAACGACCATGGCGTTTCCTGACAACAGTTGTCATCTAGCACAGATGTTTACATTTAAATCTATAATGAACACTTTCTATGCGAAAACGCGCGAAATCGTAAAGAAAGCAAAAGTATGTCGAAGCAGCTGACATGGCACGAGCTCCATCCGACTTAATTGTTAGCAAAATGATAAAAAAATGACAAAAAACTTTGATAAAAAGGTACAATTTGGCAAGGAAGTTAAAAAGACAGGAAGAGGCGGCCATACTGTGGCTACTTCCGCGGTTTTGATGCGGCGATAGATTAGTGTGGATGTTACTTTGGTATTGTTTCCAAGTATAGGTAAAGATGAAGATTAATGTTGTACTGGTTTTATTTACCACTGGTATTATTAGTCATGCTACATAATACCTAAGTAAGTAGGTAATATAATAGTATCTACCATTTTTTTGTTATTTATAAACTAATAAAACTACCGGTTCTTAAGTGATGCGGTTCCAGTCTTTGATGATCAGAAGACTTATCTAACGACGTCTTATTCATGTAATGAGTTTGAATTGTCATTTAATGTGTAACATCGCTCACCTGTCAACTAACGGCATTAGACTGTAAAACTATAAAGTTCTTCCTTCAGGCCATTCATTTTCATAAAAAAAGGGTTTGGTGGAGGAATACCTCCTGGAGGCCTCTAGTTGCCTCTCTCATTTCGTTAAATTCAAGATGTAAGATGGAAAAATAATAAAAAATAGGTTCGCAATAGGTTCGCCATCTAATAATTGTTGTTATTTATGTGAGTAAAATACATTGAAGAGTGAAGGGTATTTATTTGAAATAATATAAATGCGAATTATTAAATTAGCTTCATTATGCGCCAATATATGCAAATCTACTATTGAAGTCCTTCTACTTTGTAACAGTTATGTTTTCTTAGCTGATTTCGTTTTGCTCAATTAACGTCATACTTTGCGAATTAATATGTAAGCCTTTGTTGGAAAGAGGTCTTTTTAAAAGAAAACAATTAGTAGACTTAAGTTATTTTGTAATATTATTGACGGTCTACTTTTTTATAACGAAACAATTTTTTTATAATTTTGTAATACTTCACAGAACTGCATTCACGACTACGTTTTGTTACTAAGTTTTGTATTACCACCTTGTATTATCCATGTTATGTATATCGGACAGTAAGGGACCATAGCTTTTTTCTTAATTTGATCAACAATTGTTCAGATCATAATAACACACAGCCACGAGAGGAGAAATTAAAAAAAACGTGGCTCGTGCTATGCAACCTTTTTTTTCTTTTTTCGAGCACAGACTAATGCCATTCGCTTTTTTATTTCTTTGTGTTTTCGTGCAATGCAGTGAAATTAATTTTGGAAGCATGTGTTTATGACAAGATGAATAGTTCGACAGATGCAAAAGTAAAATTTTCGTCTGCCCAGTGGCGAAAAAAAGTAAAAATTGAGAGTGTTTTTTTTTTCTAAAATGATTAATGTTATAAATTGGATGATTAGAAATACTTAGATGCGACCATTTGCCATTTGTCGGGTTTTAAGTAAATACTAAACAGACTTTTAAATTATGTTAAAACTACGCTAATATTCTATTAAATGTTTAGTAATATTTAAATGCATTAAAACAATTAACATTTTATAAACTTACGACACGATAATTCAGAGATAATTATGCTAACTCAGGATCGAAAAGAGCAGTAATTATTAAATAATAATGGTTACTTTAATTAAGTAAACTGGTTTTAATAAAGTCGTAAATACGTATTATTGTAAACTACAATTAAGTAATTTATAATACTTATCGGTAACTGCCTCGGTCTAGTGGCCGCAAGCGCGACTGCTCAGCATGAGGTCCTGTGTTCGATTCCCTGGTCGGGTAAATTGTTATTAACTTTTCCATCATATTTTTTTTATTAGCAGCCAGGGAGTCTGTATTCGTGCCTGGTTAATGGCAATGAGCTTCGTACTTTAACATTATTTGTGAAATGAGTGTGGACTATTTGGTACACCTTTGGCTAACCCCACGGGGATTACTGGATTGATCTTATATTATCGGTAACGTGGTTTCGATTTTAGAATGTTGCGGTGGCCAGAAACAAAAATAATAATACGTCTACGCCGAATGTCCAAACGCACTACGGTTTTTATAAGTTTGCTCTTAAAATATCGATGATCAACGAGTGTTTGAAACAAACAATGAGGCACAAAAAATATTCGCTGAAGTGTGCATTATCGTCCAATATAAACAAATACCATTAAAAAATTAAGCATTACGCCGAACGGCGGAAGTATGGCACATGCCGCGATCAAAAAACGTCAGCATTGCCAACATAAAAAAAAACCATAGTCTTATTTAAACTTTTTTTTTGTAAACCGCGCGCTTTTTAGCAAGTATTTTTTATCTGTGGGCACAAAATGTTTTTATATTGACCAGATGTTGTATGCAGATGACATTTTTTTATTTCTTAGTGCGATTTTTAGTAGTTTGTCGGTAGATTGGACTTTTTTGAAGGCAGATGGTTTGCATATTTATATTTTTTGTTTAATAGGCTGTATAGCTGAAAAAAAACGCGCGTGCTCTATCAGCTGCTAGTTATTGAATTTGCATAGGTAATAATGTTAATGTCGGTGATGAATAGTAGCGTGTAGGCTTTGGACTGTATTTATTGATGAGTTATTCGAATTAATATGCTAGCCGACCACAATGATGGCTATCGACTCTTATTTGATAGATTTAACTGTGGTTCCTGTTATTTAATGAATCGATGCACAATTTGCGGTCTCTCATAATGTAAAAGAACAGTCCACCAACCACTAGATACAAGACTAACATGATATAATCGAATCCCTACCAACTGTGCAACAAGATTAGACTCGCGATAAAAATATTAGAAAAATCTAAACAAGATGTAGTCGCGTGCTACGAAGTTGTACATAAGCACAAATCGCTTAGTTTATCATAATCACGCAATTATCTTATGAAAACGTTGCACGATGCTTTTTGTTGCTAAGTTGCCAACCGAGACGAAATTCGCGGAAATTAGACATTAAGGGATCATGCGAGATACTTTTATAATAAAATAAAATATAATTGCCATTCAAAAACAAATAAGTCGTGTGCCTGCCTGCGGCTTGGCCGACAATCAAAAGATTCTTGATTTGAATAAATCAATCCCTTATAGAAATGCATCGATATACAGGAGATGTCCGTTTGGTGATGACTCAAGGGCAATCGGATCTTTAATGGGCTCTTTATTACAATATTTTTCTCTAAAATTCGTGCTCTTGAATGCAAAAGTTAGGTATAATTACAAAGAATAAAACAATGGTAAAATAAGCTGGTTCCTGTATTTACACTAAATGCAGAACAATGTCATGCCATGCATGATTGATGAATATTAAATATACTAATACCTACTTTTTTTGCATTTATATCTACTTAGTACGCTCTTTCATTAATTTCTGATTGAGAGGCATATTTCTATCTAAAAACACAAAAAAATTAAACTCTAGATGATAAAAGCTCATGCACATTCCATTTCGATTGGCGGAAATATTTCCTATTTCAAAAGATGAACCAAATCAAGCGATGCATAGACAAAACTCTGTCATATTTCATCCGTAAGCTTACTCACGGGTCTCATAGTGTAAATAAACCTGAAGTGTCACACCCTGTATCCCAGCACTTTTTCCTAACGTTTAGAGGTCGCTTTTTGAAAGGTTTTTTCTGCATTTCAATGCCAATTATGCACATTTTTGCCGACGCGGTTCGTTTGGCGGACGAGCGTTCGCCCTCTTCGCATCTCATACTTGCTCCGACGGAATCCTTCAAATAAAAATCGGGTAGGACCCTTTTTGTGACGGTTTTTGTCCGTATATTGATGAGTCTTCCAGATTTTGAAGGAATTCCTGAGAGGGCGTCGGGGACAGACGCTATTGTGTCGTAGAACCTGATTTCTGTAAGTTCTGCAGTCCTGTAACATACATACCTATGTGTATGTAGGTATGTACGGTAGTGTCAATTTGGGCTTTGTGTTAGATGCAGAGATTTTGGAAGATAAAGTTTTAAAAGTAACTCAATAAAGAAGCAAAAACTATTTTTAAACGGCCTTATCTGTGGAAGTTTTGGACTGCTCCACGCGCATGATAAATACTTAAAAAATACTTTGAATTATTTTGGATTTTTCGTCAAATAACCAAATTCCGGCCACTGCTTTTCTGTTGTTGCAAGTTCTGTTGTCCCAATAACAAGCTGTCACCTCAACACGCTTGTTAGGGGTCCGTCAATTATATAAATTGAACAGGCACTTCAGCACAGAAGGATTTATTACGCACCTAATAGGTTATTAATTTTTCTTGGACTTAAATAATGACTTCTTTCCTACTTAGAAAAAAAACTAGAGCATTTAAAAACTTACTGACAGCTAAACCAATTTCCAGAAGCACACACATTTGAGCTCCAATAAATTCGCTATTACTAACTATTATTTTGCAGTTTTGCATAGAACGTGCCTGGTATTGCCAACGTAAAAAAGAACTACCACTTAAAGGAGTACATAGGCAAAAAGTTCGCAGTTTCGTTGCACAGGTATGCACGCAGTAATCCTATGTGACAATGCTAGTCCACCTGTCAAAACAAGACTGGCCTACAGGTGGACTCACACCTGACAGGGTATGAAGACAGGGGGAGGGGGAGATGACCAGGTGACCAATACTATATTGAAATAATCCATTAATGGACCGTACACGCGGGATGATCTATCATTTATAAGTCCTTATACATTTGTGCTTATTTCTTTAAATAGAATTTTCTCGAGTGACCCAGTGGGAAAATGGGATACTGAGTATTAGGTCGAAGTGTTGCCACGTAATAAATGAGCTCTTATTTATTCATGTTTTAGTTTTTGCTGCTTGATATCGGTGTTAAGGCTATGTATGGCGGTGTTGAATTTAATTTGAGGAGTATATACTTGTGTTAAGGAGTACTGTTTAACATACTAAAAAACTCTTATTATTTGACTTCGACTCCGATATGGGCAGTTGTCGTCAATGATATGTGATCTAAAGTATGTTTTTTCTCATTTTGGTACGATAAGCGCCTTAGACTTTTAGGTATGTGCAATAAACAATGCTAATAAGCTCTTTTTGGTATTAGAAAATCTGTTGTAACCGTTCCTTTTCTAACCTTGCAGAAAAGGACGAGATGAAATTCAAGTCATGATAATGCTAAAACTCCAAAAAAAATCGATAATACCAAAAAGATACACAAATTGAATTGACTGTAATATAAACATCACATAGACTTGCTGATAAATTAGGCGGAAGTTGAAATTTGTTTTCAGTGTTTATCTAACTAAGGAGTAGTATTTGTCTTCCGTCTTACCAAGGGGTAGCGTAATACCCAATACTATTTGATTTGGGTTAAGGAGGTCAGACAGGCAGATCCATATAAAATACTGGTATTTATTTGAACAATGTCGGACTGGAAGCCGACCCCAAACATTGTTGGGAAAGGATCGGCAGATGATGATCTAAATAGTCTTTCATATGGACATATCACTAAAGTATTTAATCTGTATTTAACAGACACACTTCTACTTTTGGAGATATCATTTGAGAGACACCTGTTTGGTTTATATAAAGACTTTGAAGTAGGTACCCTGGAGCGACAGATGCTTGGCTCGAACTCAATGTAAGTATTTAAGATAGTAATTTTAACTACCTACGAATATTCTTTAATAGAGTTATTTTTGTAAAAGTACCTATAAATGGCGTATGCAAAAATGCGTCGTAATTTATGGTTAATATGTAGGTGCCGCACGAATATTTTTTTCTGAAACTTGGCAGAGATGCTATCATTACGGACCCACATAATAGCACTTATATTTCGTCTGTTATGTTTTAATCCAAAGTAAATTGTTTTTAACCTATTACAAAAAGAAAAGGTTCTAAGTGATTTTTCTATTTTTCTACGCGGTTTACGTTCAAAAAAATTATGCTCGCGTTATTTTTAACGTTTCAATCACCTACTGTTAAACTTATTTAAATACTTTTCACAGTAATCTCAAAGCTTTTCTAACATAAGAAATCTTAGAGAGTAAATGCTCATGAAAATACAAAAAGGTACACATTTAACTTGTTTAAACGTCTACGTCTACGTCTGATCAACACTAAAACTAAATTATTTTTAAAATTGAATTGGATCTCAGCTGTAGCAAAACTAAAACAATAATTCGCGTTGTTGAAAGGGTTAAAAACAAAACAAATAGTGTATTGTCAATGTTGTGAGTACTTGTGAGCACATGCCACAATCCTTTTTGCAAACACATTTGATCTGATTGTTACGACCGTTGCAAAACAAATAGAATATAACGAAACTAAACTGATGCAAAAAACGGAGATCCTGAAATATGTGTTATATTTTAAGTAGGTATTATAACAGAAGCTTGCTACAAATTATTAAAAAGCCACACTTCAGTTATCATGCTGAATAGAAGCGAGAATGCTGACATATATTTTTTTACAAAAAAATTACAATAACAAAACAAGACATCACTCATGTAATCGCCGAATGTTTAGGTAGAAGTAATTAGCCGGACCACGGGCACCCGCATTTCGCTAGTCAGCTAAAGTCTGGATTTGTGATTGCGTTTAAGAAATGGGAAAAACCCAATAACAATACCAAATACAATTTTCCTGACTTGGGAAACGTACCCAGGACATCATGTTCAGTGGTCTCGATTGCGACGACTAGTCCAACGAGGCAGACAGAGTACAAACATACTAACATTACTTGGGTAAATGCTCAAATAGCAAAATTAGATAATGGTAAGGAAAGGCTTGTAAAAGTTTGTAACTACAAAGGTACAACACGATAAATAGATGCATAACCATATTACGTAGTCTTTATTCCAGTCTAGCTACCATTATGGCACATAGAACTAGTTAGGGGCCCTGCCTTTAATGGACCAATTGAGCCTAGAGAGCTTTTAGATTAGTCTAATGCGCCATTTCCTCCTTACATGAAGCACTTATAATTCAACCGTTTTATACTCCATTTAGCTTAATCTTTAACAAACTTACTACTTAGGGTATCCTTTATTTATTTTAATACAAACTTAGTAATTTTTATTAAATATTCTTAAAAAACCATTTAAAAATATTAAAAAATTGTAGCCCACTGGTATCGGGAATGGTGCAAGCTACCGGCGGCGGTCAGGGCTCCAGAGAAAGGAACCTCCTAGCAATTCTAGCCGTGTCCAGGAGTACCACTTTCTGCATCAAGCTGCCTAACGAGAGCCTCCTCAGGTGTTGGTCGAGGCTCATGGCAATTAAGCCATTGGCTGAAACAACTATCGGCACAAAGATCGCTGAGTTCACACCCTACATGCGACAACCTAGCGAGCCACTACTTAGGCTTATTTTTAGGGCTCCTCGTAGTATAATATAGCTGTATTTCATGTAAATAATGTCAATAAGATCTTGATCTCCCTCGTTTTCGAGTAATCTTTCACCTGGCTGTAAAACTCGCATTTACTACCAATTTTATATAAGAATAAAATTATGGAAACAACCGAGTTTACTTTATTTTTTTATCATCTGATAACTTGTCTACGTTTAATAATATATCTACTAAAGGTGTTCGCTGAAATATTAATTGGATTTTTTTAATGATTCAATTCAAGGATAGGGAATTTAATAAAAAAGTTGTAAAACCCTTTTATTGCATCACAGCATGTGTTGCGAACAGAATTGAAACGTAAGTGACGCTTACAATAGACTCGTGCCATTTTTTTTTTCACGGAAGACGATAGGCGAAAGCAAACATTTGACAGCCACAAAAGACTCTGGCACACTCCACTCAAGATCGAGTTTCTTAAAAAAAAAAAGAGAAAAAAAGACAGCACATGCCGAAATCTGATTACACCACCATATTTGATCAAAGGGTTGCCGTTTTGCCAAACATTGTTGATCACAAAAACTATCGGAACGTAGTAGGTACCTTTTTGCACCCGCTTGTTTTTTGTGGAAAAAAATGCAAAATCGATTTCGGCAGATGTCCACAAATAGAAAGGGTTTGATAGGTTATTTTTACAAAAAAATAGCGGACGCATCGGCTGTAGACAATGGATGGACCGTTATGGATCGACTGTCAAAATTCGCCATTATTAAAGCTAAAGAGTTATTTTGTTGCATCATTAAACTGATGTGTTAAATAGCTGTTTTCTGTTGCGTATTGGGTAATTACTTTTTTATATTAAACGGAAAAGGATGCACGGTTTTCATTTTTTTCTGGACGTTCAATAATCGTTTAGGCCTATCTGTATCGGTTCTAATTATATATTCGCTACTTAATGGTTGTTAGAGATGATTATGTTAAAAAAACAACATAGGTAGTTTTTCTGGAGTATTTTTTTTTGCATTTTTATTTCTGTAATACTAAATCTGATAGGGTAGTTGACAAAAAAATCTAATTAGTCCAGTGAACGAAAATTTCGTTCACTGAATTAGTCCGTCAGATAGATCTCCAAAAAATATGGACACGTATTTTTTCTTTTTTTTACTTATACAATAAATTAAGACGATACAGTGCTTCAAAAAGTCGCGCGACGTCACAGTTTGGAACATTTTTCACCAGAAAGTGACGTCACCAGCCTCCACTCACGAACTTTGACACGTTTTATTTTCGTATTTTTTTATTGATTTGATAAAACAAAAAACACGTGTCCAATATTTTTCGATACTCTAACAGACAGACTAAACAGAATCATATTTTTTTCATATTTTTAGTCAGTCAACTACCCTTTTAAAGAAAAAGTTTAGTAGGTACCTATCTCATCATCATCTGCCTAGCCTTTTCCCAACTATGTTAGGGTCGGCTTCCAGTCTAACCGGATGCAGCTGAATACCAGTATTTTACATGGAGCGACTGCCTATCTGACCTCCACAACCCATTTAATACCAGGTAATACGATACTCTTTGGTAAGACTGGATGTCAGAATTTCAGGTCACTGACTACCTGTAACGACTGCCAAAGATCTATATAATATGGCAGCCGGGACCAACAGCTTAACGTGCTTTCCGAGGCACGGAGGAAACTCGGTATGTCGGGCGGTCACCCATCCACAGACCGACCTAGGCAAGCACAGCTTTACCTAAAGATCGACCCGAGTGGCAGTTCTTATTAAGCCACGAGCTCCTAGTACCTATCTAAAGATGAAAAATTGGCCTATTGTATTTTTACAGATAGACAATATCATTGCTGCTGCTTGGTCCAGTGACCGAATCGTGACTGCTGCGCATGTGGTCCTAGGTTCGATTCCCAAATCGGGCAAAGTGTTATTGGGTTTTTCGATTTTACACACAGTAATTTAGTAGTAATAGGTTAGGCCTATTACACGGGACTTAAACATAATGTAGTAATTGGTACACCTTTGCCTGACCCTTCGAGGATTACAGACGTGATGTTATGTTTTCGTATGAGTTATTTCGATTTTATTTTCGATGCTATTTATTAAATACAAAGATTAAATTATGCAAATGTATGCAGCCGTTGAGTAATTGTTCGTGTTTATGTCACTATATATTTCATTAAAACCTTTGATATTAGCGGAATGACGTTTTATAATTGTCCAAGGATAACTTATTTTATTTTTAAAAAAGCATTTTATATTCGCAGTACGTTACAATAAAGCAGATCTGGTTTTGCATTTATAAATTAATTCACTTAAGGCGTGGATATTCGTGAATTGGCCTTTCTTATGATACATTAGAACCTTTTTTTTTCCGCAACCATCACCGGTTTTTTTTTCAAAAAAAAAAAAAATAATCTACACAATCTAGATCTAGAGATCTAGATTGTGTAGATTAATATATTTTATGCAATTTTTTATGCATGTCCTCTTCGCTTCGAAAAAATGAAAAATTAAATTTAAACATCATAAATAAATATGCAAAGTAGCCTCTGTTTTTCTAACTAACTACCATTTTTCTCCTAAACTGTCAATCATAGGATCTTTTTATTGCCATCAATATATTATATAAAGTCATGCCGAGGGGACCTTCAGCTTATTATTGCCAATAACTTTCTTAATTTTTTATATGGTTTTTTTTTTACGTAATCGCGTAGCTACTACCCCTCTGGCGCCCAATAAATCGGGTGCGGGAAGGTGAACTGTCAGTGGCGTATAATATCCAGCTCTTAATATTTGGTACCACTTTTTTAAATTTAATTATTTTAATATGACTGGTAATTTACTTCGTGTACTAGTATCTATTGCTATAATTATAGTTATTTTTGCACCGCTTATGTAAAACCAATTAGTGTTTTGTAATTTATTTACTTATTACTAATTTATCGATAGCCTTACACAACTCACTAATAGTATATTTAAGTTCTTACATAATATTGCCAAACACCTTTTGTCGTCATCATTTGTGTTAATAAATCTGTCTAATAATTTCTTGAAACGCCACCTCCACACAACTACCATTTTTAACCATTTTTTTTACCATTTTTTTTTGGCTTACTTAGTCCTAACCTAATTGATACATAGACCAAATAATGCAACAATTAAATAAGTCCGTTTCAGTCGTTAGGTTAGGTTTTCTTTGAGTCTAGTAGAGAAATATTTATTATGATGTTTCAACAATGGACTGAACAAAGGCAATTACATCTTCCAAGAAATATTGAATATGCAATCAAAATCTTAAGATTGAGTTGAAGTATCCAAAGTGTAAACCAAGCATTCAAACTACCCACAAAATATTGCGGAGCAACATATCTCCTGGGGTGGTAAATCATATTGTTCACAGTAGTACCTACTCAATGCAACGCATCATACAACATTTTGCTAATGGAAGCATAAAGAAGAAAACGGAAGCATATAATAGTACGGAGGTCATGGACGTAATTTAAATAAAGTTATAACATTAGAAACTAATATTAAAAAAAAAGAACTTACCAATATCCCCGTATAGAAAATTGTGGTAGGTATATAGTCTAGCTAGAACGAAAAAAATATCGCTACTTTAGACCCATTATAAATTATACTTTCTGTTTTACAAATGACACCTCCAATCCCTTTAAACTAATTCAGTTTTTCTAACAAATACCTTGTGTTCTTGATAACTGTTTTAAACATAATCAATGATATAATATCATTGAACATAATCAAAACTAATATTCTCTGTTTACATACCAAAATTAAACTTGCATAAAACACCGTCGCATTCAGAAAATGGCCGCAGTTTTTCTGTGCCCAGTCTAATGCCTAAAATGGTCTGACGCCACACTTCATTGAGATTCAAGCTAAGTAGCTCAGACTTAGTGTACACCAGGTTGAAGGCTTTCTTATTCTTTAGAACTTACGATTAATATGTTGTACGCATATTTTGCATGATTTTTACCTAATTCGGGAGTTTGATCATGTGTCTAGTGTCAGTCAGTCTACGTTCACCATGTTCTAGAAGACATAAGTAGTCGTTGTTTTTGATTACTAAAGTGTTCTTGTACATATTATATTTCTTATGGATATCATCATTCTCCTGCTCGTTTCCCAATTCTTCCATTCTTCTCTATTACTCTTTATCTCAGCCTTCACCTCCTTCCTAGACACATTATCATCCTTTACACAGTCCGTCCATCACTTCTTTGGTCTTCCTCTACTCTTATAGCCATCTACTTCATACTTGTCTTGTCATAGGTAGGTAATCTTCACTATATTTATATTTGGGAAAAATAATTGGTCGTTAAGATATGTGTTTTAGTTTAGCTTTGATGTTGTCGTATCTTTTATTATTGTGGACAGTGCGTGTTCTATAAGTTAGGACTTCTCATTGGCATGTCAGTCTCACTCACGTACTTTTTGAATCTGTTTGTTAACGGTTATTCATCCATATAATTTGATCAGTAAATAACCAAGGATTCTCGAATCAGATTCAATTTATTAGTTACAGATTACTTTAGCAAGGAAAATGAGATGCACAAACAACCGACGCCGAAGATTCCGTTGGAATGGTTAAGCACTATGGGAATCCAAGACTGGTACGATGCAAAATAAACACCATAACACAGTAGTGTACTTTGAAGCAAACAGCCCTATTATCGAGTTTGAGAAGAAAATATCCTTCTCACCACAAAAACTGATCAAAACCTTCGTACGTTTGATCGACGATCTGGACCAGAAATCAAAGACCTAAACGAAGAAAGCACGTGATTATATTGAACTTTATTTTTACTACTGTAAGCTTCGCAATATTCAAGCAAAGTTTTCAGAGGGTCAGGATGTCTGGTAATTCTTTACTATGGAACGCGACGTAAATTCTATCTTGAGGGTTACCTTGTATGGAGATGAAAGGGAAAGCCCTCGGCTTCGAAATAAACGTATCGGTATTCTTGCCACTGAAAAAAAAAGTTGCGTCTATGGATTGTTTTCGAAGTTGGAATGCCACGATGGAAATTGCAGAAATTTCCCACTGCCGCGTCTTGACTTTTCAGTGGAATGTAACATAAAATGTTGGGATAAAAAATAAGAAAAAAAGATTTTTGCAGAACATTCCGTCAATCTTAGTCATCAATGGTCCCTTCCAACGTTTCACGTCATCCAGAAAATACCTAATAAATCACAAACTAACCATATAGAAATCCGAAATAAAATCGTCAATATACATTTCAAATCCCTATTGTATTTTAAGCGGTTCGTTTCAAAATAAAGGTATGTATGGTTGAGTCCTGCCGTCGCCATGTCGTGCGTTCAAAAATGCACTGGCAGGATGTGTGGAATCCTTGCCTTAGCCTTATATAGACGGAGCTTAGACTAACAAGGCCGAGACCGAACGATGTGCAAAATCGATTAAAGCATTCGAATTAATCGGTTAATTCGAATCGTTGCGGTTGGCTGGTTAGAATTATTTGAATTTAGAACATAATTAAGTTAATTGTCAATAATGGTGAATTGGTTTTGGTGTTTTTTTAAAATAAATATTATTATTGATTCGATCAAGGAGTTACATTATTTTTTGATAGTTTATGCTCTTGGCTTTGATCGCGTGTTTTCCATCAGATTTAGAAGGATTTTTTAAAGTCAGTAGAGTTGTTTCGGAGATTGCTTTCTCCAACAAAAATAAACTTAAATGACAGACATAACTATTTTAATATTTGAATCGATAAATAAAGTCAAGTGGCATACTCGTTGTACAGAAATAGAATTGTAATTCTATTCTTATGTTAGAATACCTCACACACATTTCAACTCAATTATCTATACGTAGTTAAAATAAACGCTATTCTCTTAGTCATCATCTGCCTTTTTTTTTTTTTTTTTTTTTGGGGGTGGGAAATCATCAAATAACCCCTCCCGCTCTTGGGCAGAGCGAGAGGGAGTGTCAGACTTCTACTGACTAAAAACCACCCATGTTCCTTCTTCGCCCTTCATGTCGAGGCCTCGGTATCCCTTGCGGACATCCCGCAGCCTCGACAGGCGTCGGCCCTTGTGGGCCCCTTCCGTGTTGCTGACATCTCTTTGAGGCGCGCGTGAAACACGAACGCGCCGTCGACACGGCCTGTTGTCGTCATAAGACGGACGGACGGCGAGCTTACCCATCACTCACCGTCCACAGGCCCGCGTCTACGGTGGCCGGAAGCCATCACGTGGCCCCCGACGCCCGGAGCGCCTCCCGCGGCGGCTGGGACGAGAGGTTCTCTCCCTCTCACGTTCCGCCACCTCCTTCGCTAGCATCACTGCTTCGCAGAAGGAGGCGACGGCGTCCCATTCCTCCTCGCAAGCCATGGTCCGGCCATGGCTTGCACCAGGGCCGGACGCGAGAGGTCGCCGCCGCCGATCGCCGCTACGAGAACACGGCGGGGCTCCGCCCAAGCGGGACACACCTCCACGGTGTGCTCCACCGTGTCCTCCGGCCGATCCTCACAATGGTGACAACCGGGCGTTTCCTCCCGCCTGATTCGGTGCAGGTACCTCCCGAAACAACCGTGTCCGGTGAGTACCTGCGTCAGACGGAAGGTGAGGGCGCCGTGGCGCCTCTCCAGCCACTCCTCAAAGAGGGGACTTACCGCCACTATCGTGGCGTGCCCGTCATCATCTGCCTAGCCTTTTTCTCAAACTATGTTGGGGTCGGCTTCCAGTCTAATTGAATTCAGCTGAGTACCGGTATTTTACATGAAACTGCCTATCTGACCTTCACAACCCAGTAACTGGGTAATACGATACCCCTTGGTAAGACTGGATGTCAGACTTTTAGCTTCTACTCGTTACGACTGTGAATGATCTACAAATGATAGCCGGGACATGTTGTATGTATTAGTATAATAGCACACTCAAGAAAAAAATAAGCAATGCAAAACGAAGTATCTGTAAAAACGATCTTTAAAATAAATTCAACACCGCTCAACAATACTTAATTTATATTAGTCGATATTGTTATAAGGGCGTTACTTTTGGTTTTACGGCGTCAGGCAGTGATTGCAATATGGCTTCATTGGCTTACAAAGTACCTGTATCGAGTTCAGCATTGACTTGTCTTGATTTAAATCCGCGTTTCCTAGTACATTCGGGGACAGACGACTTTTATACGATTTTATTTCTATGGGTTCTTTTGGAGCTGGCTATCATGGAATTTTGATAATTACAAGCTTAATTAAAGTGAGTCTAAATGCTAGGTAACAGACTCACCCCTATTACATGGGACTTAAATATAACTGGCAAAATGTTAAGTTATAAAGTCGGATGACATTCAGAAGAAAGTACGGATAATACCTGATTGAGACTTGCGCAGACCAGGAAAACATGGTACAAAATCAAGAAGGTCTATGTGAGTATAGGCCTTCTTGTTTGATTGACTTCACCAAGGCTGCTTATGATGGTGATGATGATGATGATATAATAAATCAAATGACTAAACTAATGGACGATGATCAAATTTTTACTCGGTAGGCCACCCTAGTTAAAATTAAAAACAAATATGCAAAAATCACCTGTCTTATAAATAATATTCATAGGGTGATCATATTCAGGAATGGGTCCATCGCAGTCCCTTTGAGAACGCCGAATGGTATGGTCGGATCACAAGAATCATCGTGGCAAATCATTGCTAGGAACGCAGCAATTGAATATGAACGTAATCAAGTTATTCAAAAGAGAACTGTAAAATAATACCATTCGGTAGGCTCCTTTGTTACTCCTTAGTAAATGAACATGTCAATCAAATGCCTTAGATTATTACACGCACACACAATACATTTAGAGTCACTCTTGGCCACCTTACCTTGTTTAACTTTTCTGTGTACTTCGTAATTGGCGTATTGTTTTTGTAATTAATTTTAAGTTATTTTACTGTAAGCTGTGAAGCTACCTTTCATAAATAAATAAATAAATAAATAAATAAATAGATTGATTTTCTAAAGTCAAAGTCGTGAAAAACATTGAAAGGAACTCTTTCTACTGACTCAAAAACGTGTTTTTTGTTGCAAAATGAGTCTTATCACATGAACATTGTTTAAACTAATTACTAAGTAAATGAGCACAATGAACAGTAACAACAGAAAAGCGAAGAAAATTGTGTAAAGATTTATCGACACTTATTAAAAAGAATATTGTAATTCTTATTGATTGACCCAAAACTCTACTTTCAAAGTGTGACGTAATGTTTTGAACTGACATTTAGCTTAATTTTTAATTAGTCATTAACTTATTTTGA
The DNA here is from genome assembly GCA_949774965.1 of Diarsia brunnea. Taxonomy (NCBI): domain Eukaryota; kingdom Metazoa; phylum Arthropoda; class Insecta; order Lepidoptera; family Noctuidae; genus Diarsia; species Diarsia brunnea. Next base: position 5,072,025 of record OX459019.1, read on the forward strand.
AACGGTTTCTGGGTATTATTGACTGGTTGGTTATAAATCTAGTTTTTAGAGAGATACTGGTATTGATTTTGTCTGGGTTTAGTTAATGCACACTGCTATACTTGCACCATATTTTAAAATCATTCCATCTCTATCATCTTCAAACAAAATACAAACAAATACAAATACAAATAGTTTATTTCTTTACCAAGTTTCTACTACATACTAGTGATAGAAGTGTCCTTTTAAGCAATCAAATGCCTGTACTAGGACACTCCCCTCTTCCGTAACTTAAATATACGTAATGTGCACAAGAGATGCCAGTGTTTACTATTTATAATTATAATTTATACAATTTTAAGAAAGTAGATTAAACATAAAAATAACTTAATGTGCGTTTTGTGTATGTAATGTGGGATGGACATAATATGTGATGTATGTTGTGGGATGTATGTTTGTGTAGGATGTGTGTGTGTGTGTGCGAGATGTATGTGTGTAATTGTAAAAGTTGTGCTTGTGAGTAAGTGTGTGCGTGAATGAGTGGGTTATGATGTGTGCTGCAGGAGGGCCTCAGTGTCCTCATATGATAGTGGTTTTATCCATTGTATTACAAGTTTTTTACATTCTAAAAATTGTTTGGTGTAAACATATATTTCTTTATTTATTTTATTATAGAGTTGAGATGACCGTTTCTCGTATTGCTTGCTACAAAACCTAGTTTTTGTTTGTGGAATCGGTGCAATTATATCTTTCCTCCTTTTTGATAAGATAGCAGTGTCATAAGGCAGCCCTTTGTGTTTTTTCAAAATAGTTTGGATAATGTAAAGTTTTCTCACCGAAAGCAAATCACTTATGTGATAAAGTCTCTCGGTGGGAAACCTGATCCTTTTAAAGAACATTATTTTTATTAAGGCTCGTTGCACTCGCTCCACAGCAATAAATTTGGATTTTGCTGCCCCTCCCCAAATTGGGATGCAGTAAACCAAAACAGACTGCACTAATGCGATATAAATATCCTTTAATAGATTTCCAAATGGGTCTCCGGTACCAGTAGCAGTTTTTGGAACAACATATCTCAGCGTTTTAAAAATCCAACTCAGTTTGCGAATCCTATTAGTGACCTGCTCAAGGTGAGGGTACCAAGATAATCTCTGGTCAAGCATGACACCCAAATATTTAATTTGGGTGACCTTATTGATGGTACCACAGTCACAGGTTTTGTTTTGAGTGTCACCACATTTGTGAACTTTAATTGTGAGGTCATTTGGCTGTGTGCGATTACATATACTAAAGCATATATAATTAGTTTTTGAGGTGTTCAACGTCAGGAGATTATTATTTAGCCATTTAGAAATTTGGGCCATACCACATGACGCACTTTGCTGTACGTTATCCCAGGAACTCCCCGAGAAAACGACAGCCGTGTCATCTGCATAAGAAAAGACTTTAGCTTTTTTAATTTTCATATTGCAGAGGTCATTGATATATATCAAAAAAAGTGTGGGTCCCGAAACACTGCCCTGAGGCACACCGTATAATACTTTTTTTTTTTTTTTTTTTTTTTTTTTTTTTTAAAAAACGTTGCCCCACACTAGGAATTTATCCTGTATCGTGGGTGCGTTCTACTTACTTTACTACGTACTTTTGCATCATCACTAACGTATTGACCCAGCTTAACCCTCTGCATCCTGTTAGAGAGATAATCTTTGAGTAGATCGAGTGAAGTTCCTCTTATACCAATGTTTTCTAGTTTGTTCACAAGGATTGGCACAGAGACGGTGTCAAATGCATTTTTGAGATCCAGGAATATTGTTAAACATTTATTATTACTATCAAGTTGATTAGCAACCAGCGAGCTTAGGGCGGTAACTGCATCTTCGGTGGATATATTCTGCCTAAAACCAAATTGTGTTGGGGATAATGTTTTATATTTATCCAAGTATTTGAGAAGCCTACTATTTATTAATTTTTCCAAGATTTTCGATATAGCTGGAAGGACAGATATCGGCCTATAGTTGTTGAGATCGTCTCTGTCCCCACCCTTGTGAACCGGGGTAATAATAGATTTTTTAAGGGAAGCTGGGAAGACACCGTCTCTAAAGCAGAGATTTGCAAGATGGGTTATAATTGGGACAACTTCATCACGTATATACTTTAAAAATCTTGTGGGGATATTGTCCCAGCCAGCGGCACTATCTGACTTAAGGTTCATCAGAATTCTGTCTACTTCATTGAGTTCTGTGTCCAAGAGTACAAAGGAATTAATTTGTGTTGACAGTCGATCAGGTACATAATTAGGGTCATTACTTGCGTTAGGCTGAATTTGTTGGGCCAGTTGTTTGCCAATATTTACGAAATAATTATTAATAAAATTAGCTGATTCAATAGGGGATGATTTAATATTAATTAGTTAAATGTTTTGACTTTTAGACTTATTAGTGTAGGTTATAGTTTTAATATTTTTCCAAAGCAATTTATTGTTTGATTTTGACTTAGCAAGTAAGTCTCGCTCATATTGTCTTTTCATTTTTTTTATGAGCCTGTTGCAGTGATTTCTATATCGATTGTATGTCAATTTATTAATTTCGTTAAAACAATTAATGAAGTCAAAATGATGTTTTAAATTCGATTCGTTTCGTTTTATTTTTGTTAGAATTAAAATCTAGTAGTTTTTCTAGTATTCTTGTTTTTTTTTAGTTTAATTTAAGTAATTGGTTTAACTTGTGAGAAATAAAAAAACCATTTTATAAATGTAAAGCAATGTGGCACGTATAAACTGTTATCTCATGTGCTATGTAGTGTAAAGTTGAACAGCCTGTAATCGGTAAGAACGAGTGAATAAATCGAAAAAAAAACCTAATTAAAATAGGTTCACTGACTTCTCACAATGCGTTGTTAGTCCTTCGTTGTTACTTTTGGTTTTCTGATAATATATTTATAATTAAGTTATGAAATACATACTGTAGTAAAAAAATCTGCAACATATTTAAGGAAATCTCTGAAATACAGAAAACTTAGAATTCACAGGGAATTCACTGTTTTGTCTCTCACATATTTGGATGTCAAAAATCAAAATACCTACAGGTAAAATGTCCATGAATATAGTTATATCTGAGCTTAAAATGACTAAGATAGAAAAACCGAGTGATTAAAATATAGAATGAATAAAAATGTCGATAGTTTTTCAAAATGTCGATAGTTTTTCAAAATGTCAATACATTTTAGTTCATTACATTTACGGTAAAAATACCTTTATTTTCGCACTTTTCACCAGTTATGCTTAAGCCGCATGTAATAGGGGGCGAGCCTACTGCCAGCAAATCAGACTCCGTGGCTGCTATTGAGATAATATGGAGAATATCCTGATGGAAAAACACTATAACACTTTACTCGACCAGGGAATCTAACCCAGTACCTCATGCTCAGCAGTCGCGCTTACGACAACTAAACCAAAGAGGCAGTCTACGAAGCCGAACGAATCTGCTAATCACACTTATATTATAAAGGCGAAGGTATGTGAGTGTGTATGTTTGTTACTCTTTCACGCAAAAACTACTGAACGGATTTGGATAAGTTTGGCACTCAGATAGTTTATAATCTGGATTAACACATAGGATAGTTTTATCCCGATTTCATCTTCCCGTGGGATAATTTTCGAGTTGTAGCGGGCGAAGCCGCTGGCAACAGCTAGTATGAAATAAAGATGGTAACTGAAATTGCTCCAAGAAAGCAAAAGTCTTTTCAAGAATGTTTGTCAATTCCTAACGTAATGAAAACAACTATTTACCAGACTTATCAACTTGAACCAAAACCTACTTCCGCCAATTGTGTTTCTGATAGCAATGTTGAATTTCCTCTAGACTCTAGATAACCCATGATAACTGGTTCTATAAACGTTACTCTAATAGTCTAATCCTTAATGACGATTTGTAGGCTAAATCAACAGTATTTGGCAGGTACCTAACTTGGAGAAATGCATGACAGTAGCTTGCATGACAAGTTATTTCAAGTGTAATTTGCAACATTATGAAGTCAGAGGCCCATTAGCGGCTAAAAACTCTACACCAGGTCAGGGACTAACCACACGATAAAGAAACATGCCTAGTATTCTCACTACCTGGACTCAGGTATCCTCCTTGCGGGAGGGAGCGTGTCTTAATTCACCACGCGTGATGAATATTACTATGGTATCCACGTTACTTGCAGGTGGTGACTGCTGATATGATTAGTTACAAAAAAATATGGAAGAACAAGACATGCTTCGCCGCTGGACCCAGTTAAATTGTGTTAAGAACAGCAGAATGATGATGACGATGATGCACGTTACTCGCGTTGCTCGTATGTGTTTTATTCAACCATGTGAATAAAAGGTGTGCAAAACTACTAACCGGTAAGACTTTGTCCATCATTGTTCGTTTTACGACCTCGTATCATATCAATAATAGCTTTAATTAATACAACTTCTTTAATATAATAATTGTATTTTTTAATTGCTGAACCGCTGCTGTCATCGAGATTACTATGAAATAAGGTTATGGATATATTTCGTCGCGAGTAGCTGACGCCTGTGTAAACTGCATCGCAAATGTCACGGCCGACTTTATCACCGTATTATGAATATTACGATTACCTACTGAATGTTTATTCATTATCATGTTCGAGGTATTATTTAAAGTTTATGGTTTTGTGTGTCGAAGGCTTTTGAGTGTTCTAAATTTTTGAAAAGATTTTTTTCAAATTTAGATACTTAATATCTCAATATTCGACAACATAATTGTCAATTCTTTCTTATTGTGTGGTTAATGCCTTTAGCTGGTGTCAGAGTTTTCGTCAATTATAGAACTATTTTTATGAGCAGAGGTCTGGATGTCTTAAAACCTCGTCATTTTCTTTGATGATACCTTGTAAGACATTGAAACACTTATTTGTAAATGTTCTTCTCGCCAGTAATAAACACTTTATTCTGGCCACCGTTCTCATTACCGCAACCGATTAGATATGCAAATGTAGTACCTGCTCCACTCCTAATAACACTAAGACATCATAAGACACAATATTCGTCCTTAATTTGCACAGGTGATCTAGTATCCGGCTCATTTTAGTGGTAACAACTTTACTATGACAAAAGACATGCGACAATCAACCTTATAGCAAAGAGAGAAGGGTTAAGTCATGTGTATACAGATGTGTGAATTGCAAGCATATGGCTAGTAGTTCTGCAATTATTGAAGAACATATGCTTGAAGGCACGTGCCAGGCAGAACAGGAATGGACATCAGGAGAGTCATTTTTTTTATTCCAAAAAAGTTAGCTGGTTTCGTTTCGTCTTGAAGTTTTTATAAGTCGACAAAGGAATGATTGGTGTGATCATTATTTAGGTAAGTTTAATAGTTTTGGTTTCTGTAATACCAAGACTTGGATGCATATTTTTATCTTAAGTGTGGTTAAAGAGACACTAGAGTCTAGAATCTTATTCTAGACCACCCAGTATAGTTCGTGAGTTATAAAAAAAAATCGGGTGTTCCATATATTTTGACCGCTGGTAGTTGTTGGTTCTGTATGAAACTTCATATTTAAATTTATAATTTAAATTTATAATTTTAATGCTAGGGGTCCCGAATCATGAGCTGAATTGTGGTGTGATGAGCATGTGTTGAATTCATTGTAATAGTTGTGCGTCGATGATTGCACGACTTAAAAAGAAAAAGTACTATATTTGTTTTGTCACAGTAAATGTCTAATTTACACAGTGCTTGTTCAATTATTATTAATCTAAAAGTAATAGTGAATCTATGTGAATTAAAATAAAGTTTATTTCGATAATTAAAATGAGAAATGTAAGGAAAAAAGTCATTTGAATTAACCTTTCTGCCGATAAAAAGTACAACATTTTTAATTGCAATTTAGACCTAAATGTATTAAATATAACCATAAAATCTTAGTTATGTGAAATAACAGTAGAAAAAAGAACATAAAGTACTAATTAAGGATATTACACCGCTCGATGACTTTGACGATTTGACCTCTGTACTGGCTTTTGTTTATTTTTCACCTCCTACCGGCAAACGACTGTACTACAGAAAAATGTACTAAAGAACAGAAATGTGTCGCAGAGTGGTCATCGTATTTTAATACATTTTGTTCCTCTAGCTAGGAGTACCTACAACATAATTTATGAATATATTTTGAAATTTGAACAAACTAAAGAATTAATAACCTTGCTTTCATCAGTTATTTCACTGAGCACGGGTAACTGCTTATCGGTTCTCAGCCACGGAAATAGTTAGAATGCCCTAGCTTTCACCTTTTTTCTAATTGTGCACGGATGCTACTACATGATACATTCTGAAAGTCTGATGAAGACCAGGTAAGTGCCCGTCGGGGCTGCGGGTTTTTCGAAAGAGATACCGCGACTTCGGCGCAAGGGCTAAGAAGGAACATGGGTGGTTTTTAGTCAGTAGAAGTCTGACACTCCCTTTCGCTCTGCCCAGAGCGGGAGGGGTTATTTGATGATTTCCCACCCCCCAAAAAAAAATAGACCAGGTAAGTGCTTATCGGTCCTCTGTCACGAAAATAGTTAGTGACCTAGCTTTCAACTTTTATCTATCTGAGCACGGATGCTACTACATGATACATTCTGAAGGACTGATGAAGACCAAGTAACTGCTTATCGGTTTTCAGTCAAGGAAATAGTTAGAATGCTCCAGCTCTAAGCTTTTATCTAATTAAGCACTGATGCTAATAGTGCTAATATTTCTCAAACGAATCCCATAATCGAAAAAGTGTTTGAGTAAACTCGCCATATTTTTTAAGACCTATTTTTTCAGCGACATTCCACACAATCGACTTCGCGAGCAAAAAAACATCCCCACTTTAATAATAATAATAATAATGTATTTATTTGTCAGAATGCAGTTGTACATTGTATGGTGTATGGTTCGTTAAAAGGTTTCTTACATTCTACCATATTATCTGGTGTACAAATATTGTTAGTTTTACAGTTTTTAATAGAATTGACCTTATGATAAAATTTTAAATAAATTAAATATTTCAAAGAATAACATGCAAATTTAATAATAAATAATGGGTACAGACATCTAAAATTGAATGTCAATATAATAAGAATGGACATTGAATGTCTAGGCCAAAATTGAAATTGAATGTCATAGCGAATAGAAAATTTAAAGTTTGTGTCATAATTAATTAAATTGTCATATTATTCTTTTTATAAAAGTCCATAAATTAAAAGCAATTACATAAAAGCCAATTTGTCAGCTTTTTCTTAAACATGATCATAGGAAGCTCCTTGAATGCGTTAGGCAACTTGTAATACTCGTATACCTGCATAGCAGTAATGTATACATTTTCCTAAACAATTGTAATTTGCAATGAGGTATATTCAATTCGTATTTATATTTATTTCTAGGAGGAGCTTTCTTGTGAGTTACCTCTGATTGCATACGGAAGTAATGCGGATGTTGTTTTAATAGCATACATAGTTCCCTGATATAAATGCAGGGTAACGGCAAAATGCGAAGTTTTTTAAATAATGGGCGACAGCTGTCCAAAAACCAGACACCAGATATTGCCCTAACACACTTCTTCTGTACCCGAAATGCTCTGACCATTTATATATTAATAATTTTTGTTTTATTAATGTTTATTTTTAAATTGTTTTGTTCTAACCAGCTAATTATGTTTCAGATTGCGTCATTAATTTCTTCCTCTAATTTATATTTGTCATTGCATTTTATTATTAGTGTCGTATCGTCAGCAAATAAGATTGTCTCATGGTGTGTTGCGTTAGGAAGGTCATTTATGTAAAGTAAAAATAGAAAAGATCCCAACACGCTGCCTTGAGGGACTCCTACTGCATTCGTTTTGTACTTCGATTTAAAATCTATTTTGTTTCCGTCAATGACTTTTGATATTTGCACACATCGATGTCGGTTACTCAGGTACGATTTTACCAAATTATTAGCTTGGCCCCTTTTTTTTTTTTTTTTGGCGGTGGGAAATCATCAAATAACCCCTCCCGCTCTTGGGCAGAGCGAAAGGGAGTGTCAGACTTTTATTGACTAAAAACCACCCATGTTCCTTCTTAGCCCTTCATGTCGAGGCCGCGGTATCCCTTGCGAACAACCCGCAGCCTCGACAGGCGTCGGCCCTTGCTCTCTTTGATTTCTCTTGATCTCTTTGAGGCGCGCGTGGAACACGAACGCGCCGTCGACACGGCCTGTCGTCGTCATAAGACGGACGGACGGCGAGCTTACCCATCACTCACCGTCCACAGGCCCGCGTCTACGGTGGCCGGAAGCCATCACGTGCCCCCCACCACAGTGGTACTTTACCACTTTGTCGGCGTAACTTATTTGTATATTCATATTCAAATTACAGCTTTCTAGTACTAAGAGACTCTGAGGGTGTCCTGTCTTTTCGCCGAAAATTGTTTGCTTATCACTTGCCAACCAACGTTTTGCCGATGTTTCACTTTGACAACTAACGATTAGCAAATTTTTGTATGACAACGTTTCATTTGGTAGAATTTTGTTGAGCTGATTTATTATTTATTACACAAAACGTTTGGGACATTTATCATTTTTCAAACATTTCACTAGGCCACACAACTGTTACACGAATGATGTTTCAAAATGTGTTTGATGTTGTTTTTAATGATGTTTTGTCAGTGTAACAGTTCCCTTTTCATACATTGATATAATGATAAAAAGTAAACTAATTATTACATTTTTTATTTAAGAATCTCAAAAATAATATTAAACCTTTAAATTGGCAGCAATGCAGAGCAATAACTTTTCCTCTGAGTATGTACTGAGACCTCGACATACCCTGCGAACCCGCTACCAGGAAAACTTGGATGCAAGAGCGAGCGAAGCGAGCTCGGGACTTGGGGCACCGCGAAGCGGGAGGGCTCCGTCGACTGAGCCTAGAGGGGTTAGGTTCCAATAACTTGATTTGGTAAACAATAAACAACTACTATGCTAATATAACATTCTGCTACATGAAAGTTGACATTTTAAAAAGTGTAATAATGAAAAGCTGACCAAACGTACCGGTTGGTCAGCTTTTCATACAATACAGTAGGTAACTGTGATTCGGTAGTCGGGATATAAAACAAAATTATATGATATTATATGGCAAATGATTATTCGGCTCCTACTCTGAGATATAGTGCGAACGGACCGACTGACAGACGGACATGGCGAAACTATAAGGGTTTCTTGTTGACTACGGAACCCTAAAAATTAGTCAATGGGTAGAACAGTGCTGCCACCTGTCTAATACACCTGTAAGTCCAAGTTTTATTGGAATTTCTAATCACGAGTTTGTATTTATAAGAACTAATTGATCGCCATTAGATATTGAAAGACTGTTAGTAGTAAAATTGTTAATGTTTTTCTGTATCGACACCTCGCTTAGTTATGGGTGTTGGTCGTGGTATTCGATGTTGGCCAAGTGTTTGTGTTCATTGCTGGGTTAGTATGTATACAGATGGAGGTTTTGCGTGAGAGCAGCGATGTAGGACTATGCATGGCCAATGTTGGTCCAAAAGTCAAGACATAGGGGTGAGTATAATGTTTGTTTTGAGATTTTAAATTCTAACAGTTTAATTTTTCTGTGTAAATAAAGAATACATAGTAAGCTTGATTCTCATCATATCAAACCTTGAAAACAAAAATATCTGTGAAATTAGTCTATTTACCAACACTACCTCGTTGGTCTAGTGGTCGCAAGCGCGACTTCCAAGAATTAGGCCCTGGGTTCGATTTCCGGTTGATGGCAGTATTGGCAGTAGGCTCGCCCCCTACTACATGGAACTTTGAAATAACTGGTGTTTGGGTGTGAACCTCAGTCCCTACGGGATTACACGCGTGATGATATTAAATTATTTACCAACATCCACCCATCGCTAGCTCTAAATGACAACTAAACATGATATAACAATTAAAAATACCCACTAATTGCAATAGCCATTAGGGTGACATAAGAAAACGTTATCGTATTTCATACGCCACGTGGTTGCGTCACGGATACACAGACCTTCTATGCGTTCGTGGGTTCCTGGTACTTTGATCGCTTGTTAAGACGACTTAATCCGGGTTTAGATTTAACCTAAAGACGGTTTGGGTTACTTTTTGTGATATTTTAACCTTTACTGAATGTAGGTATTAAAATATGTTTTTTGGTTTTAATAAATTTGGCAACCCGTCTTACCAAAGGGTATCGTATTACCTAGTATTAACTGGGTTGTGGAGGTCAGATAGGCAGTCGCTCCATGTAAAATACTGGTATTCAGCTGCATCCGGTTAGACTGGATGCCGACCCCAACATAGTTGGGAAAAGGCTAGGCAGATGATGATGTCAGACTTTCAGGTCACTGACTACCTGTAACGACTGCCAAAGATCTATTTATGGCAGCCGGGACCAACAGCTTAACGTACTTTCCGAGGCACGGAGGAAACTCGGTATGTCGGGCGGTCACCCATCCACAGACCGACCTAGGCAAGCACAGCTTTACCTAAAGATCGACCCGAGTGGCAGTTCTTTTTAAGCCACGAGCTCCTCGACACCAGACACCAGACACCAGACGACGTGCCGACGTTCGTGGTGAAGGAGCTAAACAAGCTTCCTCCCGTGACGTTTGACCATGTCGACGTAACGAGCCTACTTAAGGATATTGTCTCCTTGAAGGCCAGTCTTGCGGATGTGCTAGTAAAACTGGATACATCCCAGAACATTGTCACAGATTTGCGCAAGGAAGTTGGGGAATTGCGCAACAGTGTGGCAGTATCTAGGTCAGCAGTCAATGTACCTAGCGTTGACACGTGCCGCGGAGCTGGCCACGATATATCGTCGTCAAATTCCGCGTCAGCAGTTTCAACGCCGGCGCATAAGCCGATTGCTGAACTTGCAGAACCAACCGCCCGCGCGCCCCACGTACCCGCGGCGGCGCCTTCTCACTGCGCGGCCCGAACTGTACCGCACGACCCGCTGCCCGTTTCTGCAGCGCCTGCAAATTCTCAACGTGCTCCTAGAGATTTTGCTAGCATTGTCGCGGAAAAAACTGCTTCCGCTCGAAAGCCGAAAAGGTGCCGATCCAGACTGATGATGGTTTTGTGACGGTGGTGAGGAAACGTCGTCAGCGTACCGTCAAGAACCGCTGCGGCACGGCTCCATCGGAGCCCAACGTGACCATTCGTGCCGCAAAGCCGAACACTCCGGTGTATATCTCCCGTCTGCACTACACCACTACGACAGAGGACATCGTGGAGTACGTGCGCCAGAAGACGAAGTACGTGGCGAGAGTGCAGTTACTTGAGTCGCGCCGCAACGTCAACTTTAGGGCGTTGGTGGTGCGAATACCAACATGTTTTCTGCATCTCGTCTTGGAAGAGGACTTTTGGCCGCTGGGAGTGATGTTCCGTCGCTTCCGCGGGCTAGTGCCACAAGAACGCGCAGTGACTTAGTGCGCTAGTGAAGTGTTACTAACATAGTTATAAGGCTCTATTAACTAACACAAATTGTATTTTATCATATTTATGTTAGTCTGTAAGGTATTTATCTATGGGCCTTGTTGCCTGAAAATAAATGGATTCTTATTATTATTATTACTTGTGAAAGAAATAAATTAATTATTTCCTTCATTTATTTTCTTAATACTAAATACATTTTTAAATATTTCTTAAAAAAAAAGATATAAAAAACATTTAAAAATATAAAAAGTAGTAGCCCACCGGCATTGGGAACAGGGTCCGAGCTACCGGTGGTCAGGGCTCTTGAGAGAGGAACCTCCTGACAATGCGCGCCGTGTCCAGAAGTACTGCCTTCTGGATTGATCCAGAAGGCAGTACTTCTGGACACGGCGGGCGGACGGGGCTTGAGCCCTTGATCCAGCTACCAAGCGAGAGCCTCCTTAGATGTTCGTCGAGGCTCTTGGCTATTAAACCATTGGCAGACACGACTATCGGCACAATGATTGCTGTATTCACGTGCCACATGTCGACAACCTCGCGAAAATTAAATAAATTAGTTATTATTATTATAGTCCAAAAATTCTGCACGTCGTCCGCGTGATGATTGATTCACACAATAATCACCGTTCCAAATAAGGTACAAATAATGAACAAGATGCTCTTTATTAGTAAATTAATTTGTTAGTAAATGGTTATTATTTTGTCATTAATAGGTAACGATTAATAGTTTTTCCTTCCTTCCTGTGGACTTTGACCTCTATCAAAGTTTAACTTGCGTCACAGGTATTTTATTATAAAGTTCGTACTTTAAAGGAAGGAAGGTTAAATTATGTTTATTATGAGGAATAATCTTTATTATTATGCTAAAAATACCTTAATAGTTACTGACATATATATTTATTTAGGATTTATTTTAGGGTTTTCCCCCCGGAAATTTCTCAGTAGGAGCCCGGAGTTTGGATTCGTGACCGGCTGTTTTCAATAATGTCGTCCCTTTTATGGTGCTGTAAAACCTAGTGGACTGTGGCATGACTGCGAACAGGACATCGACTGATATTTCATCGGTCCGGATTCCACTCCACAGCTTTTCAGGGACTTAAACATAACTGACATACTGACGCGTATAATCTATCATAGGGCAGCATACTGCCTAACTTCTGACACATAACATCACGCCTGTAATACCCGAAGGGTGTGGCAGGGGGTTGGGTGAAGTAAACACACATTTAACCGGTTATGTCTAGTTTTTGTTGAGAGGCTAAGCTACTAAGTTTTTTGATTCAATACTCTATTTGTTTATTGTTAGTTTGGTTATTTTAGTTTATTTTGTCATTAACAATTGTATTGTACAAATGAGTCAGTTTTAGAAATAAAATAAATTACTTAAGAGAAAAACAATGAAATTAAAAACAAATATACGTAATGATCACTTGTTGAAATTCCTCAAAAACATAGATGTACGGTAGGTACACCTATGTTTTACTTAGCCATATTTGTTCCTACTGCCAGCCTAATAAATTATAACATAATATAATTGACGTCCTATTAAAACTTAAACATAATGTAAATACATTACTTAGGTATTTGCACCTTGTATGTTCCTGCTGATAGTCAGAGTCTAGATCCAGATGCGATCTAGATAGCCTAGGCATTATATTCAAATACACCTTGGCATGCTGAAGGACGAAGGTATTTATTTCAAAATGGGTGTGTTTTGTCTTTCGTGGTTGTTTTGTGTCGTTTAGCCGATTTGGCTATTTATTTAAATAATTTTGCGTGTCTCGTTGGTCTAGTGGTCGCAGGCTCAACTGCTGAATATGAGGTCCTGGGTTCGACTCCCGGGGCAGGCAAAGTGCTTTTTCCATCAGCAATTTCTCAGTAGCAGCCACGGAGTCTGGATTTGTGCCCGGTTAATGGTAATAGGCTAGCCCCGTATTACATGGGACTAAATACATACCTACGTAATATCGTTAACTTTAAAGAACCATTTTTAGCATTAAACTACTAACAATACGACTATCTTTTTCTATCTTTTTAATACCGTACGCATCCAATAAATCATTTATAACGGATACGCACGATCTTTTTAATTTTTCGCGTGAACCAGAGACAAGATGTTTATCTGCGTGGGATGCGTTTAAAAACTCTATGATAAACGATTCACGCGTGGCAGATGATACTTTTTGGTAAAAAATTGGTTTACGAACGAAACGTGATGTTCGAAAGTTTTTTATTGTGTTGTTATGATGTTGCTGAATTACATTGAAATTTTTTATGTGTAAGTGGAGCTTAAAATATATGAAACAGCAAATAATTTTAAAATGAACACTGATTTTTTTTTGTGTCCGGGGGTTTCAGAATGATGTATTGAATAACTGTTTAAACGTCGCGTCGCTGTCCCTTTCACGTTGTAACGTTGTTACAAATCCCATTTCAGTTTTTTTTAGGACATACTTAGTATTTTTTCGCGGATTCTGGTCTACTCTGTTCAATATGTATTAAAACAGTTTCTGTTAATCGATGTAACCTCAGTTACATCTTTTATGTAACTGAAACTTTTCGTTACAAAATTGCGTCTTGATTCGGCACTCCCTTATCAATCTGTAAATATTGAAAATGTCGTTAAAGTGTTCATAATTTTGTTTGTAAACATTTTTTCCAAATTGGCAACTGTTTTCGAAATGCCTTTTTCTGTATGGTCGGGTTCTTTCCGGTTGTGAAAACCTAATCTTTGTATGACAGTAAATCTACTAAGAAATCAAGTATTCAATTACCTGCTATGATTGGCTACTGGAAGTCGACCTCGACATAATTGAGAAAAGGCTAGGCAGATGATGATGGCCCTTAAACATATCCATGACGCCGTATTTCCGTTAACCACATAAGCAGTTACATAACGCTATATTCTTCAGTGTTAGAGGAAGCAACAACCTTATTAGAATACAAGATGCATTTCTCACGCGCCCCCGTACACGTGAGAGTGATCGCAAAAACCGGCGCCATGTTTAACACGGAAACGTTTATGATTACGAAACTCATTTAGGGTTGCGTAGGCGTAGGAGGGAACTCTGACGGCCTGCTTGACAGTGACAGTTACAGTTACAAAAAAACGAAATAACCGCTTGGTTAGTGCTACACATAGAGGGACAGGTTAAAAATCCTATTTTTTATACTAATATAAGTCGAATGTTTGTGAGAATGGATCTTTCTCTTTCAAGCAAAATCTACTGAACGGATTCGTATGAAACTTGACACACGGATAGTTTAAACCTGGAACATATGAACTTTTATCTCCGTATCCTGATCCTGTCGGATGCTACCACTGCGCGAAACTGCAGGCATAAGCTGAATGTTTCACGCAAAAACTACTGAACGAAATTCGAATGAATTTGACACACGCATAGTTTATAATCTGGGTTAATACATGTTATACATTTTACTCCGGTAGTCCGATTCGTAGGTAAATTATCGAAGTAATCAGCTAGTGAAATATAAGGATAAATGAACACTATCTAACGTAAGTATGACCTGGTGAAGGAGGCAGGAATCCGCTGCCTGCGAGAAAGGACCGACAACAGAATCCTCTTAAACTTTTGCATTTTTACATGTAGTAAGATTTAATTGTACCAATACATGCATTTCACTATATAGGACCGACTCTGTTAATATTTACCAAACATATGCCTTTGTTTAACACATAGCAACGCGTTGCATAAAGTAAGGTAATGCATTTTGCTGCGAAGCCCCGAATTCGGTAATGCATGATGCAAATTACAATATTATGTCGACGACCCGACGCGTTTAATCGTACTAAGATTGCTGTAAATTAACCTTATAGAAACGAAGCTTTCCGCTTAAAAGACAATATTTAGAAATTGATTTTGAATAATCATAGAGAATGTTGACTTTGGCGATAGCCCCCAATAATGGGGGGCTACTTCTTATTTTTAAATTAATTCAACTGCAGATACTGCCTTGTCAAATAAACACATTATTATGGTAGTGGTATCAGAATCAATCGACATTTAAAGAGGGATTGAAGGCAGATTCTAATATTTCTGAAGTCTTCTCTTTTCCATTTTGGGCTTAGATCTAAGTTATAATTAAAACGCATTGTTACTTAGTAATAGGTCTATTTTTAAAGAATCAGTTTTGATAAAAACCTATCTCAAAGTACGGAATCCTTGTTAAGACATGTTTCGGACTTATCCCAATTTTTTTTTTCACCGCCAAATGCGTTCAGAAACCAAATGGTCCGACCACATTTCACACCCGGAAACACATCTATACTTTTTGCCGCGAACCTTTGAGTTTAATTTAAAAAATCGAATGTCACCATAATTTTTAAGATAAGAAGTCGAAACGAACAGGTATTTTACATTTAAATGATAACGTTTGGCGCTTCCAGATACACAATACTATTTTTGGTTATTTTGAATTGTTTCTTACTGGTCTGATAGAATCATAGGCTATTGAATTTAGAATTAAATACATAATTTTATTCAAAATAAGGCTCGATAATAATAAAGAAAAATTTACAAGTAATAAAATGTGCTTAGAGCATGTTAGACTCAGGACTTATAACGATTAAACACGCAATTAGCATGTAGCAATTAAAAAGATAATAATACGGCTTGACAATAGAACATAAACAATTAAAATTGATTATTAATCTGGTTGAAGGTAAAGCGATCCTTATCAACTGTCAACTTTGACGGGTATATGACAGTTAATTTATCAAGATGGCGTCGTTAGTTTATGGTCGACGTGTGAGGTGGCGCTACCTGTCATCGTTGGCTGGAATCCAAACCTTTTGACCCTATGAATGAATGAAGTGGGATCTAAATTGATAGTTGTTTCGGATGTTTTAATGTTGTAAAAGGCAAAGCCATTGTTCTAGACATTTCAAGAATTAAGATGTCACGTTTAATGACAGAAGATTTCATAAAGTTACAGTTTAACAACATACAAAATTACAAATATATCTTACGAAAGACGCGACATCGCCAATAAAATATAATTGTCTTTTCAATACCGTCCGTGCTTTCAGTATAACGTGCCAAACTTAGCAATTATGGTTGTGATTAATGTGTGTGTGCAATATTTTATGGCCCCAATGACACTTGGTGTCAATTTTTCGATGAAAACGCTTTAAGTACCCTACGTCTATGAAGTATCTCCTAATCACAGACGCCAGCACATCAAGCTACCCAAAATTTCCAATCAACCTTAAACAATGCTTTAGCAATAAAGTCGAAAATCTATTAAAGAAAGACAGATTGTAGTAGACCTGGGTGTCTAAAATGGTCACAATGGTCTTTGACCATTTTACGAATTTTAACGCAACTCATATTATGATCACCTAAAGTAGCCATTTTAGACCCCCTGATGAGCTGGCCGTCTGTAGAAATTATGTTAAAATCTCTATGAATGCTAATTAAGTGTAGACATATAGTTGTTCCACCAAACATAATACAATATTATTAGAATCGGTCACATTCACTGTTGTTTTATCGTAATAATATTGAAATAAAGTCTCAAAGCCTAAGTTAAATCCATAAACACGTCTTCAAGCTCATTATAAGGTTCGGATTCTGTAAATAATGTGTTTCCATCTAATATGGGAATTGAAATAAAAATCCTACAGCGTGGTTCCTCTATAAATTGTGAACGTCAACGGAGAGTAATTTTATGGTGTTTATTTAATACCGTGGCCGTTAACCTGTCTTCGGCTGTGTGATCTTACCTTCTTGAGATTTCAACAAAGTTTAATGAAGCTGGAAATGTAACTTTATTCATTTTGGTCTGGGCTAGACAAGTACAGGATTAATTAAGCTGGATGGACCAAAGATTTTGTAAGTCTACAGCTGATAGAACGTCACTTCATCTGGGCCCTATGTTCGAATTTCAAAATCTCAGTAATTTAGCTAGTAACGCTGTTGGCCACAATTAAAAAGTGTAATTGTTCGATATCTGTTTCTTTCATTAAACTAATTCAAAAAGATTGATCACATTGTATTACTAACTTAGTGTAGGCTGTAACTGACTTAATAAGTTTCGTAGCTTAATAATAACTGCCACTCGGGCGATCTTTAGGTTAAGCCACGCTTGCCTAGTTACGTCTGTGGATGATTGACCACCCGTTACATACCGAGTTTCCTCCGTGCCTCAAAAAGCACGTTGAGCTGTTGGTCCCGGCTGCCATATATAGATCTTTGACAGTCGTTACAGGTAGTCAGTGACCTGAAAGTCTGACAACAGTCGTACCAAAGGATTTCGTATTACCCAGTATTAACTGAGTTGTGGAGGTCAGATAGGCAGTCGCCCATGTAAAATAGTGGTATTCAGCTGCATCCGGTTAGACTGAAAGCCGACCCCAACATAAGTTGGGAAAAGGCTGGGCAGATGATGATAAGGTTTTTCTCAATAGCTTTTTAAAGACTGGCGCCAATTTATAATATTATTTTTTTATGCGAGTAACTCTCCCGCGCGAATCGTAAAAGTCGATCATACTTGAGTTTTATCTGCGTGTCGTGAGAAAGGGAGTCTTATGAGCCTTTATATACTGTTAATTTATCTAGTGCTGACAGTTCATAAAATTTACGAAGCTCATTATCCTTGTTAGAAAAAAGGGGTAAGTTTATGTAAGAGTTTATGAAATCTTCATCAGCACCAATAAATAATAAACAGTGATACAAGAAATCTTGTGGCACTCGAATGGTGATAGCAAAGAGGTTATGCTTGTGCACATATTTTGTGAAATAGTTTTGTGAAATTTATTGAAAAAAAAAACAAGATGACTGCGTTAGTTCCGAGTTTGGTCACGCGCCTTAAAGATCCTTGTTCAACTATACAACCTTTTTGGAAACGAGAAAAACAACAGTAGCGGTCACGTGGCAAATGTAACGGAAATTCATAAACGGTGCTTACGAAAAAGTCATAATATTTATGTGAAAATTACCGATGCAGTTTCATAATGTATAACATTATGTGATAAGCTATCGATTAGGGGAGTTATGCTGTAAAATCACCGTTACTTAGGAAGGCAATAAAAATGCATAAATTACGACAAACTGCCATAAGCCCTTTTGTACTTCTGCCAAATACTATTAGATCGTATTCAACCACATTATCAAACCTAGTGGTCTTTCAAATGACATTTTATCTATTAGTCTTTTATCCAGACTTACTAAGCTCTTACTAGGCATTTATATAATACCTAAATGGCTAAATATTAGTTGCATCACAAACTGTTATCTCCAAAAAACAATCAAAACCGTTATTTGACAACAAAGTTCGGATACACACACAAAAATTTGTCGAGACGCGTGTCTTTTAATTCAAAACCTTATCCTTCTTAGAATTATAGTCCTCATTCCCGAGAGGAATGACTCTAAAACTAGATGTTATCAACACGGAGGCCGGCAGGATGGTCAGTCGTCCGGCGAGTAAGTAATGTCCGAGCCGTCCTGTACAGAGAGTACATACAAGTTGGGCAATTTAAACATGGAAGTACTTATGAACTGCCCTGACTACTCCGCAGGTTTAGGGGAGCAATGACCTATATCCTAGCCGGACTGCGCACACGCTATAACGATTCAACTACACGAACACTCAACAACTATACTAAACTCTATTTTTTGTGTATTAGAATCGAGTTCTTATCATAGATTTCAGGATGTGTATCCGAATTTGAAACGTCATACGTCAGATTTGGCGGCAATTCTAATTTGATTCGTATTGGAAAGCGGATAGTTCGGAATTCGAAAATCGTTGGTATGTTTTAAAGTCTATTTGGATGCCTGGAAGGACTGTGAAGTTTATGTTTTTTAAGAATTTATACTGAGTCGACCGGTGGTGCTCTTGCCTCGGTTATTTTTAACCAATCCAAAAGTTTATTACATGTGCTTACGCAATTAATAGGAGTTTTTATTGGACCGGTAAAGGACTAAAGGCGTTTGATCGAGCTGGAGATGCGTTCAATGGTATTATTTCGGGAACATTCGAACGCAGTGCACTCGTTAAAGGAATGTTCTTACAACGTTGTATGAGCTTCTCATCAACGTAATTGTTGATTTTGGTCCTAGGTGGTATTTTTAAATGCTTTCAGATCAATTGTCACGTCACGAAAGGACATGGGACTACTTTTAAAGAATGTTACATTTATGACGTCTTTTTAAACTTGGGCAGTCCTCAAATTCATTTCTTAAACGTAATGCAATGTTTGCTCCTTGAATTTTATGTGTTAGTAAAACTTAGTTGTTTTATTAGATAAAATTTTCGGGTTTAAATACAGATCTTATCAAACTGTGGTACTCTCTTATAGAAGGACCTCTGTCGTACAAACATAGATACAAATTATCTCATCTCATGAGGAGTAGGACTAACTTTGGGTATACATAGTTTGATCAATTCCTGGTTTCTTATTCTGTTAATCAACAGTTGACTACGATTCCATGTGACAGTTCATGATGATGTGACATCGCATCATGCAATAGGGTCGCATGTTGATTATTGCAATCAGAGAAAAGGCCTGAGTGGAACTCAGGCCTCCTGACTCGTAATGAGACCATAATGAACAGAATTTATGTTACATTTTATTTTTTATAACTTTACAATGATATAGCTTTATTGTATCTAAGAGAATGTTGTGCTCACCTGTAATTGGTACCTAGTGCTGGTACTGTTGGGGTACTTATTTTAAATAAATAAAAGTTGGTTTGCCATGTTGTACGTATTTGCCTCTAATACGTACGGTTCTATCAGTGGTTTCGAAGAGGTTTTGTTGGAATGGAACCTCATTGCGACAATCTGACTCGCACTTTACTAACTTTTTTTAGACGTTCAGAAAAACACTATAGGCTAAATTCATTTGCCTGCTTCTGTCAGGTACAAATCTTGTGACAATAAATTAACACCAATTGCAATGGCCACAGATAATCAGCTGTCCCTATTCATTGCAGTCCTATAAATTCACTAATTAAGCAGTTGGTTTTTTTCGAAACTAGATTTTGCACTTATTATATTTTTTTCTTTTTTAATTCTTAGATAATGAGAATCGTAAAACTCGGGAGGTTACGTTAATGAACCTTCTTTTTTATTTTCACGTTAATAATTGCTTAGGTATTTGTGTACAAAATACATTAAAAACCAGTAGCACCATTGTACCATTACAGCATTGCAGTGTACACCATTTATGACCTGTACCTGAAATAATTAAAGAAATAAATTGCTCTCATGGTTTATATTTTATTTAAGAAAAGACATCAGTCAGTCAGTCGGTTGGATTTTTACAAAATGTTAGATTTTATTTAAAGTGATCAATTTTTTTTATCTATTAGTAAACAGACTAATACATATTATTATATGGTTGGCGTTCTGTCCATATTTTCAAACGGTGTTTACAAACATCTAGCCTTTGCCGAACAATGTAGGGCCGGCTTTCAGTTCCATTTCGTAGCTTCTTACAGACCGCCACAATGCAAAGGCTGTATAACACGATACCCCTTGCTAAGACTGGTCTCTGTACCTGCTTTTGGACTTCTGATTAATCGCTATACCAGTCAAAGATCTTTACTTTACAGGCAATATCAATGACTTAAAGTCAAAAGAGTCTTTATTTAAGAACATTAAGAAACTAATTTGCACCTGTACCTACTTACATCGACCCATATTCGAGAAATTCGTTGTCATTTATACTCAAGACAGCTACTTAAAACCATTTACCAAAGTACTAGTCATTTATAACTTTATAACACATTCACTTTGATCAATTAAACCAAAAACGTGTAATCATTTACTTTCCCGCGCATTCTCACCTGAAAACGATGTGTCACTTTAATAGTAGTCTATGGTTCACTTCTACATTTGTCTTTGCTAATTGACATTCGCCATTTTTTAATTTGGTCATTTGTTACAGAATTTAGAGAGAGTATTTTAATTCAAACTGGCGATTATAGCAAGTATTTTAAATATAACTGAACTGCAAGTGATGGAAATTTATACTAAATGGTGAATATTTAAGTTTTTACGAATATACTGGTTATAACTGGTTACACAGTTATTGTGTTACGTTTTAGTCAAATACAGAGCGATGTTTTTAAAGTTCAAACACAATTTTTACAGCTATTTATCGATATTGTCATCTTTCAAAAAACAACATTATTGATGTTATATCTAGGCAACGTATGAGTCCAGTAATTCCATAAGTACCATATTCCTTCGGCATTGTATGTCGATGTGGAGTCGTCTTTTTACGACAAAACTTGACTGGGTCACTGGGTGCTTTGGACATTTTGTCAAAGAGACACTTTTGTCGCTTGATTGTCTCTGAAAAGCACTTATAGCTAAAACAATGCCTCTGGTTTCTAAACTTTCATAAAAATCTTGAAGAATCCTACTTATACTTACCTATTTATAAAATATTTTTAGGGCAAATTACATCTAGAATCCGTCAACGACTTTCAAGAGATAGGCTGTAAGATAATAAAAATGGCTGTGTCAGTGTGTACAAGACCCAAATGAACCCTAAGGCAAAACTGACAAGTCAAAAGATAAAAAGAAACAAAAATATCGTTTAAAATATCTTTATCTTACATAACTAGACGTGTTTTAAGGGCAGGTGGAGGCTAATTTTAGTAACTATAGCCGTGTCTTGCACATTGTACCAACTACCAAGTCTATATGCACCGTGAATAAATAATTGCTATCATCTTTGTTGAATTAATAATTATTTAAATGTTTACATGTGCGTTCGGTTTAGTTGAAAAGAGGAGGTTTGGTATTTCTACAGTTCATATCATACATTTTGATCTTGATGGCTAGAATGGATTGGGTTACCGACGCAGCCCGAAGAACTACCAAACTTCCGCCATGGGATCTAGAGGCGATAGTCCTCGAGCGCCTGCATGAATGGCGCGACACTGGGGGTCACTCCGTTGCCGCGGCAAATTACCGCTCAGCGGACAGACTTTTTTTTTTTTTTTTTTTGGGGGGTGGGAAATCATCAAATAACCCCTCCCGCTCTTGGGCAGAGCGAAAGGGAGTGTCAGACTTTTACTGACTAAAAACCACCCATGTTCCTTCTTCGCCCTTCATGTCGAGGCCGCGGTAACTGCGAACAACCCGCAGCCCCGACGGGAGCGGACAGACCTCATGTGTGATCTCATGGCGACATGGACGGAGCGACTGTCGCAACCCCGTGCAGGGCACGCCACGATAGTGGGAATAAGTCCCCTCTTTGAGGAGTGGTTTGAGAGGCGCCACGGCGCCCTGCTGTGCTCTCGTAGCGGCAATCGGCGGCGGCGACCTCTCGCGTCCGGCCCTGGTGCAAGCCGTGGTGCGGGGCGAGAGGGAATGGGACGCCGCGCCGTCGCCTCCTGCGAGGCAGTAATGCTAGCGAAGGAGGTGGCGGAACGTGAGAAGGAGAGAACCTCTTGTCCCAGCCGCCGCGGGACACGCTCCGGGCTTCGGGGGCCACGTGATGGCTTCCGGCCACCGTAAGTGCGTGTCTGTGGACGGTGAGTAATGGGCTAGCTCGCCGTCCGTCCGTCTTATGACGACAACAGGCCGTGTCGACGGCTCGTTTACGTTCCACGCGCGCCTCAAAGAGATGTCAGCAACATGGAAGGGCCCGCAAGGGCCAACGCCCGTCGAGGCTGCGGGTTGTTCGAAAAACCGCGGCCTCGGCACAAAGGGCTAAGAAGGAACATGGGTGGTATTTAGTCAGTAGAAGTCTGACACTCTCTTGCGCTCTGCCCAGAGCGGGAGGAGTCATTGAACGAACTCCCACCCCAAAAAAAAAAATGTTGTTCCACACATATTATATTATGTCGATATTTGAGACATACCGAGTATGTCTCAAACTTTTCGAATGGATTCAGTTCCGGATATAATTCTAGAACCAGTGTGTAGTGGCGTGGCAGGTTTTCAGCTGCCCGGGGGCGACCGGAAATTCGTTGCCCCTTTTATTTTCATCTTTAGTCAAAACAAGTAAAGTACGAGTAATAACAAATAAATTGTCAAAATGTAAGTTCAATGTCGATTCTAGATTACAACTATTGAAATTTCTCGACGATAAAAACTTTTCCAATCAACTTAGGAATAATAAAGGTTTATTGATGATCGGGAACCTCTCGGTACTTTCCCCTCGTTTCCTCCTTTTCGGTATATTCTACATTTACCAATAAAATATTAGATTAAAAAAAAATACCAATCTAATTGAGAACCTCCTTTTTTTTTTTTTTTTGGGGGGGTGGGAAATCATCAAATAACCCCTCCCGCTCTTGGGCAGAGCGAAAGGGAGTGTCAGACTTCTACTGACTAAAAACCACCCATATTCCTTCTTAGCCGTTCATGTCGAGGCCGCGGTATCTCTTACGAACAACCCGCAGCCTCGACAGGCATTGAGAACCTCCTCGCCTTTGAAGTCGGTCAAAAAGATCTATCCATACAAGCTTACGAATGACAGTTTCACAATCCACGACTTTTCAGTCGCATTGTCGGAATTTTATCGCAGTCCTACACTAAACGGTTTATTTAATATTTTGATTGTTTAATTAAGATTGTGTTCAAGCCACAATCGTGACTTTTATATTACTAGTACAATAACTAACTTATGAATTCATTATTTCTACGGTTTACTAGATTTTAATAATACTGATATAGCAGGAGTTATAACATTATTAAGTATTACCACTTAATAATAATCATTATTAAGATAAGACCCGATAGAAGATTGATTTCAATTATGGAATGCCCTTTCTTAGTGTTATTTTTTGCGTTTTTCGTCTACTGTGATTGACTTATGATAGATAACATGCTAATCTACAGGTAGTCAATTGGCTTCAGTTCAGGCAATCTTATAAAAATAAATAATATCATAAATAGTGTATCTATGATCTGATCATTCATAATTAAGTATCTATCATCATTTATGTGAGTAGAAAATTTTCGCATTTGAACAACTAAGATGTTATGAAATTTAATTTTCTAATTAACATTGATTTCCATTTAACACTCAAAATAAACAAAACTATCAATCTCATAGCAAAGCAATACTTTACAAGTTTACACTAATCAAATTAATGTTGCCATAGAAAAAAAAGTAATCAACATGGACGTCTCAAAAAAGGTTGTACATCCTCTAATGACACCATTCAATCTAAATAGGTCATTCCACCCCAACAGGTCAGTACCCTTGGGTAACAGGACTATAGTTTTTTGGACGATAGTTCGGACAGGCTCCATTTTTTATCGACCGCCCTACGAATGATTTTACTTCTTATATAGGTACCGTTAAAGTCGGGTGCACAAGGCAGTTTCTGTACTGAGATTTATTCGAAGATAGATCTTGGGCTATTGCAGGATGGTGCAGGAAATGTTAAACAATTATTAATCAGTATTTTAAGCTGTTTTGTAATTCTCCTGTAAGAAAGTTGTGAATTATTTTATAGGTGTTTATGCATTTTTTTTTTGTAATTACTGATATGGTATATAAAACTTATTCTTATGGGTAGATATAAAAATTCAAATTGATTATACTGAAGTGACATTTTTCGTAAAGTAGGTATTCAACTTTAACAAACCTTAAAACAGGCAAAAGATTAACAAAACTGCAATATTTTGTATAAAGACAGCTGTCATATGCCCACAAAATTACTGGTCTCTAGCACAGCATGTACATTTTATAATGCAGTTTTAATAACTCATTGAAAACTGATGTCCGATGAATATCCAATCGTGTAACCGATACTTACAAGAAAACAATGTCTCGATTAACAATTTTGAACAACAATTAAAGGTCAAATGACACCTGTCTTTTTATTGACAGCGGCATTCACCCATACTGACATTAAATCACGAATTTACCATATTTGGCATGTCAACCATTTAAAACATGAACTTGCTTTAAGATTCTGAGGGTCGAAGGTAGCAAACTTCACCTTTTCAACTGTAAAGTCGTTCACTAATTAAAATTTATGATCTGTTAATTTCTTAAGCAGTTCTTGGAGATTTTATTTCACTTGTTGCTTCCTTATTTACATGATTTGCAAATCTGTATTGCTTCCCATTTGGCAACAAGAGGCAGAACAGTATAATTTCTATATTGTCGATCGTTTTATAAATTAAGAACTGTTAATTTTTATTTGCTTTCATTTCAAAAGCCTGAAATATCCATTTGATCGCGATAAGACGAAAGCGTCAGTCTCCGCCTACATTGTAAAATTTTAAAATAAACTCCTGATAATTACATCTAAAAAAGCAAATAATAAATTGCGATTGCTACGAAAAAATATAATGCTACGTAATGATTCCGTAGCACTTCAACCTCAACCTTTATAAATTTCGCAACCAAAGTACCAGGCGGCCATAAGACAGAGGAACTAACGATCACAATCGATAGCACAGTTATCGTAAGTTGGACAAATCCTATGGTCGCGCGTGTATAGCTGAGAAGACGCCCTTCCGCATTCCTGTCGGCCGGCGACCCACTGTGCTAGTGGCCGCGTATCCCTGATCCTGCCGCGGCTTGCGCTTGCGTTCTATCGATTGTCGATGTTTATGACTTTAGTTGGAAGGCTGTACTTTGTTGTTGCGATATTTTTGAGGGAGACGAAAAGATACGGCTCGAAGGACCAACCGCAAATAAAAATTTTAAAGGATCTTGGTAATTTTAAATTTGTGAAATGTATGATAATTTTGAAGATTATCTTAGTGTTAAATGTGAATGTATTGTGCAAGTGTTATATTTACAAATGATTGAATTCACGCATCACGTGTATAATTTAATTGAATATACACATGTGTGTTAACATCATTTTTTTGTATTAATCTTTTTGAAATTTGCAATTTAAATACTTTATTAACAAGTAAATACATATTATTAATGTCACAAAATAACAGTTTTTTTGTTTTACTTAAAATGTTAGTGAAAAAAAATATGTTTTCACAAAACTAAGACTATTCATAGCTAGTTACAAAACTACTTTTTTCTTAGCCGAGATTCTTACAAGCCTCTGTTGTCAAACTCCATTCATCGATACCACAACTGCAAGCACATCACTAGAGCTCAGTTTAACGGGTCCCAACCCAACCCTACATAGTCAGCTAGCTTACATGGATACCGCTAAACGATACATCAAAAGGTTAGTACTTCGGTAATAGCTTATTATAGTCGCTCCTATCTTCGTAAGTGGCCGCGATTATACCGTGGCTGGCTCGGAATTTAGGACTAACGGTTGGCCTTTATCTATCTTCTATGATTTATGCGCTCCTGGTAGCGTTACTTATTTATATTTGTTTGGTCTTCGTATTGAAGGTATCTGTTGTTTGTCTGTCACTTTTTTTTTGGTCCTACGGTAGGTACTTATTTTTGTGGTATGTGTCTTGGTAATGGTGATACAATGAACATTCTCGACAGACATAAGAATTATTTAATTGAAGGCTCACTGTGTGGGTTCTTTCTTGTTTCTTTGGCGTTCCATGTAATCATTGCTTTCTGTTAGTACTTATATATCGAAATAAACACTGAGAACATCAATATTGTTTCTACCATTACCACTAGCGCCTACAGTAACATTAAGACTGACTTTGTTGTCAGACAAGACATTAAAATTACTATGGACTTCTCCAAGTTCAATTCCATCGGCATTTTTAAATGTAGCAACATTTTGACCTATAAGTATTTCGGTTAATCAGATCACATTGTCTTAATTACATCTGATATTGTTTTACGACCGTATATCAAGAGCATTGGGTGCAATTACCAGTACACTTGACATTTTGTCGTGTTATTTGTCATCAACATGGTCACCATGAACTCTCGTTACGTCAGATTGAGCGCTGTTACTTACCTGTCCTGCTACTTCGTAATGTACAGACACCAGCCCATCATGCTACCACAATCTGTCAATTTTATTTAATAGATTTTCAACTTTGTCGCTAAAGCATTAGGTTCAAGGTTGATTAGGAAAATTTATCAGTTTCGGTTAGCTTGATGTACTGGCTTCTCTACCTGTATCTATAACTTACCGATTGTCTTTGATTGTTTCTGCGATTCTTTTACTTGTGATATTCATAATATATCGTAGCGTATTAATATAGTTTATTCTTATAAAACATAATCCAAAATATAAAATTAGGTTCTCTGTAGCGTTGTAGGGAAGGTGTCTTTTGCTATTTCCAATAACAAAGCTTCAGTTATAGAATTCGATCATCATTAAAGTTTTGAAGAAAGTCATAGATACATAAATTATAGAGACATCTAAAATAGACATAAAACAAATACTGCTAGAATTTGCATAAGTAGTATTCCTGCCCGTAAGTATTACTGTTTAAGTCATTCTTTAAATGATGATCAAGTTAAATTTCTTATTCCAAACAAAACAACAATAACATAGTCTATGATTTAACTATCATGAGTCAAAGCATACGTCAAACCAGCGGACGATGTACCGTTAGTAATTAGTACTACTAGGAGCAAAGTCTCTGGAGACCAACTCATGAACTATTGTCGTAGGTCATAGCTTTAGTATCATCATTTAGTATTGTTTGACTTACAGATATGTGCGAGATTCCTTCCTTATTTATAGATTGTTGGTATTGTATTTTATGTTTATGTTAGTTATTTATAGTAGGTAGCTTAGGGATGCTACTAAGTGAAGTGTGGTTTTCCTTGCTTATTTATAGTTGATGTTGGATTTTATGTCAACTGCTTCGTAGTTTAGTGGTTACAAGGGCGACTGCTGAGCGTGAGGGTAATTTTTGTTTTTCGGAGTGCTGGAAATCATCAAATGACTCTTCCTGCTCTGGGCAGAGCGGAAGGGAGTGTCAGCTTTCTACTGGCTAAAGACCACCCATGTTCATTTGTGTCCGGAGCCGCGGTATCTCTTTGGAACAACCCGCAGCCCAACAAACCGCAGCACGAGCGTAAGATCCTGGGTTGGGCAAATGGTAATTGGTTTCTCCATTAAGTATTTCTCAGCAGCCTTGGAGTTTGGATTTTTGCCCGCTTGATAGCAAAAGGCTCACCCCCTATTGCATGGGACTTTAAACGTAATTAGCGAAATATGCGTGAACTATTGGGTACACCTTTGCCTAACCCTACTAAGTGTGATCTTCCTTCTAAACTATCTCAAATAAGAGTTAATTATTAAGGTTTATTTCGAAGTCTTATTACTGCAAATCTATATCAATACATTGACGTAAATTTCTTAGTTGACAGCATCTTTTCCAAAATCAGAGACAAAAATGAGAGAGACTACAAACCTTGTCGATTTGCGGGACCAACTCTTTTCTAATTTAGGTTCTGTTAGGACCTTGGTGTCTAACTTCAATTAAAAAAAATTGGGACCGTCTATTAGTTTCTATCTTTAACTTGTTGTATGCCGTTTATATGGAGACAATTAAAAAGCCATTGTGTCTCGCGTGGATATACGTTCCGGCACACGAAGGGTTAAGTAACATTTTAACAGTTATTAGAACTACGGTGTGTATTTCCAATTACATCAAAAGATATCCATTGCGTTCGAGTTTTGATCGAACACTCATCAAAAATGCGTAATATTGTAAGTAAGCTTGTGCGCCAGTTCGCGTTCACATTTTATTAGAAACACCGTGTACTCAAAACTATTACAATTTATTTTTAATACTATTTCCCTTACAATTCGAGAATTTAACTTCTATAATAAAACATATCCTATCAACTCAAGAAAGGAGTATTAGGCCACCATAATGCCAAGTACTACTTCTTACTCATTGTTGTTTGTTTGTTTGTTTTTGTTAGCTATTAATTCGACAACGTCATCTTTTAACTAAAATTGTACATAATGCAAGCCCTGTTTTACTATTTCAGATTCCTTATGTATTGGCCATCGATGGGTTTTATGCAATATCCAAATCTACCTGTAGGTACCTGCATCCCAAGTTTTTATTAACAATAATGGCAATGAAACAATTGACTGTAAGAATGTTTTGTATTTGCGAATGTGTGCCAATTGTCTTGTGTTTTTGTTCATTCATGGTATCGTTATCTATTTTGCGAAGTTTTTTAATATTGTTGGTTTCTATGCTGAGCTGGCAAGCGGTGTGATTGTAGTGATCATTTGTCTCAGGTGTTTTTGGGGCTGTCTTGAGTACTTGCTAAATCAAAATCTGTTTCATGGAAGATTTGAACTCTATCAAACTTTTGTTTGATTGCTTTTGAGAATTATGGAGAATTCACACCTTTGTTAATGGGTTTAAAAAATAAATAAAAACACAATTTCAAAATAATAATTATAAACATCTTTATTATCCCCTATATTATGCCTTTACTTTCGCTTACATTGATTGATATAAATGTTTCAAATATCATAGGGATCCTTTCTGGGCCTTTTTACCGAAAGAAGGACGAAAGAGGTTGAAGTCATTAATTTTAATAATTCAGTCTTTATTGGCAACACTGAATTTTTAAAAGTAGCCGCTTAAATTTAACGCAGTCTTATCTACTTTATCTACATAATAATAAAATATGCTAATATTTAGACAGAATTATAAGTAAAAATCTAAGGAGCCAACGAGGAGCACAGGAATAGCATTGTAAGCTTATTTACAATTTATAAAGCGGAAGGTATATAATGGTAACTCGAATTGTGTTGGAAGTTACGTATTCAAGGAGCCAAAATATTACAAAACTAAGAACTTAGATAGTATATTTAAGAATGTTTTTCTACATATAATTTGCGGTAAATTTTTGAAGGTTTCTCTAAATAATATACAGTCGGGGTGAAGAAAACCATTCAAAATCCCTTGCCTCTTTTTGCTTGTCATTTAAATTTTCTTAACCTATTTTTCTTACTGATGTTACTTTATTGACACAAGAAATACAACTAGAAATGGGAAATACATTTATGTGAACAAAATAACATCGTCTTAATGTTAAAGTTATAATAATTTATATAAAAATAAAAATGCATGAAGGATATGTGCAATTCCTTGAGAAATATATCAGTCACATTACATCTTATTTACTACTGAGTATTTATCGTAATGAAGTAGAAATAATGAACATGAAGTTGGGTGGTGATGATGATGATGAGATTGGTGATGGAGATGATGAAGATGATGTGAAGCTGAAGGCCGATGTTGTCGCATCTGGAAAAGAAGAAAGGAAAACATTAATATGCAGTACGAAAGAAACATTCAGATACACATTGTTAACATTTTTACAAGACAATGATCAAAGTTGGTCAAAATCATAGTAATAGCTTTATTTTGGAAGTAATAGAAAGGTATGGATGGATTAAGAAAAATATATCCATTTAAAATTTCTCATATTCGCAATAACATTCAATCTGTGTAATTTTTATCGTAATGAAAAGCGTAAAAAATCTATTAGTTCCGGGGCATGCGCATTTATATTTCAACACACAAACCTTTTTAGATTAAATACAGAATTATTAGTTGCACAGTAATGGCGCTTAGGAATACACTAAGCTATGTACCCTGTTGCGTATAAACTATTCATTTCTTGTGCTGAATCTTGTCTAACACTAGCATTACTTTGCTCTTTTTTTTTGGGGTAAGATACGATACTTTTCTATCTTAGTTTTGTACTAGGCAAATAGGTATCTACACTAGTAGAGTTAAATGTCTTCACTTTTAAGAACGCAATTTTTCTTTTCGTATTTAATAACTAAATGTTTGGCTTTCGTGCCTTTGTTTCAAAACTTTAGATCAAAGTTTATAAATTTGATTGTACTGTGCCATAATATTTTAAGGTATCACGTTTATTAAATCTTTGATTTATTTTTCATTTCTATGCGTTAGATAATTAAGTTTTTTGTATTTAAAAATCTACTTCTTATTCTAAAACTAGGCTCATAAAATTATCGTTTGACACACTGACTGACCACCACATCCCGTGCATTTTGCCTTAAATAAATACCTGTTGTAAATTAATACAGTCTAAACTGGCCATGTTCCATATTGGCTAATGTGTAAAACGTCAGGTGGTCAACTGGGCTCAACTTGCATTTTTTATTTCTTTTAAATATATTCTTGTTGCCAGTGTTTTAGTACTAAAATTTTTATATTGGTTATTAAAAAGTTTGAATAGTATTCCAGAACTCCGTGTGTTGATTGTTACTTTTAGTTTTGTTTTTGAATATGGAATCTGATTTTTGTTTCTTGAATAGGTACGTTAATTTTTAATATCGTTTTCTTTTGATCTCGCTTAATATTTTCTTAATCAAAATGAGAACTGTTAGTTATTATTTTCTGACGAGCGCAATTTCACAGTTTCACAGTAAGTAACAGTCTTAAGTTACACGAGTTTAAAAAACTCAAAGATGCTGTCTGTCACCAATCAAACAAAAACATAAAGGACAATGGGCGGACATTCTTTGATATTCATAACACAATTGAACAATAATCATAAAAAGATTTTTTGCAAAACATTTGGGCGACCATCGACCACCTAGATCACCCCGACGCTATTGCGTATACTTTTATTACAAGGTCGTTTTGAACATTTTTATGTTTTTTTCGCAAAGACAAACATATTTTTTAACAATCTGCATTGCAAAAAGTGAACAATTGTTTTCTACAGTTTTACATCTATTTGCGCAAGTTAATTGTTGGCCATTGGTTTCTGTTCATTGTTATTTTTAATATTTTAGTGTTCGGCTATCTTTTGACGAGCCCCGAACGGATCCAAAATTATACACTCTTGCGCAGGTTTTCAATAAAAACCTGGTTGATCAGTATTTTATGACCTTTAATTTTTCAATTGCATGGCACAACTTTAACGATCAAAATAAACTACAGAATGAAAACACATAAAAATGGAGACTATAATAGATTGTTTGAATTGCACATCCTCTGCATTATTATCTGGAATATATAACGATTGATTTTTTTATTTTTAACACTCATAAATAGCGTGTGGTCATAGATATATTTCATATTTTAATTAAGCAGCAGAACAAGCGTTTCAATGTTTACTTTAATGGCGGTGGCAGTTGGCGGGCGCTACATATTAAATTCACAATTGCTACTCATTCAGGACACAAAGGATCTAGTTTTTAACGCGACGCATCCAATTACAATCTACTGATAAAGACACTAATTATAATAGAAGTTTACTGCGTGTACCGCTCATGTCCTAGAGCAAAAAACTAGCCAATATTTGCCGCCAGTTGTCCCAGTGTGCACCCGCCACAGTAGTCATCCTTGGCGGGGCAGGCTCCATGCACCTGTCATTGTTCAATTAAACCTGGCGACACATTCCCTTAAATAATTCCTCAAATTGTATGCTCGCATACAACGCGTATCCAAGAATTTTTTATTTAAAAAATACCACCGTACGAGCATTCTACTCTGTCTTGTCTGTTCATAAATTTTGTTGTTTGACGCTAGTCGATAACAGATGGCGCTACGTGACTGCTGTAGATGCTCTTTTGGTATTCAGTTTCAGTTTAGTTATTCTCCTGATGTTTTATTACAATTAAAATATTACTCATCTCATCTCATTAAAACTAAGTATGGAATCGATTAAAGTTCTCGGATTACGATGGTCATCTCGTGACTCGCCGGATCGTCAACTAGAACACTTAGTACCAGGACTGCAGATACTGCGAAGAGCTTGTATGTTACGTCGTCGTGTAGTGTAGTTACGTACAAGCAACGCCTTCTTAGCAGTTCTGAATACCGAGTGTAAGTGTAAGTCATATGAAAGGACTTGCAGGTTTGCTCGACCTGCCAAGAATGGGACACTGGGATTTTTATTATAACCCAATAAAATTATTAATTAACTCAAAAATAACTATGTTTAAAGATATTCGACTGTTAACACTCCTGTTTCAATAACTATTTGCACCGCGAATTTTTCAAAAACATTTTCAAGGTATTTATAATTTTCTTAATCCTTATCTAAAAAAAGAACACGGAAGCTAAAATGCCTTCCTTTATTGTAAGATCAAGAAAAGCGAGTTATCTTCAGCTTATTACGGGGAGACGAGGTACCAGGCTGGCAGAGATTGCGGGAGGCCAACTTGTGACGTACGTTGTAGTTTCAATGTTGTAGCTATACACACAGACGTAAGTACGTGAGCTCGCTAACGGTGTGTGTGAGCGCGTGTAGGCGCGTCACAATCACAGCACCTGACGACATTTTGACGTATTTTTGTATTTTTATTAAAAAAATCGCATATTTTTGCTTCGAATAATTTAAAGTATGAAGAAAAAACATTAAATAAAAATGCCAGCCGTACCAAACATTTAACTACAAATTGATATTTTCAGACAAATTCCTAATTCTAAAAAGCATGAATTTAAAAATCCGGGCAATGCGTCAAGGCGAGACGTAAAGCGACTTTTTTCTAATTCGTAAGGTTGACGCTCTCATGTTCACACGGGGGCAAGCCTTCACACGTTCGTGTTCGTTGCCTCTACGAACTGCCTATGCGGAAACACAACTTTGCTATTAACACGCGTTCCTTTACTATGAGATACTGCCACTTATGCACATACATACATACATAGTATACGTACGAGGAAAGCGTTTTCACTACAACACACAGGCATCCGTCCAAATACAAGCAGAATGAGAGCATGCGCTGTGTACGCATGTAGATTTACACTTGTGTACGATTTTCCACATGTGAAAGTTGCGTTCATGTTGTATTTTCAGATTCGTTCGTGAGCAGTTTCTATGTTTCGGGTACTAGGCAAGCAGAAGTTCCGAGGAGTCATTCACACAAACGTGCTCGCTTATCTGCCGATGTGTGCGTTATCTAAACAGCACTCTTATCTAATAGACACGACAAACACATCAATCGGTGTTTTGATTAGAATTTAAATTTAAAAATAGTTGGAAGTTTTGTGGTGCCATTACGTTATTGTTTCGGAATAGCACGTTGGGCGGTATTGATAAGGTGGATGCACCTCTAGAGTTGATTGAACGCCTGCGATCTCATCATATCCTAGTATATTGGCGTTCAGTGCAGTCGTGTCAATGACTTGATCGATGACGAATCCATCAGTAGCCCCGGCAGAAAAAAGATACGAGGAAAGCTATATTCAGTAAATTAAAATGATCATCCACAATTATTTTATCTTACAATGGATCTACAATGTAGATACTGGGTGACATTGGATGAATAATAATGACTGTCTAATCTTGTATTAATTTATTATTTTAGACGTCAAATTGTTGTAGCTGTCCATTGGTTATATTTATTAAGCTGGTGTAACTTGTGTATTTTTATTTTATGGAAATTATCAAACACGACGCACGTGGTCATTGCGTAGATCGATCGAGTAGATTCTATTGTGAAACGTACACGAATACCGTGTGGAAAATACATAAATTGTGTCCACGTTTCAAAAATAGAT
Source organism: Diarsia brunnea (assembly GCA_949774965.1). NCBI lineage: Eukaryota > Metazoa > Arthropoda > Insecta > Lepidoptera > Noctuidae > Diarsia > Diarsia brunnea. Next base: position 5,106,872 of record OX459019.1, read on the forward strand.
CCTATGTAATTCTAGAGGATAAACTTAATGTGCGATGTATAAAAATACTTAAATATTCATCATTATAATAAAGCCTGTATTCGCAGTAGTTTTTGTTTATAGACAGGTATTTGAAACAACCTTGAAGGAGGAAGCGACAAAGTTTATTTGGAATAGACAGGCACATTAAATGGCAACAAAAAAGGTACAAACAGACCGACCAATTAAATAAAAGTGCAGTTCAAATCGATCAGAGTAAAAAGGAACGTTCACGCGGATATTACGCCAGGCAATATGTTATGCAAACGCTGATGCAAGCGGCTTGTATTGTAACCAGTAAGGTTGCAGATAAAATATATAATTTTAGGTGTCTGTGGCCAATATTTGACCCACTGACTGCATTTATTGACCGACAGTTTGATGTACATTCGGCACGAGTGCGTTAAATGTCAAATTATAAAGTTAAATTCGTAACAAATATTCATGAATTCATTAGCAGTATAGGCAACGTCACTGCCATTATATTTTAATGGGCTTCACTAAAGTATTACAATTAATTATAGTTTCAAAGAAACGCGCGTTGTCCTTTATAAATACGTGTCAAGAAAAGCTTGAATTGAAATTTTAAATGAACTACATACGGTTATAGAAAACAACGTTTTATATGTAAAGATTGTAAAAACAGGTAACAAACAAATCGCGTGCAGCTATGAAAAGAAAATCTTATGTAAGGAAGATAAGCGAATAAACAATGAAGTTTTTTAATTTCCAGATAAGAACACATTATTAACTGTTGAAACAAATCAGCTTACCATGTATTGCAACACTATACGTTTCGAATAAACCAGTAGCAAATATTTACAGGTTAAATTAGTGCTTGTAATGTCGAACGATCGAAATTGCACATGATAGCACAAGGCTCCGAGGTCATTTCATTGCGAAATTATTTCACATTTTATTTCATACAGTTCCGTTAAACCTTTTTGACTTTTATGATGGATCCAGTGAAAGGATATCTGTTTGATTCAAGTCGCTAATGAATAAAGGAAACAGACAAAAATGTGGCACAATTCATGCAAATAGCACTCAAGGCTACATTCTTTTGTATAGTCACACTTGCAAAAAATCTGCGAGTCCTAGCAGCATGCCTGCATATTTAACAACAGGTTGAAAGGTTAAAACTTGGATAAATAGACGATTTGAAATAAATTTGCATCCTTTAAACCATATAATATATATTTTTTGCAAATGAAGGAGCTATTGAATTCTATTCATTCATTAATAGCTGTCATTATGTTTGTAGTCTAAAGTTTTCGTAAATCCAAATAAAAAGCCTAATTAATAATAAATTCATTAGTAACTAATTAAGCGACGTGGATATCCATCGACAATATAGAATTATCTTTTTCTAATGTTTGGTCAAAGATGTGTCCAAACAAATAGGAACTGGTTCCTTACAAGTTTATTGACTCCACCAAAACTACCATACATTCCGTGTCTCATATTTTTTGATAGAAAATTAAAAACATTGGGAGTTTGTACGTGTTTTTTTCCTTTGCCTCCTCGTTAGGTTACGTCATTTTGTGACTTTGTATTCATTGTGATGCTTCTAGATTTTTCTAGAGTTTTAGGTAATGCTTGTCTTTTTCTTTTTTTTTGGTAATTCTTAAGACTGGCAGTTTTTTCTTGTTTCATGTTTGGTTTGAGTAGTGAAGCCACAGCTATGTCGTTGTCAATAAAATACTCATTTGGTTAGTGATTTATCTTACTAAAACTTATTAAAGCAACTTATTAGAGATTCATTGGTGCTATTATTAAAATAATAAACTCGTAATCGAGGCTTACTTCAGATAAAACCCCAAGTCCATCCGCAGGAGTCACATCAATTTGAATAAGCAAACATCCAGACATTATTTCGAACTGACATAAAAAAAACTATTGTACACATATTCAAATGAGCGATTCAAGCAATTTATCATACACGTGCACAGGCAATAATAGCATCGAGACCATATTATTAATGCAAGTAATTTGGCATGTCCCTAAATAATGATTTTATACTTGCATAAACAAGACAACACCTGCTGGTTCGTCCATGCAGCGTAGCAGCACTGCCCACTTAATTATTTTAACATAAAACCTTTAATTAGACCTACCAGCTGCCATTCGACCTTGTATTGCACCTTTGTAATGTGACAAACAGTATTTTGCATCGCAAAAAGTATACATTTTTAACTTCAATTCAAGTGCTGTTTTTACTTGCTGTAGAAAAAATGGCGATCTCCCAGCGTTCTTTGTTGTTGATATTTTAAGAATCGATAGCATTATTGGTCTAATTTGCATGTTAAACGGAATAATAAGTTGTTGAAGTGCGTCCATTATGCATCTGCTTGTATTAGCTCCCGTGCGTGTTTGTACTCTCTTGTCTATTAGCGTTTAATGGGCACCTGTACGTCAAACGGCACGTTTCGACTGCTTCCAGGACACATGCTGTGCATTTAGACTTGAATTAAGATCTATTTTTGACGTTGATAGTTTTACTTTGTAATTTCGTGTGGCATTGAGATTATAATTTAAGACTACAATATTAATTGAGAAAGATATATAATTTTATTGAAAGATTGGGTTACATGAACGCACCTAATTGTGTTAAAATAAAACATTAATTCCCTTCGATGAAAAAAGCAGTTTCGAGCAAGTAACCCAACAAATAACTTACAATCAGTATTTTAAACCACAAATTAACCTCGACGCTCGATTCTTTATTTAAAAGTTCAAAACGTAAACCGGTAATTTTACATTTAACCCTACAATTTGCGTACTAAAATGTTGTTTGAGAATTTTTCAAATAATGCATTTATTTCGTCACTACGTTGCAAATTCTTGTGTTGATGTCGTAACTTCGATTGTTAAGTGTGTGTGTCGTACTTGATTTCATGTTTTTACATAATGTTGTGAAGTCTGTAGCAAATATCTGAGGCAAGTACTTGAAACTTAAATTAATTTTTACTCGAATGTGTAAGGTTGCTATGTTATGTTATGTGTAAGGTTTTAAGAATTGATTGGATCAGGTCGTGCGTTTGTGAAACTAATTCCCTGCTCAATGACCGTAATTTATGCACACGTAATGTCGGTAAAGGACGCGCAATAAATAGTCTATGGCCAGCCACATATCATAACTCGTGTTATTACTATCCAACAGAATCGTGTAGGCACTCTTTTTGTTTATGCCACTGCCATTATCTATTCACAAACGAACTATTTAGGAAACTTGTAGCCGAGTCTTTAACCTGCCCATATAACGTGTTTTATTACTCCTACTTGCCCTAAAAAGAGAAATAAAATATCTTTTTCCTACACAAGTTTTATCATAATCAAATTACGCCACATTAAGTTCCGACGCGACCAGTCTTGACTATATTAGGTTACCAAAATAGATGGCATGAGTTTAAATGGACTAACAAAGGAAGAAACCAACGTGCGGAGAATATTATGAGCAAAAAATATGGCGGACTAGGGTGGTAGTGACCTATGATGACGCAATGCCAAAAACAGGCCACACTGCAGCCGACAGAGGCTCGCTGCCGAACAGGGGTCAAGGAGGTTCATCGCGGAATATTGCTCAATCTCGTACAGACATGTGCGAACCTAAATATCACGTACTAGTGAATCACCGTGACATCGCCAAGACCAATTAAAAAAATAAATCAGTTTCCAAATTCAAAGTTTCGAACGCGTTTACGTAACGACTCTTCGTGGTGTTGCATTATTTTGTCAAATATCTAGTTCAGTGTTGCAATTCTATAAAATTGTTAAACCTAAAATGTTTTTTTTTGTGTATGAATTTGGTATGTTTGTGGTAAAGTAACGACATTTTTTGATGTCGTCGAGGAGCGTGGTGGAATCGTGTCCGCGTCTATTTTGAACTCCCGATCGGACGTTCGCCCGGTTGTTGAACTGGAATAATTCGGCAAACACAGGCACATTACGCGCTTGATAATCTCATGATATTATGATACGTGTTGGGCCGTGTGCCGATTATAAAATACCTTTCCGCGTACTCGTCTACACACGCGGTATCCGTCTATATTATACTTTATTACACCTAATGTTATTAACGAAGTCTTGAAGGAAGTCGATACTGAAACAATTTTAACTACTGATTCCTATCAGATAATTGAATTTCAAAGTACCATTAAAGTTTAAAGCCTCGTTTTAAAAGTTGTTTTTTAGGTTCTCGAGTAATATGACACAATAATGATAATTAATTATAGCAACGATTACATTCGCAATACAAATGAGCGGTGTGTTGTGTTTACGCGAAGTGGACGCAAACATGCAGAGATGGGTCGCGGCTGTGTGGGTGCGCCACTACCGCAGTGTGGGTGTGTAGTCTCTGTGTGTGTACGTGGAAGCGCGCGATGAAATAAAATATGTCCGGTCAATGAACTCGCGGTCGGTGCCATAAAAATCGCGATACTGGCCGAAATTCGGACAGAAAGTCGAATATTCAACCTTATAATTGATTTAAAAATATAAAGTTTATGGTAGCGTGCGGGCATAGCGCGTGTTCTAAATTCAAAATGATCTTGTTTCGATGTCCAAAAAGTCCGAATATGGTGGCCGGGGAATAGGAAGGATTACAGCTGTGCAACGAACATTAATATGCAGCGTGCGGCTCTCGTGTCCGCCACGGCGACAGCTGTCCGATTCGCTCTTTGTCTCTCAGCACCCATGACTGAATCCTAATTTTGACTAACCCTTAAAAACGGAGGTGTCTGTCAAATACAAAATGACCATTCGATTTTTGAATTGAAAATTTGACAGGCATCTCCAACAGACAGAAAGAAGAAAAAGTAAAAAAAAATACTAACTTGTATTGAATTTTGGTGTCGTCCGAAACGAAACAGCGTTTTGCAATTTTTTCTCTTCCAAACGTTGATGTTGTTTCTATGGGTGTTCATTTCCGGATTGCACGCGGCGCGCGAGTCAGCTGATTTCCATCCAATGACCTTGCGAACACGTCCTCCCTTCATTTTATTCATAGTATTTACAGGCGATGTGTTGTTTATCGTTCAGAAGACCCTCTCGGAGGTGAACCTTCTCTTTCTACAGGAGGAAGTCTCCCCGGGACTGGTGCCTGTGAATATCCTGCGACTTCCGCAACACATCTTGTCTCATCGGGGTTGGGGGGGCTTAGTATATTTCCGTGGGGTCTAAACCGATCATTGTCACTTTAGTATTGCCCGGTAGGATCAAGTACTTTGGTGTCCATTTTTTTTTCATAAAGATTCTTATACGATTTGGACAAAATGCGGGGTTGTAGAACTTTTAGAAGTTAGTACTGACCGGTGGGGTCCAGGGTGGAGTCCATCTTGGTGGTTGTTTTTTAATAAAGTCCAGTTGGGTCCAGGGTTAGTATATCCATGTTAGCACAGTCAACACAACAGTTCGTTAGGTGCACGGTCGCGGTTTGGTTCGGGGCACTGTAGTGATCGCGCGTGCGTCGTGCCGGCCAATGAGACGAGCGCAGTGCCCGCGCGCTTATATGATCGAAGCGCGCTCTGCATGCGACATCTGGTGGCGAGTGGACGAAACGTGGAAATATAGTTTTCCGAACGACGTTACATTGCACTTTGTCATGATTGTTGGGCTTCAGAATTTTCATTTTATGAATAAAAAAAATTTGTTCCTTTTATTCTATTTTCTGTTTTACGTAGAATGAAGGTCGATGTAGTCTAAGCACTAAAAAGGTTATTGAACTTGCCAGACATCGTATTTCTATTAGCTAAACAGGTGGTCCCCTCGAACTAGATCAATGACTGCTCCCTACGAATGAAGGGTTAATGATCACACTTGGTAAACAGATTGGTATTTGCGAAATCCTGACATTCGCAAAATAGGAACTTGCTGAAAATTTTCCACAGGTCAAATATTATCGCTGCACCAGACACGTTCAATAAATATATGATTTTTGTAAGGTTTTTGGAAAATAACAATAAACGTGTTATTGGATAAATAAACGTAAACTCTCTGCAAAATTAATAATGTATAAATATGGAATGGTTCAACTTGTTTCTAGTTCAAATATTACAAAAAGGATTTATCGACACGTCGAGAATGAAACGGAGATATGTTTAGTCATCATCATCATCAGCCTATAATGTTCCCACTGCAGGGACTCAGGCCTCTTCTCTAGGAGACGGATGGGCTATGATCCACCACGCGGGCCCAGTGCGGGCCCAGTGTGTGGGTAGAGGTCACATGTCTTCGATTTTTATGGTTCTAAGACATGGCTCCCGTAGGGGCTGCGGGTTGTTCACAAGAGATACCGCGGCCTCGACATATAGGGCTAAGAAGGAACATGGGTGGTTTTTAGTCAGTAGAAGTCTGACAATCCCTTTCGCCGTGCCCAAGAGTGGGAGGGGTTATTTGATGATTTTCCACCCGCCCAAAAAAAAAAAGACTTAGACAGACTTATTTATACAATATGTTCTACGTTCCTATAACATCACGAGGTACTGCGTAAAATAAACAGTTTAACATAATCGATACGGCTCAGATCTCCCTATATTTGTTTCTTATCATTTCGAGAATGTCGAAGTTCAGAAACAGCTAACGGAAATGACTATATTTCTTTTTAAAAAAAGTCTTCGCTGGTCAATATCAGGAAAAGTGTGTAAATTGTCTTGAATATGTTTTATAAATAGTCTGTCGGCAAAGAAGGTTTCCATTTTTTACCCGACTGCAAGGGAAGGGTAATGTTTTTCGCGACTATCTTTGTTTGTAATATTCTTTATTTTTAAGGTGAATGCTCCAACCACCCCGCGAAATTCAAATATTCTTACGTTTTTTGCAATTTGCAGGCCAGTGCTAGTTTGTATGTTGATTAAAATATGAATTGCGGCTGTAAGACGTATGTAGTTACAGAAATATAATCATCAAAATCATCAATATAAGCCTCCAAGTTCATAAAGGTGCAGGAACTTGAAAAAGTCATTTTTGCACCTTTATGAACTTGGAGGCTTATATTGATGATTTTGATGATTATATTTCTGTAACTACATACGTCTTACAGCCGCAATTCATATTTTAATCAACATACAAACTAGCACTGGCCTGCAAATTGCAAAAAACGTAAGAATATTTGAATTTCGCGGGGTGGTTGGAGCATTCACCTTAAATGTCATTTCATGGTTAGAAAGAGGATGGCTTCTGTGAAGGGGCTTATAGATAATACAAATATAATTTTTTTTTTGATTGACGTACTAACCCCTCCTGATTCCTGTGCTAGGTGAGACCTGTGTTACAGGAGTCAAAATTGTGATGCATGAATGAAGAAGATGACCCACTGGATGCGAGACGCACGAGACCGATAAATAAATATTGACCGATCAATGTGGTGACACCTGGGGGAGGCCTATGTCCAGCAGTGCACGTCTTTTGGCTGAAATGATGATGATGAGGAATGAAGACTGCGTTGACTTAAAAAAAATGGGAAAATGTTGATAATAGAAGATTCTGATCAACTACGTGATTGCCTCGAACCTGAACACTATGTTTTGGTAAATGTAAAATCATTTCTTTAACAGTTTTCATCGAAATTAACACTATCTTCTGTCCTGTTGACTTCAGAGTCTGGAAAGTCTGAATTAGTTTAACTATAATTAGTTTATTCAATGTTTTTCTTTTAACATTACTTACTTGTTAAACACATTGTGCAGTCCTTTGTTTGTTTATCTATACTAACATTTTATAGAGGAAAGATTTGTATTTATTGTATGTAACGAATCAGATTAAAAATAACTGGACCGATTTGAAAAAATCTTTCACCGTTGGGAAGCTAAACTATGTCCGAGTGACATAGATTACTTTTGCCCCTATTTCCCTGTATTCTCACGGAAACGAAAACTACGCGGGTGAAACCACGTGAAGTTCGCTAGTATTGTTTTATGTTTTTTTTTGTTTGGTGGGAAATCATCAAATGACTCCTCCCGCTCTGGGCAGAGCAGTAGGGAGTGTCAGACTTCTACTGACTAAAAACCACCCATGTTTCTTCTTAGCCCTTGTGCCGAGACCGCGGTGTCTCTTTCGAACAACCCGCAGCCCCGACGGGAACCCGATGCTAACCCTGGGAACCCTGGTGCGATTTAGGTAACAAGAAATTATCGAATAAACGTTTGCGTTTGTGTGAAATCTCGATTAAAGGACGAGAATCAGAAGAGTTGCATTTTAACACGGGTGGTTCACACTTACCAACTTCTGTTTAAAATAAAAAAAAATTACTTATTTTTTTATTTTTGGGTCTATCTATTGTCATTCGGGTCAAGAATCATTAGTATAGATTTTGGCCTGGATGCAAAATGTCAGCCTGTATAATATAGACAATATTTTGAATATTTGATGTCCCAATCGTATTATTTTTAACTGCGTTTCAAATCGAGGTCGCATTTTGATATTTGGAATATTTGATGCGAATCTAGTTATTTCTGTAATAAATTTAATTTTACAGTTTTATCAGATTATTGAATACCGTTTCTTACAAATACAGTGACCGTTACAATAAATATCCGTTATGTAAGGAATTCTCTTAATATTCTCTGTTGATAAAAAAAACTTTACCAATTTTTATACTGATGATTTTCCGACTTTTTTTGCTTCTTTTATTTTATTTTTTGTCGCATAAATGCTTGATAAACAACAAAAACCCTAAAAATAAATAACAAGCTTTTAATAAACTGTAAAATACCATGTCATCAGTTACGTACAGGATGAGCCGACTATGACAAGACAAGTAATGTTCTTTCTGAAGCATTTGATTTAGTTAATCACGTCGCATTACACTTATTCGTGAAATAATCTCTATATAGGTTGTTCCTTTTATCTTGACCAAATAACTGAAACCTTGTCGAACGATTTTACTTAAAAATACATTCATTCACTCATCTCTTATTATTCAAAATAGCTTACAATACACTAACTAAAGTCAGGCATAACACAGGGCACTATTTTAGGACTCCTTATGTTTTTTCTCCCTGCAGGAACTAATTAGGGTTTCTCTCTGTTAGGGTAGAGATTTTTTTGTCTGTTAACCCTCATACTAGGAGTCTGGTCAACTGGACCCGCGGGATCAGTCAACCTGATTATTTTAAATAGGTCGACAGGCCGCGGGTCCAGTTGACCAAAGACTCCTAGGTGACAACTAAATGAATGCCTAAATATCATTACATTGATCGAATTTAAATTCTTGTCTATGACCAAGCGTTAAATATCCAACAATGTGCTATTATTTATTGTTATTAGTCAGTAACTCAATATATGGGCTGTAGGTTGATAATTTAATGTAACATAGAATTCTTTTGAAATTGACGAATTTAACAAAGGTATTCAAAACCTACTGTTGTTCATATCAATGATGACGGCAGGTTACAAAAACCCCTACCTTGTTTCTAATTAACTGTCTCACAATAAAAGGTATAGGTATACCTAATCCTATCCTACTAATCCTTACTAATACTATAAATGTGAAAGTAACTCTGTATGTCTGTCGCGCTTTCACGCCAAAACCACTGAACCATTTTTAAATGTTTGGTATACAGATAGTCAAGACCTAGTGCCTGAGAAAGGACATAAGCTACTTTTTAATGCCAAAAAAGGGTTGTAAGGGAAGCAAAGATTACCTTTGGTCACGCTAGCAGATATCGGTTGCGATAACCGATATCCACGCGGGCGAAGACGCGGGCATCAGCTAGTATATCACACTAATACGGATTTGGATAAAATATGGTACATAGATGGTTTATAACCTGGATTAACGCATAGGATAGTTTTTATCCCGATTTTAATTTCCCGTGGGATAATTTTCAAGCTGTAGCGGGTGAAGCCGCTTGCAACAGCTAGTAATATAATAAATGCGAAAGTTTGTGAGGATGGATGAATGTTTGTTACGCTTTCACGCAAAAACTACTGAACGGATTTGCATAAAATTTTGCACACAGGTAATTTATAGCCTGGTTTAGCACATGGAATACTATTTATCTCGGTAGTATGATGCCGTGTAACAATAGTCGTACTGCACGCGGGCAAATCCGCGGGCATAAGCTAGTGAAATAAAAGTAAACATAGTGTAACCGACATAATTTTGCGGTCAAACAAATTGCGTCAATACTTAATTAGAATATATGAATTGCGCCGTATGTGATCTTGACTCACACACACGTTTTAGTTAAATATTTAATACTTTTGGGGACACAAAGGGTTTGAGTAATGACAGGTTGCTATAGCAAGTTTTGTGAATGAGTACATATAGAGGGTTACGTCAAAACATGAGCATTCATGATAAGTGACCTTATTAGGGTTTTAAGATTATTTAAAAAGTACATTCTAGTTATTTAAATTATATTAATTTGAGTCACTCTGAGGCCTTACAACCATTGCCTTGCCGCAAAATAATGAACTAAACTAGTTTAAATCGCTGTAGTGTACATATGCCAGCATATCAAGCTTTAACAATTTGTCAAATTTCTTTAATAGATTTTCAACTTTATCAACAACAACAACAACCTTGAACCGAATGTTTCAAACATTCGGTTCAAGGTTGATTGGAAAATTTAAAAGTTTCCGGCAGCTTTATGTACTGTCATGTGTATGTCTGTACAAACATCTACTTTTCCATTGTTATGTCTTCTTCTTGTTTTGGTGCCTCTCCAGTTACTATAACTTAGTCATGAACTCGCATTTTTTTGTGTTTTTAATGAAATTAAATCATCATCACAATCATTTTATTGTCATTATCCCATTCATTTGGGGTCAGCGCAGTGTGTCTTTTTCTTAATAAAATTACATCATGTGTGTTTATTTACTAACGATTGCAATTTATTTGTCACAAAAGAAATCAATGAAATACTTAAGAACACTACTTTGTGTTCTTATAAAGCTAACAAAAATAAGCTCAACCTGAATTTTTATTGTGGTGTTTTTTCATCTACTACCAATAATACATTAAGTCTTTCTAAGAGATAGCATAATTATTCCTGTCAGGGCTGCGGGTTGTTCGAAAGAGATACCGCGGCCTCGACACAAAGGAAACAGCAGGAACATGGGTGGTTTTTAGTCAGTAGAAGTCTGACACTTGATGATTCCCCACCTCTCCAAAAAAAAAGGTGGTATCGTATAACCCAGTACTAATTGGGTTGTGGAGGTCAGATAGGCAGCCGCTCCATGTCAAATACTGGTATTTAGCAGCATCCGATTAGACTGCAAGTCGTCCCCAACATAGATGGATAGAAAAGGCTGGGCAGATGAATGACCAAATCTACGATAATTGTCCCACTTCGCATAAATTCGAACTCGTGAGTTTGAACACGACATATTGCTACAAAACTAAACCTCGGTATTAATGTGGAAGATAATTAAATTAAATAGATACAATAGCTAAACAATCCTCTTGAACCATATGTGGTTGATGACAGTAGAAGGGTTATTTGATCAAGTCAGGTCAATCCCATACCTGCCTACTGTCCTAAATATTATAAACAGATTAACTAAACAGGTCACCAACCAAATAAACATTAAATTAACAACAAATTAATTTGTATAATTTTGATACAATCACTTCTCATGATTCATTTACATAAGAAAGAGTTCAACGCGCTGTCATTGTACTAATGAACTTTATTCCGAAAGAGTTAAAGTTTAATTTTGACTGTGTTTCTTTAGGAGCTCTATTCTGTGGTTTTCCAAGCAAGAGGTGTTTTTTAAAGTTGTGAACTTGTAAATGTGAACACACGATGGTTTTATTTGCAAGTTCTCTGAACAACGAATCGATATAACCGCAATATTTTAGAATAAAAAGAATTTTTAAATGGTTTCCGTTGTGTCATTGGCTGAAGTAAGCAGTGGTGTAGGACCGAAAGCACACATTCTGCTTGATAGTTTTATGTCCTATTATATACGGGTCGTCCTAAAGCTCGTTGGGTCGACATTATCGTCAAAGTCGCGAGAAACACCTGATAAGGGACATACAGAACCGGGAAGTGTGACAGAAAAATGGGGAGACCAGCAGTGGGTGATTCCGGGCTGATATGATGATGATGACAAACGGGGCGAGGAAACCAGATCGTGGTGACATGGTAACAGGTTCAGGTTAAGCCACGCTTGCCTCGGTTGGAATAGGATGGGTCACCATGGGGTGCTGTATCAGAAATTCTCCTCGTGTGCCTGATAACTGCCAGTCCGTCTCGATACGCCTGGAGAGCACAACAGCCGCTGGGCCGGTGCACCCTGAACGTGGGCAGTAATCTGCCCTGAAGAATGTGAAGAAATTCTTATTCTGTGGGGAGTGTTACTGTCCGTGGCGAATATTTTGACATAGGTGGGGATCCCATTGGATCAACCGGACCGCGTGATCCTCTAGTTAGCACAACGACCCGTGATATTATGCTACTACTGCAGTATAGTGACTGTAAAATACAAATATATTAAACATTTTATGTGAGTATTATGATACCTACATACAGGTGCCAAATTGGAAACTGTAATCCCCCCGTAATCAGAACGTGAAGGTCAATTGGTGTGACTATGTAGAAATAATTATTTCCAGTAAATACATAGCATTCAGATAAAAAAGAGGATTCTTAAAAAACTAAGAAGATAAGGATATCTCTGGCTAGACATGGTGCAGAAGATGTGATCTTATGGAAGTTAGTTACATTTTTTTATATTCAGAGCCTGTGGTAAAAAAAAATATATATTGCTTGTTGTTCCATCTGTCTGCTAGTGATTCTAAAAGCTACTGTTAAGCATGAGATATAAGGTTCGATTCCTGGATCGGCAAAGTGTGACTGAGTGTTTCCCCACCAGGAATTTCTCAGTAGCAGCCTCGGCGTCTGGCGTCCTACCCGTGTGACTGTAATAGGCTCGCTCCCTTTTAGATGGGATTCACACACTTATCTGGCGAAGTAGAGAAATTTATTTGCATTTTCATTGAGGTTTATTAATTGGACATTATATGTATTACATAGTTATTTTCAGTGCGAGTCACATCCCACCGTAAAACAATTGCATGCACATTATTTAGTTTAACTATTAGAATTATACTACTGGTTCATGAAGCATTTATGAAGGGCGACCTTCCTATTTCATTGAAACGCAAGCTTGTCAACATGTGTATCCTGCCTATCCTAACCTATCCTAACCTATGGCGCTCAGACTTGGTCTTTGACTGAAACTCGACGAAGTCCAAACTCAACGTTTGCCAAAGAGCGATGGAACGTAGCATTCTGAAGGTTAGACTGTCCGATCGAATGTGCAACACCTTAATACGGTCTTTAAGACAGGCGTCGCCGATGTTGGTCTTAAATCTGCCAAGTTGAAATGGGACTGGGTGGGTCACGTTTGTAGGATGAAGCCGGACAGATGGGCGAAGATGGTCACACAGTGGGTGCCTGAAGACGGCCGTCGTACGTAACCGAGGCAGGCCCAAGAAACGCTGGCGCGACGATCTGGACTCATTCTCAACAGATTGGACGGAGAAGGCAATTAGCAAACGAACTTGGAAAGTCATGGGGGAGGCCTTTGCCCAGCAGTGGGAAAGCGTGGACTGTTAAAAAAAAAAGGAATTAAGCCCTGTTGATGGCTATAGGAGTAAATGCCACCGTGACGGTAACAGAGAAGAATAGAAAAAGAAAACGTGTTGCGCTGACCCCAAATAGAATGAGATGATGGCAGGATCATGATGATGGCTATAGGCTCGCTCCCTACTCCATGGGACTTAACCATAACTGGCAAATCGTGGGTATACTAGAAGGTATACCTCTGCCTAACCTTTCGTTAAAATGCTGTCATTTTGACATTATAAACATCTGTTTGAAAAACAAACTAAAATTTATATTTTAGTTTGTTTTTCAATAGCTTAGATTATATCTAATAATAACTAATACAAACATACATTCATGTTATGTCAAATACGAATGGATATATTATACATTAACAATATACGTAGAGGATAATCCATTTATGTATGTATATAGTAGTCTAATATAGTTTTGGAGAATCCTTGTTAGTGATGTATAACTTACTATTTATGTACTGTTTATTTAGGTATATAAGTACTGTGATTGATGTATGTGATTTACCTACTCTTAAATTAGAGAGGAAGAACCACTTAATATTACTCATAATATTACCTAAGTAATTGATATCACACATAACATTAATGAATTGACGTAATATTGTTTATATTTATATTTTGGTCGCGGAAAACGACTCGGTGGGTTTTGCAATACCTTACTTGTAAACATGTTTAGTTTATGACTAATTATAAGTATAATAAACTGTTTATAATGTTAAATAATATATGAAATAATAACATACGCGACCATATTTGTTATTATTAATGACATTACTCGGTATATTAATTTATACATTTTTTTTTTCCTTTTATTATTCAAAAACACAGAATTACAATCAATTTTTTAAGACGTAAACATACCACACAAACCATCGTGGGTTTAACAGTAGTATGCCAGACACGGCAACTCGGTGCCACAACATTATTTATCAGTACATAAGTTATAATATTATAGAATAAGTATAAGAATGGACTAAATAGACACCTCCTGTACTGCAACACAATCCAGGAAGTGCCTCTTAAGCACCTTTGAGCAATTATTTACATTAATAATGTTTCTTACAGCCAACGGTAGCTCGTTCATGATAGCGGGAAGCATGCATTCCCACGTCCTTGCTCCATAAACATTGTTAGACCTAGGTATCCTAAATGTAGGCTGATATGCCAAACAACGCAACGACTCAGGCCTCACGTATTTTTTAATGTTACTTATGTTATGATAATTCTCTTTTAAAGCGAGTATACGTACCTTGTCAAAGACATTTACAACTTGACAGTAATTAAATAGACCCGTATCATGATCGTGGAATTTTTGCACATAAAACACTTACCAGAAATGCTTGAGTATCTAATTAGCCAAACGTTTCCTTTCTTACTTTAAGTTATTAATAAAATTGGGTAGTACTGGTACCAGTACTGACTTGGTTGTGGAGGTCAGATTGGTTGGCTGCATCCGATTACACTGGAAGGGTCACCTTAGTCTTTTACCAACTATGTTGGAGTCGTCCAACATAGTAAAAGACTAGGCAGATGAACACTTTAATTAACTGTGGTCATTTAGTTCATTTACTTATTTATTCATAAATAAATGAGTGAACTAAATAACCACAATTAAACGATGCGGTTTTATAGTCGTAAACAAACCGTTAGTTAAGTTCAGCAAATGTGAAATTAAATATTTTATTTATTTTCAACTGGATGAGCTCGTGGCTTCATAATATCAGCTTGGGTCGATCTTGAGGTTAAACTCAAGGAAGGTCTTGACTAGGTAGGTTTGTGGATGAGTGGTCCCCCATTTCTTACCGAGTTTTCAGCGTGCCTCGCAAAGCACATTAAGCCGTTGGTCCCACTTGCCATATTATACAGATCTTTGGAAGTAGTGACATTAATAAATCTTTATAAATAAATAAAAGGCCTCTAATAATAATAATAGGACACTGATTCGACAATCAAGAGCAAGAAAAACAATAAATCTATAAATAGATTCCATTAAAATAGCCACAAATGTTAATTCTACACAAATGTCCCACGTGTATGAACGTAGTGATGTCCTTCGATATATTGTAATTTCGATGAATCGTGTACCTCACAATATCGATAGATGTGCGGAAAATGGAGGGAAACTGTACAAGTAGGGAGACTATGAGCACTTAAGTCTTTTGCTTAGTTATTGAGTTAACGTAGTTTTATGGCTAAGTTAAGTTGTCAATGTTTTATTTTTAGTTTATTGACGTGTGCTACATGTAGTGAATAATAAAACTTAATGTTTCTTTGTCTTATACATTTTTTTACTTATTTGTGACGTTACGAACAAACATAAACCGGTGAGTTTATGTCTGAGTTTTGCCATTTCTTCCCAGCTAAAACACTGAAAGATGATTTTGGGAGACGGTCTCATGTAATTTTTTTGACGTTCAAAAAACGCTGATTCCTAATTTAAATAAATAATTTTTCAATTTTGTGTTTAAATCGAGGTCTAAGTAATATTCTTAGGTAATAAAATAGGAGCTATTCAAGAAACATTGGTTTTCTGGTGTTTTACTTACTCACGTACGAAATTACACTAATTAAATCAATGTTTACAATACAATGCAGTGATAGCCAACTGTTGTGACCATGAGACTGCTATGTCAAAGGTCTCAAGTTCGATCGCACCTCTGAATTTTCAGATTCATGTGCGTATTGGGTGATTATCATGTTTGCTTTGGTAAAGGAAAACTCGTGAGGAAACCAGCATCCCAGAGAGATATTTCTTGATGGTATGTAAAGGCAAGTCAAAAGCCTATGGGTGGCCTATAAACTCTGTCACCAGGTTAAGCATTAACCACACCATAAAGAAAGGGCGTGGTTACAATTCTCAAGAAGAAACTTTTGAGCCCATTGTTTTAATTTTTTTTTGGAAGGTGGGAAATCAAATCAAATCAAATGACTCCCAGAGCGGTAGGGAGTGTCAGATTTTTACTAACTAAAAACCACCCATGTTCCTTCTTAGCCCTTGTGCCGAGACCACGGTATTTTTTTCGAACAACCCGCAGCCCCGACGGGGAAACTTTTGACCCTTTAAGCGACCAAGCCAGGTTTAACAAACATAACAAAGAAAACTTTATTAGAAAAACGACTTCGTTCCATTTAGTATGTCCGGCCATAAATCGGTCGTGTAACCTCCCTACATGCCGGCAGCGATCACGCGGGTCGGTTGTGACGTTTCCTTTTCCCTGTGCGAGTGAAAACTGCTTTCTTATCTGACGATATCCAATCCGCGGGTACAGACGTACACGTAATCTTAAGAATTACTCGTAATACTTACGAAGGTTTTGTACACGATCGCGGACTAAAATTATTGAGCAGGTTTGAAGACTTGGTAAAATAGAAATGGTCATGTAATTTAAGTAATTGTAAGGAAAATAGAGTTGGAAAAATTCCGATCTTATCATTGATATAAAAACTAAACATACGGTCTTCCGAACATTTGCTCGACGCGTTCGCCATACAGAGAATCGGTGTAGTCTGCTCGTTAACGTAACCATGTATAAGCGGCGTGGTATATTCGAGGTAAGTATAAAGAACATAAATGAAGCTTTTAATAAAATTTACGACCGCACCCGAAGAGAGCCGATCTTGGACTAGTTCACTTCGGCTTAGGAAAGACCGTTTTGGGACCACGTTTGAGGCGTCATTTTAACATGCCGTCCGCCCAGTCCTTACGCAGTAATATGTAAGTCAATGGATCTTATAGAGCGTTCCCTCTGTCACCCATAGATATTAAATCGGTATCTTCTAGGCAAGCATGCTCTACTCTAGACCTCAATGCCATCAGGCGAGTTTCGGCTAAATAAAGACAACATAGCAAAAAAGACTTGAAAATGTCTTACTGCGGTACTCAGAGATATTTAATGATTATTTAAGCCGTCACTTAGTAAAGATTTGACATACTTTTGTATGACAAAACTATCAAAACCTTTACTAAGTGATAGCTGGATCATTAAAGCTCTCTGAGTGCGGCAGTTAGTGTTTATGTGGCATATTAATTACCGGTTACTAGTACAATTGGGTAGTTTCCAGACTACAAAATATATGATTCTGTTTTGTCCGGCAGTTAGATTATCAAAAGATATTGGAAACGTGTTTTTTATTTTATCAAATTAATAAAAATTGACAAATATAAAACCCGTCAAAGATCATGAGTGGGGGCTTGTGACGTCACTTTCCGCTAAAAAATGTACTGAATAATGAGATGAAATTAGCATTCAGATTAATATAAGCACCTAGATTTTTATGTCAATTTTTTCGGCCAACAGCAGAAGTAGTTTAACATTTCGGAATTGTAATTATTTGTTATACAAAACTCTAGCTATTATTTTTAGTGTTTCGGATTATTATTCTTGAAAACATACCTTTTTTTTGGGGGGTGGGAAATCATCAAATCACCCCTCCCGCTCTTGGGCAGAGCGAAAGGGAGTGTCAGACTTCTAGTGACTAAAACCACCCATGTTCCTTCTTAGCCCTTCATGTCGAAGCCACGGTATCTGCGAACAAGCCGCAGCCTTGAAAACATACCTTAAACCTACTTTGAAAGAGTAGTGCTAATCTAATTCTGATGCTGACTGTACCATAGTCCATAACTATCCAAATTGCTACACCAAATAAATCTTAACGATAATTACTTACTTACTTGGACATCTCTTACTTCCACATCGATACAAAATCAGTATCTAACGACTGTAGGTAAATACTGATTTTGTGCATGGTTTTGTAGGTAACCTACATATATTTGTACTATTTAGATATGTATTATATACATGAGGGTGAATAAACAAATGGTCATTTACTTTGTGTGACGTCAACGCGTCACGAATTCACGCTTACACGAATAAATCTCAACGATGCATGGTTTCGACATATTTGGCGCATAACAACATAACATCATGCCTGTGATCCCTGAAGGGAAGGTAGAGTATACTTAATAGTTCACTCACTTTTTTTATATTTTGGGGGTTGGGAAATCATCAAATAACCCCTCCTGCTCTTGGGCAGAGCGAAAGGGAGTGTCAGACTTCTACTGACTAAAAACCACCTATGTTCCTTCTTAGCCCTTCATGTCGAGGCCGCGGTATCTCTTGCGAACAGCCCGCAGCCCCGACGAGACATTTCGCCACTTATGTTCAAGTCCCATGTGATAGGGGGTGAGCCTTTTGTCATCAACTGGGCACGAATCCAGACTCCGTGGCTGCTACTGAAGAACTTTGATGAAAAAATCTAATATCACCCGACCTGGGAATTGAACCCAGCACCTCTTGCTCAGCAGTTGTGGTTGAGCCTACTAGACCAACGAGGCAGTCAATATATCTCGATATAGCGGACTGATCTTTGATCACCACTGCTGGATTTGAAGACTTTTCCTAATTTTCTAGTTGATTATTCTACAAAGCAAAATGCCATGAACGTTGGTAGACTCCATCTAATCAAGCGAAAAACAATAAAGTATCAAACATTCGAAATATAAAAAAACACTGTACAAAATACAACAAAAAGGTGTATCTTTTACCTATACCTACTTCGATAAATGCTAACATGTTACAAATTAATTGAACTTCCTATGCATTGGTGCAAACGCAATAAAATTGCTGCTCGTTATATTGTCATCTAAAATTCTTAGGCAATTAGCAAGACTCTAGTTATTATTAAAACCAGAGTGTGCCTCTCATAGTTCAGAATAATTCATCTTCATTCAACAGTTTTATTATTATGCAATGACTATTATTATAAGTCCACGTTACCTTAGAACCTAACAATCAAGAAAACACACATAATAATTACAAAAAGCACGTGTTTCATCATGAACACGTGGTTTTTGTCGACGTGTGCCATTCCAACGTTGTATTATTTTACATTGTGTATTACGACATCGCAGGGAATACCGCGTAGATGATTATTAGTCATTGTATACCTAGGTACATCATCTGATTAATTGCTAAGTCTATTGACTTCAAGATTAAAATGATTTTACATAACTGTAGCCTTTGTTTCATCATTTATGACCACTGATTTATTACAAGCAGTAATTACAAGCAAGTATAGCATTTTTTTTTGTGGTTGGGAAATCATCAAATAACCCCTCCCGCTCTTGGGCAGAGCGGAAGGGACTGTCAGACTTCTACTGACTAAAAACCACCCATGTTCCTTCTTAGCCCTTGTGTCGAGGCCGCGGTATCTCTTGCAAACAACCCGCAGCCCCGACGGGCGTCGGCCCTTGCGGGCCCCTTCCTTGTTGCTGACATCTCTTTCAAGTATAGCCTAGTGATGTGACCGTCGTCGTATTGCCAAGTCTTAGGTCGAAGTCGAGGCTCGAAGTCTCAAGACACGCACCTCTGATTTTTCTAATTCTTTTCTTCTTTTTAAAAAAAAACGTTGCCCCACACTAGGAATTTCTCCTGTATCGTGGGTGCGTTCACAAACATATAAAGTCACATACACAAATACCCAGACATATGCGTATTGTATAATTATCACTTGCTTCGGTGAAGGATCAAGCATTTAATCCCCACAGGGTTCGGCAGAGGTGGCCCAATGGGACACTCACATTTCGCCAGTTATGTTTTTTAAGTTCAAAGTAATGCGGGCCGATTGGGATTCAAACTCGGTTTTGGTCTGAGATATTCTGGTTGGACAAACCCAATCACAGTTTGTTCGAAGCGGGAATAGAACCCGGACCTGGTTATGACCACTAGACAAACGAGGGAGTCACAATAATTATGACAACGATGACGATATTTATTCAAAATATTTTTAAATGTATTTTTCCTGCTTTTTTTAAAGAAATATTTAGAAATGTAAATTTGTAAAAAACGTTAATAAATAAAAAAATGAGCAGTGTTGTTTTAGGCACACGTCTTCATATTTAGAACTAGATTATTAAATAAGAGCTAGATAATATGATCTATCTTAGATAACAGGAAAATGAAAACCTTATTATTTCATATGTTACGTGTGTTTTTAGCAGATTGTTTTGAGTTCTAAGAAACTTATGCCCGTTTCTGCTAATTCGTGGTGATAACTTCGATGGAATTCCTCAACTTTTTTGCATTTTTGAGATCTCCAACAAACAAGGTGCTATTATTTAAGCATTAGCTGTTGCCCGTGACCTTCATCTGCATGAAATGAATATTTTTAAAATATTGCTTCCCTATTTGAATCGGATTTTGTTCAAATTTTCATGGGGTTTATTTTGTTGCAGCTTAAATTAGTCTTTATAATTTAGCTATTTATCTAGTCAAAATCGGTCCAGCCCTTTCGGCGATTAACCGGAACAACAGACAAAAATAGAAAAGTTTTGTTTTGTTATAAATTTTGTGCAAGTCTGCCTTAGGCTTTATGTTTTGAAGCCTCTTTTTTATACCTTTTGTCTATTTTTTGATACTTATTGTCTATGTATTTCTGATTGACTTATTACACTTTTGTTTTCAATACCAAAAAATAGACAAAAGGTATAAAAAAGAGGCTTCAAAACATAAAGCCTAAGGCAGACTTGCACAAATTTTGTATATTATCTTTATTTACTTTCTTTTTTTCTTTTCAGTGCAAGACAAAGACAACAATATTCTTATTTTAGCTCTATAGAGCGAAACAGAAACAGGCTCATTATTCCATGAACCAAACTAACCTGAACACATTTCTACGCGAGCGTACACCAGTTATTAGAAAACTAGTATACATATACTATAACTAGATTTCTAGTTCCTAGTTTTCTAATCTATGAAGTATGCTTTTTTATAGTATCCTCAGCTGAACTAAGCGTTTTAGGAATATCGTGAAGTGTTAAATTAGCGTTTTCCTAATGACTACATAACATAACATCACGCCTGCAATCCGCGAAGGGTTAGGCAGAGATGTACTACTTCCCCACATTTCTCCAGTTATGAGATATGAGGCGAGACGATTGCTAATCAACCGGGCACAAATTCAGACTCCGTGGCTGGTACTGAGAAATTCCTATTGGAAAAACAAATCACACTTTGACCGACCTGGGAGTTGAACCCA
This sequence comes from Diarsia brunnea, assembly GCA_949774965.1. NCBI lineage: Eukaryota > Metazoa > Arthropoda > Insecta > Lepidoptera > Noctuidae > Diarsia > Diarsia brunnea. Next base: position 5,128,518 of record OX459019.1, read on the forward strand.
GAACCTCATGCACAGCAGTTGCGCTTGCGACTCCTAGACCAACAAGACAGTTCAATGACTAATTTATGATAAAACTATTGGTTATAGGTGTTTGTGTAAATTCAAATGGATTAAATGTACAGTAATAGGGGATCGGACTGAGTCAAAAAAATATGATTCTGTATAGTCCGTCAGTTAGATTATCGAAAAATATTGGATACGTGTTTTTTGTTTTATCAAATTAATAAACATTGACGAAGATAAAACGCGTGGTAAATATTTCTCTGTTTCTCCGCTCCGCAGCCTCGCTCCGTTTCAGTGGACAGGCAGCCTAATTCGGGATGCGATAGGTATATTCTATTATTTCTTACTTAAATAGACAAGTATGGAAGAAGAAGACATGTTGGGCTGACCCCAAATGAATCGGGATAAGGGCAGGTGAATGATGCCAAGATGCGCAAGAGATACCGCGGCCGCGAAATGAAGGGCTAAGAAGAAACATGGGTGGTTTTTAGTCAGTAGAAGTCTGACACTCCCTTTTGCTCTGCCCAAGAGCGGGAGGGGTTATTTGATGATTTTCCACCCGCCATAAAAAAAAGGGCAGGTGAATGATGATGATAAATCTACATACTTTAACGTGGGGAAGCCTTGCCCACTACATACATTACGAAGTTAGATAATATACATAATTTCACATACTCATGAACATAACACATGATGCAGATATTGTGAAAATTCCCGATAGCGTTGATTAGTCATTGTAATTAGCTGAGTTTACTTAGATCAGTTTAGTTTTGATTATATTTATGTATTTTACATATTTTTAATTAAGTAACATAACATCATAACATAACATCACGCCTGTAATCCCCGAAAGGTTAGGCAGAGGTGTACCTAATATAGAACACCCACATTTCGCCAGTTATGTTTAAGTCCCATGTAATAGGGGGCGAGCCTATTGCCATCAACCGGGCACAAATGCAGACTCCGTAGCTGTTACTGATAAATTCCTGATGGAAAAAGCCAATAACACTTGCCCGACCCGGGAATCGAACCCGGGACCTCATGCTCAGCAGTCGCGCTTGCGACCACTAGACCAACGAGGCAGCCCTAATTAAGTAACATGGAAACCAATTTTCCTGGTGTAATACTAATAAAGATTTGAGGTCGGTGCTTGCTATGAGCCACGGTAGGGAGACACCTCAAATCTAGCTGTCATTCAAGCTGAAGATTTAAAATCTCACTGTTAGCCTGTGTCATCCCACTGCTGGACCTGCCCCATGCAACCCTCCTCCAAATATTTCGATCCAGGGCCAATGTGAACCACTGGTCGTTGGTTCTGTCCAGCTCTTGGCACCATCTCCTGCGAGGTCTACCGCGCCGCCTTCTGACTGTGCCAGGGTTAAATTGTAGTTATTTTGGCACAAAGTTCGTCGGGTACCGGCAGACATGGCCAGAGCTATCCCACTTCAGTTGATCGGCTTTTTGGGCAATGTTAGTAATTCGTGTTTTGGAACGGAGTATGGTGTTGTGTATATGGTCGGTTAATTTAAATCACATAGATGAACAATAATAGGCAACAACACAGTATGAATTCAAGTATGGTTATTATGAATCTTTTTCGCTACAATTACATCGTGAATTCATCACTCAGTACGTCAAAAATCTTTCAAGAAAGTCGCTTCAAATCTATCTTACTATAAAACCCTAACGCAAACTACAGTAGCCAAGACAAACAGTAAACAAGGTACACGTTACAGGCACAGTATACGTTATACATATAGTTCGGTGGCTATTAGCGTGGCGGTCTACAAGAGGCGAGTTTTCACCGCGCTGCGTACGCGCAAGTCATAGTAATGCATCCCATCGGCTATGCACTGCGCGTCGACTCTTGCGCAATGTTCTGATATCCTCCATTTTACACTAACCACAGATACACCAGAAGTTTTTTTTTTGTATATTTACATATTAAATAAAATATTATGTTTAGGGTTCCGTATCTCAAAAGGAAAAAACGGAACCCTTATAGGATCACTCGTGTGTCTGTCTGTCTGTCCGACCATTCCCCTCCCCATATCTCCGAAACTTCTGAGCGTAAAATTTTAAAAATTATACATAAGTTAGTTAACAGGAAAACTTATAAGAACTCTATGGTGCTAAATAACACGGAAAATCTCTCAATATCTTCTACAATGGTACGGAACCCTTCATGTGCAAGTCCGACTTGCACTTGACCAGTTTTTTAATGTTAGTTCAGTTTGTCGCGTGCGGAATTTTGTTCGAGTTTAGTAGTTTTGTTGACGTGAAATTTATTTCACGTTGAGCTTTATAGATGTGTCCATCGTAGTTACGAAGTTCTAGGAGCGGTCTACATAGAGATTTTCGCAATATTTTCGAATGGGGCAGTTTTTAACTCACAATTTTTAAAAGAAAATTTTGACTTGGAGTTTTGGAGATAGAAACACAAAACAATGGCATCTGTGTAGGCTTATCAATGTGGGTTTGAGGTTAAAGGTCGACCTTTTCAGGAAAGGTACATTGGTTTTCATCCTGACTTTGGAGAACATTCTGACAAATGAACGATATTATCTTTTTCTGATTCAAACTCTTACTTTTTAACTCTTATAATGAGCTTATAATTCCATTGCCAAGAAGGAGGACTTGGGCTTAGCCTAATGGCAAAGTCAATTCTTAATCAATGCAAGCAGCAGTTGTACATCGCCACGAGAATCCCATTTTATTTATAAACTGTCAATAGTTCAGAGTAACCATGACAGGTGAGTGCAGTTACGTGAATATATTAGATATCAGCATGTACCACTGTGTTTAGCAGTTCATTAAGTAATGCTAGTATAGCCTTTTTTTTTTTTTTTTTTTATGGTGGGTGGAAAATCATCAAATGACCCCTCCCGCTCTTGGGCAGAGCGAAAGGGAGTGTCAGACTTCTCCTGACTAAAAACCACCCATGTTCCTTTTTAGCCCTTCATGTCGAGGCCGCGGTATCCCTTGCGAACAACCCGCAGCCTCGACAGATGCTAGTATAGCCTCAGGCTTGAATAGGTTAGCATTATTAATTTTAAGAAAACATCGTATGTTATGATCCTAAAAAGGTTTTAGTCCTACCTTTTTTTTCTGTTAGGTACTTTGTAAAATTATTATAATTTTATTATTAGTTATAGATATTACTTACAATTAAGTTAGGATCTGTAATGGTAGATGTGAGTAGATAAATGGATCAAAACTTACTAAGTTTAAATCAGTTTTGGAGAAACGGAACAACTTGCTTGTGGATTTTCGAGCTGTTAGTATTTTATAGATAGCAGTGATTTCGTCCAGTGAAGTCAGTCTCACTACGACCTTTGGTGAATCAACTTTTCCAACTAAATTTTATAAGTATAATTCGTACGCAAACCACAGACACGCAAACTACAGTATTGTGTAGCCCTCTTTCTCCATGTTCCTCTTTCTAATTCATCTTAAGGTTGTCTTGAAAACATGAATCGACGGAAGAAGTACAAAAAATTCGGATTGACTAAACCTGACTTTATGGATTTTGATAGATGTATTTACTTTTTCAATTCTAGGATTATTGTTAATTTTTTGTCATTTTGTTTTATCCTGTGTGAGACCAATGACTACTTTACTTCCCGTCTGCTTTTCTATCATCGTAAATTAAACTAAGGATAGGTGGTGAAACAAGTGCGCCCCCAACTATATCTCCAGCTTTAAAAAGAAAACCTTCCGGGAATACACCATACCTGTTATGTATGTATGCCTCTCCTGGCAGCCAACTTGTAGCCTTTGCCAATAGAAAAAAGTCGTGAGCAATAGATACATATTGAACTTTCTGGGAAAGTATTGCGTAGTTGGTTTATTGCAGGCAAATGGTCAAATCAGCTTTTTGGCAATTTACCTAGAAAATAATAAAAAACTTACCAATTTACTGTGAAACGTAGATTTTTAAGATTTATAGTTTTTTTTTTCTTTTGACAAGTCATCGTGGTCCTGCCAGTTATCGAAGATATGGAACTTTGTAGTACAAATTCTATTTAATAGTGGCCCTATAGTAAGACCCTGCGACAGCCCCTCTCTTTATCTTATTTGTCAGATAAAAAAAATAAAAATAGCTAACTTGAGATGAGCAGTATCATTCACCTGTCTGCTCGTCATAACATATTACGTTATCAAATCAAGCCGTGACGATAAATTGGTAACGGTCTCTTCTTGTATCAATGGGAGTCAAAGGGCTGTCCAAGTTCCTTAGTGACACATTCGGTTTATAACTAGTGTGATTACTCATTTATATTTCAATTTATTGACGAGGAAGTTAATTATTTATATAATTTATTGAACTTAAGTCTACGCAAATCTTTCGCAGTCATTGGACATATTACGGAATTACGTGATTTAGTATTAAGCATTCAAGTAACTTATGAATAGTTGGAAATAACCGTAAATTTTGGTATGCAGATGATGATGTTAAAGATCACAGTCGTGAAAATACGTTATATTTATTAACAAACAAATAGATGACCTGTTACGAGGATTTCAAAAATTTCGTTACTTATGTTATTAAATTACGTAAATAATGATTACATAATTTACATAAATAATTTGATAATAAAAACTTAAAATAGACAAACATATTTATAACTAGTCTAGGATGGGCGGCCTTTTTTTTTGGCTGGTGGAAAATCATTAAATAACCTTCCCTCCCGCTCTTGGGCAGAGCGAAAGAGAGCATGTCAGTCTTCTACTGACTAAAAAACACCCATGTTCCTTCTTAGCGGTATCTCTTGCGAACAACCCGCAGCCCTGACGGGGGGATGGGCGGCCTTACAATATAATTTCTAACAAAGAAAATGTATATTTAAGTACTTGCCACGAGCTCCTCTCTCCTCAAAGAAACGCTTTACTATTCAGTGCAAATAAGATGCAAATTGTTAATTAAAACGGGATGAAAATGTGGAAAACAAAAAAAAAATAATGGAATTCGTGAAAGATAATTTGGTAAAGTGCGATTTAAAAAAAAAAAAAAAAAAAACGTTGCCCCACCCTAGGAATTTCTCCTGTATCGTGGGTGCGTTCACATACGTACACAAATACCCAGACCTGGAACAACTATCTATAGGTCAAACAAATACTTGTTCCATGTGGGGATCGAACCCGCGATACTTATAGAGAAGAAGTAGGGAGAAGACAATCATGTTGCTACGCTGCCGATCCCAGAAAAATTGGAGTACAGAAGCATGATGATCGGAAGAAAATGCACCATGACACTATTTTACCTAAGGAATGGCAAAGTGCCTGCTCTATCTGTGGAGTTTCAGATAACCAAACCCAAATCCAGACTCCGTGGTTGCTACTGAGAAATTCCTGATCGAAAAACCCAATAACACTATGCCCGACCTGGGAATTGAACCCAAGATACCACAGAAGTCGCGCTTGCGAACACTATACCAACGAGGCAGTATAAATTAACCATTACTAAGCTGCCTTGTTTACCACCCAATAACATTAGCAAAAAAAAACAGCAATAAATGATAATTCTTGTACGTCAGCTTTCGCTGCGACAAAAAAGTCGTGTTGAATGCAAGTATCATTCGCTTCTAAGAATGTTTACTAATATAGATTTGACGTAAGCGCTCAAGTAATAGCAACGACGGCGTTGAGGAGAGAGTAGTCACTTAAGATGCGCTACCTAGCTTTGTTTAGATGCATTTTTGGATAGAAGAAACTGTGGAGTCGATTTTTGTTGATGAAAAAGTTTTGGCAACCAATTTTATGCGAAAGTTTTGTGGAGCGATTACTTATTTGGCTACATGTAGAGGAAAATGCCGATAGGAAAGTTTTGAGTGTGAATGTGGATGGGTAAGATAAGATGAAGAACAAAGAAACGATGGATGGACTGTGTAAAGGATGATATGGCAAGAAAGGAGGTGTCTGATGAGATGACGAAAGAAAAAAAAAGAATAGAAATAAATACGAACGAATAGAGAAGTATGGAAGAAGAAGACATGCTGCGCCGACGGTGATAAGGGCAGGAGAATGATTTAAACGATACTTGGTTAAAGATGAATGAACGACAATAGAATATGTAATTATAGAATTACAACTGTAAAATAATACTGAGACCCACTTGCACAAAAAATCACTAAATACATTTACTCGTACCTCTAAACGGTTTTTAATCAATTGTTATTTTTCTGTCAAACGTTTGAAGATGTCAAAGACAGAATAATATTTTGAAACATGTTTAGCACTAAATGTAGGTATTAGTGATTTTGGATTCAAGTGGGCCTAGAAGTCTATTATAATTTCTTAGTTAAGCAGTAATATTATCCTTAAGCAAAAGTAACAAAATATGCTGTCCCCAGTGTCTAAAGTTGTAAAAAGGAATTTACGTTGTACAAGCAAATAATTTTATCATCCACAGTGACTATTAATGCTCGTGGCTTAATAAGAACTGCCACTCGGGCTGTGCTTGCCTAGGTCAGTCTGTGGATGGGTGACCGCCCGACTTACCGAGTTTCCTCCGTGCCTCTGAAAGCACGTTAAGCTGTTGGTCCCGGCTGCCATATTTCTTTGGCAGTCGTTACATGTAGTCAGTGACCTGAAATTCTGACATCCAGTCTTACCAAAGAGTATCGTATTACCTAGTATTAACTGGGTTGTGGAGGTCAGATAGGCAGTCGCTCCATGTAAAATACTGGTATTCAGCTGCATCCGGTTAGACTGGAAGCCGACCCTAACATAGTTGGGAAAAGGCTAGGCAGATGATGAGTGACTATTAATGAAAGACTAAGTCAACACAGTAATTGTCAGGAGAACCCCTTATGATATAATAAGTTGTTAATTGTTATTGAGGAAAAACACAATTAAAAGGACAAAGCCATAACTATTCAGGTCCATTACAAATCACTGGGCTTCCCTGTCACGCATTTGACACTATGTCAATTAATGAAGCCATTACTACTAAATGAATAATTCCCGTAGGAAAACTTATACAATATTACAATTATAGAGGAATCCCCGTATTATATACAATACAGGTTGTTTTAACTACTCGTAACCGGCTGTATGAACCAGAAGTATGAACGTGGACGATCTAAAGGGAGTATGTAAGGATCGTAGCAGGTGGTATTCTGTGGGTTGTTCCACTCGTCTTGGAAAAAAAACAAGCGTATTTGGACTGTAACTGCAGTGGTCGTACGCGCGACTGCTGAGCATGAGGTCCTGGGTTCGATTCCCGGGTCGGCCAAAGTGTTATTGGGTTTTTCCTAAAGAAATTTCTCAGTAGCAGCCACGGAGTCTGGATTTGTGCCCGGTTGATGGCAGTAGAATTGCTCCTCCAGATAACATGGGACTTAAATATAACTGGTGAAATGTGGGTGTGGGTGATGTGTGTCACGGTCACCTCTGCCTAACCGTTCGGAGATTACAGGCGTGATGTTGTTGTGTGGTTGAAGTCATATTGTCAGGTCTTATTGAAAATGACTTTTCTGCTTTCACTAATTTCTAATAAAAGCGTTAAAAAGTATATTAGTTTATAAGCTTACAAGCTAAGCGACTCGGTGTTACCGTGCGCTAAAAGTGGGTTAGCGCAAGAAAGCGTCGCGCCGCACAGCGCATGCGCGAACTGCGCCCACCTGCGCGCGCGACGCATCGCTCGACACTTTTTACTATTTTTGTTTTGACTTTGTAGGTCTGTTGTACTTGCTAGTTTGAATATAGACAGTACGTTGTTATTGTTTTTAAATGTGCAATAGTGAGGGAGGGTCGTATTTTTATAAAAAAATTGGTGAATAATTTTTTTTGGTTGATTGTTAGAAGATGCAAATAATTAAGTATTTTCACTTAAGGTGAATGCGACAAGGCGCCCGCGAAATTCGTTTTTTTTACATTTTTTGCAATTTACCGATCATTGTCAGGTTGTATGTAAAATTAAATAGATTTTGCGACCGTAACAAATGTGACTTTACTGAATCTTGAATGCCTTTTTCATGAAATAGTCACACAAGACACTTATAGGAACTGAAACGGTTGTATTGATGATTTTAATCATTATTACTCAGTAAAGTCACATTTGTTACGGTCGCGAATCCTATTTTATTTAACCAACCTGACACTGACCGGCAAATTGCAAAAAAACGTAAGCAAATTCGAATTTAGCTGTCGCATTCACCTTAAAGACAATTTTCCTAATTAACGTACGCAGTATTCTTTAAACGATAAAATAACTCTAAAGAGGAAAATCAGTCGAGGAAACTTCCACCCTTTTCAAGTCAGATGGGCAGTCATTCCATGTAAAATTCAGCTTTATCCGGTTAGACTGGACACCAACATTGTTGGGAAAAGGTGGATGATGGATGAATGATGGTGGTAAGGGGCAATCAGTGGGACACCGTGGGTTTATGTTTTTAAAAATACCCTTCTCGAAACTGACTACCCCCGAAGATAATCCTCGAAAGCTTACACATATGTATTTCACCAGTTATGTTTAAGTCCCATATAATAGGGGCGAGCCTATTGCCATCAACCGGGCACAATTCGAACACCTATTGAAATGTGCTTGTTATTATAGGTAACCTACAGAGCCCAAGTCACGCCTATATTCCCGCCCATAGTGACGTAAATCTGTTGTTTATTATAAAGTTGTGGGTTTTTCTATCTGTACCTACCCAGTGGCTTTACTTTGAACTTATGTATTTATTACTTAGTTTAGGTAAAACAGTCTGAAAGCCTCGCAACGAAACCGCACTTGTGTTAATGATACGAGTAATAAACATAACTTTAGCTGTAATTGTTTTTAAAGTAATGTAAAATGGTATTACGTTAATGGGAAATTATTGGTATTTACAGCTTGTTTGTGTGAGGTTGGCGACAGGGTCCATGTGGTCTAATTTTAAATTTTACCACCTAAGTACTACATGTGGAATGCAATAAAGTATTGATTCAATTCGGAAGAACCAAGCCATAGGTTTAAATTAGTATCTCTTCATTCGGCTTCGGCTTTAAGGCAGAGCGATAGCGATTTCATAGAAAAAAATAAACGACATTGCATTGAGCTGCCGAAAAGCTTTTGCCAATCTATTGCTATTTGCTACTTGTCTCGAACATTTATAAAGGTTTACATGCAAAATAATCAGAAATATACTTTTTTGCTTACTCTCAAAACGGTGAAGCAAAACATCGTGAGGACGAGGGCATGTCTTAGAACCATAAATTCGAAGACATGATATCTACCAACCCGCACTGGGCCCCTGTGGTGGATTATAGCCCATTCTCCCTCATAGAGTGGAGGCCTGTGTCCCAGCAGTGGGAACATTACAGGCTGATTATTATGATTGATAATATTTTGAGTTTGTCGAATTTTTTAATTCGTAAAATATCCTAAGTTTCTATTCCACGACTTCTACTTCAAATTCCAGGCAATTTTATGTTCCACCTATATACCTTTACTATGTACAAGTGGTGGTAAATAGGACGTGTTGATATAGGTTTCTGGCACGAAGCCCTGAGGCAGTGGACGTGCCAGCCACACGTAAATACCAACGTATATCATGGTATAATAACATTAATATGTAAGAGAAAACTTTTATGGGCTATAAATTGTCATACTTTAAATATAGTGCGTCAATTCTATAGAACCAGGACCTTTTGAATTATATTTGGTGTAATTTTTTTTTAAACCTTGCATGTATTCAGTGGCCCGAAAGTCTGACAACCAGTGTTATAACCAAGGGCTATCATATTCCCGTCGTGGCTGCGGGTTCGGCATAAAGGGCTAAGAAGGAACATGGGTGATTTTTAGTCAGTAGAAGTCTGACACTCCCTTTCGCTCTGCCCAAGAGCGGGAGGGGTTATTTGATGATTTCCTACTCCCCAAAAAAAAAAAAGGATCCTAACCAAGTACTAACCAAGTTAGTACTGAGTAATATGGAAGCCGACCAAAACGTAGTTGAGAAAAGGTTAGGCAAATGATGATCCTCTTTCTTTCAGGAATTTACCGAACTCCATGTTAAATTAGACCAGAAATGAGTGTAGTATAAATAAGGCAGTGTGCAGTGTTGCATCGATATGTCAAATTTGGTACATTTATTTTAGTTGTATTTTCTAGCCTGCCAAGTAAAATGTGACCACATTTTTTGAAGAAACAGATATTCTTCCGATTCTTCAATAACAGACAGAACTTTTGGAAATATCTAGAAAAGTTTAGACTGGAAACCAAACTGACTACTGTCCAGTAAGAAAGAAATGATTAATGTCATTCGCACTAATTAAATTACCACTTAGATGTCGACTTTCTAATTATTATAGTTGAATCAAACATCATGCACGTCATTACAATAAAACTAAAGCGCTGAAATTGAGCTGCAATTATCCAGACGAGAAAGTGTTTTATCTTTTAAATCACAGACATTGACAGATACCTCTACTTAATAGTAAATAATATCACCATTATTTATTTTTATGGTACGTTGGGTATTGTATAGTAACGGGCTAGTGGCGTATTTTGCGTACGGGTGAAAATGTTATTCGATCCACCTCAGCTCCAGTGTTACTGGCAATCTCGCGAAGAGTTCCTGGGTTACCGAAGTACTTGACCCTGTATGGGGCAACCCTCGGACAGTGCAGGAGCACTTGGGCTGTTGTTTCTTCTTCCTCCATGCAGGCTCCACACAGAGGACTATCTGTGACTGCTATAACAAAGAGGAGCTTGCTAAAAGTGCCGTGTCCAGTGATGGCGGCAGTCACTGCGTGTAGCTGCAGCTTAGTCAGTCGGAGTCGGAGCGCTTGTTTAGTGAAGCGGGCGTCGATGGCGGGAAGCGCCTCCATGGCCTGCCTGCACTCGCCGTGGTCTAGCCACATCTTCGCGTGAAGTTCGCTGGTACGTTTTCTTACCAGCGTGCGAAGATAACCGAAAGGGAGCGGCTCGATGGTTTTTGGTCCCACCGCTGCCATGCTCGAGTCCCTTCGATCGAGCTCGTCCGCTGCATCGTTGCCTCGGGAGTCGCAATGTCCTTTAATCCATTGAATGGTTATATTATTGAGGTTACCAACCTGGTACAGGCGTTGGTAGCACTCGTGTTTTAGCCCGGAAAAGACCGTGTGGCTGCTTACGGTACGATGGCAATATCATACATCAATCGAAAAGAACGAAAACAAAAATTGAAAAGACTCTTCCTTTTTTGCAATGATTTTTGAATTATTGAATTTAATGTTAATGAATTTGAATGTACCATAGGCCACCTACTTTTCTACTGGAAATCGCAGTGTCAAAAACAGCAACATTACTTTAGCTTCAGAGGCAAATAAACTTTATCAAAACCAAAACTCACCGAGTTCAGAAACTAAATACTTATTATTTTTCAATTCTTGTGTTTTATTATTCGTATTGTTATTTTTTTATCCAGATCTATGCAATGTAGAAAATGTAATTTTGCTAATAGATAAGGTCTACATGACGCACACGGACCGGAAGTCAAAACCAAAATATCTTGGTTTTTATGTATGTAGGTATAGTAGTACATATGTAAAGCGGTAAAACAACATCAAAATAACATTATTATCTAACTGTATTATTTAATTACATGAAAAACAAGCATAGTTAGGCACTAGACCCTTTAAAAGGCTATCACAATTTTATTCATGCGTGTTTTTTTCCTATAATTAACAAACAAACGCGGTCATTGTTGTCGATATCAACATGGCAAATTAGTAGTGTCCAAATATTTTTCGGGGATAAACCCAATTGTATGTTTTGGTGGTGTTTACGTCAATATTTATCATGAATAGATATTTGGGTCAGTTTTAGGTAAAAGCGGCTTAATTCTTAAAGACTAAACTCATTATTTTTAACGGCTACCAGTGACTAAGCATAGTTAAATTACTAATTTATTATTAATAATAAACATATCTAAAATTCTCATTTTAAATTTTGAATGAAGAGTCCTGTCACAGGTCTGCTGAGTTCGGAACAGCTCCAGCGGCATCCTGAGGGCATTCGCAGAGGTTTGATTACCAGTCCTGTATGATTCATTTGCTGAGTAATCGAAATATTTAGGGTTACATGTGGTTCAAGATCTGTTATTTTATGATCGTTTGCGCGTCTAGTGTAGGCGAAACTCCAACGTATACGCTGCTAAAACGCTGCTCAAACGCCGCGTCTTCCACTGTTATACATACCTCCATTTTTTTTACATGTCTCTTGCTTAAAGCGGCAACATTATCTAAGCTACCTACTGTTAAGTTAGGTGTGTGTAACGCGTTGATTCACTACCTACAATGTGTGTTACTGACGTATGTTGTGCGTATAGGAAATTTGGATGGGAAATATATAAAAAAAAACATAGTAAGTAATTGCATTCACCTCATTGTTAACGGTAAAGTTTGACCACAGATTAAAAAACTTGTGGTTTGACGTACGTCTGACGTGGAGGAGGTCTATGGTAAGGAGTTCGGGGAAGTACTATCACCAGGTCAGTGTCAGTATTCAGTAATATGACAGGTAGGTAAGACACCTAAACTGTTGGGGCAGAGGGACTGTTCGAAAGAGATACCGTGGCCCCGGAACACAAAGGGCGAAGAAGAAACATGGGTGGGTTTTAGACAGAAGTCTGACACTCCCTTCCGTTCCACCCAGAGCGAGAAGGGTAATTTAAAGATTTCTCATCCACAAAATAAACACACCTTTAGGACATTTCATACACTTTCACACTCACTTCACTCACTTCATACTCACTCACTCTTCACTTTTACTTTCATATCATCCTTCACACAATTTTACAGTCAACGGCGCCGATTTCAGAGTTAGACTTATTCCTTATTTTATCGATTCGCGTTACACATATCCCCATTAGCATTGTCATCATAGGCACATGAAATTGCCTTATATTTATTTATTGTCTTTTTTGTGGCCCAATATTCTGATCTATACAAGACAGCAGGTCTAACTATGGTTTTATAAATCTACTCCTTGAGTTTAAGGACCTTTGTACTCACCTTCCAAGACCTTTGTGCTCATATTTTAATATAGCTCGGTTCATAATTCCGGTCAGAAACACTGGAAGCCTGGAGGCTATTACGGTGGATGTCCGGTCTGATCATCATCATTTCAGCCAAAAGACGTCCACTACTGGACACAGGCCTCCCCTAAAAAGGATAAGAATTAATGTATTAAGTTATTGTTACATTATACACTACATATTATAAAACAAAGTCCTCCGCCGCATCTGTCTGTCCGCGATAAACTCAAAAACTACTGCACCGATTTTCATGTTGTTTTCACCAATGGATAGTGGTTCTCGAGGTAGGTTTAAGTATATAATTTAACCGACAACCACGATGGCGAAGACGCGGGCATCAGCTAGTTTTCTTATAAACGTGACAAGTTACGTGGTATAACATGGTTAGAAAACCGAGGTCCCAAACTAGACTGCGCCTGTTTCTGGGGGTCTAGGGTTGCGTTAACCTAAAGTGCGGATGTCCGGTCTGTTAATGACGAATTCTAGCTAGGTACAAATCTGACGCTTCAATTGAAGAAGCAAAACTATTTATTCACCAATTCTTCCTTCCCTCTAAAACTGCAATATGACGCTGTCTTGTATTTCCCTTCTGACGTATGTTTCTATTATACAACAAAATGAAACAATTATTTGTTTACCTCCAACGTTGAACTCATCTTCATGACCATAAATCCTATTTTGATTGTTGTTTTATTGATTTTATTTTGTTGTTTACTTCCTTGAGTGGGATTCATTGAGGGTTTTATACTCATATGACGTGGTTGTGATACTGGCCATTCATGAACAATAATAGAGGTCAGCATTCGCATTATCTTAAGCCATTTAATGACAATATATACATAAATTCACGACTGTTTGCCCGAACGGGAAGGAAGGAAGTTGATGGCAATAGGATCTTCCTCTATTACTTACTTACTGAAAAAACATTAGCGAAATTAATATCACATCATTACCATCATCCTCCTGATCTTCTCTAAATGTATTTGGACTACGCATAGCATGTTTTCTTCTTTCATCCGTCTTTATTACTGATACTCTTAAAACTTACAAATTTTTGTTTTCCAATAATAAAATATTTGCGACCTACAATCGCGGTGATGGAATAAATTACACAAAGTACTGCATCTGCCTGAACCCACGGCTTACTGTTCGTAAGTCGGGGCCGCCACCACTGGGCCGCCGTTGCTCTCCTAGTAAAGTAGAACGTGTTTTAATTAACAAGGAAACTAATTAATCAACGTTTTTAATTAATGACGTCAATCATAGCAGATATTTAGTTTTATCCTGGAAGCCGAAACTTTTTAGCCTAACGATGCGGATTGCCTCTTTGGTCGAGAGGTCGCAAGCGCGACTGCAGAGCATGAGGTCCAGGGTTCTATTCCCGGGTCGGGCAAAGTGTTATTGGCTTTTTCCACCAGGAAATTTTCAGTAGCAGCCACGGAGTCTAGATTTGTGTTAGGTTAATGGCAATAGGCTCGCCCCTATTACATGGAACTGAAACATAATTGGAGAAATGTTAGTGTACTATTAGGTTTACTTCTGCCTAACCCTTTGCGGATCACAGGCGTTATGATACGGAAACCTGCAAAAAAATTGGCGTTTTATATGATAAGCTCCTGGTTTTCGGGTGGTGTTTTCCTTTAATATAGTCAAGTTGGGGATTGCCCTGAAATTAAACTGGGATATTTGACTACTACATTGTATGCAGCATTGTATGATTAAAAACTGATACCTGGCGATCAATAACATAACATATTTTCAGGTGACTTTGACCCATATACTAACATAAATATGATATAATACAGTTTGTGTAGAGCAGTGGTGGCCTTGTGGTGGCGGCCCCGACTTACGAACGTCGTGGGTTCGAACCCAGGCAGGCGCATTACTTTGTGTAACTTTATTCATCACCACAGCTGACGGCACGGTTGGCGCAGTGGCTCAAGCAGGTGACTGCTGCGCTACGTGTCGCGGGTTCGATCCCCGCACGGAACAAATATTTGTATGACCTACAAATTATTGTTTTGGGTCTGGGTATATTTGTGTATGTGAGTTTAAATGTTTGTAAACGCACCCACGATACAGGAGAAATTACTAGTGTGGGGCACGTTTTTCTAAAAAAAACAAAAAAAACAGTTCTCAAAACGATGAACGAAAACATCGTGAGAAAACCGGCATTTCTTTGAATCAAAAAAGTTCGAAGACATGTGACATCTACCAACCCGCACTGGGCCCGCGTGGTGGATTATAGCCCATCCCTCTCCTAGAGAGGAGACCTGAGTCCCTGCTGTAGGAACATTATAGGCTGATGATGAGGATATAGTTTGTGTTCGTAAATAAAACTAATGGTTGATGAACCACTACAGGAGCTGAACTACCAGTACTAGCTGTTGAAGTGTTTCAGCAGCCAACTAACCCTATCGCAGCCTACTGCCAAAACTCCTAGAGGGGGAAACGTTTTTAAAAAAGAAAAAGACCAAAAACCTTCCAAGTACGAATCGGTCTCGCACAGGACGGGTTCCGTACCATTATAAATATCGAGCAAAAACGTTTCTTGTATGGGAGCCCCCTTAAATATTTATCTTATTCTGTTTTTTTAGTATTTGTTGTTGTAGCGGCAAATACATCATCTGTGAAAATTTGAACTGTCTAACTATCACGGTTCACGAGATATACCTGGTGACAGACCGACAGACAGACAGACGGACGGACAGCGGAGTCTTGATAATAGGGTCCCGTTTTACCCTTTGGGTACGGAACTAAAAAATATCCCAGACATGCCTTTTATTACAAGGTTTTCTTATTCACATATATAATCCTTTTGATTGGTGTAACCATTCTGTGTAAATTCGTCTTCGTAATAATTGTCAATATTTATTAAATTGGCCTCTGAACTGTTAACAGTGCAATAAATTGTACGTTTTATGTCTCATTTACACGAAGAGATTTTCTCGCTTGAAAAGAGATAATTATACGCTGACTTGTGTAACTTGTATGTGGGAGCTTGTCCCATATTACTGGGGGTCGGCGCAACACGTTTTTACTTCCGTCGTTTTTTCTCTGTCAACCGTCACTTTATCGTTTACTCGTGTTTCTTTCATTTCATTCCTCCACAATAATTCATGCATCGTTTCCTTGTCCTTCCTCTCCCTCTCCATCCATCAACATTTATATTCATCAATATCACATACAACACACACATACGATTCTTCACTACATAAAGTAATTATGATCTTAAAATAATTGCTTGCTATTGATTTCTAGTTGTAGTAGTCCATTTTTTTTTTAAATAGCCAGGTGTATCGCATCGAACTCCTACCCGTCTATCGAGCAACTCGACTCGTATAAACTAGCCTTCATTCTCAGAAAACACACCCACGTCTGATAGCCGGCACTGCCACACGGATACAGTAACTGTGGTCCATCAAGGACTTTTACATAAACATAACATCACGCCTGTAATCCCCGAAGGGTTAGGCAGAGGTGTACCAGTTATTTTTAAACCCCATGTAATAAGGAGCAAGCCTAGTATTAACTGGGTTGTGGAGGTCAGATAGGCAGTCACTGCATGTAAAATACTGGTATTCAGCTGCATCCAGTTAAAGTGGAAGCTGACCCCAACATAGTTGGGAAAAGGCTAAGCAGATGATGAATAAGGGGCCGACCTAATGCCTTCAACCGGGCACAGATCCAGACACCGTGGCTGCCACTGAGAATTTCTTGACGGAAAAACCCAATAGCACATTGCCCGATCCGGGAATCGATCCCAAGAGCTCATGCTCAGCAGTCGTGCTTGCGACCACTCGACCAAAGAGGCTGACAAGACTTTAACTTGGAGTTATTATGTAATGGGTGTCTCAGCGTCTCCGGTTGGCGCCTCGCCGTCTACTGATTAAAATGGTCGCTCGTTTTGAGGAAAAAAGAAGAACTACCTATCGTATGTAAATGCCAATGAAAGTGGTCAAGGCAGTTAAATGATTTGCACAAAGGTTCTTTTTTAGTTTTTGAATTTAGGTAATGTTGTAGGTAGCATGTGTAATCACTATATTGTAATCGTGTCCTAAATAAAACATCTTGGGATTTCACTGAGATAGAGACTAAGATTTCATGAAATCATGTTGTGTTTAGAAACACCTCTTTAAATTTCTCTCCATTATAAATAGTCCTGTTGACCCTGTGCGTGGGTCAGCTACTAGGGAAAAGCTGGCTGAACGAGGATCAACGCAGAGGCCAAACCCTCAGGGCTAGAAGCTTCAAATTTCGCCCACGTATTCTTCTTATGACGTGCATCCACATCGGAAGGATTTTTCAGAATTCAACCCCCAAGGGAGTGAAATAGGGGATGAAAGTTTGAATGGAAAATCTCCGACATCCACGCGGGCGAAGCCGCTGTCAAAAGCTAGTCTACACTAATATTATAAATAAAGAGGAAAGATTTGTTTGTTTGTTTGTAACGAATAGGCTCCGAAACTACTGGACCGATTTCAAAAATTCTTTCACCGTTTGGAATCTACACTAACCGCAGGTGACATAAGCTACTTTTTATCCCTATATTCCCACGGGAACGGGAACTACGCGGGTGAAACCGCGTGACGTCCGCTAGTATTATGATAAACGTAACTGGTGAAATGCGTGCTTTATGGAACTCTGTGCCAAACTCTTCGCTGTTTACAAGTATGATGGTGGATCTTTTTAGTAAGGAGCACAGACCGAGATATTATTATAAAGACCGCTTTTATAGTTCACCTACTGTTGCCAAACAAAATTTTACCTAAATAATGTAAAAGAATTTCTCATTCCTATTGAAAATCAATTTCATTACATAACTACATATTTAAAACAAACTCCCCCGCCGCGTCTGTCTGTCTGTCTGCTCGCGATAAACTCAAAAACTAATGCACCGATTTTCATGTTGTTTTCAGCAAAGGATAGAGTGGTTCTCGAAGGTTTAAGAATGATATGATTTTATTCCAAATTCAACCATTAAACTCCCTTAGTGTTTGAATTTCGAATAATTTTATTCCAAATTCAACCACAAAACTCCCTTAGTGTTTGAATTTCGAATAAAATCATATGAAAGTTTGTTGGGATATTTTTCGACATCCACGCGGGTGAAGTCGCGGGCAACAGCTAGTAGATATTAAAATTAGAGCCGTGTCATAGCTCCCGCATTTATAAAACGATCACTTTCAAATAACAATAAGCATGAGATCAGTGCTCGACTCACATATTCAATATATTTATATAATTTATGTTGTCAACATGTTTATTGTGTTCTAGAACTTTTGTTTAATGTATGGGGTTTATTTCTGACGTAGTTTCTGTATTCAGGTGCAATAATGGTCTAGTGGTCGCATTCGCTGCTGCTGAACTTGAGGTTGTGAGTTTGATTCCTAGGTTGAGGAAAGTTTTGGTGGGTTTTGCCAACTGGTGTTTCTCAGTAGCCAACACGGAGTCTAGATTTTTATCCGGTTGATGGCTATATAAGTACTCCCCTATAATCACTTAAATGTGTCGCTGATCGTGACGGGAATGTCGGATCATTTAGTTCCCTTCAAAATGGTTGAGTGGAATGGTGCTGATCCATGCGTCATGCTCGTGAACGGGTGCTGTCAGTTGTGTCTAGTCACCTCTTAGCTGCCACGGCTTAGTTTGAATTATTATTTTATCTTTGCATCGTCGTTTTTGACTTTACAGTGGACACTTATCGTGCTCATCTTGCTACATCGTAAATGTTTTGATTTTGATTTTAAATCCTCCCTTGAGACATAAACATAACTGGCCAAATGGGGGTGTACTATTAGGTACTGTGTACACTGTGTCCTGTGTCTGTGTGTGTGTGGCTTAGGCCTAACTAACCCTTCGAGAATTATAGAAGTAATGTTAATTAGAATGACTTGGAAGTCGTTGTAGTTTTTTTTTTTTTTTTTTTAAACGTTGCCCCACACTAGAAATTTCTCCTGTATCGTGGGTGCGTTCACAAACATTTAAACTCACATACACAATCATACCCAGACCCGAAACAACTATCTGTAAGCCATACAAATATTTGTTCCGTGCGGGGATCGAACCCGCGACACGCAGCGCAGCAGTCCAATCGCTCAGCCACTGCGCCAACCGTGCCGTCGTCTTTGCGATTCAAGTATGGTATTTATTACATACGGTCTCTAGGGCTAACTTGAAGGCTGTCCGCTTGATTGCTACTCTTTCTTTCTTCTCTTTAAGCAATACAAACTGTAAGAGAAGTTCACGTATGTACCTTGCTTGTTTCAAGAATCACTGTCTATGGTATATCTGATGTCCCGTCGGGGCTACGGGTTGTTCGAAAGAGATACCGCGGCCTCGTCACAAAGGGCTAAGAAGGAACATGGGTGGTTTTTAGTCAATAGAAGTCTGACACTCCCCTACCGCTCTGTCCAGACCGGGAGGAGTCATTTGATGATTTCCCACACCCCAAAAAAAAAGGTGCATCGGACGTTCATAATTATAATTATGTGTATTTACCTGACTGTTGCTATTTGTATTGGTTCTTCTAACTCACGAAAATGGCCAGACCAATGTGAATAAACTCATTAGCTCGTAAGAAGCTTTATGCAATAATATAATTTATGTTTTCATTTGCATTTTTAATTCAGAAAAAAATATTTCCCTAAAATATTTTTCAGAATAACCTGATGAAACATGAAAGATGTTTTCTGTGGTTAAGCCTTTTTTTTCCGGGTGGAAAATCATCAAATAACCCCTCCCGCTTTTGGGCAGAGCGAATGGGAGTGTCAGACTTCTACTGGCTAAAAACACCCATGTTCCTTCTTAGCCCTTCATGTCGAGGCCGCGGTATCTCTTGCGAACAACTCGCAGCCCCGACGGGCTGTGGTTAAGCCATAAGCTAACAACAGGTAGTTAGTGGCTTGAAACGATGACAACCAGTCGTGTCAAAGGGTATCGTATTACCCAGTTCTAACCGGGTTGTGGAGGTCAGATAGGCAGTCGCTCCATTTATAATACTGGTATTCAGCTAAATACAATAAGACATAAAGCCAACCCCAACATAATTGGGAAAAGGCTAGGCAGACCTATTATGAGACAGATACTACGCAAATCTGCCTTTATTAATATTTTAAAACAAATAATTATCAAAGTATTACATATTAGCAATAACCACGTAAAGGCCACAAAAGGCCACCATACGAGTGACCTCGTACAATGTCATCATTTATATTTAATTATCCCAAACTGGTTCTAGTGGCCTTGGCAACGATTTAATTATACCATGTGTTAAAAAAACATGGCTATTTCTGATGGGATTATGTTTTCTATCAATGGTGTTTATGTAGCATCATGTATATTTGTACTAGCTGTGCTCCGCGGTTTCCCTCGAGGAGTTTCTGTCAGCTCCTAAGGGTAGCCATCATCACCATCATTATATCACCCAAAAGACGTCCACTGCTGGACATAGGCCTCCCCTAAGTGTCGCCACATTGACAGGTATCATGCGTCTCGCATCCACCGGATCCCCGCCATCTTCACCAGGTCATCGGTCCACCTAGCTATTAAGAAACGTGGAGTAAGTAGCCCTAGAACCGTGCTTATAAGAATAGGACTATCAAATGCAAAAACGAAATACGACAAAACGACGAAATACGACTGGTAGTTCCAGAGAATAGCGCGTGTAAACAAACAAACAAACTTTAGGATATAAGATCGATAATTAGTGTTGTTAGGGGTCACTATAGTCTAGGGCTGCAGGTTGTTCGAAAGAAATACCGCGGCCTCGGACACTAAGGGCTAAGAAGGAACATGGGTGCTTTTTAGGGTGGGTTGCACCATATTACTATAACGATAACCAAACCGTAACAAGCCATAAAACCATAACAAAAGCATAATTTTATGGCTTGTTACGGTTTGGTTATCGTTATAGTAATATGGTGCAACCCACCCTAAGTCGGTAGAAGTCTGACACTCTCTTCCGCTCCGCCCAGAGCGGGAGGAGTCATTGGATGATTTACCAACCTCCAAAAAACAAAGGGTAGTAACGCGATGTTAGTATAGCCTATACCTTTGTTCAAGAACAAATCAAATGCAAAAAAAATATTTCAAAATCAACTGGTTCAGTTTCAGAGATTGAGCGTTTAAAGTTCAAACTAAGGTTCAAACAAACAAACTTTAGGATAAATGATCGACAGAATATTAGGTGTTGTTAGGGGTTAATATAGACGACGGCACGGTTGGCGCAGTGGCTGAGCGATTGGACTGCTGCGCTGCGTGTCGCGAGTTCGATCCCCGCACGGAACAAATATTTGTATGGCCTACAGATAGTTTTTTCGGGTCTGGGTATTTGTGTATGTTAGTTTATATGTCTGTGAACGCACTCACAATACAGGAGAAATTCCTAGAGTGGGGCAACGTTTTTTAAAAAAAATAAATTAAAAAAAATAATAATAATCATAGACTTGACTCATACCATGAAAAAAAGGGTAAGAGTACGTAGTCGTAAATGATGCTCCAGTAATGCTCCTACTTGCCAAACAGGTTTTTTTAGAAATGTTGCACAATTTTAACAAATTGAACTAATTGTTCGGATACACATGACATCATCATCAGCATATAATGTTCCCACTGCAGGGACTTAAGCCTCTAGGAGAGGTTCTAAGACATGCCAGTTCCCTCACGATGTTTTCTTTCACCGTTTTAAGAGCAATGTGCAAATTACACAAAGTAATGCGCCTGCCTGGGTTCGATCCCATGCCTAACTGTTCGTAAGTCTGGTCCGCCACCCCGGGGCCATCGCTGCTCACATGAATTTACTAAAATATCAGTTTATTTTTTCCAAAACCCTGTACTTTTCCAGGCCTCGCCGCTACAATTGTCAGGTAGCTTCATAGTCAGGCTATATTGTTCCCACAGCTGGGACACATGCAGGCCTCCTTCACTCCCAGGGGGCCCAGTGGATGTTGAGTATCACATACCCAGTTTTCCTCGACGTATTTTCTTCGTTCTAAATTGTATGCCGTGGTTAGAAACCAACTTTTTGGTGCCACTTTGCTCCGCTACCTGAACTTTGTGGTAATTTCCATGATACGCATATCAAAATACTGATTATTTGTAGTTTTTAGGGTTCCGTACCCAAAGGGTAAAATGGAACCCTATTACTAAAACTCCGCTGTCCGTCTGTCTGTCACCAGGCTGTATCTCATGAACCGTGATAGTATGACAGTCGAAAATTTTGCAGATGATGTATTTCTGTTGCCGCTATAACGACACATACTAAACAGACATAAAAACAGAATAAAATAAATATTTAAGGGGGCTCCTATACAAAAAACGTGTTGTTTTTGACGTTTTGATACGGAACTTGGCCAGTTTTAGTTAAATAATATCACCACTCCTTAGTGCTAGTCATAATTATCCTTATTTAATAAACTAGACCCCGCAACAATACAGTTAACTAAATTCTATACTTTATGCGCATTGTCCAGCTAAATTGTTTCAATATAAAATAAAGATAAGCCACAAGTATATTTACGTTTATATTTAAGATAAGATGGTATCTTTACGTTTTAAGTATTTTAAATTACCACTGTAAAATGTTCCATTGATTATGGAATTTTAAGAAATTAAATAATTTGCTAAATATGTGTTTGAGTGTTGCAACAATGTTGCTCTTGTGTTACTTGTCTATTAAATGACTAGTACAGGTAGCGATATTAAAATAGTTATGTACCTTTGGCACTCCTTAGGCAATCAGCCCAGCAGGGCTATTGTGTATCTTTTTAATTAAATGTCAGTGGCTATCATAGTGTCCATCGATTAACTGTCAGTTTGGTACAAAATGGAACTATGATACTATGATAGCCACTGACATTTAAAAAGATACGCAATAGCCCTGCAGCAGGGTTATTGCGTACCTTTTAGAACGAATACAATTTAGAACGAAGAAAATACGTCGAGGAAAACTGGGTATGTGATACTCAACATCCACTGGGCCCCCTGGGAGTGAAGGAGGCCTGCATGTGTCCCAGCTGTGGGAACAATATAGCCTGACTATGAAGCTACCTGACAATTGTAGCGGCGAGGCCTGGAAAAGTACAGGGTTTTGGAAAAAATAAACTGATATTTTAGTAAATTCATGTGAGCAGCGATGGCCCCGGGGTGGCGGACCAGACTTACGAACAGTTAGGCATGGGATCGAACCCAGGCAGGCGCATTACTTTGTGTAATTTGCACATTGCTCTTAAAACGGTGAAAGAAAACATCGTGAGGGAACTGGCATGTCTTAGAACCTCTCCTAGAGGCTTAAGTCCCTGCAGTGGGAACATTATATGCTGATGATGATGTCATGTGTATCCGAACAATTAGTTCAATTTGTTAAAATTGTGCAACATTTCTAAAAAAACCTGTTTGGCAAGTAGGAGCATTACTGGAGCATCATTTACGACTACGTACTCTTACCCTTTTTTTCATGGTATGAGTCAAGTCTATGATTATTATTATTTTTTTTAATTTATTTTTTTTAAAAAACGTTGCCCCACTCTAGGAATTTCTCCTGTATTGTGAGTGCGTTCACAGACATATAAACTAACATACACAAATACCCAGACCCGAAAAAACTATCTGTAGGCCATACAAATATTTGTTCCGTGCGGGGATCGAACTCGCGACTTACTATCGACTTGTCCATCGACTAACTGTCAAATGGTTATGGTTTGGTACAAGATGGAACCATTTGACAGTTAATTGCTGGACACTATGATAGCCACTGACATTAAAAAGATACGCAATAGCCCTGCAGGTACCACGTTGCTGAATGGCTAATAGAATATTGGCCGAAAAGGTGGAAAATTGGGAATGGGGGAAAAAGAACGCGTGGAGTAACTGGGGGAGGCTTTTGCCCAGCCGTGGGACAGCGCAGGTGACAAAATGAAATTGAAAATTTCAAAAAGATAGTGGTTTGCCGGTCGGGAAGTCCAAGCTACCGGTGGTTAGGGCTCCAGAGACAGAAAGGAACCTCTACAAGTCTACACAATATGATACTTATCGAGAAGTTACTAATATTACTATTCGCAAATAACATTTCGTGTAGTTCATTATCTGCCTACCACTTCCAACTATGCTGGGGTAGGCTTAGTTTTACCAGATGCAGTTGAATACCAGTGTTTTACATGAAGCAACTGCCTATCTGACCTCCACAACCCAGTTAGTATTGGGCTAAGCACAGCCCAGCTAGTCCATTATCCCTTTTTATGGAGGGTGTGAAATCATCAAATGTCTCCTCCCGCCCCGAGTGGAGCGGAAGGGAGTGTCAGACTTCTACAGACTAAAAACCACCCATGTTCCTTCTTTGTGTACGGGGCCGCGGTATTTCTTTCGAAAAACCCGCAGCCGTCCGTTATCCCTTGTCCATGATAACCAAATCGCTTTCATTACAATGTATTAATGTCGCTCCCGTCCTCATGTGTCATTTGACAGCTCGTAGGTATGTTATAATGTATATTAAGTATGTACATGCAAATGTACTGGATTCAATCTGACCTAGGAATTAAGTGCGATACTGTAGGTATAATTGTTATTATTTGATTATACATTATTCAGGACATGTTGATACTAATGCAGTATTCTGAACGTGGATAGGTTCGCGGGTTTTCATTTGATAGAGACAGGTCAATTACAGCGGTATAAGTATGTTTTGGTGTATGAATGACATTGACAGGAATGACAGGAGCGTTGTTTGTAAGTATTTGTTAGAGTTTCATAAAAATGTGTTAAAAAAATCTAAATGTGGAGCGGTTTTTGTACTACCCCTTGGTACTACCAGATAAAAATGATCCATATTAGATGATACGTTGTGATCGTTTCTAGATTTTATGACAGCTGTCATTTTTCTTCCAAGCGGTCTTCATAGTCAATCAAGAGCAAAATCGAGAAGTTATGGAATCCTGGTACTTATATTTTGACAACCAAGAATGTGCAATGTGTATTTTGATTTCTAGATCTTCTTTAAATCTGTAGTATTATTATATTTTAGGTTTATAATTCATTTGTTTAAATTGTAATTTGATCGAAATTGAATTGATATGGATTATTTTTATCTGAAATAAACTGATTAATAATAAATAATCTTTCATGCAAAGATATTAAAATATACTTACGATAGAAATACTGTCTGTCTTCAGCTATCTTACGACAGCAGCCGAAGATTGCTGAGTGATCGGAGGCGCCCGAACAACGACAACGCGAATAAAATCGTAATCAACTAGCAGGAACCACCTGGTTGCTGTCGTTACAAGTGTAACGTGTCAAACTTAGCAAGTACAGTCAGTGGCCAGCATTATCTGACCCTTCACCCCACACCACTTACTCTCTTCATCTTCATATGAGGGGTCAGGTAATGCTGGGCACTGACTGTACGACCAGTTAATGTGTGCAGTTCAAGGAGGCGCTGCTTGTTAAGAGAATTTGCATCGATATGTCAAACTTGGAACATTTCATTTTAGTTCTGTGTTTTTCCGCCTGCATCGATAAGTTGGTTAAAGTTGTATGTTATTTTGCTTTAAGTAGTTGCCACTGTGAATTGGGACCTTATTTATACTGGCCTTTCTCTTGACAATCCATCTTATTTTACTACTATTATAATTTAGAAAATGTCGAAGTTTGCGTATGGATGAATGGATGTTTCATACTCTTTCACGCAAAAAAATACTGAACGGATTTAGTTGAAATTTGGTACACGGATGGTTTGTAATCTGGGTCAACAGAGTACGATCTCGCGAGACAAAATTATCGACCTCCACGCTAGCGAAGTTTTGAGCATACTAGTGTAAAATAATATAAAGCCTCATACTTTCAAAATTTCCCAAATTTGTAGGGTCCCATAACGTAAGAAAATTATCTAAGGATTAAAATAACATGTTATTTTATACCACCGATTAGCAATTGAAACCAACATTACATACGAATATTATTCTAGCCATGTGTACAGCACATGTCACTAAATGCTAGTGCATTCTGAACACCTGTTGGGCCGTTCATTGTATTAATAATTGCTTTATATTGTCTAAAGTAATCAGTATTTATGAGGAGTCAGAACTTCGAGGAAGTCCAAAGAGTAGAGGTGACTACTTAAGACCTAGACTTGCAGTCTTTCTTTCTTTCTTTAGCGTGTGGTTAGTAACTTTTTTTATTTTTTTTGGGTTGGGAAATCATACAATGACTCCTCCCGCTGTGGGTGGAGTGGAAGTGAGTGTCAGACTTCTACTGACTAAATACCACCCATGGTCCTTCTTAGCCCTTTGTGTCCGAGACCGCGGTATCTCTTTCGAACAACCCGCAACGTGTGGTTAGTGTCTTAGCTGGTGTCAGCTTTTATGCTGCCCATGGGCCTCTGACTTGTCTTACCTTGAAGTGTATTCTCTAGTTAAGGTATTACTTAGTTTAGTAGGTTGGCGGTAACTTCGTGTTAAATTCTGTAAGTTCTAGGAAATTCATTGAAATACCTGGCGTCACGGGGAATACGCTTTATTCAAGGTGGAGGAGATATCGACGCACAGCACTTCATTCTGAACAATTTGTCTCCGGGCACTTAGAAATTCACCGATCATTATAATAAACGCTGTTCCGCATGTCGACGGTATTGCATATTTTGTAGGAAATAGCATTTTTTTTAATTACTTATAAAAAAAACTATGTAGTAAGGAGCCTTCCTATCGATTCCTAGCCACCTTCTTGAGATGGTCATTCCATCTGGGATTGGGGGGACATCCCTTGTACCCATAAAGACTATAATTATTATAAAATTCAAACTACCAATTCCTACGGTGCATCTTCCTCATTCGTCCTTGTTCAAAATCTATCTCTGCCAGGTGTTGACCCCTGTCAGAAACTCCCCTTCCGAATTGGCTTTCCTGACTTATTAGATAAAGCAACAAGGCAAGCTTAGCCGTGTTTTTAAATAACTTTATTGTAGACTGATGTCTTGTTCGCTTTGGCAACGCCCATTGATGTGTCCAATTGTCCATTGCTACTTTCATTTAGAAGGCGTCGAACAAACTATGTAGTAAGTAGAAATACATTTCTAATGGTAGCTTATATTCCTATTTTATTTTAAACATGGTGAGATTTATTTATTAAATCAGAAATCAAACTAAATAATATTATATTTACTAGAAAGGGACTAATTTAAGTTCTATAAAAGAACTCAACTTATTTAATTTTATTGATTTTTTCTAATCTGTTTTTTTTTATAATAAGGTACGTTTTACTGAACGTTCCACAAAGTATGAAATTTACTTCAAAATGAGATTTCTTGACTAGACTAGGCCACAATATCAAAAAAAAAAAATCTTGCAGATTGTAGTTGAGTTTAAACTAAGAAACAAGAGGGGTTTGAGATAAATTTTCTTGTAGTGTATGTCAATTCAATATATTTTAGATATTTGTTATTCTTCGGTTTCATCTTGTCTTAGTCTCCAGTCTTTCTAGTAGTTATTATTAAACTACATAGTTTACATAGTCACAGACATCAACCCATGTACTTCCTCCACTGCTTACCTTCCTTTGGTACCAACTGATGTAATGTTATTATTTTGTTGCACGAGAATGTTCTCTACGATGTCATTAACAAGGTTGAATTTCGACACTTTCGAAATTCTTGTTTTATTATCTAGGGTGCTGTCGACTGTTGTTAGATCTGTACTGTTTGTTTTATTTTAGATCTCAATTTTTTAAAGATGACTTATGTTTGGAGTTCATCTAGACATCTATATTAGTTTAAGTATATTTCAGGTATTTTATTTGTTGAGAAATTTTAGAATAGATTTTTCTACTTACAGAAATAATTTTTAATCGCTTTGAAGTTGTTTTTTTTTAAATGCCATAAATTTTGGCATTTTCAATTCTCTGCCAGACTCAATGACGATTATGGAGGACCAACATTCTCTGCCAGTAGTGGCATTGCAATCGCTTGGCTGATGCAACTTGAACACACTTCTTGTAATATATATTACATAAATGATTTTATTATGATAAAATGATTTTCTAAACTTTTTTACACATGTGTTATGTAAAATGTGTAAGGTATGTTTATTGTTAATCAATAAATAATCAGTCACGGGCAACCAAAACTGCAACTCTGACTTTATTCAAAATAAATCTAAATATTGATAAGTTTTAAAATTCATGAGAAAATTATGTATGAAAAATAAATGTGTTGCATAATTTATTTAAAAATTATGAGTCTGTGTGTGTGTTGTTGAAATGTTTTAGGTGTCAGGGTTTCATAAAAATAATATTAAAAAACAGATTTAAAAAAATTCAAATGTATATTTTCTACATTTTCAAATGCTTATTCAGCAACAATTAGCTAGAGTATTCATCTAACAGTCTTATTATTTTACAAGAGTATAAAATCACTGCCATAGTCGAAAAGAAATGCAATGGGTACATAGAAATGCAAGAAATACCATTCAGTGTGGTTGACAACGAAGAACATCACAATCAGAACATTAATGATAACACAGAGTTGTCACACCAACTCTAGATATTTCAACTGAATTATTCTACTTACCTACTGTTAATCAATAAATAATCACTTACGCTAAGGTAACTTCAATAAATTAAAGAACGTAGGTACGTTCCTAGTCTTCGACAAGACTTATTAACCATCAGTATATTAGCGCATAGGCAGTAACAGTCTTTGGTTCCCTATTTACATTATTACAAAGTTTAATTTACTTTGAAAAGAAACAATTTCCTCTTCTTCCTATTTGATGAAAATGCAGTTCTGCTGAATGATATTAGTTTGTGGCGAATTGATGAACATATTACTGACATTTTATTAAAATGAAGTGAATTAAATTATTTGATGTGAAATGGGATGAGACATGCTAACCTAACTAATATACTCCCGTAGGATCAAGACCCAAAGCCATTTTGAAGGAGTAACAATAAGACGAAAATAATAAACAAAAATTAAACCTAGTACACATTAGTGGGGTCTAGTGCGACCATTTTGATTGTTAAACTAACAACACTTAACACTAAAACAGTTTTTTTCAGTACACTCCGGTGGGATCCAAAACCAACATTTTGAAGCACTGATAATATTCTTCACACAAAACAAAAAATTCTTCAGTACACTCCCGTGGGATCGAGCACGAACATTTTGATGAACAGGATGCAGCAATTCCAAAAAAGTAACTCAGGATATTTGAGATAAATCTCTCAAATCAGTAGACACCGGTGGGATCCAGGATAAACATCTTGATCACTTGAATAATGTTTTCTTCACAAAAATGCAAAATCTTCCGAAAATCAATAAACTCCAGTGGGGTCCAAGCCAAACATTTCCGTTGATTTTTCTTCAAATAACAAATATTCTCAACTTGATTGATGATTTTTGGGATCTTCAATAGATGCCAGTAGGATCCAAAACTTTGATATCCATATTTAATTATTGTTGAACTTGAAAATATCGATCTTATTTACGATGTAGGAGCGCGCGCGGAATAGAGTGACGTGTGTTCGCTTCGGTGGATGTCTCACGACTGTGGCTGACCGACCACGTGCACGTCTTTTATAAGGCGCTCTCGTGCGCACTCGCGCATTTTTTTTTGCGATTCGAATTTGGAAGCTTTCAGCCGGGTGGGCGTCAATGCGCCCCCGCCCTTACAATTTTTTTTTGCAGTATTTTTTTAATGCCACGCTGCTAGTTAGCACATGCCGTAACAGATAAATGCACGATTTAAATATTCATTAATTTCGTTTATAATCAGATGGATGTAATTGTTGATAGATTTTTAAACAATATTTTTAGAAGTATGGTAATGTCAAATTGTTTTAGTTAATAATAGATTTTAGGTTTAAATAATTTACTGACATCATTTATCCTGTTGCGGCTAAAGTTAATACTAAAACCATGGTTGTTAACACCCTAATTTAAACTACCTTAAAATAACTACGTAACTAAAATTTTATTAGACTTTACTTTTTCAATATAAAAATAATAACTAGGTCAAGTAAAATATTGTTGCGGCTTTCGTTAAAATAATTGAAATCAATTGAAGAGAATCTGCTTTGTATAATGTCTAACAATGTTATTATTTCTTTCTTTCTGT
The DNA here is from genome assembly GCA_949774965.1 of Diarsia brunnea. NCBI lineage: Eukaryota > Metazoa > Arthropoda > Insecta > Lepidoptera > Noctuidae > Diarsia > Diarsia brunnea. The sequence goes on from OX459019.1 coordinate 5,158,630, forward strand.
ACGTGATGATTAACATCCATTAAAATGTAAACAGACTTATTGTTTTCTTAATCAACAATATGATTAAATTCTTTAATAAACTGCAGACATTAGTAAATTAATAGATGTGTGTGAAATGAGTTAACGTTTATAATTGCAAGCAAATTATTTTACCTACGTTTATTTAAATAATTATAGACGTAGGTAATCTAAATAGAAATACTACTATTGATTTCCAACTTTAACAAGTTCATTAAAATATAAATAATATTTGAAATATCGATCACATCAGGACATTGAGAAACGAAGTTCCAATTTTTTTTTAAATGTTATAAATAGGTTTAATTCTAAAAAAAACACTTTTTTATGTTACTTTATGAACCTACCTACAGTCGTTTTTCATAAATGTTTTTTTTAAACATAAATTACATAGTAATTACTTAAGTTACATGTAATTGAAATATATGTAACACTAATGTCTGATAGCAATAATGAGTTTTCCATACCATACCATAATTATAACGCTCGCTAGTGACATACAAAACATGTATATACTTGTTTGTATCATTCATACCCACTATTGTTAGTTGTTTTGCATTGACATATTATTATACCTACTTGAATAATTTGATAGCCTTTAAAAGTTCATTGAGGAAACTTTATGAATGAAACTTGTCTACTACAGTGATTTAATAAGCACTACAACACTATTATACGCAAGTGAAATGTGGCATTTATATTATTAATCTATTGCATATTTATTAAAACAAATAAAATTAAACAAAAAAACTAAAAAGTGAAATACACTATTTTTACATTTTATTCCGAATATTTTAAACTGGCTGGAAAAATGCGTGTAGAATTAATTGTTCTAAATTTAAATACAATACTCGGAAGCGACATGAGTTCGATCTTTCACACTTGTCTTCGATTGACGAGGTGTTCGCTCGCTGGGACTTTGAACTTGTGTCGAGAGAAATCGTTATGTACAATCGTGATATCTCAATATTGGCCATAGCCGATAATTCACTACTACCTTTTAAGATCGTAGTGACATACTTTTGATGTATTAACAAGTCTGACTCAAGTTCTATCTAATCTTTCTTTCTAGTACGGCACTATAAAGTGTATTTTTGTTTCTAGTAACTAGACTAAACAAATCTTTTAAATCCTGTTGCCACTGGTTTCTCCCGCAAATCCCGCAACCCGTTGAAAATAAAACCCTTATAATCCTGTAAACGCTACCGCTTTTGTTTTTACAATTTTTCCGACTAAAATGTAAAAAAATAAACTTTTGTCTTAAACTAAAATATATATTTTATATTTACGGGATTAGAATTTTGGATTTTTTTTAATCTGCCACCAGATTAAGATAATGTTTAGCTTTATGACGATGGGCTGAAATTGGTGACGGATTACAAGATAACATAATAGGCTAGGAGCTTAACAAAAGATTTGATCTTTGACGACAATATTGATGTGCCGACCGACCGATTAATTTTTAATCCCCTTCGGCGCTTTGTAGGGTATGCGGGTGGTTATAAACTTTAGACCAGAAAATTAGCATTGCTAGAGACTAAAGAGGATTATGTTTTAAATTTTTTTGCTGTCTCCCGGTGTTCAAATTCAGGGTCCGAGAAACAATTTTGCATTTGGTTGGTATTTAGTGTAAACGGTTTTAAGTGACGCAAAAAATAGTTTGGTAATGGGTATATAAATATGATTAAATAAGCGTGTTATTTTCCTGTAGTTTAAGGACGTCATAAACAAAAAGATAATTTTACTAGGTAATTTTTTAGCTTACCTACGGTACTTATTTAGGTAGGTTGGTGAAAAAATAATCAGCCTTCATACACTTATGGTTCGAGATTTTTGCTATTATAAATTAAAAGTACTTATAGATTTTTAGATGATGTAAAAATAATATCGTGAGGAAACCGGCATGCCAGCACCAAAAAATCCAAGGCATATGACATCTACCAACACGCACTGGACCCGCGTGGTCCATGGCCCACTGGCCACATGGCCCATTTGCTCTCATAGAAAGGAGGCCTGGAGTCCCAGCAGTGGGAACATTATAGGCTGAGTATGCTTATTCTAAACAGGATGTTACTATTTCTTCCAACATTTATTTAATTACGCCATAGTAAAATTGACCTTTATTAAAATTCACAATCTTGATAATAATACCAAAATATTACTGACCTAGTTCCGGTTTTTGACGTCTATGGCATTATAATGGCATATTTTAATGTCTCATCAATTTGTGGTTATTATTGCACGTTCGTGTTTTGAACAATGCATCGATAAAATGTTTTTAATCTGTTCTGTTGTTTACTTGATTCATTTTCTTACGTAGGTATGTCTATTGTGATATTGTACACGTTTGTGTAATTTACTGAAGAATTTTATTGCGGTGACTTTTCAGAACTTAAGAATCGATTTTCGTCATGATTATCTATAATTATATATGGACTTTGTTTCATAACGCTATTAGATGCAAAATGCTATAGTTAGCCATAGTTGTTAGTAGTTCCACTATAATGAGGTCGTAAAAATAAAAATATGTACGTATGGCGTGTGTGTGTTGAGACAAAAATACCGATTTGTGGTTTAATTTAAGAATATATACCTGTATTAGGCGTTAGTATTTTATACATATTCTGTTTTTAATTAAAATATACTAACCATTTTCTTTTTGTGTCATTGCAACACCACACATTGATGATAGACACACATATTTACTGTTTGTGTGCATGTGCCAAATAAATATGTTTTTCTTTCTTTACATACTACTACTATTTTTTTTTAAAGTCCCTTCCTAATTAATAGACAGCATTTTTCCAAAACAACATTAATTGTACAAGTTTTGACCACGTCTTCTAAAAACCATTAAACGATTCGATGGTACTTATTGTTAAACTGGCTATCTTGTTTCAATGTTGTTTGAGCATTAAACGAGTATCTTAATGACTTTATTAATTGTTAAGTAAATAAGAATGTAATTAGTACCAACATTTTAATATAGATGCAAGTTGTTATTAAGACATTCCGATTATATAATTGATTATTTGGTAACTAATGATCATAATTATTCCTTCAGAAAATCCCGCTCTGTAAATACTACAGAAAATACAGGTATCTTTCTGTTATACTTACGTTGGCTCTAATCTAAGAATTATTATAAACTAGCTGATACCCGTGGCTTCACTCGCGTAGAAATTATAATTATACTAAAACCTTCCTCGAGAACCACTCTATCCATCGGTGAAAACAGTTTAAAAATTAGTGCAGTAGTTTATGAGTTTATCGCGTACAGACAGACATATGCGGTGGAGGACTTTATTTTATAATATGTAGTGATAGTGATATTACTGTTGCGTTTATTGTTGTTGTTGTTGCGTAGTCTGGATTTGTGCCTGATGGCAATAGGCTCACCCCTATTACATGGGACTTGAACATAACTAGTGAAACATGAGTTATTTTAGATACACTTCTATCTTTCCCTTTGGGGATTACAGGCGTGCATGTTATGAATGTATGTACTATTGCTATTACAAGAGAGAGAGAGAGAGATTATTAAAATATAGAGGAAGACCAAAGAACCGATGGATGGACTGCGTGAAGGATGATATGGCTAGAAAGGAGGTGACTGCTGACATGACGGGTAATAGAGAAGTATGGATCAATTAAAAACACATGCTGCGCCGACCCCAGTTTTATTTGATTTATTAGGGACAAAAATAATTAGGTACATGTTAAGGTTAAAAATTATGAGTCGCAACACAAATAGGTAAAGATCACACCTTAAAAATAATTATAATATTTAAAATCAGTTTAAAATTGGCATAGCCTGCAGGAGAATGATAATGTTACTATTATTGCAGTAATCTTTTGTAAACTTTAGCAGCTTAATTTTAAGTTTATCGTGTTTTTAGTAGACATCATTATTGGGCTGTGCATACGTAAAAAAAGAGAGCATTCAAAACATAGTACCTAGCATTGTCTAGTCAATGAGTTCGGGCAAAAATTTCTTTGATATGAGATTTATTTGATTTTTGACGTGAAATATGGACTTGGCTGCAGTACTTGTTTTGATGCCAAATTGCCAAATTACATGGTGTCATGTTCACAAAATATTTTTTTATATCTGTGCTCTTGTCTGAGAAATGTCAACGGCAAACGTTCTAAGAAAAATATAATAAAAAGTGTCGTGTCCCGAATTTTGATGATTTGATGGTTTTTTTTTGCATTGTAATCAAGATTTCTATCGAACATTAAAACCTTTGCTGTAAGGAATGATTTTGAATTTTCAAGCACAAAGAGGTGCCTACATCTTAAATATTCGGAAATAATGATAAAAATAAAAAAGGTTCACAGTACCCATTAACTTTTTAATGAGTTAGAAACTTGCGCAAATAGTTTGTATTCGAAAAACAATGTTATTATTACTTTTTATACCTCCTGATAGCTTTGTACTTTTGCGTCATTCTTTGTACGTTTTTAATAGTTTTATAACCCTATAGGTGCATTGTGCAAAATAATGTTTTGAAGGCCTCTATTTTGGATATTTGAATAGTTCCCAACAACGAATTTTTAATTGCTATTTTATTGCCAATACAAAAATTCTTTGTCTTCGCCATTGTGCAAAAAATTGCACACAACCTTTTTAAGAGCTTTTTGTAATTAGAAAGCGCAAGGGCTGACTTTCTTTGGTTTCTGGGAATAGAGAGGTTTTTTAGCAAATGGGAAGAAATGTATTTAGTTGACGCCATAGTGGTATCTCTTGGAGAGGACGTCATCATGGGCTGCGGGTTGTTCGCAAGAGATACCGCGGCCTCGACATGAAGGGCTAAGAAGGAACTTGGGTGGTTTTTAGTCAGTAGAAGTCTGACACTCCCTTTCGCTCTGCCCAAGAGCGGCAGGGGTTATTTGATGATTTTCCACCCACCATAAAAAAAAGAGGACGTCATCATCAATATCTCTGAATCTGTTATCTTGTTTCTGTAAAACATGTACCTACTCACTGTTTTTATAAATGTTGGTCTTAGACTGTAAACTTATGTATACCTAAATAAAACATGATGTGCACAGAAGCTGTTGGAGACCTTTTTAATAAAATAAATAAATATACAGACTTATGCACGTTCTTTTGTGTAATTAAAACTCTTTTTGTATGGCATTTAAAAAAAAAACTCCATTTTCTAGGTACATACTTCTTGCTTCAACAATATTTTTGTTATTATTTATTGTAACTATCCTGTTGTTATTATTTATTAAGCTGACGTAGTAAATACAGCATAAAAAGACAATACGCACAGACAGACGTACTACTACACGTCATTGGTAATTGAATAAATACCACGTTTTACTGAATCTTCCTTCCTGCAATATCTTAGTCAGATAATTTAAGATAAATTACATACCACAGATAAAAAACAAATCCCTAACTATGTATAATAAATTCTATATTTAGAAGTAACCACAGATTATTTAATGGATATGACGTTATTTCTTGACACTACGTAGGTAATCAGTTTTTTTTTCATTTTTCCTCATAGCTATCTATCAAATAATAACGTCAAGATTTATAATTTTTAAACCAACGTGTGTTAAAATTGTAAAATTTTATTAAGTTAATAGTTATCTACGACGCCATATAAATAAACCACAGTTTACAGGATTTCTTAAGACCTCTTTGCTTCACCCTTTCTTTTACGACCCGTCTTTAGTTTTTCTATTGACTTTCTGTTACATTTCTATGGCACAATTATTTAACAATCTGTCAGTTTGACTACTGGGTGGAATGTCTTAAAATAATAAGCCTCTTTAAATGCTCCAATTGTTACTGTTGCTACTGAACGGGGAACAATAAGGCGATTGGCTTGTATTTTTTTTTTTTGCAAATTTTGTGACCAAGACTAGACTGGGATGTATTGTTTTCTTAGTAAGAGTAATTTTTTCGAAAATTTTAACAATCGGATTTGGTTTTTTGGTTATTTAATTTTCAAACACCTGTTGAGTGAAAACAAATGCGTTTTTAATTTAAAATATTTTGACAGACTTAATTAAATCGATTAAAAATTGCATTGCATTTTCATAATGCATCAAATTAAAATATTAAATGCAAATTTCAACATAAAAATCATATAAATACTTGTAAATCGATCGAATTCAATTAATCAAAAGTTTCGCTATCGATACCCATTGACAATATGTCATAAATCGATAGCCTTATTGATGAAAATTGAAAAAAAAACGACATAATACGAACATAATTTATATGTCTGCTAACTTAATATACAATTATTGGTTTCACTACGGACAAATTTGAATAAAAGAAAGCAGACGTGAACTCCGTTGGAGAACGTTTTTCGCGGATAACCCTACCAAGTTACGAAGCACCCAATTTTCAAAAAGAAATACCAAATTACCTGTCTTCATATTTTTGGTGGGTTATGCGAGGCCTAAATTAGAAATGTCAAAGTCAATGAACTGAGACCACCATGTGACTAGGGTCACAGATTAAATAATTGCTATTAGGTTATCAGTGGGAGAAAATGTTTATTTAGAAACTAGCATTTGCCTGAGAATCTGCTGCTTTTTATTATGTTTAAAGTGTGGGCTTAAGCTGTCTACTAATAATGGCTAAGCAACATAAGTCTAGTCCTGATTTGGGACTTGTTAAAAATCTTGTATTTTCTTGGCGAATTTTTACGACATTTTTGAAAAGAGAAACGGTGGGTTTGTCTATGAGCTAGCAACCTGATATTGCACTACTGCGATCGTTAAACCCGACACGTTGCTTGCATGTGGCTTCGAGCGGCCAACGCACCTACTGCTGGGCACCTCTTGAAAGCAGGTCACAGTCACAAAGTCACAACTGATGAAAGGATGAAGATAAATTAGAAGTTCAGAATGTTATTATTCTGAATCACTTAAGCTGTCATTGTCAAAGATGTGGGCATTTTGACAAAAAACTACATAATGTAGTTGCAATTTTTTTTCAATACGTAAACTGGTATGTTATTAGCCAAAATGGGTTTTATATTAAAAATGTAGTTTTATATTAAGCTGCACTATCTCTAAAATAAGTACAAAAAATGAAAACAAAAAATTAATCCACCAAAGGTACTAGGGCAGCAGAAATCATGAAAAGTTTATACGATTTTTTCCAATAGCAAGCAAATTCGCTCATTCGAAAAAATCGCTGTTTTTGTTGAGTTCAAAGTACGGGGAAAATTGGAGCGCATCGTTTTCCCGTATCTTGAACTCTTGGGTGGCTGGCGGGAAACAATGCCCTTTAAGCCGTAGGCAAATGTGTCTGCGAAACCGAATAAAAACTATTTTTGTTTTTTTTTTGTATTTACGACTTTATTACAATTTTTTTTTTTTAATATTGCCTAAATATATATATGTTTAACCGTCCTTGCCTAGGTTGGTCCGTGGATGGATGACCACTCATTACATACCGAGTTTCCTCCGTACCAAGAAAAGCACATTAAGTCGTTGGTCCCGGCTGTCATTCAACCTTTGACAGTCGTTAGAGGTAGTTAGTGTTCCGAAAGTCTGACAACCAGTCTTTCTAAGAGGTATCGTATTTCCCAGTTCTAACTGGGTTGTGGAGGTTAGATAAGCTCCACATAAAATACAGGTATGCGACTGCCATCCGGTTGGACTGGAAGCCGATCTCTACATAGTTGGGAAAAGGCTAGGCAAATGATGATTTGAAAAATATCACGTAGGTAATTTCAGCCATCTCATCTACGTCATAATTTCGTTGGTAAATTAATTTATTTCCCAATTAAAGTAATAATAACGTGACGTAACTATAACATTATTTTATAAAATAATCTAGTTTTAAATGACGTCATTCCGTATCCGGCTTAGTAACCAAATCAGTCCAGGAAAATTCGAGATATTCAATAATTTATTGTGGGTCGCTCAGCTACACGTAATATTAAATTTCTTATCTGTCATTAAATTGATTGTTAAATATTCCAATTAATATACTCACGTAGGCAAAAGTAGAGTATAATTATTGAAATGATAACAAATTGTTACAATTATTTTGTACAATTTTATGTTTTATTTCGTGGAATCCAAACCGCAGATGTCACGGGCATTAAATAATGATTTTTAAATAATTAAACAGGAGGAAATTTAATTACATTAATCCGGAATTTTCGTTGAAACGGCTTTATATTCCAATTCTTCTCTTCTTTATCATGGGGTTAGTGTCTAACCTGGGCCCTGTTTAATAAAACTTACAAATTGTTAATTGTAATTGTAGGTTACTAGTAACAATTCTACAAGTTTCTGTTAAAGAATACAACTTACAATTTTACCATGGTGAAAAACTGACAGTAGACTTGCTACAAATCTATATATTTCTGTTCAATAAACCTTTCCTCTTTACAGGTGACCATTTACAAATTTGTAAGGAAAATTATTTTATTAATTGAACGCATAATTGTAATTACAAGTTTACATAATTTGTAAATTGTAGAAAAAATTCGACAGGTGGTCTCACCGTGTGCCAGAAACTTACAATTTTATGTGAATTGCAACTTACAATTACAAAGTAGATACAAAATTGTCATCAAAATCTACAGGCGTTTTTTACAATTGTAAATGTTTATTAAACAGCATTTACAATTGTACAATTTGTAAAATTTTGCCTTGTAGAATTTTTACAAATTGTAACAAAAATTTACAAATATGTCAGTTATCTACAAAATTGTACGATTGTCATCATCTGCCTAGCCTTTTCCCAACTATGTGTTTCTAACCGGATGCAGCTGAGTACCAGTATTTTACATGGAGCGACTGCCTATCTGACCTCCACAACCCAGTTAATACTAGGTAATACGATACTCTTTGGTAAGACTGGATGTCAGAATTTCAGGTCACTGACTACCTGTAACGACTACCAAAGCTCTATATATGGCAGCCGGGACTAACAGCTTAACGTGCTTTCCGAGGCACGACCGACCTAGGCAAGCACAGCTTTACCTAAAGATCGACCCGAGTGGCAGTTGTTATTAAGCCACGAGAAATTGTAGGATTGTAATGTTCATTAAACAGACAGAAGCCCAGGTATCCGAGTTTTTATGCCGCCCATGGACCTCTGATTTGGATTTACATGTCGTCGAGAGATATCTCTCAGACATGCTGGTTTCATTACGATATTTTCCTTCACCGGAGCAAGTAATGATTATAAACAATACGCACATGAATCCAAAAAATCATGGCATTCCGACGGTCACAACACCAGACTTACTACAAATATTAATACCACACGCTGAAGATTTGAGTTGATATAAGTATTATAGTAATTACTAAACATTGAACTACAAATACTTAATCTGCCGACAGCAATACACTATTTGGTCAATAAGTCGCCAAAGATTATAATCATATAAAAGCCACCGCTGAAAGACCATTTCGGCACAGTAATTCTAAGAGTTTTAAAACAATTGAAATCTTTTGGAAATCTCAAACAGATGACGGATTAAGATAGTAATGGAGTAGCTATTTAACTAAGGATTATTTTAAGCCCTTCGGTCACAGATTACTAATGAAATAATAGGCTCTGGGACAGATTAACAAATTACCCTTTGATGGCAACTGCGACAGTTACCGACCATAGCTACCGAGTGAATGACAGTTTGTTTTCTTTTTCAAAGTTTTAAGAATTACTTTTCAACGTTTTGGGTTTTCAGAAAAATTGGTTTTTATTGTGCGTGTTTTTTCGTGTTTCGACTAGTTGGAGTGTGTTAAATTTTCGTGAGAATTTTGACATTGTATGGTATTTTAGGGTTTCTAAGTTAAATAGTATAATAATAAGCCTGTAATGTTCCCTCTGCTTGAACACAGGCCTCCTCTATATGAGAGGAAATGGGCTCTAATTCAACATGTGGGCCCGGTGCGGGTTGGTAGATGTCACATGTCTTCGAATTTTTGGTTCAAAGATTTCCACACGATGTTTTGCTTCACCGTTCCCTCTAAGTTAAAGGTGTAAGAAAATGTATTAGTTGATTATTTATATTATAAATTGTTTTACGATATACAAAACTGATTTACTTAAATTACAAAGCCTAATGCCTCATTCTCTAGTCTAGTGATCACAATCGCGACTATTGAGCCTGCGGTCCTGAGTTCGATATTCCTGGGTCAACCAAATTGTTATTGGTCTTATCCTTTAGGAATATAGAATTAAGCTCGCCCCTATTATATGACATTTAAAAATAACTGGTGAAATATAGGTGTATTATTAGGTACACCTCAGCCTCACGCCTTTATCCTTCAGGTAGGGCCAGATGTCAAAAAATAATTAAGTTTCTGCCCTTTACGTTGGGCAAATCGTACGCTAATATTTTTTAAAGTACCTAACGGCTCAATGCAACCCATTTTTTAACTTTAACAGTTTGAAAGGTAAGTTTTTATTGTTTTTATATTTTAGCATTTTTATGACATGCGCAGTTTTCGTTTTTTATCGCCAGTTACAAAAAAGTACGGTGTATTACTAAAATTGCAACCTTTGGAAATATTTTTACGATTAGAAAGTGCGCAGGGCCTTTTGGTGTTTTTAAAATGTTTTACAATATATTTTTAGCATCTGTTTGCAACTTGAAATAAAGAAGGTGCAGTTTTTCAGCCTCATCAAAATTCAGGAGATTGTCATCAATCATCAGCCTATAAAGTTCCCACTGCAGAAACTCAGGCCTCCTCTCTGGGAGAGGGATGGGCTTTCATCCACCGCGCGCGTCCAGTGCGGATTGGTATACAAAAGACAAAAAATCAATTTAAATTACGGCACCTGTTCAATAATTAATATACACGGTTTTATAACAGTATTTCAGAATAACGCGTGTGAATAAGAAATTATCGAATAAACACTTCGATTGTTTGTGTGACAGCGCGGTTATTGGGCGAAATTCAGACGGACCGCGTGGTTCACACTTACTGATTTCCTCTTATAAAACAAACTTATCAATTTTATTATTGATTTGGGTTAGTTACATCCTTGAATGTGACGAGGGTGCAAAAGAAAGAAAAAGTATTTATTGGTAACTGCACCTTGTATTAAGTATCCCACAAAATTCAGTTGCACGTTTATGTAACTTAGGTAAATTAAAACATCTTTTAAAACTATTTACTAAGATATTTCTCTTAATGTTTTGCGTTGTATTTTGCCATTTTTACAACCAAAACTAAGTTAATATGGGCACTTACAATAAAAATTAAAAAAACTGTCTCGTACTAACAGGAAATAACCATACAACCCTTTACTCCAATTACGCATGCTACTAAACAAACTAAAAATACAAAAAAACAAACTAAAATTAGATCGTCCCACCAAAAATTCAAGGACAGTAGTTTTAAAGTGATGTAAGTCAATATTTAATTGTTATGCAAACACAATAATTACAATATGAATTAAAATAACCATTTTTCTTCTTTTTAGTTACCGAGAGCGTTTTTTATCAATCTTTGGCGGCGTTTTACCTATTTTTATTGCGGTCCAAAGGGATGGTTTCTTTGTTTTTTACGTTTAATGGCGGGCGTATGTAAACACCATGACATATTTTTGCTTTTTAAATGACAATGGCAACTTGTAAATAGATGTATTTTGAGGAAGTGTTACTTATGTCAAATATTCGTCATTTTCAGGTGAAATTATGAATTTTACATTTTGGCCCCAAAATAAGACAAAAAACAAACAGTCTAGGCTTAGTATGAAATAAGGTCAGGTCATCGAAAACATAGGCTAGAGGTATCGGGTAGTTTCGTTTTATTTTCAAAAAATATCTACATAGAGTAACCAAAATTGTACCAGAAATGAGACACTGAAAGGCATACTTCACAAATAACTAAAAGTTTGCTTCTGAGAATGACATAATACACCAACATGAAATATTCATTGCAAAGCTTTCGACTAATGCATAATGTTCACGAGCAGTAATCCATGTACCTATCTCTATAGCTGTTTATTCAAAATATTTTTATTAACAGGAAGATAGCATAAAGGCGACCACCAATCCGTTATTTCATTAAAATGTATTTTTCTCCTTAAAATAATCAGTTTATTTAAATATTGTTTGGTAAAGATTCAAAAATAATCAATATTATGTACTTATCTATGTTAATTACGCATAATTCGATTTAACACTGAATAAACTTACCAGGCAATGCCTGTCTCTCATTGGCTATTTAGAAATTATAATTAATATATTCTTTCACGAGATTTGCGTCTGTATTTGAAATTTTTTTTTGTTCAGTCATGCAGAATTCAAAATATAAGTGAAATTCCGTTTCTTTTCAGACGTAAAGATCTAACCTTCGATTTAATTTTTAGAAAAAAATGCTATGTAGGTGAGATTGTGACTGTGATTTATAGAAGTAAATAATGTGGGAGAAATGTATTTCTGTCGATGAAATTATATTGTTGAATTTATCGAATACAGATTTGTTTATATGATACACTAGCTGATGCCCGGCTTCGACGACGTGGATGTCGGTCAAATTATATACTAAAACCTTCTTCGGGAACCACTCTATCCATTGGTGAAAACATCATGAAAATCGGTTCAGAAGTTTTGGAGTTTATCGCGAACCGACAGACAGACAGACAAACGCGGCGAAGGACTTTGTTTTTATAATATGTAGTGATATTGGGATATTTTTTTTTTTCATCATGTTACTTGGGGTCGGTGCAACAAGTTTTTATATCATTCGCTCTCCTGGCACAATAATATTGCCCAGATTAAACTTCTAAAATTAATTATAAGTCCGAAAAGTAATGGTATAAGATATTAAATTAAATGAGAAACCTCCTCCTTTTTAGAAGGTCGGTTAAAAACAACTAATCATTAGGAAAAAATATATTAAATACTCTTTTATGATTTTGAAATATAAACGTCTCCTGCAATTTTATAAGTTTTTTGTCATTCACAAAAAATACTATAAAAAACAAAAATCAAGCTCGGATTAAATAATGTATACGGTCACAAAATAAATCTTCAAGTAAAACAAATAAACAATAGTCACAAAATCTTTATCCTACGCAAAACATACAGAATAGACCATACTTTCAAATATATATTCTGAAAAACGTGAAATAAAAACATGATATAATATTTTTTGCCAGTTTCCGGTTGAGCTTCCCGTGGACACACTCGTGTGCCCTGATGGATACCAACTTACACTTATTATAATAATAATAATATTTTTTTGTTCCGAACAACCAGGTCCATATGGGTTAGTAAACAATAGGTACTTACAAACTATGTTAGTGGTAATAAGTTACATTAATTAAAAATCGTTCTACTATACTATTATACCTTAATTTTATAATTATATTTGCAAAATAACACTTCATACCACAGATCTAAATTTACCTAGATAACGCAAAAGCACCTACTTAGTAGCTACCCGGCTTAGGTATTTTATACTCGGATGTCGGAAATATCAAAAATATCGATTTTCCATACAAAGTTTCATCCCCTGTTTCATCCCCTTGAGGGTTGAATTTAGAAAAAATTTTTGGTGGTGGATGCCTACGTCATAAGAGGAGTATGTGGTGTGAAATTTTAAGTTTCCAGCCCCAAAGGTTTGGCCTGTGCGTTGATCCTCAGTCAGTCAGCTAAGGTTACTGTCACAGCAAGCTTATTTGTTTAAAACTGAAGAACTTAATAACTCTAGACATTTAAAGAACAAAAAAGTACTCCATTTGTGTAACTTGTTTATATTTGTTAGCTAGCTTATTAAATAACTTATGACGTCAATCGTAGATAGTCTAAAAATGGCACGATGGTTTTTTCTTTTTTTTTTTCATACGGATCATGATACTTGCGTTAACTATGTAGGTATACTCGTATCTGTGCTTCATACACATACATATTATTTTATACATTAATTCAGGAAAAAGTCTTATGAAATTATCATTAGGTCAAATCCGAAATGAACATACACATAATTTACAAAGTTATTAGCATCTTTAGGTTAGACTAAAAAAAATCTGTTAAAATCTTTTAGACATAATAATAATAATAAACTAATAATAATATTAATTTTGTTTACTTGTCTTATTTTTAGTCGAATATGTCAATAAATATTCGACTTTTATATCTTACTTTTCTTGTCATAAAGAATTAATATGTGTTTGTATGACGAATAATCATCGGGACGAATAATCCAATTCTAAAAGATATTTCACTGCCAGAAAGCTTCATTATTCGTGGGTGTTATAATTATAATATAGCCTATAAATTATATTTAGATTTATTTTATTTGTTAGGGACAAAAAACAGTTACATGCCAAAGTTTACCTAGTTTAATACCTTTACAATTAACTATGACTGCAATTAAATATATAGATTACAATTCCGGTTGAGGTTTTAACAGAATCAGATTTCACGTATCGTCAGATTTCACTGCTGAAATATTTAATAAAATACGTTACGAATTGCCTTTATGTGCGTTTCTTATATAGCTAAAACTTAGATTAAACCGTTTTTAATATTTTCAGTCTGTTCCATAATGGCTGTAGCTATTTTTAAGAGTAATTTAAGCCCACACCAACTTTGTCATTTTAATCTCTAGTCCAACGACGATGTATGAGGAAAAGATGCTACGAAAAAAGATTACTCAGCATCCGTTGAAAGCAAGCACCTCAGATAGAAATGCTAATACCATGGAACTACTTTCTAATTTCTCCGTATTGTTTCGTCGGTACTTTTGACCCATGCTGAGATACTCAGAAAAGCTTGATAATTGATACAAGTCATCGAATGTACAGACATCAGAAATATCTTTAATATAATACATTTTAAACTTTACCATTACAAGGAGGTTCAAGGTTAGAAAAAAGTTACAGTTTCGGGTATAATAGCTTGATGTGCTGGCGTCTGTACTTTGAAATGTTTAGAACTTGGCTAACTTATACAAAGATCAAGTTTTTCAGGGTTTACCTTTGCCAAAAAACTTTTAATTTTTAGAAAAGTATTTTAAATCCGTAACTAAGGCATTTATTAATCAAAATTAAATACCATACACACATGCATCACATGCCACCATTTGTATATAGAAAATAGGCAAATAATATGAGCGACAGAAGAAAAATACCGGCAATTTCAGTTTTGTTTTATTATTTCATTCATTGAGCTTTTCAATTCATCTTGTAGAGTTATTAGTAAATCAGATCCTTGCAAAGTTAATATCATAGAACTTGGCTCAATAATTTTGCGGGCTGACACAATTATTGATTTTATAAATGTAAGTGTGTGTATTACGTTAAATTATATTGTCAATATGCAAGACTTCCCCAAGCTTAATAAAAGAGGTTACACTAACAGTTATTTAACCAAAACCCAACACTGTGGCTGACCAATAAACCCCTTTTATCTCAAAAACGATTACAAGAAAATATAACCCTAAAAATGCTATAGTTATACTTATACTGCACTGTAAAACTTAATTTCTTCACTAGTACCTACAGTATAAAATTTGGCCACGGTACCGCTACACCCTTTCTCCTTGATTTACGATTTAATTGCCACCCCTGCTTGCTTTTACTAGAGTAAACCCCGTTATTTTATGAAAGGGTTTGATTATAATATTCATAGACAAGCAACGCTTTGTTTTTCTTCGGTGGTGTGACAATGCTTGGCTTCCGACGTCTATTGTCAATTGTTTTTGGTTAAAACCTGGTGTCATTCTTTGCTATATAAACAGTTTTGAGTGCTACTGTGAGAAATAAAGTCCATTTCACGAAAGAAGTCCCGCGGACAATTGTGGAACTAAATTTAACAGATCGGCCATGTTGTCGTTTGTCGATGTTATCAAGGTGCGTTTGTTGTGGTAGATATTTTGTGAGTTTATTATTGGATTAGTGCGTTATAAGGTTTATTTACGACGCCAAAAGTTGTGAAACAACATTATGTCGCGCGACATACAGCGCTGCGTCTGCGGGACTTCTTTCGTGAAATGGACTTTAGTTTGATTTACAAGAAGGTTTTCGAATATTCGATACCGTTTAGATTTATTTTATTATGTTTTAGCTGTAAACTGGGCTGCGAAAATTTTATTGTCTAAAGTGAATTCAAGGTTTTCCAATGAACGTAGAGCGCAGCTACAGAATGTAAAAATAACAGACCGGGTAAAAAATACCACACTGCGCTCCAGAACTAAATTGCTAACGTAGCTTTGCTTATAAAACTGCGAGAAAATGGGCCTGGGCAGCTGTGGGCTCGAATATCGTAAGACTAGAGACTGCATATGCATGACGATATATATGCATTATCATCTGCATGATACAACTGAATATCAGTATTTTATTAGGAGCAACTGCCTATCTGACCTCCACACACCATTTAGCTCTGGGTAATGCGATACCTCTTGATAAGACTGGTTGTCAGACTGTCGGACCACTGAATACCTGGAGCAACTGTTAAAGATCTACAAAATAAATGACAGTCGGAACCATAGAGTATTACTATATAGGATGTAAAAGTACCCTTAACGCAAACGAAGGGCACTTGTTCTCCCCACCACTGCGATCATTTTTTTGTTCTAGACCATGCCTGGGAACCTCCTAGTTACGGAGATATTGGGGGTCAAACTTCCAAACTGTTTTTGTAAATACTAGGTTTTCAGGTTATAACTTTACTTAAATTACCTCCATGACCCGTTTACTATTCAAAGCATCCACTAGTAGTAGTAATGTGATTTTTGACCCAAAAAAAAAGTCGTTTCCCAGCAAAAATATTTGCGAAGGGGTACTTAGTTTGATGTACAGAATGCTTGGTTGACGGCTGTGTGATGGGTTGATTTACACCCCTGTATAGTCTTTGGTCGGAACCAAACGGAAACTCGTCATGTAATGGTTAGTTACCCATTCACGGGCCAACCTTGACAAACGCTGCCTAACCTGAAGATTTATCTGAGTGCCTGTTATTATTTAATCACGTGTTTCTCAATGCAATGCATGATGACAGCAAGGTAACATGTTATAATTACGCTCAAAATAACATGGTAACTAAATAAAATAAATCTAAGTTAAGTAATATTAACAGGAATGAGTACGGTTTACATAATTATAGGTAAATGGAAACCCCGAATTAATTAATTATTTAACTTAGATATGTTGGTAACATGCAGTTCAGCTTTTAATTTGTAACGAATACGGGGAAAAACCACAGAAATGTATCATTTTATGAAACTAAATTAATTATTTTTTGAATACTTACTTGCGATTTCTTACTCATGGTAGTTATCTGAAAGTGTTTTTGCACATTATTTCAATTTAAAGTGAAATAAATCATTTCTAAAAAACCTGATAACTACTGGTAAAATCGGTTACTCCTGGGTTAAATGGGTGGTCCTATTTGTGTTTTACAAAATTATATTCTATATTTTGGAGTAGTCACAGAAACTCTAATTTCACGAAAATTACAGTTGCAAATGTGTTGTTTTCGATGTCTACTTACGTTGCTACTTTTAACTATTTAATACTAAACGCTGAAACCTATTTCTGGACTCTGTTCCGAGTACACAATAGTTTTGTCTGAACCACATCAGCTGCGTATTAAGAGAACTAACAGCTTCATAATTTTATAATTATCTCGACTTTCATGCGGTCATATTATTAAAAAGAAATTACTTACATGACTCACCGTTTGACAGCTTACGTATTTGCCACTAAAATATTGTCACACTTGGCGACAACAAAGCCTTCCTGACGGAATGCCCTGTTGACTTGACCAAATGACAAATGAACGACCTACACAATTGCCTAAATACCACCCATTAAATAGAAACCATTCTTATTCCATGGAGGCATAGTTTGAATTCGTCTGGGATTTGTTTTACAGCCAGCATTTCAAAAACAAATGCAACGTCATCACACCCAAAGGAACTGTCACAAAAAACCTAAGTACAGTTTTACAAATGTTCCCGTTCATTATATTTTTGTTTAATTTACGATGCTGCGGGCCCACTGTGCCAACGGGATCTCAAACAAACACCGCTATTGAACAGTGGTCTAAACGGCGATCGTGGTAGAAAAAAAAGTTTTTGACGAATTTTTTCGTAAAACAACGAAGGTCTTTCGAAACCTTTATTGCATGAAATTTTGACGGTGGCCGTTTCCGAAAATTCTATTGAATGTTTTGAATATCATTATCCTTTATTTAAAGTAGCTGGGAGCTTTATATCATAACACGCCGAACTGTCACCAAAAAGGTCCCCGACAGCCACAATGGTTGCAGATATGAAATGAAAAAAAACCACAATGTTTTGAACATGTCCGCTTACTTTTAAGGAAAAGACGAGTGATTTAGTCTATGCATGTATGTACACTATGTACAGTCTTCCGTGTCTTAGAAAGCACCTTAAGCCGTTGGTCCCGGCTGACATTTGTGTCTTTGACAGTCGTTACTAGTAGTCAGAAGCCGAAAGTCTGACATCCAGTCTTACTAAGGGGGTATCGGATTATCCAGTTACTGGGTTGTGGAGGTCAAATAGGAATGCGTTTCATGTAAAATATTGGTAATCAGCTGCATCTGGTTAGAGTGGAAGCCGATTCCACCCAACATAGGAAAAACGCTAGGCAGATGATGATGTCTGTCCATTGTATGAACACATTGTATTAAATGATAAAGGAGTATATGATGCTATGACGTCTGACAGGGCAGAATGATAGAAGCAAAAGTTTAGCGCCGACCCGAAGTAGAATGGGACAAGGATTATATTTTTCACTTAAAAAATACACAGAATAAAAACCATTGCTCTAGATTTTATAAATTATTTCAATTGTTGTTTCTATCTCACGTGCTTAGAACATTTTCTTTCGTTTCAGCATTCCGTTTGTTCTCTTATTAGACTTTTATCAATTTATTTTCTAACCAGACTATATTATTCTTATACCAATACACAATTCCTTAAATAAATAAAAAATAAAAAGAAATGATCTATAGAAAAACCAACAACAAGAGACGCTTCGCGAAAAGCCAAGTCCATAAACACGTAGACTACATATACGCACCTCCATAGTTATATCTCGAAGTCTTTCCAACGATTACCATTGGTAAGTAGCAAACGACTTCTGAATACCAAAAAGGTTCAAGGAACGGTCATTTCGGTTTAATACAAGTAAATTATGACATTATTGACTTCGAAATGATGCATTACGTAAGCACGCGGCATTTATTTGAATTTTAGTTTTGCAATAGTCGGGTTTAGCGCGGTTTTTTTTTGCATAGGTTTAGGTTATTGAAAGAGTTTTAATATGTTTTTATGAAGGTTAGGGATTTAGTCAAAAATTATAAAAATTGATTATAATACTTCGGTTCCAGATGTAAAGGAAAGCTTTTCTTGTGGTCGCCACTGTTGATTCTGGCTTACAGGAGTTACAGTGGTTTGGGAATAGTGTGGCGGGCTTGTCCCAATGTTAAGATGTAAAGAAAGTTTTAGTGGATCTTTTTCAAATTCGTAATTTTGTTACTTAAACAATTTAATAATTATATTTTTTAAATACGTTAAAAAATGGCACTAACCACACGATAAAAAAAGAAAGATCCCTTCGGGAATAGGAAAGAATTAGGCAAGCAACCACCAGCAAAGTGAGATATGTACACTTTTTCCTCAAGTTTTATACAAAGAACTAAATGTTTTCATAACATACAAAAAAATATTTTATCCTAAACACGAATCAATATCCGAGAAAAATTACAGATGGCATATAGACAAAATACGTTCTGTCGGCACTAACGACACTGAAAAAAAAAAGTTTTAAAAAGGAACTAAAGGAGTTGCTATGTACAAAATGTTATTATAATTTAAACGACTATTTGAATTATACTTTGACTTCCTAATTTAATTGTAATCTTTCATACTTTGGTATCTCTCTTTTTTATAGTTTGACATTGAATAATAGTTTGACTTTAACCTTGATAACATTTTTAACAAACATTCCTTAAATTGTAATGTTAATTCGAACTTATTTATTCAAAATCAACAATACTATCGTACTATTTTCGTCTTGTAGTAATTTAAATGTACAATTTTGCGCGACACACAGTTTTGTGACATGAAAAGTATCCTACGAATTTGGGGTTTTATTTTTAAATCGAACCAGCATTTCCATAGACAACTCTTTTTTTTCGTATATAAAGTCCTCTAAATAGATCTTATAGATGTACAAACAAGAGAAAATATAAAAGTATAAATAACTCCGTGCGTCAGCGGAAAACTTTCCGACTAATTTAAAATGTATCATTAATCTTATTTTTGAATGGGCGATTTAATTGGTGTCAAAGCACGCAAGCGACTACGACTTTTGGCCTTAAAGCCGAGTTTTGGGGTCGAAACCGGGAAGAAATAACCGATTTTGGTAATAACCTAAACACGCGGGCGAAGTATAAGCTAGTGCAATTTAATTACGAAATGATGAGAAGCGAGAAATCAACTTCGATGAAGAAAACGTGATGAAACAGTATAAATCAGGGTTAAAATTCATAAAATCATGAATCACGCTACTTCCGATCACACACGGGGGTCACTGACACCTGAAAATCGTTCGTTTGACTAGCTGTCGGCTAACAAAAGTAAAATGGTATTTCAGTTCTACGAAAGATGACTTTGCACATTTTGTTCTGTAAAGGGATTGTAGCTAGTCTAGAATGATCCATTTTTAACACTTATTTCGTTTAATGATACTGAAAATTTGGACAATTTTCGAAAGATTCAAATTGCTGCCACACCAAATATGATAAATAGCTATTATGTTTTTCAAATAACCACGTTGTGAAGCCCTGCAAAGTCAGAAGGCAATGCGGTAGATCTTTCAGGAGATGGTAGGACGTGCTGGACAGAACCAACGACCAGTGGTCCACATTGGCCCTGGATCAATCATGAATCGACGAATCAGTCCACTTTTAATTATTTTAATGTATTTCCACTGTCCCCAAGAATGGGGCAGAGCAATGGGGACAGGGAAAATATCTTGTGGCTTTTTGGATGCCAAATATCTTCTTATAACGTCTTTTGGTTCAAAAGAAGAAAGAAAAACAGGTGGGTTTTCTTTTCCGATTTGAGATTTAATGACCCCACTGCAGGGACTCAGGCCTCCTCTCTAGGAGAAGGATGGACTACACTCCACCACGCGGGCCCAGTGCGGGTTAGTAGATGTCACATTTCTTCGATTTTTTCTTTCTAAGACATTGACGATGTTTTCCTTCACCGTTTTGAGAGCAGTGGTGATGAAATATCTTTTTTTTACACAAAGTAATGCGTCTGTCTGGGTTCGAACCCACGACGTACTGTTCGTAAGCCGGGGTCGCCACCACTGGGCCACCGCTGCTTTCTTGAGAGCAGTTACGATATAAATTACAAAAATTAATGTGCGTGCCTGAGTTCACGTTACGTTAGCCGTTTCCACCTAGTTTTCACTTGCCTGCACTGCACCCAATTTTCTTTACATAGAAAGGTTAAATAGTTACTTTTATAATAGTGATTCATTGTGTTTCGTCGCATTTGTGTTTCAAATCGGTCGATACATAGGAAGTGATAGGTTGATAGCCTACCGTCTGTGACTAAAGAGTCATACACCTTACTATCTGTCAACAGGCGGACAGATGGCGGAGAGGATAAAGGTGAATTATACTAAATTGCATAATAAACTATCTTTTGCTTGCGGCTTCGCTCCGGTATTTTGCGCAAATTAAGCAATAAGAACGTTTCAAATGTAGTCCATGACATTCAGGGATGATGTAGCTTCCCGTTAGTGAAATATTTTTTGGAATTGGATCAGTAGTTCCGAAGATGACCTCCTACACACAAACTTATAAACGAATTTACCTTTTTAAGATATTAGTATAGAAAAGTACCTGTCTCGTTGGTCGACTGGTGGCAAGCGGGACTGCTAGGCCAGAGGCCCTGTGTTTGCATCTCGAGTCAGGCAATGTGGTAGGAATTGGGTTTTGAGGTAAGGATTTTTTCAGTAGCTTCCACGATGTCTAGATTTTTGCCCGTTTAATGACAATATCCTTTACACGTGACACTATCTTTCAAATACCTAGAGATTGATTTAAATATTATGTGATTTAACAGAGATAGGAACACACAATTCTAATTTTGTAAAATTATTGTTTCCAATCAATATGAACATGTTAAATTCAGTCAAAGAAAATAATGCAATACATTTGGTAGAAAAGGATTTCAGTTTAAAAAAGAGGTAGAATTTTCAAGGGTGAAATCATTAAAAAAAATACAGGGAGAAAGTCCCAAAAATAACAATAATTTGACTAGAAAAAAATCCTTACACAACAAAAATTCACGTGCGTATCTTATCAATGCGTGTGATTCCCGATAGCCATGCGTTACCCGGTCATCGACCGCTAATATTTCGCGGACCACTGCTGAGCCATAGACAAGGCAGAACGTTAACGACTTGTATTGCCAATGGTTGGGGTTAACGGACTGGCGTGGCAACTGCCAAAATGTGCATCTAACGAGATGGCTGCAATATATACTACCGCTAGGTATTTATACATATATAGAAGGTACAGTAAAGTAAAGACGTGTTTGGCTGAGGAATATTTTTGAAAATCTTGAGCATACTTTCCCCCTATATGGGGTAGAAATTACAGGATGTCCTTTCTGCCTCCACGTTCACTAGACAATACTTTATGTGTCAATTTGATTCCAGACATTTTTAACATCCCGCTTAATCGGATTTTCGGTATGAAATATGTATTTGATATTCCTGACAGAGTTCTCATATCCGTCAGAGAATTTAAACGTTAAGTACCGGCTCGAAGGGTTCGTTTACAATTTGTTAAATATTATACAACGAAAAATGTGATCACAAAAATAAAAAAACGATTTCATCTTCGATCGAATATTTATTTCTGCCAACCAGAACTTACAGCTAACCTGCTAGAAGCAAGAAATATAAGATCATCTGATTTCGACACGCCAAACATTTGTACGTGCAACAAACGCTTGCTAGCTAAGCGCCATTCAAATTCGCACGTTCAGAACTCTGCGTCAATTGTCAACAATCCCAACATTCAAGGTTCTATTACTGACATACATTACCACAGACAAGTAGATGATTCCGCATCAATGAACTAAGATTCAAGGAAAGATCTGACTCAGCCTGTAGATTTGTAAGTAGACTGTAACTTTCGCAATGCGGTAACGTAAACAAAATCTTACTTTCGTAAGGCTTTGGTGGTTTTCGATGACTCATTTGTGATGACGATAATTATCAGATTAAACAGGTGTAGATACGAGGTTTTAAGAGTAGAGGAAGACCAAATAAACGATGGATGGATGTATGGATAATGTATGCATAAGGCTAAAAAGGAGGTGACTGCTGAGATGACGATTAATAGACAAGAATGGAAGAAGAAGACATGCTACGCTCACCTTACCTACATTGGTATAAGAGCAGGAGAATGATGATGACGATAAACAAATGCTTGAGTATAGTATCTGTCAGTCTGGCGTCCAGAGCCGTGTGTTTTGTCCGTAAACAGTTCAACTAAACCTTGAGTAGACTATGTTAAGGTTTTCCGAACCAAAAGGAAAATGGAAAGGGTAGAAGGGTAAGGTGGCTTTTCAGCTTGTATAGAGAGAATGAAAGAGTGTAACAATGATTGTGTAAAAAATCATAATTATGGCTAGAAAGAGGGATGAAAGGAGATGAAATCATTAACGAATAGAATTTTTGTAGAATGGAAACTGAACACGTACGACTTCTTCTACGTAGCTATACGTGTTTGTAGAGAAGATGTGGAATAAAACGATATAATGATTGATTGTAAGAAAAGTTATAAGGCTAGACAGAAAGTAAACGGAGTGGAAGAGATATCAACGCAAAAACAGTTTAAATAAATCACATATTTCATACATTTAGACCATGAAGGTATTTTATCTACTTTTTTTAAATTGCATAAAGATCGGATGACAAAGATGATGTTCAACAGACATTGCTATAATTCCGTATGACTCCACGCCATTGAACTACAGCCGTCTTTCATCGTAAGTAGTAGTTGTAGGCGCTTTGCACATGGAGCAACTATTGCAGCAACTGGCAACTAGTTGTTTATATATATTTCAATTGGAATGCGCACACATAGCAACTCGAGATTCGAGTTCCGGTGATCGTCAACAGTTTTCAGTTGCTGTAATCGATGACTAAGTTAGTTCCTAATTGCAGAAAATATGTAAACAGCTAGTTGCCAATTGCCAGTTGCTGCAATAGTTGCTCCATGTGCAAAGCGCCTAAAACTTCGCAATACGTTAACGTAAACAACATCTTACTTTCGTAAGACTGGTAGTATTGAATGAGTCATCCATGACGTCGGCAGTCGGAGTTGGGGGCTGTGACGACATAATGTCGGGTAAAATCGTTGTTTTAATATATTTTTAAAGATATGACTGAAAGTTTTCAGGAGCTCGTCTGTTCTTACGTTGCTTCGTTTTCACATCTTGGCTAGAAAGAGAGTGGGTAGCGAAGACTAAGGCTTATAAAGATATCTATTACATAAAATCTTCCCGTGTGGCTGTTAAACAAACCAATAGCCTTGGTTTTGGTTATCATAGGAACATGTGTTACTTTACAATAATTACAATTGCATTGAATCTGGACGTTATCATTGTCTACTCGCAAGAAACATCGTGAAAAACCTAATAATTTACAGATTAAAATTATTTGACCCAGTTTGTCACAATCACGGTAATACCATGATAAATAGTGCAAAGTCACTATTTAATGTACGAAAGTACGAGAATATCATTTCAAATAACTTCTTCCTTAATTTTCTCACTTTTCTTTGACATACTTACTTCAGCTTTATTCTCACACAATGATTTTTCTCCCAACTCATAACATATTATTTTCATAACGAAAAAAAGGTATTTAAGCAGGTCTGTATAGAAAAAAACAACATAAACAATAATAATGTTTTTTTAAACATGATAATTTTACGTCATTTGTGACGTTTTGTTTTTGATGCAAAAAGTTTTTGTTTAGTTTTGTAACCTCATTGACGTGTTACGTATTTTACCAAGCTAATTGGCTGTTATTGTCTGTAAGTGAAATATTAGCAGGAAAAGTAATTTATTTTTCAGGTAATAAAAAAATAAAAGAAAAGAAATGAACAGAACAGTAAATTATATTAAAAAGGATTTATTTCCTTCATTTTCCCACTTTTCTTTGACACACGTCACCTAGCTTTTCACGCAATGGTTTTTCTCCCAACTCATAGCACACATAATCACAACAATAACATCTTTGCTCCAGAACCATATGAACTGGCTGCCGGGAAACCCTCGGCCATGACTCACGGATGTATTACGTACCAAGAGCTGTTTCATAACAAAACGCGACATAATATAAACATCCTCGTTACTATCATAGCTTCTGTTCTTAGTCATGATTTTAGTTTTAAGTATCCATTGTTTGCATGGTTTTAAGAAGGCGTGAAGTTTTAGCCATTAAATATTTTTTTATTCGTTTTAGATTGATAGTTGGAATGGATGAATGTGGAGGTAATAGAGTATGTAAGGATTGGGTCCGCGGGTTGTTCGAAAGAGATACCGCGGCCTCGGCGCAAGGGCTAAGAAGGAACATGGGTGGTTTTTAGTCAGTAGAAGTCTGACACTCCCTTTCGCTCTGCCCAGAGCGGGAGGGGTATTTGATGATTTCCAACCCACCAAAAAAAAAATCGTAGCAGGTGGCGTTCTGTACGTTCTTCGATGGGAAAAGGGTGCGACTTTATTTATGTATGATAGTTGGAAAATATTGTTTAATCTTTTTTTTGTTTTCAATAAACCTGAAAATTGATTATAGTTTGCCAAGCTACTTACAAGTTACTTACTATCCTGCAAAGACACCTAAAAATACAGAAATAACCAAACATCGAGTCGATCTAAACATTATAAAAAATACAAAATTACCTACATACTAATTAGCTCTGCCAAATTGAATGCCAAACAAATTCAAAATCGATCAGCCCACATTTATATCCTGTGCCCGATTTGGTACGGCCAAAACCATACCCGGGCTTTCCCGCCAAATTCGATGTCCAAGCCCGCCAGTGCCTTCCGTCCGTTTTTAAATTGTCTCTTGTATCTTGATACGGATTTCCTTTTTCAAATTCTTGTAATTTTATTGCAAGAAAGTTTTGATTTGAGAACTAATCTTCTTTTTCGTCTATCGTTGGTTTAGTTACGATGTTGCCAGTTAATTTGATTTAATATACAGGTATAGGACCTGCTGGGATACAAGCCTCCTCTTTGTGAGAGCCATCACCAACTACTTGGGCCCAGTGCCGGTTGTTGTTGAGTCTTCATTGTCAAAAGTAAAATAAAACAATTAGGTAAGTTAAATGCTTCAGCCCGGTTATAATATTACCTAATCAGGAATTTTCATACCATTAACCACAGGAAAAGGAAAAATATTGAAGTAGGTCCTTTTTTGAATTTACGTCATTCGGTCTTTCTCTTTTATGGAAAGAAGGAAAGTTAAAAGTAGGTATGGAAAATAAATGACATAAACAATTATATTTTTTTTTTTAAAGATGGTAATTTCACGTCATTCGTGACGTTTTGGTTTTGTAGCAAAAAGTATTGTTATGGCTTTGTAACCTCATTGACGTGTTACGTATTTTACCACATTGACCTATATTTCCTAGTAAGTGAAATAATAGCAGGAATTAAAAGCATAAGGTGATTTACTTTTTAGTAATAACAAATATATCGTAACCTATTTACCTTAATAGGACCTAAGCAATAGAAGACTACTGTGTATTAAGTGAAATACCTTCACTATATCCCGAACGTGGCCTGAATGAAAATGGGGTCTGAAACCCGTAAACTGGAAACGGCAAGATGGCTGAGGAAAACTTAACATAATCGGCCATAATTTTCCCATAATTCACCTTCTCTCTATGAGAGGGATTGAACTATCCACCGCGCGCGCCCGTTGCGGGTTAGAGGAAAATTTTAATTGTTTTTTATGATGTAATATCATAAAAAACAATTGTCATAATAAAACCAAAAGAAAGATTTCACGAACTTCCTTAAAGTTTTAACAGTAAGTGTAAACTATCATCACTTAAGGTCAATTTGTTCATTTTATTTTATCGCTGATCTCCATTTTTCTCTATACCGCAGCCCTCTCCGGCAAATCTTTCAGGACAAAAGTCAGTGACATGGTTTAAACTAAAAAAAAAACTCAGTGTGTCCGGAAGTCATGGTCCAAAAACTTCCAAAAATCACATCGTGGAAAAAAACCAGCAATCACTATAGATATCATCAATCATGACAGTATAGCATGATACCGAACACCACCATCATTTAAAATCCAGGTCACCGCTGAGCCACAAAGAGAGTTCGCCGAAGTTCAAATGGATCTTTCTAGACTTCCCACCAGTGGCTGACGACCAGCGGTGGTCGCCAATCTGGTCGTTGACCAGTCTCTCGACCCAGATTTGTGCTTACACACACTTAGGTTTTTGACTCACACGTTACACGTAGCATATATTATGGCGATGGTAATTTTTTGAGTATCAATGTTGGAGAGTGTCTGACTAAAGCAAGAAAGAAAGAATAAAAAATAGTGTTTATTTGGCAAAATCACCTGCAAAACAAAATAAACAATCAAAACTACTAATGCCAAAAGGGCTTCAGCTCAACATACAGCCCGTATTTTATAGAAGTACTGTCGTAAAATTTTGGAAGAAATTCCCCAGATCTGGAGTCAAACTCATAGATTTAGGGCCTTATGTCCTAATTAAATAAAACAATTTTTCTGTCATGATAATGAAGTTTTCTTTTGCAATTTATATCGAGCCTCAAGTTACTCATTACAGACCAAAGGCGCTTACGTACAGCAGTGAATATCATTCTTGGTTTGTGTTTGCGTTTTCCGTTCTCCATTAAGTCCTCAGGCTGTTAAGTCCCGGATTTTCTCATAAAGTCATACCAATTTTTTCCGTTCATCACCTTTTATTTCTTCTGCGTCCTCCGTTTAATACTTATTGTTATTTTGTCCTGTGTGTCTACCGTCTGATTATAGTTGTGCAGTGTGCAGTGTGTAGGCGGCCAGGTACATGAAGTTCATATTACGATAAGTCGGGTTTGTTGCAGTAATGCGGATTTTCTGTTTATTCTGGGTATCCTGTTGTACATTTTGCGTTGGAAAATGTTAAAGAAAAACGCTTACTATGAGTATACACAAATATATTATCTAGTACATTCTCAAGTTAAAGTATTCGCAGGACTTCTAGTAGCTTAATAAAAAATGGTATTGTTCTAAAAAAAACATCTTTTAGTAGTGTGGCAAGTTTGTGTTTGGTGAAAAATGAAAAACCATTACGTTATCTCTAATCTGATGATTAAGTAGTAAATACATCGACAGTTTGCACATAATTTGTACATCGAGACAAAGCCCCAAAGCTTTCGCCGCGTCAAATAGTCGATTCCCTAACTTTCTACGAGCGCCAAAGTTCCGATGAAAGTAGTCTCACACTTGTCCAGTCGCGAGTAGAGGTCGCGATACACTGACAAATCGGACGGTGAACGAATAGATGCTTCGAAATTTAAAATATTTGTTGTTCTTTTTATTATTGCTTTTTTTTCTACTAGCCATGGTGAATTTGTAGGCCGATCTAAAAAGGTTTAATCTGTTTTTTGCCTATTGATCTAAGAAAAGAAAATAATCGTTTAAGTTTTCTTTTGCAATTTGAAGTTAGAAAAGGCGGTTGTTGGCGGATGTTTTCATTATGACCATTTTTGTTTTGGAAAGCTGTGATTGTTTTTGAACAAGGCCTACATATTTAACGTTTTCTCCATTAGTAATAGTTTCGTAGAGACATACTTAGGTATACCTTTCTGAATTAAATTTCTTAAAATCTTTACAATTGATAAACTTACAAAATGTAAATGATTTAAAGTAATAAGCAAGTAATATGAAAGGCAAGAAAACAAAAATTTTCAAGTGTTTGTGCGAAAAACTTTGGACGCACTTAAACCTAACGTCAACGAGATATCTGAAGTTAAAATGAAACACAAATGCCTACAAAACGACATTTAAATTACATGACGAAAACAAATAAATTATTTTTAAAATATTAAGCCAAGTTTTTCCCCAAGTCTCGTCCTGTATTGATTGATAGACCCAGATAGATTAAAATTTTAATAAACTCCAAGAGTTCATGTTCAAGTTCTTTGGATCAGTCAATCAATAGTTGAATTTTACTCTTATGAACAGAATCACAGTGCTTTGAACTTGGACCTTTTCAATTATGTACCTACATAGATTATTAAAACTGGCAACATTTCTCCATGAAAATTAAGTATGAAACCTCATTTCGAACATATTTTGAATGTCGAGCGCAAATTCGGCCAGTAATGATAGTAGCGCTGTAATCGCACGACGATGAGTCAACGGCCGGTGAAATGGCTGCTAGTTCGTTCACCTTTCACCCAATTTGCCTAAATACACACCGACCGAGAATAGTTGGCATTGTGTCGCTTCCAATGCCATATAATAAGCGTGTGCACTACAAATTGTCAGCATAATTTCTGTAGTATGTTCGATATTTTGAATAGTACTTATGTTTTTATGGCTGAAGGAATTTTCCGCAGTTTTTGCACGGTATGACTGTCAGAGTGACGTTTAACAAGATGTAAATTGTTGTCTATGGTTTAGAGTGGCGCAAAAAATCTTTTGTGTTTCTTCATGCCGTGATTTATCCAAATAAATGGTGCTCATTATAAATCCATAGATCCGTGGACAAACTCTTTTTCTCATGAGGACAGACAGAAACTACAGAATGCCACCTGCTTCTTCTACAGAATGACATCTTTACATACTGCTTTTATCGTCCGCGACTTATATTTTCTATTTTGTATCAAAACATATAGTTTCTGCTTGAAACCTATATTTGCGACATGCGAAAAATCGCGGTGAATATCATGAATCGGAAATGTTCACGGAATATTTAAACAGTTTGAATTAAGACTGTTGTGACGTGCGAAATGCGAGCGGTGTTGATTATATTGATTAAATTGGCTATGTTTAGACTACCTGGAAAAATTTGGTATACCAAATAAAATATTTGATTAGATCATGTATTGTATGCCTACATGATCTAATAGAGTTAAACAAAATTGATTGGTTGTCTATGATTGTAGAGCAAAAACGATTGCTGAGGTTCTTGGTCATTATTATGTGCCAAGTTTTTTCCCAGCCACCAGTAAGCCAGTAAGTTGTGTGCCAGTTTTTTTGGAGTCGACTTCGAGTCTAACCAGATGCAGCTGAACACCAGTGCATTACTTGGAGGGACTGCCTATCTCACCTTAGCTTAGTTACTGGTTAATACGATAACCCTTGGTAAGATTGGTAGCCAGACCCAGACTACTGTAACGACTGTCAAAGATCTACAAATGACAACTGGGACCAACGTCATACGTATTAACCCTTATTGGAAAATATTACGTTTATGAATGAGCGTGCACTACGTAACGGCGCGGCCATACGTCACGTACACCCGATCAATACGCGCTTTTATCGTAACGGCAATCTCATCTTGCACAGCATTTTAATGCCGCATAAAAGCTAACTGTCTCTCCAAAATAAATACCAGCAAAATGTGAAGGTAGGTCGGCAAACGGTATCCGACAATGAACTCTGAAAGTGGAACAACGACCGCCCAATTTGGCATTTGGTCTCGTGGTGAAAAAAAAATTATCGCCACCGGCGGTACCAGGGTATCATGTACTAGAGAAAGGTTGAATTTCGAGTGCTTGAATGTGTGGGAGTACTACTTACTGGCCAGTTCTATCTGTGTGTGTCATTGTAGTCGCAGCGTAGTAGAAAGCTCAGCGAGTGTTTGTTTACATTCGCTATTTAAAAAAAGAGTGAAACGGTGAAACGACGAACTGTCAAATTGTTTGTTGGTACTCGTAGAATGTAGGTCGATTAGACTGTTTCGTTCACTAATGCGTAGAGAGCATGCAATGGAATTTTATTTGTGAAAATTGTTTGTAGGAATAGAAAGAGTCGACGGACGTACCAAAAAAGTTAGGAAAATCGAAGTGTGTGACAATAGAAGAAATCTCAGAAAATTCAGCATTGATGATATGGAAGCTCAAAATAAGAAATGAAGTATTTACCTACTACCCGTCGAGGCTGCGGGTTGTTCGAAAGAGATACCGCGGCCTCGGCGCAAGGGCTAAGAAGGTACATGGGTGGTTTTTAGTCAGTAGAAGTCTGACACTCCCTTCCGCTCTGCCCAAGAGCGGGAGGGGTTATTTGATGACTTTCCACAAGTCATAAAAAAATGTATTTAACTACTATGAATTTTATTAGATCTAACGAAAATAAACTACTACAGCAGCTGCCTTACATACAGAAAACTCAAACCGATCAGGGTTTCAATCTATTCGGTGACAGATCGAGGAATAAAAAGAATCGCCAAGAATCATAAAGAAAGAAAATGTTTTTTTTTGAATCGCCACTGGTCTTCCTTCAGTAGCGACTGGATACCGAAACGCTTTGTATAACTACTATGGCCATATTAAGTCCTTATCAACGCCAATACAGTCTGGAATATAAACATATAACCTTGCCACCAATCCGCGCGTCCCAAATTTAAACCGAGCCATAGATAATCCCATTTATTAGAAGAATAGGTACTTAAATAGTTTCTCAGAACTGGCGTCAGATATCCGGTTTCCTTCCTGTTTAATTATCATTACGGCACTTAGGAAATCATCATCAAATTAATGTACGACAATGTAAGTACATAGTTTTCCTTATGTAACATTACGTTATATTAGTCACTATGTGTGACATTATAAGTGCGATTTTCCTTCTTCGTTATGACGTAGTTTTATGATAATTTAGCGTGGTGATTGTCAGTTATTAACTCATTTTTTAAATTAATAAACCATGTAACTATGTCCATCATATCCGGCGAGATCCGGATCCGGGATGTCCACGTACTAAAACAAATTTTTCCACGCAGATATAAGGCGTTCACGTCATTTCAGCTGCTTTTTACCTAAAACTCACATCGTAGTCAGGGAACACAGGAACGTAATTTGTTATAGAAAATACTTTTTATTTTTCACTTTTTAGTGGTTCACATGTGCTTACCCCTTTGAGGCATGATGTTATGTTATGAACTGGTGAAAACAATAGACAGACATGAGATTTCAGCAATTCCAGTCCATTTGCTATCATTGTTATGGAGTTCCGTTGCCTATCTCCAAAGTTCTTCATCACATTTTCTCCAAATTGAAATGGGACCATTCCGAGAAAGTTCTGTTCCAAAAACTACCCAAATCGCTTTAAGTTAAACTATAAAGTTTAAGAGTTCTTTCTATTTCTCCAGGATCCCAACATCAGAAACTTGATTTGATGATCATTGGACCACCTGGGAAGTAGGTAGACCCTTTCAAAAAAAAAATATCCATATCGGTCCAGCCATTTTCGAGTAATCGGGGAACATACATAAAGAAATAAAAAAAAAATCCCGACGAATTGATAACCACCTCCTTTTTGAAGTCGGTTAATGATTACCAGAACCATTCTGCAGATTTTCTAATTTCGTAAGCTATAAGAGTAGAGGAGAGTCCAAGAAACAATGGATGGATTGAGAAGTATGGAAGAAGACATGCTGTGCCTACCGCAAATAAGTTGTAATAAGACATGCTGTGCCTACCGCAAACAAGTTGTAATAAGACATGCTGTGCCTACCGCAAATAAGTTGTAATAAGACATGCTGTGCCTACCGCAAATAAGATGTAATAAGGGCAAAAGAGTGATGATAATTATTCCATTTGAATAACACTAAACATTAGGCAAATACCTGGTCCACGTCTGAATTCTAAATGCATACAAATCACTTCATTCTACCTTATAATGTTATAGGGACGTATGGCCATACCAAGACAGACGATTCCCTTTATATATGGTGACTGGTAATTAGTGACCGATATTTAAACACATGATCGCGGCAGGCCCAGAAGAAGATGGCGGGACGAACTCGACTCTTTTCGCAGGGATTGGCATTTAACAGCATTGGATAGGGATAAGTGGAAAGAGGGAAGGGAGGCCTTTGCCCTGCAGTGGGACATAAATGGCTAGTTTGATTTTGATTTAATTTGATCGTAATTATGATAACAAACCACTTTTGCTATGGGACCAAACTAGAAATCGTGAAAAAAAATCAGTTATTCAGTATATTTTGACTCTATAGGCGAACATAAATCGGTCACTAATAATCACCAGTCAACATAAATTCATTCTCTTAAAAACAGGTTTTCACCAACTAAAATGGCTACCGTTAATGGAACATTGGAATCAAACAGGAAGATTTTTTGAGGGAAAGCCTATTATAATGAGTGACGTATTAAATTCAAAAAGATTAAACGCTCTTTTATCTAATAGGATAAATTGTATTACGTCGGTTATGATTAATTATTTTAAATTTAATTAACCAAGATTCATAAGGAAACTTTATTAGTCACCCATTACGTGCGTAGAAACTGCATGATAGGGAATAATTCAGGGAAAAGTAACCGGTTTAACAGATTACCATTGATTTTAGCAGTTAAATAAATATTTTATAGCTTCGCTCTATAGCTGACATCACTAGCCTTCGTGGAAGGTAACTCTTCTTTTTTTTTTCGTTTTTTTTTTTTGGGTGGTGGGAAATCATCAAATAACCCCTCCCGCTCTTGTGCAGAGCGGAAGGGAGTGTCAGACTTCTACTGACTAAAAACCACCCATGTTCCTTCTTAGCCCTTGCACCGGAGCCGCGGTATCTCTTTCGAACAACTCGCAGCCCCGACGGGAAGGTGACTCTTCTTAAGAGAGAAAAGAGTATGATGCCCAATGAAATTACAAAATTCAATTTTGGTGAAAAAAGAAAAAGAGTCATCTAAGTAAGTGTCAAACATGAGAGCTTAATGTAACCGACGTTGCTGAAAACCTAATAAGTATAAGTTGTGAGGCATAGTTTTCTTTTCGTCGGTTTTCATTAAAAACACACACAAACAAGTTCAAACAACACACGTCTCATAATTTGATTCGATTCCAAAAAGAAATACGTACAAAAAAACTAACACTCTTCTATCAAAGTACCAGGGACGCATAGTCCGTTAGGAGGTCACCCGAAATATACGCACACAAACACACGCATTATATTTGAATGCGCAGCACGTGACGTTCACATGCGTACCAAATAAATCGGTATCGTAGAACGAAAGTCGTAGCTGACAGAGAATTTCGTCGGCGCTGGTCAATACATGTTGGTTCATGCTTGCATGGAACTTATTTTTTGCAAAGTACAAAACCGTTGGAATATCGAGGAATTTTCAGAAAATATTTGAAACAGAAATTAATTCGAGAAACAGAAAAGTATAGAAGAAGAAGACATGTTGCGCCGACCCCAAATGAATTGGAATAAGGGCAAGAGAAAAAAAAATGAATTCAACGGCATCTATGGCAATTTTTGGCCAAACAAAGCCAGTGGACCACTCCACTGGCTTTGTTTGGCGAAAAATTGCTTTTTTATGGCATATTAAAATTATATCAATGGTTATTACGACAATATATTAAATAAATATTTTCTTAATTTAGTTACATTTACAGTTTTTTTTTTAAATATGGTTTTTAAATCTTATTTTCTGATCATTACTCTCTAAGCATCAGAAAACAAATGGTTTTCATATTCAAAGTAACATATTTACTCAAATACAAAACAAAACAAATAACTGAATCGCCTACGCGACGCGGCGGGGCCACCCGGGAAAGCGAGAGAGCGTGCGCGGGAA
This sequence comes from Diarsia brunnea, assembly GCA_949774965.1. NCBI lineage: Eukaryota > Metazoa > Arthropoda > Insecta > Lepidoptera > Noctuidae > Diarsia > Diarsia brunnea. The sequence continues at coordinate 5,193,472 of OX459019.1, forward strand.
ATAGCAATATGGCTGCCCGATGTTTTTCTTCACGCCGCGAGTTCAGCAACGAAGGCAATGGAACTACATATTTTGAGCATCTTGATGGTTGTTTGTTACTAACTTGTGTTAATGTTTATTTGATAAGTTTACAAGACTTTTTTAAATGTTAAAAGATTTTTGTTCGAATATAATTTCAGCATAATTACAGTTTAAAGAACATAACTGTGGCAGGATACAGCTACATTAATTATAGTCTTTAATTAGCAATTATTAGTATAGATTCTTTTTTTTTCAGATGATTTATTTATTCATGTCCATACGTCACAATATACAAGTTAAATGGCGACAAATCATTCTATGCCTACTTGTGTTTCATAAACATAATGTAAGTATTTATCGCAAAACCACTTAATTCTTTTGCAGTCCGTAATTAACATGCTGTGTTGAATTACCTGAAACCCAGGAATTTTTCGAAAAATAAAACTTGAATTTTTATTAAATAATAATTGGGAAAGTTTTATTATAAGGATAACTGAATGAATTAATAACTTAGTTAAACCAGCATGGTTGCCATTGTTTAAAATTGTTATCCTCTTTTGGGTTGAATATTAATTGCCTTGAATAGGTTTAACTTATAATAGGGTTTATTTATAATATAAATTAGCACGAATTTGTGTTGGCACGCCCTCTATTACATGGAACTTAATAATGAAGTCTGGAAACAGGAAGCATTTATATTACGACTAGCTAATGCCCACGTCAAATTATATACTAAAACCTTCCCCGAGAACCACTCTGTCCATTGGTGAAAACAGCTCGAAAATCGGTGCAGCAGTTTTTGAGTTTATCGCGAACAGACAGACAGAGTGACGCAGCGGAGGACTTTGTTATATAATAGGTATGTAGTGATGCGATCAGTAGGGTAGTTAATAATTATAATAAATAATTACGTAACAAACAAAATCCTTTTGCCATTGAAATAGACAAAGTAACATTATTCATTGCGTTATTTACGTTGTGGGGCAGACGAATTCCTAAAACATATGGATCAATGGATTACAAATTTCCTCCAAAATCCTTCAGACTAGTACTAAAACCGTAGATTCAAGACGGACCAAATCCTGACTACAATCATCTACATAATTCCGTCTTTCATCATCATCTGCCTAGCCTTTTCCCGATTATGTTGGTGTTGACTTCCAGTCTAACCGGATGCAGCGGAATACGAGTATTTTACATCGTCGCTCGATGTAAAACCAGGCAGATAGGATCCCAGATAGATACCTATCTCACCTTCACAACCCAGTTAGAACTGGGTAATACCTGGGTTACCCCTTGGTAAGAGTGGTTGTCAGACTTTCAGAGCACTGACTACCAATAACGACTGTCAAAGATTTATAAATGACAACCGGTACAAATGGATTAACGTGTTTTCCGAGGCACGGAGGAAACTCGGGGTGGGAAATCATCAAATAACACCTCCCCGCTCTTGGGCAGAGCGAAAGGGAGTGTCAGACTTCTACTGACTAAAACTAACCCATGTTCCTTCTTAGCCCTTTATGTCGAGGCCGCGGTATCTCTTGCGAACAACCCGCATCCCCGACGGGTTTATCCTACGCCTCCGCTATTCTTTTTTTATTAATTTCATTGCGGGATCTAAGACAGTTGCTTCTCTGGAACTTCGTCGAGTTTCATTGTCTCGGCGCTTTTCTGGAGATTGCCACTGTTGATTCTGGTGTTTAGGAGTTCCAGTGGTTTGGGAGTAGTATGGCAGGCTTGATCAAAAAGTACCGTCAAGTTCCTTATTCCAATTTACTTGGGGTCAGTATGACTTCTTCTTCCATACTTCACTCGCTCACCTACCTACATTCTAGGCATTACCGTGCACACACGGCATATCTTTGTACTTATTCTTGGCAATGTTTTTACCGTGTTTGCTTTTGTTTTCTATGCAATCCGGATGACGGCGCACTTGCATAGCTTGGGATAGTGATCGCGATGCATGCATTAGTCTCGTACGTGCTTGTATGCCAGCTTAAGATATGCTTTGCTGGGCTTAGCCCGTTCCATAGCTCGGTAAGCGACCTTAAACTTATGAACCAACCGTACTATGAGTGTCTACATTTCAGCGCCATCAAAATTTGTCTTGCCCTTATCCCAATTCATTTGGGGTTGGCGCGGCATGTCTCTTACTTCCATACTCCAATATTACTCATCATCTTGGGAGACAACTCTTTAAGTATCTACATTTCGGCACCATAAGTCATAAAATATAGGACGTAGAATGCACTGGTTGAAGACCTTAATCTCTCCCTGTATTTAGCTCTGTTGAACACGCGAAAAGATCCCACGAAACGTCCTAAAGAGAAGTAACCTAGTAGTAGGAATATCGAAAACAAATAAATGTTTAATATCAATAAGACGTATTTTTTAAGAGTGATGACACCTATAGCTTGAAAATATTAACACAAGAACACACTTTACCATTCACCACGCACTTTATCAATTAGTCACTGATAACGATCAACAAATGCATAATTATGTTAATCAGCAACGATAAAAAGTGCCCCATCTGGTAATAATGCCGGAATGAACGCTGCTAAGCAAATGAGATGCTTTCTCGACTTGCATAGCTGATTAGTATACCTCACTTGTACTGGCTTGTGTTGATATTCAACTAGATTTGATCGCGACTTCGTTTATAAAAAAGGTATTTTGAGCAGAGGCTCATTATTATAGGGTTAGTAAAATAGTTTTTTTTTTTTTGACCGTCGGTAATCATCAAATGGAGGAGCTCGTGGCTTAATAAGAACTGCCACTCGGGTCGATCTTTAGGTAAAGCTGTGCTTGCCTAGGTCGGTCTGTGGATGGGTGACCGCCCGACATACCGAGTTTCAAGCACGTTAAGATGTTGGTCCCGGCTGCCATATTATATAGATCTTTGGCAGTCGTTACAGGTAGTCAGTGACCTGAAATTCTGACATCCAGTCTTACCAAAGAGTATCGTATTACCTGGTATTAACTGGGTGTGAAGGCAGTAGCTCCATGTAAAATACTGGTATTCAGCTGCATCCGGTTAGACTGGAAGCCGACCCTACCATAGTTGGGAAAAGGCTAGGCAGATGATGGTAATCATCAAATGACTCCTCTCGCTGGGAGTGTCAGACTTCTACTGACTAAAAACCACCTATGTTCCTTCTTAGCCCTTTGTGACGAGGCCGCGGTATCTCTTTCGATCAACCCGCAACCCAGATGGGCAGTAAAATAGTCCTTAAAAACGAAGTGTTAGTAAACAACACAATACGGTGACACATGTAACTGACAGAAGTGAACCACAAAGAGACAGTCCATCATTCTGCCGGCAATCATACCATATTGGTCATTTACTGAGCTTAAGGCCCTGAACCCCATTACCACGATGGGCAAAGTGTTACTGGGTTCTTTCACCAGAAATTTCTCAGTAACATACTGAAATCTAGATATGAGTCAGGTTTACTCTATAATGCTGATTTAAATATTAGTGGCGAAGTATGCGTATTTCCTTTCATTCTGACATCTGCCTAACCCTAGGATACTAGTGATGTCATGTCGCTTTAATAACGTGATAAAATATAACATTACTTGGAACTAGCTCTAAATTAAATCCTCCAGTACCATATGTATTGGAGGATTTGTGAACAAAATTCCCTACAAAGTGGTTGGTAAATTAATCACCTGATTTTATATACCTTACCAGTCATGATACCCTGGTAAAAGTAGTTACTTAATGGCAAAACATAATTAATTTTGTATCTAAACAAACACTTTATACAATCTTATCAAATAATGCCAAATCAAGTGTTACTGAAGTGTGCCAAGAAATGATAACGGCTTATCATTACTTCTAATGATGATTGTCTGAAGGAATCTTTTGTATGGTTATGTGGCCTTAGTACATTAAATAAATTATGTTAATGTTATTAATTACTTTTTGTAATTTATTTAATCTTATCATTATTTATTTGGATTAAAAATATGGTGGAGTGCCTAAATGGTGTCCGTTAAATTTTTGAAATATTATCTTCTTCTTAGTCGATTCACTCTTGCCAGAGCGGTCGTGGTTTTCATGTTCCAGAAGGTTGGGCAGCAGACAGCACCCGCCGTACGACGTCCCGCCACCCCTGCCTGCTGGCCGTCAATCGGGCACATTCGTGCACGGGAGCGCCCATCGCAGCCTTCACCTGGTCCGTCCATCGCATCGGAGATCTTCCCCTTGGTCTTGTACCCTCGACTTTACCCTGCACGGCAAGACGTTCTATGGAGTCGTTTCCACGCCGACTAACATGCCCAAAGAATTTAAGGATCCGAAATATAATATTTTTTTCAAAAACATGAACTACTATGGTTATAAAGAAATTAATTTTGCTAACCATAAAAAATATATTAAGTCAACCTTAACAGATAGACATTATGTCGCGGATTTATTTTAACGCAACGGAGTTTCCGTTCTCAAAAGGATAAAATTTTTCCCATTTTTGCAACATTTTTCATTGATGCTCCGCTCCTATTAAGAGTAACGTGATGTCATGTAACCTATAGCCTTCCTCAATGAATGGGCTATCTAACACTAAAATATTTTTTCTATACGAAACCGTAGTTCTTGAGATTAGCGCGTTCAACCAAAAATATGAGTACAAAAAACAATCTCAAAAACTAAAAACATGTCCGAGTTCAACCACTGGTACAGCCGCCCTAATTAATTGCAATAATACCAATTTTATTGACCTTCATTGCATTGCTAACAAGCTATGATGCCCTAGTACCTAAGTAATTAATAAATTTATTAATCAAATCAATTAATTAGTGTTCTAATTACTACCTGTTATCAGTTTCATAAGTATCTAGATACTAGTTATCGCGTCGTTTCATGAAACATTTTCTTTGACCTTCGTTGAACGCAGTTTATGTCATCCTGTAATACCTGAAGGGTGAGAGGTGCACTTAATAGTACACCACATTTTACCAGTTATGTTTATTGCCATCAACCAACCACAAATCCAGCCTCCGTGGCTGCTACAGAGAAATTCCTAATGAAAAAACTCAATAGCACTTAGCTCGACTTGGAAACCAAACCCACGCCCTCATACGCACCAGTAGCACTTGCGACCACTAGACCAACGAAGCAGTCGAGTTATGTTAAGGTGAATGCTCCAACTAGCCCGCGAAATTCAATTTTTTTTACGTTTTTTGCAATTTGCAGGTCAGTGTTAGTTTGTATGTTGATTAGAATATTAATTGCGGCTGTAAGATATATATATGAACTTGGAGGCTTGTATTGATGATTTTGATGATTATAATTCTGTAAGTACATACGTCATACAGCCGCAATTAATATTCTAATCAACATACGAACTAACACTGACCTGCAAATTGCAAAAAACGTAAGAAAATTTGAATTTCGCGGGGTGGTTGGAGCATTCACCTTAATGTCCCATATAAAAGGGACGTTCCTAAAAACGTGTGACGAAAAATTGCCAAACTTAAGTGGTAGTAGGCAGGGCACATTGCTCGCAGAACAGATGGCCGATGGGGCCTAAAAGTTATGGAGGGGCGACCCCGAACTGAACGAGAAAACGTTGCGTTGGAAGATCTCAATAGGTGGACCGACGTCCTTTTTTTTTTGGGGGGTGGGAAATCATCAAATAACGTGTCCCGCTCTTGGGTAGAGTGAAAGGGAGTGTCAGACTTCTACTGACTAAAAACCACCCATGTTTCTTCTTAACCCTCCATGTCGACGCCGCGGTATCTCTTGCGAACAACCCGCAGCCCCGACGGGTAGTAGGTAAATACATACTTGATTTCATATCTTGAGCTTCCATATCATCAATGATGAATTTTCTGAGGTCGACGTCCTGGAGAAGGTTTCGTGGATCCGCTGGATGCGAAACGCAAGGGGCCGGCAATGTAGCGACACTTGGAGGAAGCCTAAGAGCAGCAATGGACGTCTTTTGGCTGAAACGATGGTGATGGTGGTGACATACGACGTAATCGCGAAGTATGTGTTGCTACGCTTAGACGTCCTACGTCATAGGATACTGCGGTTATTTTAACATGCGGTCACCATAATCAGTGGTTATCAGTAGGTACCTTAAGCTAATTGCAGATTGTATCTGTTTCCCGTTACTCTAAATACGAACAATTTAATTTAATTAATTCGAGTTTGATAACGTTTTCCTTAGTTGCAACTATTAAACCTTTACTAAAGTTATATATGGTTGGCAACTGCATTTTAATGTAATTAGTAACGGATAGGGAAGTTGAGTTCCCGGAATTTAACCGCGAATGGGACAATTTTGTGCCGACCCTTTTTCTAAAAGTGTTGAACAAACTAAACTTGAGAGGGAACACCTATAGGGGCAGATTAAAGTATGAGGTAACCTTGTGAGGGAAACATGGAGCATTCGTAAGTCACAAAGCAGTCATGGTCGAACGGCTTAAGCGGCTTCAAATGCAGCGTCTCTTTTCATCCGTCTTCTCCAAATCCCCGCATTTAAAATGGCCACTTTAGCAAATCATTATAATTATGAATTGCGTTAAAATTCGTAAAATGGTCACAGACGCAGTTACTGTTATGAATAGTCCATTTTACGAATTTTAACGCAATGCATATTATGATTCTATTATGATCTGCTAAAGTGGCCATTTTAGAGCCCCAATTAATTTGCGGTCGGTGCAGCATGTCTTCGTCTACCATAGTTATCTAATCTTCATCTCATCGAACACCTTCTTTCTTCCATTCATCGTTTCTTTGGTCTTCCTCTACTCTTACACTACAACTGGTATAATTATGGTCTTTTTTATTTTTCCCTTAAATTGAGTGGTTTCTGGATTGTTCCAGTGACCTGTTGCCACTTTATTTATCTTTTTTTTGATGGGTGCGAAATCATCAACTGAATCCCCCCTTTCTGGACGAAGTGTCAGACTTCTACTGACCAAAAACCACCCATGTCCCTTCACAGCCCTTTGTGTTCCGGGGCCGTGGTATCTTTTTCGAACAACCCGCACTCCTGACAGCAACCCGTAGCTCCTGCAATTTTATACATCCGAAGTCATAAGATTTATAAATTAGTTACTAAGCGAATCGCAAGAGGATTTTCAGAAACCATCCTGTTTGACTCAAAATTCCGGATAGGTACAGGAGCACCCACAAAAGTCACATTAATAATAATATATTAAACAATGGCTTCTGATAACTATTTCCCCTTATTTTTTAATACAATAGAGACGTACGTACATTTTGAATTGATAAGTAAATTAATAGAACTGGAAATTAGCTTAACATAGGTAACCTATAATAGTAAATTCCAATGAAATTCATGGTTATCGGAACCTAACTGGGTTTTGGAAATTATCATTAGGTAAGTTAACTAGTTTTAGTAGGTTTAGTTACTAATAAACATGACCTACAGGGTGCTTATCCAAATAAATTAATTTAGATAATCAAGAATCATCAGGTTTCTGTTAAGATATTTTTTTCACGCATTACAAGTATGGAGAGTTTCCTATTTGTAAGATTCGTGGCGGCCACTATTTTCTGACCGTGGAACATCTAAGACTCCATTTTCAAAACATTTAAATGGCATTTTATCTTCATAAAGACTGCCAGCATTATAACCTGCATTCACTTCACTTCCTCAATCGCCTCACACTTGCATATAACATAATATACTCCCACGAACCACCAAACACGTGTCTCAAACAGTTACATAACCCCATTCGGACAACCTTCTCAAGTTACAACCACCTAACTTGACCCAACCACGACATACACCACTTTACATTACCCATACTTAACCAAGGTCATCTTACACTGGCCCAAACACTAATGTAGTATGATCTTGCCAGTAACGGGGTACCGTTGCGTTGCGATGATATTAGCAAAGCCTTGTGACCCAGATAAATGTGTACCGTTACCGGACATCGAACCTGCACCCCAAGTGTGACATTTATGCGGAACTGAATTAAGGCAGGTCGGTTTAACGGAGTATATAATTTATAGATGATGGCTGCAAAAAATATAGGTGTACGGTTATGATTGGCGGTTAAGAGTTTGTTTGTTTTCAAAACCGTTTTGTATCCTGTTGAAGACCGTTCGAAAATTGGACAAAGTGTTCTTGAAAAGAAAAATGAAAACAAAGAAAATTTTCGTCGGCATTCATTCGTGATTTCTGACACAACACAATAGGTCTACAAGCTGCTCAGAAGTGGCCGAATATGGGTCAATTGGTCAGCATTACTCAAAGTGGTCTCAAAACGCAAAAAACAAAAACATCCTAGTCCTAAAATCCCCGAAAGGTTTTGACAGAGGTACCCCCACATTTCGCCAGCTATGTTTAAGTCCCGACTCCCCCTGTTTGGCCTCGTCTTATATTACATGAAAAAGGAAAACTCCCAAACGAAGCACCTCCTATGAAAATGTAGAAAAGATGAAGGAACCAAAGTGGAGGGACCAAGACGTAGATGCGGTATGTATAAGTAACCCGTTATGTAACCTTAGTTAGTAGTTAGTTTACAGGAGTGCTTCTTTCAGCTTAGTGTGACTCATCCAGCTTAGTGTGCTTCATCCAGCTTAATGTACTTCATCCAGCTTCCTCTGTTGATCTCATTACAGGAGTGTTGTTTTTTTAAGTGGTCTAACATAGGATCTAAAGACTCCTTAAGCTTGCCTTAACTCAGTGCAGACATTATTATCAAGTATCAAAACACAAGATACCAAACCTGACTCATAAAGGAAATATCTCACATCCTCCACACCGTTATGCGACCCCAATCATAAGCATTTTTAACAGCCAAAATCAAAAAAAGGCTTTATGTAATTTTAGCTTTATTCACATTTGGGTCAACCAAACTGGATGCGTCAACGATTCTTGTCCCGTTATGCACAGTTTGACACACTGGGCTTAATGATCTAACTGTATCTGAACCGCTTATTTCTTTGATAAATTATTATGTTATTTTTTGCACAGTGTGCTCAAAGGCTTAGTTAACCAGGAAATAATGAGGGGTTCATATAAATTATTATGTCAGTACAGACAGATTTTATTGTGAAGTAATAAATGATTCAAAATTATGTGTGTATTTGTATACAATTATTCCCAGAAATTACTTTTATTTGACGGTTTTCAATTTGTTGTTTAAGATTGTTAAGTTTAATATCCCCCCACCATAAATTGCGCTTGATTTTATGTGATTGTTACAATAAAGACATAAAATATACCGTTATATCCTACACATTTTCAGGCAATTAAATCTCTTGTAACTTCACATCTATAGACATAGGTTTTCCATTGTTCCATATGCGATTTCCTCAAGAATTTTCGCTGTTGCATATATAAAACCTCTTCAAACGCTTTCTATACAACTTTCGTGTTGTTCTTTTGCTATAATTATACAAAAATATATTCTGGGTGTGGTAGCTCTCGCTTTGAGAGCCTCTGCTGATCGGAAGCAGGAAATGCTTCAGATTTCGCAACGAATTGTTGGACAGTTACTCATTTAAAATTTTTTGGGAGCCTTTCTTACCACCAAATATGCATCGTATGACTTTGACATTGTTTAGCATTGAATAATAATCAAAAGGCCTATGTCAAGATAATACCGGCGCCGGTTGTGTGCGCGGGTCGAGAGTTTCGTTACGTACGATTTTAAGACCGGCGCAGGTTGCACAGTGAACGCTAACATACAAGTACTTATATCGAAACGCCCTCCGACCAACACATGCGACCGGCTCAGGCTTGCTCAGAAATAGGTCTAATGCCAGAAGGAAATGGCCAAATGACATAAGTTACAAAATGACTAAATAGCTTAGATCAATCCTGTTCAAACACTTTGTAACGAAACTGTTTGTACTTTATCTAAACCCTCAGGAACGAAACAAGTGTCGTTACAAATGTCTAAAGAGAAACACATAACTAAAAACGTAACGGAGATCCATATATTCATGCCAGCTACTGTTAAAGGGTAAATTATAATAATAAATATTGATAAACCTCACATCATGTGCCCAAGTCCCGTTGGGATCCAGATATAGCTGCTACTTATTAGGTTTCGATCACAATCGTTCTGTAATAGGCGTCTATATACAGTCCTGAGGTCGCCTCTGCTGTAATTAGCTTACAGCTAAAGAAAATATATCGCCATGTTGGTTCAGATCCGCAAACACTTCCAGTAAACCGATAATACTACGGTGGGCTGATATAGAAGTTAGCTGGAAACGACTCGAGTAAACTGTTAGAGATTATATAACATAAGTAGCAGCCACGGAGCCTGAATTTGTGCCTGGATGATGGCAATAGGCTCGCCGCAAATTACATGGGACTTACAATATAACTGGCAGAATGTGGGTGTACACTATTAGGTACACATTTGACTAACTTTTCTGGGATTACACGCGTAGTATGTGTGTGTATCATAATACATTATGTTAATTTAAACGAGGGACATATTGACATGATACTAATAAAAATATGAACAAATTTAAAACACTGATAAATAACTTACAGAGCCAAATATTATATTTTGGAAAGTCTCGCAACCCTTGTGTGTATCGCGGGTCAAGGACTTTAAGGTATAATCCATTTTCCTTTCATATTTGAAAACTGGTTTAGGACAATAGGGAAAAAGAAACGTCTAATAAAGTGAGATATCGAGAGGCACAATTACGTCACAAGTTTATAGTTTTTTTACAGATTTGGGACGAGAATCGAATACTGAATACCCTCCTTCAATATGTTCCTCGTGTAACTTCTGTATAACATCGCGGCTGATTTTCACGACGCGTTCGGCAAAAGTGTACCATTTTCGCTATCACCACTTTTAGCCAGTAATGTGTGAGTGAGCCTGTTGCCATCAACTGGGCATAAATCCAGACTTTAGGCTGTTATTCCACCAGAAATTGCTCTGCACCGGCTTGGAGTCCGAATGATGCATTTCTCTTAAGTTGCAATTCCACAATTATTAAATTTAATAAAATTGTTCATTAAAATTAACAATGTGCCGCATCTTAAAAATACAGCACAACAATAAGTGATTAAGCTACACAAGAAATTCCTTCCTTTCAGCCATTACCACATCCAGTACAACAGGATCTTCATAATAAGCCTCTAGACAGTTATCTCACCATCCCAGTTCTGGGAGCAACCATATCAGGATGTAACTGTGAGCTCTCTCGTTAGGCAACCCGATGTAGGTCATCCGTTACTGATAGCTTCAAGTTATGGTTGACTGTGGTTAGGGCGGGGCTGGTAAACGGACATGGTTGAAGCTGGGTAATTATTGGGTGGGTGGATGGTTGGTTTATGTTGTGTTGTGGGTGACTGGACTTTGTCGTTCGGGAGGTGTGCTTTTTCCGGTTTTTTTGTGTGTTCTGGAGTAGAATGTGTAACTGGGAGTCTGGAGATGGGATGATGTTGAATATTTTAGAGCCACCGTGGCTTGATGCAAAGATTTGTTGATCGTTTACCTTTGGCCGACTTCTTGTGTCACATGTGAAGCGATAAAAATTGACTTCCTGTAATTACAATTTGCCGTTCATTGTGTTTGTTTGTCACTTGGACTTTTCTTTACTCATATCTGGCCGAGAATGGCAACACTTTGCCCCCCATCAGAATACAAGCTCCTGTGATATTTGTTTTAAATATGACAGCACCATGCTTAGAGACCTGTACCTTTTGGTCTCGTACAGGACTAATTTTATTTTAATGCAAGCCTTATTTTTTAGCATTTATTATGTTTATTTTATTGTTAATTTTTATCATTCTATAAGAATAATAAATACGTATTATGTCAATCTTTCGTTCAAATTCGTAATAACATCAATATTATTGCAGTTTTTTTATGTAAAATATTACTCGGGCCATCTGCCAAACAAAAAACAAACCTTACCACAAAGTTATCAAAGCAAACATCGTCCATACATAACAAATGACAAATCAACATGGTCGGAATAAGTGATACACGACAGTTAGTGTTCTCAGTGAGGACTCAAAAGCTGTATGTGGGCCGACCGTTACGAGTGCAGGTATGTGCGTGGTTGTGTGGTGTTTGTTTTGATTTTGTATGGAGTTTGGATGAGTGGAGAGATGAGAGAGAAGTCGGGAAATAGATAATCTTACTTCTTGCTACTAGGCGAAAGTTTGGAAAGATGTTTGTCACTCAATCACACCAAAACGGCTGCATGGATCTGGATAACATTTGCCATAGAGATAGATCCCGATAGTATTTTTCTCGTAAATGGCGCACCAAGATTTTACACGTCCAGTGAACAGCTAGAATATTATTAAGAAGGAACTACCTCGTTTTACTCGTGGTCGGAACTGCTACTGCTAAGCTTGACTTCGGCAGTTTTATTGGGTTTATCCAGCAGGAATGACCTGCAAAAGTTCAAAAACGCAGAAAAAGACTGTTGTAAAGGGACCATTTAGAAAACCATTAAAATTAAAAACACGTAAAAACCCGCTACAAAGGTACAGGTTCTACCGCTTGTAAATCCTGGCAGGATCACACCCAATTCAGCATATCAAAGTATGTCATCAATTGAATACATCAGGTAAACCTTTTTCCTTAACTGCACAAAATATCTGGCATTGGTGGTTCAGTAGTATCGGCGCCGACTTACTTCGGTAGGCTAAAACTCCATCATCATCTATTTTGCCTTTTCCCAACTAGTTGGAGTCGGCTTCTAGTCTAACCGGATACAGCTGAATAGGTACCCACCAGTATTTTACAAAGAACGACTATTTATGTATAACTGGGTTTAGGAGGTATATCTTTGAGGAGGCATGCCGCTGAACATGAGGGCCTGGGTTCCTGGGTCGTGAAAAAGTGTTATTTGGATTTTTCTATCAGGAATTTTGTAGCATCCATGGAGTCTAGATTTGTGCCCGGTTGATGGACGGCATTACATTCGCTCCTATTACATGGAATTTAAAACATAACTGGCGAATTCTGGGTGTACTACTTGGTACACCTCTGCCTAACCCTACGGGGATTACAAGCGTAATGCTATGTTATGTCAAACAGTCATCCACACTGGTATTTGACAAAACACTTCAGGGCCATCGCAAGCATATTTTAAGACAGTAACCTATGAATAACTCCGACACTATTCTGACCTCCCCAAGGCTTTCTATTCACAAGTATTAAACAAGTCAAGTTTGTCTACCGTCATAACTAGGATCCGTTCTCTGACTCACTGAGTTCCGTGACGAACTGGGTTAAACGGCACGAATTACTTGACGTTTTGACGAAATATGTCAAAAGTTTAACAGATTAAAAGACCTTTAATAGAAGGATGTTGGATGAGGAAGTCGTGTCTTTGTGTGTTTGTGACGCAATGTGCGTTGCCTACCGACGCACATACAATTGCGTCACAACATCTCAGACCCAGTGGTGTATGAATGAAAAAGTTTTATGAATGAATTTGCCTGTTAAGTTACGCTGTCATAATTGTTGTTCCAAACAGCGTTGGCCCCGTGGTAGCGGCCCGGATTTGAATTACTTTATGTAATTTGTTTCATTGACACTGCTCTCAAAACGGTGATGGAAAACATCGTGAGGAAACCGGCATGTCTTAGAACCAAAAGTTCGAAACAGGCAGCGGTCGCCCAGTGGTGGCAGCCTCGACTTGGTACCAGATCCGGCAGACACATTACTTTGTCTAATTTAGTTCATCACCACTGCTCTCAAAACGGTGATGAAAAACATCGTGAGAAAACGTATCTTACAATCAAAAGTTCGAAAACATGTGAAATCTACCAACCCGCAACTGGGTTTGTCGTGGTGGATTATAGACGACTTATTCTCATAGAGCAGAGGCCCATGTCTCAGCAGTGGGAACACTACAGGCTCATCAAACAGAATAAAGAAGCTGAGGCTTAAGGTTATGGGAAGAACTTGTTTCCTATAAAATCAAAAGGCAGAATTGTGTGCAAGATCCCAGAGAAGGATCTGTGCCCTGCAGAGAAACCATACACACTAGTTTATTAGGTAGTCCCATACAGAAATTTAAGAAACTGGTCTTAATATAAAATGTTCCTCAAAGCAATTACTATTTAAATGCTATGTTGGCATGTATCACAAGCTGCAATGTCAAGGTTAGAAGGCTCTCCTCCTTAGAAACGTTTCATTAGCATCTCATTTAAATGAAAGCTCGATTCAAACCTACTTGAGATATTGCTGGAATAATGATTAGAGGGATGGACAAATGCAATGACGAATAAAGTGGCTGAGAATCTAATGAAGGCCGAGGGAATAATATAGTCCCCCTGATTTCGGTCACGGCGGTCAATCTTAGTGGTAACTAGCCATCGGCGCAGGAGATATTATAGTGCGTGCGCAGGCACTGGTGTACTCTCTGTTCCTTTACCCACATAGTCCGGTGGGACGGTAACGCGACACAACTGGAGAGAGATCAGGCTCAGGAACACCAGCTTAACGTGCTTTCCGAGGTACGGGGGTATTATAACGCCAACTTCCAAACTTCGGGCTACTATTGAAAATTTTCTAATGAATAAAATCCAATAGCACTATTTGCCAGCCCCGAGAATCGAGGACCCCTCTCTGCAGTCACGCTTGTGACCACGATACCAACGGAATTGACTGTGACCTGTGGTGAATAGGGAACCTTCGTTCGAAGTGGACGTGTTTTAATATAATTATGTTCTCTCTTTTTCTTCCTAAAACAAAGTTCCCGGAATGCCATTGTTTGGGGACCACACGTCACCATCTCAGGCCCAGTTTAAAACCAACATCGGGCAATAGCTGCTCGGCAGTTGGTGACTTTTTTTTATATTATTTAGATATTTTGTTGTGTGCACTAGTGGCATGTGTCAAATAAATATGTATTCTGTTTTCTTTATTTCTTATAGTTCAGGCTAGAAAAGTCACAGCGTAGGTTTATCTTGTTTGACCAACTAGTCCGGAGACCGTAAAGAGTTCCTTTGGCTGTTAGGATGACGATGATAATGACTCAGATGTGTCAAGTCAAAATTAACATAATATCTAGCTAGCTAAGAGAATGTATTTCGTAGGTAACGTGCAAGCAACTTTCGTAAGCACAGTTATGACCTTTGACCTAGAACTTGTTGCTTTAAAAAGATTTTCACGCGCTAAACTACAATGAGTCTTTGAGACGCGTTTAGATACCACAGTCCCACTTTGAACAATAGAATCACATATTTATGTACAACTTTTGAGTTTTAATAAAATGATGGGGAATGGAGTCTTTCTCTATTTCAATCACAGCAAGCCTAATCGTCGAAATAATCTCTAACTTTGATGCGATTTTGGCGAAATTATGGTAATATAGTCATCTACCAAGCCACACAGGATACACAATGGTGGATGACGGTCAACGTGGAGACGAGGCCTGCATCCCAGAGATAACATTACAGGCTGAGTATCATAGTTATCATGAATTAGTGACGTTAGTTTCATACAAGCCTAAAAGTTTTGTTTGTCCTTATAACCTACTACTCTTCACGATATGGTTTCTGAACAGTTTGCATGCCTTAAGGGCTTGACGAACCCGTCTGGGCTGCGGGTTGTTCGCAAGAGATACCGCGGCCTCGACATGAAGGGCTAAGAAGGAACATGGGTGGTTTTTAGTTAGTAGAAGTCCGACACTCCCTTTCGCTCTGCCCAAGAGCGGGAGAGGTTATTTGATGATTTTCCACCCGCCCAAAAAAAAAAAAACTTGAGAGGTGTCAAGGAACACCCGGATGGAACGAAGTTATTGTTATTATTTTTTATTATGTAAAAAAAAAAAAAAAAAATGTAGAAATGAAAATATCTGGCTTGCTTTCTATAAGAGAGAGAGAGACAGACAGAGAAACATGCGACGCCGCACAGCTTACAATAGCTTACTATAGCAAAAAGTGTCGTGACAACTTTTCGTAAGAATTTTTTCCGTCTAGCCCCCGTTCACAACGCGCGATAAGGAACTTCGTTCCAAAAAGGGCTTGACGAATTGTTGTACCAGATACAACTGACAGCTGCAAAGTTGACGATCTGATGTCTGCCTCAGTGAGCGGATTTCATTCATAGTTAAGAAGAAGAACAAGTCTTTTGTTCAAAGCTTTCTGATCTTTTGCATCCAAAGAAACTCATACCGTGGTAAAATAACAAACAGGTTTTATTAACCGAGTCCTAAAAACTAAGAGGTTATTTTAACTAAAAACATCCATCTGCCAACCCTAACGAAACTCCCTATCCTCAATAGTGATAGAAGAAAATGTCTGTTAGAGTTGTATGCCGCTAAAGTATATGTTGTAAGATTGGCAATAAACTTGAGGAGGTCGGGCCCCGGTATGTAGGTCGACCGTTCGCTGCGCCGACGCACCGAGCCCAGCGTACTATTCTGATGCGGATATTAACATTTATTTTGTTTGTTTTGGTTAGCGAGTTAGGAAATTTGAAAACTAGGAAAGTTAGTGGCTATTTTGTGGAGAGTTTAATGGAGAGTGGGAAAAAGGGTAAAAAAGCCAAATGCAGGAACCGTAAAACTTTATTTTGGATATCTTTTTTCTCTTGTCAAGTTCACTGATTCTTGATATAGGTTCTAAAGTCATCAGGACCAACGTGTTGATGATTTTTGTAAAGTTCGTGAATTCAGAAATGGACATCCACCAGTTCTGTGAAATAATAACTATTCAAGTTTCATTAGAACCATCTGTAAGGCAAACTTTTATTTACTTAGATTAATTATGGATACATTATAAAACTGAAGTGAGATGAATTACTAACTACAACACTTAATATAAAATTCACTCATTCCTAGCATTAATTTATTTTAAAAATATAATTTTTTGGTTAGTTTAGATAGAGAATATTGTGTGATCTGTATTGGCCTCCAATTATTTAATTACTAGCATGATTTTTAACTATACCTACTAAAACAATAAATTATTGATCATTTTGATCTGAATTAAAAAAAATTGATTGTTTGATTAATTGGCCAACAATATGAATCATTCATAGACAATAAATATAATTATTCCTTTGGACGTCATTTCGCCCATCTCAACATAAAACACTTTTCCTCCAAGAAAAAGACCTAACCCACGCAAATGCAAATTGACGTCTGTTTTTTTAATAAGCAAATTAATTTAATATAACTGCGTCAAAGGAAAAAGGGGAAACGGACATGAATGAAGAAGGAAGGAAGATAATTTTTGGTATGGTATCATATACCTATATAAAAAGGTTTTGTTAACCAACGTCACGCAATGTGAATTGGCGTGTTTCATGTTACTTACGTCTTTAAATAAAACCACAGGATGTTAGACCATAATTACTTAAGTCTAGGTACACAAAAAAGAATTAAAATAAACTGGTGATACGTTACAGAGATAAGTATACACATCATTTTTGAACTAGGGAAAATCACCAAAGATTTTGGATCCAAAAATTCTGACTCTTAGTGACCTGAAAATTGAACTTTTGGACAGGATAATACTTTATGAGTATACATGCACACATAAAGTCACGCCTTTTCCCATGGGGGTAAGCAGAACCCTTACATACTCTTTTTGCCTTTTCCGCGTTCATAATGGAATAAAAAACTATGAAAAATGTTTTAAAAAAAATATTTATTTGAAAAATTCTAACTCCAGAATACGGCCGCAGACCAAGTTTTACGCACGAAACGACATTTTGACTATTTGAATACCATTTAGTAGCTTTTCAAAGAATTAAAGTCTAGTGAATACGTACACAGTCTTCCTAACTAGGCCAGATCTTTGTTAGTGGTTCCTTGAACTTAGTCATTATGAAAACTAGGTTTAAACGCAGTATTGTTCGTCAAAATATGTTCAGTTTTCTATTGTGCTTTTTGCGGTTAATCTTGCGGCTCTCTTTGGCTTTGTGAATGTGCTTTTGTTTTTCGATGTGTGTCGGTTTTGACGGTTTATTTTCTGGGTTGTTGATGGTGTTAATTTGTTCTCGTTTTAGTGTTTATCCCACTGAGTAATTGTTTCTAAGTATTGTGAATTAGATTTTTTAAATCATGGTACCTACTGAAGTGGATGTACGAGTATGATACCAAAAAACTCGTGGCTAAATAATTTTGAAAGCTCAATCAAAACGCTGTGTTTTGTAATATATCTAGGTTTATTGCTAGACTGAGAGAATCTCTAGCAACAAGACAGCCATTTACCGCTCCAGGAATAGTTTAGAACGGAAACTAAACAATGTTAGGAATTTATTAGCATTGGTATGTCATAAACACTATAAATAATAACATCCACTCGGGTCCATCTTTAAGTTAAGCCGCGCTGGCCTAGGTTGGCCCGTGGATGAGTAACCGCCTATCACATACCGAGTTTCCTCCGTGCCTCGGAAAACACGTAAAACCGTTGTTGGTCCCGGATGTCATTAGTCGTTACAGGCAGTCAACCTGTCTTACCAAGTCTGACAACTAGTCTTACCAAGTGGTATCGTAATACCCAGTAATAACTGGGTTGTGAACGCAAGATAGTCAGTCGCTTCATGTAAAATACTGGCAGTCAGCTGCATCCGAACAAACTGGAAGCCAACAAAGTTGGGAAAAGCTAAGCAGATGCCGATCAATCGTGGCACTGACCTGAACATCCTGAAAGTTGCTAGGGCCAGGCTTCAAGAACTTTCTGGGTTTTCCAAAATATTAGTTTGTAAAGATTGTGTCAAAGAGACATTAAACGTAATGTAAAAGATCTTCTGCGCAAAATAGACCTCATCTAGTAATTATTACACAACGGATGGGAAGACCCTTTTTTTTTTTTTTTGGGGTTGGGAAATCATCAAATAACCCCTCCCGCTCTTGGGCAAAACGAAAGGGAGTGTCAGACTTCTACTGACTAAAAACCACCCATGTTCCTTCTTAGTCCTTCATGTCGACGCCGCGGTATCCCTTGCGAACAACCCGCAGCCTCGACAGGCGTCGGCCCTTGCATGTTGCTGACATCTCTTTAAGGGCGCGCGTGGAACACGAACGCGCCGTCGACACGGCCTGTCGTCGTCATAAGACGGACGGACGGCGAGCTTACCCATCACTCACCGTCCACAGGCCCGCGTCTACGGTGGCCGGAAGCCGTCACGTGGCCCCCGACGCCCGGATCGCCTCCCGCGGCGGATGGGAAGACCCCCCGGGAAGACATTGATTCTACATTATAATTTTAGAAAATTATTAATCAGTCTTCTCATATCTAACTTCTTAAACATATTTTCTTAAATGGTAAAGGTGTTCAACAGGGTCGTAGGACTTTCGGGACCGGGACCGCGGTCCAGGATTCCCCCTTTAATAATAATAATTGTTTCAGTGGTATTTCGGGACCAACAATAAAATAAACAAACGTATGCCTTTTAAAAGTACGGTCAACTAAAAAAATTAAACAATTTCTATAAGACTATAAAATATTTCTTTTATTTCAAAAATAGCAGATTGAATCAATGGTGTTAACAAATGCAATGCAAAGTCAAACTATTTATTTATTTAATGGCATTAAAAGATGTCTGATATAACGTCTAAACATAATACGAGTACCTACACACCAAACATTATGTCAATTTTTAAGGTAGAGATTAAAAATATACACTCCAAAAAGTATAAGATATTATCCATTCCATTAAGAAAATCATTTCCATAGGAATTCCGTGTGAATAAGACACTAATTTGCTTGATAATATAATAAAATTATTTAGTTATAGAAACGCCTGTATATCCTGCTGTTGACGTTATTTAAAATTAGATTATTTACGGATCTGCAGATGGATTTTATTTAAAAAAAAATGGAAAACCATTTTCAAGGGTCTAAAAGGCCATAACACTGAAATCTTAACTGGTTTATTAATTTAATCTATTAATACTTTTTTTTACACGATATGTAAAAAAAAATTATATTTGATATTTTATATCCTTTTAATACTAGACCAGTACCAAGAATTAAAACAAACAATCTAATAAAAGCACGTTTCTCTGAAGCAATATAGGACAATATCCGTACTATAACAAAAAGGAACCTTGAACGAGTGTATTAAATCATCGACGCAGGCAAGCAAACGCGAGGCCACGGCCATGGGCGTAGCTCCGACGTCACAGTCGCCACGTCACACGTGACGTCATGCGCGCCGGGTCAACACGCCGGGGTCAACGAACGACCGCCACTTTATTTTGGCGCGCAATCTACTAAAAAAGCCGGCGCCATCTTGTATTTCGAATTTCGCAATGTCTTCTTACTCGCTGCCGATTTTTTAACGTTTTGTTTGATTATTGATCGATTAAAGCACTAAATTGATGTTGTAATTGATTATTTTGGGGCTTAAATTGGAAATTAATTTTATTTCCTTACTAATTTCGGTTATATCTCAAATCGGTTATATGAAATAATCATTTAAAAAATTAATCTATCTGTTTACAAGCACTTGTTACACCAAAATAGATTTTCAAACGTGTTTATTGCCCCCAAGAAATAGTTATTATAGGATTGTTATGCAAAGGAAATTGATGAACGTATAAAAATAATATTACAACGCAAAAAAAGTCCTTGTGTAACTTGCCAAACCGGCCCTGACGTCATAATAGGAGTTGCAGATTTTTTATAGTCTCCGAAAATATTTGACCGGGCGTCGAACTCTGTTAGCCAGCGACCCTGACCATCGAGCGAGTTGTGACGAAATGTGACGAAATGTTACTATTTGTGACGTGTCGAGAATGATAATTGAGGAGCTGTGGAGTACGTGATAAGGGAGGAGTATCCTAATTGACGGTTTTAAAGTTTGGTTGTGGAATTATTACGTGACGGAGTGCAGTAGGAGCGTTTTAGAAGACAGCGTTCTCAACAATTTTAGATTTGTACAACGTGAGAAGAGTCTACTTCAACATGTTTCGGGGTCTTTCTTGCACATTTTTAAGTATATTCCAATCTGGATTTATTGAAATCCATTGGCTTATTGCTGTTGCCATGCAGTATTTCTAAGCGATATAAATCTTACATAGAAAAATGTTCAGTCATTGGTAGTTTAGGCTCATCTCTTTCTGATTTACAACCTAGCACTACTCGCTTGTACAATCACCCACCCATTTTAAGACACAATTTGACATTGACAGCATCATTCTGTCATAGACGCAAAGGCGAGTTTCGCAGTGCACTGTACCACCTGATATGAGGTTGAGTGTACAAGTAGGCTCTTGTGCCATATTAATAACCTGTTCCATACCAATTACTTCGGCGTTTTTTGGGGTTTCCTGCGAACTTTACGAGGCCGTCAACCCGTCAATTGGCTTATTTGCCACCTGACTAATCTTTTTTGAGGCTTAATGGAGTACATGCAACTTTAAACTTTTTTGACGCACAATTCAGATATTTTTTTACTTATTTTTAATGATTTTAATAAATAGGTGCATTAAACGCCCAGTTCTATTTTTTTTAATCATAGGTACAGTTTATCAGTTGCAGTATTCTCATTGCTACCTGTAAAAGACAGTTTAATTTTTTTTAGGTTTGCGTTTTCCTCATTCATTCATATTTTTCCCTTTTTCTTGATCCATCTGTTAAGTCCAAACTAGTGATTAATTCTAGGAATCCGTTTTAGGATTTAGTTCAGACCTTGAGGCTTTTTAACCAGATATCACTAACCGCTTGGCAAAAATGATTCTGTATCTTACACCTTTTTTCCAAATTGTCTCCCCTAAATTCCCGTCTATAAGAAAATATTTTCTCTAATAAATGCGTTACAAAATACATGTTAATGATCTATTAACAAAAACTAGCTCATTAATAATTAGCCACCGTATCATGCCGTGTGTGCCCACCATCATTTAGTTCCAGTCCGGAACTCCGCCATTTTATCGTATATTGCTAGGAGCCCCATAATTGTCTATGGAGAGTGAGAGGGCTGCTCATTGGTTGTCTCTTGGATATTTTTATTAAAGGTCAATTAGAATACTTATTATAATTAAGTAGATGGGTATACTAATAAAGTATGATCTAAGCCTATTCCTCAATATTCACAAAAAAAATTGTAAACCAGGAAAATATAATACTTCGTGAGGCGATTAGCCCAAAGGATTATTGCAAAATTTTCCAAAAAACTATAGACATGACTCAAAAAGAACAATAAAATTATATAGGGAAGTTCTCCTTGCAAAAATCAAAACTGTAAGCAACCTTGAGTTAAAAATGATCAAATAAGAAACCCAGGAAGATCGAACAGTCAAAACTTCGTATCAATTCAATTCCACCCAACTCCTACCAAAAATGTACGAATTCGGCGCAGAAGGCAGGCCACTGAGTTCAACGCCTTTATGGTCTATAGTCCAAAATAATTGCGCTTCGTGGTGTAACCTGGACATCAGCCCACCCCACGTGTTACCATGACTCATTTTCCACCAAGTACCAAAATAAAAACGATAACGAAAAATAAATACTATAATTAAAG
Source organism: Diarsia brunnea (assembly GCA_949774965.1). Classification (NCBI taxonomy): domain Eukaryota; kingdom Metazoa; phylum Arthropoda; class Insecta; order Lepidoptera; family Noctuidae; genus Diarsia; species Diarsia brunnea. The sequence goes on from OX459019.1 coordinate 5,215,906, forward strand.
GGGCGCCATTCGCTAACAAAACATTACCTACAGGTCAATAAACTTAGGTACCTATTTTGTGTGTACTAGTTGCTAAGTACCTAACGTGACAGGTGGTCTACCTTTAGTCTTAATTAATGCCTAATAATGAGTTCAATACCACCTTAAGTTTAGTGACACATGGAAAATACTGGCAATGTAGGAATGTCGTATTATTTTTAAATGAGTGTCTTGTCTATGGAAACCAATATGGCGCTTGAACCTTTTCCCACGCAAATTCTATTGTACAGACGTGATATTGAGCCAGTTTGTTTCATACATTTTCTAAAATAATATTAACATTATTCATTACAAGTAGCATAATCATTGAACTGTACTGAAATACATTTAACAACAGTGATTGGTTTGTTCAGCTTGTAGAAAATCAAACAAAAATGTTAACATTGTAGCGACATTAAAATGCTATGGTGTTTTAATCGTTCATTAGCACATTTTACGGCCTGTTAACAGCGTCAAACGTCAATACATGTCATAGGCTCCTCGCAGATTCCATAACGACAGCGAACATAAAAAAAAAGAAATCTAATTTAAAAAAACGAAACGTGAACGTCAGTACGTAGCCTATTTTTTTTCTTTGCTAAATAGCATAGACCACTTGATTGATAAGTCTGTAATCAGAATACAAAACCACATAAAAATTGATGCAGATTGTAGATAAAAAACTAACAAATCATTGTGAACAAGCAGGAAAGCTTATTTTCTTCCTAGTTTCTTAGTTCCGTGGCCATTTCAATTTAGCGTTCATTCCCCCGAGTCGTGGATACTCGCGATTTCTCCGTCAGTTGTGTGGCAAATGTATTAATTATATTCAACCTTGTCTACTGGTACGACAATATGGTGTCGCATTATTATTTTCTTTTTAACGATTTGTTTCTTGTTTTTGTTTATGGTGTTATCTCATTTGAACTTAAATGGAAAGTATTGTTAAACTTATTGCGAGATTTTTGTTTCTTCTACGTAGGTATCTATGCAGCGAAAAAAGGTAGTGTTCCCAGCCTGTCTTTAACGATGCTGAGGTTTTTCGGACCTCACAGTTCCAATCATGTGTAGGACAATGAATTAACTCTCACCTGATTCACTGTGTAACCTCACCGAGACATGGGCCTCTCCCAGAGGAGTGAATGCCCGTATCATGCCAGCAACCATGAGCAGGTTGGTGACCGGTGTGACCCCCAGACAGCCAGCGTCCCAGTGAGTGGTGACGGCTGCGAACCGTCATCGTCCGCGTATTTTGACAGCCAAGATGGTTGAACCCACTCTTCGTAGCTAATTGGATAGGAAATGTAAACTGGATATGAGGAATAAGGGTTCCGTACCCTCATAAGAGTATTAACGGATTACACGCAGCATGTCAGTTACGCTGTTTAAAAAAATAGAATACCAACAACTTTTCACTTAACTTTGTCTTGCTCTTTAAATTTTTCTTTTGTATCAAAAATTGTGATTTAAAGAGCTTGAGCCCTGATGAACTATTTATCAATACTATAATGTGTTAATGCGCTCTCAGATAGACACAATTGGTTAAAAAAGAAGAAAATAAACAAACAACGTTTTTTACCCTTTTACTGGTCAGTGCGGACCTCTAAAAATATAGAAATGTTTCCGCACGGAAACATTTCTTACAACTCATATCACAAAATAATTATCATCCATAAAACTATAATAGATACATGTTTTACCGCTTCCTTTGCTATTTTATGATCAATTAACTTTTTTTCTAACTCAATCTAGGAGACAATTAATTGCTGTCAAATTAATCAGTGTATTTACGACCATTTTTTTGTCAGTACTTGTTTTTCGTCAGTGACTAAAATGTTTTGACATATCTTAGTGGCACTGATTGTCTATGGAAAAAGAAATGTCACTGTCAAATTACATACATTTTTCGATTAGTTACTGTTTTTGTCAAGTGTTAGTAACACTGGTTTGTCCGCATGATAGGTCAATCAGTTTTTTATAGCTCTCTCATAATTATTAAAACTAGGTATTTGTTAGTACTATTAGTAGTTATAGTGGAATGAAAACTAATGATTTGAAATAATGCGATATCTGTCATGTTAGCTAAGAGGAAAGTCTGTTTAGCAAAAACATTTTTCATTCATTTTATGTTCACAAGACAAGATTTAATATGTACATGCTTCTGTTTATAATTCATCATATTATATTTTTTGCGTCTCACGCTTAATACATGTAGGTATATTACACATAGTAAGTACTTTGAGTAATAATTATGATTGATGAGAATATCTTCATTAATAAAGACGATTGCGATCTGAAGAACTGACACATGAAAACTCTCGGTTACAATGAATCTGAAAAAGAGAAAAACTAGATTAATTCTTAGTAAACTACAATTTTAATGAGGTTCAATTTAAATCAAAGTAGCCATTTACATTATTTTATGAAACAAAAACATCTATTACTTTTGTTACAGCTGACTCTAGCTATAGATGGTTCAAGTTTATCAAGTAACGTTTCATTCGTTACTCAAATACCTCTGTTGCAAGTACACCAAAATAAATGATCAAATAAAAGTGCACTGTTGAATTTTTGCGTCTCACGCTTAATACATGTAGGTATATTACACATAGTAAGTACTTTGAGTAATAATTATGATTGATGAGAATATCTTCATTAATAAAGACGATTGCGATCTGAAGAACTGACACATGAAAACTCTCGGTTACAATGAATCTGAAAAAGAGAAAAACTAGATTAATTCTTAGTAAACTACAATTTTAATGAGGTTCAATTTAAATCAAAGTAGCCATTTACATTATTTTATGAAACAAAAACATCTATTACTTTTGTTACAGCTGACTCTAGCTATAGATGGTTCAAGTTTATCAAGTAACGTTTCATTCGTTACTCAAATACCTCTGTTGCAAGTACACCAAAATAAATGATCAAATAAAAGTGCACTGTTGAATGTTCAACATTTAATTCTATTCTTAGCTGAGCGTTGAAAATGCAACAACGCACTGTTTAAGATGTCGTCGATCTAGTGCGCCAGTAGAACCGAACAAAATATTCCCAGGTCATAGCTCTATATCTCAGCCTTTTGCAATCCCATAAAATAGGCCTCTCCGAAATGACGCCACTACTTCCGCATCCATTCACTCCCTCACTCACATTCATCATTCAAACATTCAGTTCAGTTCACACGTTCACAAACGATTGATATCAGTCCGTGTGATATCGCCTTAATTGCTGGCGGGTGAATGACCGGAACATAAAAAGTTCGCGGCGAGTTTAATGTCTATGGTCCGACCACGTGCGCGTTTGTTTATGTTTGTTTGAGCGCGGGAAAATGTGTGTTTGTGTTTTTGGTTTTTATTTTTGTTGTTTTAGTTTAAAAGGTATTAAGAGTTTTGATAGATTTTACGTAACATTTTGCATTATCGCTAATGTATTGACAAGGATATGTAAACATTTGTAGAAACTAGTCACTTTCTCTACTTTGTTTAGCGTAGGAATGTGAGGAAAATCGTATGGAAACTCGATCGGCTCGATAGACACACAGTTCGAATACCAATTATTATTCTAGGTATAATGATTTCTGAAATACTGGTTACAACCGGAAAAATTAACGCAGTGTGTCACTTTGGCATTTTGGCATTCCCACGACACGACAGTGTAAAAGGTCTCGAGGTGTTAATAAATAATCTTCTATATGTAATGAGAATTTACAGCAGTTTTCCTGATCGCTTATCAAGTTTTTCAGAAACTGGCAGTTCACACCTATCTGTCTAGTTTTTTCACTAGTAAGTTGAGGGGGGTTGTGCATGCGGTTAAAACCGCTTGCATCAGCTAGTGTCAAATAGTCTTTCTGTCAAAACTATCCAAGTCGGAAACACCTTCCTCAAAGCAAAGCAAGTGCAATTAATCACTAATTTTAATTAACATTAGAGTCGTCAAGAGTATTCTAATGTACATAGCTGCAGCACATAGAATGCACGTTAAGTATATAAAAAGGCCACTAATGTGGCTGTATGGGTCTGGCTAGTGGCTCTTAATTCGAAGTTGACGGCCACTATGCCTTATTGGAAAGGTTTATTTATAAAAACGGCGGATAGAATGTGCTTTTCCTACTTTTGTGTAGGGTGGAGAGACTTGTTGATGGCTTAGAGAATTTTTCTTTTGTAATTTTAGTGTTGTTAATGTTTTGAGAGTGCAGAGAAGGAACTTTTTTTTGTCAATTTTAGACAGAAAGACACTAAATAAAGTAACTTCATCTACGTCCCGACATCAACACTAGGGAGAAGTGTACGACTCCTCTACCCAAATTAAGTCAACAGTATTTCCTCAGGAGATGTGTGCTTGGCCTTCCCGCACAGTCACTCATTAGCAGAAGGCATGGTGACAGACGTCGTAAAAGATGGCGGGATGAGCTGGACAAAACCAACAATCAGTGGTGCATCTTACCCCTGACTAGACCTTTGCCCAGTTTTTGGAAAGACTTAAGTTACCAACAACAGTAAGAGTATCCAACAAAAAAACAGCCGCACGAACTAAACAAAGTAACCCCTCTCCTCACGACAGCAACACTTCGTCTACCCGGCGCAAGCGCATAGTATTCCTTTAGGAGATGTGTGCCGGGTTCGTTGACCGCGAGCACGTGGCGAGCGCAACACCCCAGTCGCTCGCAAAAACACAGGGAACACTACACTGAATCACTGCCATCCGACGGCCGTGCTAGGGTTGTCGAGCCTAGAAAAGGGTTTTATTTTGCCTATGGCAAGTTAGGAAAAAAAACGTTGGTAATCGCATCTTTAGCTTAGACTCAGACGGCATAGACAAGCGGCAATCGTTTCCAAAGACTTTCGAATTTCTGCAAGGACTTTAACGGGACTGGCATGAGCTTTAGAATTTTGGTAGCTTTATTCCAATACCTTCTCGACTTTTCCATCATGATCATTGAAAGTATCATGTCACTTTGTCACGCCTTCTGGTTTGTGATAAACTTACAGGTTAGCAGTATCAGTTAAAATTTAACAAATATCAATAATGAAACTTATTGAAGAGATCAGTTTACATGGACATGATATGTGACATTAAGGGAAACGGCTGTAAATGGATGAATGACACACATGAATGTATCGCACGAAACAACATTGCCAACACCACATAGTCTATTCCAATCCCGATACCATGTAAATCTCATATCCTGGTGACCAAAGGAGTGGCCCATTACGTACTTTGTAGTTAATATTTCTTCGTTCACCAGCCTCAAGTTCATTGGCCTAGCACGTGGTCCCACAACAACCCCGCGTGGAAGCCCTGAGAGGCCACTGAGAGATCACGTCAGCAGCATCCACCTGTTCGCTGATGACATCATCTGATATCACCAAGTGTCGTGACTTGTCTAACTCCCCAACATCTGTAATGTTCATAGACAAATCTCGATGGTAATGTTATTACAAATAAATTGATGACAGTTTGTCTTGTGACTGTCACTTTTGTTTTAGGGGTATTTCACCAAAATCCGTCAGATAGATTTTCAAAAAATAATGGACACTTATTTTTTCTTTTTTCACGTAAACAAAAAATGAAGACGATACAGTGTTTCGAAAAGTCGTATCTAGTCGTGTGAGGTCACAAGGTTAGTACTTTTCTACCCAGAAAGTGACGTCACAAGCCCCCACTCATGATCTTTGACACGTTTTATTTTCGTCATTTATATTAATTTGATAATAACAAAAAACACGTATCCAATATTTTTTGATAATCTAACCGACTATAATTGGTTTTTTTTGGTGAAATACCCTATTGTTTGAGTATTGCTTGTCTGTTGTGAAGTTATCCTTCTTTCAACTTTTTTTCCCGCTTGGCGTAGTTCTGATATATCTTATGTTTACCTAATTTTTCGTATAGGAACGACAGTTACATAAGTATAGAAACTATTAACAAGCGACAGACTAGAGTATTAATAATTTTTATAAATGTTTACCAACAATCCTTGCCAACGTCATTCGAATGCCAAAAGACCTTTGTGTACTTTAATATGAAGATACTATGTTGACTCATCATCATCTTCCTGCCTATGGCCCATTCCACTTGGGGTCGGCGCAACGCGTTCTCTTCTCGTCTCTCTTCCTCGAGAACCACTCTATCTATTGGTGAATACAGCATGAAAATCGGTGCAGTAGTTTGTGAGTTTATCGCGAACAGACAGACAGTGTCTGTTCGCGATAAACTCACAAAAGAGACGCTGCGGAGGACTTCGTTTTATAATTTATATTCAGAACTCCTACTGACAGTGTCGACCAAACTCCAAAATAATTATCCAGCAATATAAATAGATGTTTCTTGTTATAATTATAGTAAAAATCGGAAATTTCTATAAGTTTTTTTTTTATTAATTTATTCCTTATATGCAGATATATTATATATATGCAGAATATTGCCGCGGCAACCCTACCGCTCACGGCTAATGAATAGTATTTATGTAATGAGAATAGGAAACACATTGTCCGTCTAACGCAGCTCAATTATAATTATAACCATAATTATTACTAGGATCTTAGAAAAAAATACATTCATAGTTCAAACGTAGGACGATAATTGGCTGGTCAGCGATCTTGTTAGTCCAAAGTTAAATACACACGCAAGGTAAATAACTCATTCGGATAGGTTTTTGTTTACCACAGGTAATAGCCATCTGGTCGGGGCTGCGGGTTGTTCGAAAGAGATACCGCGGCCCGGCACAAAGAGCCAAGAAGGTACATGGGTGGTTTTTAGTCAGTGGAAGTCTGACACTCACTACCGCTCTGCCCAGAGCGAGAAGAGCCATTGGACGATTTCCGACAATCCAAAAACAAAAAAGTTTAATAAGCAGTTCATCCATTCGTATATAATAGGAAATGTGTGTCTTTCTCTAGATTGTGTCAAAATGATATGCAGTAGCTTTAGTTTCTTCTCTCGTCTCTACTATACGACAATAACATAACATCACAACTGACTGAAGGGTTAGGCCCGGTATCTACCAAAGCGGAGAGGATATGTACCAAATTCGACCAATCACAGGAAGGGCGAAAGACCAGATGTTAATTTTAACTAATGTGATTGGCCGATTTCCACTCATCTCCTCTCGTCTTCACCGCACACCTCTCCGCTTTGGTGGATACCGGGCATTAGGCAGAGGTGCGCCTAATAGCACACACATTTCGTCAGTTATTACTATTAACATGGGGCTCAAACAGCCCCATGTAATAGGGAGCGAGACTACTGCCATAAACCGGGCATACATCCAGACTCCGTGGCTCTTACTAAAAAAAAATCCCGGTAGAAAAACCTTACAACTCTTTATTCAACCAACAGGGCTATTGCGTATCTTTTTAAATGTCAGTGGCTATCATAATGTCCATCGATTAACTGTCAAATGGTTATGGTTTGGTACAAAATGGAACCATTTGACAGTTAATCGATGATAGCCACTGACATTTAGAAAGATACGCAATAGCCCTGCTGGAAACCGTACCCAGGACCTCATGGTCAGTAGTCGCTCTTGTGACCTTTCAGCTTTCAACTTATCCATGTGAAAAATGTCGTAATTCATAAATAAGGACCAATGCGACGGCCCAAGGCGATGCGCCGAATTCGCTGAAGTACGTGCATTGTACATGCAGTACCTGACCAATGGAAGTTTTATTAATATAATAGAAACAACATACCTGTGATCACTTCCATCACGAAAACGGTCAGTAAAACTGGAGGATATGTAAACCTTAGCTATAAATTCTCTTTCACCGTAATCTTAACTTATATTCACTAAATTCATTTAAACATAACAAGATATTATTGTGAATACATTTCCGTTACTTACTTGTTCATATATTAATCCGTGGACAGTGGTGTGGGTTATATGTTTACCTATTTGTGCAACGAATCATAATTGTTAAACTTAACATGTAACTGTTTTTTGTCCCTAATAAATAAAATAAAATATGTCCTGTTCTACGCCTAAACTTTGAACAAAGTGGAATTCTGAAAAACCAGTTAGCCGATCGCTTAAAGACGACTTTCCAGGTATATTGCTATGGCAATATACTTATAGAATGAAACAAACATTGTTAAGGCAAGTACACACACAGGTTAGTGGAAAAATACCACAGACACAGATATGTCTAGACAACGCAAGAACACCTACATCTAGTGCCAATTCGCGTGCCCGGCTTAAGTATTTTATTAACCGACTTCCGAAAAGGAGGCGGTTATCAATTCGTCTGTATGTTTTTTTATTTTTTTGTACTTAACGAGTTAACTGTCAAGCAACAACGTTACACCACTGCAACTCAAGAAGTTAATGCTAGACATTTAAAGGACAAAAACGTAGTCTATGTCTCAGACAAAATAATAATAGTAATAGCTATCGGCTAATAGTTTAGCGACCTACCGAAATGCCCTTTCTTTGTATTGTATTGTTCGTCGTGACGTTGAGCTCCTTTAGTTATAAGTCGAGCTCCTTCGTAATAGGTGGTCAAAATGGTACGTAATGGTGGTGGTACGCTTGGTTTTCACGCATCTTGATACTAGCATTATCTAGGTATATAAATATCTGTGATAAATACACACATGTCTGAATTGTAGTGGTACTGACACGAACAGGTAACGCGAGAAGACATGGAGTTCCGCCACGGACACAATGGACGGGTGTCAGCTGTATACATTACTGTTGACACCTGTAGTGTTCACAGTGGTGGCGACCCCGACTTACAAACAGAAAGTCGTGGATTCGAACCCAGGCAGGTGCATTACTTTGTGTAATTTATTTCATCACCACTGCTCTCAAAACGTAAAGGAAAACATCGTGAGGAAACCGGCATGTCTTAGAACCAAAATTTTCGAAAACATGTGACTCCTACCAACCCGCACTGGGCATCCGTCTCTAAAAGAGGAGGCCTGAGTCCCTGCAGTGGGAACATTCAATAGTCTGATGATGATGATGAAAGATCATGACGATCAGCCTGTATAAATTTAGCTATAATACAAATAAATACCTACCGTTTGTGAGTTATTTTATCTCGTGAATTAGAGAAAGCGTTCTGCTCGCCTTTTGCTGTTAAAACTTCCTGATGAAAAAACAACTGAACGACCTTTTTATTTTTTTGGCAATTGGGAAATCATCAAATAACCCCTTCTGCTCTGCTCAAGAGCGTCAAATGGCTCCTCTCGCTCTGGGCAGAGCGCTAGTGAGTGTCCGACTTCTACTGACTAAAAACCACCCAGGTTCCTTCTTTGCCCTTGCGCTGAGGCCGCGGTATCTCTTTCGAACAACCCGCAGCTCCGACGGGGTGACTGCACGACCTCACAATCGATCCTAAAACATGAGTCATCAGGTTCAGCAGTAATGGTTTCGACCACTAAACCCACTAGATACCCCCCCCCGTTCAATTTAATCAAAAGTTGCAAAGAAAACAAAACTATCAAACAATATGAGATTCGTAAATTAATGATAGCATTCAAAATATGACTGGAAAACATAATAAATTGTTATGTGATTACGTGACCACTTTATCAACTTATGCTAATTTAATTACCAAAATTGAGAAGCATCTGATTACAACTCATTTGTTTTGGAATGTTTAAACAGGTATTTTGGCACCACTAGAAAATATGAATAGATACTTAACTAGATTTCTATAAATAACCTTACTATTTAATTTTGACTAATTAGTAAGTTTTAAACATTATTTTTTAAAAGATTTATTCGTATTACGCTTTGATAGGTACGGTCAGCAACAGAAGTGGCTTAACATTTCGGAATTTTTAATTATTTGATGTACAAGGACTCCAGCTATTATTTTTAATGTTTCAGAAGATTATTCTTTAAAATATTCCTTACTCTTCAATAACTTGTTAGTAACGATTAATATCTAACAAGTTAAAAAAAAAACTACTTTAAAAGTTTGAGTAGTGTTAATCTGCTTCTGATGCTGACTGTACAACTTTTTAGTCATTTTAACGCAGTGGTTAAAATGACAAAATGTTTACTAATTTCAGTTACAAAAATTTTATTCCATTAATTACTATATAGGGTGTAAATCAACCCATTACACAGCCGGCAACCAAGCATTCTGTACATCAAACTAAGTATCCCTACGCAAACTTTTTTGCTGGGAAACGACTTTTTTTTTGGGGTCTAAAATCACATTTTATGGTAAAACTCAATGTAGGACTCTTAGGAGGTTCCCAGGTATGGTCTAGAACAAAAAAATTATCGCAGTGGTGGGGAGAACAAATGGCCTTCGTTTGCGTTAAGGGTACTTTTACACCCTATACTACTTGTTCCTGATGCCGATGGGCCATCTGATTTTAGCGACTAGAAAAAAGTTTAATCGACTATTATAACTTTACAACATTGTATCACCCAGCAACAAGCAAGCAATCTATTACAGCAGCAGGAAAAGTAAATACATTAACATTTACCATAGATAATAAGATTAGTCAACGAGCTAGGATTGTTAGGAGACCACAAACTGAGGCTGGGTAACCAAATGCCTCGATTTCGCGGGAAATAACTTATAAATTGATCTTACGTAAGTAGTGGCTGGATTGTACGTTCAGCATGTTTGTATAAGAGGTGAGGCAGTATTGTTTAGACATAGCAACCAGGTATATAAACAACTGGTGTGTTTACTTAGGGATTTTCTAGGAGATTATCCAGAGAAAACCATATATGACCTCATGTGCGATTTTATTTTCGAATCTTCCGGCTATGGGGGGATCGTAAAATAACTCCAGAAGTAGATGTTTTTATTTAACTTGTCGGTCTAGGAAACACTGAACTTTAGGTTTTATTAAAAGGTGCTGTAGGTTGATACCAAAATATGGTTCGGTACATTTTACTAATCTTAGGTACGATATGGCTCCCGTCGGGGCTGCGGGTTGTTCGAAAGAGATAACGCGGCCTCGGCGCAAGGGCTAAGAAGGAACATGGGTGGTTTTCAGTCAGAAGAGGTCTGACACTCCCTTCCGCTTTGCCCATGAGCGGGAGGGGTTATTTATGATTTCCCAACCACCAAAAAAAAAAAAAAGTACGATATGGCTTGATCTACCAATTAGTTGATCAACAAATTAATCAAATAAGTAGAATAGAGGACTGGACTGCTTCCTGGTCAAAGAATCAGCATTGCCATCCAACGTGGTAATGCTGCCAGCCTTTTGGGCACTTTCCCCGTTGATAGTGCTGCGGACGAACTTTTAGACGTCCTTTAATATTTTAAGCTTTTGCTACATGTACAGACAGCACATAAAGCTACCCGAAACTGTCAATTTTTTCCAATCAATCTTGAACCTAAAGCTTGAGCGTTAAAGTTGAAAATCTGTGAAAGAAATTTGACAGATTGTAGTAACCTGATGTGGAGCTGGCGTCTGTACGTATTTTTATTATTATTTTAGGTCTGTAAAGTTAAACACAACACAAACACAATTTTCTTTCTTTTCTTTTCTTTTTCTTGACACTTAAAAAACATAACAGGCGTGAAGTAAGGTTTTATACTTTATGAGGGGGATTGTCTCCACTGATCCCGGGATCCGATTTGATTTAACACGGATCACAGCGAGTTGTTTCCACGGATCCCAGGACACGTTTCTACAAAAATAATAATAATTACATTTTGTCTCTACGGATCCCGGGATCCGTGGCTACAAAAAATTTAAAATTAAAATGTGGTAGGTACCCACTTACCATATTAAGTAGAATCTCTAGATATATGACTAATTCAGCACTACCTGTAGGTGGGTAACCGGTGCCCGTGCTTCAAACATCACCTGATACTTCTAACGTCAATAATTCAGTGTAATTCTTCTCCGATCATCCATCAGTGGCCGTACCATGTAATTATGGGCACATAGCACATAAGATAAAGTACATCAAGATCGTTTACTAACGGCCTCTGATAACATGGTAATTTAATACTTATCTACTGTTTATAATTAAGTTTTCGAGGTCAAAAGTTCAGTGGTCTGTTTCTCCTTCTGTAGGTCTCGTGATGAAGTAAAGGAATGGGATTATAAATATCCTTCAAAATCCGTCGTGCCCTGGTTGTTCTGTGATTGGTTGCTTTTTTATATTAGCCGGTTTGATCCCACTGCTGGACAAAGGCCTGAATTGATTTCCCGTCGGGGCTGCGGGTTGTTCGAAAGAGATACCGCGGCCTCGGCGCAAGGGCTAAGAAGGAACATGGGTGGTTTTTAGTCAGTACATGTCTGACACTTCCTTTCGCTCTGCCTAGAGCGGGAGGGGTTATTTGATGATTTTCCACTAGCCAAACAAAATACAATAATAAAAAAAATAAAAAAGGCCTAAATTGGTTAGTTACATTGAAAAAAAAAATGTTTCATATACGCATCTTCTTCTTCTTCCTGCCCTTATCCCATGTTTTATGGGGTCGGCGCAACACGTTTCAAATACGCATCTACACGGCTGAAAATGTTTTAACTTTGTCAGAACAGTTTTCTGACACTTTCCGTCTGATTCTAAGTTTTCTAACATTTGTGTATCAATCTTATTTGCATGTTGTAATTTCCTTTAAGTGAAGGAGTACACCAACATAATACTTTATGTGGTGCATTATCTTTTTTTTTTTTTTGGGTGGGAAATCATCAAATAACCCCTCTCGCTCTTGGGCAGAGCGAAAGGGAGTGTCAGACTTCTACTGACTAAAAACCACCCATGTTCCTTCTTAGCCCTTCATGTCGAGGCCGCGGTATCTGCGAACAACCCGGAGCCCCGACGGGCATGTGGTGCATTATCTCGTAGTTGCATTTCTGAACTATATATAAATAGCGGGAAGCAATAAGTGAAACTGCGACTCCGAGTAACAACTGATTTATTTATAATAATATATGCGTTTTCCACATCTAACATATTTTATCAACATACCGTACACTAGTAGAGTCCTAAGTTCAATTCCCGAGCCGGGCAGTGTTATTGAGTTATTCTATCAGGAATTTATCAGTAGCAGCCATAGAGTTTGAACTTGTGTCCGGTCGAAGGCAATACGTTAGGTACACCTCTGCCTAACCCTTCGGGAATTACAAGGCGTGATGTTATGATACATTGTTGGAGATCCTCAAATAAACTAATAAATATTTCTCTAACTAAACATTGTTCCTACTAGCGTTATTTGAAACCTTTTACCTCTAATTACACATTTCTGGTTACCCCATTACGAAGTTATCGTGATGTAACGTATGTAGAGGAAGTATGTATTTATGTGTGTATTGTGACATTCTTCGCGGGCGAGGTGTGGAGAATTCCTAGTATAGAGTGCCACCATTATAGTATATTATGTGTTCAATTACTTTACCAGATTGTGAACGCTGATAGTGGGTGAAAAATCTTGATTTTGGTTGTGAGAAATATTTTATTGTCGTGGTGTTTTATCAATTTTATTTAAGTTTAAATAATGTCGTGTTGAACAAATTTTCATTCAGTTTTTCCATCAGAAATTTCTCAGTAACAGCCACGGAGTGTGAATTTCTGCTCGGTGATGGAAGTGGACTCGCCTTCTATATGGGACTTAAACATAACTGGCAGAATGCCTGACCCTGTAAGAATTACAGGCACGATGTTATGGTATGTTTAAAATAAAGGGAATTGCTAATTTGATACATTTAAAGTAAATTGTAATCCCAATGAGAAAATTACCCACAATATGAGACGAAAATATTGTAAACAACTTGGCAAATCCAGAGTCCAGACTGCGAAAAAACCACCGAATCCTCAATGATTCTAAAAATGTATGTTCCAGCAAACGAAAAAAAATCTTTTCATTACCAAACATATTCATTTTTTTTGCGAAGTATAACGCGCATTTCCATTTACGACTTGGTCCCAAAAGAAAAACAGTATAAAAAAACTAATCGTATTCAGAGCCTTGAGACATTGAACTAGTCTCATAATGTGAACGAAAACAGCTAGAACAAATCAAACGTGTAAAGTTATTCGTTACAACATCCGGAAAGCTGTGAAAATTCCCATCTGCCCGAATATCTGTTATGTAATGTTGTTTGTCAATATTTAATGATAGTATAGGGCATCATATTACCCAGTACCGTAGCTGGGTGGGTGGCTGGGTTGGGTGGGAGGTCTGATAGGCAGTCGCTCCATGTAAAATACTGTTATTCAGCTGCAACCGGTTTCACTGAAAGCCGACCACAACGTAGTTGGAAAATGTTATGCAGATGTTGATGATAGCAGAGAAGCCAAAACCAAAAAATCGAAAACATGTGACATCCACCTGTACTAGGCCCAGGTGGTGGTTTATACGGGGTTTCACCCGCGTAGTTCCCGTTCCCGTGGAAATACAGGGTAAAAAGTAGCCTATGTTACCCGGGGATAGTGTAGCTTCCCAAAGGAAAATCTAAAGTTAAAATAAAGTTTTTTCAAATCGGTTCAGTAGCTTTTATGTTTATTCATTGCAAACATAGACACACACAAAAATACAAATCTTTCCTCTTTATAATATTAGTGTAGATGTAGAAGTGTAGATTAGCCTTATAGCATGACAAGAGTCAGTTAAAAAGAAAACAAAAACGCTTTATAAAACAGGAATAAAACTAAAAAAATATAGAATTTTAAATACAGTAACAACGTCATTCGATCGATTAAAATTTTAAATTAAGATACCACTACGTTCGTTGGATATTGAAATATCAAATAAAATAACGTATTGTTTTAAACATTTATACGATTGGGTCCAAATCTTACATTCAAAAATTACCTCGTTAACATTTCTGAAATTTGACTTACGTAATTTCTAAAAATCTGTTCCAAAAAACTTGTATGTTATGCAAACGTATTTACCAAATGTAAAAGATTTTCGATTCTGAAAAATCGAACCCGATTTCCATGAAAGTTTCATAAAGTCCTTTGTTATAGCAACTGAATAAAATAAATAATATATTAAAAAGGACATGTGTATGCTAAATCAGGACTTGAAATAATTTTGTACAATCCAGGAGAGTTAAACAAATAGTAATTTCAAAGTGGTATTTTTGTGCATATTATAGGATCCTGAACCGCGCTTCCGTCCCCGAAAGCCGAAATTTTCTTTGTTGATATGGGTCGTGGCCATATCAACAAAGAAAATTGTGGAGAACGGACTGAATTCTTTTCTTTTCTTTTACACAATCTGACTATAAAAAAGTTTATTTGATAAAATCATTATCTCATTATTTTCTCATTTACAGTCTAAGAAAATATTCAAAATTTATTGCTATATCATCAGTCATTACATACTGACCGTATTTAAAAAAATAACATTTCATAATGTTTTTGCAAATACGTCATTATAATATGATGATTTGGCATTTGATTAAAACAATAAATAAACTACCTATAATGTTAATAAGAACAATGGCGGGCTACCTGTATTGAAGAAATTTACTAATCTTAGTATTGTTTAATATTATAATCAATATTACAACAACGGATACAGCCTTAGAGCTATGGAAAATAGAACCTACCCATATGCTTTACGCTTTCAGCAATATTCTTTTACTCGTCTATCAATAACAGCCACTGCAACTGATAAAACACTTTTTTTTTAAAACAACCGACTTCCAAAAAACACTTCAAAACGTCTAAAATTACTTTACTTTTGGAAGTCGGTGACTTTGTTTTTTTTCATTAACTTTTTTCCCCATTTTTTATTGGTCACCAAATCATTGCAACTCCTGAAAGCCAGAATCAACAATAACGACCAACAGAAACCGCCGAGACAATAAAGATCGCCGAAGTTCCACTAAAACAATTTAACTGTCTTGGATCCCGCTTTGAAGGAAAAGTACAAATATTATTAATGAATATGAATAAGATGCCTTTAATCTTAACATTATCAATGTAATCCTACCCCTAAAAAAGGCAAGTACTAGGGCAACATAAAACAAAAGGACAAAACCTTGAAAACGATCAAGTACATGCATTGACAACATAGTCGATTCTAAAGTAGGCGGTGACAGAAGAGAATAGTTTGCCCGTCGCTGCTATAAAACCAGCATGAATGACAATGCGGCCCCGAACGAAAGTACTTTTACTATGCACACGCGTGATCGGGATAACGCATACGGTATAGAGTAGTTTGATACAGAGAAATCCGCAAATGTGAATGTTGTTAGTAAACAACATTTCCTTGCACATATAGATAAAGAAAACCCTAATAAAGCAGCAGTATTTAGGAAACATTTGTCAAACCACTTCCACATTGTGACTACCATAATTTCGGTAAAACTACAAAAAGATTGTAGAATTTCCCTCAAACTAAAGACAGCGAGATAATGTATCTGTTCAATAACTTTTGCAGCCTACATTATGAGAGTCAAATCTTAAGAGGTTGCATATTTCTGTCACCGGCTTTCCACGTAACACCAGTCACTCACAAAATTACACCTTGGATCATCATCATTCTACTGCCTTTATAACTATTTCTTTTGGGTCCTCTCAGGAAGTCTATTTCAGCCATTCCCTTTGTTGTCATAATCTCACTAGTCACTCCCTAACCAACCATATCATCTTTTACACAGTCAATCCATCGTTTCTTTGGTCTTTCCTAAATACTCCATGAATCCTCTGACATCACTTCTTACACAGGTTTGATTGAAGGGTTAAATTACTGATGGAAAGTATATATGTAGAGGTCTGAATGATGTGGTAACTGTTTGTGTGTCGGTGTCCCTCTCATCCTTGTTAGACTTATCTTATTCGTCTCACCTGTCTCAACTCCGCAAATTACGCTCAAGTCAAGAACACAAATTCTTCAAGCTGCCTCTGTCTTCTCTCCCTACTCTATACCCTATACATTAGCAGTTGGCATGGTGCCGAGGGGCGGACGCGACTTAGTCCACTGCACCATTGACCTGCACCGCGTAGGGTAGCTATGAAGCACCCGGAACCGCATATGGTTGCATATGGCAGAATTAACCGATATTTTCCGACAAACTTGCCAGCCTGTAAACATCCTCTGCTTGGTATGGGCCACGGTTGTCAGCAGTAGCGAAATGTCCTAGATAAATATTGTGTGGTTACTGCCAGACTTGGCAATGGCATTGGTGCCTATTGTGTCGTGTTTCGTGAGATTTCTGGTTAGCTGTATGTTGGTTTCATTTATCATTGCGTAGGCATTTGAACAATCTAGACAAACAAGGTAGACAGACAATCTATATTAAAGTGGCGGGAAGAAACTGGATGGCCAAGACACAAAACCGCCAAAAGTAGGATGTTTTGGGAGAGATCTTCACTCGCCATTGGGTGGTTAAAGCGTGAAGAAGAAATTTGAAATCTGCGGTTAGAACTTCATAACACACACACACCTTGCATGATGATGCATGAAGCTTTAAAAACTGATTGTTGAATTATCGCTGCTCTTTCTCTGTTGTTGAAAGGTGCAATTTAGTCCAAATAGCATTAGTTGGATTTGTTATAAGCCTTCTTATTCCTAGTATATTATGCAAGTCGCATACCCACTTCTAAACGGAAATATTTTACGTCACCTAAGCTGCATAAGCCTCAATATTAACTGATACATCTCCGATTTTACAGATTCAACGCAGTTTATATTCTAGTGCGCAGTTGCAGGACTGAAGACAAACAAAGTGAATATTTGTTTTTAAGATTTCACTGCTCCTCATTTCATATTGAGACAAACACCATACTATATAGCTATGCAAATCAAGATTGCGAAGCAGCGTTCATGAAAACTCTCAACGCCCATTTGAATTTTGCCAAAACACCGTCGAGCCAAGACCAAAAAAATTTTTATGGAGTAAATTTAATTAAAGCTAATCAAAGTTTAGCCAAAGTGGGCACAGAGCGAACAATAGAACCAGACGACGTGGTAGTTGATAGTGGCCCAGATGGAGATGGCGTGACCAGCTGGACTCTCATCAAAAGGATTGGGATAAATGGAAAGAGGGAAGGGAGACCTGTGCCCTGCAGTGGGACACATCAGGCTCATAATAATAAAGTTAAGTTGTATTCCGAATGCACTCGGACAATCACAGTGCACCTACAAAGTCGGTAGCTATGCGCGGGTGCATAGGGACCGGGCAGCATAGCCAATGATGGCGGAACGTGCGCCGCTTGCTAAGCGCTGATTGGCCGGTAGCTGCACGCATGCGCAATGATGACCTCGAGTGAAATGCGATTATTCAAGTTCTAGTAATCCTATGACATAATCTAGATTATGGTAATGGTCTGGTTAAACATAGGCTGGTTTATTTTCTGCAAGTTGGAAATTATGTAAAGTTGTGAGACTGAAACCAATCATTTGTGATCTTGGACAGTCGTTATAGGTAGTCAGTGGCCCGAAAGTCTGACCAAGAGGTATCGTAGGCTGCCCGTCGGGGCTGCGGGTTGTTCGCAAGAGATACTGCGGCCTTGGCATGAAGGGCTAAGAAGGAACATGGGTGATTTTTAGTCAGTAGAAGTCTGACACTTCCTTTCGCTCTGCCCAAGAGCGGGAGGGGTTATTTGATGATTTCCCAACCCCCAAAAAAATAAAACAAAAGGAGGTATTGTGTGATCCAGTACTGAGTTGTGGAGGTCAGATAGGTAGTTACTTCATGTAAAATACTGGTAGTAAGCTGCAACCGGTTAGACTGGAACAGTGGAACCTGACCCCAACATAGCTGGGAAAGGGCTTAGCAAATCATGATGTACAGTCCTCCTGGGTAAGCAGAAGCCTGAAAGTTTCATCACTAGTACCTCATAGCAGAGAAGTAAGACAGGTAGTCACTGCAAGGTCCTGGGTTCGATTCCTGGGACGGGCAAAGTGTTATTGGGTTTTCCAATAGGAACAACCTCAATTTTGTCAGTAGCAGCCACGGAGTCTGAACTTCTGCCCGGTTGATGGCAGTAAGCTCGCGTCCTATTACATGGAACTTACCTAAACATGTAACTGTGAATGTACCAGTGGTGGCAGTCTCGACTTACGAACAGTAAGTCGTGGGGTCGAACCCAAGCAGGCGCATTACTTTCTGTAATTTACTGCTCTCAAAAACGGTGAAGGAAAACATCGTGAGGAAACCGGCCGACATGTCCTAGAACCAAAAAAAATCGAAGACTTGTGACATCTACTAATCCGCACTGGGCACGCGTGGTAGATTATATATACTCTCCATATATCCTCTCAAGGAGACGAGGCTTGTGTCCCTACAGTGGGAACATTAGTAGGCTGGTGATGAAGATGATGATGAAGTGAATGTACTGTGTAACACCTCTGCCTTTATATATGCAATGACTTGATAATTTGTTCATTATCAATTCCTAAAAATGCCCATAAATGTCTACTTCCTGATATTTATAGAAATTCATAATTTTCCTTTTCTCTCTATTTTTATTTACTTTATTTTAGTATCATCCTCAATACACCTGGTCACGTGAGTGGGTATTATAATAAACAATATTTCTGCCATTGGCACTGAGCAAGGAGGTTAGAAAACCTATTAAAGTGTCATGTATACCAAACTATAATAAAATTACATTTGGCATAACGACCGACGCCGCGGAGAGGATTTAGTTTTATAAAATATTTAATTCCGATAAAGTTTATTCACGATTTTGCAGCTTGATCTGCTATTTCCGTTAGGTATTTGGTTTTTAGGATGTTGGTGTTCAGCTCAACTTGGCTATCTTCATCTGGGGAAAAATCAATATCATGCATATGTGCAAAAAAATAAAATCTTTAAACATTGTCTGATTAAAATATTGACAATTCAAAATAGAGTTTATTCAGAATACCCAATGGGCCTCCTTATTACAGTACCTGCATGTAAGTCACACATTTTAAAGATGATTGCTGCCAGACTGGACTGCCGTTTCCAGACACTGGGTGAGGACTGTCATAGGTCTGAACAAATAATTAAACTGTAAACACTAACAATACTAGCCCACCTATTTACTTATTTATGCAATATTGTCACTAACATTAAAATAATAACAGACTTATGGACGGAGGTAATTCTGCATAAAAAGAATATTTATAGAAACGTATTTATTTGTTTTTATAAATGGTCGACCAAAAGTTTAACCTTTATTAACAATAATTATAAATTAAGAGATTGGCGTGTCCATATCTACTCGTTTAATAGTAATCATTGATCCAAAATTTAAACCTACTTTTAAAGAGGAAAACACCAAAGTAAGCATTATAAAATAAACCAGAAAAATTTCATAACACATTTACTGAAAAGACAAAACCGCAGAAAACAAACCCAATAATGTAATAACAAACAAACCTTGACCTAAATAGTTGAAAATGAAAATTATTTAATTAATAGAACTGAACAAAACATGGCCGCTCATCAATACTTTCTACAATTTTGCGCCTAGAGTCATGCACTTGGGTATTTCCCTTCCACACATACACATGAGACTTGCAAATTGTTTTAAATAGTTACAACATAGCTACGGATACCGTCTAATGGGGAAAGTGGAGACAGTCCTATTACTTACTTTCCCTTAATCTTATCGGTAGATTGGCCTATCAAAGTCGATTCAGTACAGGCCCTGTAAGAAGAAATAAAACCAACGAAGTTGATCGCCCTATTATTTATATTGTCCTTTTTTTGGGAACGCAGGTCCTGCCTTGATCTGATAGTTTTAAAATATGGGTTTGACCAGCTATCAAGTTTCATGCTGATATGGTTCCTGAACAACCCTTTGTCCGAAAAACTTTTGTAACCCTTTCGTACAAAACTCGTGAGGGTAATGTAGCTAGAGAACTCACAGAAATATGCAGCCAGAGTGATCTCATAGCTCTGAATGAAAAAATATCAAAGTTAACTGACATAAGAGGAAAATTTATCACACAAATAAAATTAACTTTCTTGTACAAACAATAACGACATCATCCTAAACAGAATACTAGAGGAAAATGTCTATTAAAGGTCTTCTAAAGTATTTGTTTACAAAATGCATGATTTGTAGTAAATAGTTACGTGTTATGGAGGACGATGACTTGAAAAGTTTTGGTCATTGGTTCTATGACCTGCTAATAGCTACTTTAACTGTGTAATCTTTTTATTTATGAGCAACACTTTGGTTTATAATGTACACATCTTCATTTCTAATCTCATCTAAATAAAAAATATTTTTTGAGTCATCATCGTCATTTCAGCCAAAAGACACTCACTGATAGCCTCTCCCCCACATCGCAACAGTTATTTTGCCTCGTTGAGTTATCATCATCAGCCTAGAATAGTCCACTGCTGGACAAAGGCCTTTGTCCAGTTCATCACATGTTTTCACAACTGTCATTCAGTTTCTACCAGCCTAGCCGCACTGTAAAAAGACACTGCACCTAGCCTGCGGGCCACCTACCTACCGCTACCTTACGCTTGAAGATTTGCTTTACACTACACTCAACAACACCACTACCACAAATACCATCAGTTCTACAGCTAATATACCTAGCCCATTTTCTTGTCTCGTTGAGTGCTTACTTGATTCTTCATCTTCCCGAATTGATGACTCAGATTTTGTCGAACCAGTACCGACCTAACCAGCTCCTGTAGGGTGCAATTATTACTTGTGCTCAACGTACAAGAGAGTAAGTGTGGCATTGAATGTGCTTACGTGAAATGGGTACACTTGCCGCTAGCCGAAGAATTCTACCTCATTGCGCACTCATATGTATTCAGTTGTGTTTTCAGCCATAGGTACATAGGTGACGTCAGCAGTGTGCTGGGTAGCCTAACCTTGGCCTAGTGCCATATAGTCACATGTGATCGTGCCATGCTTGTCTAGAGAAGGTTTATGTTTGTCTGTTGGTGTGTTGATTGCTTCATGTGTATCTGACTTAGTTTATTGTCTAGTGATATCAAAGGCATGAGTTAGTTTTTCGTTAGTTGTACTAATAGGCTTTATAGCTATTGTTTGCTTGATTTTTCTGTGAATCTTTGAGTGTTAAAACGTTTGTTAGGTCGATTTCTATAACTATTGTTTCATTTTTCTTCTTTTGTTTTAGATGTTTGTTTTTTTTAATGTTTCGTGTTTTAATCTTGGTTAGTTATATGTCAATATCCTTTCCTTGGTTACACTCATTTACTTTATTAAATTTCTTTTCAGCCTTTATTCGTCCAATGCTTTACCTACCTCATCACACACTGCCTTCTATTGTGCGTTCTCTCCGTATATTGTCTATTTCTACCACAGATCTAGCTCACAGATACTATGTCCTGTTCAGGCCCGAAGAGTTGGCAGCAGTACACCAAACGGATGTCCCACGTCTATGCGACGTGTACAGAATTCTCCGCCATTCTATAACTCGTGAGAATGACTCTCGATACTAATTCACCTATATTTATTAGCAGTTCCAGGAATACCTGGAAGTGGCGTCGTGGTTCTAATTAGCTAGTTATCGTTAACAGGCGACCTATTGGTCTGATGGTCTGTTATTGCTTCCAGAGCTCCGAGGTTTGGGTTCAATTTTGGGAATAGTGAATTCTTAACATCATCATCTCTCTAGTACGTTCCTTTTAGTTTGTGGTCAGTTTTAGTCTTACTAGATGCAGCAGCCATTACTTTGCATAGAGCAACTGCCTATCTGGTCGCCATTACCCGCTTACTGGGTATTACGGTAATCATTGGTAAGACTGGTGATTATTTTATATGGAGATTGAAATGTGTCTATGAAGTCGTTGTAGTGCCAACGACCGGCAAAGGGAAGAAAGGTATGGAAGGGTAAAGGAGAATTAAAAGACAAATGAGATCCTGACGTGTAATTCGTCCGACGGCGAGAAGGGCAGACGACATTGTTGCTATTGCAGGAATATCCTGGATGAGCCTGGCACAAGAACGTGGAGCTTGGCACAAGCAAAGAGAGGCCTAGCAGTGAGTGGAGTCGGGGTGTGAATGATGATGATGATGATGATGATGAATATTGGCAACGCAGCGAGCAATCCTCTTTCCGTTCCCCATGAAGGACCAGTACCCTTATTGCCAATCTAAAAGAGAACTAAATCATGGAATGAAGAGAACAGCAAGTCAACTTTATTATTAGAATGTTTGAGTACCGAGTTCCCCTGACATTGACACAAAGTTACAGAAATAAAGCAAATTAACATATTCACGCTGAAGTGTTAATGAACATGGTATTTAATGATGATTCATATTCCACGCATACGCCTATTTACATTATAAACAGATAATTATAATGGGTGCTCAAGAAAGGAAGTACTTAAGTATGGATTAGACAACAATTTACATATAGATGAGTGAAAATATTTAAATGGTTCAAATCAAATTCTCCTTATTTGATGTATCTTGGAATGTATGTATGGTTTTAATTGTCTTAGAAATAATCAATTACAAGTTGGTTGGGTTGTGTGTAAGATGATGACGTGGGTGGAAGTGAGCTCTAAATTGTGTTTTGTTTGTAATATTAATTATGATTTAATTTTAATTTTGTAACGTATAATTTTCAATTTCTTATTTTTTTGTAATTTATATTTTATGATTGTTTTTTGTGCCTACTAACATAGTTTATAAGTTACAATAATAATTGTTACTAACCATTATGAATTATTGCTATCTGATATTATTTTTTTATATTATATACATAAATTATTATATTATATAAATGACAGGTAGAAGAAATATATTGAATAAATAAGTGCCCTGGCCTCAAATAAATTGAGGCCAAAATGATAGGTTAAATAAAACCTCTTCAATAAAGAGTTTCCAATCACCATAAACTACTTTTAGGGTCGCAATGTTATTCATATTTGTTATTTGCCGTGGGCCTACTCTTGACCTCAATCTTGCCCTATGGGCAGATATGAGGCCGACGATGGAACGAACTAACCCAGAAGAAGCGACTTAAATAGATTGGGGTTATATGAACTCGAGAAAACCGACGCAGGGAGTTCCAATCTTTGACTGTAAAAAAGAAAAAAAATTGGGAGTCATAATGAACATATTTCAAAAAGGTGAAGGTGAAAGGAAAAAAGTGTCATATTTGCGGGGTTTAGATGCGTGATTTTATGTTATGTAAGAAAATAAAACAGTGGAACGTCACCTCTATAAGCAGTAACAGTACAGTGAGGAAAATAGAACGACTGTGTTGCAACGTATTATGCGTAGCCTGATCTATTGACCTGCCACGTTACAGAGGCTATGTCTGACGTGTAGGAGAACCCAGGAAGAAGTATTAGTATCACACGTCATGATTGCGTGCTTAGGTAATACCTTTATTATACGTTAGGGTAAAACACTGGGGAACTTAAATTGGAATTGGCTAATGTTTGCTACTACAAATTTACGGAGTATTGAATTGAGATAATTGGGAATTTTGAGACAGCTGGGTGGTTGTTCGTGACCTTATCAAACCAACACCCGAGTTCTCGATAAAAAGGCCGCATGATAATTCCACTAAAATCTATCCGCTTTCCCACAGCTGGGACACAGGACTCCTCTCACAGCAAGTTAGCGTGTAATAACCTCTGGCGGACTCAGTGCGGGTTGGTTGATATCAAAGAAGGTGTGGTCATAGTTTATTTCACGCGTTTTTTACAGATCCCATGGGTATTGCCCTCTTTTTTATTTTTTAGGGGTGGGAAATCGTCAAATAACCCCCCTCCCGCTCTTGGGCAAAGCGGAAGGGAGTGTCAGACTTCTACTGACTAATAACCACCCATGTTCCTTCTTAGCCCTTGTGCCGAGGCCGAACAACCCGCAGCCCCGACAGGATGGGTATTGCCCTTATGTGTAATTTACATGTCATGACATTGCCAGGAGAATTGATGATCTAATAGGTATTTGTGTGGTATTCATTCATTCTTGTATCTCAGTTTTGACACAGAAACATTTGTCATTCTTTCTTGATTTTTAAACATCATTTTTTATAATTAATGTTAGGGAATCATCAAATGACTCCCCCTGCTCTGGGTGGATCAGAAGGGAGTCAGACTCTATAGACTAAAACCCATTCGTGTTCCTTCTAATGCCCTTTGCGTTCCAGGGCCGCGGTAACTCCTTCGAACAAATTCCGCAACATGACAGTATTAAATTAGTGTGTTTGTTCGTCACACAACATTACACCCGCGTCCTTGCAGGGAAAGCAGAGCGGTTTACTAATTACAGTACTGAATGTTCAGCGGCACGTTTATAACCAAACATAGCAATGAGTAATTGACTTTAAACTTGATTTATCTACGGTTAAGCAGAACTGTGGCTAACTAAAGTATAATATAGTTTCCTGTAAATCATGAATCACTTTACACTGATGATTTTCTGATAGATAGAGGCGATTATCGGCGACAATCTTCGCAGGGTGGCTGGTAGCAACTGGATAAGAGTTGCTGAGAATCGAGTTGACTGGCGTGCGATTAATTATTATAGGCTGATGATAATGAAGGCGTTTATGCGTATATCACAATCAATAAATTAATCAAAGTATCTGAAGATCAGTCGATCCCGTATCGTATTGCCCTGTTACCCGGTGCCACGATCAGATAGGTAGTTGCTTCATGTAAAATACTGGGAACTCAGCTTTATCCGGTAAGACTGGAAGTCAACACCAACATAGTTATTAAAAGGCTAGATAGATGATGGCTACATTTTTTTTTTTGGCTGGTGGAAAATCATCAAATAACCTCTCCCGCTCTTGGGCAGAGCGAAAGGGAGTGTCAGACTTCTACTGATTAAAAACCACCCATGTTCCTTCTTAGCCCTTGCGCCGAGGCCGCGGTATCTCTTTCTAACAACCCGCAGCCCTGACGGGAGATGATGGCTACTTAACTGGCTGTTAAATGACAGAAGCTATCCAGAAACCTGAAATCGCGAATTGGTTTCGGAAACATACGTTATTGACTGCAGTCAACCACACTTCGTTATCAACTTCCATAAAAGCATATCGATAAAATAAACATAAGTAGTACTTCACACAACAAGCCAAAGAAAGTGCCTCAGAAATTGTTTAGAATATTGATACCATGTCCTTGTAACATTAGAACATTAGTCATCCGCGTATAGTTGATGCCTAGAATATGTAATGGCTGACATCGCAATGTGCAAGGAGGTACATCCTGTCCTACTTTCTAACTATAGTCGGGAATGGTTGCCTAGGGGGAACTATTACTAGGCTAGGAATACTTTTTAGTTGAATTATTTAATAGATTAGTTACTAGATGTTGATGTCGTCTGCGTGAAATATTATTAATATATTATTTCCCTATTTGAATTGAATTTTCTTTAACAATTTCATGGGTTTTTAATTGCACAGGTTGTTGGATTGTTTTTCTAAAATTATGTGATTTTATATATTTTTTAAATAAGTTGCTTAAATAAATATCTGGCAGTAAAGTAGAAGTACCGTATTATATTTTCATTTCCATTCAGTAACAAGTTGTTATTTATTAGAACAGCTCTTACAAAAACCGTAAATGATCTATAGTTCAGATAGATTGTTAACAGCGGGTAAAGTTTGTCCAAAACATGACGTTGATTTAAATTATCATGAGGCAGAGTTGATAGGTTTATTATTTAGTAGTAAGCTGTACTTCAGAGTAGGTGATTTGCTTTCTGAATAAGTGGTTACAAAAACTTTGAAAAAATTGTATGATGAACACAACACACATGTAAGTGTAAATGTGGTGTTGGCCCACAAACGATGGGACATTTGATACCGTGTCCTGCAGTGCTTGTCCTGTTACTTGCACATCACAGGAGCTGATAGACGCTACTGAAAGTGCCAAACTCGTCTCCACACTTTGGCCTGACTAAAAGAAAATAAAGAAAGAAAACATATTTATTCAGCACATGCCACAACTGCACACAACAATGACTCAATGTAAATTCATTATTATTAAACTTGTAACGGGACATTTACCGTGTTTACTATTTGTTTTCGAGTTTCCAGTATTTCGGTGAAGTTGCAAGCACCATGAACACGGATAAACTGATGTTTTTGCTGGTGGTGATAAATATCCATCCGTGTCGATGACAATTTATCACCACCAGCAAAAACATCGACTAAGAAGAAGAACACAAACCTAGTCCTTTAAATATTTTTTAATCTTCCCTCACTAACCAACTCAACATGAATATCAAAGTGCATACAATAATAGGTACACCTAGAAAGTGCATCCTGTCCCACTTAGCAAATTGACGTACATTTAACGCTTTGAGAGCGGCGCCTGCGCTTAGAATGATCGTAAAATGTTTATGACCTGAACTGGACCTACCTAGGTATGCTATATAGTGTGCCTATGGGTAGTGACTAAGTTGCGATGGTCAGGATCAAATGTCTAGGACTTATTGTAGCGGATGCTCGTCGTTCGGGAGAAAATAATGGTAGTACGTAACTATTGTCTTGTTTTTAGGGTAGTATGATTAGTGCCTTAAGTGGCAGTGGACAAGGCACATTGCTCGCAGAACGGATAGTCGATGGGGCCGAAAAGTTCTGGAGTGGTGACCGCGAACCGGAAGACGTTGTGTTGGACGGCCTCCCACTAGGTGGACCGTTGATCTGGTGAAGGTTGTGCGGATCCGCTGGATGCGAGACGCACGGGACCGGTCAATGTGGCAACACTTGGGGGAGGCGTGTATCCAGTAGCAGACGTATTTCAACTGAAATAAAATAAAAAATTGTGTTTTATTTCATGCAAAAATACCCATAATTAGAGAATTATACTAATCACAAAATGAAAAAAAAAATTAAAAATGAATGAATGAAATTTTAATGATGATGATGATAAGTGTTTTTCGAATTCTCGACTATGTTGGCCTTTTTTTTTTGGTAGGTGGGAAATCATCAAATAATCCCTCCCGCTCTTGGGCAGACCGAAAGGTAGTGTCATACTTCTACTGACTATAACCACCCATGTTCCTTCTTATCCTTTTATGTCGAGGCCGCGGTATCTCTTGCGAACAACCCGCAGCCCCGACGGGGACTATGTTGGCCTTCAACATCATCGTGTTTACCCTTCATCATCTTCTCTTCTTCTATATCGTGTGGTTAGTGTTAATTTTCCTATTACATGGAACTTAGACATAACTGGCAAAATGTGGGTGTACTCGTACTAATGGTAGTACACTTCTGCCTAACCACCTCTATCATCAACCAGACACAAATCCAAGTTCCGTGGCGGCTACTGAGAAGTTCCTGACGAAAAAACCCAATATCACTTTGCCCAACTCGAGAACAAAACCTAGGACCTTATGTTCGCTTGCGACTACTACACCCACGAGGCAGTCAGTCTCCACGTGTGGGCTGCGGGTTGTTCGCAAGAGTTACCGCGGCCTCGACATAAAGGGCTAAGAAGGAACATGGGTGGTTTTTAGTCAGTAGAAGTCTAACACTCCCTTTCGCTCTGCCCAAGAGCGGGAGGGGTTATTTGATGATTATCCACCAGCCAAAAAAACAAAAAAAGGCAGTCAGTAGAAACAACAAGATATTACTATATTCTTCATCAAAACACAAGTCAAATTAACTAGAACCTCGTTACCAACAAACCAAAACAACAAACTCCGCCCATAATCGAAAGTAATCAATGTACCTCACAAACTGAATAACATTCGCATTCAATATTTGATTAAAACTAGTTATTATTCTGGAAAATGGCCCGTTTCCGGGAAGTTCGCAGTTTTCTGCCTCGCCCGGAAGAGAAAGCCAGCAGCCGGGCCGGAAGTGGCCCGGGACGGTAATGGCAGATGCCGGGAATACTTGCGAGATTATAAACCTGTAGTTTATGTCCATTGGCCATTGGCCAGTGGTCATTGGCTCAATTTATTAGCTAACATAAATTGTAGCATAACTAGTTTGGAAATGTGCGAAAAATAAAACTTTTTAAGACATTTTTGTGCAATAACGTGTCTTTTTTTTCTTTTTTGTTGAGAATTTAGACTAAAATAGTGTTTTGGTGGCTATTTATGGCTTTGAAGATTGTGTTAAAGTGATAAGTCCATTACTAATGGGCTATAATTCTACATGGAGCAGATAATCAGCAAACGATTACAGAAAGGCCAGAGGCATGTGATTCGGAAGAATTAGGAAAATGTCGTAAGGAAACTTTTGAGTATGGTGCATGGATATTGGAGAGGTCTGTGAGTCGAGGAAGACCGAAGTTGATGAGTAATAGAGAAGTATTAACATGCTGTTGTTTCAGTTTGTTGTTTGTTGTTTTTGTATTAACATGCTGTTGTCTATTAGCATGCTGTGCCGAACCGAAATAAATTGGTATGAGGGAAAGAGAACGATGATGATTATAAAGAGGCATAGGCTAACTGCGGTACTCAGAGATATTTAATGAATACTTAAGTCGTCAGTTAGTAAAGATTTGACATACTTTTGTATGACAAAACTGTCAAAACGTTTACTAAGTGATGGCCTAAGTAATCATTAAAGCTCTCTGAGTGCGGCAGTTAGTGTTGCTATACAAAGAGGCAACGCTGTCAGTCTTTTAGGTACATTACCAGATGACAGTGTTTTGGAGGAGTTTTTTGACGCCTGTTTAGTTATTACGATACTACTTTTGCTTATTTGAATGATTAATATGTATAATAATATTGTTACGCACTTCTAAGGAACTATACACGATACTGTAATAATAAAATGCGAAAATTTGAGGGTTTTTTTTTTTAATTTAAATAACTTCAGTTACTGATCCTTATTACATCAGCTGTCAGCCTTAAGCCGGAACAACAAACAGACAAAACATAATAACTGATATACGTACCCGATGTACTCGTACTTCATAATCATTCAATAAATAGTTATTTGATTTTATTTATTTGTATTAAACATTTATAGATAAGCAAAGATTCAACGGCACGGTTGGCGCAGTGGCTCAAGCAATGAACTGCTGCGCTGCGTGTCGCGGGTTCGAACAAATATTTGTATTTGTGTATGTGAGTTTAAATGTTTGTGAACGCACCCACGATACAGGAGAAATTCCTATATAGTGTGGGGCAACGTTTTTTTAAAAAAAAAAAAAACCTTCATAATCATTCAATAAATAGTTGTTTGATTTTATTTATTTGTATTAAACATTTATAGATAAGCATAGATTCAATATGTTAAACATCAGACATAACACGGCTAACCAGCCGGAAGTCAGTTAACGTCAATCAGGAAGCCAGGCAGTAACTCCCAGCTTGTTAACCCCTTTCACTGCGTAGTTATATTACTGCAGCAGTTAGTTCTACTAACTTGCTGCTCGATCCAATTATACTTATGTTGTTTATTACTTGTTATTAATCGATTGGCGGCAATGGTGACCCAGTGGTGGTGACCCCGACTTACGAACAGTAAGTCGTGGGTTCGAATCCAGGCAGGCGCATTACTTTGCGTAATTTATTTCATCACCGCTGCTCTCAAAACGGTGAAGGAAAACATCGTGAGGAAACCGGCATGTCTTACAACCAAAAAATTCGAAGACATATGACATCTACCAATCAGCACTGGGCCCGCGTGGTGGATTATACCCCATCCCTATCCTAGAGAGAGGCCCGAGTCCCTGCAGTGGAAACATTATAGGCTGATGACGATAACTTGAGTTTAAAGTGAAATCGTTAAAATATTTCTTATCCATTTCACGTCCGATGGGATAGGCACATTTGCCTATTAGGTGCCATACCTCCACCTAATATCAACACCATAATCAACAATTTAATTTTTCAATGAATCAGAATAACATTAGCTAAACGGTTTAAAATGTCAACACTTCAGATTAGCAACAAATGTTAATAACGTTGATTAATAACATGAAAAGTTCAAAATATCTACACTTTAGATGATCCACGAATACAAAAATCATTCACTTGATCAACACTCAACGACGAAACAAAATTTGCTCCTAACATAATCTATAATATAAAAAAACACCAAAAAGTGAAAAATAAACTTCTGAAGAAAAATCAGCTTCTGAAGTCGGTGACATTTGTTTGCTTGATTTCGTTTTTTTGCCACCGACTTTAGAAGCTGATTTTTCTTCAGAAGTTTATTTTTCACTTTTTGGTGTTTTTGAAGTCGGTTTTATTTTTTGCCAAAAAGTTTTTTATTTTTCCATTTTAAGTTGTTCCCAAACAAATAATAGGTTTTATTTATCCCCAATAAATGGAACATTACATAATATCTTACTGTCCAAATCTGTGTGTACACATCTGCGTACCCCCTCAGATCATACAGGCGTGATGTTACGTCATGATGTTGTATAAACAATAAACATCCAAGCGATTGCAGCAATCACGACAGATTTGCCGTCTATTTTTGAAGAGTTCTATTGTATATCTCCGAAGATCAGGATCAAAATCTTCACCAAATTTAAATGGGACCACCTCAGGAGTATACTCTTTCAAATAAAAAAAGAATTTTGAGAATCGGTTCACAAATGGAGGAGAAATCAGGTAACATACATAAAAAAAAAAAAAAAAAAAACATACACACGAACATAGAACCTCCTCCTTTTTTGAAGTCGGTTAAAAATGAATCCCTCAATGTGTTGGTAAGCGCATAACTTAACAACGCCTGGACCAATTTGGCCAATTCTTTTTTTAAATGTTCGTTGAAGTATAAGGATGGTTTTTACGGCGAGAAAAATTCGAATAATGGCCGGAAAAGCCCTAAAAACAGCCCTTTTCTTTTTCCCATACAAACGATTCGTAATAATACTTCAAAGGCAATTTGATACCGTACCATAAAGTTCAAGTGTTACTGGAGAGGTTCCGGGAAGGCAAAACAATTGAGTGACAACTTCAAACAGACCATACGTATCATAATGTCAATAATTTACAACGTAGTAGGTAGGTACAAAAAAGGGCATTGCAACGCGTGCCGGGAACAGCTAGTTATTTGATAAATTCAAATTCGGAGAAAACAACATTTAAAACAACACTACGCAAGAAATAAAGAATGTGTTTTTCTTTTCTCTATGTACATTATTTTACAGAAAAGAACAGCGTCTGAACACTGCAATTTTCCCTCAAACATATACTTAATTTTCTAAACAAACAACAGCTTTCCAATATTAAATAATATTAGTACTACGACACTAACCGTAGGAAGTATATATTACAGAGTCGGAACAAGGAAGCTGTGATCAACCGGGCACCGAACCCAACGTGGTTCCCCTTTCACTCGCTGAACTGTAGTAGCACTAAGGCGGTGGTCCTACCGCTGACGAGGAAGCGACTATAGCTACATACATTTCCTACTCCTCCGCTATTCTTTTCTGATTAATTTCGTTGCGGGATCCAAGACAGTTAAATAATTTCTCTGGGACTTCGTCGGGCTTCATTGTCTGCTGCGCTCTTGTGGTCGACACTATTGATTCTGGCTTACAGGAGTTACAGTGGTTTGGGAATAGTGTGGCGGGGTTGTCATTAGCTACATACATAAACATCACGGCTTGTAATCATCCAGCATTAGGTAGAGGTGTAGGGTACCTAATTATAATAGTACACTAACATTTCATCAGTTATGTTTATCGTATTGTTACGTCGGTCATCTAGAATCTTCAAGAAACCTCGCTTATAATTGTGTAGTGTCTAAAACACTCCAGTACATTCTGTAGGTATAATTCCATTATGTTTACAAGGTCAGCACGGCGGGCGTCGGCGACATAATTGCCATTGTAATTTCGACCGTATGCCGAGAGCGTAACGTAACTTCTTCCTTGTTGGTTCTTTTATCTTTAAGTTTATTTTTTAGTTATTTTTCTTTGTGAATATTGTATTCATTTTTAGTTAATAATAGGGAATTTTCTCGAACTTCTTTTGTGTGTTTGAGTATAAAAGGAACAACAGAGGTCGGAGCAGGCAGTCTACTTTTGAAGCGAGACAACGAAAGGTTCGAAGAGATATCTAGTGCGATAAAGTGTTCAGTAGTGTTTTTGTGATTGTGTATTTAGTGTTTTGTGTTAAATAAAGTTATTTCGTGTGTTTAATTGGTAGTGTTTTTATTTATCCCATACCCAGCTCGTAACAATTTGGTGTCAGAAGTGAGGGATAAATAATGCCGATTCTACCAAAGGACGACACGGATAGTATCCGTACGAGGAGTCAGCGACAGCAGGGTATGGACCAGAGGCGATTTGGAGACTCCCCGACACAGACACCGGGCGGTGTCCAGCCTACATCAGAGCCAGTGGCTGGCCCATCTGGAGCTACTCCAGCATTAGCGACGCCTGACTTGTCCGCCTTAATGGCGCTGCTGCAGGACCAGGCTCGCCGTCAAGAGGAGCAGGCTCGCCAGTTGCAGGAACAGTTGCAACGGGACAAGGAGGAGCAGGCTCGCCGTCAAGAGGAGCAGGCTCGCCGTCAAGAGGAGCAGGCTCGCCAGTTGCAGGAACAGTTGCAACGGGACAAGGAGGAGCAGGCTCGCCGTCAAGAGGAGCAGGCTCGCCGTCAAGAGGAGCAGGCTCGCCAGTTGCAGGAACAGTTGCAACGGGATAAGGACGAGCAGGCGCGCCGTCAAGAGGAACAGATGCTCCTGATTAAAGATCTTCACGCATCAGTTGGCAAAGAGCTGAGCGTGATGAAGGAGCAGGTACAGCAGCACGACAACCGTATCGCAAAGGCCGAAATTCAGATCGCCGATGTGAAGAAGGCCTTGAGTGAAATTAAGGTTGGAGACGGGGCTGTGACTTCATTGATTGCTGCACCTTCGGTGCGCGGGTTTAAAGTGCCGCCATTCGACGGAACATCTTCGTGGTCGGCCTATAAAATTCAATTTGAGGCCGTTATGAAAGTAAACGGGTGGACCAAAGCGCAAGCCATGACCGCGCTCACTTTGGGTCTCCGAGACCAGGCCCTAACCATTCTTGAGGCCCTCGGAAAGGATGTGACCGACAAACAGCTGCTGGAGGCATTAGAGTCCAGATATGGTGACGCGCACCTGGAGCACGTCTTTCGTGCTAAATTAAGGGATCGCGTTCAACGTAGTGCCGAGAACTTACAGCAGTGGGCCCTGGAAGTTGAAAAGCTGGTTCGGAAAGCATACCAGTCCGCCCCTGCCCTTATTGATGGAAATCTGGTACAGGCGTTCATAGATGGAATACGCGATTTAGAAGTCAGAGCCGCTGTGAGACTTGGACATCATGAGACGCTGAAAGACGCCTTGGCCCATGCCTTAGAAGTAGAGGCAGTAAAGCAGGACCACCGTACGCACCGGGTCAGAGAGGTTGTAGCGTCATCTGTACGCGACCGCCCGCAAGGATACAGCCCTAGGTGCTACACTTGTGGAGAAAGGGGTCATCTTCGATCAAGCTGTCCTAAGCGCAGCTCACCAAGAGAAGACCGACCCCAGCAGGGAAAGGTGGCTGAAGTGACTGCACAGCCACAGCAGGGAAACGAGTAAATGCCAGGACTGGGGGGCGGGTGCTGGCTGGTTTTGAAAGAGCCCCGAGGATCTCGATCTCACAAGCACATGACGGGAACAGCCTGACCATTAAGGGCGAAGTCAACGGAACTCCATGCAAACTTACGTTGGATACTGGAGCTTCTCACACGGTCGTCAATTCACACCTAGCAAATCGGTTTCTTGGGGACTACTTCAATAACCACGACCGTATACAATTACTAACAGCAACCGGTCAGCACATAACCGTCCGAGGGAAGAAGGAGGTGGAGTTAAAATTGGGTGATGGAATTTACCGGCACAATGTCATCGTGGCCGACATAGTGGACGATTGCATCTTGGGCTTGGACTTCATGCGGAAATATCGTTGTGAGATCGACATTGACCAAGGAGTGTTGAAATGTGGTTCCGAGGAAGTCTTCATGGAAGGTGCACCATCAGGGAAAGTGTACTGCTTGAAGGAAATTGTTCTTCCTCGCAGATCAGAAACGATCGTGCCAGTCAAGTTACCACAGAACTCTGGACACAAAGATCGAAGTGTTCTGATAGAAAGGGTGAACAATGAGTTTTCATGGAAGATGGCACGAACTCTGGTAAAGGCCAACAACATCTCAGCTGTACGTATCCTGAATCCAAGTGACAAGGAGCAAGTGATTAAGAAGGGCACCTTGATCGGCACATGCGAGGAAGTAGCTTGGATGCGTCAATTGCAAGATCTACCTACCGGAAATCAAATTCGTAGAGCAAAATTTGACGTGTCAACGCTTATAGACAACTGTCATTTAACTGAAGGAGAAATGGACAAGGCTAAGAAGATGTTACTTCAGTACGCCGGTATTTTCTCTACGAATGATGCTGACATAGGGAGAACTGGACTGGTTCAGCATAGAATTAATACAGGCAACGAGTTACCTATCCGTCAGCGACCAAGGAGACTGCCAGTTGCTCGGGAAAAAGAAGTGGAAACCATGATTGAGGGAATGGTGAAGGACGGTGTTATAAAGCCTTCATCCAGTCCATGGTGTTCTCCTGTGGTCCTGGTAAAGAAAAAGGACGGCAGTATGCGCTTTTGTGTGGACTATCGACGACTGAACGACGTCACGAAAAAGGACAGCTACCCACTGCCTAGGATCGATGACACACTGGATACGCTGACGGGAATGAAGTGGTTTACCACATTAGACCTGAAAAGTGGTTACTGGCAGGTAGAAATAGACCCAAAGGATAAAGAAAAGACTGCATTCTCAACAGGAAAAGGGTTGTGGCAGTTTAAAGTTATGCCTTTTGGATTGTGTAATGCTCCTGCAACGTTTGAAAGGCTGATGGAGCAAGTACTTGCCGGATTGATTGGTGATGCATGTCTTGTCTATCTAGACGACATAATTATTGTGGGCCGTACGTTTGAAGATCACCTTAAAAACTTCGACCGAGTGCTGTCGAAGATCCAAACAGCAAACCTGAAGTTGAGTCCGAAGAAGTGCTCGTTTTTCAGAAAACAAGTGAACTTTTTAGGACACATTGTTTCGGGGGAAGGTGTTCAAACAGATCCAGAGAAAGTAGTCGCTGTCAAGGATTGGCCAGTGCCGAAAGACAAGACACAGGTCAGAGCATTTTTGGGTTTGTGCTCCTACTATCGCCGGTTTGTGAAGAATTTTGCCGATATTGCGAAACCTCTACACAAACTCACTGAGGAAAAGCAAACATTCTGTTGGGACGAGAACTGCGACGCCGCATTTCAAGAATTAAAGGGACGTCTGTGCAATACTCCTATTTTGGGATATCCTGACACTGAACATGACTTTATAGTCGACACAGACGCAAGTAATACTGGAATTGGGGGCGTGTTATCTCAACGGAAAGGAAATCAGGAGGTTGTTATAGCTTACTTCAGCAAGTCTTTATCCAAACCGGAAAGAAATTACTGCGTAACGAGACGAGAGCTGCTCGCTGTAGTGAAGACATTGCAGCACTTCAGTAAATATTTGTTGGGACGGAAATTCCAATTACGAACTGACCATGCTGCATTGAAGTGGCTATTACAGTTCAAGAATCCAGAGGGGCAAGTGGCGAGATGGATTGAACTACTGCAAGAGTTTGACTTCGTAACTGAACATCGCAGTGGGAGAACTCACGGTAACGCAGACGCCTTGTCAAGAAGACCTTGTCCTGAAGACTGCAAGCACTGTGCCAGGCAAGAGACTAAGGAAGTAGTGCCCGTGAGGATGCTTAGAACGGATCTCAGCGATGAATGGAAGGAGACCCTACAACAGGCTCAACAAAATGACCCGGACATCAAGCCAATCTTCGACTGGATTAAAGATGGTGCTCCGAAGCCCAAGTGGAGTGATGTGGCTGCGATGAGTTCCATCACGAAAAGTTATTGGGCACAATGGAACAGTTTGGAGATCCAGGATGGAGTCTTGTGCCGTAAATGGGAAAACGCTCGAGGGTACAGCTGTCATCTACAAATGGTTGTCCCTAAAGCTAAGGTACCGGATGTTTTACGGCTCTACCATGATGGATGCTCAGGAGGACATATGGGAGTAAAAAGGACTCTATTGAAGATCAGAGAGCGCTTTTACTGGATCCACTGTCGAGATGATGTGGAGGACTGGTGTCGCAAATGTACCAGTTGTGCGGCTGTGAAAGGACCCCACACACGTAGCAGAGGTGCATTAAAAGTGTACAACGTTGGAGCCCCCTGGGAGCGAATAGCGCTGGACGTTGCGGGACCATTTCCAGAAAGTGATAGCGGAAACAAGTACTTCATGGTTGTCATGGACTACTTCACAAAGTGGCCAGAAGTCTTCGCCATTCCTAACCAAGAAGCTACAACAGTCGCAGATAAATTGGTTCAAGAAGTCTTCTGTCGTTTTGGAGTACCCTTAGAAATTCACAGCGATCAAGGAAGGAATTTTGAATCGCAAGTTTTCCAGGAGACTTGTCGATTGATGGGTACACACAAAACCAGAACCACCTCTTACCACCCACAATCCGATGGAATGGTGGAACGATTCAACCAAACGTTGGAGAGATATCTGGCAAAAGTTGTGGAAAGCAGGCAAAGGGATTGGGACAAACACATACAGCCGTTTCTTCTGTCCTATCGGAGTGCAGTTCACGAAAGTACGACCGTAACTCCAGCCTTCGCAAACTTTGGAAGGGAATTACGATTGCCTGCAGATTTAATCACTGGAACTCCCCCTGACGTCCCACGCAATGTAACGGATTACGCGAATGACCTGCGTAACAAGTTAAATGATGTGTATGAGCATATCAGGTATTCCGGACAACAGATGTCTGAGAAGATGAAGACTCGTTATGACCGGAAGGCAAACAGTAGTGGTTTCGACGAAAGTTCGCTGGTGTGGTTGCATAACCCAGTGCGGAGCAAGGGAAAGTCTCCGAAATTGCAAGCAAAATGGGATGGACCATACCGAGTTGTGACCAGGATCAACGACGTCACCTACCGAATACAGAAGGGTCCGCGAGGTGCGCCTAAGATTGTGCATGTAGACCGATTGGCGCGATACTACGGGACTAATGATGCTCGGGACGAGCATGTCTAAGGAGGGGGCAGTGTTACGTCGGTCATCTAGAATCTTCAAGAAACCTCGCTTATAATTGTGTAGTGTCTAAAACACTCCAGTACATTCTGTAGGTATAATTCCATTATGTTTACAAGGTCAGCACGGCGGGCGTCGGCGACATAATTGCCATTGTAATTTCGACCGTATGCCAAAAGCGTAACGTAACTTCTTCCTTGTTGGTTCTTTTATCTTTAAGTTTATTTTTTAGTTATTTTTCTTTGTGAATATTGTATTCATTTTTAGTTAATAATAGGGAATTTTCTCGAACTTCTTTTGTGTGTTTGAGTATAAAAGGACCAACAGAGGTCGGAGCAGGCAGTCTACTTTTGAAGCGAGACAACGAGAGGTTCGAAGAGATATCTAGTGCGATAAAGTGTTCAGTAGTGTTTTTGTGATTGTGTATTTAGTGTTTTGTGTTAAATAAAGTTATTTCGTGTGTTTAATTGGTAGTGTTTTTATTTATCCCATACCCAGCTCGTAACAGTATGTAATAATCGCATTGGCTTTAGGATACAGTATTGCGGAAAACGGATGGATGATGAACGCACACAAAAGGGAAGAGTAGCATAATAAACAGGAGGCTTATACCCAACAGTGGGCGATTCCGGGCTGAAATGACGATGATGAATAAGGGTTGAGCCTATTTCCATCAACCGAGCACATACCCAACTTACTCAAGAAACGTAGAAAAGTTTGTAGGTCTGGAGGCCTACCATCAACTTTTAGTTAGCCATTCAATTCCGATGCAATCCAGTCTAAGTACCTAAACTGAATCGCTAAGATTCGTACCATGAAGTGCCTGTAACTAACTGGCGTTTGAATCGCTCATGGAGGAATGAACGTACGAAATTTGTTCCGTGAAGTGATACACTTAGACACTCTATTAATAGTTGATCGCTGAAAAAACTCGCTCGGCAAAGCTGTTTTTGTTGCCATAATACTCGCGCAGATACTCTTAGTTGTCAAACTAAAAGAAATCGTTGTTACTTGTTATCTCTACTCGCTAACCGCTGGCAATGGGACTCGTGCCTTACCTAGGTAGCTACTCGTAGTTAGTTTGATAGAGTAGGCAGAATTATATGCTGGGAGTGGTGTGATAGTGTTTTGTTTGTATAGTAATTGAATGAAATGACGATTAATTGTCATTTGTTGAGCTGGTTCTAAGATGGGTGAGGTCAGTAGAATAGAATAGAATAGAATCATTTATTTGCCAATAATATAGGTAGTTTAAAAGGAAAAAAAAAACAGAACAAGAAATGAATTAGTTTCAATGGTTTAGAAATTAATCTTGAGTTTAGTATGATGCCTTATTTCTTGGGTACATTGATCAAATGATGGATGTCTGTTAAACCGACACCTCAAGACATAAGTGTGTATATTCTAGTATTGACTTTAGGACCAATACTTATTGCCAATAAATGATTATGGTTATGACTAAATCGTTTTCACAACATGAATAAATATAATATTATATGTAATCAACAAAGATTCATCCTTTTTCAAGAAAGAGGTTTTCATCCTACAGTAGCACCATCACAAGCTAATATTAATGAAAGCATCAAACAACTCAACGGCGCACCAAAGAAAAACATCCAAAATTGACACTAGTGAAACAATGACCCACACATCTCTTGACCCCGTTGCTAGACTAACAAACAACTTTATTACTTTGTTTACATAGCAAATATTACAACCACTAACTAGAGAGATACAGAAGGTTTGCTACGTACAATAAATGAAAAAACACGCACACATAGACACTCTTCGGGTACTGACATCAAGCTTCCCCAAAATGTTAATCAATCTTAAATCTAATGCTATAGCAATAAAGTTGAAAATCTCATCGTCTGCCTAGGTTTTTCCCAACTATGTTGGGGTCGCTTTCCAGTTTAACCGGATGCAGCTGAACACCAGTATTGTACATGGAGCAACTGCCTATCTGACCTCCACAACCCAGGTAGTACTGGGTAATACGATACCCTTTGGTGAGACTGGTTGTCAGACTTTCAGGTCACTGAGTACCTGTTACGACTGTCAAAGATCTAGAAATGACGGCCGGGATCAACACTAAATATGACTTTTAGAGGAACGGAGGAATATCGGAACTTTATGACCTAGGTAAGCGCGGTTTAACGTAAAGATCGACCCGAGCGGTTGTAATTATTTAGCCACGGGCTCCTAAAGGCATGAAACAGTCTTGGTATAATTGTACATTATGGTACAAGTGTGTAATCTTGGTGATTACCGCTGAGGCGCCATTGAGACCCGAGCCGTTAGGTAAGGGTCTTAAGAGAGCCGAGGACGGAATCATCAATATACACGTGTATCATACGACGTTTTTCAACACACTTGTAAAGAAAATAATCCTAAAAAAAACAGTTTCACAGTGAAAACGAGGTTAAAAAAAAAATAGGAAAACAAAAAATACAAAAAAAAAAAACAACCAATAGGTCTACATTAATTTATTTGTACTATTGAACACGATCTTTTTGTGTGGAAACTTTTTTAAGAACAAAGAAACTCAACAAATAAATAAAAAAAAAACCATAACTCACTTGTGTGTGTGAAATAATAGCAATGAAAAAGTCACAGTTTGATTACAGGTGTCATTATGTACCTAATTGCGGTGAAATTATAGCCATTTTATAAGCAAGTGTGTTGGAAAATAAATGATCACCCATCCACAGACTGGCCTAAACTTGATAGATTGATCCTTATGAGAGTAGACGAAGAACAAAGAAACGATAGACGGACTGTGTGAAGGAAGATTTGGCTAGAAATGAGGTGACTGCTGACATGACGAGTAATAGAGAAGTATGGAAAAAGAAGACATCGGGACGACCCCAAATATATTTGGATAAGGGCAGGAGAAAATGATGATGAAATTGAACCCTGTGGCTGTTACTTAAAAGCATGAATGAACCAGCACTTCTGTTCAAAACTGTTTTATGTTTCCTTCAGACGAATGCGGAAAATCACGCATTTACTAATTTGCATTTAAAGAGATACGAATTAGCGCTTTATGAATCATGTTATATACTGGCCACCAAGAATCGAGACCTGTCATGTTGACGACGTGTGACATCATTCTTTGTCTAACTTAAGAAATTATATTTTACTACATTAATGAAAATGTGTATTTAATAATTGGCGACGAGGATGTCGACTAATGATATTAAAAAAAATAAGAGAACCCGCGCGTCATTGCGAGGTTTAATCACAAAACTTGAAAACTACGTTAACACCCAAGAAACTTTACCATACGAAGAAACAGAGTCAAGACTGCAATCGCTTCAAGAAACGTTACACAAATTACAAGAAATACAGCATGAAATAGAATTAGAAACTCCAGACGAACAACTAGACCAAGAGATAGAAACCAGGTACGATTTTGAAGAAAAATGTGTCATCATAAAGACGAAACTTCTCATATTGCAAAATAGAGAAAATCGACATAACACACAGCTACAAACATCGGCATCACCCATGAGTACGAATAAACAACAAGAACGAGGGCCAAAAATGAATTTCCAGCCTTTTCAAGAAAAAGAGACCTTCGCAAACTTTACGAAACGACTAACTGTATTTTTCTTGCTCAATAAAATCGAAGATCCTCAAATAAAAGTGTACACCTTTCTTGCTGCATTATCACCCGAATTACATGAGAAGTTACATGATTTATGTTCTCCGGAGGATCCAATTGATATGAACTTTATAGAACTCACACAGATTCTAGACGACTACATAGATCCTAAGCCTAGTACATGGGCGTTACAACACAGATTTATTACGCACACACAACGTGAAGATGAAACAGTAGCAACATACGCCTCAGAATTAAAGAAAAATTCCTTGAACTGCGAATTCAAGTGCCTTAACTGTCAAAAGTCTACCTCAGAAAGTTTCCTAGTCCTGCAATTTATTCGCGGACTAAAAGACAGTGAAATACGAACAAAAATTCTTCAAGAAAGAGATACACCACCTTTTACTAAACTGGTTCAAATTGCTACATTCATGGAAATGGGAAAATCAGAAAACATGAAAATATCCGCAGACATGCACAAACATTTGGACACAGTAAACAAGATTACAAAATCTACAAGTAGAGATATCGAATCACGACCATCATCCTCACGACAGAATATAAAGTTAACTTCTTCCTCATCATCTCCGTTAACTATAAGAGATTTAAAAGGAAAATGCTTCAGATGCGGTAAAGACGACCACAGATCTAATGATTGCGGTGCCATCAAGTCTACTTGCCTGAAATGCAAGAAAATTGGACATCTGGCAAGAGTTTGTTTACAACGGAACCTAAAAACCAATCAACTAGATGACACTCTTAACACGAGTTGCGATAGTATTGGAGATATCAATTTAATAAAAAGTGAAATAACTGACAAATATATGATCACAGTTAAAATTGAGAACAAACAAGTACGCATGGAATTTGACACGGGAGCGACCTTGTCAACAATGTCACTCAAGCAATATAAAAGCCTACAAATACCAAATAAAATTTTCAAAACTGATACGAAATTGAGAACTTACACTGGTGAAATTATCAAGCCTACAGGGGTAACATACATCAAAGGGACGTATAAAGATCAGATTTTCAACGGGAAACTTTACATAATCGATCAAAACGTTGACCCAATTTTCGGTAGGAGCTGGATTAAAGAAATTAATATGAAAATTGCAGATTTAAGAATTGTACGAACTTCAAAACAATCCGACAAACTTGATAAAATATTAGAAGAATTTTCATCAACTGTTTTTAGATCAGACCTAGGAAAAATACCCAACTACGAAGCTCATATAAATCTCAAAGAAAATACACGACCAATATTTATAAAACCACGACGTATACCGTACGCTTTAAAGGAAAAAGTCGATAAAGAAATTGAACGACTGTGTGCAGAAGGGGTGATTACCAAAGTAGACCAATCAGACTGGGGCACACCAATAGTACCGATTGTGAAACCAAACGGGAGCATTCGACTATGCGCAGACTACAAGGTCACCTTGAACAAAGTCATCAGAGATGAACAATACCCAATTCCTATAATTGAGGATATATTTGCGGAAATGAACGGAGGCAAATACTTCTGTACTTTAGACATTACCCAAGCCTATCTTAATATGGTCATGGATGAAGAAAGCGCCCTTTTACAAACATTAAGTACACACAAAGGCACTTACAAAGTCAATCGCTTGATGTTTGGAGTCAAAGTGGCACCAAGCCTTTGGCAGAAATTTATGGATCAGTTACTTCAAGGACTAGACGGAATTAAATGCTTTTTTGATGACATTATAATTCAAGGAGCATCAGAAGACCAACTTTTAACACGTCTAAGACAAGTTTTGCAAAAACTAAAAGATAGTAACCTCCGCGTGAACAGAGAAAAATGTATTTTTTTTAAACGTAATATTAACTACCTAGGACACACAATAGATAAAGAGGGTTTACATAAGAACAAAGACAAAGTCAAGGCCATCACGAATACAGCAAGACCAAGAAACATTAACGAACTACGAACCTTCCTTGGTATGGCTAACTACTACAACAAGTTTATACCGAACCTTGCCTCTTTAACGAGCCCTTTAAATGAATTACTAAAGAAAGAGAATGATTTTCACTGGACTTCTAAATGTGAAGAAAGCTTTAACAACATAAAGAAGGAAATTTTGAGCGACAGAGTTCTAATC
The DNA here is from genome assembly GCA_949774965.1 of Diarsia brunnea. Taxonomy (NCBI): domain Eukaryota; kingdom Metazoa; phylum Arthropoda; class Insecta; order Lepidoptera; family Noctuidae; genus Diarsia; species Diarsia brunnea. The sequence goes on from OX459019.1 coordinate 5,259,545, forward strand.
CATTTTGACCCAGGTAAACCGCTGATACTAGCTACTGACGCCTCACCGGCAGGCTTAGGAGCTGTTCTGTCACACAAACTACCAGATGGCTCAGAAAGGCCAATCGCTTTCGCCTCAAGGTCACTCTCAACTAGCGAAAAGAAATATAGTCAAATCGACAAAGAAGCTACGGCAATCTACTGGGGCATTAAAAAGTTTTTCCACTATTGTTACGGCAGGAAATTCGTATTAGTGACTGATCATAAACTATTTAATAAATCAGTTTGAGAAGAAATACTGTAAGTGTGCCGACGACCCGAGGATATTTTGAAGGAGTTATTCATACTTTTGTGTTTGTAAACCTTTTTGGTTCGTTTGATTTTGTTTTGTTTTGTTTGCTTTTCCTCTTGATCATTTCTGGTTTCCTGGTAGGTCAGATGATGTTTTTTTATTCTTGCAGCAGGTTATTTCTGGTTAAGACGAGTTTCTGTATTAATTTAGGTCATGATATGGCGTTATGTAAAAAATGAGCATGCGATGTAATAAATGATTTGTTTATATTACGATCCTTTAAAATCATGTATTTTAGCGAATGATGCTGCAGTTACCTTAATGTTATCAGTTTCTCCGGAGTTCAGCATGTCGAACGATTACAATTATTACACATAGTCAAATAGAACAGTATGATATATTATAATTATGTTAATGATGTGAAAATATAATATTTACGTTAGGTTCATGGTCGATTGGGAAAATTTTGACAGTTTCGGATAGTTTGATGCGCTGGCGTCTGTATATAAAAGCTCAAAATAAATCATCACATACATCCCCCAGTTACAAAACATTGTCCCCAAACTCCAACATAAACAAACACACACTGCACAAATTCCCTTCTAAACATAATTCAGCTACTTTCATTTCATTATATTAATATGTATACGGATTGTCCATCGAAGTGTGAACAATTGAACAGAATAGCTTCCTGGACGTTATGCTCGCACAATGCTCCCATTCAACAACTTATCTGGACAAAGAAAAAAATGTCCAAGATGGTCAAAAATGACGACAGAAGGGTTGCGATTCCTCAGGGATTATCGTTTCTAGAAGTTAGCGCCGTTTCCTTTACGTTTTTTTTTTTGAATTCCACACAATTGTTGCAATCTTTGTCATAAATCTTAGTTTAAGAAGTGAAGGTTGGAGGGTCTCTATTAACAATATTAGTGGCCATTTTGAAAGGATTAAGGTTCCCTGTGGATTTTCTGTAAAACATGCATAGACATTTTGCAGATATGTATTTGACATTTGCACTACGTCTTGACATGATTTGTGTTACTTTTAAGGCGGGAACAAAACATACAAAACCTTGTAAAATTGGAATGTTGCAAAATATTACATATTTGTATACGTGGGTTAATCTGAAATAACAAGAAAGAAAGTGTATCATATTTTTTCCTCAAGTACCTACGCATTGTCATTCAAAATTCGGTTCCAAATATTTGGGCCTCCATATCGTGAGTAAATAAAATGTCAAGCTTCTTGCTTTCTGGTAACAAAACAAGTTTAACAAAAGATGAGCAAATGTCCTACAGTGGCCGTAATGTGCGTAATCCTTTAAATAAATACTCGAAAGGGCCACTTGAATGCTTATTCCACCTCTTAGCTTGCCACCCAAGGAAGAAAGCTAATCTAACGTGCTCACCCACTTTTGCACTACTTAATAACTTTTTTAAATAACGACAGTTCTGAAATGTAATGCGCCGTGAATAATGATTTTTGGGTGGCATTTTTATTGTCGATTTTGTCCAGGATCAATGTGTTTTTTGCCCAATGTGCGGCATTTGTAGTGAAGTTGCGAAAACTACTGAATATTTTTCGGATAATTAACATTATGATGATAACAATACACGCAAAATCGCTTCAATTTTCGGCGAAAACGAAAGGAAGATGTAATCTTAGATCTGTTTGTGGATGAATGGGTGGCATTGCATGTATAACCGGGACAGAAGTGATTCCATGTCTTTGCTCCTCTCTGCGCCGAGCTATAGAAGCCATGTTTTTACGTCTTATGCTGATGAATGATGATGATACTGATTGATATAAATATGGTGAATAGGTAGATGATGATGGTGATGGGTAGGTCTACCCTGGTCTACTAGGTCTTTATAGATCACAAGACACTGTTTATAATTATTACAAAACGGAACCGATTTCTTTTTGATTTCGTAGTAGTTATCATCATTTTCTTGCTCTTACCCCATTGCCATTAATCTGGGGTCGACGCTTAAAAATATAATGAACGTTCACAATATTTATAAATAAACCTCATGGTGTCACAAAATATCACCACAACTCCAAAAATACTCGATAAACACTTAATTTACATAACATCTCGACTCGCGAAAAATGGCGTCGTTTAACTCAAAATCGCACAAAAAAGATGGAAGGATGCATTCGAATGATAAATAAATGATGTGTTATATCGATTCAGACATCAGTTTAAACAAACGATAAGCACGCATCGATGGACGCGTGCGGAAGACATAACAAATGACAATACAAGGCACTTAGCGTAATGTTTCATCAATCAACGAGCCAAATTCAACCTTAAACCAGTGAAATAAAGTTTAAATAGGTATTGAGAGTGTAAATCGCGGGCGCACGCGCGAAGTCACTTCTGGTCAATCTGAGATTGGGTTAGATTGATACGGAAAGGGCTTTTGCAAAAATGATTCGGTATATTTCGGTGGTTGTCGTAAAACTTCGTGAACAAGAATAATAATTACATATTTGTTTTTTTTTTCTTCTGTCTGTAGTATTTAGGTACCTTACTAATACATTAATTGATATTTGGTTACAGTATTTCCTTATTTTAATTTGTGGTAGTAAACAACCAGTAATAGATTTCCACTGAAATTCACTGAATGGCGTAAGCATTTATGTGGTTGTGTGTTTGCCTAACTTGTAATTTCAATTAAGTCATATACTTTCTATTGTATTGTCTATTTATTTAAACTTTATGTACAAGAGTGGTACATAGGCGGACTTAATGCCACAAGGCATTCTCTACCAGTCAACCTTTGGGTCAAATAGGACAGCACTGTGGTAGAGTACAAAAAATAATAATAAGCATAATACCATTTTGTAAACATAATACATAAACAGGTGCTTGCATACCAATACATATATATACAGACAGAATTAAATAAACTAATAGATATTTTAATACATACAAACAGTCTAAAAAACGAGAAACCTTATAATAATTACCTACTAAGACTAGTGACTTGATTGAGAGCAATTCAGACCGATTTTAAAAAGTATTTCCGAACTTTTCTTTTGAAAGACAACTTGCTTTCTGCTTTTTTAATGCCAGAGGGTAGCGCTTTCCAGAGCTTTATGGTTGAGACAGCGTAAGAAGAGGATATAAAACCAGTACGATGTGAGGGAATTTCAAGCAAAAGGTTCCTGGAGGCTCGAAGGTTACGACTGTGTGAACTGCCCAACACTTTAAAGTATTTTTTTAGATAATCGGGAGTACATAGATCCTTTAAAATAGTGAAGAGCGTGTTAAGAGATCTGAGGGATCTTCTCTTTTCTCCTTCTTCTTGTACCATTATAAATATAATGAATAAATTTAAATAATTGCAAGAATCTTGTAATCTTGTAATTTAAGTTTTTTTTTCTCTTTTTTTTAATTTTTTTTAAAAACGTTGCCCCGCGCTAGGAATTTCTCCTGTATCGTGGGTGCGTTTTACAAACATTTAATCTGACATACACAAACACACCCAGACCCGAAACAACTATCTGTAGGCCTTACAAATATTTGTTCCGTGCGGGGATCGAACCCGCGACACGCAGCGCAGCAGTCCAATCTCTCAGCCACTGCGCCAACCGTGCCGTCAATAATAATGGTTAATAATGGTTTACTGTTAATTGTTTCGTTGATGTTTAGTTCCAGAAAGTTAGTATAGTGCCTTTGAAATTAAGTCAAGATATAAGTCATAAATATTAAACCACTGGATCTAGAAGTATAACTGAAACTCTTTTTAACCGACTTCCCAAAAAGGAGTAGGTTCTCAATTCGATCGGTATGTTTTTTTTTTTTTAGTTAGTTTTAACATAATTGACATTTTTTTAGTTTTTTTTTCTGTCCTACTCCTGGGCAAAGGTCTCCCCCACTCCTTTCCAAATCCCGGTATTTTGCCTTCCCCTGCCAATCAGTCAGGAACAAGCCACAAAATTCATAAATAAACATTGTTTTTCATTTCTTCTTTGTCTCGTAATAAAAACAAACAAAACCCCTTCCGTACTAATCCACCCGTACCATGGACATTGGTACGGACAACACATGGGTGATCCATCATCTCATGCAATTGTGTTCATTTTTGTCCGCTGCGAGTTTTTTTAATGTGGTGATGTACCGGTGGTCAGTAAGCATCTTGCTTTCGGATATTTTGCGACATATCCGCTGTTTTTGTACCGTAGGGATTAGGGGTATAGAAGAGTTCATTTTGTCGATGATTTGTGTGTTGAGTAGCAGCGAGGTTCGATTTTATGGAAGACTCCGTAGAACAAAATTAAGGTTTTAACATTAAAATCTATTTGCGAATTTTTAACTGTACTTTACCATTTTCTCTTTGTGAATATTAGTCGATATATTCTCCACTTTATGTAGGTTTGTAAAAAAGAATAATTGGAAATGCCAGAAACAGTTCTAAATTATGAATTGCTTCGGGGTTGTCCAACTATGTTCGGTTGCATTCTAGTGTCTAAACGGGCAAACCGCAAACATCACATGAATTAAAATATTGCAAATAGGTGACTGGTAAATATTGACCAATACTTAGGTAAGTATTTGATTGTACTCATCATAATTCATGCACAATTTATATTAAATAACCAACTCTTAAACCATTTAAATTAGTAAAAGTTTTACACAATAATGAGTACAATCACTTGTTTTAGTCATCATCATTTACCTAGACCGACTGGGTCGACTTACAGTCTAACTGGATGCAGCTAAAGACCAGTATTTTACATGGAGCGACTGCTTATCTCACCTCCACAACCCAGTAAGCGATATGATTGGTTGTCAGACTTTCGGGCCACAGACTACCTCTACAGACTGTCAAAGATACACAAATGACAGCCGGAAACTACTTCTTTAAGCTAAGAAGCTGGCTAAAAGACCACACTCTAATACAAGCGGAGAGGTGGTGGACCTCGACACCAGGATGTAGGCAATCCAAGGAAGCTATGCCATCCCTGGATATAAAGCTGACCAGGCGCCTTCTGCGCCTGGACAGGGATAGCCTGCGTCTGGTGGCGGGGACCATCACTGGACACTGTTCACTGAATAAGCACCTCCACACCCTAGGAATCACAGACAGTCCCCTGTGCAGAGCATGCATGGAGGCGGAGGAGACGGTGGCGCATGTGCTCCTTGAGTGCACAGGCGTTACCAAGATTCGTGAGGAAACCCTAGGAACACCAAGATCCCTTGTGGATGCCCTGAGGAGACCGGGAAGTCTGATCTGCTTCTGGAGGGAAGTAGGCTGGTTAGAGTGATCGGCCAACATGGCTCACGCACAATGGTCCACTTTAAGGACCAAGTGCGGAAACCCAAACCCCCAATAATAGAAATAGACTACTTCTTTAATTAATTTTATCAGTTCCCCTATCATCATCATCATTCTCTGGTTAGTGCAGCATGTTTTCTTGATCAATACGTCTCTATTACTTGGCATCTCAGCAGGCACCACCTTTCTTGCCATATGATGTTTTCACAGTCCAGTCCACTACAAATCAATATGCATTATCATCATCATCAATTCAGCCAAAAGACGTCCACTGCTGGACTTAGGCCTCCCCCAGGTGTCGCCACATTGACCGGTCCTGTGCGTCTCGCATCCAGCGGGTCCCCGCAACCTTCACCAGGTCATCGGTAAAAACTAATAAAATCTATCTAATAAATCTAATAAAAACTATCGATATTTAACCTACATACCTCCTTAACCCTTTACAAGCGACTCAAGCCCACTTATTCATAATTTTCACCAAAAAAAACCATGTTCACGCGGCGTCCCAATCTATTGTCGAGAATGTATTACAAGATTATAATCCTTATTTTTTTCTGAAGTGGACAATATGGTCGACTTGACCACAATGCTGTGATTGAGGGTTGAGGGATCGATGAGGTAGGTTCCTCGTGTATGGTTGCTCGCAAGTACTGGCTGTGCGTACACTGAATAAACTTGGTGCCAAAAAATACATAATGGTCTCCACATATAACAGTCAAAAGAGTCTTCAGGTTAAAGTGTGGGGTCAAAGCAAATCATTTATTTGCTTGAATAAGGAAGGATCATAGATCGCTAAAAGATACCAATCTTTCTGACACCATTTGGAAGTTGACTTTAACAACAACCATTAAAAATGCCACTCTCAAGCAAACTCTTAGCAAATAGCACTTAAATGCAGATCATTCTCTGCAAAACAGATAAAACCGGCTCAACTTCTTCACACACCCGTACTTACCTACAACCATACATCATCACCTCGTGCGGGCCAGTGCAGACGTGCGAATTACGAACAGTCTTTATATTATGCTGTATTATGTCCGCAGCTTTAGTGACCAGCCTTACACCGCCCGCTGCCGCGACACACATAACATACAGCGTGATGTTTTTAGAAAAATACGCCGTCGAAGCCAGCTCAGAAAAAGATGGTGATCACTTAGATACTTACAATAAGAGCTGGTTTGAGATAGCATGGGAGAAGAGTGCTTGGAATGAATTGGAGAAGCCATTTGCCCAGCAGTCGGGCAGTAACCACAATAACCCTCCTTTTAGGTTTCGCCACAGTTGGGTAAAAAGAACACATCAAGTCTCATAGGCTAAGGTAAATTAGTATCAGCTTATTGGTCATCAAAACATGTACCTATGATAAGAAAGATTTACCAAAAAGACATTGTAGCCGAATTCAAACCCCCTGTCCACAAATACATCGGTCATTCATGTCCGAACATATTTTTTTGCACCTTGTCTTGCGACAATCGCAAAACGCAGACCGCTTGAAAATCCACACTTTATTAACCAATCACAAAAGGATTACAGTAACAAAGGACCACAATGGCCTACAACAGGCCACAATAGACAAAATGTGCATTACTTGGCCTACAAATCGTTTTAAATAATATTAATGATACTTCAGAAAGTTTATTTTCGTTGTCAAATTTTGAAGATGTTTGAATAATGATATTTTTAATATTTATTTAAAATGATTTATGAACTGGAATTCTATTTTAATGGGAATGGAAACTGTCACTTTTGTAATAATATTTGTCAGCTGGTTTATTTATTACTTTTTTATTTATTAAGATAGTTTTCTACAAAATATGACTTAAATAATATTATATTTTGTTACAAACAAAATGAATTATGAGTATTACCAAAAATGAGCTATTAGAAAATAGCCAATAAATATCTTCATATATCGTTCAAATGTTATCTAATAGGTGTATCTATTATCTGATCTATTAATATTTTAATCACATTATTTAATCATTAACGTGTTAATGGTTTATTTCCGATATATACTACAGTATCTTTCACGGCAATAAAAAAGTGATCAAAATACATGTTGACATGACTGTATTCTACATACAGAACGAAACACGACATTTAACTCAGCATGTTATGAAAAACCTTTTAGAAATCAAATCGTTGTTGCTGTCCAGCTCGTCTCGACATTTCCTGCAAGGTTTATCGCGCTGCCTTCTGGCTTTATCAGGGCTCCACAATATGGTTATTTTGGCCTGTCGGGAATATGGTAGACATGGCCAACCCAGTCTTAATTCAGCTTAGCAGCTGAAGCAGCAGAACATCAGTAATTTATTTTTGGAGCGCAGTGTGGTGTGTATCGGTTGGCTTAAAAATCAAAGTTTCTAAAAACTACAGAATCTTCGCATAATTAAAAATCTCGTTAAAACAGCATGACGATGACGTTTACTTGTTAGTAAACTTGTTGAAAACAGTCAGAAATCCGAAAAACTGTGTTATCTAGTAACAACAAAAAAAAAATCACGTTACATTATTAATTGCTAGCCCTTAAACACTTCCCCTACTGTTTTACAAGTCAATTGGCACAAACGCAAGCGCAGCTTCATGTTTTATTTTTATTTAAAGCTATGAATAACACATGGAAGTGTGGTGATGTTGACAACTGATCTGGTATTGTAAAATGTTTGAGCATTAATTGATTTGCTTGGAAAAAAAAATATAAACAGATTATTTTTTGAATATTGAAAAGTGCAAAACAACCCTAATTTTCGAAGTCCCTTTGCTAAAACATCGATTAAATAACAAAAGTCACGGAATCCTTTAACAAGTTATGGTATCATAACATCGTCAACATAGGCGTTACCTAGTGATAACGCCTATGATGATGCTGTGATGAAGTTTTCAAAAATTGTCAGATTGTTCTTTTTTCGATATTTATAATGCAATGCGAAATTGTTCATTAACCATATCGCTTCATCATTATGCGATCAATTGATAGCGTCATTTTTTTAATCGCTCTCTCTCTGGTACTTTACCCTTCATTTGACTCAGTTATGTTATAAAAACTTGAGAGGTGTCAAGGGACACCCGGATGGAACGAAGTTATTGTTATTATTTTTTATGTAAAAAAAAAAATTAAAAAAATGTAGAAATGAAAATATCTGGCTTGCTTTCTATAAGAGAGAGAGAGACAGACAGAGAAACATGCGACGCCGCACAGCTTACAATAGCTTACTATAGCAAAAAGTGTCGTGACAACTTTTCGTAAGAATTTTTTCCGTCTAGCCCCCTTTCACAACGCGCGATAAGGAACTTCGTTCCAAAAGCATAGAAAAAGAGTGATGTACGCGATTCCTGTCCATGAAACAAAAAAAAAAAACAACCTATTGCATTTTAAATAGGCATCGTTTATTAAAGCTATTTCTTTATTAAGTTCTCCAACATACAGAAGACAAAGACATTTAAAACAAATGGACTGTAGAAGAAGAGTTTAAAAAGATATAGTAAGTTTGTAAACAAATCCTTTTATTATCTGACCAAACACGGAATTAGGACAAGCTGATATCAGTTCCTTGATCCCATCTCGATGATTTATTCACATCTACTTACTTACGTGATCATTCCCGTATGGTCATCCTAAACCTCCCTGGCCCCATTATCTCCCAGTACTTTGACTCCGGCAAGGAACTGAATAAATATGACTTCACGAAGGTTCGTTTCACAAGAAAATTATCAAATTCAAATGTTTTTGACTTCTTTAGGTATATCAGTGCATGATGCTTACATAATGTATGCCACCTAGTTTGTGATAATGCTGTTGCACGGGACTCCGTCTGGGAAAATAGGTTTGTTTACATGTTTATCCAAGATATGGTGAAGAAATGTTTTCTAAGTGTCGGAATGAGAGGACATTGTGTTCCGCTGAAAATCAGTTGTTTTTCACGAACACAATGTTTCTGATCAAGAAAGTCTTAGATTAACTACTCTTCTTTTACTGATTCTTCTGAACAGTCGGCACTGTTCAGAAGAATCAATAGTAGAAAAAGCCTCCATTTTTTTTACTGGAATAATAAGAAGGACAAGTAGACACAGATAAACATCGGTATGTATATCTGTGTCTATTTATTTTTTATGCTTACCGAGTTACGGAGGAAACTCAGTAATGTCCCGAACTGTCACTTATAATTTACAAATGCTTCCTCTCTTCTATAACCACCTATGTTAACGTGTGGAATGCAATAGAGTATTGAGTAGGTCTTCGACAATCACAGTGGCTTGAAAGTCTGACAACCAGTCTTACCAAGTGGTATCGTATTACCCAGTACTAACTGGGTTGTGGAGGTCTGATAAGCAGTCGCTCCATGTAAAATACTGGTATGCATCTGTTTTTCAAACCTGTTAAAAGTTAGAAAAACAGCCTGTCTTAGCCTCCTTTAGTTATATACTATCAGAAACCCAACTCACACCATTTTTTATTTGATGTATAAGCTAATAGGAACGGTTACATGAACACTATGTTTACCAAATCAAACATAATACGAACCTACCTACCTACATACATGTTAAAATTTTACTTTAAAATGCTCACAAAACTTACAGATTAATGTGCATTATGTACTTAAATTACTTGTAAATATAGTTCATAGATTACTGCAGACCAGATTATTCTCATGTCTCAGCAAGAAGGCTGAATAGTAAGATTTCCTTGCGAAACTTTAGATTATTCAGTTAAAAAGCCCTTCGAATTTTTGTTTTAATTGTGTCGTAATCGAATAATATCGTATAAATCGGATTGAGAGATTTGAAACGAGAAATAAATCTATTGCAACTGTATTTTATTATAAAGAGGTACAGTAGTATCCCGATTAGATGGATCAATTAAAACCAGGGGTATTTCGGATAATCGAATATCCGGATAATCGATTTATAAGTAAAATCAAACAACATTCTATTATACTTATATACTCGTAGTGTTTTACATACGTCATTTAGATAATAGGATATAAAAAAATCGGTAAATATAGCCGTGAACAATAACAATGAAGGTAGTTAGTCCACTTTCCCCTCCCACTCACGTCTTACCACCAAGTGAGCATCTTCATGTAGGGTCTAACCTTCCGTGGTTTACCTTGAAGTCATAGAAGCGTCTCCAGAATCAAATGGGAAGATGATATATATAACTTCCCGTCGGGGCTGCGGGTCCGTCGGGGCTACGGGTTGTTCGCAACAGATACCGCGGCCTCGACATGAAGGGTTAAGAAGGAACATGGGTGGTTTGTAGTCATTAGAAGTCAGGCACTCCCTGCCGCTCTGCCCAGAGCGGGAGAAGACATTTGATGATTTCCCAACCTCCAAAAAAAAAGGTGGAATGTCCAATTACCCAACCGCGAACAATGGCTGTTGTAGACCATCATCAACTAGGCCTTTTTAAAAAATCTTCAGTTATTAAAGAAAGCCAGGACCGCTTTCCGAGGCATCGGCCGTAGTAAACATAAAAGAAAAATATAAATTCCTTTTTGAAAACCAAATTTTAATGTAACAGACATCAAAACCTACTTCATTCAAGGATTCTTACACTGGCCAACACCTATACAGGCGTCTGCTTCTGAGCCTGTTTAGCTGTTGACTGCGAGAATTCACGACGGGGACTGAATCCCGACTGAAATAAATAGAGGGCGTGTGTGGAGGGGGTAAACCTATCCTTAATAACTATTATATCGACCTATAGACGGCGGTTAGGGTGATGACACTGATAACTGAAGCCGAAATGTTACTAACATATTTTAGGGTCGGTTTTTCAATCGCCAGTTAACTTTTATCAGACGAATAAGTTTGTCATTTTGACAGTTTTGGATAGACAATCTGTCAAAACATCACATTTATTCCTCAGGTAAAAGTTAACTGGCGATCGAAACACCGGCCCTGAATGTTGTACACCATAATTATTAAGGACCCATTAAAATAAATGGACAAATTTTAACAAATCGTTCAGTACGTCTAACCAAAGATATCCAAGCGATAAAAAAGCACTGATTAAATTGATTTTATTTTGGGCTACGGGTTGTTCGAAAGAGACACCGCGGCCCCGGACACAAAGGGCTAAGAAGGAGCACGGATGTTTTTAGTCAGTAGAAGTCTAACACTCCCTTCCGCTCCGCCCATTGCGCGAGGAGTCATTGGATGATTTCCCACCTTCGAAAAAAAAAAGTGATTTTATTTTGATATAAAATATTATTATATTATATTTTTATTATATTTTCGTTAGATGGTTTTTTTTCTTCTTTTTTGTACCATTGTCTTTATTTTGGTGGTCTGAATGATTTCTAAATTAGGACTTAATAATTAGGCTACAAATGAAAACATCTTCCCAAAACTATTTAAAAACTCATTTAAAGTCATGGAACTCTTAAATCTATAATTTAATTACACAATACTATAAGGTTCTTGTAGGTCGCCCGGCAGAGAGATGGGCAGACGATATATAGTTTGTATCGAAGGAAAAACCTGGATGAGACTGGCACAAGAACGTGGCGATTGGCACCAGAAAACAGAGGCTTATACCCAGCAGTGGGTGAATTCGGGCTGTGGATGATGATGACGATGATTAGGTAACATCTCTGCCTTACACTTTGGGGATTACAGGCGTGATGTTTTAAATACGTGTTTATTATTACGATGCACCCTAATGTTAACCTAGAATTGTTGTAATCGATAAAGCAAAATCGAAATGAAAAGATTTTCTGAAACTGTCAGCTAACATGAACACATAAACATAACATCACGCCTGTAATCCCCGAAGGGTTAGGCAGAGGTGTATCTAATAGTACACCCACATTTCGCCAGTTATGTTTAAGTCCCGTGTCAGCTAACATGAAATGGAAACGAATAAAAAATGTAATGTAACAACTCTTTAGAAATAGACACAATGTACCTAAACATAAACACACTCGTATAAGAACGTTTATTACTCATAAGAAGAATGATATTATATACATTTATTCGTGTTACGTATTTTTACTTTACTTTGCTTTAATACTCTTTTTATATCTCCAAATGTTGCCAATATTTAGATCTCAAATGACCCCTCCCGCTCTGGGCAGAGCGGTAAGGAGTGTCAGACTTCTACTGACTCAAAACCACCCATGCCCCTTCTTAGACCTTTGTGCCGAGGCCGTGGTATTTCGAACAACGCGCAGCCCCGAAAGGCGTCGGCCCTTGCGGGCTCCTACAATGTTGCTGACATCTCTTTCCTTCTCGCCCCAGACCCTGGCTTACACCAGGGCCCGACGCGAGAGGTCGCCGCTACGGGAAATTCAGATCACCCTGTGAGAGGAAATCAGCGTGTATATGGACAGAATCATAAATAATTAAATTATTCATATGAGATCGTTATTCGAACGAGCAGTTGTTGATAAAATGCGTATTTTTTCACCCGAATTTGTGTTGTCCAGACACACATTGGAAAAATTTAAAATAGCGACATAACCTACTCGTTGTGTCCAAATAATACTTAGGGCTGCAGAATTACAGTTTAAGCATAATTAAGTTAAAACTCGGTAAAGTTAGACACCGTTAAGTTAAACTGCCGCTTTGGTCTAGCGGTCACAAGTGTGACGGTTGAACATAAGGTCCTTTTTTCGATTCGGCTTCCAGTCTAACCGGATGCAGCTGAATACCATTATTTTACGTGGAGCGATTGCCTATTTTTTTACTACATTTTTATTTTTTACTTTATTAAAGTTCCTATATTAAATGTTAACCCATACCTTACCGTGTTACCAAACGGCAATAATCTTCGCTGTCAACTTCACACTCAAATGCTGTAAATACTTGACGTATATAGCACCCATGGCTGAACGTTGACCCCTAAAATACAGGTTCAGGCCTAGTTTGGGGGTTAGGATCTCATTTGTGACAAAATACTTGTATGCTCTCTTATTGTGACTGTGCTTGTAACTTGTATTTTTAAGTGTCAAATAAACATTTTTATTTTATTTTTTATTTTATTTATTTGAATTACATAACCCAGAAGTTATACTCGTGCCATATCTCTCGGTAAGATTGGTTGACAAGGCCATCCATCTTTTTCAAAAAAAACTTCCTGCTCAAGCTCAGCCGAGGAAATCTTCTTATTTAACCAAACATTTAAATTCAAATTGTTTATTGCAATCCATAATGTACATTTTCCGGTAATAGGTAAAATAATTCTAGACGCAATTATGGACCGTGTCGGGCACAGCAAATGTTAATATAAGTAGCAACATCTGCCATCCTTACCACAAAAACACTGAAAACACACCAAGTAAATGAAACCATTCGGCGCCTACATTAATATCAATGCTGTCAACAACCTGAAAAACATATTCAGGAGCGTCATTGACTAGGTGATTATGAAGCCTAGGTGGTCATGAATGATTCAGTATTTGAGTACGATAACACTGGTTTTATTGGCGTTTTATTTTATTTGTTTAACATTTTTAGTTAACCTCTAGCTTTCATTAGTTCAGTGAGATTATTGCATACCGAGTTTCTTCCGGGTGTCGGAAACCATGTTAAACCGTTGGTCCCGGCTGTCATTTGTAAATCTTTGACTGACATTATAGGTGTAATGACACGAAAATCTGACAACCAGTCTTAAGTATCATATTACCTAGTACGTGGAGGTCAGGTAGGCAGTTGTTCCATGTAAAACACAACAACAACAAACACAAGATTTAATATACCTTATAATAATATAATATTAAATAAAAAAATAAATAAAATAAAAAAATAATATTTTATAATTTGATAAAAAAAATAGGAAAGATTCGAAATAACTTTTTCTTTTAAGAATTTACCGTGGTAGTCTAACCATGGTTGAAAAACATGGATCCGTCATAGCAGATCCATGTTTTTAAAGGTTGATGCTGCAAATAGAGATTCATAATCCAAATTTCTCCTCAAAAACAAAACAGACCATAATAATGCAAAATAATTCAGTCAGTTCGCGCGGTAAACCTGAAAACGTATGAATCTGTACCGGTAACTGTAACTGAAAGAGTCGTTGACCAACGGTTGAATTATAATGTGTGATACTAGTTTTAATACTGGCTGAATTACAAATTACTGGCTGTTCAGTGTATTTTTCGTAGTTTTTTTTTTTGCTTTTCGATTTCTTTTTGTACTGGAAAAATAAAAAGCCTCTAAAACCAAAGACAGACCAATGGAAAAATTGAAGACTGCCTCGTTGGTCAAGTGGTCGGCTGCGCGACTACAGAGCATGCAGAGCATGCAGTCCTGGGTTCCATTCCCGAGTCGGAACTTAAAAGATTTTAAACAAAATAATTGTGTATGACTCGTTTAGAGAATAGATAATAATTATTACCTATTCTCATTCAGAAGATGGAAAACTCATGTTTTTTTTAAGTTCTTCAAAAGAAATACATTCCAAAACCTTATAATTTTATCAAATGCAAAATAAAAGGCACTCTTATTAATAATCTAAGACATAAGCCACCATAATATCCATATAACAGGTATGGAAACCTTTTTGTTCCACATCTGATAATTATGAGTAATTATCGCTAGTCTGTCGTTACCTGTTTGAAATATGGAGGCTCCCCGCTGGCCCACCGGGAATGGTTCCGGATTGGACAACCAGTTTTTAGAGAGCTATTTTTAGATACAAACTCCTTGATGTTTCTGTGTGCCTAGTACCAGTTCGGGGAAAGCTTAGTCTTTGTAGTCATCTTCCTTCCTTTTCTACCATAAAAAGGAGGCGGGGGGAGAGGGGCATTTGTCTTTGGCGAAGTTATCAATAAAATAGCAGTATACAAAGTTTGCTTTGCAATATTTTCAAAATCACATATAAAATGCCACGATGTTCAATACATTGTAAACATTCCAAAAATATGCACCATTAATCTTAGTCCATCGTGGAAAATTCAAATGGAAGAACACTGAGTCTAAGCACCGGAAACAACACTGAAAAAAACATTTATTATCACCTCAGACAGTCACTATTTAAATCTAACCTTTCGGCACATAAAAAATATTTACACAAAGCTAAGACATCCAGAGTCAAGATCTTTACACGACAATAAAACAACATGAACGTTACCGCAATCGTCAAAATCTATTTAATGTGTTTTCCCTTTACGTTTTCCTCATGGCGCCATAAAAATTACACCTCTTTGGTTTTCTCCACCATTATTTAGTACCATAAACAAAATGGAAATACCTCTTTTGTTACTTAGTACTTCCGCAAAAGACTGGTTTTTGCTGAATTGTGAAAAAAAATATCACACGTCCGCATTCCAGAAAAATGCAGATAACGAAAGTAAAAGACTTTTTTAATTTGTTTGCGAGAGTAATTTGGGCTTGCAAATGACTTAGTTTGTCCTTGTAGTTCGAATACATTTAAAATCGGATACAAATTCAAGCGAGTCGACTTATTTGGACTTACAAAGATCTACGAAAAAAACTCAAGGTGAAGAAAATCTTGGGTATTGATTAAACGGATGTAAAGAATTTTCCGCTGAAATATTTAAAGGGGGGACTTTTGAATGACTTTTAGCGATTCAAAAATTGTTTTATTTTTATAATCGTCGCACTTTACGTTTCATCTATCTGTTATAAAATTAAATTCTGAAGAAAAACTTAAGTTCAATTTTGAAAAACTTTTAACTATTCCATTATAATGAATTCTATTTCCCTTGGTCACAACCGATTTCCTTCATTTGTTTGTTTTCTAATAGTTTTAAGGTTTCTGCGGAATGAAAAGTTATGAAAATTACAAAAAAAAAATCGACAAAACTAAAAAACTCTTCTGGACCGATGCTGGTGAAATTTTGCACAGATATATATACCAGAAAGCAGGAAACGGTTTAAATGTGCATTTCAACGTACACGTTCAACAGAAGAGAAAAACACGCATTACCTTTTTTATTGCGGATGTATTTTTCCGATTTTTCCTAATTCTACTTCTTCTTCTTCTTCTTCTTCAACCTGTCACCACCCAATGCTGAGTGTAGGTCTCTCCTAATGCACGCCATTCTTCCCGGTTCTAATTCTACTATAAAGAATTAAATAATAGTAGCCCGAGACGAGTAGAAACGAAGAATTGCTTGCCCTATTCGTGAAATAATTAAATTCAAAAAGACTATAATGTCAGGGACGGCGCGCCGTCCCTGACATTCCGGTTCAAGAAAGTAAATTATTGTGAAAGACTATTTATTTAAAAGTAAATAAGTAAGTAGTACTGAGTTTTGTGTAATGTATAAAATGTTGTATAAAGTAAAGAATAAATCAATGTAGTTGTTAAATTTTGTAAAAATGAATTTTATTATAAAAATCATAAAAATAAATTCAACTAAATCAACAGAAAACGACTCTTTTTTGAGTTGAAAAAAACTGTCATATACTTAGAGGTATTCTAATCGGACGATATTTCTTTTTGGAAAAAAACAAAAATTTGTATGACACTAAATGTAAATATTTACATTTGCATTACTTTTTATGTCATCTGGTGTTCAGAATTCTGACATATCCGCTTTTTCTTGATGTTTTTCTGCCTAAGTTGGATAAGCTAGCCACTTGAGAGCACACGAAAGAACAGCATACCAGTTGATACCAGTCTCTTGACATCCACCCTAGAAAACCATTGAATGCAGTTGCTGTGGCTGAAATAGGCTAAAATAGCATCATCATCATCATCAGTTTTTTAACGAGTTTAGGAAGAATTATGTCTAAATTACCATTTCACAATAGAAAACCGTTGGTGCTATTTTTAACACTTGAAGGTTCACATTTATGTCGCGACGTCCAAATAGACACTGCTACTTACAGAATACACAATAAATAATTAATAATTAAATAATAATAATTAGATAGATTTAATTCATAAATAGATACTTACAGAATAAATCAAAAATGGAAAAGAATTTGTATGATAATTTTCTGCCAAGTAAGTTTACGGGAACTTAATCGTGAAGGAGCCTTAATTTGCCACAAAAATATTAAAACATAAATCAACCATTGACAACATTTGAAAATTGAAATGACGAAAATTTAAAACATCACAAAAATTTCGTTCAAGTTTCTGTTTACCTACATCAAACTATTGACTAACGAAGAGGTCAAAGACTCCTTATTATGTTGACAGCCCGACGCGCATTAAATCGCGACAGTAATTAACATTTGAAGGGTCACAATACAACAATACATTGACGGAACATTAATAAATCACTTTTATGGTCGTCTCATCATTCTAAGAATTTCAAAAATGAATAACTTAAAATAATAAAAAAAACACATTCTTCAATACTTCTTAGTGTGTCGACCCCAAAAGACGAGTTTGGCACTTTCAGTGGTGTCCATCAGCTCCTGTGATTTGCAAGCAACAGGATAGGGAGGCCACGATATCAAGTGTCCCACCTTTTGTGGGGCAACGCCACATTTGCTTTGACCAACCAGTGTCCGGTGTCTAATCAAAGACTTCCAGGTCAACCATGGCAATTCGAGTCCAGGTGGTGCTGCAAGTAGCACCAATGTTTAACACATTACTCACCTTCTGGGAGAAGCTGCAGTCGGGTCAAAAGTAATAGGAATTTGATAAGAGCAGCTACTTTCAAACACGTTAATGTGTGCGTCGCACGATACGCACACGTTAGCGTGTCATATCACAGAGTAGTTACACAACACAGTTGGGTTGTGGAGGTTAGATCCGCAGTCGCTCTATGTAAAATACTAGTATTGAGCTGCATTCGGTAGAAGCTGACCCCAACATAGTTGGGAAAAAGGCTACGTAGATGATGGTAGACGAAGTAAACCACGCGGCCTTTTTCAGATTTCTAATATTTTTTCCTGTCCTTACTACAACAACTTTTCTGAAGCCCTAACTATAAAAATTACGAATCGATTGGCACCTGTGTGATGTGATTTCTTCATTTATAACACGTGACTTTCAACGTGGTTAAATTTTTTCTCAATCAGAAAATGTGACCAGTTAATATAAATTAACTGGTCACATTTTCTGATTGAGGAAAATTTTTACGTAGTCTTTTACTTGCGGGAAACTCGTATTCTTTTGCGGCAAAACAAGGTTTGTACCTTGGGGGCATTCGTTCCCGTCGGGGCTGCGAGTTGTTTACAAGAGATACCGCGGCCTCGACATAAAGGGCTAAGAAGGAACATGGATGGTCTTTAGTCAGTAGAAGTCTGACACTCCCTTTCGCTCTGCCCAGAGCGGGAGGGGTTATTTGATGATATCCCATCCCGCAAAAAAAAGGGGGGCATTCGTTTATTACGTCAGTCAATTTTCACGATTTTTCGAGCCCTCCTACCCCTTAGTGTAAATACGTTATTCTGAGCTTGATTGTGTTGAATTGAAGTAAATTCATCACTTTTTCCTTAAAAGCCTCGCGTAAAACGGGAAATTAAACATTTCATGAAAATCATGGAATATTTTACCCATACATAAAGAGTGATGCTGTTCAGGGCTTTTCTCTTAAAAATATACCACCTCTTCGTCTGCTTTCTAATTTTAATCCTAGTCCTTAAAGATTAGTTCTTCATAGAAATAAAAACTGTCATCATCATCATCTGCCTAACCTTTTCCCAACTATGTCAGGGTCCGCTTCAAGTCTAACTAATCCAGCTGAATACCAATATTTTACATGGACCGCCCGCCCAAATGCCTTTACCCAACTCAGTCAGTACTGGAAACCTAATATGATACTACTTAGTGAAATTGTTGGCCACCCGCACCAACCTAGTCAAGCACGGCTTAACCTAAAGATCGGCCCGAGCGGCAGTTATTTTATAACCACGAGCTCCCCAAACAAAATTGTACTAAAAACAAACACAGTTCAATGCTTTAATTATTGTAAATGCGTTGCATTCATTCAAATATATTCAGATAGATTAGTTTCAATCATGGCGGTTGCAACGTGACAGTTCGACGAACTCGCCAATCAGTTTTCATTACTTGCTTCATTGATGACAGATGAATCTGTTTGTTTATTAACTAGTGGCTGGTTCCTAGTTTAATACTACACTTCATAATTATGAGGAGCTCGGCCAGATAACAACAGCCAACCACCTAAGTCTGTTTTCTTCAAGTAGAAGAGTTAGAAAAATAATAGTCGTTTCCCAGTAGCCACCACGGAGCCTATTGGCTCGACACCTAGTACTTAGACTTAAATGTACAACTACTATTTATACTGAAAACGGGATATTTACCATGTTTACTTATTGTTTCGAGTTCCCGATATTTCGGCGCTGTTACAAGCACCATGATCACGGATAAACTGTAGTCATTGCGGGTGGATGTTTATGAGCAGACAAATCGGTCTACCCTCTTTCTTGTACGTTTTTTTTCGGTACCACTACCATTGTCACTCACTACACGATTCTGTTCCCGAGACACAAAACTCACTGTGTCCGCTCGCTAACTTTTTTCGACACTTTTTCGGTTTTTACACAGCTGAACCACTGGATTTCAGGCTCTCGGCAGTTGAAACCCATCCTCCCGGTTAAAGTCCTCATATTTAGTATTTTCAATGGCCTCTCTAACCAGACGAGGTATATAGTGGCGTTCTGTCGAGATGACCTGAGGGTTATGCGACTCAATCATTTCAGTGTTAATAGTAGTGTCAGTGACCATGTCAGTTTAAAAACTTAAACGTAACTGGTGAAATGTCGGAGCACCTACTGCAGATACACGTCTGGCAGACCCTTCAGGGATTAAACTTAGATTTTATGTAAAAACAAGAAATGATTCAGCATGTACAGACCAGATATGGTTGTTTGTTTCTCTTTTTGATCTTTGGAATCCGGCAAGAGGAAAATCGTGATATTACATTTCGGGCCCAACCCCATAGCAAAGTGACCATGGATTTTCCTGATTACAAAAGTACTACTGCAAGTAATACCCAAATACTTATTAACAATATAAAAATCCCCTGCAAGCATTTCTTTTGAATGACAAAAAAAGGTTTTTACAATAATTTTATGCTACCTTGAACCGAAGTTGGGTTTACCGCCGTCCCTGACATATTGTACTTTTAAACTTATTTCACACATGCACGGGAAATTTCATATTCAGCCGGCATAAATAATTTGTTTCAAGCGTTAATATACGGATTTATTGATGTTGAACAATTGGTTGTTTTCTTGAAATTAATTCGGTTTACAAGAGTACTGACAGCTGCTACCGTTTTCAGGATGTAGTGAAAAAATAAATATGTTTAAATGTTTGAAAGTTCAGAATTAATGGGGACATGCCTTTGTCCAGCAGTGGGATAACTTAATTTGTTTGGTTGAAATCCTAATTTCATTACATGACACTACATTACATTCCACGAATTCGAGCAAGCATAGGCATTACACATAGATCTCTATCGTATGATATATCAATTTTACTAATTAATAAAAATGGAATAGAATAAGTTAGATTATAAGATCATACGTAAATGACACATATATTTCTTTTGCTGTGCCCGACAGGGTCCATGATTGTTTCTTTTGAAAAATGTTTACCACCTAAGCCTACATTGTGGAATGCAATAAAGAATTGAGTATTGAGTATTAATTTCAATATTACAAAAGTAAAACATTGATCTACATTTGCATTGTCTACACATACAATTGCATCGATATGACTACTCATATTGATGCAAGTATAAGCATAACTATTCTATAATCCAATGTTTATTTTCACAATTGTTAAAACGAAATACTAGCCTGCAATTTTCCGCCACAACAACGCAAGAAAAGATACAATACAAGGACAACTATAAATATTAATGAAAATCAGCTAACACCAGGATCGACATGCGTTATTCAGTTGTTATTTGGCAAAGATATAGTTCGTTGACCCGTCGTGCGACGCAGGCAACATGGCGCCCGCAAAACAAATGCACCAGAATATGTCTGCATAATAGGATGTTCAGGAAAACAGATCATTAATATTTACTTGACTTTTGCGATTCTGATTGGGTAGACTTTCTATTTTTGACGTTCTAAGGGCTTTTTGTTTATTTTTTTGTATGTAATTGACCCCTTTTCCAGAGTTATTTCTAATCTGTTTTGCGACATGTTTATCTACAATAAAATTCTCGTTATGAAAAGGAAACATTTGTTTGTAAGTTTGTATGTAGGGGCTAATCTCTGGAACTAATGGACTATTTTTTTTTCACTGGTAGTCAGATACTTACATTATTCGTGGGTGGTGGGTGCTAAAGGCTATACACATATCATGCTTATTAGCCGCGCTATCACAATTTTTGCAGACGAAGAGTGGTAGTAAAATAAACTTGGAATAATTTGATTAGTTATTTCATACCTACAAAAATATCATAATATTGTGCCACATACGTGATAATACTGTAAAGATAATGCATTAATTTATAACCCATTTCAAAAAGCTCTTAATTTCAATGCTCGTAAGACAAAATATCCTGAAAGCACATGAAAACTCAATTAAAGACGCTGTGTTTTGTAAAATATCTAGGTTTATTGCTAGACTGAGAGAATCTGTAGCAACAAGACAGGCATACCGCTCCAGAAATAGTTAAGAACGGAAACTAAACAATGCCAGGAATTTATTAGCATTGGTATGTCTTAAATAACTAACTGGGTTGTGGAGGTCAGATAGGCAGTCGGTCCATGCAAAATACTAGCATTTAACGACATCCGATTAGACTGGAAGCCGACCCCAACATAGGGTATAAGCTAGGCAGGTGATAGTATGTCATAAGCACTTTTCTCGCTTTACAGGCAGGTATATAGGCTACTTTTATTTTAGAAAATAATTAGTGTTCGTGCAAAAAAAAGTAACCCAAAAATTGTTAACAAAATCCGATCCAATTAGGTAGGTAAATAATATTTGTTACATAATAATTTCACGCGGATAGTCGCGACCAGCAGTCACGTCTATTTCATTGCGACTATCCCATTTTTCCTTGGGGCATTGCCTCACCTGTCACTTCGGTCAGTGTTCCACATTCAAAAGGGAAAACTACTATGAAGAACTCACCAGAACCTTTCCGCTACTTAATTCAGTTGATAACCTTATTCTCCCTTGGAATTGCACAGCCTCACGTTGTAACCCACGTGATTTGATATTTCCTCTGAACACTATGGATTTGTGTCCGTTTGATGGCATAAACATTACTGGCGAAATGCGGATACCTTTAGGTACACCTCTGCCTAACGTTTCGGGGACTACAGCTGTTTTGTGTAGGTATATTGTTTTCCATGTTGTTTTCAGGATCTAAGTCGGAATGAAATGAGGAAAAAGTAGTGTTTTGAGTATGAATGTGGATGGGTTTACATAGACCAAAGAAACGATGGATGGATTGTGTAAACGATGATACGGTAAGAAAGGAGGTGTCTGATGAGATCACGAGTAATAGAGAAGTATGGAAGTAGAAGACATGTTGCGCCGACCACAAATTAATTGGGATAAGAGCAAAAGAATGATGATGATGATGTTGTTTCCAGGATCTGAATTAGAATACTTAGTGAAGCAAGATGTTTATCCTTGCATTCTATACAACCCCTTTTTCGCATTAAAGAGTAGCTTATGTCCTTTCTCAGGCTCTAGACTATCTGTGTACCAAATTTCATTGAAATCAGTTTAGTAGTTTTGACGTGAAAGCGCACAGACAGACAGGCAGATAGAGTTACTTTCGCATTTATATTAAGTAAAGATTTCACAATATGTTTTAAGCAAGGTTATAAGTCTGTTTTCCCATAACAATAGAGGTAGGGCAGTAATCATTGAATTTAAAATGGGTTAAAAGGAAGCATCATGAATTTTCCGTTTTTACATAAGTAGGCAAGTTGCATTTCAGATTGACGAATCAGGTCAGTATTCTCTCCAGAATATGAACACATACATATACACACACACACACATACATATACTTTTTGAAACCGGACTGAATTGCTCTGTAATTATTATAAGGTTTCTCGTTTTTTTTTTCTGAATGTATTAAAATATCTATTAGTTTATTTAATTCTATCTGTATAAATATGTACTGGTATGTACCTGTTTATGTATTATGTTTACAAAATGGTTTTATCCTTATTATTTTTTTTTTTTTATACTCTACCACAGTGCTGTCCTATTTGACCCAAAGGTTGACTGGTAGAGAATGCCTTGTGGCATTTTAAGTCCGCCTATGTACCACTTTTGTACATGAAGTTTAAATAAATAAATAAATATGAATTATACTGGAATTCCTGGAACACGTTGACTTTCAGAAAACTCGTAGATCTATGCCAAAGATGTCAATTTTCTAAGTAAAATTTCCATTACGGATGGAATTCTACTTCTTGATGTATGGTCTCGAAAAATTTATTGGAATAAATTTTATCAAAGTGAATTTTCTGAATGCTTCTTAATGGCTAAATATTAATAGCCACACGGGTCAGCTGGATCTTCTGGGTTAAGCTGCTTACTCCATGTAAAATAGTGGTATTCAGCTGCATCCGGTTAGACTGGAAGTCGCCGATGGCATAGTTGGAAAAAGGCTGGGCAGATAATGAGTGACCACTCATTATCTGCCACACTCTTCGTAACATTTGTATATTCATACATTCATTGGAATTGCTCAAACTTACAATAAAATGGAGAAATTTTTCTCGAAAATGTCTATCCGGTTAATTGTTCATTCGTTACAGTTTTAGGGATACTTTTTTAACCAAATGGTGGTTGAGGAAATCGTAGGTGCTTAACCCCATGACAACTACAACAAAACGACTAACTTTCCCGGTTCGCAACAATCATTTTGTCTCCATTCAATCACTCGGACAAATCTCATCACAAACCCTCAAATCAATATTAATAGGCTTTAATAAAATTTATTATTACTACATCCTTCCTGTAAGATGAAAGTGTTAATAATACTTATTAATAATTCAATGCTATTACAAACTACGTATTATTATTATTAGAGGCGTGAGTGAGCTGCCCTGATTACTTAATAAATTAGCAAACCAATTCGCTTAATTGATATGATAATATGTACAGTCAATTCCCAGCATTACCTGACCCCTCGTATAAAGAAGATGAGGGCAAGTGGTGTGAGAAGAGGGGTCAGGTATTGCTGGGCACTGACTGTACCAGGAAGACACTACAATCAACCTTACCACTTTCACTACATTATAAAAATAGATTCTTAGTTCATTGACTTAAAGAAGGTATTCGGATGTCAACGAACGAAGCGCTTCCGACGTTTTGATTTAGCAAAATAAATTGCTACAAAGCTCAATGATCCCGCTTCCGTGTGCATCGAAATATCAGCTCTATAAACTGTTTTTAGAGTTCAAATTTTCTTGATTCAAGAGTTGTGATTTAAGCCTTTCTCTATGGCAGATTTATCTCGCGCTCGCGAAGTTCAACGTCCGTCCTAGCCCCCCCTTCCCCCCCTTTGAGAGACGACTGCTTTTGGTAATTAACAACAAAAAAAGTCTAATTATCAGGGTGTCTAGTTAGAGGAAATGATTAAGTCTCAATTGATCCAAGTTGGTCTCAGACATGCGGGAAAATTTCTTTCTAAGCATAATGGTATATGTGAGGTAGCATGCTGGGCCGTCATGAGAAGATGGCTTGCACAGGTGCCGATTATTTACTGACTAAAAACTTCAAACTTCTCCTTGTCATGAAAATAAAAACCTTCATTACAATTGAAAATAAAGGGTGTATAAACAGCTTAGACAGCAGCAGCTTGAAACAGCTTAAATATATTTTCTTTCTTAGCTGTAAAGCCAAAAATACTGAAACTAAACCGAAATGTCCGTCAGAAAATTGTATTTTAATGGACTATAGTCATTTGTTTTTTATTGTGTTTCAATATTTGCTTTAGTTAAGTGTGATATCGTTATGTTTTTTTGTGACGGGTGTGGTCAATGAATTTCTCATTCACGTAAGTGAGGTTTTACGAGAAAATTATACATATACGAGTTTTACAAGTCTTGCCAGACACGTTTTGTAATGTTGGTGTCGAAAAATAAAGCATTTTTGGTAAGGTTTTGTCGAATACTTAGTGTTTTCGTCTCTAAACAGAAATGGACTAGTCAAATAAACATAAAATCGTCGGAAAAAATAGAAAAGGTAAAATTTTGCAACTATGTATATAGTTGCAAAATTTTACCGTTTCTATTTTTTTGGCATATTTTGAAATAAACATAATAATATGCTTTTAAGTTTATCTCGTTTTTTAGATACTTGATAATTATTGTATTTTCTAAAAAAATGTTATGTTGTATAAGTGTAGGAGCGGATTCATAAACTATGGTTAAAGTTAAGAGGCGTTTAAACGTTAAAAATATAAAATATCGCTAAATAGTAGATAATAATAGCTCAACATTAGGCAACTTTTTATGAAAACATATGTATGTTTTTTTAACTTGGTTAATAATTATGGAAATCATTTCATCATCATCATCATCTTTCTGCCTTTGTCCCATTCAAATTGGATTCGGCTCAACACTTTTTCTTCAAAAAATATGCAAATCTTTCACTTAAAAAAATAACAAATCATCAAACTTATCAGTGGCTACGGAAGTAATAAATAAATAAATTCAAAGTTATCCCTAATTAACTTGTAACTGAATAATCTGTCTAATCTACAACATTTTTACATACAGGTTATAAATTACAGGAAACTGTACGAGTATTTTTTGTAAAGTTCGTTTAATGTTGGTCTAGAACGCTAGACGTTCGATTGTCGATTCCAATGTCGTCCGATCGACGATCGCCAAAAGTTTCGGTCGGTGACCCGAGCACCCCTATTCTGTACTAATTACTATCGAGTATCCATTCTATTCGCGATCGATTCGATTCGTATTTATTGTTAGTCGCTAGTTTTGTTTTGGTATGCAATGTTTTTTTTTGTTTTATGAAGAATAACATGATTATGAATTTAATAGGCAGGTAATGCTTCTCTGGTAGACTTGTATTGCCAAGTTTAAAATTGTTTCATAAAGAAAAAAATATGTATTTACCTATAATTAAGCTATAATCTTATGGATTAATTAGTCAATTTTCAAAAGTATTTATTTCCGTCATGTCAGTTATAGGGATTTCGCCAATTACCATAAATTGTCACAATAATAATTCAATACGCAAACCAAAACATGGCTGCTTTGCATTAAATCAGAATAAAGGTGAACGATTTATAATGTGAATCAAGACAAACCAATAAACTAAGTAAGTTATTGCTTTCCTCTTAACTTTAGCAATTTAATTGCTTTATTACGCGCCCAAGATACGACATTGTGGGAATGCCGATTTCTTTCGGGTTTTAGTTCCACTACTCGGCGAGAGATGGCGCTGTTTTTCGTACTTGAGAAAATTGACAATGTATGTCTTTTTTTGTTCCAAAACAAATGTTTTGAATAAAAATATGTAAGTAGAAAGTGAGATTTCTGTTAAATATAATTACTTTTTTGAATATAAATTTGGAATAAGCAGTCCAAAGTTTATATAAAAAAATACTACAGTAGGTGTACTTATTTAAGTAGGTACCGTATATTAACAACACTTTATTTTTAACGACTCTTTTGTTTAAAATTACTAGGAAATAAAAAAACATAGAAGAAAACGACACTTCAACACAAGTAAATAATCGATTACAACAAGATCATTCGATATTCCTTCCGCAGCTGCGAATGGATTAAACATTTTTTATTTTATTCGCCACTAATTCCAAGGATCCGCGTAAAGAATACGAATGCGCCCGTGTCATGCGACAATCGATAAGTTTATTAACTTTTATATTCGTTTTTGTGCTATCGAGAAGTAGAATAACATTCCATCTGTAATTGACGAATTAAATAAATTTATTTTTACGTTACGAGCCTAACTTTTGTACTTATTAATTTTATAGAATATCTTATTTTTTTTAGCTACGATTCTATTCACTATAATATTTATTTTAATATTAACATGTGTGTTATGTACGGAGTGTTTTAAAATAGCACAGGATGACAACATCACGTATTTCCCCATAGGAGTAAACAGAACTATATTTAGGAGCATACTGAGATCATGTTCCCACTTATTTACTTAATACATCATAGCTAACCAAAGTCTACACATCAATAAATCCAATGAGTTCTCCTTCATCATCAGCCCAGCCTTTTCCCAACTATGCTGGACTTCCCATGCTTTTTTTTAACGATGGGAAATCATCAAGTGACTCCTCCCGCTCTGGGTGGGGCAGATGTGTGTTAGACTCATACTGGCTAAAACCCAGCCGTGTTCCTTCCCCAAGGTCCCCATGGCTAAAAGCTTGCCTTGCCCTTATACTCCTCTTCATAACGTCGGCTTTCCCTAGGACCTTGCCTTAATGTCTGCACCAAGGCACGCCAGTCTTCTTCTTAGCGTGTCGATGACAATTTAAATTGAGTCAGCCCAAAATTTGAAGACGAGTTTGGCACTTTCAGTAGCCTCCATCAGCTCTTGGGTGTACAAGCAACAGGACAGGCAGGAGACAATATCAGTTCCAGCGTTTGTGGCACAACACCACATGTACACTCCAGGGCAGAGTCATCCATGAATATCAACCACTGCTTGGTGACTATCAAATCCAGTAATAAATTCAATCCTCTTTATAATTCAGTGTTTAACATTCTCCTAAACGCAGCAAACAATTTCCATCAATTACGATTTCTAGTTAAAACAAAAACGTCGATCACTTCAATAGTATCGTTCGATTTCCAAAACGTTTGTGCGCGTGATCGGAATCATGCGCAGGAGTCGAACGCAGCCTTAATAAAATAAACTCACACAAGACTTACGTTAACAGTGTGATATCTATAGCGTTATAGATGACTAAAATACTGGCTGAAAAAAGGCCTGTTTTTCTCTTCTTCACGAAAATTGTACTAATTTGACTAGTTCCTGCTACTACAAACTGTCAAACTTGCTTGCATTTTAAAGATTACGGAAATATTTTCTGTGCAATTCTTAATTTATTCTGATTTTTAACCGACTTCAAAAAGGAGGAGGTTATCATTTTTTTTACATCCATAGATTGTTACTAAGCATCATTTTCCTGCCCTTATCCCATTCTATTTGGGGTCGGCGCAACACGTTTTCTTCTTCCATTCTTCCCTATTAAACGTCAAGGTGGCATTTATTCCTTTCTCATTCATATCATTCCTCACACAATCCATCCATCTTTTCTTTGGCCTTCCTCTCCCTCTCCATCCATCAATATTTATATCCATCACTTTTTTAGTCACATGCGTTTAAGATTGTTACTAAGCATGAAACTTAAAAACAATGTTAGTAAATATGTAGGCTCGATAGAGAATTCATAATCGGGAAATCAAACTTCCCCGCAATGATATTAATGCTGAGTCTGCCAATCCTGGGTTTAAAATTTGCATCAGGCATGGCAAGGATTCTATCACCACGTACCACCTCTGCCAGCTCCTTCAGGATAAACAGGCGTTATTTATGTGTTTGCGTTAGTAAGAGGAATGCTTTCTACAAAGGATAACAGAAGCTCACCGACACCGAAAATGTCTGAGACTTATGCTTTCTACTTCATTTTTTTCTGCATTCTTACTAAGTATATTCTTAGTTACCGATTGTTCGTTGCTCAATCAATCCAGAACGACAGAATGGATCTCGATGAAGTTTGGCTCAAAGATAGATTGTAGTCTGGGAACATTAGCTACTTTTCGTCCCGGAAGTATGATCCCGTACTTCAAGCAGGTAAAACCGTGCGTATAAGCTTGTTTCTGCTTAAAGAAAATACTTTTTACAAGTCACAATGTAGCACCAGTGGTCCGGGGAAGTATGCTAATAAGAACGAGAAATATTAAGATTAGAGATGTACAGATAAGTCGGTATTATCGACACTCTGGTTTATTAAGAGACCTATTAGTCGTAATGTTTTCAAGATTCGATTGATCAGGCAGCCAACAAGTGCTGAATCCTGCATGTTTTAAGTTTATTAGATGTAAAACGAAGATAATAATTAGTTTATTCCTTTTATACTGCATGTTATGAAAGTGTGAACGCATTTCCGAGCTGAAAAGCTTTTATAAACTCAAACATTGACTTATATATTACTGCGTAAGGACTGGGCGGACGGCATGTTAAAATGACGCCTCGAACGTGGTCCCAATAAGGTCTTTCCTAAGCCGAAGTGAACTAGTCCACGATCGGCTCTCTTCGAGTGCGGTCGTAAATTTTATTAAAAGCTTTATTTATGTTCTTTATACCTCGAAAATACCACGCCGCTTATACAAGGTTACATTAACGAGCAGACTACACCGATTCTCTGTATGGCGAACGCGTCGAGCAAAATGTCCGGACGACCGTATCTTTAGTTTTTATATCAATGAACTCAAAGCACAACATCCGGAAGCAATTAATTTAAAGTCAATAGCTGATATTTACAATGTGTCCAATAATAGATACAGTTTCTCATGAGAAATCATTATTATAGTCAAACCAGCGCATGTTTAAACAGCATAGAATTGCAAATGACAGTATAAAGCGTCCAGAACAAAGGGACAGTGTAAACACGGTATTAAATGTGCGCCACTATGCAGCCTACCCCATTGTACACCATAGATACTGGCTACACAAGCACAGCTAAGTATAGTCACTCGCCAGAGTTTACTGGGCTAAAAGTTGAACGAACCTAGGAAGCGCTTGCGTCTCATTGCTCTCAGCTCTCGCACACAGCTCCGCCAGATAACGTACGTACGTGGCTACACCACCGAAGAAACAAAGATGGACTCGACACACACCGGTGGAAACTAACCGTGAGAAATGTTGATAACTCACTTGCGTTAGTGAGCCCGATCCTCACTTCCGACTTTGAATAGAATCAACACGTCCCAAACGCTTTTCGAAAATCAAATTCTTTGTTTAAATTTTGAACGTGTGAACGAACTTTTTGTTTGTGTGCGTCAGTTTTTGGGACAGACAGAGACGGACATAGCCAATCAGCCGCAATGAATTCATGACACGTTTGCTCGGAATCGAAGCGCAGACAAATTGATGATAAAAATTTGTAATTTATCATTTTGATCTGAGACACCTGCGCGATCACAATCGCCACACAATTTGACGTTTATTAAATTTAAATGTTAAATTAGAAAGAGATGGGGTTGCAATTAATATTAGACTTTTGGTGTGAGTGAGCGCGTAGGCGATATGTTTAATGAGAGTCGGTGTATTTGCGACTCGTATGACTGGACGAACTCCGTCAACGTATGCAAGCCTGGTAACTTGGATCTCGTTTGCGCATACATTTTAGTACGAGTTTTTTTTTTACATGCAGTTTAAAATAACCCAACCGGCTTGACGGGGCCATTTCTTAAAAATGTCTTTGCATTTCCGCGTTGAGAAAAGTAAAAAGGGCATTCGCGCCTAAAATTCATTCCGACAGAGCAGACACATACTTGGTGAAATTCCTCATGGATGCATGACATTGTAACGATTTAAATTCAAAGTGTGAATGTAGCCTGTATAATGAGTGTAATCTCAGTAATTGAAAATGTTAGAGATGTGAATCTGAAGGTATTTCGTATAATTAAGTATCGCATTATATCATGTCGAGGCATCATTACTGTGCTCAAACATAATTATGTTTAGCCGTGAAGTAAAAGTTATAAATGTATATTTAGCACTGCTGTTATGACTCAGTACAAGTAGGAGATCGTTTGCTTGCTAACAAAATATAAATTGCAAGTACTTCAGATATCTTGAACGTAGCGTAATGTCCTCAACTACTTAATATCAATGAAGCGATCATTACGTTCAATTTGATCTCATTGACAACGTCTGACAAAGAGCCTGTGTGTGAGTTTCTTCAACAGAATCATAATGACTTCTCGCTTCGGTCTGGCAATTGACATTAGTCATTGTGGAGTCGAGTAAACAATCGATTATACTAATTTGTTGCTAACGGCTCTCTCATTTAAAAAATAAAAACAAAGACAACGCGCATTCGTTAAATGAAATGCATCGTTGAATACATAATTTTGGCTTATTTTCCTTCCTCATTTCAAAGTTTAAAAGTTGAACAGAATCAGTTTTTGGTGTTACCATACCCAGAGGTTCTGAATAGGTCCTATACAAAAAGTTCGTATTTCGCCAATTTTAGGACTTTTATTACTTCAAAAAAACACCAACACACAGTTCTATTTCGTATTTTAAAAACCCAGTAGAAAGGAACTACAAGAACAACCTATTATATAAAAATAAACAAACGTAGACATAACGTAGACAACTTCTATGAACATTTCCACGCGAATTTTCCTCTACCAGGAGCGCAGTGCTTCGAAGAACATCGCTATTAGTCTAGTATTAGAACGATCGATAGACTGTTTCGTGATACTGATAACACAATTTATGGGTCGTCCACAAACATAGCTAAATTATATATCTGATAGTGTGAGGCAAAAACAGACGAATTTTCGGGTGAAAAATTTGTATACGATATTCAAAATTCATCATCATTTCACTTTTGTTTCCTGAGTTTTTGATGGATTTATTAGTTTAGCAGATTCTTTAAATCATACAGATGTCACATTAAAATGACCAGGTTTAGTGCAAGAATCACTCAGGTCGGGTCGTAGGCACCTACTAGGTAGGTTGGTAGGTTATTGGCACCTTTAAGGAAAAACATACTAAACATCTTCTTCCCCACTTATTGGATCGGATATTAAAACCAAAAAATAAGAAAGTTGGTAAAAAATATAAAAAAAATCATCTCCAGTTTCGTAGCCTAAAACTTAAACATTGTTTTCGTAGACCCTACTACGATTCGTAGCGCTACGCATGTATTTTTGTAGCATGTAGTGTGTGCGTATGATTTAAGCACTTTATTAAAATTTTATTAAAAACCAGTACCTGGATTGATTGGCTTTGATTATATTTGTAGCCAGGTGCATTATTTATTTTCAAGTCCAATTTCATTTTCATTCATTTTCGAACTGAATGTTTTACAACGTAACGAACAAAATAAAACGCTGTTTACAAGGTGTAGTTGGTCACCAGTAAGTTGCATCACCACAGCCGACATAATAATATAGCAAAATAAACAGATTATAAAATATTTACAATAATTCTAATTGATTCCTCCTAAAACCTGAATGATTGAAAAAGAAAAACAAGTTCCTCCTATGACGCTGCTTATATTTTTTACCATACCAGTCCAAGACAAGCTTCATGCCTCCATCACCCATACTCTTAGTAACTACCAAAACATCATAACTTTCAAAGAACAAAGAAGAGTCCCCAAGGAGCATTCATGACTCACCCGATCAAAGCGTGTCTTCCATTCATTCATTTCATTCCTCGTTCAATGCTCATGATGCTGGCCACCTCGTGCGCTGTTCCGGGGTGAATGACTACGGATGCAAATGTACGGAACCCGTCCCGCGTCAATTAATGTGAACCCGCCGGGAAAATCGCGAGAAAATCGGAAATTATTACAAGTTTACATGGGATAGTTTATTGGTGTTTACGTTGTTAGTTAGTGGTTATTTTCAGGTAGGTTATGTTGCCTTGGTAGTGTGAAATTGAATGTGTTGAGTTCTATAGTTAAAATGTTGCTGAAGACTTTTGTTTTATAACTTTATTAAATAAAATACTACCCGTATTATACACACTGTGAAAAACTTGAGTTGTTATCACAATTAATCATATTGTTGTAAAACTATAGGTAGGTAGTAACTATTTTTTTCCATTCCTTTTAAAAAGCTCCATGTGAAAATGAGTAAGTACTACCGTGTAAATTAGTATTAATTGTCAAGTAAAATTTTCATTCCTAACACTTCCGCAGAATAAAGTAGAATTTACCTAAGACGCTATGTATCTCTGTCAATCGCGTTGCCGTCCGGACGTTGTAAATCTCGATATATCTTGTAATCCCTTCCATTGAAGAAGTAATTACCTTACTATGATACAAACAAGCGCTGGTCTGGACCTACCATTAGACTTACTTTTTAGGGCTGTGTGAAACAAAAAATGTTTTAAATTAAACATTAATATTGTTTATGGTCTATGCTTGTCATCGTCCATCTGTCAAATTCAAATGTATTTTTTAGAGGCGACACTTTTTCAAAATTCGAATGCTAACCAGCTATTCGTAAAATCAGTTGAAATAATCCTTTCCCCATTTCACGGCAAGCATTTGACCCAACGGCCTGAGAATGTATGTTCTATTTGATCAAGATTATTACTTATTAATGGTTATTACAATCCTGTAGCCAGTTAAGTTACTTGTCGCTACATAATTCTGCTTCAAGTGCACCATGTTTAGAACCGTTTTACTGCCTTAGGAATGGGGAAGTTGACAATTTATAATATCTTAGATGGGAAGCTAAGACAATGTTGGAAAAATTGTTGTCATGCATTAGTGGCACGCTTACGATTACAGCACTATTTACACCTATACAATTGAATAAAATATATTTGTATGAAAATTGGTAACTTTTCACAGATTACCAATAGTCATAGATATCACAACGTCGTCGTCGTCGTCGTATCGTTATGTCTTTATCTAATGTTTTAATCGTGTTTTCAAATATGGGTTTTATTACCTGAATTAAATGTTTTTTTTTTTATAGATTATTTATTACTAGGACAGTAGAAAACGCAAGAAGTTATTTTCAACTCCTTGATAAGAATAGTTTTCAGTACCCACCTTTCATTACGAAACATGAATGTCTTTAACCCCTATATAAATTCTTCCGTTTTATTTTTTCAAGTAGGTACATAAAAATAAATACCAAGAAATAAAAAGTCTGTAAGTACGTACATAAACAGTATATACGTATACAGTATAGTACTGTCAAACATAGTCTCAGTACTGACTGACATAAGTAATCAGGGGAGCAGGATGTATCAGATGATATCGAGTTGACACAATCGAGTGGCGATCGTTAGACTTTATCATCGGCTATCTGTGTGAGCGTGATGCTGCGTTCGATACTCCCGTCTCCAGGGATGGCGAATGTCAAAGAAATTAAAAACAAGTTTAAAATACCAACTCACTTAGGCAGGTGGTTATATAGATTCGCCCACACATGACAGAAGTCCTTATTATCTCATTACACCCGACGTTTCCGTTGTTAATCAAGAGATGAGTGACATTTTCTATTGTTCTTGTAGTTTCTCAGAGTAAAGATAAAAATCGCCAGGTATAAAATATCCATCAAAAACATTTCAGCGAAAACCCGCATTTCCACTCATATCCTTCACTTTATGCACTCCACACTAATACTTCGGTCGCAACCCTACCAGGAGCACATAATTCTAAACAAGTTGTTCCTGCACCCGTCTAACTCGCGCGTCTGCCATCACTGGGCTAAAAGTTCAATGACCGCGCAAGTGGTGACATGACGCTTATCGCATTTCTTATATTGTTGCATAAACGAGTTGATGGTGGAACTTGGACTTGGTTGTGGTAAGGAACTTTTTCAACATTTTGGCAGGAGTTTGTATAAAGTTACAGACGATTTTGCACGAGCCTACGCTGCGTAGTAATTTCGTAGCTAATGCTACAATGTCACCTACGAGGTTCTATATCGCGTAGCACTCTCATATCGCTTTATATTTAAGAATGCGGATATAGAAGAATATATCGTATCGGCTTGAGCCGGATAGATGTCCATGCATATATTCACACCATTTTTCCATAGGGTAGGCAGAAAACCCATAATGGCACCTGCTACGATCCTCCGTCCTCCTTTTGCCTCGTCCAAGTTCATACATCTGGTCATACATGCACGTCCATAGCGAGTTCTACGCACCTGTCCTTTTTGATGAACCCCACCAATAAAATCAAAAAACTTGAGAGGTGTCAAGGAACACCCGGATGGAACGAAGTTATTGTTATTATTTTTTATTATGTAAAAAAAAAAAAAAAAGAAATGTAGAAATGAAAATATCTGGCTTGCTTTCTATAAGAGAGAGACAGACAGAGAAACATGCGACGCCGCACAGCTTACAATAGCTTACTATAGCAAAAAGTGTCGTGACAACTTTTCGTAAGATTTTTTTCCGTCTAGCCCCCTTTCACAACGCGCGATAAGGAACTTCGTTCCAATATAACAATACTAATTTATTTTCAAGAGACTCAAGAAGTACATACTTGTTGTTTGGTTCTTGCAAACGATAACAGCTATAGGATGAATTCAAGAAAGAAGAAGACTTTCAGTAAATTGAGTTTTCTCGACTCACTGCCACACAAAGCCTAAGGCTTATTGGCATGGACAGAGATTTTTCAGCTAAGCCAAGTAAAGCCTTTTCATCTCTTCTCTCATTTCTTTTTGACTCTCTTGTTCGTCTAGTGGTCACCTACTGCTGAGTTTAGGTTTAATATTCGATCTCCGACTGAGCTAAAGTAATATTGCGATTTCCTAACGCAAAATTCTCAGCGGCCATGACAGTGTTTGCTGGAAGACAAAAGACTTGTCTCCTATTACATGGTACATAGCTGGCGTTACGTGGGTGAGCCTCAACAGACAGATGTGTTCCTGCAACTCTTTTTCCCAGCTAAATC
This sequence comes from Diarsia brunnea, assembly GCA_949774965.1. NCBI lineage: Eukaryota > Metazoa > Arthropoda > Insecta > Lepidoptera > Noctuidae > Diarsia > Diarsia brunnea. Next base: position 5,295,612 of record OX459019.1, read on the forward strand.
ACTAGGAACGAACAACTTCATATGCTCTTCGAGACACGGAGCAGACTCGGTATGTAATGAGTGGTCAGCCATCCGCAGACCAACCAAGCTAGGTAAGCCCGTCTTAACTTGAAAATTGATCCGAGGGTCTGTTATTATCTAATCACGAGCTCACAACATTTCCACCGTAAACTGTGTAAAAGGTTCAACGGCCAGAATCCTAAATGTTGACAAGATGGTTATCACTTCCCAGATATTGTTGCATGTTTGAACGTGCGCATGAGCATAATAAGTCCCCCGACATGTCTTGCAAGAAGTGGGCTCACTTCTTAGTGCAACAGGTTGTCATAATACTATTCGTGGCTGCTTGCATGAGCTTCTCTTAGACATAAACAAGACATACGCTTGTTATACTCGAAAGGTTACTCAGAGGTATACCATGTTCATAGTCATGTCTTTTAAGTCCCATGTAATGAAAGGCGAGCCTTTTGCCATCAACCGGTAACAAATTCAGACTCCGTGGCTGCTACTGAGGAATTTCTGAATGAAAAACCCAATAACACTTTGCCCGAGCCGGTGACCCCAACCCAGGACCTCATGTTTAACAGCCGCGCTTGCGATCACTGGAGCAACGAGGCTTTCTCCTCTTAGATTATGCACAAAATATAGGCATAAAACATAACTGTCTTGTCTTGGTAGTACTACGAGGATCTTTAGACGGGAGAACGAAATCAGAACTAGGCAACGCTGAAAGACTAAAAAAAAATCAACACCGACTTTTAGTTCTCTATGCCGTTTATTATTATGTCTCATCTTGTTAGAAGGGGTGGACCATAATGACCAACGCGGACCTAGTACGGGTTAGTAGATGTCACACGTCTTCGACTCTTCGTATTTTTGGTTGTGGACAATACCCGTTTTCTAACGGTGTTTTTCTTAAGATCCTTGCTTATTTGTCTTTAAAAACTACTCCCTTTTAATTGAATGCTTCATACAAAATTGATACCTGTCTGTCCGTGTATTGCTTCGTCGCTTCTCTTGAGACATTCCGTGTCGCGGAGGCATTTGCTTTATAGGTTCCACTTACGTCATTAATGTCAGTTGCTTGGTGCCACCTACCGCGTCACTTCGGGATGCGTCGGGATTCTTCGGCATATCATCGAGTTTATGGCGAGAGAGACTGGGAGTTGAAAATTGGGTTATTATGGATGATTTCGGTATGGTCGTTGATTATTGAACCTAGAAGCATAGGTTGTTTGTCAAATGAAAAGATTTTACTGCATGAGTATGAGGAAAATCCCATTATTTTCGTGTTTTTTAAGCTATTGCATAGCTTCTATCGCGGGCCTTGAGCGTGGGGACCGAATCCAGAAATTCCGTAACGAAAATAAAAACCTAACGAATTGACACTTGACAATGACTTTTTGAAATATCACGCTTGTCTCTTTAGTTCAGCAACCCGCCTTTAGGTGGCATTGGTTGTATTGGAAAACTACCGTAATCAGCTGTTTGTGAGAAAGTATATAGGTGTATAGGTATTTATCATCTATGTACAACAGTGAATATCTGTACTCGTATAATTTGTGTACAAAGTGTTTTAAATATGAATAAACAAAGTGCATTTATTAATGAAGAAAGTCACGAAAAAATAGTGAAAGAAAATGAGTTGGTACTCTATATACCTATATACATTCATTTTATTATTATTATACCAAATGCAGTATTATTTTTTGTTTTGTTAATTTATATATAATACTGCTATAAAGATAATCAAAATGTTGGGGAAATATAGTATTTATACTTACACTTTTACTAAACATCCTCATCTTTTATAAAATATAGCTGTTCCCGGTATGCGTTGCAATGCCCTTTTTCTTACCTACTACCTGCCTACGTACCAACTACCTACCTACCTACTACCTCCTACCCTACCTATCTACTACGTCCTACCCCACCTCCTACCCTACCTACCTACTACCTGCCTACGTACCAACTACCCTACCTACCCCCTACCCGACCTACCTACTACCCTACCTACCTACTACCCTACCTACCACCTACTCGACCTACCTACTACCCTACCTACCCCCTACCCGACCTACCGACTACTACCCTACCTACCTACTACCCTACCTACCTACTACCCTACCTTAAAACCACCAAATATAATAACAGTGCCTGAACTTTCGAGACATAGACAATAGCTCAAAGAGTATATCGTCGGGTGACAGGAAAAATTCACTAAGTAACAAACCTATACAATGGAGTAATTAGCATTTTAATAGTTTTTTTGATGTCAAAATTTCAATTTCGGAAACAAATGTTTTGATTTATATGGTTATGATGCTTTATAATCTACAATCTGTTACTATAAACCAATTTAATAGAAAAATCGTTTTATTTAGGAATTATTAATTAAAAAGTACTTAATGAGTTTTTCCAGGCAATAAAAACATGAATAATGGGACTTAGTGAAATAATTGTTATGTTTAGAAATAAACACTTTTAATGATTTAATAATAAAAATAGACAATAACTGGCCAAGGGCAAGTCGGACTTGCACATGAAGGGTTCCGAACCATCGTACTAGGGATGCCCCCTTTAATTTGTATTTTTTCTTGTAAGAGCGACAACAGAAAAACATATTATGTGATAAGTTTGTTTTTCATAGTGTTTGTATGAACGACAAAGTTAAATTTGCGGTTATGTAAATGTGCTATATCTCAAAAATTATTCGCTATATATCGTCCAAACCAATTTCGGTTGACATTTTTTATTGCGATCTACAGCATATATTTTTTTTAGATTTGTCACTCTCTTAGTTTAAAAGTTAGAGGGGGGGACATATTTTATACCACTTTGGAAGTATCTATCTTTCAAACAATTGAGATTGAGAAAAATTGGTTTTGAGAAACCTCAATATCATTTTTAAAGACCTATCTATAGACACCCCACACGAATAGGTTTTATATAAAAAGTTTTATTAGTTTCAGTTCTATGTATGGGGAGACACCCCTTAATCTTTTATTTTTTATTAAGCTATTGCATAGCTTCTATCGCGGGCCTTGAGCGTGGGGACCGAATCCAGAAATTCCGTAACGAAAAAAAAAAAAAAAACCTAACGAATTGACACTTGACAATTTCTTGAAATCAAAAATTGTGAGTTGCCTGTATTTAATTTTATTATTCAGTCAAAAACTTCCTCAAAGAATTTCTGTGAGCGTGTTAATTAATTTTATAAGCGTAAGATAAGATACTATTAATAGAAATTATCAATAAATTACATTATTTGAGCAAACATATTAATAAAAATAAATTAAATTATATAAATCAAATGTAACCTTCATAGCTCTAACCACTAAGAAAAACTATGACACAAAATAAAAGAAAAAGTAAATGACATCTTGACAACTGACGTAATGTCAGATGAAAAGTAAACATTGAAAAATTATTAGATTTAATATTTTAAAACAGCAAAATCAAAGTTAATAAATCGAATAAGATCGATTATAAGGCTGCCAACAAAAATAGTTGTCGCCAAGGCGCGACATGAGACGTAAAAGGACATTTTATAAAAGATGAGGATGATTAGTAAAAGTGTAAGTATAAATACTATATTTAAATACTGCATTAATAAAATAAATAAATAATTATAATTGCATAAGTTGATAAAAAATGCTATGCAATAGCTTTACCGCGGCAGTCTCCGAGTGCCACACGTCTTTTTTAAATAAAATATTATGGCTAAACTGAAAATTGGAAAATTTTCATTGCTTGGCTCTTACAACGGCTGTATCGCATACAACATGCATGAAATATGACACTCCTAAATCTTTCTTTCAACACACCAATATTATTTCTTAGATAAATACTGTTTATTTGCGCGAAAGCACTTTAACACTTAATCGCAAAAACCAACAATTACGCGGATGGCCACCGCAGCATCCGCAAACCCATATGTGTAAAGCCGTCATAAGCGTGCTTAGAAAACAAACTTACATTTACCCTCAATTCTTCCTCACACACAACAAAATCGAACCAAACTTTAATTACATACCCGCATTTATAACTTTGCACGCCTCTTGCAGCGACAGCTATAAATCTCCTTTTACAAATACCAATTTGAATTCTAATCCTACATGATAAAACTTATTTTTAATTGAAAACGTTGCCGAGACGCATCAATCGCTGTCGATTGTAAAAGAAAGCAGAGACCAACATTAACCAGCAAGGTACTAGGAATATAGAGAATTGAAGAGGTGTAGAAAAGTTCATAGCGCGCAAGTATGATCCACGCCTCCGCGGAATTACGTTTAATTAACTGACATTACGAGTTTATGGCGGCATTTTTACGATTCGAACGTCGAATGAATCTATTACAAAGGTTTGACGTTTGTCTATGGTTCAGTGGTGATTTAAAAAAATATATCTTTTCTTGAAGATTTATGATGTTTTTTATCAGGATTACAACGTTATCATATTTTTACTTGTGATTATTATTTTGAATAAAAAATTAATAGATGTGATTGTAAACTAATTTCTTTTGTTGTAAATGCTGCTTAGTAACAAATGTATAGGCACACCTTTTGATATTATAGCTCTTACAAAATGATTCGAGATGAATCACAGCCTCTCGGGCTGGATTAATATCAATCGAAGATTGATTGATAAAGAGTTTCAAAGAGTTTCACCAAAAGCCTTTTCAATGTTTCCTTTTCCTTTGTAATATGAAGTACACTACGATTTTCTTTGACTATGAGCAATATCTTACCTTTTACCAACTATGCTGGGTCAGCTTCCAGTTCAGTATTTTACACAAAAACATAGTGAATTCTACAACATGACATGACATCATGGAATATGTCCAAACCACAATGCTTGAATGAACCTCACCTCGCATTTACAATAAAAAACCGGTACACCCACCCAGTAAACATAGACAATGAGGTATTTACACAACCAGATTGTTATGAACCCCGGGTTTACACACTTCCGTCCCTAAAACGAGCCATCTTGTGAGGAATGCGGAAAACTGGAGGGGTCAACCCACGATAGTGGTCGAAGACAAGGTTTCACGTGGGCAACATTTCTCAATTCGGTATTCCTTTGAACGTGTGAACCTCCAGTTGTGATGTACGCAACCTTTTTGGTGTGTTTGTAAATGTCCATAGACAAAATAGAGTTACCTATGCAATGCCAGTCTCTTCTATCGACTTTTGAAATTCGAATTTTAAAGCACGATTCAAATCACCATTTTGGTTTGTTTTACACAAGGAAAATTCGAAAATTATGGGCTTTTGCCCACCCGCGGGGCAGTCTGATAAGCGTACCATCGAAAAAAATGTTGTTGTATCAGTACCTAGTTCTTCAGAATAAAGGAAAATGCTTTATTATATACGTACAAGCAGGTTTATAAACACAGAAAATTCCTTGTTTATGGCGGTAACAACTTAACAAGGAACATAAATTAATTGAGTTGTAATATGTTAAGTATGGTAATTAAATTAATGTATCAAAAGATCTAAGATAGCTCATATTTCTTGGTTTACTGATCATTATCAGTGTTATGAATTAGCATTTTACAAAAAGGTCCGGAGATAACGACACCTAATTTGTTATCTCCCCGGACATCGAATTACTAAATATTTTGACAATCGTTTTGTCAAAAAAAATCAAAGAGAACATTAGAATTTGCTTGTATTTTTTCATCCTTATGTGTACCCACATTTCAAGCAAATAAATGATTTGATTTGAATTTTCAACAAAGCCCTTTGAAGTTAACGGTCATTAGAAGGGGGAATTATAAAACAAGTGAAAAAAAAAACTTAGCGACTGATGATGAGATACTGTTTTAATGTGTGGGCGATATGAATTTGAGTAAGCGAAAAATTAACTAAACTAACGACGAATATTGCCTATAATAAAATCCAGAACGAGCTTACAAAAAGTGGGTTGTAATTAAACCATTTCAGACATTAAAATTCCTGCCGTTCGACTAAATTACTAAGTGAGCGACTAGAGAAATACAGAAAGGGCAACTAACATAATTTTATATAACGATACGATACGATATTTACATAATTTCGATTAAAATTCCTTGTGTTTTATTTTCACACACAATCTCAATCACTCACACAAACAGGGCAGTAAGGGAAGCGAGCGAACTGAGATCCCGACATACCCTGCGAACCCGCTACTAGGAAAACTTGGATGCAAGAGCGAGCGAAGAGAGCTCGGGACTTGGGGCACCCCGACTCGGACAGGTTAGGTTAGAAGCTCTTACTTAGGGGTGGTTTATAAAAAAACAATCAGGAAGGGGATGGAGGGGTCTATTCGCTCGCTTTGGCTCAATTTTGGTATAATTAAATCATTTGTTAAATATTGAAAAAAGTGCAGGTTGACATAATATATTATGAAGCTATTCATTTTAGTAACTCTAATTTTTGTTTGTTAGTTGCTGTTCTGTTGATTTTTCGTCACTCGCAGTCAGTCGCTCACGTAGTAATTCTGTGACCTAAATTAATTATTTTTGTCACTTAAAATTGTAATTTACAGTCACTCGTTTAAATACTACCCCATTAGAAGACGCTACTCTTTCGTTTTTGACAGCTAGTTGACAGCTGTCGTAGAAAAGTTGCAGAATACCTCTCTTTTATGTTCCATTTTCAAAAATTGCTTAACATGCAGTCCAAAGTTTGAATACGCATGTCCAAAGTCACTTTAATAAAAATTCGTGGATCGTAACAGCCTGTGCTGTGGTTTCGTAATGGTGAATTCAGTTATGGCGACGTAGCCTGAATTTCGTCTTTGATTTAAAAAAGGACGTGTTAAATTAAATGAGAAAATAGGAGAAAATGTTGTTGTTCTAAACAAACAGAAAACAGAACTATATTTCTTAGTTGAGGTCTTTTGCAATCATAATCATCATCATTTCAGCTCGAAATCACATACTGTTGGGTTTAGGCCGCCTTTTCTTCTTCTTTCTTCTGCCACTCTTCTCTGTTCTGTGCGTCTCTCATGAATCAGTTTCCCGCGCTCCTATTCTTTTGCAATATGAAATAAATCCCTAGCTTAGATACAAATTGAAACAAAACAGAAGACAACTAAGGTACTCCTCCAACCACACAGTAACAACTTTAATGCGCTACATATTTCGATAAACAAACCCTATCAAGTGAAACATAATGGAGAACACGCCTTTGTATGAATTTCCGATCATCGACAACTGAAACGTGACTCAAACACATCATAGTCACGTTATCTATCGATATAGCCAACGTAAACCGTCAAAAGTACTAGGCAAGCATATCCAAAACAAAAGTAAACTATTTCGACAGCCGTACGCTCAATAAAAACTTCTAAACTTGAACATACCGCAAGACAGAGACGCCGCTATCTGTCGATTGTCCCGTCTCACTCTCTTACGTCAGTTGACAAGCAGTGGGTGAACGAACTTCGAGAGTTTACTGGGCTAAAAGTTGAATGTACCTCCGTTCGCGGACATTACGAACAAGATAGCAACTTTACCATACGCATCGTGTCAATGAAATGACGCGAACACGTTTTGGTGCGGCGGCGAATTTAATCAGTAAACCACGTAATTAGAGTCCATTTTCTTTCGCAAGTGGCTAGTGTATGTGCTGTTTTGGAATAGAACAGCAAGTTTCTCACGACTACCACTACATTCGCACTTTAGTAGAGAGACGTGTGTGCAGATGGGAGGCGCTGTGTGCTCGTGTGCGCTCGAGGTTGGTGTAGTCTTGAAAATAATTTCGCGGTCACACCAAGCCGGCGGGTTCATATAACCTGAACCACCTGTCTGTGTTGTGCGCCTAGTTATTTATATCTATGCGCGAACCTATGTAACATAGCTATATGTATGTATTATCAAAATAAACCAACATAACTTGGCATACGAGAAGTTTTCAGAGGTGTATGTTGAGCAACATATTATATACCTTTTCGTTTTTTTTGGCCTTGTGCGATAACAGTTGTAAATATCGTTTACAATGACTGTTTAATATATCTTCTGCGAGCGATTACGTGAAGAAAAAACGCAATGAATTCGAAAGCGTGGTTTGTAGACGCGAAATGAGTGAGGACACCTGCTTTAGACAATGTTACAGCTGCAAACAACTACTTAGGGTCCTTAAAAGTATAGCTATCATTATGGCATCTTCACACCATGTCTGAAATAATTGGAACAGTCTTACTTTTAATACAAATAATTACATTAGTTTTGTCTTGTCTGTGCGTCGACAATTACAGCTTTTTTAACAACCATAGAGCAGCGGGATGTTTTAGACATGTTTTGCTACTGTGCTGAGTAAAGTAGTTATCTTCTACATGTGATATATAATTAGAATATTGCCACATTAAGAATTACATTGTAGTTGGAAGTCTCTATCCAGCAGATGTTTTCAGACCCTTAATGTATAACTCCTTACTCATAGTTATGTCTAGTTAAGTTATAATGAAGGATGATGTAACCGAAGCTGACCGAACCACCACTTGACCAGGGTAAGGTGATCTTATGTTGGTGGTACCTTAGATACAATGGCTGTAATGCAAAGAAATTTGTCCTATGATAATTAAGCCATTGATATAAAAAAGCTTTACGAAACCAAGACCTTGGGGCGGCATTGGCTTGAATAGCATCGAAGGTCGAAGGGTCGAAGTGGTCTGAATGAAGTAATTCTTCTTCTCGAATCGATGACTCAGATTTTATCCAACCAGTATGTAGCAACCTGAACCGTTCCGTCGTTTTGGCTCAGTCAAATGCAGTTAGTTATGTACGACGGGCAGGAGAGGTGTGGCATATTATCCTTCTTATCCTGTACGTTGGGGCTCCTCACATTGATGCAATTAATCTTACACAAAGATGGTTCCTAAGGCAACTATAAAGTAAATGGACATTTATTTTTCAAGGCGGTGTTTAAATGATAACATTATATAGATTGCTACATGCATGTTTAAAGCCGCATTGTTTATCTCACTTCTCAAAGTGCTACCAAGGGATGAGTTTCAGGTAGATTCTTCTGAATATAAGAATTATGACGGTAACGAAACAATTATTTGTTTTTCCTTCAGACTTCTGACTACTCGTTAAAACGGTCAAACATCTACAAATGACAGTCGAGACCAAAGCTGCCTGTAATAGTTACTTCCACATTATCTGCTTAGTCTTCTCCTAATTATGTTAGGGTCGGCTTCCAGTCTAAACAGATGCAGCTGAATACCAGTATTTTACATGGACCGACTGCCTATATGACCTCCACAACCCAGTTAGGGCTGGGTAATACGATACCTGGGTACCAGGGTAACAGGAACTTCCAACTAAAGTCAATAATTACTTTGTCGGCACAACGCCTACAATATCAAAGTAATCGATTTCCTTTCTACCTACCACATACGCGTAGGATGACGAGTTAATACTAATACACTGATTTATCGATCCTCCTCATCCTGGAGTCAGGATAGAAAACTGGATTGTAATGGAGTTATAAATAATTAATGGCTTATACTTGAAGTAGACTGCCGTTTACTTTGTCTGTGATAGGAAGAGAGCCTTTTGTCTTACAGGCATATTTAAAACCATGAGAAAGAAGAAGAAATAAATATCAATCATACCCCTAAAATAATCTATATACCGTAGAAATTATTAATTTCATAGAAAACCACCGCTTTTCCGCCGAGTAATCACGAAGAAAGAAGTGTGTAAAAAAGCGCGTTTCATTAATTTTTCATCAAAAAGCACAAACTCATCAAATAACACGCCCTATTCCCAAATATAACATTGAGAAGAAGTTCGATAATTCCTGTTCTAATTTCGAAATACATATTTAAAATAAGGCGATACTTCTTTTTTTCTTACTTTTCCATAAACCAACGATAGTCTATGGTCCAACCAATCTCCTTTAAAAAATCTAAGATTTCAGAAACGTCAGCTACTAAATAAAAGTTCGATTTGAAGTTTTGAACTCATCAGTAAGTTCATTGAACCTCACAACGAGGCCCAATATCGGACGTATTAATGGCAACTTCATCATCAAACAATCATCGTAAACGTTATGAGCATTTCCGCAATAGCTGACAGTTAAATAAAATCCTTTTAGCTCGACAATATCTTGTAATCGGTTGTAAAATGTAATGTGTTTGTTATCTTAGGAAGATAAGGGCTAAGGAAATTGATTAGTCAGCTGATTTGTGGCGTCTGAGTTTCGAGTTCTTTGTAATTTTAAGTTATAATGTTTTTAGGGTTCCGTACCTCAAAAGGTAAAAACGGAACCCTTATAGGATCACTTTGTTGTCCGTCTGTCTGTCTGTCTGTCTGTCTGTCTGTCAAGACCTTTTTTCTCAGGAACGCGTGGAGGTATCAAGCTGAAATTCATATCAAATACTCAAGTCTATGGTCTCTTGGACCTGTGAAAAAATCAAACTTCTAAGTCAACGCGATCAAAAGATACTCCCGTTTATGCCGCAAATTTTCGACACTCGCAAGGGAATCAAAACCTACAGGGTACTTCCCGTGAACTCAGAATCTTGAAATTTGGTATGAAGCAACGTCTTATAGCAGAGATATAGGAAAAATTGCGAAAAGTATACATTTTTAGTTATATCATATAATAAAAATATTTTTAATAATTTTAAACTTACTACCCCTTTCCTCATGAACGCGTAGTGGTATTATATTGAAATTCATATCAAATACTCAAATCTATAATACCTTTAAGCTGTAACAAAATCAAACTTCTATGTCAACGCAATCAAAAGAAACAGGAATTAAAACCGCATATTTTGAAACTCGCCACTACTCGCAAGGGAATCAAAACCTACAGGGTACTTCCCGTGAACTCAGAATCTTGAAATTTGGTACGAAGCAACGTCTTATAACACAGATAAAGGAAAAATTGCGAAAAGCATAAATTTTTAGTTACATCATATAATAAAAATATTTTTAATAATTTTAAACTTATTACCCCTTTACTCATGAACGCGTAGTGGTATTATATTGAAATTCTTAACAAATACTCAAGTCTATAATATCTTTAAGCTGTAACAAAATCAAACTTCTGCGTCAACGCAATCAAAAGATACAGCAATTAAAGCCGCATATTTTGAAACTCGCAACTACTCGCAAGGGAATCAAAACCTAAAGGATACTTCCAGACGACCTGGAATCTTGAAATTTGGCATGAAGCAACGTTATAAAGTACACATATAGGAAAAATTCCGAAAATCTTAAATTTTTAGTTACATCACATAGTATATTTTTTTTAATAATCATAAACTTACTAGCTGACCCAGCAAACGTTGTTCAGCGATTAAAAAAAAAAACAGATGTTGGCCGATTCTCAGACCTACCCGATATGCACACAAAATTTCATGCAAATTGGTTCAGCCATTTCGGAGGAGTTTGGAAACAAACACCGCGACACGAGAATTTTGCTTCCCATTCCCTCTCGCTCCACACCATGGTCTGAACCAGGGGCCCGGCCCTACGAGAGGTCGCTGCCGCCGATCGCCTCCACGAGGACACGGCGATGCTCCGCCCAAGCGGGGCAGACCTCCACCGTATGCTCCACCGTCACCGGTACCGTCAGCTTTCCACATTGTTATGTTATGGATTTCATTTAGCAATAAAAATACCATAACTTTTACTTATATACCTACAGGTTTGTACGGAACCCTCGGTGCGCGAGTCTGACTCGCACTTGGCCGGTTTTTTTGATGTTTCAAATCATGATCAAATTCGAAAGTCATATGAAGGCTGAAAATGGACACTCGCAAGTGTGTTTGGTGCGGCGGGTTGTTCGAAAGAAATAGGTACCGCTGCTTTAACACAAAGGGAAATGAACATGGGTGGTTTTTAGTCAGTAGAAGTCTGACACTCCCTACCGTCTGACACGCCCAGAGCTGCAGTCTAGATGATTTCCCACCCAAAAAAAAAGTGTATTTTTGGATTTTTGGTGAAGTCTGGTTTTCAGCTCTTGTTTGTACTAGAATAAGGAACAATTGACGGAGATATCCGCGAACAAACATAAATAAATATATATATACGGTCAAATTGAGAATAAGGAACAATTGACGGAGATATCCGCAAACAAACATAAATAAAAATATATATATGCGGTCGAATTGAGAAACCTCCTCCTTTTTTGAAGTCGGTTAAAAAGGAGGTGTAACAAGCTCCGAAACAGAAGTTACTAGCTATGTATTATGTACACTTGCTCCTTGAGTCGAACCTCACAATAACTGACACATTGCTAGAACTGACTGAACAGGTCCACACAAATCTTTAGCTTTTACTAAGTAGGTATCAGTTTCTTAATCCTATAGATACGATTCAAATATGGATATGAATATCACTAAATAGCACAACCACCTTACCGTGCTTACAAACTCAATGACAGCCTCCAACATTGATAGATAATTTACTACTTGACTCTATTTTAGATATTTTAGAACTTTGTGGAAACACATAATCTAAATCTACAAATCAAAAAAAAAATCAAAAAAAATAATGTTTAAATTAAACGTTATCAATTTTTAAATTGTGAGTACACAGCATGTAACTATTTTACGACAAAAAAAGTGTACACATGTGAGAATCGTTCTGCGTAGGTACCCTCCATGCTAAAAAGCGTAAGTATATTATGTTGATCGTGTATTACGTCACCACGAGTCGAGTTTTCCATTTATGTCGCAAGAAAGTCGCCCACCACGATCAAAACAACACAAAACTAAAAATAGCATATTATTGTATCATCAATGAATACATAATATATATTTACTAAATTATATGTTAAAATATCTACAGGGAAACACGTGTAAAAGAGCATGCTCATAAGGATGCCCTACAAAGTATGAATGAAATAGTTATTTAAGTATTTGAACTGTAAAGAGGATTTCATAAAGAGTTTGATACAAGTGCGGAAAGTTTGTTATTGCATTCGAGGTGGAAATGAACACCCGAGCCGTATGACGAGGGTGTGTTCATGGGGTCGAGAAACGTCCTATTTTTTAGGAGACCATGATTTAATTTGCTTTTGTTCCGCGGTTTGATTTCGCCAGGTTGAAGAAGAAGCAAAGCCGCTAAACAGCCTCACAGAAAAAATATAAAGTTCAAATATTTTTTAATTAAGAACACAAATAAATGTTTGCTTGTTCATAAAAGTAAATATTTGTTTAAAATAATCTAGTTTATTTATAAGTAGTATTATTTTTATAAACACAATTTAATATTCAAAAATTATAATATTTATGCTTTATAGACGCAAATCAAAATGACGGAATTAAAAAAAAAACACCGCCGACTCTACAGTCGGTGGTGATGTTTTTTTAAATTTCCTATGTTTTAACCCTTTATAAGGCATAACGATCTGGCAATCGGAAAATAAGGGCAAATAGGCATAGGCATAATTGGTAGAAAATAAAAAGTCAGTTTTTTTTTACTTTTCTGTGTTTTTTGAATATTTAATGAGTTATTGATAAATCTTTAAATAATCTCTGTACAATCATAGAATGCGTAACAGGAACAAATAATTTAATTTTTGAGGTGAAAAATATGGTGGGAAATATATTCCCTTTGCCTTATAAAGGGTAATCGATTTGGACTTTATGTCTAAAGTATAGTTTTATCTGTGATAATTTTCTTTTCTGCCCTTGGTTGTGGAAAAATAAGAAAAACGCACGGGTGCGAATTACATTGCATGTCGAATCTAATCGTAGTGCACTAGGAGCCAGTTTTCGAGGAACTGTAATGAAAATAAAGTTATGTTATGACTGTAGAAGCAAAATCATTTAGGCCTATAATATATACTGTGAACATTCAAACAAAACATATAAAACATGAACATTAATAACATGATTGTTAACCTATTTATAACAAGTTTCAGTGGGGTTTTCGACTAGTTTCTACATAATATAATACTTACAGGAATAAAGTACGAATGGCAACTTTACTGGCAACAGCGCCGAAATATTGGAAACTCGAAACAAATAGTAAACATGGTAAATATCCCGTTGCAAGTGTTAAAAAAATTGAATACTTTATGCTAAAGTTTATAATATCTATCTTGTACGAGCTCCTGGTTTCAATTCCCGGGTCGGACGAAATGTTATCGGGTTTTTCTCTGGCAGCTGAATTTGTGAAAATTTTCCTTGATATGAAACCTAGCTAGATCGATTTTTCACCCCTTAATTAAAATTCATTGTTCGAAACGGTTTGGAGCTGTTTTTGAGAACGTGATTACAAATTATAATATTGTCATAGATTGGTTTAATAATATTGACTATGACGATGTATTAAGACCGATTTTTAATAACAAAAACAAACATTTTCCTGGCCAGAAACACCGCGATCTCTTTTACAATAAATTCTCAGAAAAAAACAAAATAACAATTTATTCAGTTCAAGAGAAAAGTGTTGAATGTAGAACGCGTACGCATACGATATTAAAGAAACGACGATTTGCATCTGTAGCGGGGTCACTGACCAATCTCGCGGACGCAGATTGAATTTCAGACTTCAATAATTGGTAAATAAATTAAAGTTATTGTGTGCAATCAAGATTTATATTATTATGTGTATGTTTGTTGATGTTGAATTGAGGATAAGATATGAAATTGGACTTAAATTAAGTCATTTCTTTGAACTATTTCATTCATATCTATTTTTCTAGTAGGATTTTTCGAGAATGGATGGAGTGTGTGAGGAATGGAAGAAAAGACGTGTTGCGCCAACCCCAAATACCATGGGATAAGGGCAGGAAGATTCCTCGTCGGGGCTGCAGGTTGTCCCGTCGGGGCTGCGGGTTGTTCGCAAGAGATACCGCGGCCTCGACATAAAGGGCTAAGAAGGAACATGGGTGGTTTTAAGTCAGTAGAAGTCTGACACTCCCTTTCGCTCTGCCCAAGAGCGGGAGGGGTTATTAGATGATTAAAAAAGAAAGAGTAGGAAGATGATGAATTTTACGAGAGTGAAGTCTGGAATTGTGCTTAGTTTATGGTTATGAACTCGCCCTAATTTCGACAACATTACATAATAATAATACCAACTCCCCTGTAATCCCCGAAACGATAGGCAGAGGTGTCCGTTGTGTACCTAACAGTACCTACGCAGTACACTCACGTTTCACCAGTCATGTTATTAGCCCAATGTAGTAGGGGGCGAGCCTTATGCCATCATCTAGCACAAATCCAGACGCCGCATCGTGCCTGCTATTAAAAAAATCTTGATGGAAAAACCTATACTAATTTTCCCAACCTGGGAATCCAAGACCTCATACTCAGCAGCTACATCTGTGGTCGTGTGGTTTAGGCGTTTGCCTTGTGACTCGGTGGTCGTGGATTCGATTCACACGGGAAGCATACTATGTAAAGTTGTTTCCAGTTTGGTTTGAAGTTCCAGTTTTAATCACCTGAATGTCTGATAAAAAGATGATTCCGTGCTTCGGAAACCACGTATAAGTCGGTGGTCACCGCCACTGGTTGTCAATCCATGTCAGAGGCCGTAGAGGCGGTTTAAAAACTACACTAGACTAGGGTGTGTGGTGTTGTTGGACTTTACTGACCACACGATAAGAAGAATATCCTCAGCATTAGCATTTGCGACCGGCGAGAACAAAACTACCGAGATGTGGCTACCTACTTACAATACACCTCTAGCAATCCTTTCGAGAAATGCAGGTGCGATATAGCTAGGTTTCCTCATCATCTTTCTGCCCTTGTCCCATGTTCCTTGCATGGGGTCGGCGCAACATGTAACTTTCTGGCAACTTCGTTCATATCATCATCCGCCTAGCCTTTTCCCAACTATGTTGGGGTCGGCTTCCAGTCTAACCGGATGCAGCTGAATACCAGTATTTTGCATGGAGCGACTGCCTATCTGACCTCCATAACCCAATACTGGGTAATACGATACCCTTTGGTAAGACAGGTTGTCAGACTTTCAGGTCACTGGCTACCTGTACCGACTGCCAAAGATCTTTATGTGGCATCCGGACCAACAGCTTAACGTGCTTAACTTCGTTCATAGCATTCCTCACAAAATTCCAGTTCCTCATTCCTTGCCATGCCTACCATAATGCATATATAGTTGTTAGGGAAATTATATTATAGTATACTAGCGGACGTCACGCAGTTTCGCCCGCGTAGTTCCCGTTCCCGTGGGAATACAGGGATAAAAAGTAGCCTATGTCACTCGGGGATAGTGTAGCTTCCCAATGGTGAAAGAATTTTTGAAATCGGTCCAGTAGTTTCGGAGACTATTCGTTAGAAACAAACAAACAAATCTTTCCTCTTTATAATATTATTAGTGTAGATGGAATATTAGTCACAAATTATAGACCCTGTCGGGCACAGTATAACTCAAGAAGAAGAGAGGATCCATCCCTCATGATAAAGGTTTATATTTAGCATAATTTACCATTCTCCCTAGTAAAACCTACATGTACTTGTAATACTGTCAAAGAATAAAGTGTATGCAGTACAGAAACGACATTGTGTTTAGTAGATAGTGAAAACTATGACACGAAAAAGGTGGGTCATGATATCCAATTATTCACGTTCTAACTGGTTTTATTTATGGTTTTAATGAACTTTAATGAAAAGAAATGAATGGTGTGAAGATATAATCATCAGCTGAATGTAGATTGAGATGTTTCTAAATGAAAGACTTTAAGAATGTTCAATAGCATTGTATGGACATTTCTACATTGTATGGACACAGTAGGTACATATTATTATGTTTGCCTTTTGGGGGGGGGGGGAATCATCAAATAACCCCTCCCGCTCTTGGGCAGAGCGGAAGGGAGTGTCAGACTTCTACTGACTAAAAACCAACCATATTCCTTCTTAGCCCTTTATGTCGAGGCCGCAACCCCGACTGGTCATATGTTTGCCTTACATTACAGGACCTGCCTAGCCTTTTCCCATTTAGGTTGGAGTCAGCTTCCAGTCTAACCGGATGCAGTTAAATATCACTATTTTACATGGAATGACTGCTTATCTCACGTCTACAACGCAGTTGAAATATTTCCCAGATGAAAACCTTCTTTGTTTTCCTAGTAAATATTAAAGAAATTACTGTATAAAAGTGTATGCATTAGCTGCTGCTAAGCCACTAAAACACACCAAACAATTGGTAAATTACAATGCCATTCACATGAAACCTAATGGACATACTTTTGGCGATAAAGTAACCTACTTATAGATGGTACAACCACCTGGACAAGAGTGGCCGTGGCTGACCTGGAAGTCTTTAAACAGGCTCCGGACGCAACAAAGAAAACTTGCTGAGGTGGGGACACATAAATGACTCGATCTGCACTGGAGTGTAAATGTGGTGCTATTACTCAAACAATGGGGCACTTAATATCGTGCCCTGCCTGTCCTGCTAGTTGTTCACTACAGGAACTGATGGACGCTACCGAAAGCGCCAAACTAGTAGCTCAATTCTGGGCCAACACAATTTAGATTGCCATCGACACGCTAAGAAGAAGATGGTACAACGTAACAAAACAAACAGAAAAATACAAATAAACCTAGATATTCAGTTGAAGTACTCTCAGTCCCACGACTACAAACTTCAAACAGCATCAGTATTAAGACTAAGTATCTGAAAAAATAAACAAACAAACTAAGACGCTGCCACCATTCCTTTCATCGACCACTTAAGTTAAGCATGTACATTCATCACCGGCTTTTTCCTTCTAAACCAGTGTTAGTTTGTAAACACGTACTGAGTCACTGCCACAGTTCCGATCCCGTGTTATAGTCGTTTTGTCTGTCTGCCCGTCTGTATGACTCGGAAGTGAAAGTGTATAGAAAGCGGTGAAAATCTCAGCGAGCGCACGATCTTTCCCTGTTCGAACACTCTAGACAAATGCAACGCCTATGCAGCTCTGTTTCTGTGTACCTACGTATTGTCTCGGCTTAACGATCAGTCGGAGACATAGAAATGTGAAATCGAAGACCGCACGGAATTCTAATCCGTCTTTGTCGGCTAGGCTATTCAAGGTTTCTGTTCCTCTATATCCTCCAATCGAGAGTGTAAACATCTCGAACAATCTCGATTGAATGACTTACCTGTTAGCTTTTAGTCTCATTAAAAAAAATCAAAAAGAAATCATCATTAAAACACAATCATAAGAACATTGTTGCTTGTGACCTACTTTCAATACACGCGATTCTGACATCAAAATTTAGGAAGGTAGAGTTGAAATTGGTGTAGATAAACGGAAAAAAGTGAATGGTTAATGTCAAGAACACGATAAAAATATCTAGGGAGAGTATGAAGAGTAGATCACGGTCAAATATAGACTTTCTCCACTTTCTCTGACCTAAATGTGTGGTATTGTCGTAGGTCGAGTGGTCGGCCTTCGGGGTCCCTCCACTTTTAGTTTTATCCGTCACTTTCATTAACCTATGTATGTAGAAAGTTGTGACGTAGCATTTTAGGGCGTCGAAGGTAAAAGTACCCGGAGAGAGTCGAGAATTAGGTCGATAGATGCTTGAGATAAAGAGGCTCTTGAATATGGAGGGTACGAGTCAGATGATGATTCAAACAAATCCAAACATTTTCTAACTGACAGAAGGTTCAGAGAGCTATGTATCGGAATAAATCGAACAAAGTCTGAACAAGAAAATAGGCACACGAAGACGTAGGACACAATTAATGGATTTGAATGGCAAAAGGGTAACTATGATCAAAAAATACATTAACTATCTCTACAGTATTGAGAATATGCATATAAAAGTCTGACTCGTCGCTCAAAATAACACTAAGTATCACCAATTGATAGTCACGTCCACAAAAAAAACAGACAGTGTCTAGACTTCTAGATGTAGACTGAAAGCGTGTCACTTATCTAGGTTATCACTTAACGATTATTGAACACCCATAAAAGTTTTATCGATGTCGATTGAAATGGATAGAGAGTCTCATAATATAAGTTTGATATACATATTTCAATATCACTTATGTGGAAGTGTATAAATGTTGACGGATGGAGAGGGAGAGGAAGACCAAAGAAACGATGCATGGATTGTGTGTGGAAAGAAGGAAAAATCGATAAATGATAGGTTGACCCCAAGTACACAGTAATGTGGCACAAGGGCAGAAAGTTGATGATGATGATGATGCCAACGCAACACCAGTCCAGAAACAACATAGTAGAGCTCAACACACAAACCCAACATTCAAATCAAATGATTCTTCCGAACTTTGGGAAATTGAACAACCAAACTAATTAATCATTATATGGGGAGAACTGGTGTATTGGCCCACAATATAATTATATGCTGCCTTTTAATTGTAAAAACTTTATAGGTAGTTTCAATTTCAATCAATCTTACCATAATATCGTACGTACTATCTGGGTTGTGGAGGTCAGTTAGGCAATTGCTCCATGTAAAATACTGGTATTCAGCTGCATCCGTAAGACTGGAAGCTGCAGATGCCAACATAGTTGGAAAAGACTGACCAGCAGTGCTATTGCGTATCTTTTTAAATGTAAGTGGCTATCATAGTGTCCACCAATTAACTGTCAAATGGTTATTTTAGTATACCAAACCATAACCATTTGACAGTTATTCGATGGACACGATACGACGATAGCCACTGGCATTTACAAGATACGCAATAGCCCTGCTGATGATAATGATTATTCCCATTGTTATATTTCTTTCACATATCCTTAATTTGATATCATTAGCATGCTCCCATGTTACGAAAGAGAAATGTCTGATGACTAATGTAACATTTTCCTGGACAACGTTGTTTTCTGCAAACAATAAGACTTCCCATGACGTGTCAATTGACAGCCCACGCGTCGGGCCTTGCCCTTAGATTTCACATTTTAGAAAAGCAGTAGGTACACGGGGAACAAACACTTTGCTTCTAAGAATGGAATGGCTAAGTACTTTCCTCCGTAGTTCCGTTTGAAACGAAAACACTTTTAGTACCTACATGTTTTTCTTGCATCTTTCTAGAATACAATATTATGATTCCTTTACCCTACTTGAATCTGCATACATCTACATGTTCTTCTTTTTCTTAGCGTATATCTGTACTTAATTTAAATTCAGTCAGCCCAAAATTTGGTGACGGTTTTGGCAGTTTTAGACAGTAACGTTCGTTAAAATGTTGATATCGAAGCAGAGAAAAACTCATGTGTTTTCTGGTCACATCATTCATTTTTCTTACTTGTATTTAAACTTTCGGACTTCGGTGGTCTTCTACTTATGAAGTTGGTTTAATTTTTTTTTTTTTTTGTATGTTTGTTATTGCGTTTCTCCGTCATTAATGAACCGATTTTGAAAATTATTTTTGTACTGTAAAGAGTATACTCCCGAGGTGGTCCCATTGTCACCAAGTCAGGATCTGATGATGGGATCCTTGAGAAATCGAGGGCAACCCTCAAATTTTATAGGCACACATTACGTTTTCTCCATATTTAACCTCATGTGCCTGCGCTGATGATGGAAAGTACAACTCCTCAACGGTTAGGAGTTAAAAGAAAATTCCTTCAAAATCATACGTACTTATGGACCGATAGTTGTATTCCTTCAGGCTTATTAGGTTGACCTGATGATAGAAGGTAAATCTCATTAACCGACTTAAAAAAAAGGAGGTTCTCAATTCGTCGGATTTTTTAAATCTAATTCTTACACTTGCTCTTGTTTATAAGGTCCTTGGTTGCAAATAAAGAGTTGTAAGCCAAAGCCAATAAAAGGTGCAGTTTTACATCCTCGACAAAATTCAGGAGATTGTCATAAAAGACATAAATAAAATCAATTTAAATTACGGTACCTGGTCAATAATTAATATATGGGTACGCTGTTTATTTCAGTTGTAAAATTTTTATAGTTTTTAGTTTTTTATAGGCGTGTTTGGAAAATGAAAGCCTGTATAACTCTTTTCTTATATCATCATGTTTTACCTACGAACAACAATGCGTAGGCTGTCCTAGTGTAGGTTTTAGAAACCTTACCTAAATAAAGGTAGGTGTGGATAGAAACTGCATTCTACGCCGAGTTCGATTTAGAAAACTTTTAAGTGAAAGTGAAAAAATATGCCATTTCATATTCATGGTAATCTGGGATTAGAAATTATGGGTAGGTAGACAAGCTAACTGCCCACTTTTCCCACGCTTGTCAAGAATTAAAATCCCATCTTGTATGTCCCACTTCTGATCGCAAGCCACTCTCTCAAATCCAATCATTTGCCAGAATATATGTAGGATTACAGTGTTTGATCTTAAAACTACAATGCGCCCTTTACATCCTACCATTTTAATTATGGTGTGTAAATATTTAATTTAAACCTGCAACGTCTCTAACTCTACAAGATCGTTCTGAACAGAAATCCGTGTAAAATCCTTCTTCAGAACCCAGGAAGGACTCAGTATCGTGAAGGTGTAGTCAGGTACACCTTCACGATACTGAATGAAATGAAATTTTTAAACAATTTAATTTCGTACCAACAGAACCGTATACTCAAACCAGAGTTACCTACTGTGCTGACACAGTAGGTTGTTATGGTTTAAAAATATCTTTGAAAGTTTTATGAAATGGTTTTTACACAACTTATTAGCACCGGTCCTAAATTTACTTATCCTGATGTTAATATCCCTGACGGTAGGTACCTAGGTATGCTGCGGACATGGCCACTTTAGCAGATCATAATATTATTATAAATTGATCATAATTTAAAATTAGTAAAATGGACTATTCATAATAGTAAGTGCGTCTGTTACCATTTTACGAATTTTAACGCAATTCATAATTATTCTCTCTAAAAAGCTCAATATCTGCTATAAAGTGGCCATTTTAGACCCCCTGAATGCTTGTGAAGGCTTCAAGCCCGGTTATAACTAGCGAACAATTTTACAAATTATGTAAGCAAGCTTATTTTTTCTAGACAAATAGGAATCGTCGGAATCAAATTTTTAACATGTGGAATGGCCCATGAACGTCTTGTAGCAGACGGACGGTTTAACACGGTACGGTTTTATACAAAGTAACTGACTAAAACTACACAGCGACGTATTTACAGTCCCCAATTGAGACGAACACAACAGCACCTATACTACAGACAGGATCCAACCAGACATATGGTTCTAGTATCTATAGTTATCTTGTCTGGATGGGTCTTGAAACTTTCTTTCGGCGAACTGAATTATCAGTCTTGTCAGATGTCACACTCGCTGGATTACAACACTGCCCAATCTACCTGTCTACCAGTATGAGCAGACTCTTTGGTCTGTGGCAGGTCATTGAACTCAAGAAGCATTATTTCAATCTATAACCTTCAAAAGGGTTGAAGTATTTTAGACACCAAGCAAATGTTCAAGTTTAATGTGAGTATACTCTAAAATCTTTTCCTAAAAATTTTAAAACTGTGTAGGTAATACGAAGAAAATTGTCTATAGCTATCTCCAAGAGCCACAATTTACCGCGTTTGCGTGTAGTCCACCGAAAATCAAGCCACACCCGCATGGTAAAAGTTGCCAAGCAAATGTCAATGACCCGAGGCATGTGCGATTTTGACCTTAACAAAGTTTATGTAGCAAACTCAGTGAAAGTGGGGGCATCAATCAGTTCGCGGGGAAAGTGCGAAACCCTTCGGTTATGACGTTTTATTAGGGCAACACCGTAAAAGTACCTACTTGATTGACATTGATTGATATTTTCCACTTCGAAATTCGAATTGAAACGAAATTGACATTGACAGGAGGGCGCTCTTTTTAATTTTTTTTTTTTGGGAAGAGTCTGTGGAAATTGTATTAAAACAAGTGCGAGTCGGACTCGTACATAAACGGTTCCGTACCAAAACGACATAAAAATCACGTTTGTTGTATGAGAGCCCCCCTTAAATATTTATTTTGTTTTTAGTATTTGTTATAGCGGCAACAGAAATACATAATTTGTGAAAATTTCAACTGTCTAGCTATTGAGGTTTTTGATATACAGCCTGGTGACAGACAGACGGACGGACGGACAGCGAACTCTTAGTAATAGGGTCCCGTTTTTACCCTTTGGGTACGGAACCCTAAAAACAAGATTGCGACGGTAGTTCTGATTATACTCATGCTCTAAAAAGACTATGCAGCACTATAGTACCTAAATGTTTATCGTAATTTAAGTTGAAAATTGTTCACACTTTTCACAAAACATGATTGTTCGAAATAAATTGTAACTTGATTGATTGGAAATCGATTAATGTGAAGCTGATCCGAATAACTGACCTTATTTTTTATCGAATTGACAGCATGAGCACATTAGTAGGTAACTATACCTATGTTTCTAAGGAATAATTGTTAATTTTACCTATCTGCCACTAAAACCAAAACTGAAAACTGCGTCAGATGGGAGGTCACTGACCCCTATGTTCACAAATTCAGTGCTAGCAACGACCGGAATCTTTATAATACACCTTAGTTTCATCATCTAGGGGTGATATAATAAAAAACTTATATTGGAGACAAGTGCCATAAAACCATTTTTAAGATTTAAGTAGGTAGGCCAGTAACAAATTTAGTTAATCATTCTTGGTGAATAAATGGCTCGATATAGATGTAAAATACCTATAGGTACTTTCTTACATTAACATTTTTCAGAAGCCAATAGTGTATTAACTGACCGATAACGGCAGTTTATTTTGTCATGGCTCCTCGTTCACGTTATTCGCTTGATCGCATGCAATATTTCGCCGCAGGTGCAATTTGCCCATGCGATTTATTTGCCGTGCATGTCGATTAACGAGTCGTGTTATATTCATCGCATTTTACGATCGAAACTTTTCGTGACTTGACGAATGAAATTTACTAGACTTCTTCATCTAATAAAAGCTGTTAAAGAAACTAAAAAAAAACGTTTTTTTTCAAGTTTTTTATTTTGTTATCACGACATCTATCATCAACTTGAAGGACTGATTTTAACGCTGGTGTAAAGCGCCATCTCTTGATAAATATATAAACAACTTAGAATGTGTTATTCGCAGATAAAAACACTGTTTTATCGACATAAAATCGAGTTTGACATTTATGTAAATGTTACCAAAAACTGAATTAGAAATCTACCAAAGAGTAAAAAAGACATTCTTAAACAGAAAATGACTTTTCTTAGAACGTCATTTTAAGCATTCAATTTTAGATGTAGTGTAATGTTCAATTCCTCTGTGAACTATAGACGCGTTTAAATATTTATTTTATACTTTAACATTTTAACACGCTATAACAAAACTCGGTTGCAATCTGAAGAACGCAGATACCTACGTTATCATTTTGTTCGGCAACACGCTGAACGGGTGCAATGGTGCACAGTGAATGTTATTTCGTAGTGGACTGTACACGAACGAATACAATAATACTTATTTCATGAAGCGTTCTATAATGATCAATGAACTTTTTTTCATACTTTCCAGGTTTAGGACTGTCCACAATAAAATTAATTAAATGTTAATAGTAACGTTTTGGGTCAGTGGGGCGTATAATGGGGATCTCATGGGTGTCATAGGATATTATATTATTATTCATGTGATACTTCACATGAATATCACAGTGGTTACACAGCGGGGGGTAACATTTCAACAATTTTTTACCTAGCAAGCTCCGTTTTCGTGATAGTTGGGGTCGGCATTCAGCTTTACTGGGTGCTGCTGAAAACCAGTATTTTACATAGACCGAATGCTTATCTGACCTACACAACCACGTGAAATTTAATAAAATAGTAACGATTCACTGTGTAAAAGAATGGTTTAGTAAAATATTCAAACCACCTCTCTTTCTCAAAATCTACAATCGCAAGAGAAATAAAGACAAGACATGAACAATTATTATTCATTGATTTTTATTTTATAACTAGCTGTTCCCGGCATGCGTTGCAATGCCCTTTTTCCTACCTACTACTGCCTGTGGACCAACTACCTACCTACCTACTACCCTACCTACCTACTACCCTACCTACCTACTACCCTACCTACCTACTACCCTACCTACCTACCTTCTACCCTACCTACCTACTACTCTACCTACCTACTACCCGACCTACCTACTACCCTACCTACTTACTACCCTACCTACTACTCTACCGACTACCCTACCTACTCTACTATCCTACTTACTACCCTACCTACTATTCTACCTACTACCTTGCCTACCTACCTACCACTTTCTCACCTATTACCTACCTACCTACCTTCTCTGGACTGCCACAAATGTTTCAAAACCAAAATTAGACAAATCGGTCTAGCCGTTCTCTAGTTTTAGCGCGACTAACTAACAGCAATTAATTTTTATATTATACGCAAACACCATTTGAAAAATCGTTTTTCTATTGGGAAAGAAACAGTAATTATTTGTGATTATTGTGATAATGTCGTATGGTCTGTTTGAAGTTGTCATTCGTTGACTGAACAACTGAACGTCACTCAATTGTTTTGCCTTCCCGGAACCTCTCCACTAACACTTCTTGAACTTTATAGTACGGTATTAAAGCTCAAATTGATTTTACGTTTTAGTTAGAAAACGTTTGTATGAGAAAAAGAAAAGGGCTGTTTTTAGGGCTTTTCCGGCCATTATTCGATTTTTTTGTCGCCGTAAAAACCATCCTTGAACTTCAAGGAACATTTAAAAAAAAAAATCAGCCAAATCGGTCAAGCCGTTTTCATGCTATGTCGTGACAACGGAAAACGGGTTTCATTTTTATATGTATATAGATAGATAGATAGATAAATATTTTTATTTAGGTACCAACAAAAATTATAAAGCTTTTAATTAAAAAAAAAAATACTGCAATGGGCGCACGTTGGCAACATTACGCAGCGGCTGCCATCTGCCATGCCATGATTTGGCGTTTGTCTTGTCATCTAATAGTGCATCGTCTAGAAAATTACAAAAATGCTTTATGAAAAGCTTTATTTGGTACAAGTGTTCTTAGTATCTTTACTATTTAGTTCTATTGTAGCAGAATGGAATACAAGGGATTACATAAGGCGAGAGCATTCTCTCACAAAACCTTACCAAGGTGAGTGACCCCAGCCCGGTGACTTTGATCCTACCTCGAATTTGTGCTAACAATAAAATTAATCAATTATCTACAGGAGGTGGATATTCGGTGCCTTACTGGGACTTCTTAGGTAACACTATAGTGACTTCGAACTACGTACGACTGACGCCTGACTTGCAGTCGAAGTCAGGAGCTATTTGGAATACTGTGGTAAGTTCATATAATTATATTTGTTTTGCCCCCCGTTCGCCAAAACGCGATAACTCAAGAACCCTATATTTAAAGGAACATGAAAAGTTATCTTACTCAGTAGGTAGAAAAATAAGATAAATATACATTGTTATATTAACTGGTTTTTTTAAGTTCTCATATAGATAATTAGTTATTCTTTTTAGTTCATCTGATATCAGATGTTTCCCCCTAAGACGACCCACTGACTGTGTTGAGCTAAAAATATACAGGACTTTAGCATTTTTTTGAGACATCGCTTTTTGGCTTATGAGGGCTGTATTATCACTTAGTTAGCTATGAATAAATGCATGATAAGGTGTTATTTACGTACACAAGAGCCACGAGGCGACTCTGATCCGTTAAATAGAGATAAGTCAAACTAAATTGACAGATTTTCATATTTCTGTAATGAGTTGTTTATCTAGAATACAATGTAAAATTTTCACATGCTAATATACAAACTTCAAGTGTGTTTGTTCAGTTGGTTTCTTGAACTACAATCTTGTATGATTTAAACATGAAAAAAATTGACTTAAATTGCTTTATATTTTGACATAAAGTCCTTGAAATACAATAGCTGCCATATACTTCATTAATTCCAAACCATTTTTTGCTCGCGGCTTTAACATTGTTAATGTTGAAAACTGTCCCTTAGGAAAGACCATATTACGGGGATAACAATTACCCTATGTCTTAACCTAAGTCTTGGTTTATCTATGTGCTAAATTTCACTAATCTGCTCTGCTTATAGAAATTAAAGGTACAGATGAGAGTTACTTTTGTATATATTACTAGCGGACGTCACGCGGTTTCACCCGCGTAGTTCCCGTTCCCGTGGGAATACAGGGATAAAAAGTAGCCTATGTCACCCGGGGATAGTGTAGCTTCCCAACGGTGAACGAATTTTTGAAATCGGTTCAGTAGATCCCGAGATTACCCCTTACAATTTAACAAACACACAAACTTTACTTCTTTATAATATTAGTATAGATTAGTATATATTTTAAACTAAACCCCTGGAAATAGAATACCTACCGATAGTTCAGTTATTAGAAATTTTCTTGAAAATTGTGTGATTAAGACATTCTTCCATGGAAGTGATAATAAAGTTAGTAATAAAACTGAAAACTTGATTATCTTTATGACTTTTCCATTTTACTGCCATACATGCTTTTTATGGGAATATTTTTTTGCATTCTCATACTTATTGTTGAATTTATATTAGCCTCAAAGCTGAAGTCCACATCAACATAGGTGTGAAAAGTCTAAGTGATGATGTTTCATAGAGTTTTCTGCAAAATAATAGTACAAAGGATTTCACAAAAGTCTATCTACAAATCCCTTTACTTAATTTCTCATATCATATTATTATTTTATTTGACATGACGTATTCCTTAAGGTCACTTAAATATACAATTTTTTCCATCAGAAGGATTGTATTCAGTCTTCGAAACATGATTCTATAACAACCATAACAATAGTTCCAAGTTAGATCAGTTTCGAAGTCTATAAAAAAGACATGCTTAGTAACCAGATACTCTCAAGGAGACCAAGATAAATATAGTACCCTTGTTATGCCTCAATGGGTGTAAAAAAAGCCCTTTACAAAGCCAAAAGGCACTTGTTCTGGACCACAAACAAGACAACATTTTCACTAGTTTTTTTTTTGTATTTCAACTTTTGAATGTTAAACTGTTGCATCCATGAGCACAACGATTTAAATGTTTTACATTGAGTAAACAGTGATCAAAAAAATCATTTCATTTCCCAGCAATAATTTTTGCATAGAATTACTTAGTTTTCTGCGCAGAATGCTTGGTCAATGACTTCGAGTAGGGCGCGTTTACACCTTAGACATGTAATTATGAAAGTACTTATGAATAAATCATAAATATTGTTAGGCTATATGCAACACAGTCTATTGTCTCTGACTAGGACAAAAACCTCTTTACTTTGCCTATGAATACTGTAGTAAGTCATAGACCGCTTCAAGTACTTTTTAATGTACCATAGAAAGCCTGTGCTATCTTTGTCTGGATACATTCTGAATTTTGACATACACCATCCAGGGGAAAATAGTATGAGGAAAGTTTGAGTGTGAATGTGGATAGGTATAAAAGTAGAGCTAGACCAAAAAAACGATGGATGGACTGTGTAAAGGATGATATGGCTATAAAGAAAGAGAAGAGAAGTATGGTAGAAGAAGACATGCTGCCGACTTTGGTGTCAACACCAAATGAATTGGAATAAGGGCAAGACAATGTTGATATTGATCATCCAGAAACAAATTTCGTTTCAACAGGGTTTTTTTTCTTAAAGTCGCTATGCCACTTTCTTTTCTCAGATTTTAAGCTGTTCCTGTTTTAAATTTTGTCAGAATTAGTTCAGTTTGGCGAACTGAAGACAGACTATTGCATTTTATAGTTTGGTTATGGACTCGTTAGCCTTCTAATGTGTATTGTTTGTTCATTGATTACAAAGTCGTTTGTGTTACTGGGTTATTAGCCTACTGCCACACTTATTGACAATATATAACTGGATTCTAAATCGAATTGATAAGAAAACAAAGGATTATGATGTCATGAAATGTGTCATTCAAGTAGGAACTAAGCGCTATTGGTCTGTTCGAAGATCTTTGTTTGATATCACACAGATCTAATGTTAACAGTTAAATTGACACAAAAATCTAATTATGCTATGGTTATCGTCATCATCATTGCAGTCCATAGACATCCACCGCTGGACATAGGACTCCAATGGTTTTTTTTTTTTTGGGGCTTTCCAACCGCACTATTCCCAAACCACTGTAACTCCTGTTAACCAAAATCAACAGTGGCGACCACAAGAAAAGCGCCGAATAGACAGACAGATGTGTTGCTGGGGAGTTTGTCCCAGCTAAAACATTTGAAAGTGGTGGAGGTTTAGCCCCATGTCATTTTTGACATAAAACATTGGCAGAGTACCTATTAGTATACCCACATTTCGCTAGTTATGTTTAAGTTCCATGTAATAGGGGGCGAGCCTATTGCCATCAACCAGGCACAGTCCAGACTCCGTGGCTGCTACTGAGAAAACCCCAATAACACTTGGCCCCACCCGGAAATCGAACCCCCATGCTCAGCAGTCGCTTACTTATTTAAATAAAATAAAAAAAATATTATTAAATATTCATACTCATAGTTAGTAAATCAATATTGTCATTACTTTTTGAAGTATAACGCATGATAAGGCTGATTACAGTTCTTACATAAGGAAAAAATAACCTTCAGTTAAATTGTTTAACTTTACTAAGAGAGTAACCAAGCATAGCAAGGTCACAAATACTGAACACAGTAATATGCAATAATGCATCCTACGCCAGATAACTATGAGTGCAAAATTGTCTCTCATAGAGTTGAAATTTCAATACCAGGGCGAGTCTAATTTCAATAGCAATGCCAAACATGCTTCATGCTTCATTCACTTTTGTTATGGAATGGTTTGACGTGAAATTAACGTTTTTTGTAATTAAGAGCCTACTGATTAGTGGCTGTTGTACTTAGCAATTGATTAATTAACGTAACATAACATCACGCCTGTAATCCCCGTAGGTAGGGTAAGGCAGAGGTGTTGCTATAGTTACCCAATATAGTTGGAAAAGGCTAGGCAGATGATATTTAATAAATTCCTGGCCTAAATTCAACAAATGGAACTAAAAGTAAAATAGTTTATTTATTAAAATCTCACATAATAAAAGAATGACTGACTGGCACACATGCTGTTTATATTGGAATTGAACTTTGTCCACCAATTTGCATTAAAATTCTTGTATTTGATTACTTCACAGTAGTTGACGTACTTTATTATTTGTTTTACTTGAACAAAGGTAGAATTTTAAAAGACTGAAATTACGTATTCATCTTTGTTTTTAGCTAGGACCACGGCTTTGTCTGACAGCTATGTCATTGAATGATTCATTTAATGAACTCAGCGTATCGCAGTCCACTGCCTAGACATGGGTTGATCCGCTATTCTTTTATGACTAAGGAAGGACTCGTTTACGGAGACGCGGCGCGTCGCGCGGCGCGTGCAGAGGCTCGTCTCGAGCTTTTTTATTTATTTACTGAGAGGCGCGTCCACCGCAACGAACGCTGCTTTTAAACTAACGAGCGAAAAATCGCTTCTCGTAAAATCGACGTTTCAAATCGTTAACGTTTTCATACATCGCCATGTGTTTGAATTAAAAACGCACAACGCGCCGCGCGATGCACCGCGTGTCCGTAAATGAGGCCTAATGTAGTTGCCAAAGACAGTTATAGTACCTATAACTAGGACTTCAGCGAGCTGCATTATCTCGGCGATATTGTGGTGGTCAACACTGTTGATTCTGGCTTTCAGGGGTTACCGTGAATTGGGAATAGTGGTGGGCTTGTCCCTATGCTAGAAACAGGGGTCTCCTCCCGTGCTCCACCACACCATCCTGAAATCCGCCTTCCGCCACCTTTTTAAGGTCTTCGGTTCATCTTACTGGTAGGAATAACCCCTCCACCCAAAAACGAAGTTCAAAAATTCGCGTTTGAACTTCGTCATGTCGTGTATTTTTGCTCGTGAGCTAATTTATTTTTCCAATTTTAAGGTAATTTTACAAGGAAACTTACCTAAATAACTTAGCTAACATAATCAGCGTGTATTTCAATTCGGCCTGTCCTCTTATCGCATTGTGAATTTGTATTATCTTGAATCGGCGACAAATGAATATGGCTAAATTGCCAAACAACAAAATTGTGCGGCTTATTTATTTCCCATACATATTTCGGTTTCGTGTAGAACAAGTACTATCCCGAATTTCTTATTAACTTCGTATTCATTCATTATTTTGCCTCGATCGAGTGCTAATTACCATAATGGTTGCTAAGGTCAATGTTTTTATAGCCAGGGCCGGGGCCTCGCCCTGACAGCTTGTTCAAATAACCTTGAAGAGGGTTTCGTTTAGTTGGGTCAAGGGCTTGATGTAGAAGACTACCGTTGGGCACGGCTAACCTAACAATCACAGAACAGATTTTATCTGTTCTGTGCTAACAATACTTGCCCAAGGTTAAGAAGGAACAGGCGAATAGAATCTCCAAAGAAAGGACTCTTTAGAGATGGTACTTTTACCTGTCCGGGTGCGCGTGATTTTTATACCGGTAAATATTTTTAAAACAAATAAATAGAACTTAATGGTTAGGAGAATATTAGTGGTAATAAGGAGCATTCAAATAACTTTCATCAGTGCGGAGATATTTACAAGGAATTAGGAAAATCTTTATTCTCGTGTGGTTAGTGCCTAACCTGGTGTCAGTTTTATGCCATCCATGTGGATCTGACAATGCTTTACATGCTGTAAAAAAATATCTCTCAGTAATACCTATTTCCTGTACTGATAGTGCAGCAGTGTTTGTGATAAAAGTAAAAAGTCAGGCGAACCCAGACTTTCTAACTGCCTAATTTATCTGTAATTCATCATTTTCCTGCCCTTATCCCAATTCATTTGGGGTCGGCGCAACATGTTTCTTCTTCCATACCTACTCGTCATATCAGCAGTCACCTCCTTTCTAGCCATAGCATCCTTCACACAGTCCATCGTTTCTTTGATATTTCTCTACTCTTGTAGCTAAGTATCTACATTCATACTCAACATTTTCCTAATTAATCTGTTATTCTCACAATAATATAGTTTGCGTTGATACCAATAAAGAAACCCTAAAGTTACATTTCCCACGTGAAGTCTTAAATCCAATCATTTGAACTATATATCCAACTATTCATTTGGCAACAACACACCGCTCGATCGCCAAAACACAGCTCGTGTTCAAACAATGTTTGTTTATTTGCATGCTAGTCTCTAACGATAGATCTTTCATATCAGTGCGCACGTATTAACAATTATAGATAAACTACTCGTAGGTAGTTACAATGTTTTCTGATGCGTGTCTGACAGTCATATGAGTCATTTATCTCGATACCTATTAGAAAATACAGGCGCTGGTTCATATGCACCGTGTTATACAGGGTGTAAATCAACCCATCACACAGCCGTTAACCAAGCATTCTGTACATCAAACTAAGTATCCCTATGCAAAAATTTTTGCTGGGAAACGATTTTTTTTTTGGGTTCAAAAATCACATTTTACGGTAAAACTCAATGTAGCACTCTTAAAACATAGTGCTATTGGATGCTTTGAATAGTAAACGGGTCATGGAGGTAATTTAAGTAAAGTTATAACCTGAAAAACTAGTACTTACAAAAACAGCTGTGAAAAATTTGGACCTTTGACCCCCAATATATCCGTAACTCGAGTACATGATAAATAATTTAAACGAAGAGAGTATGCAAG
This sequence comes from Diarsia brunnea, assembly GCA_949774965.1. Lineage (NCBI taxonomy): Eukaryota > Metazoa > Arthropoda > Insecta > Lepidoptera > Noctuidae > Diarsia > Diarsia brunnea. The sequence continues at coordinate 5,328,191 of OX459019.1, forward strand.
TTGGGCTAAAAATGAACATCAGTAAGACCAAAATGATGACAAACACGAAAAAACATGAAATTAGAATTAAAAGTGACCCGCTGGAATATGTGGAAGACTACATTTACTTGGGCCAAGTTATCTCAACAGAAGATCAAATGACGAAAGAAATTAATCTCAGAATCGCAACAGGTTGGAAAAAATACTGGTCGCTTAAAGAGATAATGAAGTCTAAAGACTTAAACATGTTTATAAAAAGGAAAACATTCAACAGTTGCATATTACCTTGCCTAACATACGGTTGCGAAACATGGTCCCTCACAAAAACACTGAGAGAAAAACTTGCCGTAACACAAAGAGCAATGGAGAGGAGTATGACTGGTTACAAACGTCAAGACAAAATTAGGAACAAGGATTTAAGAAAATTAACAAAACTCACCGACATACTCACACGAATTGACCAGCAAAAATGGAGGTGGTCAGGGCATATGTTGCGTGACAAGGTAGGTAAATGGAGCAAGAAAGTCACAGAATGGTACCCAAGAGACGGTAAACGAAATCGAGGAAGACAGCATTTAAGGTGGGAAGACGAGATCAAATTGACAGCTGGACCTAAATGGAGGAGGGTTGCCCAAGACAGGCAACAATGGAAATCCTTGGAGGAGGCCTTTGCCAATAGGCACGCCGAGCTAAGAGACATTTTGTAGTTTTGTTTTTGTTTGTAATGTTTAAGATTAGTATGAAATATGTTACTTGGTTCGGAATAAAGGGCTTATTATTATTATTATATATCTCCGTAACTAGGAGGTTCCCAGGTATGGTCTAGAACAAAAAAATGATCGCAGTGGTGGGGAGAACAAGTGCCCTTCGTTTGCGTTAAGGGTACTTTTACACCCTATATGTATAGGGTGTAAAAGTACCTACCTTGTTCTTTAACTTATCTTAAATTACCTCCATGACCTGTTTACTATTCAAAGCATCCACTAGCACAATGTTTTAAGAGTGCTACATTGAGTTTTAACGTAAAATATGATTTTTGACCTCGAAAAAAAAATTGGTTTCCCAGCAAAAATTTTTGCGTAGGGGGTACTTAGTTTGATGTACAGAATGCTTGGTTGACGGCTGTGTGATGGGTTGATTTACACCCTGTATAGAGGAAGGAAGGTGTCATCTGCCTAGCCTTTTCCCAACTGTGTTGGTGTCGACTTCCAGTCATTCCGGATGCAGCTGAATACCACTGTACCAGTATTTTACATGGAGCGACTGCCTATCGGCCTCCACAGGTTTAAGTTAGTACTGGGTAATACGATACCTCTTGGTAAGACTGGTTATCAGACTTTCGGTTTCCACTGACTACCTGTAACGACCGTCATAGATCAGAGAGCAATTTGTAGGCACATTTAAGTTGAACAAATTACAAATTTTCGGAATTTTTACCTGGCGTTTTAGTGGAGTGCCGTAAGATTTATACCTCGGAATCCAGGGCCGGTCAATGAATCTTCATAAAAACTTTTGGACTGCATTGGTAAAAGCCCAAATAAAGAAGTTAAAAAAAAAAATTGCGCGCTCTTAATTTTTTTTAGAGCTAATAAATAATATTTTCACAGTAACTTTAATGTTAATTTAGTTCTATTTCGTAAAAAATAACGAGTTACAACAAAAAAAAAATTAAAACGTATCTATCTATCTACCTTAATACGAGCAATTCTTGTAATATAGTATACTTAATCTGAATCTCGGATACGGCTCCAACGATTTTCACGCAATTTTGTATGCAGGGGGTTTTGGGGGCGATAAATCGATCAAGCTAGGTGTCATTTAAAAAAAAACACGATTTACCAAAACAACCAAACAAATTTCGGTCATCCAGGTACTTTTTTTTTTTAACTTCTTTATTTGGGCTTTTACCAATGCAGTCCAAAAGTTTTTATGAAGATTCATTGACCGGCCCTGGATTCCGAGATTTTACAATATTTATGCCTTACGGCACTCCACTATTTGCATCATGTTGGTTTTAAATAGAAATTCGTAGATGATAATAATGCTCAAATAATAATATATTCTCTCTGCATGACAGTGCTCGTATCCTCAACTCTTAAAATAAATAAAATTGATAACCCTGTGTGTATTTTCAATATAATAAGACTATGAAAGCGTAATGAAATTGTGTCTAATTCCTAACCCTTATTTTCCAGCCATGCGTAACCCGCAACTGGGAGCTGCAAGTCCAGTTCAAAGTCCACGGTCGCGGCAAGGACCTGTTCGGCGACGGGTTCGCGATATGGTACGTGCGCGAGCGCATGCACGCGGGGCCCGTGTTCGGCAGCCAGGACTACTTCCACGGCCTCGGCATCATTGTGGATACCTACAGCAACCATAATGGGGCTCATAATGTAAGTATTGTCTCGTTGGTCTAGTAGTTGCAAGCGTGACTGCTGAGCATGAGGTCCTCGGTTCGATTCCCTGGTCGGGCAAAATATTATTGGGTTTTCCCATCACTTTTTAGTATTACCCAAATTTCGCCAGTTATGTTTGAGTACCATGTAATAGTGGCCGAGCCTATTTGTATCAACGGGCACAAATCCAGATTCCGTGGCTGCTACTGAGAAACCCCTGATGGTAAAAGCCAATAACAATTGGCCTGACCCGAGAATCATCAACAACCTACTATAGTATACGTCCCTGTGTGCCTATTGGCCTTGTTCTGTTCTGTCTCCTGCTGATATGGAGGGAAGTGGAAATTATGTTTTTCCTACTCCTCCGCTATTCTTTTCTCATTAATTTCGTTGCGGGATCCAAGACAGTTTAATCGTTTCTCTGGGACTTCGTCGGGCTTCATTGTCTCGGCGCTTTTCTTGTGGTCGCCACTGTTGATTCTGGCTTACAGGAGTTACAGTGGTTTGGGAATAGTGTGGCGGGCTTGTCCCAATAAAAAGAAAAAAAACCTACTATAGAGCTAACATTCTGAATGTATGAAAACCCTACCGTTACTGTGTCATCCCACTGCTGGACAAAGGCCTCTCCTACCCCTCAAAATCTATCCAGGGCCAATGTGGACCACTGTTGGTTCTGTCCAGCTCGTTCCACCATCTCCAAATTTCAATAGTTTCGTATTTGATTCCAGCACCAGCACCCGTACATATCAGCGATGATAAACAACGGGTCGCTGCACTACGACCACGACCGCGACGGCACACACACACAGATATCCGGCTGCGAGGGCAAGTTCCGCAACTACAACCACGACACGCACATATCCATAACTTACATGGACGACACGCTCACTGGTAAGCTATCTATGTGGCTCGTTGCACTACGACATACACACACACATACAGATCTCCGGCTGCGAGGGCAAGTTGCGAAACTACAACCATGCACGACACGCACATATCCATCACTTACATGGACGACACGCTCACAGGTAAGCTATAATGTAATATGGATGAGCCTATAGCCATCAAACGGGCACGAATCCGAAATTCGTGGCTGCTCCTGAGAAATTCCTGATGGAAAAACCTTGATATCATAACATTTGACTGACTTGGGAATCTCTATTCTGTCTTTCTATTCTCTGTCTAAAAATAAACTTATCTTCCTTCCCCAGTGTCCACCGACCTAGAAGGCAAGAACGCGTGGAAGGAGTGCCTCAAGGTGGAGAACGTGTTACTTCCAACGGGCTACTACTTCGGTGCGTCGGCCACCACGGGCGACCTCAGCGACAACCACGACATCATCGCTATCAAGATGTTCGAGCTTGATCTGCTGGAAGCTGTAAGTTTTTTAATTATGCTTTTAAGTTCTTGTCTTCAATGTTTCCACGGATTTCAGATTAGTGTTTTGTGGTTCCGGACCTCAAAAGGAATAAACGCAACCCTTATAGGATCACTTTGTTGACCATCTGTCAGTCAGTCAAGACCCTTTTTCTCGGGAAATACGGGGAGGTATCAAGTGAAATTCATTTCAAATACTCAAGTCTACTGTCCCTTCGAAAATCAAATCAAAATCAAACTAGCCATTTATGTCCCACTGCAGGGCAAAGGCCTCCCTTCCCTCTTTCCACTTATCCCTATCCAATGCTGTTAAATGCCAATCCCTGTGAAAAGAGTCGAGTTCGTCCCGCCATCTTCTTCTGGGCCTGCCGCGCTGTCGTTTACTGCTGTTTAGGACCCATTGTGTGGTTTCTTTAGCCCATAGCTTCTCCGGCATGCGGCAGATGTGGCCAGCCCAGTTCCATTTAAGCTTGGCAGCCGTGTGACCTACGTCGGCAATTTGAGTTTTGGAACGTAGTATCGAGTTTTTTATTCGGTCAGTAAGCTTGACTCCAAGGATACTACGCTCCATTGCTCGCTGACAGACATTGTCCCTTCGAGCTGTGAAAAAATGAAACTTCTGAACCAACGCAATCAAAAACTACAGCCGTTTATGCCGCAAACTTTCGACACTCGCAAGGAAATCAAAACCTACAGGGTACTTCCCTGTAGGTTTTGATTCCCTTGCGAGTGAACTCAGAATCTTAAAATTTGGAACGAAGCACTTATAAAGTGACAAACTACTTAGAGCTCAGATAAAGTAAAAATTGCGAAAAGCATACATTTTTAGTTAAGTACATCATATAATTATTATATAACTTTATTATATTTTTTTATATAATTTAATTATATGTATGGCCATTTTGCCTAACCTGGGAATTTTAATACCACCCATGTGCCTATGACTTAACCTTATTCAGTTGAATTTAATCTTTATTCAAGCGTTAGTACATTATTGTTTATGATCATATTGCAAAGAAACCAAGTTTGGCAAGTAAGATGGTGATAACAAAACTCTTTACATTGTTCACAAATATTGTCAAATAATCTGCGAGTTCTTACGAATCGTAGCTTCATAAGTCCAAAAACATTCTATAATTTTGCCTTCATATCTTTACAGCAAAACAAAGACGAGGATCGTTCTCAAATAGTCCCATCAGCGGCCTCCTTCGAGGCGCCTCGCGAGAGGATCGAAGACACGAAGCCCGCCATGTCAGGATTCAAAACCTTCCTCTACATGATGGGCATTGCCATCGTCATCATAGTCCTAGTGATCCTAGGAATCATGTACTACCAAAAACGCCAAGAACAATCTAGAAAAAGGCTGTATTGAGAAGATTTGAAGAGAATTCGTTTTCAGAATTATACAGTTGGTGGTTCAAAAGACATTCCTTTTTTGTAACAGTTCTTTCTTTAAAATTAGTCAGTCAATTCTTTCTTTTTTGTTCTGGTTTTAGGAATGTCTGTGGTTTGTTTACAGGTTGTACGTTTATGCGATGACACTTTAAAAGAGAGAGACAGTGCTAAATGCCGCTGTGTTATGACAACTATGCGTTGGAAAGAGACGGAACATCCAGTGATTTGCCTATGAGTCAATATGACGTAGAGCTAGGATCTAGCAAATTGTTCAAAAACCTAAGTAGTTTATAATTTTATTACCGGAGGCTTGTTTAAAACTATCGCCACTAAACATCTGACTCTCAAAGTGTCATCGTCAAATAAACTACCTGAACGGATTTATTACAAAAAGCAATATATTATGAATGTGGTGTAACAATAATTTACTGATTTTCGAATAGTACAGAATATGCCAAGACTTATATTTATTATATGAGATGTAAAAGACTAAATTTTAAAGATATGCTAACTTCAAATGAATTGTCTTTGATGTATTTATGTTGTTACCTATATTCTGTGTTAGATTGGTCTATCCAAAAAAATAATTTAGAAATTGTATTTAAAAAATAAATTCAAACTTTTCACAAAAAAAAAGTTGAGGCGAACGGCAACTCAAAATTCTTCTTTCGAATTAAACAAGGCGTATGTGATTTAGAATAATGTTTCCAAACTTCAAATTATTTATCGTTTTCTTTATCACGCCAATAAAAATCGGGTCAATTAAATTATTTCTAAAACCTTCGTTACGATAGAAAGAGACAACCTCTTCATGCGACAAAGAGAAAGGAATAATTATTCCACAGTCCCGCGTCCAATACATCACCCATAAAAAGCATTACCAAATGATTATACAAAGTAAAAAAGACGCTATACGGCATTTGCAACTATCAACCTTATGTTTATAAAGTTAAGATTTTTTTGGTTTAATCATTCGCGCTAATAAAGATGAAATCTCATGACATGATTATTTTCTATTTGGTTGTTTGTGGTCATTTGTTTAGGTATAAAGGGTAAATAGTCATTAAACGCCCCATATATAACCGTAATGTAATGAAACATGAAGTTTGACTGCATTTTTTAATGTATTTATATATTTTTCAATTTGAAAATTAACTTCAATAAATGAATTCTAAATCAATAGGGTTGTTCCCTGACAAAACAAAATATGATTATTTTTAGTCCGTCAGTTAGATTATCGAAAAATATCGGATACGTGCGTGATTTTTGTTTTATCATTTTTTTTTTAAGTTGAAGATAAAACGCGTCAAAGAAGTGAAGGGGGGCTTATGACGTCTATTTTTGGTAAAAAAATGTCATGAAATATGACGTCACACGAGTTATCAAAGCACTGTATCGTCTTCATTGTGTGTTTACGTGAAAAACGAAAAATATGTGTCCAAAATTTTTTGGAAATCTATCTGACAGACTAACTAGATTTTTTTTTGTCAACTACCTTATTGTCTCCAATTCCGAAAATATTTTGGCATCAATGTTGAACATACATTTTTGTATACAGTGGTAAAATATATAAATTATAAAAACATGTTTAAGTAATATCATAGATGCAGTCCAACATTTACATTTAACAGTCGTTACATAAAGTTTAAGTAAGTACATTATGCATAATGTATAGTCACTATTTTATTATTAATATTATAGAACATACACATCTTATTTTGTGCTCGCTCATCGTTAAAAAATGGTAATCCACATTGTATTTTACGTTTTCTATTATTTTATAAGATAAAGCTATGCTATTCATTTTAATTTTATGTTATAAACTGTTTGTGCGGCTGGAAACAGCTCTTTTGCAGTTATTATTATTATCATATTGGACAAGATTCTTTAGTTTCACCCCTATTCACACTTTTGCTGCCAAGTTATAATTATCCATTTCTATTTGTATACCCCAAATTATTTGCGGGTTGCGGGCACACAAACGAATTATTGTGCGACCCATATGCTGGGTGTTGCTTGGCACCGAAAGTGTTCATGTATGCTTTCTTAGTAAATGTTAACATTACTGCTACCATCACAAATGAAAACGTTGAATCTGTCAAGGACCGTCAATGGTCGATTTTGAAGACGAGAATAATCATTGCGCTATTTTTTTCTTTGTCCTGTACAAAATTGACCATTGATGAATCACAATATAGCTACATTCTTATAAAACAATTTCTCTTTCATGATTGTAAAACTACGCATAATTGATGTTTGTTATATAATTAATTACTTTAATCGTTAAGTCTTACACTTGAACTATTTTACACACAATTTCATAAAATTATGAAATAAAAGTATTTATTTTGTTACAATTTAGTTCCTTCGGCAATATTATGCAATTTTTAAAATGGTTCAAATGTAATGTAATCGTAATGAGAACGAGTGGTGTATGTGTGTTTAATAAAAAAAGATTTATAAACTTTTCATCACGGTTTTTGATTTGAAACCCTGCTTCTCAGTGATATCATCATCAGCTGTCTGTCTGTCTGTCTGCTGTGCTGTTGGGCCTCCATAGGCCCCCTCCAAGTTGAGTCGGTCCAATTCATACCTACCTAAATTTAAAAGTGACTGCATGGCATGAAGGTCTGTGAGATCATAGTTGACGTATTACTACTGAGGACACTATACAGCCTAGGGCCGCAAATTCGCTATAGCAGCGTGCAGCGGGGAGTTTAATGAAACTGTCCATGTAACGCCCCGCTGCACGCTGCAAGAAACGCCTCTCAGAATTTGCGGCCTAGGAATTCGAGTACAATCAACAGGCAATTTACTTTCAATGGAAAAGCGTCAGATTTTAAAGCTGATCCAATGTGTGTCATTGTCCCAAAACTGGACAAAGACCTTCCAACGGTCACGGTTCTGTGCTACTCCTTTTTACAATTCTCAAGAAAACAAAAGCACTTTGCCCGTCTCGGGAACCGAATCTAAAACCTCATGCACACCACTTTTATAGACCTAGTGGTCGCAAACGTGACTACCGTGCATGAGGTCCTGGGTTAGATTCCCCGGACGGGCAAAGTGTTTTTGGGTTACTCCATTAGAAATTTGTCTGAAGCAACCACGGAGTCTGGATTAGTACCCCGTTGATGGTAATAGGCTTGCCCCCTATTACATGGGTATTAATCATAAAGGGCTCAATGTGGGTGTACTATTAGGTACACCTCTACCCAACCCTTCGGCGATTACAGGGGTGATGTTATGTTATTTAAAATACGATATGTTAATCTTGTGAAATACGTAGTCACAGTATAAAAATGGACAATACAGAAACTAAGCCTAGTTGATGCGATAACTACCTACGCTCCATTGAAGCCATAGGGTTGTCCCTTTTAATGTTGATGATGTTGTTTTTTTTTAATATTTTTATTCTGTTATGATCAATGAATCTTATTGAAATATATAGCTTTCGTTTCGTGTGCTCTCCCGCGTAGGGCAGGTGGCGCGCGGGCAGTATGAGCGGCTGCGATTTGTGAACTTGCGATTTGCGTAACGCGTTTCAGCCCGAAAATACGTGTGATACCTAGGAATTAAAAAACCGTTACACAAAATAACACCTTTAATACTTAAAAAATATGATCGTTGTTACAAATTATTTACAGAAAAATACTTTCTTCTGCTACGACACGTTCGAAATTCCTTATTATTAAATTTAATTGTGTAAAAAATTCTCATTCTTACGAACAGTTTTTTTAAATAAAGTGTTGGAAAACAAGGACACGGTGCTATGAACGCGACTTGGTTTATTTTTTGGTAAATTATTTCAGCTACTTTGCAGTTAATATGTTCTTTTTTAAAACAGCAACGAAAAATGTCATCCATTTTCTCGATATATTCAACAAAATGATCTGGTGGTACAACTAGTAAGCTTCGGTTAGTATCTTTGCTGTATTCTCTGTATCTCATGTAGTGACTTTCTAAACTAAAGTTATGGGCGGCTTGATTTGGTTTGATGTATGATTTCAGAATTTGACAATTGTTGTGACGTTCGCCGCATTTTTTCAGAAGAAAACCACATACATAAAAAAGTGAGTTTTTTTCGGTGATATCTATTTGATTATAATCTGAGCTCATTATTTGAACATTGTTGTCTGGGTCTTCATTGCTCATACCAGGAGTTTCTTGTTCCTCATTATGTGACGTTTCGTCATTCAGTTGACTCAACGGGCTGATCTGAATAAGAAGTTTTCCCAAGTCGTCTTCACAATTACCAGCTTTTGGAGGTTTAATGATGTTGGAAAAAAATAATCTTTGAAAAGCAGATATAAATTGTCTGCTCGTGGGTTCGGTAGCCAGACCATTTTTGGTTCGAATTTGTCCGATAAAATTTTCAAGCACATCTTGATTGAGCTTTCTTGTGAGTAAAAACGTGCACCCTTCTGACTTTATATCTTCAAAAAGCAATAAAATAGAACTAATTGTTATTTGAAAGCCGCATATAAACTTAACAGATGAAGTGACATTTTTTCCGTTTTTCGGATTGATTAATTGCAGATGTTGAAAAAAAGTTAACATTTCATTGAAGAAAGTTATCTGCGATTCTTTTCCACAAAATGCTCTTCTGTATTCAAAATTATCATTAAGATTTGATGAGTTTAATGCATCAAATATATTATTCATTTTTCTAATGAGTTCAGCAGTGTCCCTCCCTGATTCTTGAATATGATTAAAATCTACGTAAGTGGATATACCAGCGGCAACAGAATTACTTAAAAGTTGAGTAGCATAGCGAACTTTCATTTTTTCAAAATTTGTGGGATAGATGTGGCTGTTCGTCAATTTAGGTGCAAGTTTGAAACTCTTTTGTTTGTCGTTCTCATAAAAATTAACGATGTGCTCGTATTTAGCAACACGATCTTGAAAATGGAAGTCGTAGGAAATCAAATTGTTGCGAACCAGTTTTATAAGATGGGGTGCATCAAAAATATAATATATTTTTCTACCATTAATATAAAAATATGGCCGTTCTATGGAAACATATCTTTTCTTTGCAGCGTTAAATAGATCAGATCCCATGTCGGAAACAAATATTCTAACTTGAAGTCCTATCTCAAATAGTTTTTCCAAAAGATTGTCAATCCATTTAGCTATCTCGTCATAGTTTCTACATTCAGAGAGTAATGCAAATCCTACGGGCTGCTTCCAGTTGATAAACATTCCACGAACCATCACAACCAAAGCATTTTTAGCTGGTTCCGGTGACTGTACTCCATCGACCTCGTGAAAGCCAATAATTTTATCTTGCTTTATGTTATAAAATAAATTAGCCTTCAAACTCATGGCATCAATAACAACTGAGCAGTTCTTTTCCATTTCATTCATGGCATCAACTTTAGTTTTCAAAATGGACATAAGTCTGTCATTTATTTTAGATGTTACTGGTATTCCACATTTATTTAATGTTCTTGAATTTGGGAGACATATAATACTTTGCAGTAACCGGTAAGCTTGCGGACTGTTATAATATAAATTCAAGCAAAACATTTTGTGATTTTGGTCATGTCTATTTCCGGTATAATTAAATTTTAATTGAGTCTGTGCTTTTATCAACACAGCTAGCTCTTTCGTCAGAAATTTGTCACACAATTTATGGAATTTATCTCTTTGATATTTTCCCGTTTTATTATCAATTTCGTGTAACTTAATTTTTTTTCTACATTCTAAAAGATCGGATTTTAGTTTTCTTTTCCGTGGCGTATCCAATGAAAGAGATCTGGAAGTTTGACTACTGTCACTCGCTGAAAGTATTACGGTTTCCTCTGTCTGTGTACAGATTTCAACCAATTTCGGAGCTTCGGTTAACGTTTGTGCATCTTTTTTTTGTAAATCTGGTAGATGAACAGATGGTATTGAATTGGTTTTAAGTTTTTTGCGATTTTTTGTCGTTCGAATATCCATAGGATTAAAATGTTCTTCACAAACAGTATAGTTTTGTGGCGGTTTGTTCATCAAATCATCTCGAGATATCAAGCGAAGCCATTGGGAACGTCTGAAACAGATAACAAAATATACTCTTTATCATTTTAGAGGAGGTGTAGGTGTAGCAGTCTGTTTAATAAACAAGCAGTTCAAGCTGCTTTTACAACTCAAGAGGAAGGTAAACAACAACTATTCTAAAAAAAAAATACCCGTTTTACATTTTGACAGCACTATCGGCTTCAACACCCCCAATAACCATGAAAACGATACCCATGACGAAAAATTTGAAAATTTATTGCAGCCGCCATCTTGAATTTACATTTTGACAGCACTATCGGCTTCAACACCCCCAAAAACCATGAAAACGATACTCATGACGAAAAATTTGAAAATTTATTGCAGCCGCCATCTTGGATTTACATTTTGACAGCACTATCGGCTTCAACACCCCCAAAAACCATGAAAACGACACCCATGACGAAAAATTTTAAAATTTATTGCAGCCGCCATCTTGGATTTACATTTTGACAGCACTATCGGCTTCAACACCCCCAAAAACCATGAAAACGATACCCATGACGAAAAATTTGAAAATTTATTGCAGCCGCCATCTTGAATTTACATTTTGACAGCACTATCGGCTTCAACACCCCCAAAAACCATGAAAACGATACTCATGACGAAAAATTTGAAAATTTATTGCAGCCGCCATCTTGGATTTACATTTTGACAGCACTATCGGCTTCAACACCCCCAAAAACCATGAAAACGACACCCATGACGAAAAATTTTAAAATTTATTGCAGCCGCCATCTTGGATTTACATTTTGACAGCACTATCGGCTTCAACACCCCCAAAAACCATGAAAACGATACCCATGACGAAAAATTTGAAAATTTATTGCAGCCGCCATCTTGAATTTACATTTTGACAGCACTATCGGCTTCAACACCCCCAAAAACCATGAAAACGATACCCATGACGAAAAATTTGAAAATGTATTGCAGCCGCCATCTTGAATTTACATTTTGACAGCACTATCGGCTTCAACACCCCCAAAAACCATGAAAACGATACCCATGACGAAAAATTTGAAAATTTATTGCAGCCGCCATCTTGAATTTACATTTTGACAGCACTATCGGCTTCAACACCCCCAAAAACCATGAAAACGATACCCATGACGAAAAATTTGAAAATTTATTGCAGCCGCCATCTTGAATTTACATTTTGACAGCACTATCGGCTTCAGCACCCCCAAAAACCATGAAAACGATACCCATGACGAAAAATTTGAAAATTTATTGCAGCTGCCATCTTGAATTTACATTTTGACAGCACTATCGGCTTCAACACCCCCAAAAACCATGAAAACGATACCCATGACGAAAAATTTGAAAATTTATTGCAGCCGCCATCTTGAATTTACATTTTGACAGCACTATCGGCTTCAACACCCCCAAAAACCATGAAAACGACACCCATGACGAAAAATTTGAAAATTTATTGCAGCCGCCATCTTGAATTTACATTTTGACAGCACTCGGAAAACTACAAAAACGACACCCGTATCAAAACAGTAATAATTATTGCAGCCGTCATCTTGGATTTACTTTTTCTTACAACGACCACTAACAGCTACTCTCAAAGCTTAAACCACGATTTACATTCACTATGATATTAATTATGATCGAACACAAGGACAAATTCGATAACAATAATTAATCATTCTTACCTTTCAAAATCAGCAGGAAGTTTAAAATACGATAGCTTCGGTTTTGATGAAGCCGAGTTCAAACAGCCGTATACCGCACAATACGTTCCCGGCATTTTAAAAAAGAATGGAAGATATTGTTTTATAAACTTTTACGTAAACTGACCACTCGTCTCGGCGCGGCACGCACAACCACAGAGTACTTTCGCACAACTGAGAGCACTGCGAAGACTGGCGAAGTGCCCCGTCGATGCGCATGTTTGTGTGAGTGTGCGGTTTCGAGCGTTTGTAGGTAGTTTCCGTACTGTCCATATTTATAATATTGTGACGTAGTTCTCCAAGGCTTGCAAAGTATCACCTATGTGGCCTTTTTTTCGAAGTGAACATTGACAGAAGGACAGGTGTAATATTTTTAAGGGCATCCCTACATCTGCCGGTACTGTAATGATGCAACTGTCAAACTGACATTTCTGTCAAAAGCCGAAAACCCAAGCATCGAATTCGAAGCATTATTTCACTTCACGTTTGCCTCCTGTAATAATTGAAACAAAGTTGGAATCTTTTGAGATTTACAATAGGTTATTTCTTTTATTTACGTGCATCTGGACTAATCCAGAATGGATGGGAAATCGTTTCTATTCTCTTGGTGCGCCAAGAAGGGATTTACGCCGGCTTATGATATTCGGGCGACAGGTATGGAAAATTACTGGATATCTTACAATAGAAACCTATGATTATCAATTTCTAATTGCTTAAGCCTACTATGCACGTCTTGGCTAGTAAATGGAATAATATACATTGATTATTGTGTACATTATAGGCTGAAGATGATGATTATTGTGTACCTTTAATTTGCATGATTTTTGTTTTAATATTATCGTAATTAGATCCGTTGCAGCATACATAACGAGCCTAACATGCATGTATAGACGTATTGTATAAATACGTCTTTACATTCCTAACACATTCTAAATTAAACTAGGTACATAAGCTACACTAAACATTACCTCCAATAAAATATAACCTAAACTTTTCAGGGCCGCGTCATCGGCAGCGTTTTCTATGTGAAGTTCGCGTCGATACCATCACCTATGTCGGTGCTGGTAACTCCACGACTAAGAAAGAGGCGCAGATGAATGCCTCAAAAGACTTTATCAACTACCTAGTGAGAACTGAACAGATTGCAGCGAGTGAAGTTCCTCAAGATCCAAGACCTATGAAGAGTGAAATAGAAGATACATCTACAGAAGGGCAGGGAAATGGAGATAATCAGCAGCAAGATCAGGAAGAGGGGCAGCAGCAACAGAGATCTGTGTTTCAGGTTGGTGTTTTGTTGTTGTGTCATATCTTATCAAACTTAGAATAAATAAGTAGTGTGTATACTGAATGAGGCTGGCACAAAAGGGTGGAGCTTGGCACAAGCAAAGAGAGGCCTATACCCAGCTGTGTGTGATGAGGATTATGTGTGTTACACGCAGATTGTGGCTACTTAAAATTATCTAAATGTTAAGCAGTTTATAGATAAATATTTCTCATTTTTTTTTAACAGTAAATGTGTCTGTACCGACTACCATAGTAATCACCACACACCACATATAAAAACTTCGTTTATATCAATGTAATCATAATTTAATAGAACATTTAGTTAAAGCCAGCCTATTCAAATGTGACAGGTTTTAAAAGGATGCACCCGCTTTGAGGTCATGTTTCATGGTTCACATCAGCCAGATGTGCTGTACCTCGGCATCACACAGAAAGGCGAACCCTAATGACAGTGTCTGTAGGTTATTCTTTGCATTTATTTTCTAATGCAAAATGGCTGAATCAATTTTGTTCAAACATAGCTAAGAACAGTCCCGACTAGCACTCCTTTCAAACAAAAAACAAAATCAAAATTGATTCATGCGTTTGGGAGCTACGATGCCACAGACAGACACACACAGACAAGTCAAACTTATCAACACCCGTTGTTTTTTTGGGGGGGGGGGGCTTAAAAATGCTCAAATTAATTAACCTTTTAAAAACAAGTCTCATTGACTTGCCAATGCCACATGATAGTAAACCAAAGAATTCTCGGTAGAAAAGTTTAATTATCAATACTTTAAACTTAATTCCAATTCTAGGATGGTATGGGACCCCAAATGATGGGTCAAGCATACCAAGCATACGGCGGCCAAAACGACGGAGGCGACGGAGACAGGCCAACATTTACATACATGGACCGGATGCAACAGCAAAAGAACGTAGAAGAGGCCGAAGAAATGGATATTAACGCCAGTCTCCATGGCAATTGGACAATGGAGAATGCCAAATCAAAGCTTCATCAATTCTTACAGCTTAACAAGATTAGTGCCGAGTACTTGTATAAGGCTGTTGGTCCGGATCATACTCGGTTTGTATTCAAAATTTTGCCAGTTTCAGATTTGTGATAGCATTCGTAACTTTTAAGATCAAGTTTTGCTAATTATATTTAAGTGCATGAGAGATAGTAACTGATAGTTACCGTGTACAGCATATGTCATGATGAATGATCAAATCATTTCTTTGCTAAAACATACAACACCATCATTTCTTGTTTCCTAATCTACTTAAACAAATAAATAAAATGGAAGTGTCTATTTGTAATTTCAAAATAACAGCATTTTACTGTATGCATATGAAAATATCCAGTATGTACTATAAAGCAAAAATAAACAATTTTGTTATTAGAAGTACAGTTACTTCTCTACTAGAATAACAGCAGCCTGAGTAGGCTACTGTTATTTTATAAAAATAATAAAGTTTCCACACAAAATAACAAAGCCCTTCGTTTCTATAATAATTTTACACGGTCAAAGACCATGGGCAACAACTAGTTCAATATTACAAATGAATACTTTCCTGACTAAAAAAAATACGGTTCTGTCTAGTCCGTCAGTTAGATTATCGAAAAATATTGGATACGTGTTTTTGTTTTATCAAATTAATTAAAATTGACGAAGATAAAACGCGTCAAATATCATGAGTGACGTGAGTGAGGTGGGGCTTGTGACGTGACAGGAGTTTTCGAAGCACTGTATCGTCTTCATTTTTCGTTTACGTGAAAATAAAAAATATGTGTCCCAACATTGTTTGCAAATCTATCTGACGGGCTTATTGAATTTTTTGTGTCAAGTACCCAATTGTCTGATCTTTGTTACAAGACAACCATTCATTCTGCTTTAATTTCATGAACTTCTAAGGATTCATTCCTACATAAAAAAACATAAATATTATTATCTACTGATTCATAAGTTTATAATATGAGGAGTACAGGTGCACCAGTGTGCCAGCATTGGGAACATAGATGCTCCCAATACTAGGACACTGAGGGCATTGAATGTACTTGAGTTTAGATATTTATATATTTAGTGTCGTATTCTTTACTGATTTAGAAACCTATAATTGAATGCTTTTCCAAGCCATCGATTATTCATATTGTACAAATGAAAAATCATTGGCTACAGATTAAATTTAGACAACCTGGAAGTGATGTCAAGTTTTTTACTGCTGGCAATATTTGTGATCTGGTTTTGATCAGGTACTGTCGCGGACAGCTATGGTTGACCACTTTTCACCCTTCTACCGTGAGCAGTAAGGTTGAAAAGTGGTCAAGTGCAAGTGTCCATTTAAGTTAGCATGAGGTGATATCTTTCGCGCGCTTTATTGCGCAATTGATAACGTTCTCTGGGTTTTACAAGAATTGCATTAAGTACACTTAATAAGCATTAAGTGTACTTAATGCATGTGTGGAATAATGAATATATTATCTTAAGGAAGATGTATCTTCCTTATGATAATATATTCTTTTTTTTCACATTCTTGAAATGAGGTAACACTTACTGACGTTCGACCACTTTTCAACCTTATAACACATCTGCATAAGGGTGAGAACTGGTCGACGGTCAGTCAACTTGGTATTACATGAGGGGCGCTACACCTGTAAACTAGAAGATGAGTGTTGCCAGCAAAAAATAATTTACTCAATAAAAAACCGATGAAGCTGCCTATGCTAGATTAAAGAGCAAAGGTACCTTCGAAACTGACCAAGATGGTTTCAAGAGCTAAGATATTTTTGAACCACACTGAACGAATCCAAGACGAAAGATTACGATTTAAAATTAGAGAGAGAAACAAAAAAGATGTTTTCTCTGTAAACAAATATTGAAAAACGTTTTATTAGCTTCGCATTCATGATAAAGAATATTTGCAGAAACATGACTGTGTGTGTTGCACCCAACATTCGAATTGTGTGTCAGCAACATATTGTATGTACCACATCAAGTATCCAGTGGTACGTTTACTAACAATTCGCTCATACTATTGCTAACATACCCTCTAGAATATATTTCGAATCATTATGATAGTCTTGGATTTTGTTCCCAATACAGATGTGTTTGAGCTCTTTAAACAACTACTTGGCGACACTTCCAGATTGTATCAACACTGTAGCGTCTAATCAACAATGTGGTAAGTTTGGTGTTTTTGCTAATCATCGCTGCGCCTGCTAAATTCCATATGTCCATTTTTATATATTTTGGTTACACTCCCTTCCCCGAAATGCGTTACGTATAATACTTGAACGCTCCGTTTCTTTCTCGATGTATTTACAAAATCTTTTTTGTAATAATCGAACTAGAAACATGTTGAACTAATTTCATATGCGTTAATAATTTTGCAATGTTTTTGTTTATCTACTAAATAACACGTGTTGCTTTGTAATCCCAATACCATTTAGAAATCACATATGGAACTTGTCAGGCGCAGCGACAATAAAAAATACAATATTTTATTATTTTATGTGAGTTCGGGACCCGCCATAACTCGTGCTAAAACTGGCCAACCCGAGTGCGAACATAATTATAAGCCTTCTAGCATGTGAAGCATGAAAATCTCAAAATATAATGCTCACTCTTTGGCCACGACCAGGGCGTCTAAAATGGCCACTTTAATAGATCATAATATGAATTGCATTCATAACAGTATAAACTGCGTCTGTGACCATTTAGGAAAATAGATCATAATAGGAAAATAATATGAATTGCGTTACAATTCGTAATAAATAATTTTAGACGCCCTGCTCCTTTGCTTCTTCTTAGCGTGTCGATGGCAAATTTCTATTAAATGCCCTTCACCGATTCTTGATGTCTGGTCTCTTAGTTTTTAAGTTTTTATGCCCCTGGCTCAACCTCCTAGATTACCTGGTTCGTAATTCTAGCTACCGGCGAGTACGACAAGTCGTTGTCGCCACTCACGGGTCATGGTATGGTATTAAGTGGTCCTTTGAAGCAAGTTGCCACATCTTAGGTCGTGATAGGGGTCTTCAGGCGAAAAGTTGCTCCATATTGGTACGTCTTCGGTGGTTTTACGAGAAGATTCTAGATTAAGTTCGAGTCTAGAATTTTCCACTAATGAGCTGTGCTGTGTACGGTAGGTTCCTGTAAGTTGTTGAACTTTCTTAAGGTGAATGCTTCAGGGAAGCCCGAAATTCAAATTTTCTTACGATTTTTGCAATTTACTGGTCAGTGTCAGGTTGTATATTAAATATAATGGGATTCGCGACCGTAAAAAATGTGACTTTACAGAGTGACTTTTAATAATGATTAAAATCACCAATCACCAATCCTTGAGTTCCTATTCAGGCATTCAACGAAGTTATTTCAAAATTCGAATTTTGGATACCCTGGAGCATCAACCTTAAAGGATCTGATCGTACCTGTTCCCTATCTTATAGTTTCTTCTCTATATAAATGATAACATGAACTAAAATTCCAGGAGTTTCTGCTGTGAGATGTCGATATTCGTTCGCCAATTGAACCGTAACGTGACCGGCCGTGAGACCGCGTCGAACAAGCAGACAGCGAGCAAATCTTGTGCGCTGTCCATAGTGAGACAGCTATACCATCTCGGTGTGATTGAGGCCTTTAGTGGGACTTTGAAGAGGGACAGGTAAATATATTATTTCTTTCTAGCTTGAGAATGTCTCGATTACTGCCTCGTCGGTCTAGAGTGGCCGCAAGTGCGACTTCTGAGCCTGCAATTCTGGGTTCGATTCACGGGTCGGATGTACTATTTGGCACACCTTTGCCTAACTGTTCGCGGATTACAGGCATTATGTTATGTTATGTAGCTTCCGGAGTTCAATTCCCTGGTCGGGCGAAGTGTTTTTAATTTGGTATTGTGAGTGTGTGTTTGTCTGTATGTGTTTGTGATAAATTAACTGCCTAGTAACATCTTTTTAAGGCTGCTCTCTCGAAAAAGCTTAAAAATAGCGTGCAGATGAAGCAGCTTTTCACCGGCACTCACAGAGAAATTACATCTGAGAAAAATTGTTAGTATTCTACATGATATGACACGTAATTTGGTTTAGCCATAATTTTTCTATCGGTATCACATAATAAGAAAAAAAATCCACAAAATCACCTCCAAATCGTTGATTTGAACCATTTTACTCCTTCATTTTTTAAGAAAACAATAGTAAAAAATATCTACTGCTTTGCAATACAAAGGAAAATAATTTGGTTTTGTTACTTTTTATAAACATGCATTATTGGTCCGTTTAAAGTCCGTGTCTACGGTCGTGAGGGGTAGTTAGCTATGCACAAGGTCATTGGCGTGAATACAAGCCTTAAATGTAAAACTAACAATGATCTTTGTGTCTGAATTATATAAATGAATTGAATTGTTTCCCTTTTTGAAAATTCTCAGAACCATCCTAGTGACTTGATTATGTTATAAATGTTGTGTGCTTTTTGTTAATTTTGGGTATAGACCCAGCAGTGGGTGAAGTTGGACTGTGAATGATGTTTTGTTTGTGAACAGGACTTCGGAAGGAATCATGAAGCCGTATCCCGTAGCTATCACACCTGCAATGGAAATCAAACTAGAAGAAACGCTGCAAGGTATGTATATTTATAAATCGCTTTTCTAATAGCCACGGTGCGCTATGAAAT